>JAUMJJ010000128.1:0-1404174 GCA_033556795.1 Tapera naevia | reverse complement strand
ATTACCTGCCCAGCGCGGCTCACAAAGCGGCGGCAGCAGCGGCGGCGGCGCCCACCACTGGTCACGTGACCGCCCCGCGCGCGCGCCCCGCGCACACACACACCCCTTCACCCCCCAAATGCCTCGCTCCCTCCCTCCCCTCCGCCCCGCGGGCCACGTGACGCGGCGCGCGCGCGCTCCCCCGTAGCGGTCCCCACGCCCCCCCCCCCCCGCGCTCCGTCACGTGAGCGGGGGGCTGCGCGCGCGAAGGCGGAAGCAGGAGGGGGCGGAGTCGCGCGGCGGTGGCGGCGCGGGGGGGGGAGGCGCGGCGGGGGGCGCCGCCGGGATGGGGGGATGCCAGGGCGGCAGCGGCGGCCCCGGGGAGCGCTGGGGACGGGTGAGCGCGGCCGGGGGAAGGCGGCCTCGCCTAAGGGCTCTCCCGGACCCCCCGGCACCCCCGCCCCGGCTAGGGCTCTGCCAGCCCGCCCCCACCCCTCTCCCCGGGCTCCGCGTAGCGCTTTACCACCGTACCCTCCCACCGCGTAGCGCTTTTCCAGCCCCCCCCCCGGCGTTCTCTACCAGTCCTACCCCCCTCAGGGCACTGCCAGCCCCTGCAGCCTCAGGGCTCTGCCAGGGCCCCCTTCCCCTCACGGCTCTGTCACCCACCCCTCTGTCTCAGGGCTCTCTCAGTCTGTGTCCCCAGCAGTGCTCGCTCCATCGTTCCCCCGGGCTCTCCCAGCCCGCCCCCAACCCCCCCGGGGGTTCTGCCAACCCCCCCACCTCTTGGGGCCTTGCCAGCCCCCCTGCTCCTCAGGGCTCTGTCCGGGTCTCCCCTCTCAGGGCTCTTTCATCCCCCACCCCTGAGGGCTGTGCCAGGCTTCCCCACCTCGGGGTTCTGTCAGGCTGCCTCCTCAAACGGGGCTCTGCCAGAGCTCCGCTCCTCAGGGCTCTGTCACCCCCACATCCCCACTCGGGGTTCTGTCAGGCCAACCCTCAGAGCTTTATCAGTGCCCTCCCTTCAGGGTTCTGCCCACTCTGGCCTCACTCTGCCAACCACTCACCTCAGCCTCAGGGCTCTGTCAGGTCCACCCCTTGGGCTCTGTCAGCCTGCCCCCACCTCAGGGTTCTAATAGCTTCCCCTCCTCCCCAGGTCTTTGTCAGCTGCCCGCCAGGGTCCTGCCAGCCCCTCTCAGGTCTCTGCCAGGCTGTGGGGAGGCAGAGGCCCAGCACCCCTAGTTGCAGCCCTGACCCTGGCCAGGTAGGCTCAGTGACAGGGTGGACATTGGGAATCACAACTTACTTCCTCTCTTGCTGCCTGAAGGAGCAGTTCAGACCAGGGCTAAGTTATTTTTAGCTTTTACGTGTTATTTTAAGTTGACTTTTGTTTTCTGCCCTGCAGGGATTTGACTGCACCAGTTTGAGTGGTTTATGTCACGTTAAATCCTGTTCACGTTGGCAGGTTATGCACATTATGTTTGGTGCCTCAGTCACAGACAGGGTTCAAGCTGAACCAACACAGATTCTGGCTTTCTAGAGCTCACTCATTGCTTTTGTAGTTACTCTTCTTCTGAGGGCTTCATCCGAGACCTGTATGATAATCCATAGGACGAGAGAATCAACAGGCCTCGGAGAGAACCATGGTCTCTTTTCACAGTGGCTAACACCAGTGCCTGAGCAGTCAGGAATTTGGAACCAATTCTGCATTTACATTCACCTTTGCCAGGCTGCGTGCAGGGAGGCACCCTGTCGTCATGGAGGAATCCCAAAGCAAAGGACAGCTATACTGCAGGAAGAAAAGGGCAAGGAAAGTGTGCATGGGGCTGACAGGGTAGTAAGGAAGGTAGCTGGAAGGATGCTGCTTCAAGAATTCCTGACTACAGTGCATCCAGACACAGCTCTGGATACAATCTGTGGTTTCTGCTGCCATCAGGGAAGGGTTGTCGGGAAATTTACTGCAAGAAATTGGAGGGAATATCGCTAAGAAGGATACCAGCAACCGATTCGAACTAAGACATCAGGCGTGGTGGCAACTAGTTAAGTTCACCTATGATGAAACAGAGGAGCAAATTGAAGCCTATGTATTCACAATTCAAAGGGCAGAGGTGTGGCGTATCTTCCCTATTTTAGCATTAGGGGCAATCCATCAAGACGTAGTAGTCAGACCAATAGGGCACAATGGAAAAAATATGCAAATAACACAGGGAAATGGTAGACTATTGGTACTGAAGCCTGCCTCTCAAAACAATACCTAGGATATGTTTGTGAAAGTGCTGTAATGGAAAACGAATGTCTGTACTTAGGCACAGAAGACAGCACATGTCCTTTTGAGATGTTTCCCTTGGGACATGCTCAATCACAGGTGTATTATGTAGGGAAAGGATGTGCCTATATGAGAACTGATTGTGCTAATGTTAGTATTGATACTTGTGAAGAAGAAACAAATGGAACCAGCTTTTGTGTCTGTAATTTTACCAAAATATGAGGTTGTGATTTTAACTGTTCTGTTCCTATACCTGCCTCTCAGTTCATCTCTAAACCACTGTTAAAGAAGGTGAAAGAAAGCTCTAAATGAACAATATGGACATTGTCACAGACACTGAGAAAACGGGGGAACATCATAGGTGGGACACTTTTCTAAATATATCATTAAAATCTCCGCTGCACAGTTTGTCCACCTCCTAGTTTTGTAACCTAAGTGTTTGCTTATTGGGTACTAACCGCAGAATGTATTTCGTGTCTAATAAAATACACAATACAAGCTGACCAACATTGTACCACGTTAGAGCTGCGTCTTGTGGGATGCTGAGGCCCATACTGCCTGCCAGTGAATAAAGATGCTTAGGCTTACAGTCCATCTGTTGGTCGATTCCTTTGAATTACGTGCAAGGTCAGAAGCTATGTAATGCCTAGCAGTTACCTGGTGGCAGATTGGAGAGGGAAGGCCAGAACCAGTCTGCTCCTGTGCAGTGCTCTCTGTCACTGAAGCTGGCTCTCCTCCTGCAACGTGCCACCATCAGGGGAAGTGTTGTGCTCAGGTGTTGCATAGTCATTTAATGGATTGCCAAGCAGGCACGTTTCATCTCCTCACACATCATCAAGCCACCTACTGCTGCTTATGTCCTTGGCCTTTATTTGGAATTTAGAAAGCTCTCCTCAAGTGTGTGAAAAATGGGTCTAATTTCTTAATTGCAGATACCATTGGTGTCTTCCAAAGGCCATTTTGGTTTTAGAGGCTGGACATGTGTTTGCCTTGGTGAATGTTAAGGGTGGTCACCCAGAGAGGAGGTAGGATGTTCTTTCAGTCTGTTTTTGCCAAATGTGCTTTGGTGTATTTGTGAAGAGTGTCTTGCTGAAGTTGCAATGCCTTGCTGGCTATCTCCTTTTGTTTGGCGAGATGGGAGCAGCTGGCAGCTTCCACTACTGTCTAGCCAAACCTGGAATGGTCTGTGCTCCCAGGTCTCAAAGTGAGGGCTGGAAAGCAAAATTACCTTGGCTGACTCCATGGTCGACTCCATGGTTATTCTTCACTAGTGGCATCACACCTCACAACATGACTTGGTGTCTGTGAGTACAGGGGCACAATCACCTCCCTTGTCCTGCTGGCCACACTGTTTCTGATACAGGCCAAGATGCCGTTGGCCTTCTTGGCCACCTGGGCCACTGCTGGCTCATTTTCAGCTGGGTGCCAACCAACACAGGTCCTTCTCCTCCAGGCAGCTCTCCAGCCACTCTTCCCCAAGCCTGTAACGCTGCACAGGGTTGTTGTGTCCCAAGTGCAGGACTTGGCACTTGGCCTCGTTAAACCTCATCCCGTTGGTCTCAGCCCATGGATCCAGCCTGTCCAGATCTCTCTGCAGAGCCTCCCTTCCTTCAAGCAGATCAACACTGCCACCCAGCTTGGTGTCATCAGCAAACTTGCTAAGGGTGCCCTCGATCCCTTCGTCCAGGTCATTGATAAAGATATTGAACAGGACTGGACCCAGCACTGAACCCTGGGGAACACCACTCATCATGACCGGCCTCCAACTGGATTTAACTCCATTCCCCACCACCCTCTGGGCCCGACCATCCAGCCAGTTCTTTACCCAGCAGAGGCTGTGCCTGTCCAGGCCAATGGCAGCCAGTTTCTCAAGCAGAATACTGTGAGAAATGGTGTCAAAGGCTTTAGCGAAATCCAAGTACACCACATCTACAACTTTACCCTTATGCATTAAACGGGTAACCTTGTCATAGATCAAGATCATGTTGGTCGGGCAGGACTGAACCTGATCACCTGTTTGTCCTGCGTGTGATAGCACTCAAGATGACCTGCTCCAGAACCTTCCCTGGTACCGAGATCAGACTGACAGGCCTGTACTTCCCTGGATCTTCCCTATGACTCTTCTTGTGAATGGGCATAAAATTTGCCAGTCTGCAGTCAAGTGGCACTTCCCAGTCAACCAGGACTGGTAGATGAGGGAAAGGGGTTTGGAGAGGACCTCTGCCAGCTCCTTCAATACCCTTAGGTGGATCCCATCCAGCCCCATAGACTTGTGTATGTCTAATTTGTCAAGCAGGTCTCTAACCAAATCCTCCTGGATCATTGGAGCTTCATTCTCTCCATCTTCTGCCTCAGGAGGCCAAGTATCCGAAAAACATCTCACCTTACTATTAAAGACTGAGGCGAAGAAGGCATTAAGTAACTCTGGCTTGTCCTCATCCCTCATCACTACTGTACCTCCTGCATCCAGTAGAGGAGGGAGATTCTCCTTGGTCCTCCTGTTATTGTTAATATATTTGAAGAAAAAATTCTTATTGTCTTTCACCAAACTGGCCAGTTGAACTTCCAGTTGGGCTTTAGCTCTTCTAATTTTCTCTCTGCATGATCTCACTTCAACCTTGTAGTCCTCCTGGGATGTCTGCCCCCTTCCAAAGTTCATGAACTTTCCTCGTAGTCCTGAGATCACTAGAAACTTCTCTATTCAGCCAAGATGGTTTTCTTCCCCACCAATTCATTTTATGGCACATGGGGATGTCCTGCTCTTGCACCACCAGCATTTCCTTCTTGAGGAGCATCCAGCCTTCTTGGGCTCCTGTGTTATTTAGAACTTCCTCCCAAAGAACTTTATCAAGCAGCCTTCTAAACAGTTCAAAATCTGCGCTCCAGAAGTCCAAGGTGACAGTTCTGCTGACACCCCTTCCTTGCTGCTCCAGGAACTGAGAATTCTATCATCTCATGATTACTAAGCCCCAGGTGTCCTCCAACAGCCACCTCCCCCACAAGGCCCTCTCTGTTCACAAACAGCAGATCCAGTGGAGCACCTTCTCTAGTTGGTTCCCTCTGCAGTTGTGTCAGGGAGTTACCTTCCATACACTCGATGAACCTCCCAGACTGTTTCCTTTCTGCTGTGTTATACTTCCAACAGACATCTGGAAGGTTGAAGCCTCCCACAAGAACGAGGGCCAGTGATCGCGAGACTTCTCCCAGTTGCTCGTAGAAGAGCTCTTTGGTTTCCTCGTCCTGGCTGGGCGGCCAATAACAGACTCCCACCACTATGTCTGGCTTTCTGCACGCTCCACTGATGTTGACCCACAAGCACTCAACCCTATCATTACTAATATTGAGTTCTATGCAATCTAAACATTCTCTAATGCAGAGAGCAACCCCACCACCTCTCTTTCCTGTATCTGGTGCCTGGCTGCAATACTGGTGACTGAGGAACCTTCAGCATCTCCCTCCTACTCCCTCTCTTCCTGGATACTGAAGATTTCAAGCAGTAGCAACTTTCATTGAGGGATTGCAAGGGAATGTGTCGCTTGCCACTCAATGCATCCAGACACAACTCTGGTTGCACAGCACAGGTATGTCAGAGTGCTTTGCACAGCTACTGGCAACCCAAACTGAACAGTGACAGGACAGACAGCAAGGAAGGAAGGTTGCTTGAATCCCCAAGAAATGGATTTTGAGGCAATAAGCCAGGAAGAAAAAGTAACTTTTTCCCTTCAGTTTTTTTCTTATTGTGTGTTTTGCCCATTCTATACAGCACCTCTGGTTGCCCACAATGTAGCTGTTGTACACTTCTGTCGACTCTTCTTTGCAGGCCTGGCATTTTAAGGCAGAACTCACTTAGCCTAAGTGGAAGTTGATTCCTGCTTGGTGCTCTGCTGAGCAGACAGAGTTGGTGAAGGTGATGGAGACACCAGGAAGCAGACTGTTCAGCTCCTGGTGTTTCCAGTGCTACGACCCATGACTTTTGACCTTCTCTGGTCTTATTTCCTTTACTGCTGTTTGCTCAGCCTCTGTCCCTTGGCCTGAGGACACAGAGCATTAAATCCCCTTTTATCCTAAGTAATATCTGAAAAATCAATGCTTCTGCCTTCTCTGCTTAGGCAGAGCAGATAAATTTAAGCGGCACATGTCCTGGACGGACCTTGGTATTCCTGACAGAGCTACAACGGTTCCTACTGCTCGAAGGCAGTAAGACCTCCCTATTCCCATCTTTTCCCAGTAAGACAGAGGATCGTTTAAAGCTAAATTGAAATTCAGACAAAACAGTGCACAGGTTGTGTTGATTTTCTCAAGGCAGCTGTTGATATTTTGTTTCATTACTATTGGGGGGAAGAAAATTAATTATATTTCTAAACAAAATTTCGCAGGCTTTGTGACAAACATGTCTGCAGGTCCATAATCTGTGCAGATTTAATCAGTATTATTAGCATTCTCTCATCATGACTTGGCAATCCTTTGCTAATCAAGATGGCTATTTGATGTGCGGCTTGCAACAAAGGCTGAGAGCTCTTGGGATGCCATAGTCAGATGGTGTGGTACCAGCTGGAGTCTTGTCTCCGAATATCACAGAGGATCCTGCACAGGAACATTTGGAATAGGAGAAAATTAAACAAGGATACTAGGACAAAAGCACTGTAGACTCCTCTCTGCTGTACATGTAGTAAATATAAATGAGAAAATGGCATATTTCACTGCCAAAGCTTCCAGAGCAGAGCTAAAGGAATAAACTGATGGAGCCTTGAGGACACACACCCTCGTCTCAAACACTTGGTACATCAGTCTTGGAGAGGAGATCCTGCACTAAACACAGTAAAGATTTGACCAGGCCTGGTAGGCAAATTCTGCCCACTGACTGTGTCAGGGCTTTCTCTGCCATTACGAGGGTTTGTGACCTTTTAAATTTTCCAGCTTGTAAGGAATAACCCAGCACAGGTGCAAATTCCTCCATACTATGTGTTTAAGCTTGCTTCAGCATTGCTTTTCTTAGTCGCCTGCTGCAGGTCTCTTACACAGCCTGCGGTTCACGTACTGCAGGCTGGAAACCACCATTCCGGTGCTGCGGCATTCTGCGTGCCGGTCACATCTGGGAGTCAGAGGAGACCACTTGTGATAAGACTATCCTCCCGTTCCTGACTCAAAGGTCTGTTCCACCTCTCTGTTACAGAGAAGAAATGAAACCTATCAGTTCTCAGGAGTGGGCTGCAGTCTGTCTTTCCTCTTGCTGATGTTCTCTTCTGCTTTCCAAACTACCAGCCCTTGCCCCTGAGACTTGTTGGACAATTAATCCGATGAGTTGAAGTTCAGAGCAGCTTTTCACACTTAGTCTGAAGTTTTTCCTTTCTTTGTTTTTTTCCCTTCTTTGTTTTTTTTTCCCACAGTTACATCGCTTGGTCTGATAAAAAGCACTGCTCTTCGCTGAGAAGTGTTCTTACAGCCACAACCCATGACACCTGCATCCACAGTACTACCTTCCTCCATAACTTACGCTGATAGCCTCAGAGAGAGAACATAATCCAGTTAGATCCAGACTCTGAAAGGACGAGGGACAAATAAACTGAGCTTGACTTCCAGGTTTGAATTGAGTTTGCAGCAAATTAGTAATTCTTTCTAGTTACAGTGGAATAACTAGAAATCTTGGATGCAAAGTGGGCTTGTATCAGGAGACGTTACCCTTGGGTGTACCAGGGATTGATTGCTGCTGCATTTAGACTTGGGGTGAAACTCCTAAAGATGCTTTCTAGAAATGGGTCCAATAACTTAGACTGCATTAATATGCAGGCAGAAGCAACATTCAGCAACATTTGTGCTTGTAAGTGTTGCAGTTTTGGTTGTGGAAGCAAGTCCTTCTGGCATAAGTGCCATTCATGCATTCACAGCATTGAAGGCAGGAAGGGTAATAATATCTTGTGTCTAGACTTTGTAAAACCCAGGCCGTTAAAATTCCTAACATCCATGGGCTGCATTAGTCTCTCATTTCTCAGCACCATCCTGGGAATTCATGTGGTACTGCTTGGTCAACCTTTAGAGCTGGTACATGCTTGGAGACAGACCTACTCCTGTAGGTGACCTCTGCAGCCCTTGGCCGAAATTTTCTCACCTTTTAATTTTGCTGGGTGAAAAAGGTGATGCATTTTCCTGTGACCAGAATCTGAAATTGCTCTGTACAGCCACTGTAATCCCATCATTGTTTTCCATTCCTCCAGCCTTGCTCACAAAACATTTTATTTGTGCTGACCTTGTCTTTATTTCCAGATAGCTGAGGCAGTTCAACGATCTGAGCCTGATACTGACCCTGCAAACCGTGCTATAAACACCTGTCTCTGGATGTTTGTGCAATTGTTAATCTCTGCTGTGCATGCTCTGCTAATGGTGAGTGCTGAGTTTGTTTTGCTGTACTCCCAGTTTAACTCTATGATGTTCCCACTGTTACCTTTATTAGCTAAATGATCTCTGAGAATTAAATAGGCTTTTGCCAAACAGACTTGTTCTCCACACAACCCCATTGCCTGGCATTAACTGTGTATCTAGCCTTGAATTCTCTACTGATCAAGCCTCTTATCAGTTTTCCATGATTTTGCCTGTGACATCAAGGAAACTAATCCACAGGTACCTGGTCTCCCCTCTGTGCCCTGCTCAAACAGGGCCCCTGTTTCCAGCCTCTTAAAACTGCCAAAGATTAAAATTATCTCCATGAAGCCAGACCTTTTCCTGGCCAGCTCTTAAAGAACTTGGGGAGGGAGGCAACAGGTGGGCTAGATGGTCATTAAAGGTCCCTCCCAGCCCTCAGGTCTCTTCTGACCCAAACCATTCCATGCATCTGTGAATTCTTGGGTGAGGATACCTCAGGGCTTGTCATAGAAAACCATTTCTGACTGTCAAATATTACTTTGCCCTAGTCAGCCCAGCAGCTAACAACCAGCTATTGCTTCTGTCCTGCTGTGACACTCCTAGAGCATCCTGCCTCTTAGTGGAACAAGAAGCAGGTATTTTGAGAACACTTCTACTTCTGTAATCATCTGTTAGTGCTTTTAAATCTGCCTACAAGGGGCCAGTACAATAGGAATTGTTCTTTTAAGAGGTTGAGAGACCTTGGAAGCAGAAAAATCCTTTTGCTGGTATAGCTTATACCATAATAAACGTGGACAAATTTGTGTTATCTGTTAATTTTCAAATTTAAGCTACGGACAACTCAGAGTTTATCAACCAGAGACACCAGTTGTTTACATGCAGAGCTATTCCGCCCTGGGAGGGCTGATTAGCTCAGCTGCAGCGTCCCGTAAATGTAAATCTAATTCAGTTACTGGGCCACATTGACATCCTTGTGCCCTGCTAGAGACTTTTAAAGATCCTTGTTCCATGTTGCACTGTGCCTCTCGCAGTGCTTACAGAGCATCTGCCTTTATCAGCTGGATTTTAATTGGCTTAGTGGAGTCTCTATTACTCCACATAATGTAAATATTCCCGTAATTGATTGGTAATAAACTGACAGTGCTGTGGAAGCTGGGTGTTGCACCATTTGCTCTTTTCCCCAAACCTTCATCCTAGGAAATATTACAGGCGTTTTTATCCTGTGATGTATTCTAGGAGAATGTTTTTAATAGCCCTTCCAAGATATTTTCCAGCTCTGGTTAAATGTCAGTCATCTGCTTTAAATTATAAAAGGGTTGTTTGTAGATGCAGGATCAGATCAGTGAGCTTGAGAGACCTGGGGAGCTTGCAGGCTGGTCAGCCTCCCCTCAGTCCCTGTGAAAGTGATAGGGCAAAGAGCACTGAAAGCCATTTCCAAATGTTGTGAGTGCAGAAGGTGATTGGGAGTGGTAACACGGATTCACGTTGGGGAAGTCATGCCAACCTGATCACATTCTGCAAGGAAATTACTGCCTCGGTAGAGGAAGGGAGAAGAGAGGATGTTGTTCACTTGGCTTTGGCAGAGCTTTCAGCAGTTTGCTGTAACAGCCTCCTAAACAAACCAATGAATACCCACTCCGTATATGGGTGATGGGGTGGGCTGAGAACTGGGCTGTGATGGCTGGCACAAAGTCCAGCTGGAGGCCAGGCACTGGTGGTGTTCCCTAGGGTCTGCTCCTGGGACCGGTGCTGCTGAGTATCTTCATTAACGACTTCCACAGTGGGGCAGAGAGCTGCCTCAGGGAGTGCACAGCTGACACAAACCTGGAAGGAGTGGTTGAGGCACCAGATGGTCATTGTGCCGTTCAGAGGGACCTCAACAGGCTGGAGAAACAGGCCAACAGGAATCTCATGAAGTTCAGCAAAAGGAACTGTGAAGTTATGCACCTGAGAAGGAATAAGTATCTCACAGCACAGGCTGGGGCCAGCCATCTGGAAAGCAGCTTGGCAGAGAAAGACCTGGAATTCCTGGTGGACAAGTGGAACGTGAGCCACCCATGTGCCCTACCAGCGAAGGCCAATAGCATCCTGGGCTACAGTAGGAAAAAAGCTGCCAGCAGATTGAGTTCAGCACTGGTGAGATGTGCCTGGAGTGCTGTGTCCACTTCTGGGCTCCACGATACAAGAAAGACATGAGCATACTGGAGGGAGTCCCGTGAAGGGTCACAGAAGTGATTAAGGGACTTGAAGTACCTGACATACAGGTACAGGCTGAGAGAACTGGGATTGTTTATCCTGGAGAAGGATCTTATCAGTCCCTTACCTCATGGAAGTGTCTAAAGAAGATGAAGCCAGACTTTGCAGTGGTGTCCCGTGACAATGCACAAACTGAAAACCAGAAAATTCCATTTAAACGTAAAAATTCTTTTACTGTGAGGGTTGTCAAACACCAGCACAGGTTGCCCAGAGAGGGTGTGGAGTCTCCCTCCTTGGAGATATTCAAAACCTAGAAGGACACAGTCTCAGTCAGCTTGACCCTGCTTTGAGCAGGGTGTTGGTCTAGGTGATCTCCAAAGGTCCGTTTCAACCTCAACTATTCCATCATTCAGAGAGTACAGGAACCCAGCGTTTGGGGATATGGCTTGACATCTCTGGCCATTTCTCATTCCAAGTCTGTGTTAGTAAGTTGAAAAGAAAGGTAACAGGGAAATCCATGTTACATGAGCCAGGATTTTGCCTGTAGTCGCTTCCTATTGCTCTGTGCAGGGTATTCAAGTGCTGGTTGTTTTCTTTCCCCTAAGCACAGTTGAGCAGCCCAGAGCACAGGACTAAAAGCTTACCCCAAAACCAAAGACATTCCAAATACAACATCACCAGCCTACTGGATATATACCAGGAAAATGGGGACAATATTTTTTTTTATGTCAAAGTCTGTTTATAAAGGTAAAATGCTGAAGTTGGCACCGCACAATTGACAGGAAATCACAAGTCATCATTACTCCTAATTTTTTTTTCTTGGAAGGGAAAAAAAGACTCTATGAAGTGGTTTTATCAGAGAGAAAGATCAAGAGTCGTTATACCATAATAGCTTTCTATACCTTTAATAGCTCTCTACTGGCATCGGCTGCTGCCTGGTGTCCAGCAGCAGGAGCAGCAAGTGAAGAAATGGATCCTGCTTTCCAAAGGTGTTTTTCTTAGTGCTGGCCAACTGTTCCTCACAATTCTTGGCACCAAGACCTCTTTTAAGGCTCATATACGCAGAGAAATTAGCTGGCATTGCTCCCTAGGTGAATACTTACCTAGAATACGGCAGCTACACAGAGAGGTTTACAGCAACAGTGCCAGTCTGTGTCTCCTAACTCCAGTCACATCTTTTCCAGTTGCCTAGAATCTGTGAATTTTCTATTGCAGACAGGTCTGCACGCTTAACGTTCAACATGCACCAGGCACTGCAGTGGGGCTTTGAGGATAGGAAGCCCCTGGAACAGTGAAACTTTTGACAACACAGGAAAAAATAGCAGAGACAGGGATGACAGGAGCTGCAAAGCTTCCTGCTGAGAATGCAGCATCTCTGAAACATGACCCTTGCTCTGTTTGTGTCTTTGTCACGAACAGTCCAAACACCTGCCTGGCTGATCTTGTGACCACAGCTCTGCACTTAGAGGTGGTTGCTTCTCTCTTACCTCTCCCAGTTCATGAAACACTGTAATGAAGAGGTAGAGGTAAGAACCTCTGTGCAGGGGGTACTGTAGGGCAGCTGATCAGCAGCTCCAAAATGCCATTGGCTGCATGGTCTCTTGAGCCTTGCATGGAGCTGAAGCTATCCCAACATCTGTTCTTCCAGATGAGGAGGCTCTCAAGGCGAGCTCAGGAGCTTGGGAGACAAAACAAAAACATTCTAGTTTTCTAATACACTGTGACCTCGCTCACTTTAATCTCTGACAAAATGCTCAAACAACAGTTCAAGCAGTGCATTCCTGGCATCTCAATTCATGAATCCACTTACAGGACATTGACAGCACCTTGCACTGGAAAATACTATTCTGATCCTCCATTCAGAAGCAGTCACGATGAGTACAGCTACAAAGAACTAATAGTCCCAGGAGTGAAACGAGAGTCCCACAGCACTGTCTTTGTCTGGCTCCCTTGTTCTGCTACAGTGGTGCCACCAGCTGGCAAGAGCTGTGATCCCAAGCCACGAAGATCAGAAACAAGAAGGGAAGTGATGACAGCCAAGCAAACCTGCAGCAACTGGGCTGGGAGCTGCAGGCAGCAGATTGAGTGTTGAAAGGGATAACGTGTGCTGCGAGTGTGTTTGCAGTGCCCAGCAAAAGCACAGTCGATACCAGTGTGTACCTCCTGCAGGCTCCAGGCCAGAGAGTGCAATGGATCTCACCTTGGTTCCACAGCCTGAAAGGACGATGGCCCCGCACACATATGCCAAGCACAGACAGTGAAAGAGCACTGAAGGAACTGGGACTGTTCACTGTAAGGAGTGAAGACCTTGGCCATGAAACAGTTAAAAATCCCTTCTAACAGCCAGATATGAGCTGCTCTGCAGAAGGCAACAAACTGCTTCACTGCATGGTGAGCAGGAAAGCAAGGGGACCTGCAAGTCAGATGATGGGGCAAAACAGGCGAATGCTACAATTAGTTGATGGGGGAGGACTTGAGCTCTTTGCTGCTGGGATTTAAGCAGGACACACACCTAGGAGGAGATCAATGAGTACTGATTGTCTTGGTACTTCCTGAGGTCCTCAGCCACCCCAAATCCTCTTTGGTCCTCCATGTCAGCTGACAGGTCCCACACCATTCAGAACTCAACGGAACATCAAATGCAGCTGCAGAGCCCTTTCTTACAGCCTACAGTAACTTTCCCTTCACTCTCCCCTCACTTTCTTTCGAGGCTGAAGGGTTAAAACAAATGCATCAGCCTGGCAGGGGGACCTTTTCTATGTTACAGAGCAGCAGCAGCAAGCATGAGCATCTAGGAACAGGGCACAGCTCATGAGCAGTTCAGCTCCAGCTTCCACACTGCGAGGCTGGCACAAGCTCATGAAAATCCATGGCTGTGACAGGAGACAAGCCAGGAGCCACAGGCTGTACTGCTACTGATGCCTTCTAGTCTCATCCCACTGCACATCCAACCCATCATCTCCTGCATGACTCCAGGGCCAGGGACATTCTTTTTCCATCTCAGCTCAAACAGTTTTGGTGTGTGGCTCAGTAGGACAACAGTATTCACATGCCTTTCAGACTCTGCTCTTCCAGCATCCACAAGCTTCAGTACTGCCAGCTACAGTACTCCAGGGAGCAGAGGTGGTGCAGCTGGAGACTCTTGCATACAAAGCTGCAGTCTCTCTATGACCATGGAAAATAGTACCTCGGGGTGAAGCCAACTATGAAGATGATGGGGATGCAAGAGCTGCTTTAAGGCACATAGTTTCAGCCTCCAGCATAAAGCTTAGATCTCTTAAGGACATTCCTCCTCTCCAAAAATAACCTTCCCGATTCTAGGCAGAGAGGAAGAGGCAGGGAAATAGAACAGATTCCTCACTTTTCTGTGCAACAAAAAGGTGGAGATACAGATGTAGTTTTGGTATGCAAGGTCTTCCTGAAACCCTCAGTCCTATACCTGTTCTCCTATAGGTATCTGTAATATCCAGTGCTTCTAAGAGGTGTTTCACAGAATCATGGAATGGTTTGCGTTGGAAAGGACCTTAAAGATCATCCAGTTCCAAGCCCCCTGCTGCAGGCAGGGACACCTCCCACCAGACCTGGCTGCTCAAGACCCCATCCAGCCTGGCCTTGGACACCTCCAGGGAGGGGGCATCCTCACCTTCCCTGGGCAACCTGTGCCAGTGTTTCACCACCCTCATTGTGAAGAATTTCTTCCTAATGTCTAATCTAAATCTTCCCCCTTCCAATTTAAAGCCGTTCCCCTTCACCCTGTCACTACTTGCCCTTGTAAAAAGTCCCTCCCCAGCTTTCCTGTAGCTCCTTCAGATACTGAAAGGCTGCTGTGAAGTCCCCCCAAATCTTCTTTTCTCCAGGCTGAACAGCCCTAACTCTCTCAGCCTGTCCTTGTAGCAGAGGTGCCTCAGCCCTCTGATCATCTTTGTAGCCCTCCTCTGGACCCATTCCAACATATCCTTCTTACGTTAGGAATTCCAGAACTGTACACAATACTCCAGGTGGAATTGCCTTCTTAGAAAAATAAGGGTTGAACAGAAACTCTTGCCTCAGAACAAATGAGGCAGCAGAAGAAAAGAACAGGAAGAAGATTCTTTGAAGACTGTAGTAGTCCCAAACTCTGCCCTTAGAGATGCTTACTACATAAGTAAGGAATCTTAGGGCAGCTCTGCAGAGAAAAAGACTGATATTTCAGCTATAAAAACAGGAATAAAGTGAGAATGTGCCATTGGGATATAAATCCACCTATTGCTGAAAAAAAGACAAGTTCACTTAATTTCTTTTAAATCAGTCATGCTGGGCTCTTATAGGGAGAAACACGGCCCACTTGCTCTCCAGGTGCTCTGTATTTACTTGCACTGGGGTGATTAGCAGATAAAGGAAACCATTAGCCAAGCCAACACACTATACAAATACATTTTATTTGGAGATAACCATGGTAAGATGCACAAATACTTTTTGTTCACCAGTTTTCAGTTCACACAACTTCAAGTAGTGGAAAAAACAAACTGCAATTAATTACAATTATCTATACAACAGGGCAGTAGTAAAAGATCCATTTGTCAGACTACAGCATGGTTAACAATACTCAGGTGAGAATGTAAAGATCTAGGCATTTAAAAAGTGCGTGGGTCATTGCCACATACACTAACATGCTTTTCTAAAGAGCAACATCTTTCTGGCATGTGAATATGGTGACCCTGTTAACGCAAGATGAAAAATCAGGCTCTTAATTTCATCTGGAAATGTATTAGCAGTTTGCCTCCAAACAACAAATTACGAGTTATTTGTGACTGACATAGGGTAAACAATCTGTAAAAATTACTGTAACATTGTCCATGTAGTCAAGCAACACACAGAGGATCTAAAATGATTAGTTCAAGCCCACACCCTCACAGGTGTTCAACCACAGTCTTCTTCAGAAGGATCCAGAGTACCTGATTGCATTTAGCAAGCTGGCAGAAGAGTTGTAATGCTCTTGCACCCACAATGCATTCCTCCACAAGAGAAACCTCAGTCCTCAAATTTCAAAACCACCATGTTCCACCTGCAAGCATGTCAACTGGATCACGTATTGCTGGGTTTGCTTTTACATTCCCAGCTAAATGGAGGGAAAGCTAGAAAGTGGTGCTGATCAGAGAGAGTAGCTGCATTGGTTTGAAGTTTTATTTAAAACACATGGAACCTGGACTCTTCTGTCCAATGTCTCTCAAACTGAGTAAGTTCAGCAGGTTCCACTGCTCAATGCAATTCCCGTTTGGCTTTTAAATAGGGATGATGCCGTATGGTGCTTGGGAAAGACCAGCAAGGACTGTGGTGTGGATGATTATACTAAGAGCAAGAAACACTTTTAAGTCTTCAGTTAAACTTCTCCCATTGCAGAGAGCAACAGAGATTGGATTTTGCATTATAGTTGAGAGGCACATTTTGTATTGGTAAACAGAAATCCCCAGTTTACATGGCAACTTCCTGTAGATTAGGACACAGGCGAACCTCTGCTTAAAGCAATTTGTATAAAAAGAAACAAAAAAAAACCCAGTTACTGTTCTATTTAAAATTCTTGAACTGCTCCTTTGCATATTAAACCCAAAGATACCTCTCCATTTGTGTGTATGCAGCTGCTTTTCCTCCCTAGAACTTGTTGTGAGAGATCCTTGTTCCTGTGCACCTTGGAAGTAGAGAATTAATTCAGATGCCTCACAGGGGGTCCTGTATGGCATTCAGGATTGCTGAGAAACCAGCAGCATTCTGTACATATGCAGTGAACCCCAGAATAAACAATGAGAAAATAAAACCATGGAACTGAAATAGCCAGCGGTACAGGCATCAACTCCTTCACGGAGCAGGAATGAGTTTGGTGTAAAGCCCTTCTGACTGAAAGGGGGATACCAGTCCAGGGAGATATCGAGGGCTGTGTCTAATGAACAGGGAGCCAGTGAGCAGCCCCAATTCAGCAAGTGACTGCCTAGGTCAGTGAACTGCAACAGGGCTTAAACAGGCCCCCAGGCTGTGCAGAACTGGCACCTGGACTAGTCAGCCAACAAAGGACAGGGAACTCACTCAAGTACCAAGGGGTGGAGGCTGGCAAGATGGGAGCAAGGCTGGGACAAGCGCCTGAAAATGGAGACGTGGCATTTTGAACAAGAGCAGCAGATACCATTAGAACTTATTTATCCAGACCTTTCCATAACGGTCCCACAACCACACCCGTGCTGCAAGAGAAGACCAGCGCAGCCAGCTGGAGCTGTTACACCCCTGCATATACAGCCAATACACCAACCAGATGGAGGTTACTACAGACTGGGCCCTTTCACTCCATCATGCCAACAGATGGCAGCTGAGACAAGTGCACTGGTAACCTCGAGCAATGAGGGGGAGAGCAAGAGACCACCGAGGAAACTTGTTCTTCCCCATACCATCTTCACATCTCATCTGAAGAGAGATGATCAGCATTTGGGCAAGTTCTGAGAGCAACCAATCTGTGGTCGCATAAACATGAGGCAACATGGAGCAAACCCTCAAGGCTTCTACTGCTCCACTCCCAGCTCCTCTCTGAGCTTTGCCAGACTTTGGCATTTCTGCTGGCCAAAGCTAATAATAAATAACTCTTGCCTTCTGAGCACACAGAGTTTAGCTCAGAGCACTGCAACAGCAAGGCCTTTTCATAACCCACCAAATATGCAAAAATCAAAAATCTGTGGAGAAAGACTGTAGATGGGATCAAGTCAGTAGAAAGTGAGTGATGCACCCTCCTGGTTTTGCTCACAATGAGATCTTCAGTTATGACATTGAGTAGCAGCCAAAGACACCAGTTCTCTGGCTGACTAAACCACCGCTGATTAGTTTAACAAACACACTGGTTGCAGGGTACATCTACTCCCTTGTCTGCTGACACCCACTGTACCACACAGATTGGAGAATTTCAGCTTCTGCAGACTGCGCAGGAGCAGAGTCTCCACTTCCAAAGCAGGCAGCTGGGCACTGAAGTTCATAGCAAGAGCACAGAGTAATCTTTATGCAGTGGGCTACCAGTTTTCTTTTTATTATGACTCTGTATTTTTCAGACTAGGCAAGCGGCTTTGAACTGATTGTTAAAGGTGAGCTAGGAAAAAATAGGAGAAAACAAAGGCACTGAAGATTCCAAAACAAGGCTCAACCAATATGTTCTATTCTGAAAAGTGATTGTGATAAAAATGGGATCTTACTGAATTTAATGAAACTCTGAGGCTGTCCAGAACTAAAAGAGCTCCGGGTTCAGGCTGGACTGGGGTACAGAGAGAACACGCAGCATTAGAACATGGAGTACACATACATTAGAGCTCCTTGACCATCTATCATTGTCAGTACACTGATGACTAATGGTGCTCTTCTAGAAATGAAGGTAGCCTCCTGGATCTACAGAATGCAGAACTGTACATCAAGTAATTACAGAGATGCATACCCACTGAAGGACACAGCAAGTGAAGAAGTGCTCCTGTTTCCATGCTCTTGTGATCAAATTAACCTTACAGCTGGGAAGGGACATCTTTTATCAAGCACACTACTCTCTGCAGACGAGACAGAAACTCAGCCCAAACTCCAGATGTCAGTCTAAGAACAGATATAATTTGCGAATTCAGAAAACAAAGCCAAACATGTGATGTCTTTCTATTAAAAAAAATAATCACTTTTCAGAGAGAGGAAACAAGATAACTCTGAACACACTGAGACCCATGTGCAGACAGGCTGGTTTCACATACGATCTGCAGTCTCCCATCGTTCCAAATGGAAGCTACATCAATAACTTTGATCAGTTTTACCTTACAGTTAGAAAGCGTGCTCTGTAACATAGAAAGAGAGCTGCTACTACTTCACTTGACACCTTCTGTGATAGTTCAGGATCCAGTTTCTGACTCAGCTCATGACAGAAGCTGAGAAAGGCTCTGTTAACTGAGTGGAATTGCAGGAGTTGTCAGTGCACATAGACCGTGGATTCAGACAAATAGCCAGCAAATATCAGTCAGTCATGATTTTTTTTTTCCCCAAGCCTTTGGATCTTATTAAACATACCTGGAAAAGAAAACATTAAGAACAGTTCACTGTAGGACATCTTATCCTCCAGCAAAGAGTTGTGATCACCGCACATTTTAAAACACCTTGTATAGTTTGTACATCATTTGAAAGTACATGACAGGCAACGGGGAAGATCCAGCATTGTGTAGATGTTAACATACAAGCCAAGCAGTAATGGATGTTACAGTTAAGACTGATCCCAGAAAAAACAGAGCACTGATTTGTGTCTACATCAACAAATGGAACAAGTCACAAGTAACAGTACAAATCTGTTGCAACTTTAACACATACATCTTAGAAAAGACAACGCATGTACCCAGCCCTAAGACAGTGACGACTTTGTGAGATAACTTTACAAAGATCAAGGTACCAGAAGAGGAAGGCACGTTAACCTCTGGTTGGTCCATTTCGGTATTATTTGGATGAGTCATAATGATTTATACACCCTGAGACTGTGGGAGGCCTTGAAAAGGAAAGGAAACGAGGTGAGTGGGAAAAGAAAAAGTACAAGTTTAACAAGATTATAAGATTGAGCACCTGAATTTCCCCTTGCAATAAGGGAATCTAGAAAAAGCAGTTCCCAAAAAAAAACCCTACTGACTCCTAGAGTTCTGTTCTGAGGTCAAAGAATCAGCATCTAGGACTACAGAGACATCAGGATATGTTGCAAAAAGGTTTTTACACACCCTTTTAGTTTCAGTCTGATGACCAGAACTTGTATACAATCAAGTGTTTTGCTTGCTGTTTTTTTGGATACAGAAATGGTCAGGCAGCCCACATCATCTCAACTCCGCCAATCCTGACACCCTCTTTGAGATCTGCGTGCATTTGGTTAGACCATGCCACTCCCAGCGGGACACCAGAGGGAAAGGCTGTTAGGAAATGGCACTCAAGTTTTAATTGTGAAGAATCCTTTCTGTCAAGAACATTCTTCTAATTAGCCAAGTATCACATGGTTTTCATTAAGAAACCCAGCACCACAAGCAAAAAAAGATACTTCCTAATTTATATATTTGAAAATTAACATGGAGTAACAAAAATGACAGGGATATCCACTTGATCTCTCTGAAAGTATTTCTGATTAAGCCCTTTCACAAGTACCTCCTGAGCAATGAATCTTCTTTATGTTTTTATATTCCTCGGGAGTCCTGAGAGCAATGCCAAACACTGCTGGGCTTCCACTTTTTCCCTTGTGCCCCCTTGCCCATCCCTCACCACACAGCGAAGTGCCTGCTTGCAGAGACAAAAGAGGGCACACACAGGAGATCCCTGCAGGCTGATGTGGCTGTAATTCTCCTTTGCATAATCCTGGCTTGCAACATGGATGAATTCCTGATGTCTGTGCTTCAGAGACTTTAGAATAAGTTTCTGAAGGCACTGCAACACTCAGAAATGTATCTTAATTTGAGGTCACACCATGAGCCCTGGCTGTGGGGTGGCCAGCGCCGCACAGGGGGATTTTACTTGGCTTTAAGATAGAGACTGTGTGCCCAACTAACACCTGAGTCCAGGGCTCAGAGGACCAGCTCCATCTGCGTCTCACACAGCTCTCCTTAAGAGTGAGCTCTACCCCAGTTCAGTAATTCAGTCATAGCAGAAACTGCAACAGAAGCCAATTAAGAACCTCTCAAGACACCCTGGAAAAGAGAATTCATGGAAAATAAGGGGATCAGACCACCAGAAACAGATCTTGGCTCCCACCAGGCTACTGGAAGATGCTGCTGCTTTGCTGATATAGCAGCTGATATGTTCTTGGTTTCTTGCAAACAAAGAAAACAGTTGACCATTGTTAAGGGTCTAGGCAAGCCTGCTTTATTTCACATCTGAGGCAGAGAAGGGATATCAGTTCACAAGGTCAGCAAGTGCCTCTCGGCAGAGGGGCAGAAAGTAAGACAACAAACCACCAGTGGACATCGTCAGATCATAACTTTAATCTGTTAGCTCTGCGGCTGCAGGGTACATAAAAAACAAGTGCTCAAGTGAAGGAAGAGCATGAAACTCTGGAGAAGAACTGATACATAAAAAAATTAAGCTGCCAAAGACTTTAAATGGAGGCAGAAAAATACATCCCCATAATGAAGTTCAGGAGTTCCCCTCATCAAAGGAGCCACAAGAGGCACTCACAATGTGAATGCAACCTTTGTGGACAGACCTGATCTGAAGAGCTTTGGACCTGTTCTCCCCACCTAGTCCCACATAGTTTGAGAGAGACTGAATTCAGAAGGGCAGCAGAGGATCTGGGAAACAACTGAGCCTCTCCTGCTCAAGCACGATGACAGCAGCTAGGGCAACATGTGGAAAACTTCTGGAATTAAGATCAAGATACACTCCTCCACTTTAGAGAAAAACACAGTTCACTTATTCCATTAGGTTATCCTGAAGAGCTGGGCAATCAGAACAGCAAAAATGGGAAAAGTTTACACAACCTGGTACAAAAAAAAAAGAGGCCTGGGATTTAGGTAGTTTATGAAGAACCCACGAGCTACCACAGCAGCAGATGCAGAAAACTTGGCTCATCTGGAAAATTGATAGCTTCGGTTAATTTTGAATAATAGCAGTGCTGTCCCTGGCCCCCATTTCCTCTCAGCATCTCTGCAGGCCCTCAGTGTCATCTCATCCTGCGACAGCCAGGCTGCAGAACTCCAGTTGTGCAAGTTGATACGTGGGAGAAGGAACAGAAGAGCAATTTTTGCTCCTGCCACTGCTGAAAACTACAATTCAAATACCAATGCACTTTGAGAACTCCTGCACTTCAGGCTTTGTGAGAAACACCCTAAGGGAATCTGTCCCTGGGCTTTAACGACTACAGATGAAAATTACCACATTCCTCTATGTATAAACAGTGCCATTAGACCTGTACTTTTAAAAAATAAGATCAACCCAGGCCAGGGCCAGGCTCTGCAGATAAAAGTAGTAGCTTATCTCTTATAAATATTTTTTTTAATATTTTTTAATTAAAATTAGTCCTTGCTCCAGGTAATGTAACTGACACAAAGTATCTGCATACAAGCAGCCCCTGGACTTTCACGGAAAGCCCAGGAGCAACCACTCTATAAGAAAGGAATCCTACCTCACAGCAAAGTAGGGGAGGGAGCACATGGCCAAGATAGCCTAAATGTGAGGGAGTCATTTGGAGTAGATACAATAAAAGGGGATTTCAAAACCCCTCCGTACAAAGGATCAAGGAGGTTAAAGCAAAAACTGGTTCTAAAAGATGTACAAAACTGTTTGAGACCAACAGAAAACTCTGCTTAAAGTAACTTGCATTAAAATTGGAAACCAATGGCATCACACAATTCTGTCATTAAGGAAAGGAAAAGAAAAGTGGAAATCTGTGTGAAGATCGGCATTTATAAAGAGTTATCATTAGCTCCAGAGACCAGCATAATTCCCATGAAGTCCTGATGGAAGGGGGCCTCCTGCCACAAAGAGTTTCGTTCCAGACGAGTCGTAGCAGTGGGTGTAAACAGCATTTGGGAAGAAATTTATGTCAGAAAAATAATTCCTCCAGGTTTCATCATGATTCTGTTAAAGAAAAGTTTAGATTGTTACTGTTGACAAACAAACCCAAAACCTTACTTCACAAAAATAGAAGGCAGGTTCCAGAGTCTAAAAAAGGGATATCTTAAAAATTGTCTGAAGCTTCGGACAGATCCATTTGAAGATACCAGGGTTATCCTGAAGCTTTTTTTGTGGACATTTGGGCTAAGCATTGTAGGGGGGAAGGTGAAAGGCAGGGGACATACTGAGTTTCATTAGTTTTTAAAGTTACATCACAATGATATGAAAGATACTGGAGAGAAGTTAGGCAAAGCCATTAAGTGCCCTACAGTAATAGGTAGATAAAGAAACTCAAGTGCCTGCCTTGGCATTAGTTCAGGAAGCACAGTTTCTAAAAATTGCCCACAATTAGATTAAATCTATGAGTACTATGTTAGAGTAGCACATTTCTGCAGGAAGACAATTATTTTGTCTTTGAGGTTCTGAAAACTGCAAGTTTGATTACATCATAAACAAAGATATAACATGTAGTTCATCTATGAATCAGTGCATAAGCAAAGCGGTCAGTACGGCATACGCTCCAGCGACCAACCATTCAACACCCTTTCATAAAGCTTTTGTAGAAAGCAGTTCTGCAGCACTTCTGGCTTTTCATGACTACAGTTACTAGCTGCATTACCACAGTTTTGCTGGGCAGCATTTAATCTAGCAGTTCTCATCACTATAGAAGAAACCACCTTCCCATCCCTATGGCACTCCTGTGCAAAGGATCACCCATGGCTACAAGCCACTCACCAGCCAGCCTCTTCCAGTAGTCAGCTTCAAAATTTCATTTCCTCCATATTTCTGCTTTTCTCCGTAGCAGGCACGTGGGGGCTTTTCATCCAGGAACCTCTGGGCTCTAATATCATAAAATAGTAAGGAACCTTGTCCTGTTCCCACTGTGATGATGTGCTCGTAGAAGCTCACTGATCGAATACCTGTCAAACAGAGAAGGGAGACAATGCAGTAATGAAGATGGACACTTTGGCTCTCCAGTGATGCTGCTTGGTGTCCAATATTTTATTTAAGATGAACTATCTACTGGTATTCTCCACAGTGCTTATTTCCCCACTGCTATTGAGCAATGCAGATAAATCCCATTGATGCTCTTGAAACAGCACCTTCAATTACACATACTATTACTTCCATTCCCTCAGATGCCATCATCAGCACTGACAGTGCATAGTAGGAAAAGCTGCATTCCCATCTCAGCAGGCACCAGCTCTTCCAGGTAAGCAAAGATCATAAGCCATTTAGGATCAAGAACAGCTCTGTTTCATCTGCCACAAGCCTCTAAGTGAACACACCAAGAGCAAGCAGATGGCAGCAGGCCGAGTAAAGGACATCACATGGGTTTCCTCCATGAGCTCACACCCAATCTAGCTACCTGTTGAGCTGTAGTAAGTCACCATGTGAGAAAAATTACTGCCCCAGATGCCAACAAATGCATTTTGCTGATCAACAAGTGAGCTGTAAGCAAGTGTAACCATAAGAATCACCAGCCACTTCGCTGCTAACATAAATCAGGTTCTACTGATATGGAACTGTTGGAGCGGGTCTAGAGGAGGTTACAAGGATGATCAGAGGGCTGGAGCACCTCTGCTATGAGCACAGGCTGAGAGAGTTGGGGTTGTTTAGCCTGGAGAAGAGAAGGCTCCGGGGAGACCTCACAGGAGCCTTCCCATCTCTGAAGGGGCTACAGGAAAGCTGAGGAGGGACTTTTTACAAGGGCAAGTAGGGACAGGACGAGGAGGAATGGCTTTAAATTGGAAGGGGGAAGACTTAGATTACATATTAAGAAATTCTTCACAATGAGGGTGGTGAGGCACTGGCACAGGTTGCCCAAGGAAGCTGCGGATTCCCCCTCTCTGGAAGTGTTCAAGTCCAGGTTGGATGGGACCTCGAGCAGCCTGGTCTGGTGGGAGGTGTCCCTGGCCGTGTCAGGGGGGGTGGAACTGGACGATCTTTAAGGTCCCCTCCAACTCAAACTATCCTATCATTCTATAAACAATTTTGAAGCTATCTGCACTCACAAGAACAAGCACATCTTTATCTTCCTAGCTGGCACATTTAGCAATGGAAATAGACTAGGAGTCCCACAACAACCTAAGCAGCGCCACATAATGTCAGCATATGGGAAGTCAGAGAAAGTTTCCAGTCCAAATAAAAACCATTCTAGTCCAAGCACATTTTGTTTTCACAAAATCTAAAGCCAAAGTCTCAGCTAAACAAGGATCTCCTGGCAACAGTCTTGGGAAGATTCTGTATGTAGGAATTCACAATTAGCAAAAAGTCCTATTATCTCATCTCTATTTATTGTGCAAAAGACTTGTTCTCTGTAAGCTCTCTACCCCAAACAACTTTTCTATGCACATTATAGCCTGCCACATCGATGCTTTTCTTTCCTGCACAACATGATGCTAGGTTATAAGCTCTTCAAAGCACCACTGAATTACAGGCAAAACAAGCATTCAAACAGGACGAAAAAGCAGTGAGTTATGCCAGCTACATCCATGTGCCAGCTGCTGTCACCATACTAATCAGGACTGAACATCATCAAACTTGTAACGTGCTGGAACACACCCCAGACGACACGTGAGAGCAGCATCTCAGAGGTGTGGAGGCAGTCAGGGACTTTCCCCTTTGTACAGAGTTCTAACTAGGAATACATCCTCGTCCTTCCACCTCCACAACCTGATGTCACTTCCACAGCCACCAGCATCTGTGACACACACTTGGAACAGGCACAGACATATTGTTTTGCTCCAGATGCGAGGCAAAATCTTGCCTGCAGGCTCAGGAGGTGGAAAACCATTGTGCATGTCTCACACCTGCTGGACTGGATTTACCAGAGACTCTCCTATTTAATGCAGAGAACTACAAATGCTTCTGAGCAAGCTGGAGGCAACTCCCCCACCAAATTACAAGGGTTTGTTCTGGCAAATGCATGCAGAAAAGCTTTAAGCCCTCTGCAATCAGCAAGGGCAGTCACCTGGATAAGAGGAGAAAGGAACAAGAGTGGACCATCCTCTTATTCTTGCTCCAAAATTGCTCTTGACAAGCTACCCACAAGAACATTATTTAACAGAAACAGGTTATGCAGGGTGAGAGCAGATGGCATCTACTTTTCAATGCAATTTATTAACAAAAAGCTATAAAATGCAGAGTGACCATGGAACTTTACTCTATTTAATCTTTGTTTATTAGAGAATCTGTGATATACCCACTACTGAAAGGATGTTTAGAATGTGCTTTCAAGAACAGCACTTCAAATTGGCTCCTAAGAGGCTGAAGCACATCAGATTAATCATCTCCATCAAACCAAAAGCACAGCCTGTGCCTAGAACTGATCATGGTAAGCTCTTGACACACCTCCATCTCTAGCACTCTACCACCTGTGGACCTGGACTATAGGGGTCAGCAAATTAAGTCTTACTCCTTAGAGGCAGGGAGGCCCCACATATCCCAGAAGGAAGTGAAGGCACAGCGGTGTGTCCTACACAAGGAGCAGCCATGGAGTCCCTGCTATGCAAGCTGTCTGCTCCATTAACGTTGCTGCCTTCAGGATGCAAAGCCAAGGACATGCGGCGCAGCGCTGCGTGCCAGCTGAACAGAAAGCAGCTGCTCTTGCAGATCGAGAAGCAGAGTCCAGGGCCTGCACTTGCCTGTACAGCTGCTCGTAAAGGCAACACTTCCAAGATGTGCTAAAACGCATTAGCTGCTGTCTCACGTAGAGCAGACAGGGTCACACACTGGGTAAAAACCAGCCCGAGTTCCAGTCTCACTAAGTGACAGCCTTTCACACGCAGCACTGAATCTGAAGTTAATATGGCCTTACCATGTTCAGCGGGTCCGTGTGGAAGCTGAAAGCCCATTTAGGTATACTTCAAAGCACTAAAAGCCAATCCAGACTTCAGTCAGCAAATCAATAAGCAGCCTGCGTTCTAGAGGTGCTGCACTGCTCTGAGTCCCAGTGAGATCAACAAAGTTGAAACAGTCAGTATCTTGGGAATTAACTTTACATAAGCGCCTCTGCCACTATGCAGAAAAAAACATATTCACCTACTACACATAATAGAAAAGAGCACTGAGAAATGCTTTCTCCAGACACGTACTGAAGATGCCTCAAATACCACAGACACACAGATCATCCCCCAAGCAGGGATGATCTCATACTCCAGGCAGAACCTTTCAGCCAGCACTGGACACTGTGCTCCAGCATCTTAATATTGTTTCCCTGTGATACCAAAGGGCAACGGCATCAAGGACCTCCCTAGAGTCCTCGTGACAGTGGTCAAGACATGGGCTGTGACTGGTAGGATGTTCAGGTGACAACACGAGCTGGTAAAAAGCACCTTTTCAAGTTATGGAAACTTCTACTTTACCTGAGAGAAACAGGCCCTGAAATTACTCTAGACAAGCACCATTCAAACTCCAGTAACCTCATAAATAAAGCGTCCCTAATCCTTGTCTACAATGCCTTCTCTTTTGATAATTTGACCAATGAAGAGATGATGCCTACAGCTAAGGTAAGGACCCCAACTTATGAATCTGTCATTATCAGGGTTTAAAATGGGGATCACAGCACAGTGCCTTCTTATGCTTGAAAATCAAGGGCAAAAGAAGTAGCTCTTAGGGGACCATGCACCCTGCAAGCCTTCACACGTCCCTTGTGTAAGATTCAGTTGGACATACTGTACCCGCCTCAGAAAAGCAAAACAGTACTCAAATCTGCAAGTAATTTTTTCAAGAATAAGCTTTTGTAAATTTAAAACAAATAAAATTGAAAATTAAGAGTCTCACCCATGGCCTTAAAATTACAAAACAAACTGATTCACAGCACAGACACCCAATATGACAGTACAGAGCAGACAACCTGCTTTTTTTTCTATTCCCAGAGAAAAAAGCAATAGACAGTATTAATAGTGGTACAGAGACTGGATTTCCTTTGAGATGAACTAAAACAAAATAGGACACAGTAAAAGTAAGCAGAAGTAAAATGTACACTTTAAGAAGTTCAGTAATAATTGGATGGTGCACAATTTACTTAATCAGAAAAGCACTAACGTTGTCTACCGTTAGATTTCAGAGTTGCTTTTAAGTTTGGTTCTTAATGGCTACTTCTGCAAGCAAACCATCTGAACCATTTTTTTTACAGGTTTCTTACCACTGCCTCGTTCTTTGGAACAGACGGATTTGACATTATAAGGAGGCTGCCTGGGATCCAGAAACGAGACATGTGCCTGTGATCCTACTGCGTACACCGACCACTCCTGACCGTAAGCCAAACACACGTTCTCCCTGCAGTATGGCAACTTGGTGGAAAGCAACTGCAAACATAAGAAATACGTATCAATCCATTATGAGAAAAGAGCAATATGTTAATAGAACAATTCTGTAAGCTACGTTCAAGCAAGCTGCAGTGAAAGGACCAAAACGCAGCTGAAAAATAAGTTCATCACCAAAATATAACTTGAAGAGAAAAGCAACTACCTTACCTTGAGGAAAAAAAATGAAGGGGATGGCACGTCTGATCTGAACCAAACTGAGACTGATAAAGGTTGAAGCCAAGTATTATGCAAAGAACAATGAACGTTTTGGCAAACAGTTTTAAAGCTTTCTACGCTGTTATTTCCTCAGCAGGTATGCAGAGACATCAGCTCTCAGCTGCATCAGCTCTCAGCTGAACAAGCTTACCCCACATGCTTACCTCATAAAATAGCATAGATGTGTCTGGGTTTGACCTGCAATTACACTTAAGAAGGTGCAGCTTCCTTTATGAACACTGCTAATGAGGCATCCACCACACGCTAAGGAACGGTTCACTTCAGCTCACCCAGAACTGGCAGAACATTAAGAGCATCTCCTATCCTCCAAAGTAAGGGGAGTACAGAGTTTCTCTCCTCAATCCATAATTTTTTGGGACACTTCATTTTATGCACGGCTTTTAAGCATTTTACAAACACTGCTGCTCTTTCTTCAAGCACATAGAGGAGAAGAATAGTGAACAGCCTTAACTGCTGGGCAGTTGTTGAAATTTTACACCAACAAACAGAAAAGCACCTTCGATAGTGTGTGCTCTGCCTTCCATAGGTGAAAATACCCATCTAGGGACACAGCTCCCAGCTCCTATAAGAAAAAAAAAAAAAAGAGAGTTTCTGTATTATAGATGTCCTTTCAAACTCACTCTCTACCAGGCAGGCTGCACATTCGAGACTGAACTCATCCATAACCCTGTACATACTTGCCTTGATAAGCTTTCATTTTATACTGACCTTGATAGAACACAATACAGCACAAAGACCCAGTCAGAATAAAAACTAACAAAACAGTAAAAAAACCAAAAGATAACTTTCTAAAGTATAAACCCTATTAAGACAATCAAATACTGAATTATTAGACAGTGTAAGCAGGAGCTGGCAGTCCTCTTCATCAACTTCCACACTGATTCTGACCCTGAAGCAAATATTTCTTTCCAGGCACTAGTCTACTGAAAAAGCCAGTCGGAGTCTCCATCACAGAGGAGTAATTAACAGCTACAGTGAAAAATGAAGCCCGCTTCCTTCTGCTTCTGAGACAACAACCACCTGTGCTTCAGACCTCCTCTATTCTTGGAGGGCAGAAAGAGTAGTGGAGGATGAATTGCTATTCCCACTGGTAATAACAAGAGATCAGTATGGGGGGAGGTCAACATTTACTGTTTGTCAAATGCCCACGAAATAACACCAAAGCAAGCAGCGGTGCCTGTCCAGTGTGTCAGTCACCTCACCTGCTGAGCAAGCCAGTAACGATCCAGCCATCAAAACAAGACTGCCTGAACATTAGCTGGTCTTCACAAAAGAGGAAGAAAAGCAGCAAGAACATTCAGGGTGAGATTCAAGCTGCAAGAGGTGTTTTGGGGCTTTCTCTGTTCCTTGTAAACATTCCCCCTCCTTAGGGTCCAAATCTAAAATCAAACCAGCAAGGAAACTGCTCCTTCTGAAAACACCAGATTTCTTTTTTCTATAGGAGTTATCCATTCGCTTCAGGCAGAAGCAGACAAAGCAGATAAGATGACCATCCCGTATAAGAAGGGTGTAAAAAGATGAGGCGAAAAATACAAGTTGCTTCTCCGATATTTCTGATTCAGATTACTTTTTCCTTTTTCTAATACATACAGACAGTTTTAGGGCTTCTCAGCTGTCTTGCTTGTCATACTGACCTTATTCTTATTGTTGAAAGCCAGTGCTCGGACTTTGCAGTTGTCAGGATTTGTGTTCTCCTTGGGAATATCCTTCAGAGCCCTGTGTGTTATGTGGGCATAGACAGGAACTTGAGAGAGATTATGCCTGGCATCGCTTTTGGACAACACATCCTCTGTGACTTCCCAAAGGCCCATTGAACCATCCCGAGAACCTGAATCAAGAGTTCAAAAATAAATAGTCCATTTCAAACACATGTAACACCCTTTTCCACAAAGAAATAATCTGAAAAAAAACACACTGTTGGTGCCTAAATACTGACTGTTATTAACAAAAGCATGATTCTGCTGAGCTGCGAAGCTCATTAACACTGTGAACTCACTGTCAACTGGTTTGTCCACATGGTTTCCAAGCAGCTAAATCACCTCATATGCTTTTAAACCGATTGAAGGTGATTGTTGTACAGGATTGTTGGTTTTGACGTATCCTGGAGAGTCACGTGTAGAATAAACTCAAAGGTCAACTGAACAGCCTGCGTGTCCAGCCTGGCTTACCAAGGCAGAGACTGACAGTCTGTTAAGCCCATAAAAACACCTCCCAGAAAACTCATCTGGGTTTATGGTATCTTGGGTTCATGAGATCTCTGCCAGTACATTTATGGATAAGCATACACATATTTGTGAACTGAACAGAAACAAACTACTTCAAACCACAATTTGTACCAAACTTATTTTGTAAATTATTTGTTAAACACATTCTTTTGTTTAAAGAACGTAAACATAGGAACTGAGGCTGAACAAGTCCAAAGTCATTTTGCTTTTCTATTAAATTTTAAGATATTAATCCAAAAATGAATCAGTAACAATACTGGACGAAGAAAGCCAAATGCCTGTTTCGTAGATTTACACAGGATTAACTGAAGGCCTTGTACACATCCCTTCTGGTGTTTAGGCAGCGCTTCCACTAAGTCAGCACTGGCAAATTTGACGTGTACCTCAAATTCTTCACTATGCAATGTGAAAAGCACAAGCCTCCTTCTCCTACAGGTAATGCATAAGAAATATATCATGACTTGAAGATACTAGAAAAACCTAAATATCTACATCAGACTGTAGAAGAAAGAGACACTGAAGGTCAGAAGTTGCAGCTGGGAAAGAACTGAGGGAGTACACGAAACGACACTGAGCTGAAGACATGAAAGAGAAACAGGGTGAACTAATCAGGAACTTGCAAGCCACGACAACCCCACTGAGATAACAGACTGGAACAGACAACCTGGAAGGGTCGAGCCTCACTTAAATATAATCAACATAGAAAAACACCTGCGCTGTAGAAAAACAGACCTTGAATCTTAAGTTCCCTTACTCTCTGAGCATGTGTAGAAAAATTCTAGGACTTAATATTTTTAAATGCAACAAAATAAACACAACTGATAACAGAATCACCTAATTGTTAGTTTCTTTTCACCTCAACTGTTTTAAAAGGGAACTTTTAAGAAGGTACATGAACCTTGTGCAGTTACCACCAAGTACCCAGCACTGCGCACACGTGAAATAAACAAAATCTCAACTCTGTGTAGATCGGCTCTTCGCACACCAGGTGAAGGACCCGGATTTAGGGCAACACGACTACTAAATGTACAGGCTCTGGTACATCACAGGGGATGAGCTGCAAAGGCAGTTAAGCAAAACATCTCTTGCAATACTGGTGGTCCAACAGGGTAGAGATGGCTTTGCACCCTCAGAGGTGGATTCAATCATTTGCCCCCATCACCTACTACAGCCAAATACAAACTGAGCTTCCTAAAGGCATTGCAGAGCAGCAGACAGCACAGTCTGCCAGTCAATTTACATGCTGATCGTATTTAATGGCACTTAAATCTTGTTTGTTATGGAGGCTGAATCCTCAGCAGTAGAATTTCTAAGCATCTCAACACACTTTAGGAGGAGGCTGCCCATTTCAATAGCCCTAGCAGGGGAAAAAGTCCGTATTTGCTGTTCAACTGGTTAGCCCTGAAGTCAAGAACAGTATCATTTGTTTATATTTGTTTATTTGTTTGCTATCCTGGGAATTACTCATCCCATCTGATGTTTTTACCATGGAAATCTCTTTCCCCAGCCAGTAAAACTGATGCATTCTACCTCAGCTTAATCAAGAGTTCAATTTTATTCTTATGGACTAGTGAAATACACCACTGAATATTTTACAAGTAGAGCCCTGCTTTGTCCTTGTTGAAGTTTACAAAAGTGTAAACACTGACTACTTGTATTATTGTCTTAAACATTGACTGACTCTACTTATATAGCCTCAAAAAACATCTGTCTCTACTGGTACTGCTGTCTTAAACATGGTCTTGAGTGCTGTGGCTCCTCATTAAGGGATGGGCTGACGGTGCTGCTGCAGGGGAGGGGGAGGAGGTGCAGCAGCAGGTGCTGCCCCCTCCCCCACCTGACAGCACATGGGGACCCAAAGGGTTCACACAGAGGTTATTCTGCCAAGGGTCTGTCGAACTGCCCAGTGGCCATGGAGCCACCAGCCCCAATTCCAGAACCTTCCCAACGGAGTTCCTGTGCATGTACCCATTTGAGAATTTTCACAGCAAGAACAGCCCACAGAGTGATGACTGTTCTTCTTTCTTCTCCCCACACCACCTCCCAGCTGCTGTTTTTCTCTCTGACTTCTCACTACATCTCTTTTCCATGGCACTACAGTGCATCAGATCAAATCCAAGTCGTGTTGTAGTTTCATTTAGCAGCCTTGGCTGTGTTCAAGGTATCAGATTGGGATCTGAACAGATTAGGATCAATTTTTTTCAACTTTGGGAAGTTGCAACTCAGAGTGCACCCGAGTATCTCAGTTGTTATTTTGGCCAAACCCAAAATAAACACTGTTTTGAATTTACCCTAGGACTCTCCTTCTCCAACTGTGCAGGCTGGGGGTGCCCGAGCACTGCTGGTGTCGGGAGCAGGCTCTAACAGCAAGCAAAAGGAATAATCAAAAGGCCCTGGCTTCATTTGACCGCAGTGAGAAAATACATTGCCAAATCTTGGCTGTATGATAGGTGTAACCTGCCATAGGTCCAAATCCTCTTTTTATTTCCTGTGGCAATTAACCTGTCCCAAGAAAGACACAGAAAATTTTCATTTAGTTTCTTAATTCAGATAAAGCTATTTGCTTGATCCTTAGCATTTGGAGTTCAAATATTTCTGCTTCACGCTTTCACATACACACGTTACTGAAATCTGCAAGATTAAAACAATGTCAGAATACGTGTCTAGAGGGAGTAACAAAGCAAGTGAAGGGTTTGGAGCACAAGTGTTATGAGAAGTGGCTGAGGGAACTGGGATTGTTTAGTTTGGAGAAGAGAAGGCTGAGGGGAGACCTTATCGTTCTCTACAACTCCCTAAAATGAGGTTGTAGCAAGGGGGTGTTGGTCTCTTCTCCCAAGTAACAAGCACTAGGATGAGACAAAACAGCCTCAAGTTGCACCAGGGGAGGTTTAGATTGGATGTTAGGAAATATTTATTCACTGAAAGAGTTGTCAAGCATCGGAACAGGCTGCCCAGTGAAGTGATAGAGTCACCATTCCTGGAGGTATTTAAAGGACATATAGATGTGGCACTTCAGGACATGATTTAGTGGCGGACTGGCAGCGTGACGTTAAGGGCTGGACTCAGTCTTAAAGCTCTCTAACCTATAAATGATCCTGTGATTCCAATTTAGTTTCTTTGTGATTGCCTGATTCAGACTAGACAGGAGGAAGACATTTTGTACTAGGAGGATGGCGAGGCACTGCAACAGGTCACCTTTGATGGGGCTCTGAGCAACCTCTTCTGGTTGAAAATGTCCCTGTTCATGGCGGTGGCTTGGACCAGGTGACCTTTAAAGGACCCTCCCAACTCAAACCATTCTGTGATTCTATGATATAGACACACACAACTTCACTGATAAGTGACAACACAAAATCAGTTTTCAATAATTAGTCTGTCATAGGATTTCACTGATACATATTATTAACTCCTCTTGAAATTATTCTTCTTGTGAGGAATCCTTCCCTGTCACACAATGTGTTTAAGAGATCCTCTCATGGGACAGGCAGTAATATTCCCTCCCATTCTAGAAAAGACAAATCTAGATCAGGGCCCTACAAATAAAACAAAATGAAGCACTGTACTAAGACCAAGAAGGGTTTAAATAGGCAAGGTAGTTCAAAGTGGTTTCAAATGCCCTGATACATGTGGTTCCCTAAGATCTACAAAGGGCTTTGTAACAGTATAAAATTCTGGAAGGGAAGAAAAAAAAGAGAGATAAAGAAACAACTTTACCAGAAACAGCCATAGTATCACTGATCCATGCAATTGAAAATATCCAATCCTTATGTCCATCCTAAAAGGAAAAAGACAGATTATGTGCCATTATACTCTAAAGCAGTCCTAAAGCAGACAAATATTCTTAACTTTGATTTTTAGTACAAATTAAAAAAACACATAAGATTCCAGTATCAAGCTGGAGCAGCTTAAGCACCTCACAGTAATTTTAATTTCTTTTGATTTTGAAACGTATAATTAATGGAGAGCAATTAGGTGATGAAAAACTGGTCTCTGATTGAGGACAAATTGATTTCAATTCTAGGGTCCTAGATTTTCCATTTTGAAAGCAGCATTCTTTCACTTCTGTAAAATACCTACACACTTCTATTTCCTCAAATGCTGACCCTACTATAAAGAGAAACCAAAATCTTCTGTTTGCAATACAGGACCTACAGATTAATTTTTCAACATTAGTACTTCAAGAATTTTCTCTTTAGCAGGTGTGAAACCTGTAGGGTAAAAACTGACTGTAAGGCTCTATTTCTGTTTGAAAAGCTGCAAAGTCACAGCATGACGCAAATTAATAGTAAGTCAAGCAAATCTTCAGAGCTGAGCCTTTCTGCAGCTGGTTATCTGACACTGCAGAAACTCTGATCTGACCTCTGCTGTTGTAGTTAACGTCTATGTCAAGACTTGAATAAAAAGGAAAAATGAGAGAAGTGCTTACAGGACACAACTACACTCATTTCAGACTTCTTTCCCTTTTTGAGACTGGTTATTTTAAAAAAAAAGCTCATGATGTTTCAGAAATATAAGCAGTACCAGAGTGTACCAAGCTGCCATAGGCTGTTGAGTTGGAACTGAAGTTTAAAGCCAAGTTCCGCCTCAGGAATAAGATACGTATAAGCTGCACTGGAAAACAACTTGTGTCATCTTTTGAATTTCTCAAAAGAGCTTCTCCATTAAAATCAGCTTCAGAGGTCATCACCACAATTAGACTTGAACATTTAAGATTCTGTTACATTTTCAGTGCTTAAAAGTAAACTGAAGTAGACCTGAATGAGGGTGATGAAGAAGTCTGACTGAAAACCTTGAGAATAGTCTCATGTTTTGTATTCACTCATATTTAAGATGTACTGTGAAAAAAGACAACTTAATCAGGAATGTTTTCAAGCTTTCAGAAATTCACTCTCCACTCCCAAACCTTATCCTTTCTCTCACGTTAGGCACTTTAAGCTGTAAGCAACAGAATAAACCTTCCCGTGATATTCCCACTTACATCTCCCACACAGACAGGATCGAGTGTAGGCAGACGATAAACTGCAAGACTGTTGGGGTTGTCTCCACCTGTAGCCAGAAGCGTCCTCGAGGGGTTGAGCTCAATGGCATGAATACCACATCCCTGCTGGATCACCACGCCAGGTTCACGATCTTTCAGAATAGGAATCTTCGTAATTTGACCAGTCTGGACATCTACTACAAATAACTTGGGGAGAAAACAGGACATGTAAGTCATCATTGAACAGATAAGAACAACAAGGCAGTCAGACATCCTCCCTACTCTGAACTGACATTCTTTTCAGATTGGAATCCACAAACTCTGCAAGTGTGGCTGAAAAATGCATCAATTCCTTCTTAAAACAAGTAAAATAACTTAACTGCAATGGGTTTTATTTTAATCATCCCATTTGGTTCTCACAGCAATGGAAAAAAGAGGAGAGAAATGTGTCATGGGAGGTTTCCCATTTAACAAAGTCTTTGAATCTAAAACTCTTTCAACATAGTGACAAAACAACATTTTCCGGTCTCCCTGTTCAAAAGTGAGAGAGACCCACCTCAAAATAGACAGTGCATCCCAGCACCTTAGCACAAGGCTTCTTGCCTCACAGATAAGACACTTACTGTGAAGTTTTGGCTTTGACAAACTGGCACTTTATAGATTTACATAACTGGAGACTGTTTTCCGGTGATTAAGAGAGAATAACAACTAAATACAGCACTGCCACTGCAAACACCTAAAACAGACATCTGGCAACATCCTCATCCTGCAAAAAGACTAGCAGTTTGAGCACTAAATCACTGTGCCCTTGGCAAAAAAACTCAGTTACAAAGATGTACAGCTCTTGAAACAGACATGATTATACCCAGTTATGTCAGTTCAAACACATGTAACCACAGTGTTACAGCCTAAACCAGAACAAAGGTTTATAGCGCCTGCCAAAGCACACTTTGATTCTGGAGGCTCCTGTGCTGGATCACTTCACAGATGTTCAGAGGGCAGCCACATTAACACTCACAGAGGAGACAAAGCGCTGCGAGAGAACATGAGTGAGAAGCGAGGAAATGGAGAACCTGAGTTGACCTGGCACTAAGGAAAGTAAAATCACAGCCTTCAATTTTATTATAATTAAATTCCCCTTCCCCTCCCCTGCCTCCTTAAGTTTGCCAGTTCTCTAAACAAAGAATGTTGCCTCAAAGCTTCTGAAACTGCACTGAAGATGGAGAAACAACAACAAACACCCCAAGAAAACTCAACGAAATTTAAAAAATACACACCTGAAGGAAACTCTTCTGAAATGCTTTGTCAAGCATTTCTAGAAGGACAGAAGAGAAACCTAGACTTTGTCAAGAGAGGAGTTACACACACAAGCTGGTTTTGGTGAACCCCCTTCAGATCATAGATCTATTCCTTAAAAAGCATCAAAATACCCAAGAAAATGCAGCAGCATATCTATTATTCTTGATGTATTGAATTAGCAGAATATTAATGTCAAATCAAAACCTGATGAAGTATGGCATATTAAACTCATTCTGCAGAGAAATCTGGAATCCGTTGATCACTATTTGTGTTGTGTCCAGAATTACGCACCACCTTCAAATTGCAACGTGTGCTCCCCTGTGGCAGCAGTCTTGCACGTAGAGCTGACTGTTCCTCCAGGGACCAAAGTTTCATGTTCAGTTCTTCATTTTGCACGCAAGTGTGAGGTCAGGCCACAGCTGAACTGCAGCTGAGCAGGAGGGAGGTACTCCTCCCTTCTTCCAAGTTTTACCATACCCCTCTGCCCTGACCACATTCCTGAAAGCTGACACCTGAGTTGCCTCATCAGGACCAGTAATTCCCTCTCCTCTCATCCTCCCTTGCTCTTCCCCTATGAATGCATTTCCTCTTTTCTGCCTCTGTACTTCCTTCCAGCAGAAATAACCAATTCCCTTCTTGCCCTCCTTCAACTACCGAAAAACATACAAAATCAGTAGTTGAGTATTAGGGCTTACACATGTCACCTGCAGGTCCTAAAACTGGCACCAGAAGTGCTTATTAGGGAAACAGATCCACACCTCAGGATGTCCACTGACTCAGGAAAACTGTGTGTAAGAGACTCACACTTCAAAAAGCACCAACAGGCATGAGGATTGAAATGAAACCCCTCCACATCCTCCAGTCTGACACCTGTGTCATACATCTGTGTTTGATATGAGGTTAATAAAGACTTTCTCTAATGCAAAATTCCTTTAGCTAAACTCTAAACCAATGGAGCTGAGAGTTAAATAACTTGGAAATGCACAATGCTGAAACATCAGATCCTCACATTTCTGCCCTGGTTCTTCAACATCATCATCATTTTCCTATAACAAGTTTCCAAATTAAGACCTTGTCAGAAGCAGCAACAGATCATATTTCTTGCAGTGATTTCACCTGTTCATACCCAATTCTAATCCATCATCAGCTCTTGAATTGTTCTGCCATTTCCTCAATTTTCTCCCTCAACTGCACAGCATCACCATAACCAGAGCAGCAACTGCTCTTTGGGTAAGGAATTCGCACAGTTCAGGGACTGGTTTCGTAGTTTCAGCTATGAACTTTTAAGCAGTAACTCCTCTCCTTGCTTTGTAAGGAGCTTGGCTCACTGCATCTAGTTTAATAAAAACCACTACTACCCTGGAGTAAAATAAGCGAGCACTGTGTGAGTACACTAGGCCTCTTGCATCACCTGGAGCAGGACAGGAAGCCAGAACCTCATACCTGCATGTTGCACCACTGGTTGCTGAGAAATCTTTCTTGTTAATCCAACAAACAGAAGCCAGGAAAAGCCACATGGCCATCAGACACTTCCAAACAGAGAAATGTCAAGAAACAAGACAGGCACCTAGCTAAGAAGGCAGAAAATGTGATTATCATTTAAAGACAAATTTGCCTACTTCTTCCAAGCCAACTGGTACCATCACTACATCCATGGTTAACTCCAAAGCATCCTGGCCTCTAAGAGTCTCAAAAAAGACTCAAAGTTGAGTCGCAAAATTTGGTAACAAGGCCCTGACAGTTGACCCACAATTTTTTTTCTTTATCTCAAGCAGGAATAGGAACTTCTTTTCCAGCTACTCATTACACAGAAACTAAAAATCAGCCACAAAACGACTTCCTGGATGCAGTAAGACCCCATCAATCTCAAAACAGTGAACTGAGCAGATTCAGTCCTTGGTTTTAAGCTCTGCACATAATTTGGTTCTTCCTGCTAGCAAAACATACGCATGTCAACCATTGGCATGCCAGATACCTCAACATCCAGGATTTATCAAGCCAGGATTGCTTTGGCCACTTGCCACAAGTCCAAGGATCACACTTTGTCTGTGAGAAACACAGCACACTCTGCTATCGTATTGTCCACAGGACAACCTTCATCTAACATGGAAACAACCTGGATGACAGGACAGAGAAATCCATTTACCCTCTTGTTTTGTTTTTAAAGCGGTTCCGATGTACAGTTTGAAGCAGTGCTGTCACGCCAGGATCAAGGCAGATAGGCATGGCCAGGAACTATACTACTGTTGTCACAGCCACGAATCTTTATGATCTGGCCCTACTTCTTCACACCCTGTGAGATCACTGTTGTGTGCTTCTTTTTCTCTTAGTTTGCAGAAGTGGCGAGAAGTCATTTTGGCAAATGGCTCCCACACAACGACAATGTAGCACTTTCAAAATGGTTATGACCAAATTCATAAAGAAACCACTCCACTTCACTGACTACGGAACTTCACTAACTTGACAAACTTGACAAATAACTCGACAAAAGGAGAGACTGTGGCAGAGAATCAAGTACCTGAGGACTGAAGTGAACTACAAAACCCACTCTTCCCTTACACACAATACTTAGAGCAGAAAGGCTTGCCAGGCTTTTATGTCAAGTCTACTTCAATTATTGACTTGCCCTTTGAAGACAACAGTTTATGGGGGAAAAAACAACACCCTAAGTTAGAAATTCATCAAATCCAAATGAAGAAATGAATGAAATTTCCATGCACCTTTAACTGAGAGCATCGACTTCATACCACCAGATTAAAAGAAGGCCTGTGAAGTGCCTCAGTGGTCACACTGAGCAGCACCATTAAGTTTTTCCCAGTTCTTGGTCTTGTTTTTATTAAGGGTCTAAGTGTCTCTTTTCCATGTTCACAAAATGTTTGGCATAAGGTCCTTTCATTCTGTGGCAATGAAGACTTACTATTACATGCCAGGCCTCAAAGAAATATGAACTCCTTAAAGCCTAAACTATCAAACTACTATCCCTCCTTCCCAATGGAGATCAGAACACGCACCAATCTCAGCACAAATCCTTCTCACAGGTTGTGCAGTATAAGCGATGCAAGTGGTAACAGCCTCACGCATCCTCCTTGTAAGGCCTCAAAAAGAAACAATTCAGTATAGCAGGAAGCAACCTGAGAAGGGAGCAGAGGTAAAAGCAGCCAGCAAGTTGACAGACTATGAATACACAGAATCGCTGGGTTGGAAAAGACCTTTGAGATCATCGAGTCCAACCGTACCTGTCCACTACTAAACCATATCCCTGAGCACCAAATCTACCCATCTTTTAAATACCTCTAGGGCGTTTCTAAAGCCAAGACCACATAGTCAGGCATTCTGCCTTGCTGTGAAACCCTGAAGCACCTCTACCTAAAGGGCACGCACTCTGGTGCTAGTGAGTTTGTTCACTGCCAAAATCGCATCTGTCAGTTTTCACATGTCTCGCCCTCAATGTTCAGTTTAAGGAGACTGGCAGATGGTTACCACGTGTCAACAGATGGCAAAGGATGGAGTAGTGCGAGACTCCACTGGCTAAAGGGCATCTCTGCCACCCACACCATCCCTGGCACCACCACTACCAGGCTCTCAAGGCAGCCACGGCGATCACATGTGGCTGACAGAAAACCAAATACTCTTGAGACCAGAAATCACACCTGGATGGTTACTCACAAGCCACTGAAAAAAAGGTGAATGGAAGAGCTGGTCACAGGCATCAGAAGTTTATTTACACTGAGCTTTGGCCACTGTTCAGTGGACTTTGAGTATAGCACCAAACAGTGGGAGCGTGACTACCCTTTCCCTCTCTGGGATCAGAGACAAGCAGTTGTCTTGACATTTCATTACAAGGGCAAGTAGTAATAGGATGAGGGGGAATGGCTTTGAATTGGAAGGGGGGAGATTTAGATTAGACATTAGGAAGAAATTCTTCACAATAAGGGTGGTGAAACACTGGCACAGGTTGCCCGTGGAAGTTGAGGATGCCCCCTCCCTGGAAGCGTTTAAGGACAGGTTGGATGAGCCCTGAGCAGCCTTTACTGGTGGGAGGTGTCCCTGCCCATGGCAGGGGGGATGGAACTGGATGATCTTTAAGGTCCCTTCCAACCCAAACCATGCAGTGATTCTATGATTACACATGCAAAGGTAGAAGACTTTGCAAAAGAAGCAGAAACTGTTTTCCAAATAGAGAGCCCATATTTAAGACAGGAGAGTAACCGTGTTTTGTTTTCTCACCACTACAACTCCAGGACTGCAAGAACACATCATAACCACCTGAGACATGCAGAACAGACATGGGATCTCTCAAACAAATTTCAAGTATCTAAGAAGAAACAAGTGCTGGTGACACACAGCAGGCCATCAAAGGCAACGTATGAGTCTACCAAAGAGAGAGCAGGTATCAGCTACCTTTCAGAAAGCAATCCACTCATGCCTTGGAAAAGCCACCTGAGAAATTAGGAGAGAGCCCTTGGTAAGGAAAGCTATAAACACAAATACTCCTATTGGGCCTGCCTGGGAAAAAAAAAACAGCAGTAAACAAAAATAGTAGATAAGAGACAATCACATTCTCAAGCAACTGGAAGCTTAACAAGCTTCTTGTATTTAGAGAACAATTTACAGATCTTGTATTTTCTCATTCTTAACTTCACAACTAGCAAAAGAATTACATCCTGAACACATACACAGAACGAAGGAAACAAAAGATGAAGAATGGTTACTGGTACTTCTTTTCAGAAGCTGCTTTAATTTTTTGTCATTTCCTGAAATGGTAAAATAAAAAAGAAAAAAGAAAACTTCAGCAATCTCACATTCAGTGTCTCCATTTGCCATACGCTTGGTCTCAGTTTCTTTAGGAAGGTTGAACAGAAGATGCTGATTACAGACAATATCTTCTTTCAGGCTTCTCGTATCACCCTTTGGTAACTCATGGTGACACCTCTAAACTCGGAGGTCTGCCTGCTCATTCAGCTGAATTTGAAAAGCATTAAGCAGCCCATTGCCTAAAAGATAGAGGAGACTCTTGCAAAGATGACTCCTGCCTCACAGAAGCTCACATTATTGTGTTTGAATTCTTAGACACTTGAATGCTTGTAGAGGTTCCATCTCTCTGCATCTATTGGAAAAATAGCATACCTTTGTACAGCCCAAATATTTGATTTAAGGCTTGCCAACTGCGAGCACTGGAGAAAAACAAAGTTATTTCAAATACACATTCATAGCCAAGGATAATTTTAAGGATAAAAAGTTACTACGAACAACTGAACAGGTTACAAGCCTCATTAAAAATGAGTAGTTGACAGAGAGCTCCATGTTCTCTTCAGTGTTTGTAGTGACTAGTACTGTCAAGTGACTAAAAGCAAACCCACTCCTCTATGACAGGAGCAGGGTTTTTTTTGTTGTTATTAAAAATAGTGCATCCTTCCAGCAGAGCGTAGCCAAGGGCAATTTATAAATTAAATGCTGAAAGCTCTCAGTGCCACATTTGAGCTTTGATTAAAATAACTGCTATGGTTCATATTTTTCTGTTGCATTAAGTTTAATTACATGCAACTCCAATGCAGGAAACCCCATCAAAGTCAATCAAGCTGTTTTACCTTTACTCCCAACTTAGACACCACAATCTCAGCATATGAGAATCAGCAAAGGAGTTCTATGTTAGGTGGCTTACTCAGGAGATGAGAGAGAAAACTTTGTAATTAGACTGTCTAGTTTAACACTCTACTTGCTCAAATGTAAACACAAAGCAACCAAACCAAAGCTACTGTAGGATTCATAACCTGTATACAAAAATCTTTCACAACGCTGAAGTGACTTCTTTTGTTATTGCTATATTTTGCCTAATAAAAGGCAAGGTTCACCCATAATGTTAACTCCAGCTGTGGAAACACACACTTCATGATGAGAACAACAATGTGGTTGAATCCCTCCTCAGTTCTGCAATTGTTTGGTTCCATATCATTTTCTGCAAGGATGCACTAACAACACACTTGCCCATTTATCCTCTCTGCAGCAGCACTGGAACTACAGAAGTTAAAAAACACAGCAAAACTGTTGCAACTCTACAAAACACACAGTCTTCTTGCTAGGGTAAGCAAAGTTTTCGAGAGCCTGTGTTTCAGCAGTAGTTTGTCTCCTGTAAGCTGTGCCATGAACAGCACCGGCTGTTGCCCAGCCAAGATGAGAAACACTTGCAGAGAAAGAAGGCAGAGGTATTCTATCTCAGGCTTATTCCTGTTATAAGATTGTTTTGTTAAGCTAGACATTGTTTCCTAAGAGCTACTGCATGAAAGCTTCCTGCTGCTTCCAACGACAGAATATCTGAAACAAAAATAAAATGCCACTGTCCTTTGCAAGTCAGAGCCCTGAGCACAGCTTAAGAAACCTTAAGGCAAAGAAATGATCACAATTAAATACACTTTAAGAGCTCCTTGATCTATACATTCCTTACAATGCTCGTTTCAATCATTGAGGTCTGAAACTGCAACCTCAGTCAATGAAGCTGGGCTGCTAAATTCAACAGGGAGAATGCTATCCCAGAAGCACCATCTCCCTCATTTATTAATCATATGGGACAACTTTCAGATTCCCCTATAATGCTTCAAATTCAAAGCATCACTTTTAGAATCCGAAGAAGTTCCAGTTTTTGCTGAAGCACACAAAGGTACCTAAACAGGAGGAGTTATCTGAACACTGAAAATGGATGTAGAATGAAAAAAATCCCAAAGTGAACAAGTAAAGAATAATTCTGAAAGTCTGAAATCCACTTTTTAAGCTTGAAACATTTCTATATACTCTCACAAGAATCTGGAGTTTAATCACAGTTTTTAGCTTTGCAGCAGCTTTTCACAACCATCAGCACAGAACAACTTGTATAAACAAATAGAGTAAGAGAGAGCATAATGAAAAAAGTCTTACTAGCAACTTCTGCCAGGCACATTAGCTACTGTTTAGCAAAGCTAACATTGTTCATTAACTTTCCATTTGCAGGATAAGAAGAAAAAAAACAGTTCCAGTGCTGGTTTCCAGCCCACAAAAAGATGTAAACCACTCCATGTGGATTACACAGATCCACATGCAGGCAAGCATTCTGGTTCGTGCAGTGCCATATTTTCAGATGAAAACGGGTCATCGTTATGCATTCCCTTCACTCAGAGTTAACTGTGAGTGATTTTGACTCCACTCCTAATTACTTCCTAATATTTTCCTTGACAGTCTACACACTTTGATTACAGTAAGCATCCTTTAGGGGAATAATTAGCAGAGGAAAGAGACAGAGAGGTGGCACTTACTGTGTTGCATTTTGTCCCACACACCACTTGCCGGTGGTTCAGCCACTGTGAGGCAAAGACTTTGTTGAGGGTTCCAAGGTGAAATTCTCTCTCCTTCAGGAGGCTAGGAAGCTGCTGGGCTGCGTATCCTTGCAGAACGCGGTGGTAGCCAGATTCATTTTGCACCCTGACCTCTCTGCCTTTCAGGTAGCACACTAGGGACCTTTTCACAGGAGGCAGCCTTTTCCGTTTCTGAACCGGCTGATCCCAGCCATGCTGTGGGGAAGGATTTAGATAAAGCAACCAGGACAAATGTAAGACACAGCCCTTAAATTCAAAGATACTCCCCGCAAAGTACTGAAGCCTTCTGAACTCTCCGTAAAAGAAGATAAACACAGAAACACTGCTACAACCTTCAGAAAAGTAAAACTAAACACAAATATTTGCTGAAAGAGCAACACCACGATACTGTTACTGGAGATGAGGGGAAGTGACCAGAGGGATCTTCCAAAGACCTACCAATTCCTCTGCCGGTCTCCGCTGCCTCGACCTGAAGCTCCCCTGCTGCATGGCTGAGCCAGGCCCAGGGCCGGCGGGGAGAAGGCTGCGAGCAGTGGCTACCGGTCCTAACGGCCCGAACGGGGGGGGGGATGCACTTGCCGGCACGGGGCTGTCGGGGTGGAAGGTAGGACGGGGGGCGGGACCCGGAGCGAGGGCACTGGAAAAGGGGGACACTAGGACCGGGGCAAGGGGCACCACGGGGGAAAAGGAGGGCACCCGGGGGATGCTGGAACGGGGCACCCGGCGCGGGGAGATGCCAGGACAGGGGACACCTGCTGGGAGTACCAGGGAGGGAGGGCACCGGGACGGGGAACACCGGGATAGGGGAGGGCGCTAAGCGGTGGGGGCTACCGGGACGGGACACCTGGGGAGCTGGAGACATCCCGGGGGGACACCGGGACGAGCGAACCCGGGCACCGGGACCGGGGACACCCAGGGGAGGGAAAGGTCCGGGATAGGAGACACCTGAGACGGGGAGAGTCCCCCCGGGGAGCAGACAGGGACGGGGCTGTCGGGTGGGGAAACGGGACAGGGGACACCAGGAGGGGGACCCACGGGGAGAAACCTGCGAGACAGGAGAGCAGCGGGACGAGGCAGCTGGGGAGGGACCCGGGGGAAGATCGGGGACGGAGAGCACCGGGACGGGGCAGCCAGGGCGAGGGAAGGGGGGGTGTGGGGGGTGTGTGTGCCCTCCAGGTCACCAGAACGGGGCTTCCGGGGACGACACCGGGACGGGCTGTGTGTCTGCACCGAGACAGCCCCTTCCCGCGGCACCGCGGCTGCTGCCCCGCCCCGGGACGCGTCCTCGGGGTACCGCGACCCCTCCGAAACCTCCCTTCCTCCACCCTTCCCTCCGTTCCTCCTTCCCTCTCTCCCTCCACCGGGACACGGCACGGCGGCCAGGGACACACAGGCTGACACAGACAGGCACACACAAGCGTGCAGAGACACGCACGGAGTCAGGCGCACGGAGACACACGGACACACACACGGACACACACACGGACACCCACCTGCTCCCCATGGAGCCCCCCACGCCCCGCCGCCGCTGCTTTCCGCTTCCTGCTAACTGTTTTCCGGGACATGGCGGGAGCAGGAGGAGAAGGAAGAGGAGGAGGAGCAGAGGCCGATGGCGCGGGCTGGGCCCCACATGGAGCAGGCGGGGGTCACACGCGCGGACACCGGGACGGGGACACCGGGATCACGGGCCCCGCGGCCGCGCTTCACGGCAGCACCCGCGCGCGACAATCGCGGCGCGGCTTTACGGCAGCTCCCCCGGCTCCTCCCCGCGGCCACGTCTCCTAGCAACCACGGGAGGTGCCCGCTCGGCCCCGCCCACCCGCGGGGGTTGCCACGGCAACAGGTGCCGCCCTCCCTCCCCTCTCCCGCCCTTCCCCCCCCCCCCCCCGGCTCATCGTGCGGAGTGAGGGATGTGGGGTGCGGGATGAGGGATGTGGGGTGCACGGTGAAGGATGCCGGATAAGGGATGAGGGATAGAGGATGAGAGATTAGGGATAAAAGATGCGGGGTGAGAGACGTGGTATGAGGGATGCAGGATGAGGGGTGCGGGATGAGGGATGCAGGGTGCAAGGTGCGGGATGAGGGATGTGGGGTGCGGGATGAGGGGTGAGGTATGCGGGATGTGTGGTGGTGTGAGAGGTGCGACATGTGGGATGCAAGGTGTGGGATGAGGAATGCGGGATAAGCGATGCGAGATGAGCGATGCAGGATGCACTGGCCACGGTTCCCAGATTGTGGCAGACTGCAGTGAGTTTGTAGATGCCTTGGCAGAGCATGAGATGCTTGACCTCGACCAGATAGTCGTGTGTCCGTGAGAAGGTGTGAATCCCCCGACCAGATGGCCGTGTACCCCTGAGAATGTGGAAACCCACTAATGGCAAAAAGTAGATAAGTAGCAAGAGTTGTGAGAACTCATGAAACAACAAGATCAGGGACTTGGATGAGCTTGGGTGAAGATTGACATGTAACAAATGTATGCAAATAATTTCTGGTGTGTATGCAATAAGCACCAATGATACTAGAACACATATATGCTTAAAATATATAAAAGCCAGCTGTGTGAAACAAAAAAAATGCTTAATGCCTTAATGCCTCATACCTGAATGCTGCTTGAACTTCGTGTGTCGTGTCCCTCTCGACAGCGACATCTGGTGGCCCCGACGTGATTCGTCAACGAACGCCGACGCGATTAAGAAGACCGGAGCTGATACTCTGGTGGAGACGGAGCCTGGTATAGCAGAGAAATCGCAGTGTGCTGAACTGCAAGAACCCCGGGGAAGAGAAGACACCTGATAAGGTGAGCTACCAGGAACATAGAAATAATGGTGGGGACTTTAACAGAAGAAGAAAGCCTTGTTCTATCCATGTGGCAGCTAGTCCTTAAGAAACGAGGGATCTTAGTCCCAGATGTGCGCCTTCGACAGATGCTTTTATGGGGTCGCCAAAAAGGCCATGAAGCTAGCACTGTGACTGCTTTTAGTGTCTTTATAGAGGAGGAATTGGGTAAGGACTTATTTGAAGAGGCTTCAAAGGGGCAAAAAGAGGCCGCTGAGCTGTTAACTACATGGCTCCTGTTGCGTGACACTGTTAGAGATCTTAAACAAAACCAGGACAATACTAGCCAGGAACAAACTAAGAAAGAGGTAGAGGGAGAAGGTGACAAACCTCCCTCTAATCCCCCTGCTATAGCGGAGGGGCCAGAGTCTGTGGTTTCGGATCCGTTGCTCCCACCTATTGTGCGTTCAAAAAAGAAAAAGTGGCATGAACATAATCCATTGATTCATGATTCCGAGGATGAATTCCCTGTTAATAAGAGGGGGCGAGTTGGTCAGCAGACTGCTAAAGCTGGGGTGCTGCCCCGAGAACAGCAGACAGTTAAAAGTGGGGTGTTGCCCTGGGAGCAGCATGGATACCAGAAAAATGATGAAAAGATCTTGATAACACCCACTGCCCCTCCAGTGGAAGACCGTAGGAGTGATGACCGTCCTGACTCTGACAAGGATGAAATTAATTCCTTGCAGGAGCACTTAGAGAAAATTACGATTTCGGAGGGGTCGCGTTGTCGCCCATCGCTGGTGCAAGGTCCACCTGTGGTGACATTGCCACCGGTCACCAAAGTCACGGTGACCTCTCGGGACCCGCAAAAATTTTTTGAGGAAATAAAAATTTCTGTGATAGCCAGTGATGAATGGGACAGTGCAGAACGCATGGGCGCAGTCTCGGATCAGACGTGGGCAGGACCAACCGCTTTTCCAATTGTGATGGGAGATGCAGCTGCTGGGGAAGCCAATTCTCACTCTCCATTTTCATGGAAAGTAATTCGAGATTTGCAACGTACAGTAGCACAATATGGGATTAATGCACCCGCTATTATGCAATTGTTACGATTATTAAGCATGGAAACTATGGTACCTTGGGATATAAAGCATTTAGCTCGGATTATCTTTCAGCCGGTGCAATACTCAGTATTTCAGTCCAACTGGAAGCAGTTATGTGAGCAGCAAGCTGTCGTTAATTTACAGTTTAGCCAGGATGACCCACGATTTAGAAATGGAATAGATGTCCTTATGGGAGAGGGACAATATAATAATCCACAACAACAAGCACAGTGGCCTTCCGTCGTATTAGAACAGGTTAAAACATTGGGAATGCAAGCTGTTTTGCAAACAGCAAATTTATCAGAACCCAACAGAAGATACACTACTATTAGAAAGGGATTGAAGGAGTCTTTTCTTAGCTTTGTTGAAAAGTTGCAGGAGTCGGTGGAAAAACAGGTTTTTGGTAGCCATTTATGGGAGCAATTTGTTAAGCAATTAGCCCGTGATGATGCCAACATAGATTACAAAAAATCATGGAAGCTTTACCTGGCAATCCAACACTTGAAGCAATGATTTCTGCCTGTGCAAAAGTGGGGTCATTAGAGCATAAGGCAATGGTAACAGCCACAGTACGCATTCAAAATTTAAATAAAACAACCAATAGTAAACCTAAACTGCCAGTAGCAAGGTGTTTTCGATGTGGAAAAAATGGTCATTTTGCAAAACAGTGTAGGTCTAAGTATAGTATTTATGGACAGCCACTGCAGGGAAACGGCAAGAAGAGCACGAAGAGGCGCACTCTGACACATATTCCTCACAACATAACACGTCCCTTCATGGGGGCAGGACAGCAGCAACCCACCCCTCCTCATTCTTGTGTGAGAAATTGTCAGGGAAAACTGCTGGATCAGCCAGAATGGATGTATCCACTGCCAACACAGTAACAATATCAGACTATCAAATTCACCGAGTGCCTTTAGATGCCTGATTGACAATAGACTTGTGCCTTATTGATAGGACGTTCAAGTAGTACATTGCAAGGATTAATTATACATGTAGGAGTAAGTGATGCTGATTACACAGAACAGATTTGTGCTATGGTTTCTACAGCAACACCACCGGTCACCATTCCTAAGGGAACTAGACTTACTCAACTCGTGCCTTTTGTGAGCTGTGTTCCTAGGACAGAGCATGTTGTTCATGGAGATGATGGTTTTGGATCTATGGGGAAACCGTATGTTTTTTGGTCCCAGACTGTCACAGACAAGAAACTGCACGTGACCTGTTCGCTCACCATGGACCACACTGTTCCCTCTCAGATAAGACTTTCTGGATTGTTGGATACAGGGGCTGATGTTGCTGTTATTTCTCAGCGCAATTGGCCTCCTACCTGGCCTCTTGTGTTACTGCGTTGCTGTTACCCATATGGCTGCTAAACCTGTCCTTGTTAGCAATCCTGAGGGTCAAAAAAGCTACTGTTCGCCCTTATGTGACATCAGCACTTTTGAATCTGTGGGGTAGGGATTGTCTTGGGCAGTGGGGAGTAAAAGTAACAATGGATTTTTAGCAGGGGTCACTGTGCTGCAGGGCGTGGCACGACCCACACTGGCATTGACACGGTTAACAGAGAAGCCTGTCTGGGTGAAGCAGTGGCCCCTTACTAAAGAAAAGCTCACAGCCCTGCACCTTTTAGTTAAAGAACAAGCTGATGCAGGACATATAGAACCCTCCCACAGCCCATGGATCACCTCAGTGTTTGTAATAAAAAGAAATCAGGGAAATGGCGTTTGCTACATGATCTGAAAAAAATTAATGAGGCGATGGCAACTACGGGAGCTTTGCAGCCTGGATTGCCCTCACCAACTATGATTCTGATGCAATGGGAAATTGTAGTAATGGATTTAAAAGATTGGTTTTTTACTATTCCCTTAGCCAAACACGACATGGAAAAATTTGCATTCACAGTACCTTCAGTGAACAACAGTGAACCTGCCAAACGGTATCATTGGAGAGAATTACCACAAGGTATGAAAGATTCACCTTCTATTTGTCAATGGTTTGTAGCAAGAGCTCTTAGCCCAGTTAGGGAACAATTTCCCACAGGATAGTGTTATCATTATATGGATGACATTCTGCTTGCAGCACCATCACAAACGATGCTAGCAGAAATAGAAACAGAAACACAAAAATCATTACAGCGTCAGGGGCTGGTGATTGCTCCAGAAAAAACACAATGCCAGCAACCTTGGCTATATTTGGGTATGAAGATGTTAAACTGCACAGTAATGCCACAGCCAGTTCAATAGCAAATACAAGTTAAAACTCTCAATGATGTACAAAAATTAGCTGGAGTACTTAACTGTGTTCGGCCCTATTTAGGCCTGACATCTTCTAAATTACAACCATTATTGGATTTGCTAAAAGGGTATTGAGATATTTTGACTCCACGAGTTCTAGCCCCAGAAGTAAAACAGTTAATCAATGAAGTAGAACAAGCCATTTCACAGAAACATATTTGGAGAATTGATTTATCTATACCAGTCTAAGTGTTTATTTTGATTGACAATCTGATACCTTTTGCCATGCTGGCACAATGGAACTCTGACAGGCAGGATCCTCTCATTGTACTGGAATGGGTCTTCCTTCCATTCAGACCTAAGAAAACTGCTCCTGGCCTGTTTGAACTTCTAGCTCAGATTGTGATAAAAGCCAGAACTCACTGTGTGGAATTGTTGGCATGAGACCCAGAAACCATTGCTGTGCCAGTACAAAGTGAATACTTTGAGTGGTGCCTTGCCAACAATTCAGCACTCCAAGCAGCAATGACAAATTTTACAGGCCGCATTCGGCATCACTTACCTTCCCACCCATTAATTAAAATGGGCCATCAAATTCCATTTGCACAAAAGCATTTGAGCCAGTCTGAGCCTGTGCCTGGTCCCACTGTCTTCACTGATGTTTCAGGAAATACAGGAAAAGCTGCCATAGTGTGGTACAAAGGACTGCAATGGCAAAACAAAATTGAGTATCAAGAAGGCTCGCCTCAAATTGTTGAACTAAGAGCTATGACCATGGTATTTCAACATTTCTCATGTTCTGTTAATGTAGTTACAGATTCTGCTTATGTAGCTGGTTTAGTGCAACGTTTAGATAAGGTAGTTTTAGGTCGTGTTACTAATGAAATAGTTTGGATTTTTTAAACAATTGTGGATAGAAATTCAAAAACAACACTCTCCTTATTATATTTTACATATTAAGAGTCATACCATTATTCCAGGTTTTCTAACAGAAGGGAATGCACGAGCAGATGCTTTAGTTTCTGGTGTGGTCGTGGAACCCACCCTGAATGTTAAATAGCAAGCTGTGTTATCTCATTCTTTCTTCCATTAAGGGTATCGGGCCTTGAAATGACAATTTTGTTTGTCAAACTCTGACGCCCGCGCCATCGTTGCTGCATGCCCTGATTGCCAGGGACATCATATTCCTCATTGCTATGGAACCCGAGAGGGCTGCAAGCCCTCCAGATATGGCAAACAGATGTTACCCATGTGCCGGAATTTGGCCGGTAGAAATATGTTGTCTCTGTTGATACTTTCTCTTCTGTTGTTGTTGCTACTGCTCACACAGGTGAAGCAGCGCGAGATGCTATTCGATATCGGCAATGGGCCTTTTCCATTGCTGGTGTCCCTCAGCAAATTAAGATGGATAACGGATCTCCTTATCTGTACGCGAAAGTATCCTCGTTTCTCCACTCCTGGGGTGTCACTCACGTGACTGGTATCCCTCATTCTTCTGCTGGGCAAGCCTTGTCGAACGTATGTGTGGTGTCTTAAAGCGACAATTCCAAAAACAAAAAAGGGGGGACGGGCAGGGGCGTCTCCAGAAGCGCGGTTGAACAAAGTAATGTATATTTTAAATTTTTTGCAGATTTCTGATGATGCTCAGGAGCCTCCACTAGCATGTCACTTCGGGTCTTTGACTACCACCAGTGGGGTTTCCCCTGGGGTTGAAGTCAAGGTTCGAGATGTGCAGACAGGTCAGTGGTCAGACCCCTGTGACCTACTAACTTGGGGGCGAGGATATGCTTGTGTTTCAACAGGTAATGGCCCTCGATGGGTGCCTGCTCGTTGTGTCCACCCTGTGCTTGACAACTGTGCCCACTGACAGATGGATGGTCTCACAACCTAAGCAGAATGTGTGGGTGACCTTGGCAACTGTGACCCATCAGGAGACCCTGTGCCTCTCTCTTGCGCCTCCAGACAATCCCTTTTCTACCTGTTTGGTGGGATTGCCGTTGGACGTTTGGCCATGCCCGACCAGTGTAGGACCATGCAACAGTTCCAACCCACAGATCAATGTTGACCACTGGGATGATGTCTATGCACACCTGCCACAAGTTACTGAGGAGCCTCAGGAACTGGAACTGTTGGGATCAATTATAATGGATGCTTGTGTGATGTTCAATTATACTTACAAAACAGCTAGAAAGGGACAAAATGTCAATGCTATGTTGCCTATATATAGAAATGCTACTGCTTGGTATAATTACACTTACTGCTAATATTGCATGATTTCTTAATATGCCTGTTGCAAAGGGCCCTGCGATGGACTGTTCATGCCATCTTTCTAACACAAATATAAAAAGGGGGAATTGTGGCAGACTGCAGTGAGTTTGCAGATGCCTTGACAGATCATGCGATGTTTGACCTCGACCAGATAGTCGTGTGTCCGTGAGAAGGTGTGAATCCCCCGACCAGATGGCCGTGTACCCCTGAGAATGTGGAAATCCCCTAATGGAAAAAAGTAAATAAGTAGCAAGAGTTGTGAGAACTCATGAAACGACAAGATAAGGGATTTAGATGAGCTTGGGTGAAGATTGACATGTAACTGTAGCCAATAATTTCTTGTGTGTATGCAATAAGCACCAATGATACTAGAACACATATATGCTGAAAATATATAAAAGCCAGCTGTGTGAAACAAAAAAAATGCTTAATGCCTTAATGCCTCATACATGAATGTTGGTTGAACTTCGTGTGTTGTGTCCGTCTCGACAGTGACACCAGATCCCGACTAGAGGAACCCAAACCAGCCAGCCCCTGCGACCCTGGGGTACCTCCAGCCACCAGAAATGTGTGGCCAGCAGGAGCAGTGAAGTTGCCCTTGTGCTCGACATCAGTGAGGCTGCACCTCGAATCCTGAGTTCAGTTTTGGGCCCCTAACATTGAGGGACTGGAGCATGTCCAGAGAAGGGGAACAAAGCTGGTAAAGGGGCTGGAGAACAAGTGTTATGAGGAAAAACTGAGAGAACTGGGGTTGTTTAGTCTGGAGAAAAGGAGGGTATGGGGAGACCTTATTACTCTTTACAGCTACCTGAAAGGAGGTTGTAGCGAGGTGGGTGTTTGTCTCTTCTTCCAAGTGACAGGATGAGAGGAAATGACCTCCAGTTGTGCCAGGGGAGGTTTAGATTGGGTATTAGGAAAAATGTCCTTACTGGAAGAGCGGTGAAGCACTGGAACAGGCTGCTCAGGGAAATGATGGGGTCATCATCCCTTGAGACGTTCAAAAAGCATGAAGAGGTAGAAAAAAAAACCCACCTCACAGGCCGTCCAACTTCTCTGGAAGGCGAGAACCCCACGGGATAACTCTGGTTTGTCTGGTTTCAGCTCTGATTTTCCCCTCTCCATATTCTCCCTCACACCGACCCCGCTGCATATTGGACAAACTCCTCCATTTTGGAAGAAGGCCTTCTCCAAGGACCAAAAGCAAAGCTGCTCCTGGGGGTCAGCATGGTTCTCTGGAACATCCCTGCAGCAGTGCTGAGGCACAGTCAGTTCTCCTGCACTTTAATTGTGATTTCATGGCAAAGACCTTAATGCACGTGCCTGTCTTGTGCTTAAATATCCAGTAAACAATGGGCGTCTTCTGTATATATGAAATCTCCTTCTGCAGGTGTGATTTGGGTATTGAAACACTTATGGTCAGTTAAGGACACACGGTTTTGTGCCCTTACTCCAGCTCTATTATTCTCGTGGACATGGGACTAACCTGTCCTTTATTGAAACATTCCAGGTTATCCCTGCAGACCTTGTTGTGTGTGCAAACGGCCACTGTCTCATTATGATTTGTATTTCTGGCCTTGATTGCTTCATCAATGGTAAGACTGGAGCTGGACCCATGGGTGGAGCAGGGACAGGGAAAGGAACAAGGACAGAGAAAGGGACTGGGACAAGGAGTGGGACAGGGAAAAGAACAGGGGCTGTGATAGGGGCTGTGACAGGCGCAGGGACAAGGAGAAGGGCAGGAGCATGGATGGGACTGGGAAAATTACAGGGATGGGAGCACGAATAGGGACAGGGGCTGGGACAGGGAAAGGGAGCAGAGCAGGGGATGGGGCAGGGTCAGAGGCTGACGTAGCAACAAAGGCAAGGATAGGGACAGGGACAAGAGCAGGAATAAGAATCATACAATCACCTGAACTAGAAGGGACTCAAAAGGATCATCAAGTCCAACTCCTACTCCTACATAGGACAATTCCAACATTCACACCACGTGACTGAGGGCATTGACCAAATGCTTCTTGAATGCTGGCAGACTTGGTACAGGTACAGGCACTGGGGCAGGGACAGGGGAGGGATAATGACAGAGATAGGAGCAGGGACAGGGATTTGGGGCAGGCACAGGGGCTGGTGTGGGGACGTGGGCAGGGATAGGGACTAGGCAGGAGTGTTGGAAAAGTGTGAGATTTTATTAGTCTGATATTATTTAGGTAGAAATAGTGATTATAATAGTTTTAAAAATAGTGGGTTTAAATGTGTGTTTTATAGTGGTTTTAAATCCTGTTACTTTAAGTGTGTTAGTGATTATTAGAAGTAGCGGTTATTTAGACTTTCTTCTCTCATGAGAACTCTGTGAAATACCCGAAAATTATCCAAGCCAAGTCTGCACCTGCAGTAGAGATAAAGAGACTGGGCCTGCGGTTGAGATAAGAAGAACTTGCATACTGGAGTTAACTAAGAAAAACAGAAGACGCTGGTGCCCAAGTAATAATAATTAGCCGATGAAGTAATCTATATATGCATATGTATTAGCTGTAACCTGTTGAATATACATTAGGCCATGTAACACGTAGAGAATAAAATGCAGTCGCACTGTAACAGTTTTGGAACCAGATTTGGGTGCGAACCCCTGGTTCCCGGGGCCTCGAAATAAAGCACCACATATAACCTCCCCCGAGTGGTTATGTGTTTGTCTCTCCGCTAACAGGAGCAGGGAAAGGGAAATGGGCTGGGACAACAGCAGTGACTGGAATAGGAGCAGAAACAGGGACAGACGCAGGAGCAGGTGAAGAAACAGGGATAAGGGCAGACACAGGAGCAGAGATGGGGATACGGGCAGAGATGGAGCAAGGAAAAGAATATGGGCAGGGGGAGGGAAAGGGACATGGGCTGTGACAGAAGCACGGACAGGGATAGGGGCAGAAACAGGAATAAGGGCAGAGAAAGGGACAGGGGCAGGTGCGGGGACAAAGACAGGAGCAGGGACACGGATGGGTTGAGAAAGGGACAGGAACAGGGATGGGGCAAAAGCAGGGCAGGGGCTAGGACAGGAAGAAGGGGAGGGGGAGGGACAGGAGCAGGGATAAAGACAGGAGCTGTGACAAGGAAACGGGCAGGGACAGGAGCAGGGATGAGGACAGGAGCTGAGACAGGGAAGTGGGCAGGGACAGGAGCAGGGATGAGGACAGGAGCTGTGACAGGGAAAACCGCAGGGACAGGAGCAGGGATGAGGACAGGAGCTGAGACAGGGAAATGGGTAGGGACAGGAGCAGGGATGAGGACAGGAGCTGTGACAGGGAAAACTGCAGGGACAGGAGCAGGGATGAGGACAGGAGCAGGGATGAGGACAGGAGCTGTGACAGGGAAAACCGCAGGGACAGGAGCAGGGATGAGGACAGGAGCTGTGACAAGGAAAACGGCAGGGACAGGAGCAGGGATGAGGACAGGGACAGGAGCAGGGATGAGGACAGGAGCTGAGACAGGGAAAAGGGCAGGGACAGGAGCAGGGATGAGGGCAGGGACAGGAGCATGGATGAGGACAGGGACAGGAGCAGGGATGAGGACAGGAGCAGGGATGAGGACAGGAGCTGTGACAGGGGAATGGGCAGGGACAGGAGCAGGGATGAGGACAGGAGCTGTGACAGGGAAATGGGTAGGGACAGGAGCAGGGATGAGGACAGGAGCTGAGACAGGGAAATGGGCAGGGACAGGAGCAGGGATGAGGACAGGAGCTGAGACAGGGAAATGGGCAGGGACAGGAGCAGGGATGAGGACAGGGACAGGAACAGGGATGAGGACAGGGACAGGAGCAGGGATGAGGACAGGAGCAGGGATGAGGACAGGAGCCGGGATGAGGACAGGAGCAGGGATGAGGACAGGAGCAGGGATGAGGACAGGAGCCGGGATGAGGACAGGAGCAGGGATGAGGACAGGGACAGGAGCAGGGATGAGGACAGGAGCAGGGATGAGGACAGGAGCAGGGATGAGGACAGGAGCAGGGATGAGGACAGGGACAGGGATGAGGACAGGGACAGGAGCCGGGATGAGGACAGGAGCAGGGATGAGGACAGGAGCAGGGATGAGGACAGGAGCAGGGATGAGGACAGGGACAGGAGCCGGGATGAGGACAGGAGCTGAGACAGGGAAATGGGTAGGGATAGGAGCAGGGATGAGGACAGGGACAGGAGCCGGGATGAGGACAGGAGCAGGGATGAGGACAGGAGCAGTGACAGCGATAGGGCCAGGGGCTCGGCCAGCGACAGCAGCAGTGACACGGACAGTGCAACGCCCGCCCCGCCCCATCCCGGAAGGAGCCGGCGCTCTCCCGCCCCCCTCGCCGTGCGGCGTCACCGCGCGCGCGCAGGCCGCGATTGGCGGGCGGGGCGGGGCGGGGCGCGTGACGCAGGCGCGCGCCGGGCGGGGCGGGGCGGGGCGGGGCGCGCGCCGGGCGCACAAGATGGCGGCGCCGGGCGGCGGGGCTTGAGGAGGGCCGGGGGCCGCGGGCGTCGACCGGAGCCACCACCCGGGGGCGGGGGGCTCGCAGGTACTGGGCGGGGCGGAGCCGCCGGGGTTTGAGGGTCCTCGGTGGGGGTGCAGAGGGAGTGCTCGCCGGGTCCGGGCCTTGGCGCCATCTCCGCCCGGGGCCCGGCGGGTGTGGGAGGGTCCCGGCGCTCCTCTGCTGAGGGGGTGGGGCTGGGGGCGCTTGGGCTGTGGCGTCGCCGCGGGAAGGGTCGGGGGGGCCACCTGGAGGAACCGGCACCGGAGAGCAAAGGCGGGGCGTGGGGGCGGCCCAGAAGGAGCGGGGGAACAGGGGAGCAGAAGCCGGGGGTGAGGGGTGCGGCCCGGGGGGACTGGGGAGCGTGAGGGGGCTGGGGGTGGAAGGGAGGGCGGGGAGAGGGCCGGAGGGACCGGGGAGCGCAGGGCGGCGGAAGACGATTTGGAGGCGCTGGGGAGTAAAGAGGAGGAGGGGACGGCCCAGGGCGACCGGATGGACCGGGAAGCAAAGGATGATGAAGAGGAGGGAGGTGAGACAGGAAGCAGAGCAGGGTGGGGAGCGGGCGGCCCAGAGGGACCAGGGAGCAAAGGGGGATGAAGGGAAAAGGGGGGAGCAGAGGAGACGCGGAGAAAAGGTGAGGGGGGCGACCTAGAAGGTCTGAAGGAACGGGGAAGCAAAAGGGGATGAAGAAGGGAAGGCCTGTGGAGTCTGGAGGGCAAAGGGGTTGGAGGGAGGGGATGGCCCGGGAAGCAGAGGGGGGAGTGGGGGCGGCCCAGGGTGCTCGGAGGGCCCTGAGAGCGAAGAGGAATGAAGGGAGGGGGCGGCTCAGAAGGTTGGAGAGACCGGGGAGCAAAAGGTTGAGGGGCTGTCCCGGAGGGATCGAGGAGCAAACGGGGATGGAGGGAGTGGAGACAGAGACAGAGGAACACGTCCTGCGGAGCAGAGTGGAGTGCAGGGGGGGAGTGGACTGAAGGGACCGGGCCTGGGGAGCAGAGGAGGGTCAGACTGTGGGGGTGGCGCTGCCTTCCCGAGCCGTTCCTGCTCTTCCACGGCTTCCCGCAGAGAGGGAGTGCCTTTTTGCTTCATAATCTGTGGTGAAACTACATCCTGAGAGCTGACTGCTGCTGAGGTCTGCGCAAGAGTTGGTGCGTGTGGTATTTGGGAGATAGTGCCTCCCCGTGGTAACTGAGTCTGCTGAGAAGAAACGAAACTCCTGCCTCTGGGTGTAGGGGGTGCATGTGTGTGTTTTCTTAAGTCTGTCTGTGGGTAGCTTATTAATTTCTGGCTGTTGTGCTGTGAAAACCATAGTGCTTATTTTCCCTGTGCCACTTGAGAGTCTGGGTTTCTACTGTATTCACCCTTCAGTTGCATCTTCTTGTGGGCTGAAGAGTCAGAATCGTAGAATTGTAGAATGCCAGGTTGGAAGGGACCTCAGGGATCATCTGGTCCAACCTTTACGTGATACATAGTTTGTGAGATGACCCAGCACTCTGTCAAGGTGAGCCTTAAAAATGTCCAGTGTAGGAGAATCCACCACTTCCCTGAGGAGAGTATTCCAATGTTTAATTGTTTTCAAGGGTGAAAACCTTTCTTCTGTAATCCAATCATTATTTCCCCAGGAGCAAATTGTACCCATTACCCCTTGTCTTTTCCATGTGACTCATGGACTCATAAGTAGTATCCATCCTCTTGGCAGGGGCCATTTATATACTTGTACATGGTAATAAGGCCTCCCCTAAGCTTTCTCCTTTCAAGGCTGAACAAACCCATTTCTCTCAGCCTTACTTTGTATTGAAGGTTCCCCAGTCCTCTCATCTCAGTGGCCCTTCCCCAGAGCCTCTCCAGCCTGTCCCCATCTTTTTTTGTACAATGGAGACCGAAATTGAACACAGAACTCCAGCTGCGAACTGGCAAGTGCTGAGTCTTTACTACATCAGTCATAGCTCTCCATCTCTTGGTTTATGATTATTATCTACTTCTGAATCTTTCTGGGTTAGCAGTGCTGCTTTTGAACAGGAAGAGGATCGTATCTGTCTCTGCTTTTGAGACGCAGGCGAACCATGAATGTATAGACTGATGTAAGAATGCTCAGTCTTGTAATTGCTAACTTCCTGATAATGCCTTGTGTTCTCTTTTATGAAGTTATTTGTTATAATTCAGGATCTGTCTTACTGAGTTTTGATAGCTCAAAATCTATCATTTTAAAGAGAAAGCTAGGATTGGTTTGTTGGTTTGTTTTTTTTTAATTTGTAAAGGAAATTACAATAGATGGAAATGAGTAATCGTAGCATGGTTTTGTGTTAGAAAGGTCCTGTAAGATCATCCAGTTCCAACCCACCTGCTAAGGGCAGGGACACCTTATCAAGTACTTTTATTCCCACATTATTTAAAAATTCCAAACAAGCGAAATACGAAGTAGTCTTAAAGGAATCTTAGAACATTTATGCTGATTCATTAGAATAGCGATAAGCAGATGGACTCTGGCACTTGACTGTATGAGTAATGTAGCTGCTGTCATGTTCTCAGTAAAAATATCCTCCTGTCCAGTTTTTAGAGCACTTTGAGGTGGGTATTCCTAAGGGACAAGGGAGTACAGCCAAATTATGGAGGAAATGAGTTGTAACTGGTGATGTGACTTCAGTGGCTGTGCTACTGATGGAAGGAATGCTACATCTCATAGCCTGTTATGGGGTTAAGAGGCCCTTTTGGGAGCTTGGCGAGGGAAATGTTGCTCCAACTATGATCTAGAATGTTAAGGATAAAGAAGGAGAGGTGGTTCTGTGAGTAGCCAGACATTATTGCCTTCCTTCCCTTATATTGGAGCATGGGACTTCTGCCCCTATGCAGACACTTTTGCAACTGCCCTTCCTAGGGCTGACCCTGGGTCCCTGACATCTTTGATCTGCAACAGTGGTTTTGAGGGGAGAGAGGGGAAAAGCTGTTTCAGCTCATTTCATTCCTCTCATTTTATCTGTGCTACTATGTGTGTCGCACTGTACCAGCTGTGGAGAGGGGAATGGGGCTGAGGTGGTACCTATCCGCAACGCGGTGGTGGGACCTATGTATTCAGGGCTGTGTGCAGGACAGCTTTAGGAATCAGAACTACAGCAGTACCGCTAGGCAGTGACTTCAGTTTTCTGTACGTGCAGAGCAGTGGTTCAGAAGCAACGGTGATGCTGCAGGTGACTGCAGTTGGACAAAACCTTAATTCTGAGGGTAGAGGGAAAGAGAACATCATCTTTAAACTTAGTTGTTTTGAGTTTGCAGTTTTAGTCTCAAAACTGAAAGTGATAGCATTTTTCTTGTCTTACAGGCTTTATCTGGCCTGCAAGCTCCATGGTTTCTTTTCCACATGAGTGCACAAAGGAGTGAGGGAAGAAGTTCTTTCTGCTAAGAGCAGATGCTCTGAAAGTCTGAAACCTCAAAGGGAAATGCAAGGAAATGTCAGGTGTAAGATATCTGAGTAAATGTTAGTTTCTCTTTAATGAGTTGAACTTCAGTTTTCAGAATATTTTAAGAGTGTACTGATCAATATAGAGAATGTAGTGATCAGCTCGGAGACTTATTGTATAGTTTATGTTGATGGATAGGTAAATCTTAATGATGAAAAAGTATCTAAACCAGGTGGAAGAGCTCTGTCTCCACTGTTCACTTGGGTTTTGCAGTGCCCAGTACTTGTTATCCTAGAGACAAAAGTCTTTCACTGGTGGAACAGGAGTTGGGTTTCTGGACCAATCCAACAGACCACCTAAGCTGGTTTTGTCATGCTGGCAGCCAGGGCTGTTTTGGCTCATGCTGGTGGCAGAAGTACTGTAAGGCCACGGAGGGCATCGCCTACTCATACTCCTCCTCTTTAACTGCATGAGATTATGGTTTCCTGTTATTTGCATAAACTTTAGGGATTCAAGGTTCAGGCCATTCAATATTGTTGTCAATGTCCAGTCTCTGTATCATAACTTTTTGACATCAGCTTGTGCATGCATTGCACAGTTGGTGCTGGCTGGAATATTGTGATAAATAATCTGAGAGAAATCTAGTGTTACTTATACAGAATGTTTATTCAGCCCTTGTTATTCACATTGTTTCTAATATAATCACTCTGTCTTTTCAGTCATAAATTCCAGAGCTTCAGGTGTCATTTCAGAAAGATCTCTGCTCTCATCTGTTACTATCTATTTAAAATTGATCAGTGCAATTCAGATCAATGTTGGTGTAACGAAGGCTGGTGGAGCTGCAACTGAAAAGCTCTGTAAGATGTCTTTGAAAATGATTGTTTAAAGGAAAGGCAGAGAAGGGTTGTCTATGTATTATAAATAGCTTTCTTTGAAAAAGTAGTTCTTCTAAGTTGTACGAAGGGTTGGTTTCTTCTCTTTGCTGTATTGTGCCGGCTTGCTCTGCTAACTGGGAAGGCAATGCTATTGAACTTACAGTGCGTATCACTCTACAGTGGATCACTGGGGTTGCAGTGGATGGATACATGCCTCAGCTCATGGTTTTCTGTGTTAACTACTTAGGTGGGTGATCCTCTGGCATGCAAGTGCATTGCTTAGTGCTTTGACCTTCTGACTTGAATAAGCTCATGTTCTGTGTCCCTAACAACCTTTTGCATTTGCAGTCCGTGTGGTCTTGAATTGAGCTCTTCCAAGAGAAACTGAGCATTGCGGTTTTTGCCTCTCAAGTGATCAGATTTATTCCATACCCTTGCTTACATGAGGAAAGCATTTCCTTGAGCATTAAGAAATACTGTCTTTCCTGGGGTTTGGAAATTTTGAAAAAATGACGTCTATGTCCAGACTTGATCCAAACTTTTTACTCTTTGGAAGGCTTCAGAGTCTTTTCAGAAAACTTTAAGCTCTGATGTACTTGAAACCCAGAAAAGTATCGAAGGGGAAAGAGTATATCATTGCATTGATTTAAGTTTAAATCTTCTTTTCTAGAAGGGAAAGCAGATGGGTTCAAAGTACCATGTTGCAGTAGTAAAATTACAGCTTCTTGCTAACTGACAGAGCTCAAATGGAAATTCTGAGCTTGTGATTCCTCAGCTGCATTTGTGTCAAACTGTTAAATCATCACATGGTCACATTCAAAGTGGGGTAATTAGAAGAATGTGAGTCCTATCCAAGAAGCAGTCTGTTCCTCAGTTGGAAGATGGTCTGCTACTAAATAGTTGGTAGTTGGTATCATGGAAACTGGTAATAAAGAGTTATGAGCTCCAGATAGTTGTCTGCTCTGTGTTGCTGGAAATAAGAATTTGTGATAACTATTTACTAGGTTATGTGAAAGATTTAAGCCCTTTCCTAAACTAGGTGTTTGTGCTTGCACCATGTGACATCTCTGGGTTAGCAGCAGAGGAAGCGATGGCTGAAATGACTGATGAGATTTATTCATGGAGTCTGGGAGGCTGGATTGGTGAGGGTATGTCTGTCACTAGTTGTGTGATGTCAGGTGTTAGCACTGTGCTTAATCTGTACAGAGTTGTACTTATGTGTTCGACTTGATTTGCCTCATCAGTTCAGAACTCTAAAATAAAGCTAGATTCCTAGTTTATAAGCACTCTGCATGTTAGTTAAAGCATCTGTATTGCCTTTTCTGATACAACAGAGCCACTCTGGGTTCCACCCTAGTGACTAATGCTGCCTTGTGGTATCCTTAAACAGTAATGTACAGTAATTTCCAATGGGAGTATAGGGGGCACATGTAGTAGGGAAAAGGACATTGTATGAATAAAGTCATCTGGAATAAAATTGTGCATGGTGAAAAAGGACAGAAGAGCTTTTTGCTGCATGCCCTTTGAGAAAGGAATGTGTCCTGCATCTTTTAAATAAGTGTTAGGTCACCACAAGCGGTTTGTTGCCAGCCTGTTTGACTTATTGGTAGAAAAAAGCTGAAAGATTGAGTTTTGTTTTGCTTGCTGTGTTTAACGATACAAAGAAACAGGTTTTATTGTGCTTTTCAGAAAGTGCCATTAGACTCTTTATTGGTAAGAGGAGGAATGAGTAAATGAATGTATCCCCTAGATGTTGGAGTTTCAGAAACAAAAATGGGTATTAAAATTATGGTACTGTAACATAGCTTTACAGTCAAGGTGGATAATGAACCATAAAAGTTTAGGGGGGCAGATTTCTATATTACGTGCCTCTTAGATTTGTAATCTTGTAAACCTAGATTTGTTCTTAATCAAGTTGTAATTCTACCAGTGGTTACTGGCTGGTGGGACTCTGCAGTGGTAATTACCTTTACATCCGAATGTATAGCTTATCTGAGGTGTTGTCTTACAGCTACTGCTTTTGAGGAACAATTTAAAGAAAAACTTTGGATAGGAAAATTCCTTAAGTTTTGATCAGCCAAATATTTGTTACCATGTTAATGTGTGGAAGTGTCAGGCTTTGGGAGGTGAAGGGGAGATGCATTTCAAGACTTCAGTCCTCCATTACATGAAGATCTTCAACTGGAAAATCCTTAATAAATACAGCTTAAAGAATCCCCACGCATATTATGAGATGCAAGTAAATGAAGGTAGACAAAAGTAGACAAAAGTGAAGAAGTTGAATGTGGCACAAATGACTGGGTGGTCTCATCTGCTTTTGGAGCTGGAAACATACACTTGGTTGGCAGAATGGCTGTCAAATCAGTGTGTGTGACATGATTGTATCATCCTTTTCATACTGGAGCTTCCATGCTATATATGCAAGCAGTGTGCTGTTCTGAAGGTCTGCCTGTCTCTTGGTGTCCTGTATGTGCTAGGATGTTGGAGTGATGAATTTGTCTTCTACCTCGCTGCCCTTTCTCCCCTCTCCCAAGGAGATGAACGCATGAAGTACATCAGTGTTTCATATAGAGATCTAGCTATGCTCTTGTTAAATTGTTCTGCTGAGTAATGTAAAGGTTTTCTCTCCCAGCTTGAAGGGAAACCGAAGTCGTATCTCTTTCACTACAAGCCTTCTTGAAGTCATAGTTCTTCTGTAACTTGATGTTGCTGCAGGAATGTAAATGCGATGCTCCTGTTCGTCATTAGGTAGCAGGGGATTTATTTGCTGAAGGAAACTGGATTGAATCAGACATGGGTTATAGAAGAAGCAGGCTGGGACAGATTCTCAGATTATAGGAGAAAATCAGATGCCTCAGCTGAGGAACAGCCAACCCATCATCTTTCCACTTTCCTTCTTGGAAAAAAAAAAAAGTCTTGCTGCTTTGTCAGAGCAGTGATGGCTCGCTGAGACTCATCTCTGTGCTGATAGCAGTCCCATGCTGTTGCCAGTCTTACACATTTGGAGGAGAGAAGCTGTGGTTATGACTGGTCATGGGGCAGTCTCATCCAGCAACCTACTCTGGTCTAGTTACAAAATAGAAGTAGCACTAGATTCCTGAAACTAAGTCAGATCTTTCAGTGTCCCAAGGAAATTAAGGTAATGCATCTCTGAAGGCTGCTTTTGCACATAAAATGAGCTGCTTCTGTTTATTCATTGCTTTTAAGTATTTCATGGGTTGCGTTAGTTACCATAGCTGCTGAAGAAATTTCTAATGTGTGGGAAAAAAGTTGATACCACTGATTGGAACAGGAGATGCAGGAGAACTGCAGACTTAAGTGAATTTGAGGCAGTAACTAAGAAATAAAGTTTAGACTAAATCTGATTTCAGCTTAATATAAAAACCTTGAGGACGTTCTTGTGGACTGATAATATGAGAAGCTGAACAGGAGTGATTTTATAGGGAAAACTGGGGTGACAAAGATATTGGTCCAAACTTGATAATGCAGTAAGATTCCTGGGATAGCTGTGGATTTGGGGTTCAGGATATAAAAGTTCTCTTCTGGCTTTGTGGTTGGCCGAGCTGGATGGCTGTGGTCAGATTGCTTCAGCTCTGTTTCCTTTTCTTCCCACCTTGAAAAAGGGGATAATCTTCCTGCTGGTTAAATGCCTCAACAGCTATTTTGCAGCCTCAAGCAAGACCGAGGTGGTGCTGAGGATATAGAATTTTGGCAAAAGTACTTTCCAATGAGTGAGAAGAGTTTGTGTGAGGGCATTCAGTTCCTGACCATGTGAATGTCCTGTAGCCCTCTGAACTTCATCTTGAAAGCAGTGTCTTTCTGTAGCTATGGTCCATTTCCATTCCACTTCAGCGTGAAATTCTCAGTATTCATATGCTCCTTATCGTTGGCAGGTGTGTAATTCTTTGTGTCTGTCGTTTCCAGAACCCTGCAAGGTTCTGGACTTTGCTGTATGTGACAGAGCATTCTGTGTTTGTGGTGAAGTGCAGGCTTCCAGTTTGCACTGCTTTTTCAACTCATCTGCTCCAAACATTAGCTATAAGCATAGTAGTACAGCACTAGGACAAGCTGAATTGCTGTCTTACACAGAGGGAAAGCAGGCCTTTTCAGGTTTTTGCAAGTGAGGAAATGTAAATCTTTTCTTGATACTCATTTTATTTGGAAACAGTTGGAATTAAGGTAGGTGGGGCAGAGGTTTTATGATGCTTGAGTATCTACTGAGTGTCTTATCTGACTGAAGCTGGTGGGTGCTGCACAGCAGGGAGGTGTTGGCTTCATTTTCGAAGGCGTGACGACCTGGTTCAGGAACGGCACGGCAGCCCACCCCAGGCCGCACGGGCCATCGGCTCACAGACACCCATGTGGTGGATGGCAAATGGCGTTTGTTGATAGATAACACCGGCTTATATAGCCAAGGTTTACAATGTCACTTCCGTCTGCTTACATCATGAACTAAACACTATTGGCTACTGGGAGAGGGGCCCTATCTTTCCTTACATCACGAGATCTTCTGGTCGCTGGACTTTAGCTAGCAGCAGGGAGGCAAGAATGACACCTGTGGTATGGAAAGGCTTTCTGATGTGGTGTGTAAAGGTGAATGCAGCACCTGGAAAGTCACTGGGGTTGCATAGTTGCTCTGCTTTCCTTCTTGGAGGATAGGAATTGTCTGAATGTTTGCTTATCTTCACTGCTAGCAGCCTCAGCTGTGGCAGCTGCAGACATAGAGTGCACCTCATTTAACAGACCTACTGACACTTTTTTCCTTTTTCCACTGTTACTTGTGGCTTCCATTTCTAGAGTCTGCAGTCCATTATTGAACTATAGGGAGAACCATATTTCCATTTAAGCAGTCTTAAGTAGAGGGGCTTGTTCTGTTTGAGAATTCCAAAATCAAGAGATTGCAAGGAAGATCTTCCTGCTAGGAAGATGCATCTGCTCAGAAATGGAGTATGTTGCCTTCAGGGGCTGTCGTCAGCTGAAGTTCTCTAATAGGCAACACAGCAAGCAGCTCTTTTACTGATCATACTCTGCTTTTGTATTATATTCTCTACAGCTGAGGGTAGCCTCAGTTTGACTTCTGTGCGAAGATAGATTTCCAATTTTCTACACTAGACAAGCTTGCTCAAGACTACTTGTAGAATTCAATGTGTGTGTATATTCACACAAAGGGTACTCGGTGTGGGTGTCACCACTTTACTGAGAGAACTCAGGTGTCTGCTACTGTTTTCTTATTTCAGGGTTTTTTTTTTTGACAGCTGATACTGACACTTCTGTTTTGTCTTTGAAGAGCAGAACTGAATCTTTGCTAACAGTTCTGGTCTTCTCTAAAGTTAACAGGCCTTTTCAAGAAATAATTACAATCTTTAAAACTATCTTAAACAGTTTAAAGTTTTAAAATTTTAAAAACTGCTTTCTGCTCTTTATGCTCCATTATGCACTAGTTCCACGTTTAAAATGAATGGATCTTGCTCATTTAAAATATGACTTCTGGTAGTGGAATTTAATTCAGTGTTGACTACTGATAGTATTTCACATCTAGGTCGTATTTTTAAAGCAGCCTTTTGGCCCTACTTGAACTGGGTGGAAGGAGGTGAAAGCTGGCTTAACTGGTACCTCATTTGGGAATGAAATAAGATTGCTTCTTATGAATACATTACTGTAATGGGACCATATTTTTATTAGCTTGGTTAACTTTTTTATGTTTTAATTTGAACAATTCCTTTGTTCTGTTGAGTTAGGCTGGGAAGGCGTATGTCCTTGCTGAAATTTTACCTCTGTGAACGTATGAAAATAGCTGGAGTGAGTGCTCTCCTTGAACAATGATGAAGGTTTTTTTTCCTTTGTATATGAATTTTATCCTTTGGTGCAGCAAAACCTTGGATCTTTTCAAACTCGTATTTCTGCATACATTTATTTCCTTGTCTTTGTAGGAATGGTTGGATGAAAACAAATGTCTGTTGGCTTAGTGGGAGTAACGAATTAAGGACAAAATGAGCTAGCATCAAAAGCTGAAACTGTATCAGTGGCTTGTTGATAAGTGGAAGAAGGTGCATAAAACCCCCAAATAGTCAAGTTAAATGTGAAGACTGTCTCTTCAGTGGCGGCTGAGTTGGAATTCACGTTTTTGATATTAGCTCTGTCGAGGCAAAGGCAAACCATGCTCATAAGGCATGTTTTGAAAATCAGGAATGCTTGAGATGGTGTGGTTTATGTTGTCGCTTGGTACAAAAGCGTTTAGGTGAGCACGCTTTTCTAGGTATGCTGTGATCAGCTCATAGGTGCTTAAGTAGTAGAACCTCTGCTTTCATCTATCTTGAAGTGTATATTTGGTGGAAAGGTGAACTATGGTAAATATGGGTGTTTCCTGGAAAAAAGGCAACACAGAGATGAAACTGAAACAGGGTATGCTTAGTTTGCAGTTAAGGAAGTAATTTTTTTATGATGAGGGTGGTGAGGCACTGAAACAGGTTGCCCAGAGAAGCTGTGGATGTCCTATTGTTGCAAGTCTTCAAAGCCAGGTTGAATGGGGCTTTTAGCAACCTGATCCAGTTGAAGATGTCCCTGGTGTGGCAGGGGTGTTGGACTAGGTACTCTCTGAAGGACCCTTCCAACCCAAACCATTCTGTGATTGGCGACTTTTAAATTAAGTCAGTTTGCAGGGAACTTGCATTCTCAGAATGTAGCTCTTTGAGAGAAATGAGGTTTGTTAGTGAAAACCAGGATTCCAGGTGGCTGGAAGAGTTCAGCAGTTTTAACCATGTTATGGGAGGGATCCTATAGGGAGTGGGAGAAGGCTGTTCGTGGCCTTAGGTGTGCTTAAACTGCTTGGTCTGAGGGTGAAATCAGTATTTGAAGCAGTGGTTCCCATCCTGAGTTCAAGGTTTTAGCCTGCTTGCTGCAGGACGGGCAGAATTACTTGCAGGTGGAATAGTTAATTTAAAAACAGGATGTCATTTCTGTCAGTACCGTACTTAGTTTTGCTTGGAAAATATTAAATGTGTGGTGAGAGTGGGTGATGCATGTGACCCTCATATAAGAGGGAAATTTGATGAATCTATAGTAGTCTGACACCAGTCCTGTTATTTTCGTACAGTGCAGTGGGAGGTATTTTGACTGAGATCAGATATGTGAAATGGCAAGTGGTGTTTGACCTGCTGGCAGGTCTTATTTTTCCATTTTGAAACTTTGGTCCAACTTGATTTCTTGCTAGGTATTTTTCTCTGCTTTTTAAAAGCAACTCCAAACCATTTGTATTGCACTAAATGTCTAACCAAAACCACAACTGTCAATAAGTGATGCCATTTATCTTCTGAGCCTTAACAAGGAAACTGGACAGTTACATAGCTTTCTTTGGAAAGGGTTTTTTAAGACATTTAATTGCTATATTATGTTTAAATGCATTAGATTCTGGTTAATGAATATTTAGCAAAATAATGCAATTTACTTTCTGGAATAGAATAATTTGAGTTCCCCTGTTGGTATTGGTATTAGGTCCTGGTATTACCAAAAGAGTTGAACTTCTTTCTAGATAATTCAAGATCAGCTACCTGCACCCCCTTCTTGCTTGAGGAGCATAAGAAGAAAAAGCTTGAAACTGCACGGATTCCGTTATATTCTGTTTAAAACAGGGATATTCTGATTAATGACAAAAGTGGTTTACTTTGTTGTATTGACAGCATTTTGGGAATGTTTGTCTAGCTCTTTCATCCATAACTGGGACAAGTACGAAGTGTAATGATATTCAGGCCCTTCAGATCCAGCTTGCTACATACTCAAGTACCACTGGAACAAATAGAGCAGCATTCTACTTAGCTTATGCTGGTCTGGGTTCCGGACTACATTTAAAATCTTCAGATATTCCATTGTTGTTTTTTTTGTGCATCCTTTTACCAAAGTAGAAGGATAAGTGACCTGTTCTGTTGTTGGAGCTCGCAGGTTTCTCCAACCAGCAGTGTCTCTTGTCCAGCAAGGATTTTATTGAAATACTAACTTGGTCCTGAAGCACTAGGATTAACTAAGAAAGTAAATGCAGGTACCTCGCTCTGGCTAGTGCAAAGATTGCTATTATACAGATTGGATTCATTTGTAGCAGTATGAAGCCTTGTGCTAACTAAGATGAATTATATTTATTTGTTAGTGGTTACTAGATGCTTTCCATCTGACATCTCAGAAGTGGTAGTCATTTGCCATTGAAACTTTATATGTAGGCAAATAGTACTTAGAAGCAGTTGCTTTGCTCCTCAATTCTGCACTTGCTTTGTTGCTGCATTGTGAGATTTCTCTAACCCTCATTGGAGGTACAAGTGCTGGGTCATCTTTTCTCACTTTTGCCCTTTGAATGTAGGAGTTACGTGGCACATTTATTTTTTTCTGCTGTGGCTTATGACACAAGTGTCTGTCTTGTTTCTCTTGGAACTCAAGGAGGGAAAGATGGTCCTTCTATTCTCCAAGCTTTTCTTGGTGGTGGTGCATTTTACAGGTAAGTGAAGCTGATCCGTAGAAGCAAAAAGCTGTAAACCCTATATTTTTTTTCTCTCTGCTTTTCTGTTTAGATATCTTTAAGTCTGGCAACAGGCAGTAGTAGGAACTACACTCTAAAATCCACATCTGCTGCTCTTGGAGTTGACAGCATCTGGGGTGTTCCCTTTGAATTTGGAAGTCAGGCCAGCCTTAGGTGTTAGTTGCACATACCTTTCTTTTTTTTTTGGGGGGGGGTCCATTTTTAAACAGGTCACCCATTTGCTGCAATAGTTAAGTGGGTAGTTAGAATAGGTGCATCTGCTATACCCTGGTTTGGCATGTCATTCTCTGGCCAAAGCAAAAGCTTGCGCTGATCTGCTTGACCACAGGCCTGTCTATAAATAACTTTCACTTTTCCTGTGCACTTGCCTGTGAAACTTGTAGTACTAGAGCCTTGTGTGGTTTAGAAGTTTCACATTCATTTGAAATGTGTGTGGCTGGTAAGTGATTCAGCCATTGAAAAACTGATGCATTAGCGTGCTGTAATTCCTCAGCACTGCAGGGTTTTCCCTTCTTTCCAGGTGAAATGTGTGGCAAATTAACTTATGTGAGAAATGCCAGCTCACAGATAGAAGAGTACAAAGTCTTAAAGAGATTTATTTACAGCGCTGGGTACGTAAGAGGATGGGCCCTCCTCGTATGCACACTGTTTGGTCCCACTGATGTACATTTATTTAGGGTACTTATACATATTCATTTAGTTTGTCACTTCCCCCCCTCTTTACATGCATACCACCAGTTCTGATTCACAGCAATAAAATGTTATATATTCATTGCATTCCCCAATACACCTATACATGTGCATTAACTGTACCCTCTTCATATTAAAATGAGTCTTGAAAGGTTATTTACGTGTCCTTAACTGGGTATTTGGAAACCTGCATTCTTCCCAACCCTCTACTGATTTCAACTATCACAATCTGGCTGAAGCAAAACGTTTATATATCTATTACAGTGGGCAATGTGAAGAATCGATATTTCCTAATGTTTATCACTACTAGGAAGGTGCCATCCAGCATCTGCATGTAAAGTCCTGTAATGGATGTTATTGCCACTACTAAAAAGTGTTGTCTCATAAACCAGTAATGTAATCTGCATACAGGCCTACTCTCCAAGGACTCTTTTCTCCATCTCTTCCCTCTCGTATGTTCTGGAAATGTTTTTAGAAGTGCTATTTTATTAGTTCATGTCCCTCTGCCCTACAGTCATTGCACTGGAAATAAGAAACAGAATTTACAAGATATCCTTAAAAATTGATATCTTTCATCCCAGTTGCTTGGGTTGTTGGGCCAAGGGGTGTATATGCAGCTGAGGTATCACATCCCACCCTTCTTCCACCCCTGTGGTCAGTAATCCATGCTCTGTTTGGTTAAATGTAGAGTAATTGTTCTTGTATCCTGTGAGATGAAGACAATGACATTAGATTTGTTTTCATCAGCAGCCATTGAGAATTAAATGGAGACTTAATACCTGTGTTGACTTCAAGGAGAGTCTGGTTTCTTTATTATCTTAAAATAGACTAAGAATCTTAATGTCTCCTGGATCACAGTAGCAGTTCAAAACTATTACTATGGATATACTGAAAACTATTTTTTCTGTTAAGTGATGCCTTTTTTTCCAGTTACAAACGGTCAAATCTGGTTTACAATGACTTACCCAAAGAGCTGTTAAAGTGACTCGAAATGACCGTGCTTTATGAGAAGAGAGCACTTCCATGCAACCTGCAGTGCTCTTTGTTTGCAGAACTGTTAGAGGTACAAAGCAGAAGCATTTGCTGCAGATTTGGAGGTGATATCTTCTATTTAGAGGCTGCAGTAAATGAAAAGGAAGCTGTTTTGTGCTGTAGTAAACTTCTGTGATCAGCTTTTTACTGTCAATCTATGTCAGAGACCTCAGTTGCGTAGTTGTGATGAAACAGATAGGTGTGAAGCTTTGATATGAGAACCTTCAACATTTGTTTTATCTCAAAACCAGACTGTCTACTTTTATTGTTGTGTGAGGCTATATACAGGGTTCTGATGTTGCTTATAGCCTTTCATTTGCACTGAAACAAGTAGGTGCAGTGAAAACTTAGAACACTGTCTAAATCTGGAATACTTGTAATGCGTTAGAAATCAATCACTTGAATCACACTGCTTTTCACTGTTCTCAGTGTAAACTCAGTAGTAGTTCATTAATGTAAAAAAAATCAGGGAAGCAAAATGTAAAAAAAATCAGGGAAGCAAAAGCCCAGCTGGAACTCAAATTGGCCACTTCTGTTAAGGATAATAAGAGTTTTTATAAATGTATCAATGGTAGAAAGAAGGGCGGCAGCGACCTCCACTCCTTGTTGGATGTGGAGGGAAATATAGCAACCAAAGATACAAAGAAGGCTGAAGTACGTAATGCCTTCTTTGCCTCCATTTTCAACAGTAAGGATGTCTGTTCGCTTGACAGTTGGCCCTCTGAAGTGGTTGATGGGGGCAGGGTGAAATATGGCCCTCCTGCAATCCATGAGGAGGAGGTTAGAGACCCTCATAAGTCTATGGGGCCGGATGGGATCCATCCTAGGGTGATGAGAGAGCTGGCCGATGAGCTTGCTAAGCCACTCTCCATCATCTTTCAGCAGTCCTGGCTCACTGGAGAGGTCCCGGAAGACTGGAAGTTGGCCAATGTGATGCCCATCCATAAGAAGGGCCGTAAGGATGATCCAGGTAATTACAAACCTGTCAGCCTGACCTCGGTCCCAGGTAAAATCATGGAGAAGATAATCCTGGGTGAAATCATTCGCCACCTGCAGAACAGCCAAGAGATCAGGCCCAGCCAGCATGGATTTAGGAGGGGTAGGTCCTGCCTGACCAACCTGATCTCCTTTTATGACCATGTGACTTGCCTGGTGGATGAGAGGAAGGCTGTGGTATACCTGGACTTCAGCAAGGCCTTTGACACTGTCTCCCACAGTAGACTCCTAGGGAAGCTGTCAGCCTGTGGCTTAGATGGGAGCACTCTGTGCTGGGTTAGGAGCCCAGAGAGTGGTGGTGAATGGTGTCTCATCCATTTGGTGGCCGGTCACCAGTGGTGTCCCCCAGGGATCGGTGTTGGGTCCTGTCCTGTTTAATATCTTCATTGATGATCTGGATGAGGGGATTGAGTCCATCATCAGCAAGTTTGCAGATGATACCAAGTTGGGTTGATCTGTTAGAGGGTATGATGGCCCTGCAGAGGGACCTGGACAGACTGGAGAGCTGGGCTGATTCTAATGGGATGATGTTTAATAAGTCCAAATGTCGGGTACTTCATTTTGGACACAACAATCCCATGGAGAGCTACAGACTGGGGACAGAGTGTCTGGAGAGTAGTCAGGCAGAAAGGGACCTGGGAGTGCTGGTTGACAGGAAGCTCAACATGAGCCAGCAGTGTACCCAGGTGGCTAAGAAAGCCATTCTGGCCTGCATCAGGAATAGTGTGGTGAGTAGGACCAGAGAAGTTATTGTCCCCCTGTACTCGGCACTGGTCAGGCCTCATCTTGTGCAGTTCTGGGCCCCCCAGTTTGGGAAAGATGTCAGGATGCTGGAGTGTGTCCAGAGGAGGGCAACGAAGATGGTGAAGGGGCTGGAGCACAAGCCCTGTGAGGAGCGACTGAGGGAATTGGGGCTGTTTAGTCTGAAGAAGAGGAGGCTCAGGGGAGACCTCATTGCCCTCTACAGCTACCTAAAAGGAGGTTGTAGTCGGGCAGGGATTGGTCTCTTCTCTCAGGTGAAAGTTTAAACTTGATGTTAGGAAAAAGTTCTTCACTGAAAGGGTGATTGGTCATTGGAATGCACAGCCCAGGGAGGTGGTGGAGTCGCAGACCCTGGAAGTGTTTAAGGGGAGACTGGATGAGGCACTGAGTGCCATGGTTTAGATGATGGCGTTGGGTTATAGGTTGGACTCGATGATCTTGGAGGTCCTTTCCAACCTTATGATACTGTGATACAAGGCAGAAAAAGTTTTCTTTAAAGTTTTTTTGTCATCTGTAGTTTTCGGAGTGAGTGGATGCATCCTCAGTCTGTGCATAGACAACACAATGTGTGTTAGCAGGCAAAATGGAAGCTGCTGGATCAGGTCTTGTATCTGAAAATCATAGATGTCTGGAACAATTATGTATGCTAACTTGAGGCATTTTGGTTTCCTCTGACCCATAAGTGCATTTCTTGTTTATCTGATTTAGATGGGGGTTGCTACGGAGAGTGCCTGTGATCTGAAGTTTAAGTTAAATATAGTTAAATTGGCTCATGTTATCACTGAGAAAGCTGTTCCAGGTGCTATTGGTGGTGGGGTACTTCCAACTTGACCAGTCAGAACTCTTCAAAGAAACTTCAGGGAAAAGAGTGACAGAAGGAACATGGAGATAATAATTAAGAACCACCCTAACTCTGCAGCAGCTCCCCATGAGGCCCTCCTGGTAGTAACTGTTTTTTTTTCTTGTCATGATGAGACTGTCTCTTCAGTATTGCTTGAAGGCGCCAAGTCGTGCTTCTCAGCATTCTCTCCCTGTTGTTGTCTGGTAGGACAGATGTGGCAGGTGGACTGTCTTGATCATCTCTGTGCTGTACCTGCACGCCTTTCCAGTTTGTAATCTGTCTCTTCGTGTCAGTTGTTTGCCGTCAGTTTTTTTAATTGTCATGTCTCTGTTCCTGCCTTTTAGTGGTGTTTTTGTTGTTTTCATCCCCTCCATCCCCTCCTGGGATCACTCTGAGGCCCTCTGCCCGCACCTGGGACTCGTCTGTTCTGTGTTATTTTGGCTGGCTGAGTTTAAGGGTGTTGCCCTGTTGCTTCAGTGCTATTAAGTGGAAATGAGCGTACAGACAGGAAGGGAAGAGCTCCTATCAGATTGCTTCACTGGCTGCTGATATTAAAATTGCTTATGGCTTTTAGGTGCTTGTAGCCCTGATCTCTTCAGAGGGCTGGCCACAACCAAGAATGAGGGCTGAGGTAATTTACATTTATAGAAGAGTGTGTGTAGGTGGCTGTAAGAAAACCTTGTAATACTGTACAGCTAACTTGTTTCTCCAGCTGAGGAAAGGTGTTGTAAAACTTTACACGCAGAGGAGTGTATTTTTTGTCAACATAAAATGCAGGAAAATATCAGACCAAAATTGGTGCCCCATGTGCCATTCCCACAGATGCCCTTCAGCGTCCTGTTCTGGAATCTGGAGATAAAGGAAACAGTGATGGGGCTGCAGCTGTCTGTTAGCTGTTTGGTGTCAGGCTTTGGGAGCAAGTCCTTTAAGCATCTGAAAGGTGGGGACTAAGGTAAGCAGACTTTTACTGTGCGATAGAATGGCTTTCAGTAAGCAAATACAGTTTGGACCCAGGAGTGCAACAGCAACATCAGTAGCCTAACTGGCTGCACATATTATTTTTCCAGCCAGTAGGATAGAACAACAGGAAGATGCTTGTAACAGCGGTCACTGAATAGCCTACTAAATCTGATTAGTCAGAATACACTATTTTAATTAAGCCCCCTTTGGAAAGGAGCTGACGAAATATGGCTGGCAGCATGTGTTACTGTGTGCAGTGCTTAATGTTTCTGTTTGCTGACAGTGCCTTCTGCAGTAATGGCATCTGGGTAAGTGCGCAGTCATAGTGTGTTGAGAAATGCTCATGTACTGTAAGCTCAACTGCTGCCTCAGTCTCAAGCATGAGTGTCTCTGGAAATGGTCTGTTTTGTGATTAACTTGCTGTTGGTGTGCCTTACCAAGTTCTGCAGTTAAAATAAGGTGCTGCGTGCGGCAAAGGAATAGTTTTTCCTGCTGCACTTGGAAGTTAATTCAGGTGCCTAGTCTGTGCTAGGATTTTACTACAGGGGTGCCAGCGAAAAAGCAAGATGCTTACTGCTTATGTAGGATATTTTGGCACTGAGGACACATACATGGCTTTTTACAGCTCCACATTGACATACTGCTGCAAAACTCCTTGGATGCCAGATGTGGTTGTCTTTGGTTCTGCGGGATTTGTATGCGTTGCTGCTGTCCCTTAAGTAAATAGGAAGTCTCATGGTAACTTGGGGGGGAGGGAATACAAGTTATCATTTTGAAAATGATCTGTTTGAGTTTTTAGTGTCCTTTATGTAGATCCAGTCTGGAGTAAGCTGTCTCTGATAAGCGAGTTAGATGGCGTAAACTGTATTGCCTGTTGATGACTGGTGCTGTAGTGAACAAGTTTCCTTGTTAATTGAGTTGCCAAAGTAAAGTGGTTTCTTCCTCTCATCAGAAGTTTAAAATCCTATGGAAAAGTACAACTTGCTTTTCAGTCTGAGATAATAACTAGAGGAAACAAGAACTTGGAGAAACTAAAGGAAGCGCATTGCAGCCTTTTGTCTAGGTCACCTCTGTTGTAGTAGCAGTGGATGACAGGCAGCTGTATTGCATGCTTGCAGGCATTACCTCAGTCTCTGGTGATGTAGAGAGACTGGCGAGGTTTGTGAAGGATGTGTGATTTTACATGTGGCTTGGCTTTTTCAGTAATAACAAATCGAATCGTCATCTTAGTTGTTACTCCCATACAGAAGAAATAGCAACGTAGCAGCTTGCCTGACAGCATGGTCTGTCTGAGAGATGCAGCCTGATTCATGTGCTGTAGTCTGCAGTCTGGCCTCCACCTCTGCAGTAAAGGGTTCAATAAAGCCCATTCAGCGCTAGCATTTGAAATGCAGCTGTAGTGTTCGGTCCTGCGGCTTCACCCTCCACAGCCTTCCTGAGATGGCAGACTCCACATTAATTCACCTCCATTTTTTCTTCCACCTTTGAAGCCACAATGTTCTGTTTGCTTCTGAGAAGCAGTTGCTGGCTTGCACCAAACCAGTTCTCTGGCTTGGTGGGTTGGTTTGGGTTATAACACCAATGTTGAAAGAGATGGTGAGGTGTACTGGGAAGAACCTGACAGACACTGAACAGAATAACATCTTGCTTTTATGTAGGTGTCCCCGGAATTGCCTATCATGACTCACTTCCACATAGCCTAGAATCTGCTCATGGTGTTTCCTGAGGTCTGGTGGCACCCAGGAAATTGTTTTCATGCAGCTTTGGTTTTAGCAGCGTTGAATTCCTGTTGGCTAGTAGGATTGGTTTACCTATTTATTTCAACGTAACTTTGAAAGGAACCTTTGCACAGCAAAAGGGACTTCCCTTAAGTACTTGGAACTGGCTCTTCCTGACCCCAGTTTTGTCAGCACCTGCCAGAAGGAATAGCCAAGCTGTCTGTGTAATCCTTACCTTGTGACACCCTTCCTTTATGTTAACATTCACAGGTGGTATCTGCAGTAACTCTTCAGGTGAGGCTGAGTGTTGGACCTCAGCTGAGGACTGGTGGGTGTGAATGTTAGATCTGCTCCTAGTTACACTCTGAGCACTGCCTGTGGCTGGTGGGGAAAACTGGATAATTTCTTGTGTTTGAAGAGTGGCCATTGGGTGTTTCAGTCTGAGCTAGAGGACTTCGGAAACAAAGGGGAACTCATCCTTGGTCATGTGATGTCAAAGGAGGACTTACAAATTCAGTTATTCCAAGAATTATGCTGTCATTTCTTGAAACAGAGCTTGTGATGCACTTTGAATCTTTCTAATCTAGCAAAAGAACCAGTTATGTTACTGAACACACCAGAAGTGTGTTGGAGTAGGGTTTTAGCTGACAACTAATTAGCTAATTCTATCTTTAATAACTTTTCTTGGGACAGACCTGCTCTGTGTTAAAAGCTGGCTAGATGCTTCAGTCTTCAATGTCTTGGCTGGGCAGGATTTGCATCCAAATTCTTGAAGCTGTTAGTAAAATGCTGTGGGCAGTGGCTGAGGGCTGTTAGCATTATTTTCTTGTGCATATCTGAGAATGTCTTCATAATGGTACTGTTATTGTGTATCTTTATTGTTACCTGTGCATTACCAGTATGTCTAGATGAGCACCATGCTGGCTAACTGGCTGTGTACCCTATGTGATAGTATCTCTTTCTAGAGCAGCAGGGATTAAACTGAAGAGGATCAGTGTGGTATTTCCAGTAGGAAGGGCTATTCTTAACACCAGGGGAGGCAGAGTGCGCTCCATTGGGCAGGGACAGAGCGGCCTCTGGGTGCTGTGATCTGGAGCTCCCTGCCTTCCTGATCAACTTGGCTGCTGCTTGGCTGTGTTTTTTCTTTTTCATTTTGTCATTTAGATAGCCCAGGGTCTGACAAAGTTATTTGTCTGCTTAGTCAGTTCTCGGATCCCTGAAATAAGTTATCTGTCTTGAAGAGAATAAATATCAAGTGTCTGAAGTGTTTCCCATAAACTAGAGATAAGACTGTAGAATTGTATAGACTTATGCTGTGCTACATGTATATCGTTGTTAACGGTGTTTTAAAATGTTTTTCAGGTTCTAAATGGATTCTAAGAAGTTGGGGTCCGACTCTCATGGTAAGTGAAACTTGGCATCCTTGCCTTTTCAACAGGATGAATCTTTCTGTTGCAGCTGACTGATGTTCAGGGCAAGGCAGTCCACAGAGACTGGTCTGTTTAGCCTCTGAGTAGTTTTTTAGAGGTGAAACGCCTTGGCTTCCTTCTTGCGTAGTTCTTTGCTGATGCTATGCCTGTTCTCAGGGTTAACTGACATTCAGCCTGTGGCTGTTTCCTGCTCCTTCATAGCAGAATAAGACCTTTCCTTCTCCCCTCACTTCCCCCTTCAAAATCAAAGCTGAACTGCAATTGAAATATTGACCCAATGTTTGTTGATGGGGACACTAGATCTGTAGCTCTTTTCTGGGGAAGTCACAAGAGAAGTAAAATTGAAAGTGGAGCTTTGGATACATCATTCGGCTATGCTTACATTTTGCTTAGGAGTGAATTGTTTTTTCCTAAATTTGACTAATGTGATTCAGCAGGCAGGTGAAGAAGAAGAAAATGTCATCTTCTATATGCATACTGTCATGGAGATGATTGGTATCATAAAAATTATTTGCCTCTGTATGTGCTTATCTCTTAGAAAATAAGGTGTAATTTGAAAGAATCATTTCTATGGACCATTAAAATTCAGTTTGTAGGTAATGTAGCTTCTTCAGATCAGTAATCACTCAAGGCAGTTCTAGGAGGCTCATGGGTAATTTATGACATGATTTTTCATGCTATAGAAACTTCTACCTTGTGTTTTCAGAATAATCTTTCAGATAAGAGGGTCCTGGGGAAGTCTGCTTTTCCTTGACATTTTTGTTCAGTCTTGCAAGTGTAATGTTGAAGTACAGAATAAAAAGTGCCTTGCTTAAATACATGGTTAAGGATTAATAAAAATGGCTTATCAAAACTTAATTTGTAGATGGTCTCTGCTGTGGCTTACTGATCCTGCTGTAAGATAATTTATTCAATAGCTGCCAGCTCTTCTGCAGTTGCTCTTCTGTCTGTGAATGGTCTCTATGAATGCTCTGAACTGCTTGTCTCTTGAGTCTAGTTTTATTTCTCTTCTGCTTCTGAAACTAGACTAGCAAAGACACTCTTGGAACTAGAATTTGATCTGTTTTAAATATTTCTCAGAACAGTACAGTGTAATGTAATGTGCTCCTGGCTTCAAAAGAATGAAATTGAAACAAATGGTGCTGTCAGCTGGCTGGTTAACTTGCCTTGCCCTTCTGTGTGCCCACTGTTCCTAATGATACCAGTGATGCTGTTGCAGTACTGCTACTGAAGCAACTTCATTGCATTTCTTGAGGAAATGGGCAGGGCAATTGTTTCAGTCATGTCCAGGGCTGTTAAGATTTGATCCCACTAAGTGAATTTTGGCACTGTAAAACTTGTAGCCCAACAGCTGCCTTCAGCTCAGTGCCTCTGGCAGGCTGATAAAATTGGTCAACGTAGTTGGTGTGTCTCTTGTACTCCTTGCGAACTGCCTATTGGAGGTCAGAGGACTGCTGTTGAGTCACAGAATGGTCAGTGTTGGAAGGGGACTCTGGAGAGTGCTGTGTCCAACCCCTCTGCTCAAGCGTAGCCACCTGGAGCTGATTGTTCCAGACCATTTTCAAATGGAGATGAAGGTGTGACTGCAAAGTGTGGGTGGAGAGAAAGGAATCCTTTTTGCTGTCTGGCAGGGTATTCTTAGCATACACCTGTAGCCATGTCTAAGCATGTAACTTCAAATGCTGTCCTGTCATGTGAATAATTGGAAGTTAAGCCTAAGTTGTGTAGTCAGTGGCATCTAGAAATGCAGCTCTCATCTGATGCACGTGTCATCACACCAAGTGCAATGTGTTAATATTGCTGCTGTGTCATCACTGTCACTGTACAACTTTTAAGCTTTGGAGTCCAGTTTCTGAAAATTACTTGTGTGGTTTGTGTGACCACAAAAACTAAGTTGCACTCAGTTACAAAACTATTCTCCATTCATAACCAGAGGCTGGTTTTGTCTGAAATGCTACCATTCTGCTACTGAACTGGAGCATGCTTCTGTGAGTTGGTCGGTGATTTATGCATTACACTAAAGTGGAGAGTAATCTCACAACAGTTAATTTGCCCAGGAATATTGCATAGTATACAGAGTAAGAGATCAGACTGACAGGTATGGTTTTACCAGCTCTCTTCTCAAATTCCTCTGTATGCTTTTAATTGCTGAAAGGATGAAGTGGCTAGCAGCCATATTAAGTAACAGTTAAAAAAAACTCCTTTGATTGCTCCACTCGAGCATGTGATATTGAAACAGTGGCATGTGTAGCATTTCCTTTGTGTAGAGTTTGCTTATAGCTGTAGAATATGTTGTTTAAAACACTTTGCACTGTTGTCCATCAGTGTGTTCAGGCAGAAGGGCCATGTGTTTACAGAAAAAGGGCTCTTGGCTTTTCAAATTGGATTGTAACTTCGCTAGGCTAATGCTTTTCCAGTGGGGCTGGGACAAAGTAGATGCCACGTGCATCATTGTTCTGCTTCAGAAAGACTGGTTACCATCGAAGGTCATAAAGCACTTGGTGTGTTTCTTAATGTGTGTTTGCAGGTTGTGGCAAGATGTGGTTGTAGCGGTGGTTGTTGTTTAAAGCAAACAGCATACTGTGAGGAAAACGGAAGGCTTTTATTCCCTGGACCATTGCTGAGGTTAAACTGGCAGTTGCCGATGAGGCCCATCTAGCCTAGGTGTGTTTAGGTTGTCTGACTATACCAAAACAGTGTTGCTGTGTCAATACCACAGTGTGTGTGGGTACCTGCTGTGCTGGTATCTTTTTCAGACACAGGCAGCAGCTGTGCAAGGGGAGGTTCTACCACTTACCGTGTCAGTAGGTCTCACACGACAAGTATTTGCAGATTGAGCAATTCTGGCTGTTAGACTGCTGTGGAGAGGTAATCCTGCTTTGCTTGGATCATCCTGCTTAAAGCAGGACTTGGGCCAGTGGGACTAAGCAGGGCACAATAGCAGCATTCACACTGTACTCTAAGCAGTAGGGACATTCAGTTGTCTCTGACCTGACTGTGATTTACTGCTCTCAGTGCAAAGGCTGTTGCTGTGTCAGCAAACAGTTGGCATGTCCATGTTCTCAAATCACCAACTCAAATACTGCTTGGATGCCATGTTTCAAATAGTGGTCTTGATGGCCAGTGAGGTGCCACCTGGATGCTGTGCTGTGGTGTGTGCTTCCCAGTCAGTATCAGTGGAAATACTGTTAGATTCTCCCTGGAGCATTTTTTTCATCCTGGTGGTGCAGGTGGGATGTAGGTTATTCACCTTGATGTTTTCAAACCTGGAGGAAATACTATCTGCATCCTAGCAGTAGTCTGGGGCCAGCCAGTTTGGTGCGTAGCGTGAGAGCCTAAGTGATGACAGCACATAAAACATTTAACTTCAAATTAGCAAGATGTTTCTGTTTGTGAAAGCTGCTCATCCTTTTGGAGCCTGTGGCTGCCTTGTTGTAGGTGAGTCAACCATGAGGAAACACAAACAGTACTTAATCTGTCATCTGAGTATGAAAATGGGTCAGATAAAAACAGCAAGTCACAGCTCACTGAGCAAGAGGTTCCTCACTGAAGGCTGTCTTTCATTTTGCCAGTGATGTTTTCTGGATCTGCAGTGCTCAGAGCAAAGTTACAGATGAGTGCTAGTGGAACACTTCAGGTTGTTATACACAGCCATAAACCTTGCCTGTAGTTTCAAAGGTTTAGACCAGTGATCCAAGAGGCCCTTTCAGTTAATCAAGAAACTGAATCCAGCTTGTATTTGTGGGTTTTCTAATGCTTTTTCACAGCAGCTCAATGAAGACGAGCCTGTAGTTTGGCTTCTTGTAGGTGGCTGAGCTATAAGTGATTCTGTCTCATGACTTTGCCAATACCTGAAGAGTGTCATCCTAAAACACTTTTTAAATACCACATCTAAGCAATAGATATTAAGGACAGATGGAAGACCATGAAATAAGTGTGAGGCCTCTCCCTGGAATGATCGCAAATCAGACAGTTGGTTAAGTTAAATTGCAGCATTTATCAGAATTGTGTTTGGGTTGGAGTGTCCAGACTTGGGGCTGCTTTGCCACTGTGACCACTGCTGTCCTATTGTTACTTCCTACTTGTATGCCAAAACCCGCCTTTTCGTTTGTTTTGGCTGCTCTAAACCTGGGTCACTTTAAATCCTGTTTTGAGTATGACAAAATGTGTGTGTCTTTTTATAGAGACGTAACAGAATACAGTGTTGATGAAAACTTCAGCTTTTGGTTGTGTGGGCATCGTCTTGTCACAAGGGAAGCTGAAATGTTGAGTACACTGGCTTCAAAATCTGTTCAGTTCTTGGATTGTTATGTTGTAAGGCTTCTTGAATAGTTATTGGCTGGAACATTAAAAAGTCCAAACAGATTCAATATGTTTCTGATCAAGCAGCTTCCTTGGTGTTGAGTTGCCTGTTGTGCTTGGGGTGGAGGAGACAAAATAGCTCTCAAATAGAGAAATGCGAGTCTTAACTGAATGCCTTGACTCGTAAGGTTTTGTGATACAATTTCTGGTTTTGATCCTAGGGCCTTTCAGTTATCTCGATGATGTTCCATTTAAGATAGGAGACAAATTCAAAACTCCAGCTAAGGTTGGATTACCCATTGGTTTCTGCTTGCCTGATTCTTCTCAGCTTGCCAGAGAAGCCCAGGTAAGTGATTTATTCAGCCTTTCAGTGCTCTTCCCCCTCATCCCTGGCCTCCCAGCATGTGGTGCTATAAATTGCAAGTAGTCATGGTTTGCAAACATGTTCATAGTTGGTCCTGTTGGTCCCATAATATAATTTTTTGTGCCAGGCAGTGGTTGAAAAACATCTGCTTGAACGTGTAGAAAGATGAAAATATCATAGGCCATGCAAAAAGCTGCTGTTTCCTGTAACATTTATTTAGTCTGTCTAATTAAAAAAACCCAGTGTTTTGTGTAATAGTCCTAGGCTTAATGTTACCCTGAGAAAATTTGAGAAGCATTTTTAAGATGAAAAAATGGTAAGAAGTGATACACCTGTGCTATGGTGTGCTTGAGGAATCTTGTTCAGGGTAACAAGTGTTTTGTGACCATATTCTGTGGATTCTCATAATAGTGGGATGAAGAAATAAAATTCCAGTACTTGTTTTCTGTGCAGTTCTGAGTGGGAATTCTTTTCCAGCTGTAGGATGCATAGGTTAGACCTTGGTGCTGATGGCTTCCAGACCTTTGAGCAGTATGTCTGTCTCTGTTAGCATCAGCTGTTGGTAATGTAAAATTAATTGCTTTTGCATAAATGTGGAAAAATCAAATCTCCAAATGGAGGTTGTAATACAGTATATCTAACTGAGCTATATTTCTCATTTGGAGTGTGATTTTCCTCAGTCAATACAAACTGATAGTTGTTGTCACTTGGTTCTGCTTCCTTCTCCTTTGCTAAAGGAGACTGTAATGTCCCATTGCTGGCCTCATTGTGCTATGTCTCCCATTTTCCTGCCAATCTGAGGCTCGTGTGTAATATATCCAACAGGCCTGCAATGCCTTGCACACTGTGAAGTGACTATGTAGAGTGTCTCACAGTGCATTTTGACTTTAACAGCCGTAGTGAGAGCTGTTAAAATATGCAGGGAAGCAAAAACGACCCAACCCATATATTTTTAAATAAATAACTCCCTGTTTTAAAGTAAAAAAAATATATGGCTTTGGTCAATTTCGGACATGTATATACAAACACACACACACAAAACTTTGATAGAGCTGCTCAGATAGCAAAGAAAGTGCAATGAATGATCCCCAGCATTTCTGCCAGCAAGTTGTTTTTCAGAGTCACCTTGTTGACAGATAGTGTGTCCCACCTGTTGGAGTCTTAGAGCCGAGGGAAGGAAAACTGTTATGCAGTTGATTGGACAGGTCTCTGGAATCTCACAGGAGCCCACTGTGAGATGTGATGCCATACAACGCCTAGTGAGGTCTGGAAGAGCCTAGCAGAGGCATAGCCAGCTTTGCTAGTTCAGAGCCAGGAATTTATATGTTCTGACAGTCCCACGGCAAGAACATTCCTGTTTGGTTATGTGCAGTTATCTTGCTAAGTGTATCTTAAGACTTCTGGTCTTGACTACACTGCATATTGTGGATCTTTAAAGAGCATTTGAGGCTGTTCATGCTTCATAAAATATTAAAACTTTAAGTGGATTTAGTCTGTTCAGAATTTTGTCCTCTCAATCAAGCCACTACATTGGCCAGTGAGCTGGAGGTGAGTAGCTGATGAGTGCCTTCCTGTGCTAACCTGGCTGTGAAGGAGCTGATGTTAAATGAGAAAGGCTTGTGGATTTCTGCCATGCCAGTAACAGCAGCAAAACGTGCTACTGCAGGTAGTTGTCATCTTCAGTGTAGCCAGCGTGTCCCCTTTGGTTGGTGAGATATTGGCTATGTGGCAAAAATACTAATGCCTCGTAAACCAGTGGGTGTAAAACTGTCATGTCCCTTAGGAGTCTTTCAGGGAGAGCTGAGTGATACCTTATTGGTGTTTAGATGGACAAATACACTGCCTTAGTCTGAGATGAGTGTGCACCTTAGAGACAGGGTAGTTCAATGTTGCCAAATCTAGTATGATTGTCCATCTAGTAATGCATTAGACTTTGCCTTGCTAAGTCTATTGTCTGTGGGGAGAGGGTGGGAGTGTTGTGAAACTGATCTGGGGATGGTCAGTAGCTCTAAAACAAAACTAAATATAGGAAGGAGGCAAACTATGACATTCTAATCCAGCCTATAGCCAGGTTTTGCTGCCAGAAGCAACGTTAACTACTGGTGCCTTGTAGCTTTGCCAGTCTGTAGGTTCCAAGAGATACTGGGGAAAAAGTATGCCTGTCCATGTTAATTCTTGTAGCTCTTAGTTGGTTAGATTGCTCTTAGAAGCAAGGCCTGTGATTGTTATGATTTATCTCTTTTTTCCTTCTCTCTTTTCCCCCTCCACCCCCGCTCAGTATGACTTCTCCTTGGAGAAGAAAACAATTGAGTGGGCTGAAGATATCAAAAGAATTCACGCTGCCCAGCAAGAAGCTGAGCGCAAGGCGGGAGAAGCATTAGCCAACTCCAGAGCAGCTCCAGAGGACAGCAGCAAAATGGGGTTCTCAGAGGGACCTTGCCCTGAGGCCATCCCACCTCCTATTAACCCCATCCTTGCTAGTCTGCAACACAATAGTATCCTCACTCCCACACCTGCCAACAGCAGCACTGTGAAGCAAAAGGTTCTCAGCCCGCCTCGTCCGAAAGCAGACTTCAACCCAGCTGATTTCGAATGTGAAGAAGACCCTTTCGACAAACTGGAATTAAAAACTATTGATGACAAGGAGGAATTAAAAAATATTCTTGAAATTCACGTTGGTACCACAGGGCCAATTGTTGCCCAGCTGTTAGATAACACCTTGCCCAAAGGAGGATCTGAGTCCATGTTGCAAGATGAGGAAGTTCTAGCATCCATAGAAAGGGCCACGTTGGACTTCAAGCCCCTTCACAAACCTAATGGCTTTATCACTTTACCACAGTTGGGAAACTGTGAAAAGATGTCCTTGTCTTCCAAAGTGTCCCTGTCCCCCATCACTGCGGTGAGCAATATCAAATCCCTGTCGTTTCCTAAACTTGACTCAGATGAGAGTGATCAAAAACCGTCAAAGCTCACGAGCACTTTCCACAGCACTACCTGCCTCCGCAATGGCACTTTGCTCAGCTCTTTGCAGACCTGTGCTCAGAGTAAAACCAGTGAACTCAATGGACACCATATGGTTGGTCTCTCCACTCTAAGTGAGGACAGTGGCATGGAGACAGCAACATTATCCTCTTCATCCAGGCTGCCTTCCCTGGCTGTGTCAACAGGTTGTACGGAAGAAGAGTCATCTCAAAGCACAGTGACTACGGTAAACATGCAGTACATTAGGGTTGGGGATGCTGGGGAGGTGCAGAGAAAACGCTGCTTCTGGAATGTCTATGGCTTTGGTTTTAGTTTCATTTGATGGGAGTGGTGTGTAGATCCTCTTAATTTACATGACAAATCAATCAATCCAGCAGGTCTTCATGATCATTACTCAGCAGACTTCCCCAAATCTGGTATTTTTAGACCAGTTCTGGTCATTTTTCTTTCTTCTTTTCAGGTCTTGTTGTTTGTAGTTGCGTACATTTGAGCAAAGCATGTAAGATAGGTTCTTTTTACGGTCCTGTATTCTCTCTTATCCAACTGAGATACATCAGCCTCTGAAGTGCTGTTAGGTTTTTGTGTTAAATCTCTCGTAGAGTTGTTTCTCAGCTTGCTTCTCTATTTGCTGGAAATAATGGGAAGTGCAGGCTTTTCAAGGAATATAAGAAATAACGGATGAAACACAGATGTGTGTCATGCAGGAAAGAAGTAGTGCTTGCAGTTGTTCTGCAGTGGAATAAATGTCTTTTTTTAAAAAAAAATTTCTTCCTAAGAAGCCTGTCTTGTAGCAGAAGGGTCATGCGTCCTTTTTCTGCAAGGTTACACCAGAATAAGCCTGTCGTTTTTAGAAAGCCTCAGGACAATTCTGTGACCCAGCATATTCCACAGTGATTTTATGTATGTTTTCTTTTTTAATCCCTCACAAGACTAGAAGTTATACCTTTGGATTTGGAGTTGCCACTGGAGTTTATGCTAGATCCAATTCATCGGTAAAGCATTTTTCAGATAGAAATTAACCTGTGAATTCTCGGAGGCCATACAGATTCTGTCGTGGGTCCTCCCCTCTACCTTCTTTGAAGGTCACTGATTTTAGCAGCATTGGTGGAGGGAGAAATGGCTTGTGAAGGCAATGGGCTGGAATTAAACAAAGCTGGTCAGAGGCCTGATTAATAGGATACATTTATTTACCAAGGTCTGTGGTTACAGGAGGATGGGGCACTCGGGACGCGCCGCTGCACTAGCGTGGTGCATATGGGCATACCAGCTGCAAGCAGGGATGAAGTCCCTAACAACAGGCACAGTGTGGAAGGGCACGGAAAGGTCCTGGCTCTGTCCCTTGCCTCTCCTCTGCTAGTAGTTGCTGACTACAAGCACAGGATGTCAAGCTCAATTAGACTGGGAAGGAGTTGGTTTCCCCAGACTCTTGAGTCTCTGGTGTCAGGAGCAGTTATGGTTTTCCTGATTGCAGCATCAGTAACAAAGTGTCAGCCTTCAGCTTCATAACTGGCTGATTCTAGGGTTTCTCCAGACCCCCATTTCAGTGAATCCAGGGTTCGAGTGCTTTTTGCTCTGGCAAAATATCTTGGAGAGTGTGTGTGTGTGTAAAGAGCTTTTGCCACTCTGAGGAGAGGTTCTTGGGTAAACCAGTACATCAGATGGAATATGATTGCTAAGGCTTTGTCTCCTAGAAGAGAAGTTCTTACCCGGGAGATAAAAATGGTCAGAAAAATGGAACAAAACCTTATTGGTGGTAGTTTGTTTTTTTTTTCAAATAGATCAGTTTGTCAAAATCCTGATAGACTTGATCAGTGTTGGGTTTCTATAAGCTCATTTTTCTTCAGTTTGGGACTTCGTGAAAGAAGTGGACAAACTTTCAGGCAATCTTTATTGGTGTAACAAGTATTAAGAAATGCATAGAACTGAGGCTCTTGGCCCACGGTCATTTCTTGCAGTCAGTTCTAAATGTATTTAAAATGCAGGTGAACTGAAATGTGCAGGTTTGGTGGGACCACGTTCTGACTTTGCTCTGCTGGTATCTTGGGCACAGCTGTATAAAGCAGTGGGCTGTTTCTGCCCTCTGGCAGCTTGGTCCTGTGTAAATGGAGCAGGTGTACAGCAGAGAATGTTACCCAGTCTTGCTGGCAGACTGGAAATGGGGCCAGATGTTGGGTTTAAGTAGGAGAATCACACACTCTTTTCAGGCAGTGTCCCACCACTCATATATGGCAGATGAAATGCTGTACTTGGAGAGCAGAGGAGGAATATGTGCTTCCGTTGCCCCTCGTCGTGGTCAGAAGAAGTCAATGACTTCAGAGAGAAGGCAATAACTTCAATAGCTGTCATTCAAGCAGCTTAGCCCTGGGTCAAGGGAGAAGCCAATCTGTCACACAGCACTCTATGAATGTGTAGCTGTTACAGTGACAGAATAAGCAAGCTTACCTTTATGAGGGAGGGACACATCCTTCTTGGAGGATAATTTGTTTGTAGAGTGCTGACAGAAGCAGCAATCTGTTCACTGGTGGATGATGTTTATAGTCACCTCATTCATGTGTTATTCAACAGGTACACCCAGACTATGAGGAAACAGACATCCCTGCGGTAAGTTCCCAGGCACCTGCGTGCTTGCCCTGGATCGCATTTGTGAGAATCTCTACAAGTTCTGTTCTCTGAGTACAGAAAATCATAAGTGATGGGTAAACTTGGAGTGAAAGAAGTTGTCTCTGTGCTTCCTCCGAGGTACAGGGTTGTCTGTACCATGAGGACCTTCACTGCTGTAAAGGCTGGGTGATGAAAAGTCTTGGTCCCAGTGGTAGGAGGGGTATATTGCAAAGAATTTGGGTTGTTGAATGTTATTTTGAGGGTAGAAAGAGTGTGGTAGGCATTGTTGTGCACTGCTTGGTTCTATCCTAACAATGAGCAACTTCCCAGGGGCAGTCTAGAAGGCCTCTTGGATTATTCCATGGGATATCCTGGTTCAACGCTAGCCAGAAACAGGGTGTGGGGATGCAGAAGGTGACCATCAGCTCAGCCTCTGGGTTTTCTCTTTCAGGTAACGCACCAGAAATTCCCAGTGTCTAAAGTGCCCAGTAACACCAGCTGCACAAAGCAGCAGATTGGCCCTGCTCCTGAGCTACTGCAGGTCCTCTCCACCAGCGAGAGGCAGTGCGTAGAGACTGTCGTCAACATGGGATACTCGCCTGAGAATGTCCTGAAAGCCATGAAGAAGAAGGGACAGAACATAGACCAGGTAAGAGCTTGTGCAACAGGAAATAAACCCTTGGTTAGATGCTGATTCTGCTGAGAAAAACAGCCTTGGGTTTGCAAAATAGATAGGGGGAAACCCTTTTAATGGAGTTGCAGTGTGTAGCTGCTGTGATATTTACCTCTAGAAAAGTTGTCACCTGACAATAAAAGGCTTCCAAAACAAAAGGAAAGAGTTTCTGTGTGTGTTTGAGAGTCTGCTTGTGTCAGCCACACTGGAGGGTGTTGGGTTGGAGCTGTGCTGAGCTTGGGGTGGGCCCTTAGCTCCCCATGAAGGTGGGAGAGGTACTGGGTCTTCCCAGGAGCCACAAAACCATTCGAAGGAATCTTAATCTTACTTTACACCATGGGTTGTGCCATTTAAAAAAAAAAAAAAAAGCAGCTAGCTTCCCTTGTTCTGAGCAGAGTGGGTTACGATGCTGCTGTATCTCCCTATGGAGAGAGTGGCTCCTGCAGGCACAGCTCTAGCGAGGCACCACTGACCGACTTTCTCTTTTGTGTTGTGGCACTTGAAATGCTTGCTAAAACCAGGTCACAGAGCATAAAGTGCTGCAGGGTGAAGTGTGACTCTGACTCTTGGATCTGCTACAAACGTTTTAAAGCAGAGGGAGCGTGGCCAGACTTTCCATGCTGACCCTAGGCAGGCTGTGTGCTCTGCAGAGCATCATTCTTGCGCATACTGAGTATTACCTACCTGACCTAACCCCGTACCTCCCAAAGCTGAGACAAATAGGAAGTTTGGCAGTCTCTGGGCGTGCAAGCTGGGATTTGCAGCTCACTCACCAGTGTGCTGAGCTGATCTTACGAGGCTGACTTCTTTCAGGTTGTCAGCCCTTGCGGCTGTCTGAGAGGAAGCTAAAAGTTGGCACCTCTTGACTGCTGGACTTACAGCTTTATGCATAAAACTTGTATTATAGAAAGCGCAGTTGAACTTCTGCCTTCTGCTCGGTGATCAGGCTAAAGATAGGCTTTTGAGGCTGTTTTTTTACTAGAGCGGCATATGATATTCAGAGCTGGTGGGAGAACAGGAGGACAGAAGGTCTTGTCTGTTTTTTCTGGGTAAGCTTTTGTATAAACAGTATCTCAGCTCTTCCTCGGTCTGTGGTAAAGCCTGGGGTGGGATTCTGTCAGCTCCTCTGCAGGTACAGAGATGGTTTTCAACCACGTGCTGCCAATGCTACTCTGCAAACTTTGTTTGTTCCTTTGTTCCCCACAGGTTCTGGATTACCTGTTTGCACACGGACAGCTTTGCGAGAAGGGCTTTGATCCACTTCTTGTTGAAGCAGCTTTGGAAATGCATCAGTGTTCAGAGGAAAAGGTGAGGGTGGAATGTGCTAAGCAATAGAGAGGATGTGCTATGGTGGGAAATCCCAGCAGCAGTTCCTGTGGCTGGTGATGTTCTGGCTTTCATGCTATTGCTGCCTTGTTTCCAAAAACTGACTGCCCAGGGATGTCTTGGTAGGGATAAAGTGAATTTGTGTGAAAGCACTGGAATTATTCTACATTGTTTTATTACTTTCACCTGCGCACATTTTTATAGGAGCAGGATGTTTTAAAGACCCTCCTTATTTATGGTAGTGCTGTCTTGAACCCAGAGTTCTCTTGTGGGCAAGGTACTCGATACAGAAATGGTTCATTTCAGAAACAGGAAATTATCTTTCACACTGTCTGGCTGCCCTGGCAGTGGCTTTTCTGCTGTGTATAAATGCATCTGCCTGGCTGCTCAGCAAACTGGGTTAGGGCTTGTTCTGGAAGAAGCTGGAAAGTGTTGTTTTTGGGGGGTCTGGTTCATTGTGTGACTGCTTTACCAGCACCAAAGGCACAGAGGCTGGAGCGGGTAACCAGGGCAGTGGACAGCAGGGTCTCTTAAAGTCTGACAGCCTGTTGCGTCTTGGGTTATTCTACGAAATCTTTAGAAGTACAACCAACCCCACAGAACTACATGTGCCTTCTTTCCTTTCTTGGACTTAGCGATGAGCTTGCAAACAGATGAACAGCAGTGTGAAGCTGGCAGAAGTGAGTTTGGGAAACACATTTGCTGCTACCTTGGCTGATTTCCCAGTTGTCCATTTCAACCTGATTGCTTTGTTCGGGTTTTCCTTTCCTCTGGAGTGGAGCAGAGGTTCAGCTGATCGCTTCCTGTCTTTATTTTTTCCAAAGATTGAGGAGGATTCCTGGTTGGTGTTGGTAGTATCATACACAGTTTGTCCAATAGGAGCTCTTCAGCTCTAGGGCACACTGGGGGATTAGCACAAACTGTTTCTAATAGGAGCTGCTCTACTGTTTCCAAAGTCTAAGTAACTTAAAAAAATTCAGATGCCATAGGGGCTGCTGGATGAGGGAGCAGGATGCCATTAATCTGCATTTTTGGGAGACCAAATTGGGCCCAGCTGATGCATTTTGTACTGGGAGAGACACCTCCACAGACTAAGGTTTGGTGCCCTTGCTGAAGAGGGCTTTGGAAACACAGGACTACAAACATAGGGGACTGAAGGTGGGGCTCCTTGGGCTTCTGCACCAAGAGCGCTGCCAGCCGAGATGTGAGTGGACTTCATCCAAATGGAGCTGGAACAGGCTGTACATGGGGAGGAGGAATCCACCCTGTGGGGTGCCTGGTCACTCAAGACTGGCTCTGTGCTAAACCTCCACCTAGCACTGATCCCTGTTTCTTTTACAAATAATGGACTGTCCATGTCTTTCAGATTACAGAACTTCTCCAGCTAATGAGTCAGTTTAAAGAAATGGGATTTGAACTGAAGGACATTAAGGAGGTCTTATTATTACATAACAATGACCGACACAACGCTTTGGAAGATCTAATGGCCCGCGCAGGAGCCAGCTGAAAACATGTTCCTGGATTCTTGGTGTGTGCAACGGAGCAACGGAGCCCTGTCACCTTCACATCCAGTGTGACTTGCTCTCAGCAGGAAGGAATACAGCTTTTTGCATACCTGGGAGAGTGACTGAGCAAGCCCACCTGCGTGCATCACTCCAGCGTTTCTCTTCCCACTGAGAGCCAACTTTCTCTCTTAAATTCAATTTTTAAAGTGTCCTTTCCTAAGTTTCCTTTTTCAAGCTTGGCCACGGATTGTTTTAGACTGCCCAGCCTCTAATGGAATTCTACATAGGTAGAGATGGAAGTGGATTTTCTCCCCCTCACTGTTGCACTGGAATTGGACAGAGGAATACTAAGTTGGATCTGAAACTAGGATGCTTTGGTTCTTTGAAGCTGCTTTTATGGTATCTGCTTGTACTGAATTACTTGACTGTGCCACAGTCCCCATGAACAGGTTAAATTTGACCTTTAGTGCAATGGAGTTTTATTTTTTGACTGAAAGTTAGTCTGTAAATTAGTACAACACTGGTTCGTAAACCATCGCTATGCATAAAGAGAGAGGCTGTTCCTCTTGTGGTTTGTTTTTTACCCATGCATCCAACACTTCTGCCAGACGCGAGCATCCCGTGCCGAGTGGTGTGTTAAGTTGTCTTGAGACAGGTAAGCTGTGAACTCTGCCTGGAACTGCAGCTTGTGTCAGTTCTCAAACCTGACCACAGAGAGCTCGGGCTCAGTATTCGTAATCTCCCAGGCTTGTAGGATATTTAAGATAATGCCCTCATAGGAAATCAATGATCTTTTTGTTTTAAATAATACCCGGTGTGATGCAGGAGGTTTCTTTCAAGCACTTTCTTTAAAAAAAAATATATTCACTGCGTTAGTTCCATTTTCCACACTGCTATTAGGATAACATAATAACATCTAGTACTAGAAATCAGGTTTTGGGTTGTTTTGATAGTTTGAAGTATTATGTTGTACATTGTTCCAGATCTAAATACATAAAATATCAGGAGTCTTGAGGAATCTTTAAAGTAACTTGCTAAATATTTTGATTCTGCAAAGTAATAACAAATAAAACCCTCAAATATAAATCCCAGTGTCATTGTTCCCATCTCTCGTGCTCTTTGGCTTTATCAGAGGAAGAACTTCCTGGATCCTACCCACCCTGGTGCTGCCTGCTCCTGTTGGCACGCAGGAATGCTGTTTGGGAGAAGGGCCAGAGGGCTCTGGGCAGGCGGCTGCAGTGGTGGAATGCCCTGCTTTTTTTCTGTCACTTATTTCTGTTTTGTTGCAAAAAACAAACCTGGGGTTCCAAACTCGTGTTAGACAGAGCTTGGAGCATTGGACGTTGGGAGGGGAAGATGGTGCAGCAAACTGCCTTAGTTTAGGTTTTCTGGAGGAGGTTTTAGCTCATCAGGACCCTGAAAGAGATGGCATCCATTTCCAAAACATCTTATTGAGTCTGGTGTTAATTCCTGGACTTCTCCATGAGATGCTCAATTTTTGTTCACTGCATACCTGTACTTAAAACAAAATGATACTAAGGAGAGTTGTAGCTGGCCAGTATCTAGGAGATGGGGAGGTGGATGATGAGTAGAACAAGGGTGGATCACTTCACATTGTACCCCAAAGCACTGAGCTTCACCAGCTTCCAGTGGCAGGGATGAATTAAAGCTTGTGTAAGAGTGACATTTGGGAGCTGGTGGGTTGGCAGCCACTGCCTCTGTGGGTGCAGGTTAAGCAGTTGCCCAGCATTCCTTCCCAGTTGAGAAGCAGGACAGCTTGAAACAAGGAAATGGGGATTCTGTTCACTCAGGAAACTGGAAAACAAAACTCAATCTGTTGTACTGTCACTGCTGAGAGGTTGTGTTACTTGTTTTGGCTGCCTCAGAGTTAACATCCCAACAAAGCCCCTGTCTGGAACTAGAGAGTCCTGAAGTGGCCAGAATCCTTGCCAGCAAAGAAACAACAGTTAGACCAAACCTCTGAATGAAACCATCTCTTCGGTTGTGTTAATGCATATTAAGCTCTTTCACAGCTCCCCCACTGGCTTTTAACCCCACTGCAGTAACTGCTCTGCTTATGGACATTGGTAGGGGCAAGTGGTGAATATGGGATGTGATACCAGTGAAGCCAGTCTTCTTCCAAAGAGATGTTCCTGCCTGTGTCTTCCCCTGTGACATGGCTCTTGCTTTGGCTGTGAGGTTTTGGGATTTACATCACTGATTGGCTGAAGGCTGGAAGTGAGTTTGTGGGGTGGCTTCTCATGGAAGGTCATGGGGCAAGGGGATTAACCTGGTAGCTTAGCGGGGAGGCACTCTGGAGAAAGGTGTAACCAGGGAGACAATGTGGTGAGATCTGAATGTTGTTTGGGCACTGTGCATCGCTAGTTACTCTGGTTCTCTTGCTCTTTCCTGTTGAGTTATGAGCAGAGCTCAGCCTGGGCATGCGGAGGTGCTGCTGGTGGCTGGTCTGTGTCTGGGCTTTGACCTGCTGCTGGTTGTTGAGATGACTTGTCCTACCAGTCACCCTTGGGACCTTGGGCTTTCCCTTAGGTTCTCAGATTGATGTGCCTGGTACCTGGCACTGCTTTAGCTTTGTCAGAGCTTGTTCTGATTTCCTGTGCCAGCTGCTGCCAGATACCGGGCTCTTAAGTACCTTGGTGGAGAGGCAGAGCCACAGTGGTTGTTGTGCTTTGAGCCAGGGACCCCCCAAGGCACCTCCTGATGGCTCTGGCCAGCAGCAGCCTGGCATGGATGTGGCACTGAAGAGCCATCAGCCACTCCCATGGCAGTTGAGGGCTCCAGCTCTGCCTGCAGGTGGCTGTAAACCTGGTGGCATGAGCAGAGTTGCTGTGGTTGCTGCCTTGAGGGTGACTTTTCTAGGATCCCACAGACTGTCAGGCAGTGGGCAATGGAGATGTCCCCATGTCTCAAGGCTTTCTTTGGCCAGTCTTGTAGCTTTTGGAGCGGCTTGGCTCTGCCAGAGCACATCTGGGCCGTGCAGGTCCGTGACATCATTTTTTCCACAGGTGGCTGGGAAGCTCTCCATGCTGTGGAGGCCAGTAGCCTCTGCCCCCAGTGCAGCAAGACTGGGTGCAGAGTTGCTCTGCTGCTGCTGGCTCAGACTGGCTGTGCGAGGCTGGAGGAGCTTCTGAACCACCAGCTGCCTCCACAGTCCAGGTGTGAAGGAGATCTCCAACCAATTCCCAGTTAATCTTTTGCAATCGACAAATGTGTGTTTTGTTTACACTTACTTTAAAACAAATCTTACCAGAGTGCTGTAGTAAGTGGAATTTTATTTTAAATACTTTGTTTAAACAATTTAAATTATCAAGCATCTGCCATGAGCATTAGTAGTCGTTGCAGCTGGATACACGAGTGAGCCTGTTTCAGGTCTGTGTGTATGGGACTGTACGAGGCCGGGCTCTCGCAGTCTCTCGCAGTAACGACAAACAATTTTGCTCAAAGTTAACAAGAAAACCATTCACCTTGGGTGTCAGTGCAATATCAAACAGCAGGACGGGGGCTGACACCTTTAAACTCATTTAGCACATTTCCACACACAAATTAAAGCAGCACCTAGGTAATAACCTTAAGTGGAGAGAAAAATATTGCTGGTTTTGACCACAGCTTTGGTAATTCCTGTTGCATAATGAGAGCCCAGTTTTGGCGTCTGCTGGGTGTGCAGCACTTCAGGTGTGTCTTTAGTTCTGTTATGGCCAAGTTAGGCAGATTTTCACAGCCAAGGCTGCTTTATTTTTATTTATTTTATCAAGTCTTCCATTCAGTAGGGAAAATAAAATTCTGTGAACAGATAATAAAATCTTACATTTAAGAAATAGTCTTGTGGACTGGCTGGATGACTCCAGTTTAAGATTATCAGACCTTTGAAAAACTGCGTAGATGGTTTTGGTTGGTGTGGGGTTGGGTTGGCTTTGATGGTGTTCCTGGACATTCCTCTGGGGAGCAAATACTTCTTGCTCTGGGAATTCGCACTGTGGCTCAGATCTGCTGGACAGACTTGCCTTTCTCAGTAGCTGGGGACAGGATTTACAGGTGGCTCAAATTTGGTAGCTGATATAACTCCTATTCTTTCTGCTCATTGGAAGTATAATCAGCCCATACTCATCTCCCAAATGTCAGAGTATGTGGAAGGAACATTTTCTTCCATAGCACTGAGTTACTTTGCTGTTACCTGTGCACACTTCTGCCCATCTGACCTTTTCCTTGGCTCCAAATGTTGTGGAATTCTTCAGCTGCTCCCCAATCGCCCTGGTTTCTGTGTGCTTGCTGGGAAGGTGCTGGGGAAACTACTGGAAGTGATCACATCCATTTATGCATTCAGCAGATACAAGGACAGCCCAGCTGCTATCTGTTCTCCAGTTACGCCTGGGAGAGCTTTCCCTGGCCCCAGGAAGTGGAGGCAGGCTTTTTAGGAGTTGCTGCTTTGAAGTGGGAGCTCATTTCAGTGCCTGCCCTTCCCTGACACTGGGTATCCTACTGCTATGCAGCACTCCAGTGGCTGCCAGGCACTGGCTCTGCCTTTCCTGCTGGAAGCCTTGTTTCTCTGGGTAGGGAAGGCTTCTGAAAGAGGGCTGGGAGACCTGGCCTCAGGTGTGAATTGCTGCTGGCCTGTAACCTTGTACCTCTTGTGAGCTGTGAACCTGGAGCCTGGAGGGACTCTATTCCACAGAGCAATCCAGCCTCAGCCGTGAGATGGAGACCAGCCAGTGCTAAAAAATCCAACAGTACAGTGATGCAGGACTTTCCTCTGCTGTTATATGAGTCTTCCCCTTGCCTTTCTGTTCTCCAGCACTACGCTGTGTGACATTCCTGCACCCAATACGCAACCCAAATGAGCGTCACTGTGATCACCAGTGCCCAGCCAAAGCTGGGCTCCTCACAGTAACTGTAGAAGCAGGCACTGAAATTCACAGCTGGTTGGACAGCCATGCTCCCTTACCTTTGGCATTTGTGACTACCAAGCAGCCTTTAAGGTACTCCAGGCATTGCTAAGGAGACACGGAGATGGCCAGATGTGCTGCACCAGCCTGAATTTTGGAGTAGGGGTACTTGCATAGCATGCTTCAGGGTAACTTGTGGCTCCAGCAGGTGGGCTTGTTTTGTGCTTCAGCTGTGATGCCTGCAGCAGCAGAACTTGTGTAGGGCTCCAGCTGACCATTCTGTAACTCCTAATTCAAGTAACAGCTTCACGTAATGGCACCGTTAGCAGCCTCTGAAATCCTACCACCTCTAACCTTTGACTCGTGATTTCAAAAGTCAATTCTGCCGAGTCATACGAGTGCTCTGCGGCTGAGCCGTAGTGCGGGGGTCAGACATTGTTTGCAGCAGGTGAGCTGCTGCCCTCTCTCCTGCAGCAGGATGAAACCCACAGGCTTATTACATGCTAGGTGGACCTTTGGTACGAATCCCCCACTAAAGCACCCATCACACATGACTTCAGCCATGTCTCGCAGGCGCTCTGGACAGTTTAGTCCCAAGCAAAGAACAAATGTGAGAACGGCCTTCCTTCTGCTGGGAGTGACAGCACTTCTTGCCTTGTCTTGACTTCCGTTTATGTTTGGTCGTGTTGTTTTACTGTACTTAAGCAGTAAGACTTCCTGGTCCTGTTTGCAAACACTTTTCTGGATCACTTCAAGCATTTCTGTTCAGACCTGCCTCCAGCTTTGAAGTGTTTTCTCTTTTCCTCTCACTTTTTCCCCTCACAGAAGCGTGTTTAACCTGTGAGAAGCTGCTCTGCATACCGTGGACAGGGCTGCCTGCTGCTTGGTGAGATGTTTAAAGGCTACTGCATTGTTACTCTTAAGAATGTGGCTTACTGGTATTAAGGAAATATAAAAGCCTGTGATGCCAATTAGACATCTCTCGTTTACTCAGAGTTCTCTCACTCCTTCTCTAAAATGCAGACTAATCACAAACATCAAACTGAAAGTTGTCCCCTACCCACCCACACCCTGCAGCACGGAGTGTGGTGGAATGCTGGCTGTTTCTTGTGCATGGGGAAGCAAAGAAGGTCTAAACTGGTGGTGATGTTTGAAGGGAGGTGTTGGTGCCAGGAGAACCTAAATAAAGCTGAAGCTGGGCACGCATCATCTGGATGCACTCTGACTTCAGTACCAAAACTTCATCCAGCTTGGTCACGAAATTCTGAAAATCCTGGTGAGGAAGGATTAGAGAAAATTAGCATACTTTATGCACTGCAGCTGTAGGTAGAAGCATGTTTTTCATTCTGCAGTGTAGGATATTTAATCAGTGTTTCCTTGTTAAAGTCCTGACCCTAACAGACAAAAGTCGCTGTCTCTGTGTACTAAGGTTCATGCTCTGGTGGTTTTCTGTTGGTGAAGCTACAGCTTCAATGGTTCAAAAATAAAAATGTATAAAGGATGTTATCATCCCTCTGCAGCACTCAGCTTTTCAAAGGTTTGATATAGGTACTGGTCACCTGATGTGCAGTTTTACAGTGTAGCGGACTCGGTTCCTGACACTTCTCAGGCTGGATCTACCAGTCCTGAAAATAAATGCCGAGCTGGGCCACTAATTGATCAGATATAATAGCCCATTCCTGGGAGATTTCCCATCAGGTCACACAGTCCAACTCCTGCACGGCTACAGGTCTGTTGGATCTGACAGGAGAAATATCAGCAGTGTATACAGGGGGGTAGATATCTTCCATGGCAACCTGGAACAGGGATAAGTGATCTGAAACGGAAATGGAGGCAGGTATTTTTAAGTAGTGCTTGTAGTAATCAGGCAGTGCTCAGACTTTCTCTGCTTTCCAGCTGGGAGTGGAGTTTGGTGCCTGTGTTCACAGGTCAGTGTCTGAGAAGCTGGGAGGCATCAGCATTCTCAGAGATGGGGACTTCAGCTGCTACCACACAAAAATCAATCTTCTAAAGCTGATTTGGCAGGCCTCGTGCACTGCATCTTTGTCAAGACTGTAATGAAGACCAGCAGCACTGCCCTAGCAGTGAAACATAGAATCTTCCTAGTTAGAAAAGACCTTTGAGATCACTGAGTCCAACTGTACCCCTCCTTTGCTAAACCATGTCCTTCAAAAACTCATCTATCTTTTTTTTAAACACCTCCAGGAATGGTGACTCAGCCACCTCCCTGGGCAGCTGCTCCAGTGCCTGACCACCCTTTCAGTAAAGAAGTTCTTCCTAATATCCAGTCTGAATCTCCCCTGGTGCAACTTATGGCCATTTCCTCTTGTCCTATCACCTGTCACTTGAGAGAAGAGATCAACACTCGTTCTGCCACAGCCTCCTTTCAGGCAGCCATAGACAGTGATGAGGTCTCCCCTCAGCCTCCTCTTCTCCAAGCTAAACAACCCCAGTTCCCTCAGTGGTTCCTCATAGGACTTGTTCTCCAGCCCCTTCACAGCCTCGTCACCCTTCTCTGGACTCGCTCCAACACCTCAATGTCCTTCTTGTAGTTGAGGGGCCCAGAACTGCACACAGTACTCGAGGTGTGGCCTCACCAGTACTGAGTACAGGGGTACAATCACCTCCCTGGTCCTGCTGGCCACACTGTTTTGATACAGGCCAAGATGCCATTGGCCTTCTTGGCCACCTGGGCCACTGCTGGCTCATTTTCAGCTGGGTGCCAACCAACACAGGTCCTTCTCCTCCAGGCAGCTCTCCAGCCACTCTTCCCCAAGCCTGTAACGCTGCACAGGGTTGTTGTGTCCCAAGTGCAGGACTTGGCACTTGGCCTCGTTAAACCTCATCCCGTTGGTCTCAGCCCATGGATCCAGCCTGTCCAGACCCCTCTGCAGAGCCTCCCTTCCTTCAAGCAGATCAACACTGCCACCCAGCTTGGTGTCATCAGCAAACTTGCTAAGGGTGCCCTCGATCCCTTCATCCAGATCATTGATTAAGATGTTAAACAAGACTGGACCCAGCACTGAACCCTGGGGAACACCACTCATCATGACCGGCCCCCAACTGGATTTAGCTCCATTCCCCACCCCCCTCTGGGCCCGGCCATCCAGCCAGTTCTTTACCCAGCAGAGGCTGTGCCTGTCCAGGCCAATGGCAGCCAGTTTCTCAATCAGAATACTGTGAGAAATGGTGTCAAAGGCTTGTTTTTCTTTAAATACTGCTTGGCTCAGTGTGTGGCCAGTGTTAGCAGGAGTCTTTCCTGTGGCCAGAGTTTCATGCCTGGAGAAGTTGGAACTACCTGAAAGTAGTATGAGAAGAATGGATAGGGGAAGTCCCATCTGACTTCACTGCCCAAATAAAGGTCGTGCTGTGAACCAACATTATGGGATGTTAAGTTATTCAGACACTGCTGGGAAGCCTGGCAAGCTTACCATAATTCTGCTAGCCAGAAAATGACTGCTTGCTACAAGGGGCACATAAATGGGGGACAGGGGTGGCTGGTGCCCAGTGACCAACAGACTTAGGGAGAACAATCTCAAAAGATAAAATAAAAAATAAAAAAATAAAAATAAAAAATAAAAGTGTCTTTGTGTCACTGCATTCTCTGCCACAAAACTAATCCCATTTATGGCTCCTGTGCTGCTTTGTGTAGCAGTGTGTGTGTGTTATGTAGTAAGACATCACATGTAGCTGGGAATCACAGCTAATAGGCCACAGGGGGCTCCACTGTGAAATTCCTGAGTCCATGTAGCTGTATATCAGATCTGAACTGCGACAGGAATCGAAATGTCTTGACAACATAAGGTAGTAATGGAGGTTGGCTCTACTGGTAGGATGAGGGAACTGGGAAGGCAGGAGGTTCACTGGGAAACAATAGTCTGGGCAAGCAGTGAGACTTCTCGCACAGCTGTGACCTGCATCTGTCTGCATGCAGGAGGAGCCAGGACTGCCTGTGTAGCTGTGGGGCCATGCAGGTGCTGTTCTCTAGGTCTGGCCTGCACTGCTGTCATCTGAGATGAGGAAACGCCAAGAAACACACGAGTGACAGAAGTCAAAAGCCTGTGAGGGTACCAGGCACAGCGCTCGGAGCACTGGAGCCAGGAGGGCCAGAGTCTGGCACATCTACAGTGTGGTAGGAAGGGACTCCCAGAAGGAAGCAGCAATGGGGCTCTGTGCCACCAAGTGTGACATCTGCGTGTCATGCCCCAGGGGTGTGCTGTTTTCGGCAGTCTTGACTTACTTGCTTCAGCCTGCAAGGAGAAAAATATCACAGGGAAAGGAGCCCTTTTTGGAATAGCCTGATACCCGTGACACGAGAGAGACAAGCAGTTTAGAGTTGACCCATTAGGCTCCTTCTGCCCCAGGGACCCAGTGGCGTGGGGACTGGCAAAGGCAGAACAAGTGCTGAGAATGAGCGGCCTCTGCTAGGACTCAGAAGAGGAGGAACTGATGAGGAATGTCACATTGCTAATTTAAGTTAATAATCTCTGAGATTAATTTATGCAGGTTCCACAGGCACCGAAATCATCTGAAACACTTACCGTTGCTGACATCTGATTTATCAAGCACTTGTCCTTGAAGCACAAGGATGCCATTTCTTCCAGCTGCTGGGCCCAAATTACAGCCTGTCTGGTTTACATAAAATATAACTGGTTACACAGTCTGCTGCACTACCTGGAGTTACAGTTAGCTTAAGTAAACCTTTCAGAAGGAGGAATACCCCAGAAGAACTCTGGCTGCCCTGTGTCCCTGGCATTTGGGAAGTACACACCAGTGCTGATGTGGGGTTGCAGACAACCTTGACTGAGGATTGCTTGGAGAGGGGAGCGAGGGGCTGGAGAGCAGCCCTGTGGAAAGGGATCTGAGGAAGCTGAGCGTGAGCCAACAGTGCCCTGGCAGCCAAGAGGGTCATGTCCTGGGGCGCATCAAGCACAGCATTGCCAGCGGGCGAGGGAGGGGATTGTCCTGCCCTACTCCGGCCCCACCTCCAGTACTGTGTGCAGTTTTGGGTGCCACAGGATAAAAAGGACATCAAACTACTGGAAAGTGTCCAGAGGAAGCCACAAGGCTGGTGAAGGGTTTGGAGGAGTCCTATGATGAGCGGCTGAAGTCACTTGGTCTGTTCAGCCTGGAGAAGAGGAGACTGAAGGGAGTCCTCATCACAGTTTACTGCTTCCTCACAAGGGGAGGAGGAGGAGCAGGCACTGATCTCTTCTCTCTGGACCCGAGGGAATGGCAGGCAGATGTGTCAGGGAAGGGTTAGATTGGACATTAGGAAAAGTTTCTTCACCCAGAGTGTGGTGGAGCACTGGAACAGCTCCCCAGGGGAGCAGCCACGGCACCAAGCCTGACAATATTCCAGAAGCATTTGGACTATGCCATCAGACACATGGTGTGAATGTTGGGGTTGTCCTATTCAGGGACAGGAGCTGGACTCGATGATCCTTGTGGGTCCCTTCCAACTCAGGTGATTCTGTGAGTTTATTACCACACCCTCTGGTCCTGCTTGTTACCACAGGAAAATTTTAAGTGCAAAATAATTGTCTAATTAACTGGTGAAATGGCTTACAACCTTGAGGCTGTAAATCATTCTGGTGGAAAACAGGCAGAATGGGAAGGCAGTGCAGCGATTGACTCCAACAGCATATTCCCAGTCATATGAATGCAGTTGGGTCCCTGGGAGCTGACAACAGCAGCTGATAGTACTTTGAAGATTTACATCCACATCTTCCACGGCTGCCCAGCTAGTTTTCCTCCCATAGGGATGGAACAGCTATCAGTTCATTCTTGGTGGGAGGTTATGGTGTATTTTAGGTACTTTACAGCTTATAGGAAGTCAATCAGTTACTGAGAACTGCAGTTTGTAATATAATATTCGTCTAGCATTATATCTAATAGAATAATTGTCTTCCTGTAAGATTTTAAAATATCACTAAATAAAAAACAATCATATATTTACAAGATGACTATAAATTATCATTAATCTTATTAAATAATTATATCATAGCTTGATTTCCCATAGTTTTTTTGAGAACATATGAGTATGATACTCAAATAAAGCCAAATATATCAAGTCTAGAATTTCTAAGCTCTGTGACAAACTTCAGTGATGAGCCAAGACTTACTGTGCCTTTTCCAGGGCTTCCCTCTGCCATTTTCTCACTTCTGACGTAGTCCTTGGAGAGCTGCTGCTGGACATGCCTGAGGGGCTCTTTGCATTTACCACTGGCTTGTTATCTTTGGTGGCACATACTGATTCTGCAGCAAAAGTCTCTTGTGTAAAAATGTTCTGCATTAGCTTGTTTTTTAGCAACCCCATTTCCTCATTGCTGAGCGATGACTTGGCTGGGTCTTCAGCATGATTGAAGTCCTCGCTCTTCAGTCCTGACTTGGGTTTCAACAGCTGGCTGCTGTCTTGAGGGGGAGACTGGAATCTGCAATCCGTGGGTTCCACGCTGAGGAAGCATGATGCACCTGAAAAATAGCTCTTCCCAGGTGTATCAGCATTTATTTCCTGAGCCATAGGCTCAGTGCCAGGTCCTTGATTTGAGTTAGATTTTCCAGAACTACCAGTGTTGTCTCTAATATTGGCATCACACTGCCTGCCACCTGAATGTTCTATGCATGCTGAATTACTGAGGGACAAACCACCCTCTGCCTCTGTCCGGGAGCCTGTGGATATTTCTGTCAGGTCACATCCAACACACAAACCGTGAGCGGCTCCCTGCTGCGGTGACCCCGAGCCCAGAAGGGGGCAGTATGCCTTCACGTCACAGCCGGTGGGTGAAGCCCACTTGTCCCCTGCTTGTGGGGAACGCCGCAGGGCACAGTGTCCTCCACCATGACGCTCTTGCTGCTCCATTTCCAGCATGCTGTCCGTCAGAGCTCTGCTTCTCAAACACTGCCAGCCCTCTTCCTCGGACCTGTTCTGGGAGCTAGGTGTGTTCCTGTCTGACACCTGATTCACACAGGGAGACTTCTCTTGGTTAGAAGCCACTTGATCTGTATCGGTTGTTTCCACATAGTCAGGAGGGGATACTGTGACAGTTGCCTTTAGCTCAGAAGTGAATTCTGAGGAACAACTGGAAGATTCAAAATGCTTAACTCCATTTTTTTGAGGTTTCCATCTTACATCTCCTGCAAGGGGAAAAGATAATGACTTACATCTATCCACAGTGATTTTTTCCTTCTCTTCATGCTGGAGGTCGATAACATTGCACTCCAGAGTTCCCAATTCTGATACAGGAGAAACACATGAGTTTGAAGCATCCTTTTCTTGAGTGAAGGTGACTTCATTGGAGTAAACGAGACACTTGTGTTTGGATTTGTAGTGTTTCTGATCAGCTAGGAAATCTTTGCCCTTTTTCCAGTTACAAGCTGGGTCTTCTTGCAGGCAGAAAGGTTTTTCTGCAGTATTGCTTGGAGAGGACTCAGCAGTTAAGTCATAGCTCCAGCCCGATGGAGTGCAGCCTGTATTTTTAATGGATTCCTCTGTCTTTTGGCTGCCCTCACTACAGTCCCTGCTGCCATCCAGTTCAGGTTCTTGCACGGGCAATGAGTATTTAAAAAATAAATCCTGTCTCTTCTGGCATTTTCGTTCTTCCTCAGTTCCTTGTTCTCTTTGGTGAAGGAAAAAAGAATGTTGACTGCATTTGTTGGCGTTTCTTTCTTTAACAGTCTTTTGATTGCAGACAGGTGAGAAAGAATCTTCACTGAAATCACTGTCATCCATCTCTTCCAGCTGCATCCCCTCTTTGCTCTGTCCTTCTGTGGGAGGAAGGCTCAGATCCTGTTTTACATGAATCTCCTGGGGCTTGTATTGTGCTAGAGGCTGATAGTTCAATTTGTGCTGTAGAATAGGTGGCTGCTGAAACTGCTGGTGAAAAAGACGCAAATGCTCTTCCCTTTCCTTCTGAAACAGAGGCAGATTTGTATCTCCAAAGCAAAAATCGTCTCTGGAAACAAGCTGTTTCTGTACAGGTTGCACTGTCTGGACTTTCAGGCACTGGGGAGGTGCCCTGTGTTGCAGATACTTCTCTCTCCGGGCACTCTCTTTGGTTTCTGCATTTTTGACGATGAGATCCTTCGCAGCGGGGTTCTTTTCAGAGTTGGAGGACAAATTATCAGTTTTCCTCTTGAGGGGCTGTGCTATCTGCAGGACTCCTTTCACTGGGCTAGAGCAGTGGAACCTTGATGAGCTGGGATTTCCCTTGTAGGCATGTCCTTTTCTGATTCTCCTTGGGGTAGAGGTGTAAGGACCGCTTGGTGGCTGGGGTGCTGCAGGACATGCCTTTGTTTTTGTAGCATTTGAGGGATGCTGGAAGCCTGGCTTCACTTTCTTTGTCAAGTTCTTTTCTGCGCGTGGCAAAGAGGGAGAGTTTTGGACAAATTTTGGAGATACATTTCCATCTGTCTGACGTCTGTTTGTGACAGGGGTGGAATATTTGATCCCTTTCTTCAGCTCTTTGACCCTGCAAATGAGGCTATCTTTAGAAGTTGTCATGCTTTCAGATAAACAATACTGTCTTCATAACAGACTAGTTATTTCACTTATTAAGGCTAAACACTGAATTCTCTGTCATGATGTTTGTTTGAATTGTCAACAATCCATGCAGGCATCAAAACACCTCTGCCAAAATGCATGAGTTTCAGGAAGGGTCTATAGCAGTACGCTGAACAGTGCCTGGCAGGTCTAATGAGTGAAGATGGCTTCTGTTTCAGTGAAAGGGTTACATTTCCACACTTTCTAATGCAGCAAGGCACAGTGCACTCCCCACAGCATGTCACAGAGTCCCACAGGACACAAACTACATCTTTCAGAGTAGCTGCAGTATGGATAATTAGCTCAGGTGATGTGTCCAGGGCTGGAGTGCTCCTGGATCAGACTCAACATTGCAACTGTGAAAAGCTGCTTAGCTGGTATCACCCCATCCCCTTGACTGTTTCCTTTATTCCTTCCCCTTAAGCATCTTCCATCCCCTTCACCCATGGCACAGCCTGTGATTCACCTCCTCCTGAGCAGGAGGGAGGGTGATCGGCTTGCCCACACTCTAGGCAGAAATATAGGACTAAACCACACCTTTTGATTGCTGATTTTAGTAGTCCTGCAGTACAGGAAGCACAGTGATATTTTCATCACTAAAAGCTGCCACCAAAAAGGATTTACAAGACCAGAGAATTTCAAGACTAAACAGAAAAGCTGGAACACGTAAGGATTTTATTTGCATTGTGAAAACTGCATTTCTTGCCTATATTAACATTTCCAATGCAAACAAAATAAAATATAACTACAAACATCATATGTTACTTTTATTCTTTGTGTTTTTTCACCTTGGGAAGACTGAGCTTCATCACCTACCTGTCAGCATATCGTAATGTGTTCAGGGTATGCTCTGTAGCTATGTGGCTGGGCGATACATTGGCGATCATACACGTCTTGGAATTGCCAATGAAAGAATCCTTCAGCACCTATGGTTGGAAGGTAAAAATAAGATTCTTAGCAATTCATGTATTTATTTTTGAACACATGCTTGTTCTAATTTTACACAAAATATGAGGGAAAGTGATTGAATTAGCTCAGAACCTCTGAAAAGTTAGGCTAAGTCAAGTTGCATTTCCTGTGAGTTAGCGATGTGTACAGAGGGTGTTTAACTTGAGTCAGATGATGCACAGTTACTGTCTCCTTTTTTTTAATGTAGCCCTCTTGTCTCCATTTGTCTTGCAATTCTTAGTTTACAATTTAAAATGAATACGAGTGTTCATCAGGGCTCTGAACAAGCCCTTGCACCAGGTGCCATAAGGGTGCCCATATGTTTTGAGGAATTAAACATATGTTACCACTGGAGTGAGGAAATGTTGATGAAATCTCCCAGGACTGTTACGGCACAGAAGATGCAAGATTGGTTGCAGAGCAGGTAGAGATGGATGGTAACAAAATGAGTCTGGAAGGCAGCATTTGGGGTTTTTGTTTGGTTTTAGGTTTTGGTTTATTTGGTTTTTACCACGCCAGCCCCCTGGACTGACTGGGGAAATTGGCAGTTGGCCTTAATTCTGTGATTATCCTAAAAATTAATGTTTGCAAGTTTTGCATTTTCCTTTTGTTCAAGAGTCAAATAGCAATTATTGAATTACGCCCTTTTTAATTATTATTTTATTTGTCCTCATAAGGGAACTCTCCAGTCTTGCCCTTTTTCTCATTTTACCTGAGTTAACTTGCTTTGCCGGAAAGGAGTGTGTGCGTGTTCCTGATCCAGCGCCCGAATGCATTCCTTCAGCTAAGGGGAAAAAAAAACCACATCAGTCACACACTGGCAAGGAACTGAAATGCATGAAACCTAGCCCACAAACGTCCTATTTCCCTCAAGCACCTTTGACTCCCAAGTAATGTCCCTCACAAGGGGAGTTTGCTGTTGCTGAAGCCACAAATGTCCAGCTCAGCTATGAGCAGCAGTTTCACTCCTCTCCAAGACAGCAAAGCTTCAGCACGGAGCAGAGCTGGCCCTGTGTGATTGCTTCATGGGCTGTACAAATCCCAGTGAGCTGCGTAAATACACAGGTGTTCAGAACACGACTGTGGACCTGCCACTTGCCTGTGCCACAGCCTACAATTTTGAAGGAGATGGGGTGTATATTATTATCATGGTGATACTAGCATGAAGCAGCCTTTCTACATTTAAAGTCTTACTACACTCTACAAACAAATATTTAAAATGAATAGTCATCACTTTCAGTACATTTTATTAAAAATCACACCTCTGACAAGTAAGAGATCTTTTATTCTGCTTCCCGTAATCGCAGTATCTGCATATCTTCTACTTGAAATCAACATGCATATTCAAACTAGCAGCAAAGTTCAAACTCCAGATGTTTTAAGGCCTGAAGAGAGTCTTATGGTCACTGAGGGCAGAGCTAGGTTTTACAGACCATAGGTCATGTAGACTTACCCAAAGATGCCTTTTATAGTTAATTCAGTCACTACCTGTAGACTGCCTAGGTATTTTCTCAGCCTCCCACAATATCAAAAATACACACACTCTCATTTTAAAGTTCGTTTTGAAAGATCTTTCTTGAGCTTATATTAAGCCTCACTTCTCAGGAATCCTTTCTGCTCAGACTCCCCGTGTCTCTCAGTTATTCACCAGCAAGTACTCAAGAAAGCGGGAAGTACAGAAACACATTCACTTTACTTTCACATCTCCCAGTATGAATACTAACATTCCACAGCAGGAAAGCTTCTGTGCAAAAGATATTATCCATTCTCAAAAAAGTACTGCCGTGTGCACTAACGTCTGTGTTGTTGACTCACACTTACTGATTGCATCTCACCTTCTGTCCCACTCAGAGAAACCTTCAGTTATCAGTGAGTTTTGTTCATTTGAATTAAAGGAGATGCAAAGCCTTCGGCACAGTTTTTACCGAGAAGCACTTCTGCTTTATCTTAGGTGGCATTTCTCTCCTCCTTGTCCCTTTTTATGTAACCATGTACACTTACAAAAGACAGTTTGCATTGAGACTGCATTCCTTCCTGTTCCTTCCTCCTCCCCCTGCAAACTGCTATAGTTTCTAGGCTCTTGAGTATTCAAGTCCTTTACTCCCGATTTGAAAGAGAAGTCTGAGTTCAAGTGATGAAAATAACCAGCATGAACAGATGTCCTTTTATGAATCAAATATGGCAATCCCAAGCCAATATTTTCTGCAAGTAAAAGGGACAAAACTTTCCATATAAAATATGGGTCACTTATTGTACTGCACCTGAAATTCTCTGTCCTGTGTCAACCTGGCTGGCTGTGAGAATGGATAACAAAGACTTTTTTCTCCATCACAAAATCTTCTCCCTCTTGAGTTATTTTTCAGGCATGAGACAAATTAAACTGGGTATGCCTAGTGCTTTGGTTATATTTTCTCCTCTGTGGAAATATATACTATCCTGTGGTTCATTTTTATCCTAAAAAAACATGCTAATAATTAAATGCAAAACCTTCCCCGGACATGCTAGTAGCTTACTGCTAAAAGACTTTGGTTTATTTCTGCTCCTTCCATTTTTGTTTGTCGATCCGAGTCTCTGGCATCAGCTGCCCTTTCACTGCCAGCCAAGTCAATGAATGACATCCTAGAAAAAAACAAAGTTGCATTTATCTTAGGGGCTTTTTATTTCCTTTTTCTATGTTTTATTTTTTATTTTATAAAACAGAGGGCTGTAATGCATGACATCAGAAGAAAGATTAAAACAACTACTTTTGAACAAAGAGGAATACCCACTGAAAATATCTGGGGCACCAAAATAAGCATAGCAGCAGGAATAGTGTCAGAGCATCCTGGCACTAACACAATTGTAACAGAAAGCATAATTGTGTGTGATGAGGGTGCTCTATAGTTCAATGCAGGGGTGTTAAACTCACGGCTCCTGCCATTCTCCTGCTCCTGCAGTGTAATGCGCATCACTCACTGCACATGTGACCAGCGCAGGGGCGAGGAGCTCAGCACTGCTGCTGGGTAGAAACAAGGTGCTGGGATGGATAAAACAAGGTGGAGGGCCAGGTTTAGCCCACAGACCGTGAGTTGGACACCCATGATTTAATGGATAAGTTGTTTAAAACACAACTCATTTATCTCTCCAGATAATCACTGTTCTTGTAGCTTCCTAAGAACCCTGTTAAATAAATTGTAAATTTCTTGATTCCTCTTCCAGCTAAAAGAGACAACTGTCCTGTCCAGTGGGAATTCAGGGCAACAGGAACAGAAATTTCCAGTGTAGTACGCAATAGACTGAGCTGTCAGTGTTCCTTGTCATTTCCTTCCTCAAAAATCCATTACTCCTTTCCATGTTCCCTAACTCTGGGTGCCAGCTGCTGTACTGACTGCTGCACTGTATCTTTGTCTTTGCCCTTTTTCTTTTCCTGGAACAGACTGAAATTCTCTTATAGGTGTATCTTTGCATCCCTTCCCTGCTCCAGATCCATCTCACTTCACAAGAACTTTGCACACATGCCACACCTACATAATCACACACGCTTCTATTTCTAAGCATGCCTGTTCTGCCTTTTCCTCTCTCCCCTATTTGTGGCTTTTCCACTTTGCCTTGCATTTAAAATAAGATCCTGTGAAGCAAGACTGCATGACAGTTGTAAGAAGGGTGTGTCAGTGTGGTTTTTTGACAGTTGGAGGAAGGGTGTGTCAGTGTGGTTTTTTGACACTTAGCAGTGACAGACCCTGACCTCTTTCCTTGGACATATTTCTTGGGGCTGTTTAGTCTGGAGAAAAGATGACTGAGAACTGGTACAATTACAGTCTTCAAATACATGAAATGGCTGCTACAAGAGGAAGCAAGCTGCTCTTTTTGTCTGCTGCAGACAGCACCAGAGTCACACACTCTAAATTATCAAGGAGGGTTAGGTGAGGTAATGCGATTCCTCTGACCAAAGGCAAACATCTCTAATGGAATCACCTCCCCCTGAGACAGTCATCCCAGGCTGCCTTTGTGGTCAATTACTGGACAAAGATGCTTTGAGGGGCAAACCCACTTGACCTAATTTTAGTGACTGGGCAGAATGGCATGAATTGGATCCCAGGAATGACTGATTCTTCCTACTGACTTCAAAGTTGATGAGCTCACATGCAGATATGCCCACTGCAGGCATTCACCTTTAGGCAGACCAACACCAGGCAGGAAAAGCTTTCTAACACTGACCACTGAAGGGAAGGATTGAATTGGTAAACTCTTTCACCGAGAATTTTTACAAACAAGTTTGACAAAGTTGTGGCTTAAGCACTCTCCTTGGGAGCAGGGGAAAGACTGATAAACTTCTCAAAGGCCTTTGAAATCTTTCTGCTGATTTAACTCACAGCACTCCACCAACTCAACACCTTGTTTGCCTCCTGGATGTCCCTGGGCTTGACTTCCTTACCAGCCTAGAGCCCTTCCACTTCTAGTCTTACCTTCCAAATGTCCTGTTGGCTGTGTCTTTAATTTGGATTTGGATAATAGCATGAGATCTAGAGGAATTTGAGTTGACTCCAGTAGCTCCTGTACTACGTTCTTTGCCCCCCTTCAAAATCACCTGCAAAATAAGGGGCACAAACCCAAGCAAATTGTAAATAAAACACAATCTCTTAGGAAGAGATCCTCCCCTAAGATGAGGAAACATTAGGCAGAATGGTTCATTACAGCCTGAAAATTTGCTGCAAGGCACATGTTACGTCAGACTGGATCCCTTCCAATATTTCTTTCCGAACTTTGCATATGGGCTTGCTTGCAGTGACACTGCAGACCTCAGAGAGCATGCCACAGGCAAGAAGTTCACTGGGATTTGCAAAATATCCCAACCATAAAATTAAACCAGAAGTGCAACAGCAATTAAAGTCAGACTGCAGATGTAACATAAGGAACTTGTGAGATTGATTATTTGTTGTGTTCTTTTAAAATTTCACTTTCTTGGGTACTACATGGGTACCATTACCCAGAAACTTAAACACAGAATGCAAAATGCCAAAGCCTTTTTACATTTCTGTAACTAAAAAACATTATGCCAGACTAAGGAACAAAGTTAAAAGGTAAATTATACTCAATACAAAAATAAAACAAGAAAATGAGGACGAAGGTTGAGGCAGAAGTACAAAGGCTCCTTCAAGATACAGATCTGGATAATTCTCTTTTGAAAACTCTTAAGGACTACCGCAGAAAGTTTAGCAGCAACTGCAGCAAGGCATTCATGAAGCAGTCATTGATTTTGGTTTTGGTTGTAAGAACCAATTAAAATATTGTCCAGCAAAATCAATACTTTCTCAGTTGACAGATGTGCATTATTCACGCCTTTCAGAGGCCGGCTCTTAACCAGCACCCCAAACAGCTGCTGCAGGTCCCCAGCATTATATTTGAGCTAAATGCAGATAATTTCTGAACCAAAGCCAACATCAATGAGCGATGAATCGACAGGGACACATTCAAGACACTTCCTGTGTATCTGTTGCAGACTATTGAGGAGCTTCAAGTCAGCCAGTGACATTTCTGCATCCAAAAGGAGCTGTGAAACATAAAACATTACATTTTCACCAAGATACCTGTGAGAATAAAGTCATTTAATAGCTCTTCTGTGTGTGGAATGTGATAATACAGAGGAATGTGTTAATCAACCATATAGCAAATTTGCTCCCTAATTTGCAGAAGTGTCACCCGCATGGCCCAAAGCTTGAAGTTAATGGGAAGATGAAGAACAAAATTAAATGGAATCTAAGTGTGCAACACCATACCAATTTTAATGAGTCAATTACACTATCAGGCATTTGGAATTTCCACTTCCTTAGTGAGAAAGGAATTACGCTATGCAAAGTCCGACTAAATAGAAAGCAGATTTAACCAGCTTGCAATGCAGAAAATTTGTCAGTGACCTTTTAGGGCTTAGCCAGCCAAGGAAGGAAAATTGAACCCTTCCTTTGCTTGTGCTGAATGTCAGCTACCACTTAAAGATCCTAATTTTGCTTGGCTGTTATCACCCATCATAATCTAAGAGGATTCTTAATCCTAATTGAGATCAACATCTCTATTTTCCAATTTCTAGTTCTATTAATTTTCAAATTTTTATCTTTGCATCGTTAATATAAAATTTTAAGTTCATAGAAGCCAAAGAAGCCACACTGGGAGAAAATTATTATCCAGCTGTCAGGGTGCCTTGCTGGGGCTCTATTTAATTTTTGGAATAGTGACAGCCGTCTAGTTCTTGGCAAAGATCTTTCTATAAGGAGTGGCAGGAGAAGAGACAGCTGTAAATCAGCAGCTTGCATGTTGCTCACACAAGTCACAGTGACCCAAGAAGCTTACTGAACAAAGGCACTTTTATAGCACTCCTCAGTTCTCTACTGCGTTTGCCAATTTCAAAGCCTTTATCAGGAACATACACGGGTACTACACAACAAATAACAGTCTCTGTAAATGACATCTCACAAACCAGGCTGCAGAAGACGAAAAAGAATCACAAACAGAAAGGTTACCTCCAAAAGCATATCGACAGAGTCCACCTGAACCTCCCGCAGTCCAACTATTTGAACAACATGCTTGCTGTCTTCTCTTGCAAAAAGTCTGAAATGGAAAGGAGAGTTTTGAAATCTCAAATAGCAGCAATGACAACACATGTCAGTGCCACGGTACTGTGAAAAAGCAATCAAGGCTACTGACTGGGGAGAGGCACCTTTGTCGTTCAACCATTTTCAGAGCTGAAAAAAGTGTTTTATTTAAAAACGGTACCACTGACATTTCACTGTTAGAGACATGAGCAATGCATTTCTGCCAGTTCAGGAATACAATAAAGCAGGGAAGTAAATTATCATGTTTAGATTTTCGAGTTCCTTCTGTCTTTAAACTGCATCTCAGGCTTCTCTAGGAAGTTCAGACTGTAAGTTATGCTCTGTTAAAATTTTAGAGATTTTTGCAGTGGATTTAAAGCAGTTCCCACAGCCACAGAGTCAGATTTCAGAGCCTCTCTGCTAGGAATCACACGCAGGAGGATGTTTAAACTTCTTCAATGACATGTAAGATGGCTAATGGACATGCAGAGAACACTCTATCATCCTTAGTAAATCATCTACTTACATAGCAGATTATACTACCTGCTCTTTAAAGACTGTTTCAGAGAAAGGGAACATATATATGCACAGAAGTAGGTGCTTCATTTGTGAACAGATGCTCCCTTCCCCAGGCAGAAAGACTCCCTCCCGTGCTCTCCAGTGTGCTCTACACTTCAGAAAGCCTCCAGCTGACAGTTAATGTTCCTCCAAGATGACTTTGAAAAGATTTCACTGCTGAGATCTCAACTGACTGTGATTTCATTTAGATACCTCAGACCATGGTGATTTTTTATACCAGGTATGTCCTGAGTTGTCTCAATTTCCATTCTGTACGGAGCTCCTGTGGAAGTATACATCAATCCAAATGAGTCTGGGGCTGAGGTGATGGCAACATGACCTGCAGAGGCTTGCTCCAGTTCAGTCACTGGTGTGACATGCAAAGGCACTGAGGGAGAGGGTGAACAGACTCTGCAGTGTCAAGCACGACACCTGGGAAATCGATGGGATCTTCAGAGACTGGAGTGGCAAGAGTCACAGCCCCATTGGCACAGCAGGAAAGACAGACAGAGGTTATGTTGGAACAGGGAAAGACAGGGACTCAGCAATGGTTGGCATGAGAACTTCTCGCCACAGGAAGGTTCTTTCTCTGCTTATGGATGTTCAGCTATTATATTACAGTATAAGCAAAACAGCATGAGCTCATACCCTGACCATAAGTCCTTATTCTTATTGTTCTCACCCTGCTAACACAGTAAAAACTAGGAGCCTGTATCAATGCCACAGTACTCAGATCCTGCCTTTCTCTCTAAGTAGCTCCTAGGAACAACCTTGATTAAACACATAACGTTTACTATAAATGGTAATACATTAAATGTAATTGCATGAAACAGTGACTGATTTATGAATAGTAACTGATGTAAAAACAGTAACCAACAGATTCATAACCATACGTTTATAGACATACTTTTATTTCAATACCTCTTCCTTCCATTTAGCAGGTCATAAAGGTGTCCACAGTAGATCTCATAAAAACTGATCAAAACAAGGAGAACTTTCCTTGACTGTGATGCTTCGATGTGACTAAAGATGTCCTTTGCAGCCAAGGCGTAGAGTCCTGGGTTCTGCTGAGTACCTATCATAGTGAAAGTCTTCCCAGCGCCAGTCTGCCCATATGCAAAGCAGGTTGCATTGCCTCTGTGAAGATAACTTATAATTTTAGTGTCACATCTAATTTATTTGTATCTATTAAAAAGATCCTGCAATGTTGACATCTCTCTGTAGTGGCCTCTTAGCAATGAGGTTTGGTTTGCCATCTTGTCTGGGAAACTGCAAAACACTTATCTGTAATTCCCAACCATGTCCTATGGAAATCTATAATGTCACAGAACACTGGCTCTCTTCCTTTCTTCCAGATACCAAAAATGCATTTAAGGAAACTAATAAATCATTATTATTCTTCCAGTTTTTTAGATGCTGCAGAAATATTGTAGGATTATGAATTGGAATCCTGCTGATTATAAATCACAGAGAAAAATGACTGTGACATGAGATGCAAACCCGTCACAAGTCAGCTGCTGTATTAACAGATGTTGTACTTGATGAAAATGAATACCCCAGCACGATAATTTACTGAGTGAGGTTGCTTTGTCTAAGGCTGCAGTCCTGCAGGCAGCTAAGTCAATCCAAAGAGTTGCTGTTGAGCTGGGGAAGGTCTTGCTCTCCCTTTCCTCTGCTCTCAGATATGTGACCTACCCCTGCCTGTGCTGACCCTGATGTTTAGCTTTACTGCACTGAAACAACAGAAAGCTTTCCACTTTCTTACAAGCTAATTTTCTGCTGTTTCAGTGAATTAAAGTACCTCACAGAAGATCACAAAATATGCCCAAACTGGCTTCACATAAGCTATAGGAATGTGTCTAGGCAGGGGAAAGGAAAAGGAACATCCCCTTTCAGTGGCAGAGAGCTGTTTGGTTCACTCACTCCAGCCAGTGAAACCACAGTCTTGGCTCCTTCTAGATTGCTGCAGCTTTGTCGTATCACCTTAGGATTATGATGGCAATGTACATAAAATGCCAAGGAGGTCTCAGGAAAGAGCTCTGCTGCACTTCAAGCCCTTCTAAGTTGAGGTTACTGTGTGCCTACTTCTTCCCATCCCTGCTCTTATACAAGCACTGAACCCACAAGTAGGATGTGAATACATTAAGGGAACTGAATCAGTTGAAAAAAAGAAATACTACAGAACAAATTATTTATTGCCCTCTATGTTAAAAAAAAAAAAAGACTTTTTAGCTGTCTCAGAATCCTGGCAGAGAAATGGGCAAAAATGTAGGGCTGCAGTAAGCACAGTGAACAATTTCTTGCCAGCTTAGATTGCACAATTATCTTGCCATCATGTCTGATCAGACCAATGCCAGTGAAGGGGATGCAGCAAGAGGAACATAAAAGTTAGGGAAAGCTGAAAAAAAACTGTGGCATCTCTTCTGGTGTCATTACTGGATTAGCTGTAATGTGAACTGTACCTTTAGTGGTTATTACACAGCAAGCTCAAGCCTCATCCCCCTTTTTCACTTTCTTTTTCTCAGCTGCATGACACTCACTGTCTCTGCTGATGATATCTGGAGATTTTTCAGTAACAGAATGCTCCATGTTGTTAATTTTCAGCACAGATACTTAATCCTTTCTTTCAATACTCAAAAATGTAATTATATTCAAACTTGTTACATGGCTTGAAAATAAGATCAGGTAAAGTCCCCATCAGTTTCCCATCAATCGGGAACTATGTAATCATGTTTAGGCCACTAATCAAATATAAATCAATAAAATAAAAATCAATCAAAAGGTTATTAATAATTCCTGTTTCCCTGTGAACTGTACAAATCCATGCAAAAATATCTCAAGGCAGTCTCATGAAAGAGGCAAAGTTGTTCCTCAATAGGTGAGCGTACCTCACCACACAGAACGCTTTGTTAGAGTGGAGATTAAACTTCAGAAATCCTGCCACATATTTTTTGTTGTAGACTGGCCACAGTATCTCTGTCACACCTGAGGTCCAATTTTAGCTTCCTCTGAGATTTAGATGTCTCACCAAATGTGAGGAAAGTTTTCGCTGATTTATTTTGTCAAAAGTGCAATCAAAGGCATTCTAAAATGGAGAAGGTATGGGGCAAAGGTGAAATGAATGTATTTTCCAAAAGATACAAAAGCATAAATGAAATTAAAAGAAGTAAATGAAATTGGAAAACAAGGCAGAAAATAACAAATGTAAGCATGGATGCCCTACCCGTTAAAAACATGCTGGATGAGAGGATGAGCGGTCTTCATATACACATCCTGATTGGTACAGGACTCCCCAAAGACTTCATCAAAATAAAAAACATGCTGAAAAATAAGTATGATCTTTATATGAAAATGTTTCACTTCCCCTTCACCCCATTCAAAGGTAAATTTAACTGACAGAAGTCTTTTCAGTGGCTTCATATGGCATTGCACCAGGTATAAAGCAATCTAGGACATTTATCATGCGGCATAACACATACAGGAACACATCATAATGACTATATCAAGGGACAGAGTAGGGAAAAAAATAAAGGGAAGCAAAGGTGCCTCAATTTCCCATCATTCTGTACCAGAACACACCACAACCTTCTGACAAGGGAAAAAAAAAGGGTAACTAAAGAAAGTTTAATCTTAAAATTAATCTGCCTGCAGATATGCATTAAGACTTTAACAGCAAAAAGTCAGCTCTTGACTCTCAAAATAGTCCTCGGTTGTGATTAAATGTCTCTGTTCTGCAGACTTGAAAACATTTTGTGCCAGAGAGAAGAGAAGCTATTCCTAAGCAAAGCTGGATCATATTACCTCAGAAGAGGGAAAGAAACCCCAAAACTTCCCACACTGACCCAAAGCAGCAGGGCTTCTGGAAGCACTGCAACAGCGTTCATTGTGGACTTCTTGGTTAAGAATAGCATTTGGGGAGACAGTCACAAACTTCACATCTCCTACAGAGCCTCCATGGACTGGTGTCTAATGCTGCACTCAAATTCACTGCAGCGTAACTTAAGATGGTAAACCTCTAGGACTAAGAATCATTTCAACGATGCACAAACAAAGCACACTAGTGCACAGGCAGATTAAACCAGAGAGTCCCAGCAGCTACACTCAGATCACAGGGCAGATATGCTCTGTGATGGACCTGCAGTGTGGGTCCCCCAGCTGTGGAGCTGAAATCTGCCCCACTGCCTCCATCTGAAACATGAACTCATAGAATGGTTTGGGTTGGAAGCGACCTTGAAGCCCATCCAGTTCCAAACCCTCTGCCATGGGCAGGGACACCTCCCACCCAGACCAGGCTGCTCAAGGCCCCATCCAGCCTGGCCTTGGACACCTCCAGGGAGGGGGCACCCACAGCTTCCTTGGGCAACCTGTGCCAGTGCCTCACCACCCTCATCATGAAGAGTTTCTTCCTAATGTCCAATCTAAACCTTCCCCCTTCCAATTTAAAGCCATTCCCCCTTGTCCTATCACTACCTGCCCTTGTAAAATGTCCCTCCCCAGCTTTCTTGCAGGCCTTTGAGGTACTGGAAGGTGGCTACCAGTTGTCCCTGAAGCCTTCTCTTCTCCTGGCTGAACAACCCCAATTCTCTCAGCCCGTCTTCATAGCAGAGCTGCTCAAGCCCCTTGATCATCTTCATAGCCTTCCTCTGGACACATTCCAACAGTTCCTTATCCTTATGTTGGGGATTCCAGAACAGGACACAGGACTCCAGGTAGGGTCTCACAAGGGTGGAGCAGGGGGGAAAAATCACCTCCCTTGACCTGCTCTGCATTCTTTGCTGTCCTTTCTATAGGGACCAGAGATCAAGGCAGGGTGAGTGGCCACACCTGGAAGCAGGGAAGTTCTCCTGGGTACTATAGAACAGAAAAGGCCTTTGCCAAAGCCTGCTTTTCTTGGACTATATTGAGTGATAGCATGACTTTGTCTGTCTGTACTGACATAACAAAATTAGCTTGTGGTTATTTCAGCACTGAGCTACTAAGGTGATAAGCACCAAATAAATGCCAAATATAGGTAGTCAGATGGAGGGAATGGGGTAGAGTTGCTGCACTGTAAAAGTGGTAAATGAACCGGGCTCAAGAGAGCTACAAACTGCATTTTTACTGGATGCTCATGACAGTTGTTCCTAGGACCCAGACTGTAAAAATAACTCTCATGGTAGAGTAAGAATGGCTTGCTGCTCTCTAGAAACCAGTTCTGTTCCTGGTGCTGTCAGGCAAAGGTCAGAATGTGAACTATGACAGCACAACATATTTGGGATTAAGTAACAAAGAACAAAAGGGAACTTAATTTTCAAAAGCATTTGAGAACAAAGGAAGGGAGGTGATAAGGGCATATCTGATTCACAGAAACAGACCTACAGTGCTGAAATAGTAAGAAGGGAACTCCCCACTGAAGTACTCTGGAGACCCTGCAGCAGGCAATTCTGCAGCAACAGTATGTAGCAGAAGGTTTTATTTTGCCATGTGCAACGAAAGCTGCAAGAGAGATGCTTCTGAGGCTTAAAATTCTGGGCTCAGGTTTTCCACCACAGGCTGGCATAAGTCAGAAGCAACTCAAATATAGTTACACTGAGCTCACAGAAGAGTCCATCAGCTATTTCAGCAGACAATCCTTCTCTGTTTCCCCTCATGAAAAATCCAAGCACTATTTGCTTTATGCCACCCATGCAAGTGTCTGGCTCACAAACACAAAATGGAAGTGGAGCACACTACCTGTAAAATATATTGGGTGAGATCAACCGCCTCCTTCATCTCATGGAGAAGTAGGGTTTCTTTGTCTTTCACTGTGATGATATTAACCTCCCCACAGCGCTCCTCTCTCTGGCCAAGAGGACGTTTTCGGACACACACTCTGATTTTTTCACTTTCTGTCCATGGAGTGTCTTTCTCAGAACTATTTGATCTGCAAAAGCAACAGTGTAGGTTTACATTTTAAAATTAGGTTACTGCAGATTCTAGAATGTGCATAAATTTGTTAGCTCTATCAGATAAATGTTTCTGTCTAATGGCTGATCAGAAAATCTAAACCACATCTCATATGGCGAAGTTTCTGCTGTTTTTGCTATATAAATTGATGCCTTTTGTGCACTTCTGTTAAAATAAATAGTTGCGTTAATGTAGCTCTGCTTCTGCACTTGTTTCTGGGCTGGCATCTTTTCAGTTGTCCGCAAACATGAGATGGAAGCTGGCATAATATGCAAGTTAACTTAATGAAATTTAACCTTGCTGAAATAATCTGAAGTCATGATTAGTCACTTAATAATGTACGGGAAAAAGTATGAACAGATCTTGAAAAGGAGAGGGTATAATATGTGATTGCTTTTCCTCTTATACTGGCTTTTATTCCTGTTATAGGCTGTCAATCAGGTTGCAAGTAAACAACTCAAACTGGGGAACAAGACTGCACCACCATGTTCGTGTTCAGCTCAAAGAAAGTTTGAGATATTGATCACAGCATTGTCTCCCCTTTGGTCTTTTTCATAAAAAATTATGTGGTTTCAGAGCACAAACAAAGTTGTGCTCTGGTATTTTGGCAAGTCTGCTTTAGTTTCCATTCAGACACCTCAGAAACATGAGGTCATTTTGTGTTTCATTCATTAACCTGCTTTGTAAAGTGTTTTGTGATGCAGTGTACAGAATATGCCTCAATTCAATCAAAATATATTAATTCCACCTTTCCCTTTTTTAAAACTGCCTTCAGCCAAATCAGTAATGATCTTCAGTCTGGCTTTGAATGTCAATTTGTGAGAAAAAAATAACTTTCATCAAGCCCCAACTTGCCCAAAAGCAATGTTTCTGTCATGCTGTCCAAATGGCCTTCCAAAATCTCTTAAAGTAGCAAGTGAAAACAAACACACATGAGTTGTCCAGTAAATTAAACCCAAACCCACAAGCTACTCAATATCTCATTACAACTACAAGGTTGTAGCATCATTGCTGTTGTGCTGCATGATCCCCCAGAAGCATACGACATGGAGATACACATCTCATGACATTGTCTTCAAAGACTACACACAAGTAATCTTTACTTGTAACTGTAGTCCCTTTAATTTTAGTACTGCTTTCCATGCAGACCAGACTCAGGCCCGGCATTTGGATGGAAAATTCTTTCCCCTGAAAAGAAAGGCAGTCATACTTGAAATAAGATGCTTCATAAGCTACTGTCAGCTTATGGATATCACTAAGCACCAAATGTTGCCCAATAAACGATCAGAGGCTCTGAAGTTTAATTCTTGTGTCAGAGGCTGGATTGGTAACCTACAGGAAGAGCCCGTTGTGTTCCAAGAGGCTGAAGGAGGAAGGACTAATTGCAAGGCTTGGAGAAAAGAAAGAATGAAGATTTGGAGGTTCCGTTCATAAGAAAAAAAGCATAAATTCTTTCAAGTACAGAGGCACATTTAGTTGAAGATATTTTGTATGGGAACAGAATGGATTTTATTTCTATATGCTGAACATCAAGTTTAGATTTTCTATTACCTTCCTTATATGGAAATTGCATTTTATAATAAAATATTTCACTACTAGGAAAAAAAAAATAAAATTATTGACACGGATCATTAGAAACCAAATTAAACAATAGTTCAGAGGAATCACTATGCCCTGTCTGCTACTGTCAAAATCAAGCCATTTGCTGTGGGTGAGTGGAAAATATTTTTAATTGTATCACTAGAGGTATTTATGTTACTGCCATCTGAAATCATGTTTTCCAGTGTTTCTCACAATTGAGATTAGATTAGCTTTTGCAGTGGTCAAATCACAAGGTGACATGGGAAGGGATGATTCAGTGAAGGAGTTAAGGCACTTGCTTAACAGTTATCACAAATCCAAGTGTCAGCAGCCTGGCCCAAGGCTGGAATACACAACACACACTCTGTGGTCAAAGCACGAGAAAGAGAAACTTGGACATGTCAGGAGGAGGATGCAGAAAGCCCATAGGATGAACCACAATGCTAGGCACAGAAGAATGTGCACACCTCTCTGAAAGGTGGGAATGATTTTTTTTCCAGCAAAGGGGAGTTACAAACCCAGGTCAAGTGCTCTAACTACCATGTCACCTTAGTACTTTTCCACTGTGGCAACAGCATCTATCCCTCCACGCTATGTGTGGGAGTTGCAACCAACACCCTGATTCCAAGGATCCTCCCACATACCATATCTTTGACCATAGCCTTTCCAGACTGAGGCCCAGCCTCACACAGCTACTGCTCTTCCCCGCATTTTAAACAAAAACTGCCATGACTACACTGAAACGAAATCAGTGCCGGTAGCATGTGTACAGAGGGGTACATGCTCTGCCTTGCTGAATCAGGAAGTAATTATTTTGTGCTTTAAAAATGATGCCAGGGTAGATTTATCAGTGGTTCCAGATAACCACAGCCCCTCTGCTGTCAAACACTGGGTAAAGTATGAAAGTTACAGATTGTGTGTTAGGGGAGCAGCTGCAAGGCATTCCTCTCACCACCATGTCTGTATCCCACTGTGGTTATATTCATTTTGTTTCTTTTAAAACTCCAGTTCAGAAACTTCTTTATAAACAAATATAGCCATCACAGCATGTACTCGTTTCACTGGGAAAAACTCAACAAACTTACCAACAGATAATGTCATATTTTGGAAAAATAGTGTTTTGCAAGATAGTGTCATAGAAAGAAAATGAGAAAGAAATATTGGTTAAAAACATCAAGAAAACAAAGCCTTATATCCTGAAAGACAATAATGACCATTCTTAAACAACCGTGGTAAGTAGCAGCTCGTGAAATTCAGCTGATTTCTTCTATCAGACTTCGAAAGTTGCAAGTACTTATTAACATCACTCTTCTCTATAAGATTTTGCATTGCTCTGTAGTGGTAGGATTGCTTATTTGGAGGCGACAAGGACATATTCTCCTCCACATTGAAGAAAGAACTAAATAGGACTAACTTGAACTACAGTAAAATAAAGGCAACTGATTGTTACCTGATAGAGGAACGAGGTAGTCCGTAATTATACCCTGAAATATGGGTCATTCTTTGTATGATGGGAGCTTCAGAATCCCCTAGTAGAGAAGCAATATCATCAGAAACTGTTGGACAGCTCAAGTCCTTTTTCCTACATATTCCTGGAGTATTTAGGTCTCTTCTAGTTAATCTCATTAGACCTGAATCATGTGGTTGAAGGTGTCCCAATGTTTCTCCTATGCGGTTCTTCTCTTCATTGGCACCAAAATCAGATGAACCATTTGATTCAGATTCAGAGTCTGTAACAGTTCCATCATTTTCTTCAAAGAAGGACTCAAAACGCAGCTGCCTGCGGGGACCTGATCTGGTCACCTGAGGCTGAATGAAAAGGCCACTTTGTTGAAAATCTTGCTTGCTTATGCCTGCAGTACCTTCCTCTTGCATAATTTTGATTATTCTAGTGAGCTGAAAGAGTCGTTTGCAGTCATTCATGTTGTGGACGCCCAGTTTGACGCAATTTTTCACAGAGACTTTGGCAAGCTTGTCAATCTTCTGAAGACTAAAGGCAGCAAAGTGGGGATAGTATTTTTCAAGCTCTAACTCACAAGGGCATTCATAAAGGCATTATGTCATCTCCAAGCTAAAGTCTACAAGAAATCAAGAAAAAAAAGTTAGAATCATATGAAACATCACACCTGGCAAAGTTTCTAATGAAGAAGTGAGACACTTCCTCATGCTATTACTTGCAGTTAGGCTAGAAGGTTGTTAAACTTGATGTTCACAATATGCTAGACTGCCACACACTACAGAATACAGCAATATCAACAATAAACTAAACATGAAACAAATGTTTTATCGATGAAACTATATTTTAGAATCACAGAAAATGCACAATAATGTGAAAGTAATGCACAACACAATGCTACTTACTGCTGCAGACCTGCTCCTCACTTGATGTCTACTTGATGAATGCCTCAGCTACTGAAACCCAGTCCTCAAGCTACAGAATGTAAAATGCCTAATTTTAGACACTCCATTTAATATCGGGGCATGTGTTCTAGTGTGGTTCAGCTATCCCTGATTAACTAGCTAACCAGAGGAGAGGAAAGTGCATTTGTCCTCACCCCAAGCTGAACAATTAAGACCATTCATCTTATAGAAGAACTACAGCAAGGTTGTAGTTTTGTTGTGTAACTTTCTCTTGTATGCCACGAATCCTGTGAGCATTTCTAGGCATCATGGATGGAATAGCCAAAACATTGTGCCAAGTCTGAAACACAGAATTTCTCTAAATTTATATATGCTCCTGGAACGTCACACTTGCATTCTTGGGAAACCCAAAAAAGGAACACGCATCGCTGAAAGGTATGCCAAAAAACCTTCAACTCCCTCACTCGCATCTCACTTGCAGTGCATTGTGCAGCTGTCTGTATCCAGATGGATTAATATCTGAAGATACTTTTACTTGTTCCATAAAATGGAAAAATGATAGCACTTCAAGGATCTGCTGCCCACTGCCTTCTTATTTCTTTGTTCAGGCTAGGACTTTGGCAAATACAGCTCTTATATTTGGATGTTACAATAACTTTTGACAAAACCAAGTTATTTAAGACTAAAATTTCTCTCTGTAATTCAGGGTAAGTTCTCTGACAGGATTATCAAGTATCCCTACAATAACATTATACAAGAAAATAAGGTCACCAAGTATCACCTCCAAATCTGATTCCATATAATTAAAATTAATTAACACAATATGCTGAAATAATAATAATAATAAGACAACAAGGATTACATTGGAGTCCTGGCTACATAAGATATATAAGGATTATCAGCTCCTGGGAGGGGAAAATCGAAACTGACAGAGATAATGGCAAACCCAAAGACCAGAGAGGCTAACTATGACACATGTACAAGGGTTTCCACAAGCGTTTACAATTTTGCCAGCTTCTCTAACAGACAAAATTCCACAGGAACTTCAGGCTTCATTTAAAGAAGGGTTATGTTTTCGAAATAAATGCCTATCTCACATATGGTAGCTTAAAATACAAATCCCATGTAACCGTCTGTGTGCAGGACTCTGGGAAGCTTCCTTTGTCTGATGAAAGAAGCAGCTGGAAGACAAAGCCAAACCACCAGCATCAAAGTACTGAGAAACTATTAAAGATGAAAACAATCCAGCAAATTTCTTTTGCCTGTTCTCACTTCATATCCTAATTACACTTATATTTTTATGTATGCTCAACTTAAATATAGGGTGGCCAAAGTCTTGTGGAAGAACTAAGTCCATGTTAGACCTCCATTTGAATCATCATGATGAACACAAGAGTGAGAGGAGAGAGGATAAAAAGGAAAAACAAATTGGAGACACTTCCCAAAACAGGGGCAGTAGACAAGGGGGGAGAACTGAGAATTTTAAGGTCCAGGTTCTAATTAAAAATTAAACTAAATATATTTACGTAGCCAGAAATGACTGTATAGATTGGGGTAACAAGGTGCTACGATTCACAAAACACAGAAAATCCAAGTAATACATGTACTGCGGAACACATGAGAAGGTTAGCACTGAGACACATAAGCAGCTTGCACAGCTTAGTGGCTAAGGCTCTTTGCCATGGGAAAGCAACTAAATGGCTTCTTAACTGAGTGCTGGCCTGCAAAGTAACATAACTGCTTCTGTTCCCCCAGATATAATAAATTTCACTGGATCTAAGTAGTTCTAGGATATAACCCCAATGCCTCTCTGTCCATGGAATGGCAATTGCACAAATGAAAACTGAATATTGACTAATAAAGAAGAAATAAATTAACTAACGATGGGAAAAAAAAATAAGCAGTCATCATAGTGATGGGTTCCAGCATTTCCAATAACTTTCAAACTCAGGAACAGGCAATTTGCTAGAAGATTTGGTCTAGCTGATACACAAGAGAATGCAGGGGAATTGCAGTTGTCAGTGAAACCCTTCTGGCCTTTCAACTTTTGATGCTCCAAAAGAAAGGAGTATCTTTCTCCTCATTAAAAGAATACTTCAATTCACCCAACACCATAGCATTCTGGGTTCTCTGTCTTAAGACACTTTCTAAAACAGACAGATAACTCTCCAAAACAAACTGGCTTTGTAAAGAAATGAGGAGTATTGGTCGGTTTTCAAGAATACTAAACTGTTAATGATAATGCCACCTTCTGGAAAAAAAAGAGAAAACTTTCAGTGTTTTACAATAAATAACAGCCAATATTGCTCTGTTACTGTCAGGATGTAATTTTGCTTGTTCACCTGAGAGAACACGGTTTCCTGGGCCAGAAAAATGTATCATTCTTCAGAGGGATAGTTCGATAGCAAAGCCCAAGCCTTGTTCCCTGCAAAGCTATGGGTGGCTCAACTGAAAAGAGGATTGGGACAGAAGCCAAGGACTTCTTAAAACAATTGGATATAACATACATTTTGAGGAAGAAGTGGGTTGGTATGGAGGTATAATTCTCCATTTGAACTCAGTTAGAAGGTGAGATGGCCTCAGGCCCAAGAACAACTTTTCACTCAATCTCTCCGACAACACAGCTGGTAATTTTTCTGTGTTCAGTGGCCACCCTTCTAATTTTAGCTGACAGAAGATTCAGCTTCACCAAAATTTTCACCTTCTTTTCACACAAGGGACCTGCTTTTCCTCTGAAAGGAAGCTGCTGAAGCTGGCAAGCATAACAGTGGTCAGTAAGTCCAGAGCATCTGCAGTGAGGGATAAACAATTCCTGGTGATACACCTCACTGCTGGAACACTGAGATGTCCGAACAAGAGACCAGTCAGCCTCTCATTGTCATGTGGGCAATCTGAGATCTTCACAACTTATTTCTTACACATAGATGTTTCACAAAGGTCTTTAAAGGCTGTCGGATACTGGTAATGAGCAGTACTTATTATAAAAAAGCACCAGAATTTTATACATAGAGCTCAAAGGACAGAATAAGGTCACAGCTTGTCATCAGAGAATTCCCCCTCTGTTTCAATAACAAAGTTTTTAAAGGTCATAAGACTGAGGAAAAGGCATAAATAGCAGAAACAAGTGGCTACATTCTGTGTATTCAGAAGGAAATGAACAGCACAAAATTATGCTTTAGGATCTGATTCTCCTTTTTAAAACGTCTTTAATTACTAATCAGTTCTTGCACAGATCTTTTTGTTCTCAATACATTTTTCAAAGTCGAGACGAGGCTGGCCTTGAAAGATACTTGCTCAGAGATCATCAGGCACTGTGAGTAGAATGAACCACAGAAAATCCCTACGTAGACTACTTAAAAACAAAGCATCCTTAGGCCATTACGTCTTGATCCTGATTAACCGCTGATATGTTTCAGATCTCAGTGCCTTGTTCCCTTGAGTGGCACTCACCTGCCCTGTTATCCCACCGTAGCTCACTCATATTTGCCTGACAATTTGACCTGATGTCGACTGATAATCCCAAGGATCACCACTGACACACGTGTCACCAAATCCACATTTTAAATCCAAGAAACTAAGTCACAGCAAAGTGAAGAAGCTTTATGTGGCACTCCTGCAAATGCAAACTAATGCTACTATACATCTACTCCTGCAAATAGCCTAGAGATAATCATTCTGAATCATAAACTCTGGTCTGATCACAAAATTATTTTATTAGGAACAATTTTCAAGGGCATCTGATCAATGTAGTACTTGTTTTCCAGTTTATGAAACCTAAACAGCACCTTGTTCTCCTGCCTCTCACTTTGTATTATGTAAATCATTTCGCTTTACAAGTACCTTATAAAAGCAAGAGTCAAGAACTTGTAATACTTGCAAAGGCCTGAGGCAGGTGGGCACATTTCCTTTCCTGACCACAACTATAGCAATGAATTGTATTCATCATATGTAACCACGCTACCCAAAAAAAAGTCTCTGGCACTTCTGCCTCCCTGCCAAAGTGTTTGCTGGTTCTTGAAACACAGAAGCAGAAGATCAGAAAGGCGCCAACCTGTCAATCATACGACAGAGAAAAGAGAGACATATTAATTTGTGTCACCACTCATCCATCTTTATTTCTTACTCATCTAAACATTAAGCCCCTTTTTAACTGTGACCCAAAGCCAAATCTGATTTAGCCCTCAAGAAGCAAATGCCTAAGTTGCTTTTCCAGAGCACCACACAAAATACTTTAATTATTCTGACCCATTCCTTGGAAACCAGGATGTTCCTGTGAAGAACAGAGTCAGGATGCAGTTCCACTTTTACAAACACAAGCTCCATCATAAGTTATATCCGGTACTGTAACACAACTGCACAACTTTAGTTCCATGCAGTCAGTAGGATTCTACAGAACTGTGTTTGATATTGTAGCAGATCCCTTTGTAAAATCATAGGATTACACTATGCAGCTCTCTGTGCTCAAAGATGTCGTGGTATTAAATTCTCTGCTGGTCATTCGAACAGATTGCAGCAGCCTGTTTTGAAGACAGAAGGACCAAAGCTGAACACTAGCAACAGATAACCACTTAGAGTTTCCGTATGATAAAACTGGAGAGAAGGGAATACTGTTGATGTTAACTGATGATTTTACAGCTGGACCAGGACGCAGGTCTTCTCCCCACCGCCCGCAATACTCCTACTTCCCTTGCTGCTGACATTCCTTACACAGAGCTGGTTACCGAAACTACAACTCACTTCATTGCTCTTTGAAACAGTATAAAAACAAAAATGTGTTTTTTTTTCCTTTACAATGAGTATTTTTCAACTAGCAAGAGACTGCTATTTTTTATAACCACTCCTCCATACTAAGTTTAGTTCAGTGACTTCAGCAGGATAGACTCTATTCTACAGCTGATCCACAGCAACTGCTTAAAACAACAGCTGCATTGAAATGGGAAGTGTCTAATATACAACCGCATGCTGAGAAAATAATCTACACATTACATTGTCATGCTGCTTATTTGAAAATTGTGCCCCAGCTTCTCTTGCCAGCAAGATTTACCAAGTGGTTTTCAATATTTATTTTATAATTGTATTAAAACAAACCATTGCACATCTGGAGTTACATTGTATGATGAGGGGGAACATGGACACTGAATGCAGCCCCACAGGGATTCACAGCTTCCCTCAATAAATCCAGCCCCACAGGGATTTAGAGCTTCCCTCCCTCAATTCAGCCCCACAGAGATTTAGAGCTTCCCTCCCTCAATTCAGCCCCACAGAGATTTAGAGCTTCCCTCCCTCAATTCAGCCCCACAGAGATTTAGAGCTTCCCTCCCTCAATTCAGCCCCACAGAGATTTAGAGCTTCCCTCCCTCAATTCAGCCCCACAGAGATTTAGAGCTTCCCTCCCTCAATTCAGCCCCACAGGGATTTAGAGCTTCCCTCCCTCAATTCAGCCCCACAGGGATTTAGAGCTTCCCTCCCTCAATTCAGCCCCACAGGGATTTAGAGCTTCCCTCCCTCAATTCAGCCCCACAGGGATTTAGAGCTTCCCTCCCTCAATTCAGCCCCACAGAGATTTAGAGCTTCCCTCCCTCAATTCAGCCCCACAGGGACTTACAGCTTCCCTCACTCAATTCAGCCCCACAGGGACTTACAGCTTCTAGCACTGAATTTAGCCGCATAGGGAATTCTGGATTCCCTCCCTCAATTCAGCCCCACAGAGAATTACGGATTTCCTCCCTGAACTCAGCCCCATAGGGATCTATGTATTCTCTCCCTGGTTTATGGCTTCCCTCCCCGAATTCACCCCAAGACGGAGGAATTTCACTGCCATGCCCCTGGAAGCAGGAGCTCAGGGTCTGAGGCGAGGCAAGGCCCTGGCCCCGGCCCCTCACGCTCCCCCGTGTCCGGGCTCTCCTCACCCTTCCCGCCGCTGCTCCACAAGGGAGGCCTCCCGCAGGCCTCACCGCTGCCCGCCCGGGGCTCTGCGGGGAGGATGGGGCTGAGAGGGGCGCTCAGGGCAGGGTACCGGCCCCCAGGACCCCTCGCGGCCTCCCGCCTTCTCGCGGCCGCCCCCGCCCCGGGCCGCGCTCACCGCCCGCCGCGCGGCCCAAGAGCCGTCTCCATGGCAACAACGCTTTTCCCCCTTCAAACCGCCGCGCGCAGCCGCGCGCCCCCAGACAGCCAATAGGATGCGGGGATAGGAGAGGAGGGGGTGTGCCCCGTCCAGGAGGAGCCAATCAGGACGCTTCCCGGCCGGAGGGGGCGGGGCTGATGGAGAGCGTCCCAGAATGCCCGGAGTTACAGAATCCCCAGAAGGGAACCCCAAGGATCGAGTGGGACTCGGGTCCCTGCACAGGACAGTCCCAACATTCACACCGTGTGGCTGAGGGCGTTATTCAAGTCCTTCTGGAATATTGTCAGGTTTGGTGTCGTGACTGCTTCCCTAAGGAGCTGCTCCAGTGCTCCACCACCCTCTGGGTGAAGAAACTTTTCATGGTATCACAGAATCATAGCATGGTTTGGGTTGGAGGGAATCTTAAAGGTCATCTAGTTCCTTATAGCCAACCTAAACCTCCCCATGCCACACCTTCCTGCTGTTCCTTTGGGTCCTATCACTGAGAGAAGAGATTATGGCTCTCTCCCTGGGGAGCTGTTCCAGTGCTCCATCACCCTCTGACTGAAGAACCTCTTCCTGATGTCCAGCCTAACCTTCCCCTGGCACATCTTCTTGCCATTCCCTCAGGTCCTATCATTAGGCACCAGAGAGAAGAGATCAGCACCTGCTCCTTCTCCCCTTGTAAGGAAGCAGTAAATTCTTAGCAGTCATAGACTCACAGCATGACCTGAGTTAGAAGGGACCCACAAGGATCATCGAGTCCAACTCCTGTCCCTGCACAGGACAAACCCAACATTCACACCATGTGTCTGAAGGTGTTGTCCAAGTGCTTCTTGAATACTATCAGGCTTGGCACCATGGCTGTTTCCCCGGGGAGCTGCTCCAAGTGCTCCCCCACCCTCTGGGTGAAGAACCATTTCCTAATACACAGCCTAAACCCTTCCTGGTGCATCTTCATGCCATTTCCTCAGGACCTGTCACTCGGCCTCACAGGACAGAGAGAAGAAATCAGTGCCTGCTCATCCTCCTTCCATTGTGAGGAAGGAGTTGATACAAGAAGCACATACTAATACAAAAAGTGGAATATTTTGATTTAGGTAGATCAGTTTTCTGAAGAATTAGTTTTCTAACTAATGTCAGTTAAGCAATATCTAAGTAACAGTATTTTTTGAAAGTCAGGTACTCACAGACTGTTATTCTGATAGTCTGTTCTTTTAAATAGTGCTGTTTCAAGACAATACTCCTTTCCTTATCCAAGAATGCAAGGTTGGACAGATTGCTGGCTTCAAAGCTCTAAAAAGCAGAGATCTGGCTGTTGTGAATTTCATAATAAAACTAAAATTAGTCCTTGGAAAGTAGCAGAATATGCATGAGATTGTTTGAGAAGTTATATCTATGCATGTAAGTGAGATTGATGGAAATAAAAGATGCTGTATTCTAAAACTCCAAAACGAGTCTTACAGAGTTTATTTTCCAGCATTTTCAGTGTCATGGTAAACTGTGACGTGGTTTCTTTCCTATTAGGAACAGGAGCTCTTTGCCATTGCATTATTAGTTTTATTTATTTGTTCATTCATGATGATGAGTCTTTAGGGGCAGTTTCTGTGAGACATGAACTCAGCACCATGTACAGATTCCAAATGTTCTCTGGATAGATGGGGAACTGGTTTTATATACTGAATAAGAAGTACACTTCAATAACCTGGCCAGTGATTTAAAGACTGGTTTGTAAAACAGTTCACTCTTCCATAAGTAGGATGAAGCTCTATGCCACGTAGGCATAGAGTATTACAAGTGCTGTGCACAATAAATCTGTCCTAAGAAACAATGGACAATCCTGTACATGGACAGAGGATAAAAGGCTGGTCCTGATGTGTTGTGGTCTTTTAAGATGATACATTTCTGAGTATGGGAAAGATGATAATATTTTATGCCTTGCACTGAAACAAGCCTAGCGTTATCAGCAGGTGTTTGCTTTCCTGCTCTGCTATTGTCAATTAAATTCCTTTGCTCAGTGACCAAATGTGGAGAAGCAGCCATGTTGAGGCTGATTCTCTTGACACGTGGGCCCAAATTAACTTTCAGAGGAGATACTTCAGAAGGTATTTCAGTCTCCTCTTCTCCAGCTGTTCCTCATACAGCTTCCTCTCTAACCCTTCACCAGCTTTGTGACCTCCTCTGGACACTATCCACTAGCTTGATGACCCAAACCAGTATTGGAGGTGGGGCTACACCAGTGCGGACTAGAGTGGGACAATCCCTTCCCCCAACCAGCTGGCAATGCTGTGCTTGATGCACCCGAGGACACTGTTGACCCTCTTGGCTGTCAGGGCACTGCTGGTTCATGTCCAGCTGCCATAGACCAGAACCCCCAGGTCCCTTTCCACAGGGCTGCTCTCCAGTCTCTCGCTCCAGTCTGTATGGACATCCAGGGTTTCTGTGTCCTAGGTGCAAAATCTGACACTTGCCCTTGTTAAACCTCATCTGGCTGGTGATTGCCTAGCTCTCCAATTTGTCCAGATTCCTCTGCAGGGCCTCTTTGCCCTCAAGAGTGTCAATAGCTTCCTCCTGTTTCATGTCATCAGCAAACTCGGTTAGCAAACATTTGAGTCCTGCATCCAGATTATTTATGAAGATGCATGGAGAATGAATCCCTGCAGTATTGTGTCCAGTTCTGGAACCCCTAATATAAGAAGGATATGGAACTGTTAGAACAGACCTAGAGGAGGCCATGAAGATGATCAGAGGGCCGCAGCAGCTATGAGGACAGGCTGAAAGAGTTGGGGTTATTCAGCCTGGAGAAGACTCGGGAGAGACCTTAGAGCAGCCTTCCAGTACCTGAAGGAGCTATAGGACAGCTGGGGAGGGACTTTTTACAAGGGCAAGTAATGACAGCATGAGGGGGGAACGGCTTTAAAGTGGAAGGCGGAAGATTTAGATTAGACATTAGAAAGAAATTCTTCCTGATGAGGGTGGTGAGGCACTGGCACAGGTTGCCCAGGGAAGCTGTGGGTGCTCCCTCCCTGGAGGTGTCCAAGGCCAGGTTGGATGGGCCCTTGAGCAGCCTGGTCTGGTGGGAGGTGTCCCTGCCCATGGCAGGCATGGAACTGGATGGGCTTCAAAGATCCTTCCAACCCAAACCATTCTATGATTCTATTAAACAGCACTGGCCCCACCTCCGCTCCCCACAGAACTCCAACAGGAACTCCTCATCAACCCCTCGCCACCGCACCCACCGTGACCCTCGGAACCAGACTCATCAGCCAATTGTTCTCCCGAAGCGGCAGGTGGGCGGGAGGGTCGGGGAGGAATTGTGATTGGCTGTGCGCAGCTGTGATTGGCTGTGCGCAGCTGTGATTGGCTGTGCGCCGCCGTGATCGGCTAGGCGCCGCTGTGATTGGCTGTTGCTGCCGTCAATCATGCACCCCTCCACCCGCCCGGAAGTGGGGGTGAGGGCCGTGCTCATGGCGGCTGCGGTGCGGGTGGCGCTGTGTTTGTGCTCCGTGTGCCGCTCCCCGGTGTCCTAGGCGGTCCCGCTGCTGCGGCAGCGACCGGACGGGGCTTCTCCTATTCCCTCATCCCGTTGCCGACAGCCACTGGCGACACGGCGGGGCCTGACCCCGCGAGAGGTGGGGTGGGGGTAGCGAGGCGGCCGGCAGCGGCCCTGTAGGGCTTTGCTCTGGGCCTCGGGGCGCAGGAGGGGCTGTTGGGCTCCCCGGGGCCGTGCCCGGGACCGTGGTGGTGGGCGTTATCTCGAGCGGCCCAGCTGCTCTCAGACCCACCGTTGCCTTTAGGCATCCTGGAGCGGCAGCTAGACTTGGTAAATACCTGCGGGTCTGGGCTTGGGACTCTAGTGAAGGGTCCAGAGAGGAAATCGTATGAGGAGCGGCCGAAGTCACTTGGTCTGTTCAACCTGGAGAAGAGAAGACTTAGGGAGGACCTTAGGAGGTTGTAGTCGGGCAGGGGTTGGTCTCTTAGGTGACCAGTGACAGAACTAGAGGTCATGGACTCAAGCTTCGTTAGGGAAAGTTTAGACTTTATGTCAGGTAAAAGTTCTTCACTGAAAGGGTGATTGGCCATTGGAATGGGCTGCCCAGGGAGGTGGTGGAGTTGCCGACCCTGGAGGTGTTTAAGGGGAGACTGGATGAGGCACTGAGTGCCATGGTTTAGATGATGGTTGGTGTTAGTGTTGGGTTATAGGTTGGACTCGATGATCTCGGAGGTCCTTTCCAACCTTGTGATACTGTGATACTTATGGCAGTTTACTGCTTCCTCACAAGGGGAGGAGGAGAAGCAGGCACCGATCACATCTCTCTGGTGACCTAGGATAGGACTCGAGGAAATGGCAGGAAGATATGTCAGGAGCGTTGGATGTTAAGGAAAGTTTCTTCACCCAGAGGGTGGCTGAGCACTGGAGCAGCTCCCCAGGGCAGCAGTCACGGCACCAAGCCTGACAATATTCCATAAGCATTTGGACAATACCCTCAGCCACACAGTGTGAATGTTGGGTTTGTCCTGTGCAGGGAGAGAAGTTGGACTCGATGATCCTTGTGAGTCACTTCCAGCTCATATTCTGTGATTATATCTGATGCTGTGATCTCCGTTATCACAGTATCACAAGGTTGGAAAGGACCTCTGAGATCATCGAGTCCAACCTATAACCCAACACTAACAGTAACATGGGAAGCAAGATGTGTTGCTTAGGGAGGAGTTAACTGTGGGAGGAGAACAGCCTCCTGCAGCTGGAGTGGTGGTGAAGGACTCTTCCCTGTGGTTACCCAGTGTGGAAGCAGGAGGTATTGTGGGAGCGCAGCATAAGCTGAATATTCCACACTGAAATGTGCAGCTATGTGAAAATGCAGTGCTTTGCCTGGAGGTGGGAATTGCTTGATTCTTCAACATGGATTTCTCATCTCCATTTCTTTCTCTCTTTGTGTAGGACCAGTTGTCCTGGCTGATTAACTTATTGATTTCAATAATTGCCAATTAAGAAGTTATTTTCCTTTCTGTTTACATCAAATCAGTGTTTAATGCATATGCAAAGAGGCCTTCATTTTTGGGTAACAGCCTCGTGTCTAGCCCAGACTGAAAATAACCTGTCCTTTAGGATTCATTTTCTCAGCTCTGCCACTGGCATCTTGAGGATTTTTCTGCCACAGAGGACTGTCTTGGGCAGTTATTTCTGTCTGCCACTTCCAGTAATGCTGAGGTATTATCTTTGTGCAGGGCCTTTGGATTTTTTGCAGAGCTTCAGAGTGCTAATCGTTGGCTTTTATTTTACTTTGTTGTTTGTTTTCTCCCAGTGGTGTGGTTTGTAACATATCAACAGCAAAGAAATGTAATGCAGGTCATATCTCATGTGTCTTGATAACGTTTTTCTAAAGCTTTTATATAGGTTCCTGTTTCCTTGTGTTAAAAGGAAAGGGCTCATTTTTTTTACAATTCAAAGGTAGTTAGTAAAACATCCAGCCATAAAGGGGTGGATGGCCTTTAGCCCACGCAGAGGTACGTTTTCTGGCTAAGTACAACTTGTCTGTTTGAGCTGTACCTGTTTCTGCTTGATCCTCTGTGCTGTTCCACAGTTCTCAGTGCGGTTCGCAGAGGGACATGGCTGTGAGAGCTTGTGGCTTGATCATCTACAGGAGGCTGCAGTCAGCACAGTCTTCTAAGGTCACTGATGGCATTGAATACCTCCTCCTTCAGACTTCCTATGGGACCCATCACTGGACGCCACCCAAAGGTAATGTTTGTGCCGATAACACACTGCAGGGTCCTTTCTGGAGTGAATGAGGTCACAGGCTGAACTTTGGTTGAACACTGCGAAGGTCAGCTTTGAGGGGCAGTTACTCTGTTGACGGTAACAGCTGGTTATGCTGTTTGTAGCCTAAACTCTTCATGAATTGTGACTGTATAAACTATTGGGCATGCCTGATTGGGGCTGAGGATTTGTGACCCTATCCTGCTTCTGAGATATTTGATGTTTCTGTCAGACATTGTGCAGGCAACTAAAATTAGGTAGCTAGAGACATTTTTACCATCTCACTCACATCTGACCCTCTGCCGGATACTGCTGCTGCCAGTGCACCGTTATTTGGCCTGTGTGTAATATGAAGGATCACAGTTTGCAGCATGGTGTTAGAAGACAAACTAAAATCGGTGATGATTTACTTTAAAATGCCTTTGGTAGAAGATGCAGGAGTTTCTTTAAGTTCAGGACATAATTGTTGGAGGCCTCATAGCTAATCATAGGATTGCCTGGTTGGAAAGACCTTTGAGATCAAGTCCACAATTAAACCATATCCCTGAGAAACTTTTCTACCATTTTTTTAAACACCTTCAGGGATTGTGCAGGGAGAATGAGAGCGACAGGTAGGAAAAGTAACCTTATCAGCCATCCTTGCTCATCAGTGAGGCTTCAAAGGAGAAGACAAGCCTGGTGCCCTGAGACACAGCAACACCTTTTCAGTGAAGCCAGTGGGTGGTACTACATAGTCACAGCCTTGGTACCAGGAAAAGCAGAGAAATACTTCACGTTCCTTATAGATCTTCTTACTTGTTTTTTTTTACCCTCTGAGATGTCTTCCTGCTGGTTTTAATTCTTGTTTTGTAAAATGCAGCGTGCTTAAAGCACACTGCAGGAGCAGTTTGTAAACAGGAATTTGCAAGTTGGAAAAAAAAAAGCTTGTAACAGCATCAGCTATTCTATCCTATTAAGGCAAAGAGCAAAACTTTCCAAACCTTCCTCTTTGTCCAGTTAAACCCTGAGGGAATAGAGTTTGCAGCCTACTGGAAAGCTGAAAAACATATTGAGACATGATTAGTTGTGAGTGGAGAGATCCACATCGAGATGTTCACTGGGAACACAGTGATTCTGGAGAAGCGATTTAAATGACCTGTAGGCATTTCAGTAGGGAACGAAATGACTTGCAGGCATCCATCTCATGCACTCAAAATCACACAATCCTGGAATGGTTTGGGGTAGAACTTTAAAGGTCACCTGGTCCAACCCCCCTGCAATGAGCAGGGCCAACTTCAACTTCATCAGGTTGCTCAGAGCCCTGTCCAAGGTGACTTTGGGTGTTTACAGTGATGGAGCATCCACATTCTCTCTGTTCAACCTGTTCCAGTGTTTCACCACCCTCATAGTACAAAATGTCTTCCTCCTGCCTAGTCTGAATGTCCTCTCTTTTGGTTCACAACTGTTACCCCTCATGCTGTAGCTAGAGGCCCTCTGAAAGTGTGTCCCCATTTTTCTCCCCTTGAAGCAATGAAAGGCCACAGTAGAGTTTCTCCAGAACCTTTTCTTCTCTGGGCTGAGCAACCTCAGCTCTGTGAGCCTTTCTTGGTAGGAGAGATGTTCAGTCCTTCTGACTTCATGGTATCATCTGGATCTGCTCCAACAGATCCATGTCTTCTGTGTGCTGAGGACTAAAGAGCTGGATGCAGGACTCTAGGTGGAGTCTCACTAGAGCAGAGGGGCAGAATCCCCTCCCTCAGTGTATGTTTAAGGTTTTATATATCAAAAGCCACAATCTGATGGCCAGCTTTTGTAACAGCTTGGTACAGATTTAGGGACAGTAAATTAAAGGGAGCTGTTAACAATACGTGTTCTTTGTCGTGTGAGTGATCTTCAGAAGCAGCCTCAGGTTGTGCAATGCAGTAACAATAACGTGTATGAGGTAGACATAGATTTAGGGTGGCAGGAGCCAGAATGCAAAGTTGTTGTCATCTTCCCAAGAGCACACACAAGGCAATTTATGGCAACAGCTGTGCATTGGTGCTGTGAAAGTTCCCTAAGCAGTTGCCACCCTTACGGGATAAAACTGGGCTTGCATGTCTCCTGCCAGAACTGTGACTTTGCCCTAGCCAAGGCTCACGGGAAGGGAATGCTGGGTTCATTTTCGTCCTCGGCATACTTGAATTGTGTTAGTGCAGGAGGATGTGGAAGCTGTGGTATGAGGTGCTGCCGGCAGTCCTTTTTCCTCCCAGCAGGGAGAGCACATTGCACAAAGTTGGAAACGTATGGAGCTTAGACTTGAGGGTACTGGCAGCAGGGGGAGTTGATTGCTTTTTGTTCTGCAGGCGAGCAGGAGGTTGCACCAGTGTTCTACAGACTGAAACTGAATCTCAGCCCTCCAGCTTTGTTGCTAACTCATCTCCTTGCACATTTGGTGACTATGGATAATGACATTCGTAAAAAATAGTGGTTACTTACTGTTCATGGATGTTTTGTAGGCATTTGCTATGGATACTGTAAAAGTAATCCAGCTGTGCAAGGCCAAGTGCATTCTGTTTATCTGCTATTAGAAGTCCCAGCTGTGGAAACACCTATTTTGTCAAAAAGAAGGAGGCAACTTGACTTGCAGTGCTGAGAATCAGCAGGAAAATATTTTTACTTAAAGCCCTCAGTGTATTTGATCTGAGATATCCCAGAAGTCAAATGCAACATCAGATGCTGTTTTCTGCACAGCTGCTGCTTGAAATGGAAGCAGATTTTACATTGAGATGATGTCACATCGTAAGAGGTGGTTGAGCTTCTGATAGGCAGATGAAGTGAGTGAGACCTGTTGGGAAAGCAGCGTAAGCTTCCTACATAACCTAGTTCTGGTACTAAAGGTGACTTTAGATATGTGGGACCTGGGGAAGATTCACTTCTGTGATGAAATATTGGCCGTTTGCAGCCAGCTACAGAGAAAATAGGGAGACACTAGGAGCAAAATAAAACAACTTTTTTTTTCTCTTTAAACCTCTCAACTCGTGCCGTGTTGCTTTTTTTTGAGATTCTGCTTGACTTGTTCTATTTATGCTCTGGTCTGGAGCTTTCATGAGAAAACCAAATCTGACATTTCTCAACAGCAGCACAAACAGCTGGGGATATGTTATATTTATCCATTGTTTGTAATGGCACCTCTCTCATTCTGAGCAATGTAAAATAAATGATGTGTCATAGAAGAACTACGCTGGTAAAAGGACTGGCTTTTAGGTTTGCTGCATGCTGGAGGAGAATATGGGAGAGAAACAAAATTACCTGTAACTGAAATCCACCTTTTAAGTGGCATTTGTTGGTGCTTGTCCTGTTCTTTTCTGGGCTGTTGGCATGAGTGAGAGTTTTGCAGAATTGAACCTTGAGCTTCAGCAGGAGGGAAAGGCTGAGAGAGGACTAAGGCTCTTACAGATGAGCAGTCTTCCCTCTAACTGGATAAAGGAAAAGTGTTTTTGTGGCACTGGGTTTTCAGGATGGTCTAAGGTGGAACATCTGTATCAGAGCTACAGACTGGGGACAGAGTGGCTGGAGAGTAGTCAGGCAGAAAAGGACCTGGGAGTGCTGGTTGACAGGAAGCTCAACATGAGCCAGCAGTGTGCCCAGGTGGCCAAGAAGACCAATGGCATTCTGGCCTGCATCAGGAATAGTGTGGTGAGCAGGACCAGAGAAGTTATCGTCCCCCTGTACTCGGCACTGGTCAGGCCTCATCTTGAATATTGTGTACAGTTCTGGGCCCCCCAGTTTGGGAAAGATGTTAGGATACTGGAATGTGTTCAGAGGAGGGCAACGAAGATGGTGAAGGGGCTGGAGCACACGCCCTGTGAGGAGCGACTGAGGGAGTTGGGGCTGTTTAGTCTCGAGAAGAGGAGGCTCAGGGGAGACCTCATTGCTCTCTACAACTACCTAAAAGGAGGTTGTAGTCGGGCAGGGATTGGTCTCGTCTCTCAGGTGACCAGTGGCAGAACCAGAGGGCATGGACTCAAGCTTCGTCGGGGAAAGTTTAGACTTGATGTTAAGAAAAAATTCTTCACTGAAAAGATGATTGGCCATTGGAATGGGCTGCCCAGGGAGGGGGTGGAGTCGCCGACCCTGGAGGTGTTTAAGGGGAGACTGGATGAGGCACTGAGCGCCATGGTTTAGATGATGGTTGGTGTTAGTGTTGGTGTTAGTGTTGGGTTATAGGTTGGACTTGATGATCTCAGAGGTCCTTTCCAACCTTGTGATACTGTGATCCCTGGAAACGTTGAAGGTCAGGCTGGAGAGGCTCTGAGCAACCTGATCCAGTTGAAGATGTCTCTGCTCACTGCAGGGGAAGTTGGACCAGGTGACCTTTAAGGGTTCTTTCCAACCCAAACCACTGTATGATTCTGTGATTACCGGTGCAGTGTGCTGCAGAAGATCAGAGGAGGAGGACTGGGAAGAAAAGATGTATAGTGCTGACGAGCTACTGGAAATTTCAGAAGATGTGATAAGAACAACAGTCCTAAAAGCCATGAGACAAAGACAAATCAAGGCGTAAAAGTTGGAAAAACAATCTCTGTTCTTCAGTTGCCATTTGATTCTGTATCAGCTATGGAGTACTCCCATTTCTGTCTCAAAATTTTTCCTAGATGTCAACTAAATGAACAAAATCTGAGTTTCCTTCTCAGAGACTTACTTTCTCACCTTCTTGACAGGCCATGTGGATCCAGGGGAGGATGATCTGCAGACAGCCTTCCGGGAAACTCAGGAAGAGGCTGGTCTTCAGGCCAGTCAGCTCAACCTTGTAGAGGGGTACAGGAAAGAACTGCACTATCCTGTCCGTGGCAAACCTAAGACGGTTGTTTACTGGCTGGCGGAAGTGAAGGACTGTAACACAGAAATTAAGCTCTCGGAAGAACACCAAGCTTTCCAGTGGCTGAAACTGGAGGATGCCTGCAAATTTGCAGAGTATGAGGACATGCAAGCTACGCTGAAAGAAGTGCATCAGTTTCTCTGCTCCAAAGAATAAATGCTTTTGCAAAGGATTAGGGGGATTTTTTGAAGAGGTACAACCTGCTTTTTTAAATTATTATTATTTTTAACCAGGAGAAGAAGTAAACGGCTGCAGCCGTAGATTTCTTTTTTAAAACTGCAGATTTAGTGAAGAGCTTTTGAAGAGCTTGTGCTTTTGTCTCCCTTAGCTATCACAAGAAAGTGTAGTCTAATTGAACCATGAGCCAGAGATGTCTGAACAGAAACCCAGAGCTAACGAAGTCTTCTTCTATCCCAGTCTTTTTTTTTTTCGCTTCCCCTGTCCTCTTGAAGTGCTGAACAGTCATAGGTTTCTTTGAAAAATGAAACACTTTAGTTCTTGACTTGCTGATGCAGACCTACAGAGTTGAGAAAATGAGCATATGAAGGTTTTTAAGAAGAGTGTTTACTGTGGAAGTTGCACCTTTCTTTTCAAGTGGAGAAGCAGTAGTTCTGTTCTCAACTCCTCCGCTGATATAGTGTGATAACTTGTCAAATCATTTCAGGTCTTGTTTGTTTGTGTCATGAATTTATGTACATCACTAATGAACTGTTATGAAAACATTTTCCATCCAAGGAGTCTTAGTAAAGAGTTGGCACACAGTATTTAAATGATAAACTTTAAAGTTCTTTTGCGTCTTTTCCATTTTTGCTCTTAACAGTCACCTTGGTCCTGCATTATTTAGGGGGCTGGGAAAGGTACATCTGTCTGCCTAAAGCAGCATTTTCTGCACAGAGTATCTAAGCTAATGTGCAGTCTTGTGTCTGATAGCACCTGTGTTTCCGTGGCCATAGCCTGCACCCACGTGTGTGCTGCCAGTGCTGTGCTGTTGATACTCGTGCTGGGTGATTGCAGTGGCCTGCAGGGACACTGATGCGCTTGCCTGCATCACCTTTACTTTAGGCCTCTCTTTTGTCGTTGACATTGGTTGTTAGTGCTTTGTATGATTATGCATGTTCAGTTCATAATCATCAAATCATAGAATGGTTTGGGTTGGAAGGGACCTTAAAGCCCATCCAGTTCCACCTCCTCTGCCGTGGGCAGGGACACCTTCCGCTGGATCAAGTTGCTCAGAGCCCCATCCAGTCTGGCCTTGAACACCTCCAGGCATGGGACATCCACAGCTTCTCTGGGCAACCTGTGCCAGTTCCTCACCACTCTTGCAGGAAAATGTTTCTTCCTAATAACTAGTCTAAATCTCCCCTCTTTCAGCTTAAAACCATTCCCCATGTTCCATCCCTGCACTCCCTGATAAAAAGCCCCTTGCCAGCTTTCTTGTAGCCCCCTTTAAGTGATGGAAGGCTGCTGTAACATCTTCCCCAGAACCTTCTTTTCTCTAGGCTGAACAGTCACAACTCTCAGCCTGTCCTTGTATGGACCTATATGTATAACATTTTGGTACATCTGTAACATTTTGGTACAAGCACGATGGCATCATTGAAATTTTTAGGTGAGGTTTTCTGAATCCTGCAGAACTTTGTGGGAGGGCAAGTCTCTGTTCTTCCCTGTATGTCCTCTGGCCTTTGCTGCTTAGGTTCTTAGACCTTGTAAGGCAAGTAAGTGTATAAGAAAGTGTGCTTCATTTCCACTTTGTCTTCCTTTCTGGATGCAGGAGCGAAATGAGGGTCATCAGCATCCCATCAGCTCTGGAGAAACCTGTGATTCCAGAGGTGCGGCATAAGTGGGCTGAGAAATACGGTGGTCGTCAGTATCGTGCTGCTTTCCAGTTCTGCCACACTCATTCTTTGGCTTGGCCTGTATGAATAATGTTAGTACTGTTGTAACAGAAGTGTTGCTATGTTATGTGCTTGCAAAGTGATGTGTAAAAGCCCACTTACAGCGCATCCTTTTTTTGTATGTATATGCAGACACAAGAAAGGATGCACTATAAGGATTTCTTTTAATATTATATGTGCATACCCATAAACAATTGCAGTGCTCTTCCACTTTACAGTCAGGTTTTATTTTGATTATGAAGATTGTTTACAAGCATTGCATTCAGGTAAAGAGCGTTACACAGGCTGTGTGTTTGCTTTGAGTGTTTCTCAGATGGCTTCAGAAGCAGAGAATGGAAAGTGTGTCTCACTGTCACCTGGTCCAACCCCAAGCAGAGTTGGCTCTTTTGAAGTCTTTCCTGATGGGTGTCTGGCTAATGTGCTTTTTAAGTGGAAGAATCACCTTTAGCTCTTCTGTCCATACGTTGGAAAATGTGCTCTCTATCTTCTAATGTAGGTAAACCAGTGAGAAACAACTGAAAGATAATAAACGGTGAAAGAGGGGGGGAGAAAACAGTTAAAAGCCTGTGCTACTTCACAGTCCTGTTGTTTTGTTGCTTGACCTACCATTTAATCAGTGCTGTGCAAACAATGGTGTTCCTACCTTCGTTTGTATGAGCAAGATTAGCGTATTATTAATTACAAAGAGTCATCAACAAGTCATCTGTTCTGCCTTTTCAGCAGTAGTGAGCATAAACACTTGTTCTTTGGAGAGCACAGCATTAGCTGAACTCCCCATAAGTATTTGCATTTTAATGGCTCTGCATAAATAGAGTTCCCAAGGTTTTGAAGGGTAGCAAGTGCCATGTAGTATAAGGCGATGTGGTCCTTGGGCAAAATTTCAAGGGCAGGCATCTTTATTGTGGTAGAAAAAGGTACAAGGGATGTCACCATGATGGTTGGTGAGTCACTGCATGTGCTTTTTGAGGAATTTATGTACCAAATATATTCCCAAGAATTTTATGTGTGAAATAATGATTATGCATTTGGAAGCTCGAGTTAGGAGCCTTTGGATTTGTTTTAGAGTGGAATCATCAGAATGTTAGTTTAAGTCTGTTCACTGGTAAAGAAAGAGTTCTTCCTCTGCCCATGTCTAGTAGTAAAATATTTTCCCAAGCAGTGTGTGGAAAATCTTCCAGTGAATAATTATGGAATAATCTGCCTAGGGAAGACATTTATTTACAGCCTATATGAGTTTTATGCCCTGAACCAATAAGGTTATATTTCTTTCTTGAGATCGTCTAAGCTTTGGTCATACCTAGTGGCAGTTTTTTACCAGGCTATGGATCTATGTTTAAAAGGGAAAATACAAAAATAATAATAATAAAAAAATTAGGGGCTTTAAATTCCCTTCTGCCTTAGGGTGAGTAAAATCAAATTCTAGAGAAGACCAAGCTCCACTGAAATAGCATAGCAACTTAATTTAGATAAAGTCAAAAGTGTTGTTTAAATCTGAGGAAGAGGCAGGTTAGGATACGGTTTCCTTTGCTCTACTGAACAAGTATAATGATGCAGCTCATACTTGCAATCTCCCGGTGTTTGTGTGTCTTTCTTCAAATAATTCCTGATTTATAAATGTGATTATGGTTTACATCATCACAAGATCAGAGAGAAAGAAATAATAAATTCACGAATGTTAGGAGAGTGCTAAGACAGAGCAAGTTTCACTGAGTAAAGATCAGAATTGATTCTGATGGGTCAGAGCTAATTATGCTCATACAAGGAGTGTAAAAGGCTGAAAACAGCGCCTTCTTTACTCAAGATGGGAGCAGTGTATCTGTTCTTTGACAATTCCATATGACTAGGAAATAGACTGAGGCAGGTATAGAATGGCAGGATAATGTGATATCTCTGACAAGCATCACCAACGCTACTTGTCATTTGGTGTAAAGAAAGATGTGTTATAATAAGGTCTGATACATCATATGTATGAAGATATTTTGAGACACACATTCTCTCAGCAAGACTCTTGTAGTGATGCAGAGAGGGCGATGGAGTGCTACTTTTTAAGTTAGAAAAATTACTTGCTGTTACTTAATCAATAGCTTTGGGGGGGAGTATTTTGGCAGGTATCTGGAGAAGTGCTTCTTAGCTATGTTCTCACATTGACAAAGTTACTGACAGCCTTCTGTGTCTCTTGGCAGCTAGTTTTATCTTAAAAAGGGTTTAAGCATCATCAGGACTTTCTGTTTTTCACCTACATCTTGTCTCCAAGGTTCTGCTTTCTCGTGTACTCAATAAGTCTAGGATTTTAGGGCAATGGACAGTTGCAGCTGGTGAGAGTCTTGGCTTCATGTAGCTAAATCTGCTTTTGATTATGGGTTAAATCAGCTCTGGAAGAGCTAAGCAGCGTGTGCCTGTACAAAGCAAACAATCTGCTCTGCTTGCTTCAACCTTATGCTCTGCAAAGAGATTGCTCTCAAGTGTTAGAAAAAAATCCCCAAATAGTGCTTACAACTCCCTGCCAAAACAGCAAGGCTAGGGAGGACATTGGCTATGGTGACACTCTTCCTGGCAGGAAGGGTGACACAGGATGGAGCAACAACTCTGTTATTTCAGAGCTAGTCCATTTGATAATAGGCATTATCAAAAAGAGGAGTGACAGTCCCATCTTTCCACTCGATGAGGATCTCTCCACGCCTCAAGGAGGGGGAGCGAGATGGTGGAAGGTATGGCTGGGGACCTCTTCGTAAGGGAGACGGCCCGTGTAAGTCAGCTCTGCTGCTGTTGGCTGGGGAGCTCTTCAGAGCAGAGAGGATTTTCTTCTTCCTAGGATAAGAGAGAAGAGGATACGTAACTGTATCTGCCTGTCTCTTGGTTGCTTCTGTGCTTGAAATGGATCAGCAGCCATAGTGCCCAAGTTTTCTGAACCTTCAGGGGTGGCATAAGGTGTATGAGGGAGAAGGAGTCAACGTCAGTGGCTGCACAAAGTAGCAGTGAAGAGAACTCATCAAGGGTGACATCATGGATGAGCAGACCCATCTGCTCAGGCACTTCAGGTGTGGGATTGGGAAGGATACCAAGATCAAGACATATGTTTTGGAATGCTGGATGGGGAAGTGGCAAACTGAATGAATGCTAATCTCACTCACTTGTTGTAATGAACGTTGAGTGTCAGTATTATTAATCCTAATATGAATGCCAAGGGGCTGAGGACCAGCATGGCTGTCTTCCAGTTGGTGCCTAAAGAATATCATAGAAAACAGTCATGTTTGCTATAATTATCCCCATTCTTATACAATATCCACAATTGCCTCAAAAAAACCACCTGTAATATCCCTGAAGACTTGCAGATAACAGGAAAAGTGCTTTATCTGTAAGATCAACCCCTTACAGGTGATTTACACTGCAGAGCACCCCTCCATTGAAAATCTCTGCAAAAAGATTTTCTTTCTTGCTAGGCAGACAATAATTATTCATGCTTCCCCGCTCTGCAGGTCTTAGATAAGAAATAAGAAGTGCTGGGGGAAGGCCCTTTTACTAGGGGGTATCTCTTTTTTTTTTGGTGGGTTGGAACAAAGCATTTGCATGATGTTACTCACGTTTGTACTCCAGACCTCAGGAGTTTCATTTGATGTTTAAAAGAAGGGTTTTTCTGACAGATCCCTACCTGAGCATCCTCAGTGGGACCCAGGGAAATATTGCTCTGTATTGGTCGGAAGGTCAGGGTCTCTGATGAACCCTCATCTGATGGTCTCTTCCTTCTCTGGCTGATCAGTGGACCTACCTGCAAGCCTGGCCCCAGCATTTTTCCCTCGATTTCCGTGGTGCTTTTTAGAGTGATTGTGGGACACATCTGGGGGGGAAAAAGCAGAGAGGATGATTAGCAGCTTCCACTATTGGACTCTGGGAAGCTCCCACTTCCTTCTGTGGCTGCACCATAACCACAGAAGGAAGTTGTGTTCCTCACTGTTCCACAGCCACAGATAGTTTTTTTTTTCTCCTAGAATATCAAATTACTGTGCTTCCAGGCTAAGACTGTGAGCGTATCACTGCCTTGCCAAGGCATCTCAACATGTTGTGTGAGAGCTAAGCCTTGAACTACTCAGTGGTACACATGGAGGTTCTTTGGGAATCTCTATGTGCTGCCCACGCTCTCCTTCCTGCTGTTCTTACATAGGCATTCAGAAAAGAGAAGTGCTCACCCTCATTTGCTGGGAGGAATGCCTGTTTGGTCTTCACTGGAGACACTGTGCTGTTAAATTTGTTAGCCAGAGGTGGGTCAGTCAAGCCCACAGAAGATTCTCTGTCCGCGGCATTACTCTTTGATGAATCGATGGTTTTGGCTTGGAAGAAAATAAAGCAAAGATATGTGTGATTATATTTTATACAGAAACCTGGGTATGCATAGTGCCCAGCAAGGGAAGGAAAGCCAGCCCTGCTGTGTTAGTCCTCTACCCTGCAAGGCAAATGGGATGTGGTGAAGTATCCTGTGTCTTCAGTTGTCACAGATTTTCAAAGGTGAAATGAACCTCTCTGAACTGAATCCACAGCCAAAGCAAACCTTTTTTTCTGGTGGTCTAGAAAGTGTAGTGCAACACCAGCTGTTAATGAGGTGTGAGGAAGAGGCAAGTAGAGCTGTAGAGCTGTAGCTAAACAGCTAAAAGTCTTGTTGCAGCGGTAGTCACCGTTCTGCACTGAGGTATGTGGCAAGATCAAGAAACTCATATCTGCAGGATTCCCTGCTGCTTATCCCAACCTCATCCCTTCCTGTGGCATGAGCATCCACAAGTACATGAGTGTAATTTATTGAGAAAATAACCCGCTGAAGTAAAAGCTGTCTGTTGATGGTCAATTGAAACTTGGATAAGAGAGGCCTAAACAAATACACAGGGCTTTGATGTTGTTACTGAGTAGTTAGAAGTTCCCTCCAGTAGACTCTGAACCATGGGGTTGATAGGAAAATTACCTGTTTGCACAAGACACACTAACTGGCACAATGTGATTCAAAGCCTGCTCTGTGTTTACCCTCGCAGCCTTATTTGGGGAGCCTGGCTCTGAGGCAACCCTGGGCAGCCAGGAACTTTGCCTTGGGGAATGCAAATGCCCTTTTCACATGCCTTTTCTCCATATCTTGAATGTTCCACGCATTTCCTAGCCTATATTTAACTGGCTTATTATGGTAGCTAATTCATATTATCTGTATTTACCTTCATGTTAAACAAACAGTGACATTTGTGACTATTGGTCTGTGATAATTACATGTTAACCTCCTAGTTGGCTAATTAAAAACCTCGTTTAAAAGGCCATCTTATCTGCACATGACAGCCAAAAAAGCTATTTTATCTGTTTTTATTTGAATTACATACTTCACATCAAACATTATAATCATCATCCATTTTCTTATGCCAACCAGATTCATCACATTTTCTCTTTACTCATTTTTGCAAAGCTGAAAATCTCATTGGGGCCATCAAGTCCTTAGGTAAGGAATAGTCTCACATAAGGGAAATCATTTTCCCGGAGGAAGGTTGGGAACCTCATCACCTATAGAGTGGACAAACAGAAAAGTCATTACGAAAGGCAGCTGTTTTCTGTCTCTGGAGTGGAGGAAGGGAGAGGAGGAGAGGATGAGGGGAGGAACTGAGCGTGATTTTCAGGTCTCACTTCTACACAAAGCTTCACAAGAAAAGTTTTGAAACCACTTTCCTTTGCACAAGGTACTAAATGAAGGAGAGAAAGCGATTGGACTGTGAGTTGTCAGTGGTCATCAGTGGCTTTCACTGGCCACCTGACAAGTTATGACAGTCACATCTTGGTCCAATGACCGTCCTTAATGTCTGTTAGCCTGGTGTCCAACACCTAAAACTATGACAAGATCACACTTACAGCCTTTTTTGTGTCCAATCTGGGCAGAGGACAGTGGACACTCAGGAAGGCAAAGGTTGTTCTTTTTAGGAGAGGCCAAAGCTATGAAACTGATAATATAAACCATTTTTAAATACCTTTTGTGTCATGCTCTAGTTTATCTTAATTTTCTTAAATTCTATACTTTCCACTACTTGCTGTGTTCGCTAATCTCTTTATGGTTACATTGGGCACCAGGAGACAGGTTCACTTTTGAGGATTGTGGGAGCATGGGATGAAGGTTAGACCTGTGGTTTCATTAGTGATAGGTGCGCTGTTGGGCTGTGGCAGGAGATAACTCTAACGTGTTGCTTAGAAACTGAAGCAACAATTTCTCATTTCAAATATAGCTGTTTCTCAGTAATTCATACAGATCTGAAAGAGGTTTTCAGCTGCCTCCAGTTTTCTTGTTACCAAAAATGACATTCCAAAGTACTAAAAGCCCCTTGAAAATCTTAAGTGCCTGACTTTATGGGACTTCCTCGGTTGTTTTAGACTTGGGAGACTCAAGCAATTCCAACTGTTCTTAGATCTGGGCAGCATACAGATGTACTTTCAAAAATACTTTTCTTTCTGGAAACCCCTGAACAGCAGCTACTGGAAAGCACATGTACCAAGGGGCTGGGCTGAGTTGGAGCCGTTAGTTATCTCTCCAGGTGGAGGCAAAATGACCATGAGTTAGAATGATGGATGCAAACCTGGTGTTAGGTGGCTTGGGTGACACGTAAGGTTAGATGTTATCTGATGCTAAATCTAGCTCATCTTACTTTCGTAGCTCCGCACCCGTGTGTCCACAGCTTGTTGCGTTGGTTTACTGGCCCTCGGAGCTGCTGTGCGGGCAGCAGCACAAATGGTTTCATCTGCTAAAGTCTTCCACCTGCTGAATTTGTCCTTCTCCCTTGAGACCAAGATCTTGTGGCCTCCTTCCTCGGTGCTGAGGTGGAAGCCCAAGCTCTGCAGAGTCAAGTGTCCCTTCTTGCTGCAAGACCATGCTTGGCGTTCCCAGTCCCCACAGGGCTCCAGCTTGACCAGGGCATACTCGCGCGTCTTGTGGGCCGACAAGCACTGCTTTGTTTGAAGGCTGATGATGGTCCTGGTGGCAGGGTCCCAGCTCCACTGCTGCTGCTGGGAGTGAACCTTGCAGTTGGTCAGGCTGATGCTGTTGGTCTCGTGGTGGGATATGCGAATGCACTTTTCCAGTCGGGTGTTCCTTATGAGGAAGCCTTGTCCCTCTGCTACTGTGGTACAATCAGAGCATGATTTAGTACTGTGAATATCCAGGGCAGAAGCTTCTTCTGAGCACCAGACATTGTAAATGCCTTGGGGAAGGGGAATCACATCCCACCAGTCCTTTCTTGGATGGGCATGCCTAGAGAAACAGTTTCCACAGCTTCCTAGTTCCACTGAATGATGTTTCTTATAAATAGAGGTTGTGCAAATAGCCAAGAACAATACTAAAGAAAAACAGCAATGATCTAAATAACACGTGTAACTAATAGGGAGAACCTCACCATCCAACGGTTGTACTGTTATGAAGTGTCTACCTATATATATTTAATTCAGTATTTCAGCTGGGTATAGCTTTAAATAGGCATCCATCCTTCCTTCCTTCCCTCCCTCCAAAGTAATTGGATGTTTTGGGGTTTTTTTGTCCCTATCAGGCTCAAATATTTTTTAATAAAAAAAACCAGTTGAATTCCCTGAATTCCCTAGAAGCTATTCATCTGGGAGCAGTTAGGCCACCTGGGCTACTGTTGCTGTTACCTGGCTTCTGTGGTGATATTACAGCAATGCTGGAATAAAACCATATCCCATCAGAAGTCTGGAAGTACTTGGCTGACATAACTCATGTAAATATTGAAATAGACCTGGGTTTAGCACACCTGACACTGATCTGTGCTCCCCAGGCTTGAAGGTACCAATTTTAAGGATCCCTTTGTAAGGGAGTGAGACATTACAGCCGCCCCGTAATGGACAGGCAATTTGAAACACTTTCTATGCTTGTTTGTTGCTTTTAATAGCAACTGGTCCCAACACCTCTGATAACTTTGGAGGATGTCATCCTGTTGGTTGGACAATTGCCCCCATTTTCTGTACAAAATCATCAGGTGTGGCCTGTGAACATCCTGACCAAAATGTTAAATGCTAAACCATCTGTCACTGATGTGGGTGTTCCTTCTGCTGTGTATTTCGTGCCTAAGACAGAGGGGACAGAAATAAAAGTTTCAAGTTTCTGGACATGCTGAGAAATCTTTTAATTTTCATTAGAGTTAACACATGGTAACTCCCAGCTTTTGCAGTTACTCTTTTTTTTCCTCTTATCTAAAAAAGTTATAGAAGTCCCATCAACATACAGTATTGAGCATAAAGAATAGGAGGAGACTGAAAAGTGATGTTAGACAAGAACACTGATGTTTATCTAAACAACTACTTCTGCAGAGTTTCCCCTCCCAAAGCAAGCAACAATACTTTTCCCTGGCAGCAAGTGTTTGGCTCACTACCTGAAAAAACTAATGACAGTGTAAACAGAAGCCGGTATACAATACTTAGGGTAGGAACAATAGATTAAAAAGAGCTCTCCTGTTTTCTCTCAGGAATTTCTAGGGGTGTGCTGGATTAATAGTGCCTGGGGGTTGTTAAATCAGAAATAGCTTGGAGCTTTCGGCTCAGCCTGAAAGCATGGGGCAAGGCAGCCAGAAACAATAGTACATCTCATGCACTGGCTCTGAGATGAGGATGGATGTGTCTGTGCCCTGATATGGAGTTTAGTGGACCTGTGATGGCCACTGATCCAGTCAATTCTTGCCAAGCCCATGTGCCTAAATGGAAATTAAATTAAATTTCTCCTGGATCTGTGGACAGCTTGTGAATCCTGTCCACTGTACGAGTTATTGAGGGATGGATGGAGGGAAGATGTTCGGTGCGCCTTGGGCTTGAGTTTCTGCCAGCTTCCAAAGGCAGGAAAAATGGTTCATTACATTATCTCCCATAATCTTTAGAAAATCCAATGGGATGAATACAATCCCCCATCATTTTGGTTTTTTTTTCTAGGACCTGGAATCTCACCTCTCTGCTTCATCTTTACTGGTAAAACCTATTCCTAAAGTAATAATCTCAGAACTGCAAAAAAAGATAATGAGAACTGTGCTGAGTCAGATAAAATTCTCATTGAGCCCAGTATCCTGTCTTCAGCCCTGGGCATTAGCATTTACTGGTAGGAAAAGAGGGTAAAAATCAGACAAGCATGAGTTCACTCAAGACAGCAAGGATGACAGTGCCTCCTTCCTGAAATGTGTAATCTAATTAAGATTATTACTGGGTAGTTATGCTTAAAATGTTTTTTTTTTTCCACACACAGTACATTGTATTTTTCAACTCAACTTCAGAAACCAGTTTGTTGCTCAGTCAGTACCATGAGCTTCTTCTCCAGCTCTGCACAGCCAACTTCAGTTTTGATTATTTTGCACAGTTTTGTGCCATCAGCAAACTTTATTACTTCATTGTTCACACCTTTTCCCAAGACCCCGGTGTCAAACAGCACTGATGTTTGTTGGCACCTGCTGATACCTTCACTTTGAGGTTATCACTGTCAACTTATTCTCCTATTTTTTTACGGTCTGTGTGTGATATCTCTCTCTTAGTCCATGACAATTGAGTTTCCAAAGGGCCTTCTTAGAAGACTTTTACCAAAAGCCTGTTGCACACCACGTGTGTGCACTCATTGATGCCGTCACAGATGTCAGGCATTCCCACTACAAAATCTATATTGGCTTTTCTCCTATTTATCTGTGAGTCTCCAAATTCTATTCTTTGTCTCTACTATCTTGCCTGATGCCAAAATCAAATGGAGTAATCTGTGTTTCCTCAGGCTGTGCAAGAATCTCTCTTGAGATCGACATAATTGCCATAAAGCGGTTCTTCAGTGCTGAGGCTGCTTTAGGAAATGGTTTATGTACTTCTTAGAAATTCAAAAGAAGTCATGTTTACTTTCCTGTAGCTCAGTGTGAATGCCATCTGGGTTGGTGATTTGCCACAGATCATTTACCTTTTTTTCCTCCCTAAAACTTCCTTGTGTTTGATAACATTCTTCAGACTGCAGAGAGTGGCTGCTCTGTGAGGACCTCCCTGACCATGTCTGAAGTGAATGCCAGTGCCAATAACCCATTTACAACCCCGCCCTGCCTTGCATGTCCTTCTTACATTTACTTCAGTTAGTTATTGGCCTTGTGATCCCCACCAAGGTCCTCCTTCTGATACGTCTGAAAATTTCTATTAGCAATTTCTATTATGCTCTCTCTATGTTACTCCTCTTTGCCTCATAAGTTTTATTTTATTTTTTTTATTAAACATGCCAGGATCTCTGGGTTATGGTTGTTTTTTTCTTGTTTTCCTTGCTTGGAAATGACTGCCCATTTGTAAGCTAGATTTTTTAAAAAATTTTTGAAGACCATCACCATTTAACTGAGCCAGCAGATTTGCATTTTGTTCTCTGTGTGCAGTCCTTGATAGGATACATTCCCCTCTAAAGAATTGCTGTGTTACTTACACATTAGCAGCAAGAATTGCATGCCCCCATGTTCCCTACCAGACTTTTGCCCTTTTAAGCTGCTCCTTTCTACCAGCTTTCTTGGTTTTATACTGAAAACTCTCAGTTTTCAGAAACTCTCCTCACTGAAGGTCTAGGAACCTCAACACCGCAACTGAAGCGCTGCCCTTTGAGATTTGTGGAGTTCCTCAGCAGCATATGGCACCAATTTATTAACAGATTTTGTTATCACTCTGTACCTCAGGTTCAAAAGAATGACTGTGATTTTACAGCATGGGAACAAAGGTCTGGCTAAACTTTGCTTGGTTTGACATTGCGTAGGAAGGTGGCAGCAAAGCTGGGGGAATAATCCTTCTCCCCTGAACAGTGGTCTGAATGTCTTCCCTACCAGCGATCATGTTGAGCTCTGGGTAAGGCTGGCTATCAACAGCAGGATTTTCATTGTGATGTTTTGTGTGATCCTTGCCAAGATGTGAGCCTGTATCCTCCATACAGGTTCACCATCAACTACCCATACATTACTGATTTCCTGAGATTGAGATGTTGCTGTCTATGTGAGCAGCTTAGACTTAGGTACAGATAGCAGTGAGCAGGCGTTGCACATAGAGTCATAGAATCATAGAATGACTTGGGATGGAAGGGACCTCAAAGTTCATGCAGTTCCACTCCCCCTGCCCATGGGCAGGGACATCTCCCACTGGATCAGGTTGCTCAAAGCTCCATCCAGCCTGGCCAACCTCTGGGGATGAGATATTCAATGGGTAGATTCACAAAAAGAACTAGAGCATATTTACTTTGGGATACACATCAGGCACCAAGAATCCTTACTCAGGAGGCAGAATGACTTTTTTTTCCCGACACTGCCAAGTCCCACTCTCCAGCAGTCCTGCAAATAAGGCCATCAGCCCTAACATTTTGTGAATGTTAACCTGGAGCAAGCAGAGCATCCAGTGTACTCCCTGGGGAGGGGACTCAGCATCTCTGGGAAATGCCAGCCTTACCCACAAAACCTAAGTAGATGCCTGCTTTGAACTGCTCGTGCTTGAACATTTTGGCCTCTTCATATTTTTAGGAGCAAAATAAACAATTTCTAGCAAAGGCACTTGATGCCAGCCTGTTTTTTTCTGTGATACTGTCATTCTGTCTGGTTAGAAGAAAGAAAAGCAAGCAAATATAGTCCCCTGCATCTCTGCACCATGGCCAAACTTGGAACATGCTGTTCCTTGTATGGTTAGCAGTAAAACCCATGCAATGTTCCTAAGAAAGGTAATGCCACCAGAAAAGCTTTGGTTACCAGTAATCCCAATCTAGCTGGTGAAATTTCTGCCATTAATAGGCAGTGCCTGTGATAACTTGATCAAAGCCTTTTTGCGAATTGTTTGGGGACAAGTAGCTCCATTTAAAAGTTCTGCAGAGGGAAGGGGTCAGTGTGCTGAGCAAGCACAGGTTCTCAAAACACTGCAGGTCAGCTGGGAACCTCAGCATTCGCTTTGGCTTCTTTTGCCCTTCCCAGCTGGGTTTCCTCACTTTTGGAAAAATCCTTTAATTAGCTCAGTTTCAAGGTGATTTCTGTGGGGGGAAAATGACTGCTGAGTCATAATAAGGAATTCACCTTTTCCTGCGTCTGCCTGTCTTCAAAGGCACTTGTCCATCTGCAGCAGCCATGGCACCTCTCACAGGGACTGCTTTGTGGGGGCATCCCATGGCTCAGGAGAACTCCCAAACATGTCCAAACATTGTTGCCACTACATGACAATGGGTCATTCCGAGTTACCCAGGCTGTGCCAACAGTGACTTGGAGGAATGTCTCCAAGCTGTCCCAGCTGCTTCCAGCCCAAGTAAGTACAGCACTAGGCATACATGCACCCTCACTGAGAAACTTTGGAGCCAGCAGTGCCATAGCTTGGCTTATAGTAAAACAACCAGAGAGTCTCCTGCTCTGGTTAATCTGCCTCCACTGTTTGCCACTGTAGGTGATCCTATTTTCTCTACACAGGATGCACCCATGAAGACTGATCTGTAGTGTTCTCGTATATATTACATAAATTTGTCTCCTTGCATAGCTCCCCCTGAATATCAGCTCTCCAAGGATTTAGGGTACCATTTTTGAACGATTGCTGCAGTTCAAGGGGCATCAGATGGGAAAAGAGTTTGGAAGACTCCCATACTTTCAAGTTGCCCTGCCAGCAATTTAGTCTCTGCTCTATTTATAAAAACAGCTGCTGAGGGATTCCAGTTCCTACCAGAAATGACCTCAGCCCAAAAGGAGTAAAATTAACCAAAGCACATGGGGAAAAACATCTTTAGCTGCTCAGACACTGTGGTGATGGGGATAACATTGCTGCTTACCCTGGTACTGATTATGGTACCTTCTCCCTCCAGGTAAGAACAGATACCAGCCTCCCCTGCCCTCTTGCCCTCGCTGCTGGACCCCATGCTGGTATTGTCTCCTACCACCTTCTTCTATCCAGATCCCATACCAGGATTCAAATTCAGGACTAAATGTAGAGCGAGGCTTTTGTAGCCCATCTACAAAACCAGACAGTACAGAAAGACATTGGATGAAGGTAGAAGAGACTTTCATGTGACTATGACAGCAGCAAGAACAATTTGCTGCAATGGCCTGAAGTTTTCATATTGGGGGAAGCTGTTTCTGAGCTGTCCTTGATGCTGGGGCACAGCAGACTGTTTCTACCTCCTGCAGAGCATCAGGACCAGGTAGAAGCAAGAAGATACAGTAGCAGAAGAGGGAAGCTCCCGGTTAAGGCAGGAGGATTCTCCGTGCAATGGAGCTTGGTGCAAGACATGGCCCTGTAAGATCACTTGTAGGAATATTGCATTAAATCTAACTGAAGCAAGCAGCCTGAGATGCTACCACGTATGGACAAACAAGGTGCCGGATTAGGTGATCAGGAGCAAGCTTGAATGTAGCCCAGGAATAATTCCTTTTCATGAAAAGATCTCCATCCATCCAAGAGAGCAAGCTCCTCTCTGCTGCTGGCACAGGAGACAAGTCCAGGGCCATGGGATGAGGGAATTAAAAACATCTGGAAGATACTTGCTGTTGTAAGAATGGTATGGTGATCCAGATACGTTTGGTCGAAGGCAGGAAATCCAAATGTGCACAGGGAAGCACTGACTTTATCCATTTTACCTGAGTTTGTACCCAAGACCAGCATGGCAGGAGATGAGGTTAGGTATTTTTTTTGCAAAACAGGCTGTTGACTGGAAAAAATATCAGCTTTATTTCAAGGCCAGGTTTGGTGAGTCTATGGGCAACCTGATGCAGTGGAAGGTGTCCCTGCCTACTGCAGGGAGAGTGGAACAGGATGATCTTTAATGCTCCTTCCAACTCAAAGCATTCCATGATTCTCTGATTTGCCCCAGTCCTCCCTCAGTCTATGACCATGCTTACTTGAACGTAAAGTTTAGAGACCCTAATGTCCATGACAGTTCAGTAGATGTGGCCAGTCTACCTATGGATGATGCTAGGTGGAATCTGGTGATCCCTGGTTCATGAGCAAACAGGCATCTGCACATCAGGCCCAGCAGAACAGACAGAACTGGAGCTGGGTGAACAGCTACCTGACAACTGGGAGCTCAGGGCTTATGGGAGCATAATTTCCATCACTTTGGGCAGCAGATCAGCTGTTACCATTTTTATAGTGAAGCCAACAAAGCCTACTGGTAACTGCCATTAATTTGCTGGGAAAGGACTTGTCAGTGCAAGTATCTGATTGCAAATACTTCTTGGTCTGCACTCAGATTATTTTCCAGTAACATGTCTCTCCAAGAGTACTTGCCAGCTGTTGCTTCTGGCAACCACATTAGGCTGTGTTTTTTCTCTACTGTTGCTTCTTTTTTAGTAATGTCTTTCTTTTGGTTTGCCAACAAGGCTTCATAGCTTTCCACGGTGCTGCAAGGTCCACTTTTGAACAAGTACCTCAGAAAAGGCCTCCAAGAAAGCAGAGCAGCCATAGGAAAAGAAGGAAGGTTTTGGCATGGAAAGACACATGGATAATAATGGGAAGCAGGGGAGCCTGGTGAAGCTCACAGCATGCAGGAGGTGGCTCTGCACCCAGAAGTTGAGCATCCTTGATGCCAGGGAGAGCCTGCATAGGCTGAGGGAGAAGATCTGATAGCTGCAAAAGGCTTGAACATCAGGGTTAGGAAATCCCCCAAAGAGAAAACAGTTGGAGACTGTAAAAGTATTTGAGGAGTGAGAAGTGTCAGATAAGCTTGGCCTTTCTTCCTCTTCAATGTGAGATGCTTGGGGCTGCCCTAGGAGGGTGAGACATGAAGGGTCAGGGAGTAGCCAGTACTACCCATGGGCTTGGAGGGGAGGAGAATGGCCTCTGGGATATGGGATCAGGCCAGGATGCCAAGCGGAGCCACCGCCAGCCTCACTCTCAGTGCAAAGAGAATCAACAGTCAGTGTTAAATGCAGTTTTCTTTACGCTTCTATAGGCATAGATCCTGCTGATGCTCAAATTCCCTCCACCCATCATACCTCACCAGGTTGCCATTAAGCTTGACTTCTTAAGAAAGCAATTCAACTCCCTCTCTGCTTGCAGGGACTTTCCAAAGAAACCACTGTCAGAACCCGCTTAGGCAATTCCAGAATGTCCAGTTTACAGCAGAAAACTGAACACTCTAAGGTCTGCTGAGAGCAAGCACCTCTGTTCTGATGACAGCCTTAAAACACAGCAGGATGGGCTGGGGAGAGGTTGACTGGGGATGAGATCAGCCCCAAGAAAGAATGTATTTGCCCTCTACCGTTTGAGCTTGCTTTGGGCATTGCCAGGTATTGGGAAGATAAATCCCTTTCCTTCAAAGCAATTGTAACTTTATTAGAGGTCTGGCTGGAATGCAGCAGCTGATCATGTGGTTATACAAAAAGCGTTTCACTAGAAAGGAAAAGAACAATCCTGTAGAAATATCCTGCAATCCTCCTTAATTTACTAATAAAATATAGCCACTGGGCTTCTGTTGTGTGATAGTGGTAAAGAACCACTTTCTTCTAACACCAGACAAGATAAGTGTTAGAGTGAGAGAAAGAGCAAGGCTTTTTTGCATCCCACCATGGTATCACCTCAAGATCCTAACAAAATCTCCTGTAACTTTAAAAAGATGAACACATATCCTTGCCCCTCCCTAGTACAGTGAAGAACCCTTAGCCTGGGGCTTTCAAAACAAGAGAGATTCAATTCAGTTAAGTGTATTTTCTTTCACTGACAAAAACAGGGTGAGAGGGGGGAAAAAGAGCAGTAAATGGAGCAAAAGCCGAATATGTAGGAGCACAAACCCCTACTTTGACCTGGTTGCAGAGAAAATGGAAGGGTAGCTGCTCAAAGCATCCCTTGGAACACACGCTTAGTTTGTGAAGCAGGGAATGGAAAGCGAAAAGACTGGAAGGAATGTCCTATAAGGAGTGGCTAAGGACTCTGGGCTTGTCTGGTTTGGATAAAAGAAGGCTAACGGGAGATCTCCCTGCAGCTTTCTGAGGAGGGGAAGTGGAAAGGGAGGGATGTTGAGCTCTTCTTCCTGGTATCCAGTGATAGGATATGTGGGAATGGTTCAAAGCTGCACCAGAGGAGGTCTAGACTGGACATCAGGAAACATTTCTTCACCAAGAGGGTGGTCAGACCCTGGAACAGACTTCCTAGAGAGGTGATCGATGTCCCAAGCCTGTCAGTGTTTCAGAGGCATTGAGACAATGCTCTTGACAACATGCTTTGAGCTGATCAGCCCAAAACTGTTCAGGGAGTTGGACTAGACGATTGTTGTGGGTCTCATACAACTGAACTAATAGTCTGTTCTATTCTAGACATTATGGACAGAGCTTCCAGTCTGAGGTATGACTTTAAGGAATAAACATCCTAGCTCTGCAGCCTGGATAGTTGTAGTTCTCTGGTCTAGGGGGCTTGAAAACCTTTGAGCAAGTAATGTGCCAAACTGCAGGGCTATCCTCCTTGCAGCTACAGGGACTGAATGAGCCTTGGTGCACTTCAGGGGTTTATTTCAATGAGTCTCTTTCAATCTGGCATCTCAGGCATAATTAAAAGTGAATTACTTATTAGCTCAGGGGCTTCCCCCGTTTTTAAAGAAAAGAGATACTGCCTGCTGCCTGAGATGGGATGGGCAAGACTGCAGGTAGCATCGCTACAGCTCTGCAGGATGATGCTCTGCAGGACTTCTGCATTCCTCAGCAACACATGCATGTCAAGAACTAGGCTGCTTGGATTTAAAATCCTAGAGTGCAGTCAGGATGCAGAGTTCAAACCACCTCAGCAAGCATCTAAATGTTAACATGAGCTACTAACAAGTTTTCTCAGCAGTGATGAGTGGTGTAGCTCTTCAGCACAGCCCGCTCCCACCCGATGACTACAGGAGCAGGACTAAGGCAACAAGGTCCTGCTCCCCTTCCCACCACCCTCTCCCATATACCAGCACACAATGGTCTCACTCACCTCGGCTGGGAAGAAGCAAGCAAGGAGCAAACACTGCTGGGGAGATCACTTAGTGCCTGCCTCACCCTCAGAGCAGATTATTCATCTGCTCCTCTTAGCAGTTTTAAAAGCACTTATAAAAGCAGCCGGCATGATACCATCATGTCCCTGGCCAAGCCATCCCAGCATCTTGCCAGCTTGTCCCTCACTCTTCTGTACCCTGCTTTTAATCCTGTTTTAAACACTGCCTTGAAATGCACTCGCGGGTGCTTCTCTTGCAGCTTGTGGGTTCAGAGCTCTACAGCCCTAGCAGTACCTCAACAGGAAAGCAGGTTAAAACCTTTCGGGGGCAGTTCATTTCCCACTTTCTAGTTACCCAGAAGTAGAAGAAACTTACCCTCAAGCCAAGGAAGGAGGCAAATACAGCTCAGGCTCAGCCTGAGAAGTTCCATGGTCTACCAGCACAGCAGGGGTGAAGGAGCCCCTGAAGTTTTTTGCCTATAAGAAGTGTCCAGCAGCTCAGTTTTCCCCCTTCCTCTGTCATTCACAGCAGAGAAACCTGCTGGGAAGAGAAAAACTCTTTTGTCTTAGCGCTGGAGACTTGGCAGCTGGCTTATCAGCAAAGGATCAGCCTGGAGACGCAGTCCCGCTCCGCCGTTATCCCTTAGGACAGATCATATGACGAGCCCGGATGGGGGGGACACTGAGATGCTCACAGCCGCTGAGCTCGGCTCCTTAGCAGCCACGGTTGCTCCCAGCAATGACAGCTGAATGCTAAGCAGGCTGGAGAGCTGCCTCCACCAGGGCTGGGAGCGGAGGAGAATGCAGGGCTGGCCTAGCAAGAAAAGGCAAAGTTCGGAGTGCCTGGAGGGGCGTGGGATGTGTCTGCTGAAACCCTGAGCCTGACTGTGCCATCACAGAGTTGTTCTCTCCTTAGGAAGAATTATCCCTAAGGAGATGAGTTTAAGCCCTGTTACAGGTCGCAGTGGAGATAAAGTCTTACAAACCTGCCACAGGATCCCGGTGCCAAATGGTGATGGGTGGGCAGTCAAACTCCTGGCTGCAGAGCAGGTTCCTGCTGTGGGTTTGCTGCGATGCCCACCTGAGGGTCACTCAGGTGGAGTTTGGCTTTTCGTGCATCTGTTTGGGCTCTGCATGGCGAAACCCCACACATTCCTTCCGCAGGGACAGCAACAAAGGCTTTCAGGTGAAATAGCACAAAGGAAGCCAGAGACACAATTTTGCTAGTGAGATGCTCCCATTCATCCATCCTTTCTGCACTTGTCTGTCCCACCTGCTCACCGGGTCTTTCTCACCCACATGTATCATTAACACCTTTGTGTAAAACCACATAAATTGATGATTTCACTTTTACTTTTGGGGGCCAGTGCACCAATGTCCCATCTCCAGATCTGCCCATGAGACCAGGAGTTACTGTGAGAGCTGGGAGTGGCTTTGTTTAGTGGCTAAGCTGTCAAATCAAATAAAGACAGTGTCGGCATCCATGCTTGGGTCAGAGCCTTGTTAAGATGCAGTTCCCTCTGTGCCTAGACATGGGCTGACAGCTCCTGGCTTTCCACCTCCCAGAGGAGGAATCTGGCATTCAACCAGACTGGCTTCTTCCCAGGAGGATGAGGATATGGTGAGGGATATCCTACTGCCAAACAAAAAGGAAGACTGGAGCAAGTTCTTGCCTTGGCAAGGTTGCTTCTTTCTGGCTGTAGCTGTGTGCTCAGTAAAAATACCAGAATGCTGGTTTCTTTGGGTTTACTGGTTACTTTTCCCCATGGGAATAGTCAAGTTTCACCAAATACCATGCATATTTAATCTAAAAAGCACATATGTTAAACTCTCCTCTGCATGACTTGCATTGAAAATGCAAATGTTCTCCACTGCATTTGCTGATTGAGTGTGCCTTTCCCACAGGATAAGGTGAGGAAAGAGATCACAGTGAAGGTGTCTTCCCATCAGACAGAGAGTGTCACAGTGAATATCCTGGTGAAAAGGTCGCTGTGCTCTTCTGCTGTGGATCCTACTATTGCTCCAGACCTGGGAGGTGCTACATCTCCTACATTTCCCCTTCTGGCCCTTCCATTATGTACAAGGGAAACTGAGGCACAGGAATGCTGTGATACGCTGAAAGCCATGAATTCTCTCTCAGCTCCTGAATCCCAGATTTCTTCCAATCCACTAGATTGCAGTTGCATTTAACATCCAGAAAGTCTTCCCTGTGTGTACCAGGAGGGTGTCCTCTTCCTGCCAGGCAGGGGCTGTCAGGGGTCTTTGCTGCAGTTCTAGCATGGAGTGGACTATACAGGATGAGGCTATAGGTCTGCCCCTCAGGTTTGAATCCAGCAGGGACCAACAGAGGATGCCAAGGGAAAATTAAGAAAGTAGAAAGTATATCCCCTGCTCTTCTCCTGCTATTTCCAGCTCAGGATTTCCCAATCCCAGTATGATTAGCAGTTCTCTTGGCTCTATGTGATGAGCAGCTCAGATTTTGCCCTTGGCAAGCCCCTATCACCTGCATGGGGGCATTGATCATGTCCTCATTCCCACCGTTTCCCTTCTTCCTGCAGATAATTAACCTTATCAGGACTTTCTGACTTATTCTGGTGTCCTATAGTTCTGTTGGAGCCGAGGAGAGGAGAAGCACCTTTCCTTGCTGTCTCCTGGCTTTGGTGCCATCACCTCCAGCTGGCATTAAGGGTGACAATGGATTCCATGGCACAGAACTTGACTGCTCTCCTTGCTGTCTACTACCCTGCCCTGTGGCATCATACTGGAGGTCTGTTCCATCTGGAGATCTGCTCCATCCAGAGATGAAGCTTAACACTATATTCAAAGGCAAATACCTTTTTCCTGACTTTGCCAATGCCTCAATGAGGAACAGTGTGTTCAGGCTGCCATTAAGCCATACTGCCATTGGATTGAGGAGACCCTAGCCCAGAACCAGATGTAATTTTTAATTTCTGGAGAAAAGTGGTCTGTCTAGAAGTGAAGTGTCAGTATAGATGAAAATGAGCCAGTTGAATGACAGTCACTGAGACTTTTAAGATTTCAGACACTACCTTGGCCTTTTTCTTATACATGCAAGAAAATACTTGCATATGTAGCCTTAGAGTTTATTCTTCTGTCATGCATTGTCTTGCTTACAGCATGGCATATCCTCATGTGTAGGGATGCTTTCTTCAAATTCCCAGGCTGATCTTAGAAGAGAGCAAGTTGCTTTCCAGCTGTGGTCTCTCCTGTGTGGAACAGAATAGTCCCAAAATTTCTGTCTTTCAGTCACATAATTTCCACATCGGGTTAGTTCTTGCTGACCAGAGTCCCATGGAGCAACCTTGTTCTTAGCTCCATCATCGGTTTGATGAGTGCATTTCTTTTTTGTCCTCTTTTTGTAGCTCCCAGTGGCTTTAATTAAAGTGATGAGCAAGTGAAATGTCATCTCTTTCTGATAGGGACATGGTGTTATCCACCATATCTTCAGACACAGAGATCACTCACCAGCCACCCAAAAGCAGCTCTGTCTGCTGTGGGACTGATGGCTGCTTTCTGGCACACATTACCTGGGAGTGCAAGCAGAGCCAAATATTTTTCTAGCCTAAAATCTGAGGGATGCTCAGGGACAGCACAGGCATTCATTGGGCTTTCAATCCAGCCTTGGAGCCAGCAAGGCTCTTTACTGAGCTGAAAATGTAAGCTCATCCAGTACCCTCAGTCTCATCCCCAGAGAGGGATGGCAAAACTCACACTGGGTCTCTGGAGCGAGGAGGGTTGGGGTTCTGAGGGGCTCTCCCATTGTTCAATATTTTAGGGAGGGTAACTTTCTTTGGACAGAGATGGAAATTAGTGTTAACTTCCTTTTCGGTTGTCTGGTCTTTTGCAGGTTCTTTCTGCTGGGTGCCTGGTTCAAAGTGCCTGTGAAAGTATCAGCTTCAGCCATGACTCTGTTAGAGCAAGTCCAGAGGAAGCCACAAAGGTGATCAGGCGGCTGGAGCTGATCAGGGGGCTGGAGCACCTCCCATATGAGGATGGGCTAAAAGAGTTGAGCTTGTTTAGCTCAGAGAAGAGAAGGCTCCATGGAGACCTCATGGCAGCCTTCTAGCACTTAAAGGGGTTACAGGAAAGATGGGGAGGGACTCTTTATCAAGGGAGTGCAGGGATAGGACAAGGGGGACCGGATTTAAGCTGAAAGAGGGGGGATTTAGATTAGATCTTAGGAAGAAATCTTTTCTTGTGAGGGTACTGAAGTATCGGCACAGATTGCCCAGAGGAATTGTGGTTGCCCCATCCTTGGAGGTGTTCAAGGCCAGGCTGGATGAGGCTTTGAGCAACTTGATCTAGTTGAAAATGTCTCTGCTCATGGCAGGGGGGAGTTGGAACTGGCTTTGAGGTCCCTTCCAATCCAAACCATTATGTGATTCTATGATTCTGTGTAATTTCTGGAAAACCCAGAGAGGTCTCTCTTGCTTATGACCAGGCTGAGTTTTGGTGGTAAAACCCCTATCACATCCCTTCGGCTGCAGGCTTGCACTAATCATGATTCAATCCTCCATCCATATACACTTTGAAGATGGGCATTCATTGCCCAGGTTGAAGCTGGATAAATGCTGACCCAACCTGACATTGTCAGGTTGTCTCTGCAGTGAAGCCTTTGATCACAGAGAAGCACTTGGCATCAGACATATAGGAAAATAACCACAGTAATGATCCTGTGTTGCCAAGAAAGGATGCAGAAGGAAAAAGAAGTTTTTTTACATACTGAAACTCTCCCATGGGCAGGAAGCAGAGCTGGTTTGGGATAAAGCAGCATCCCCAAAGGTGTCTGGGTTACATGTGGTCCCTACTCCTACGCAAGCAGTAGACTGAAACTTTGGTGAGCGCAGAGCAGTTGCCCTCACCTTACCCAAGCGCCTCGTCTCCCACTGTGGGTGCACCAGTGCTGCAAGAAGTTCCAGAGGGGCAGGTATGAGGTAAATTGCCCAGGATCCCTCATTCTGGCATCTGGCTCATTCTGGCTCTCTGTGGCTTTACCCACACAGAGTCTGAAACATTCCTCAAGGATTTGCCGGGAATCTTTGGTGTTCATAGTAGATGTCTGGCTCCTTCTCAAAAGAAAATAGTAACAGAGAGTGGTTCCCCTCCTAGGTGAAATCTTTCGAGTGTTGAGCCTCTTTATTTCACTGCTGTTTACAGGCAGCTCCCATGGGCTTCTTCTCCAAGCAGAGCCTCTACCTGAGCTTGGGTCTAAGTGGGAGAAAGCCCAGCTCAGACCCAGGTCCATATCTGACATTCATTCAATGGCATGAGCCCAGCTCACTGGCATCATTCAGAGCAGCCTAAGATGAGAGCAGTGTTTTTTCTTCATTTTTTTCCCACTGTTCACACAATTGCAGCTGTGGCACACAATGACCTTTTTTCCCCTGTTCTGAGCTTTGTTTATTGCTCTCTGGTCAATTTGCCTCTTCATCAATGGGAAGCATCTCAAAAGAAATCCCTGGACCTCCTTACAAGCACTGATCCTGATACAACAGGGTCTGATGGGCTCAGTGCTGCGCAGGGGATGCCTGATAACCAGTCATCCTGCAGCCCTTGGATAAGCCTGGAAGCATTTGCAGAGTTTCACCCTGGCCTAATGGCTCGGCAGATGGAGCTCCTTCCCAAGGATGCAGGCAGAGAAACTCAGTGTGCAGGGGGATGCTGTGGCCACTACTTGCCGCTTGGAACAGCACATGGACATTCTGTGTAAGCTCAGGAGTAAGACAGAGCTCTGAAATAGGGGAAAAGTTGATTTTGCGTTTTTTTTTTTTTTTCCTGCTGGCTTGTAAAGGAGGAGTTTGTATGAAAGGGCTGGAGAGGGACTTTCCACTGCCTGCTCCTATAGCAATTAGGAGTGAAAGACCTGCACAGTAAACTCTGCTTTATTCCCAATAGTGAGTGACTGGGATACTCCAGATAACGAAAACGCCTAGGTAATATTTCTGCTCTGTACCTGAGCTGGATTTGCATGACTCCAGGTGGCTTATAGCACTGTCAGGCTTGTATAGGATTACCAGCTTTGCAGCAGCATTTTGAACAGAGTCTGTGCAGCCACCTTCATGACGAGATGAACTAAAAACCCTCCAGGGCATCAGGATCTGTGGGGAGCGGTGCAGAGACCCCCAGATCACCAGAAATAAGTCTGCTCAGCAAAGTCTGGTGGGTGTGAGCTGGTCAAGGTCTTTCTGTGCTCCTGGTACATCCCTGCATGATGGACACAGGCATCCCTGCAACTCAGACTCAGCTGTCAATATAGAATTGATATGAACCAAGCTGCTGTTCCAGCCTAAGGACCTGGGTGAGATGCTCATGGACCAAGGTAAGGCCAGCCATCACTGTTGTCATTGCTGGAGCTATCAGGAATTGCTCAAAGCCCAGAGCTGGGGTGAGGGGTACAGGCAGTGCTGTGACTCATATCTCTCCCTGCTTTGGGACACAAGTGAGTTTTGAATTTTTTTCCCAGCTCTCAGGATGAACAGGATCATGCACCACTCCATGGTAGGGACTCTGGCCACATCCAGGGATGTGAGTGCCCCTACCTGCACTGCATGGACTGCACAGTGCTCTTGGCCACGTCATCTCACCCTCTACATCCATCCCCCAGCAATACAGCCTTGCATTAAGCCTTGTTGGCTTTGTAGCAAAAACATGGCAGCTCATGCGATAACCTTGGCAACTCCTCGCTCCTCCTTCTTGGCTGCAGACATAGTAGATACCTGTTTTCTCATGTTGTCTGTACACACAGCAAAAATGATAAGCAAACCTCCCCTGGGCCCCTTTTAGCAATAAATCCACCATATAATGCCTGCATGGGCCAGGCTAGTATGGGAAATGGGAGCTGACGGGAACGGCTTTCTTCTTTAGGTGTGTTTTCTGTTAAAACATTGGAAACAGTTTAAAAGGACTTGGTAAATGATTAAACAGTTCTTGTAGAGTTTGACAGGGCAATGTTTATGGCCATGACTTATAGCTACCTATAGCGCTTTCTGCTAGAACATGTCATATAACAGGTTTGATAACATATTATAAAAAGAGCAGATCTTAATATAAAAAGCTCTTTACTTAAAGTCAGAATTTTTTTCCTGGTGGGCTACTGGATGAGTTGATGCTCTCCCTGCACTAGCAGAAGGGTAAATGCTTTAGAAAAGAGGAAGTCTAAAGATTCCAGTGTCACATGGCTGGGACCTGGACTGAGGCTTGACAAACTTGTGCTATATGTGCCAAGATATAGGGTGAGTTGCTGGGGATGGATTTGCTCTCAGGGAAGCTCTGAAGGTCGGTATTCAAAGAGGTTTAGGTGCATTGCTACCCTTTGTGCTGGCTGACATACGTTTCAGCGCTTGAAACCCTTGCTTAGCTCCTGTTTGACCCTAGGAGGGTCTAAAGTCCTGGCTCACATTGTGCGTGTCACAGTGCTGGGTATGTCAATGTTTAATCAGTGTGTGCTAAGGGCTGCTTAGATCCTTGGGGTGAGGAATCCCAGCTCCTTTCAGAGAAAGACCTTGAAGGACTGATGGGGCCAGACCCATACCAAATTGGTCTATGATAAACCAGCCCAAATAAAATACAACTGTGCCTGCATCCCTAGGGCATCTGGCTTTTGTTGTGCTCTAGGAGCATTTGACTCATCCTTGCTTGGAAGTAGTTGCAGTTAGCATTGCTTAATTCAGTATTCACTGGAGCAGAGAGGCTTTACAAGGCCTGGTTAAATATTCATGTGGAAGAGATGTTGTGATACTATAACCCCATGGATGGAGAAAGGACAAGGCTGGATCTGGGCTCTGGGATACCAACGTTTACCCTTTGGCAAAACTTTTTTTCATTGCCCTCAGGCAGTGCTCAGGCTGCCACTTTGGCCAGCAGATGTTTAATGCTTTCTTGAGGCAAAAGCTTTGAAGGACAAGAGTTTTCAGTTTCAGAGACTCTCTTAGACTTCTGAGATCTTTCTCAGAAATCCCAGTTTCGTCCTGTTCTGCCTCCCAATGGGCCAGCACCTGTTTTTCCCACACAAAACCTGGGAGTTGTGGTACAGCTCCACTGTGATGGGCAGGGCTGGGGTACCAATGCAGCATCCTGCCAAGTTATAGGAGGCAGAAAACTCAAAAGGCCCTGGGGACAGGACAGATTGTCCCACAAGCCCTGAATCCCTTGCCTACTGTCTTTCTGCCACTGATCTTCTACCTTCAGAATAAACCAAGGGATTTAAATTGATTGCCTAGAAGAGAAATCACTACATAGAAAGCTGGGAAACTTACTGCATATCCTTTATTCTTGATTTTGGAGTCCTGATGTCCCTATGGGTGTAGGTTTTTATTTTATAATGTTGCTATTTGATATATTTATTTAAAAAGGCGTAAGTCCTGAAAACCTTTCTTACCTCTCCCTTTACTTTCCTTGTTTTTTTCACCTTGGAAAATGGTGGAGTTCATCTTAAAGGAAAGTCCTTTCTGGGAGGGTGAAAGGAGAGGTAGAAAAAGAGGAAAGTTTTGAGGGCGGCAACCAAGGACTGACCCAGCACATAAAAATATCTTCAAAGCAAAGAGATTGTTTTGCAAAAACACCAGGGTTTCACCGGAAACCACCCGAGCTGGAGCTGCAAAGCCATGTTGGGAGCTGCGCCAGCACTGGGGAGGCTGCCAGATCTGAGCACTTTGGGGCTGGCAGTGCTCTGAGTTCATGGGTAACCCAACCTGCTCCCCAAAATCATCCTTGTTCTGGATCGCCAGCATTTTGGGGCCAGAGCAACCTTCTTTCTCTCACCCCCTACCCCAGATAGACTTCACCCGGAAAGGCTTTTATCCACTCTCACTCTTTTTCATAGCAAAGCCTCAATTAACCTGGAAATGCATTACAAAAACTGACTGAGCGTCTCATTCGGTTGATTGGGAGGCTGGTACGATCAATCCCAAATGTGGTGACCTCTGATATTTGTAATGGCTCCCTGGGCAGCTTATCTTCTCTGTGTACTTAGATACTGATGTCACGCCTGGCATGTATTGCTGAGCGTGGCTCGGATGAGCACACTGACTCTTTTTCCTCTTCTCCATAGAGGCTGCTCCTTCGTATTTTTTTGTGTCAGATCACACAGACCCCATGGTGGGGCCATGGAAGCTGGGAGCTCAGTTGCAAGGAGTGTATTGCCTCGAGCTACATCCCTCAGATTCCTCCACCTGTTGTTTTTGGTGGTAGTGGGTGCTCTTTCAGATGCTGTGAGCTGCACTATACTGGCTGGCTTGGTGACGCTTGCTGCAGCTGGGAACTGTGTTTTCTTGTGTATTTCTCAGCAAAACAAGGTGTCAATGTAGTCCTGATCTTGCAACAACTTCAGTTTAACACCCCCATCCCCAGGTTCCATGCCAAAATATCTTACACTCCCACTGCTCTGTAGCGTCTTGCCTGGCACAAGCCCAGGAATTACAAGAACTGAATCAAGATAAAAAAAGAAGAGGTGTATGCAGGCAAACATGCACTTATTCCCCTGTGAGGGCGAGAGAGGCTGTCCTGGGGTGATAGCTCCATAATGGGAAGAAGGGCAGGCAGCTGAAGGGCTTTGCCCAGCCGCCCCAGAGCAGTGCAATGCTGTCCACAAAGTGTGTGTGTCCCCGTGTCTCCATGTCCCATGCAGCTCAGGCAAGGAGTGAAGTGCAGAGAGATAAACCATCACTCGCTGCCTGCTTCCCTGGGGGGTAATGAGGACCAGCAGGCAGGCTGGATACTTCAGCACAGCATTTCTCTGTCTATATCAGATGCAGAGTAGTTGTGGACAGGTGGGAAAATCTGGCAGGACATCTGGTTAATGTAAAAACAGATCAACTTTTGATATCTGGTTTGTATACTCACGTACCAGCTCCTTTCCCTGGCCCCATGCTCCTCCAAGTTCTGGACTGACTTTCATATCTTTGCCCTTGTTCTGCAGGACACAGCAAGGCTGCAGCCAAGAAAGGGTCATGGGAATACTGGCACAGTCCTGCTCTAAAAAAGCTCAACCCAGCTGCCAGTGAACAGGCTGCGACCGCAAAGGGAGCCAGACAGCAGGGCCAGGGCTGCAGACTGCGAACAGGAGGCAAAGAACTATGACTGTTAGAAACATTTAACTGTTTTTTTGGTGTTTATAACCCTCTTCTTCATGAAACACTGCAGGTGTTAGCGGCCACGCTTTGGAAATAAGACAGTGACCACCTTCATGAAGAATCTTGTACTTTCTGTCCAGTAATTGGAGGAAAAAAAATAGCAGCAAGGTTTCTAACCAGGCACTGACACTGCCAAGGACTCATGGAGAGTCTGATCACCCACCGCACGGGAAAACATGGAAAAGCTCAGAAGTGGAGTACTAATGAAATGTGTTTGCCTGGAAATGTCACGCCAGTGAAGCAGAAACCCTCCAAGGAGCTGAGGCCCATGCTCAGGGCCATCTTGCTGGGCCTCATCCTGTTCATTGCTGCGGTTGTGGCCTGGTGCTACTACACTGTGTCCCTGAGGAAGGCAGAGCGGCTGAAGACGGAGCTGATGGACCTGCGAGCGGACGGCTTTGTCATCAGGAACCAGAATGGGGAAGTGGTCTTCCGTCTGGCCTTCCGCTCGGGCAGACTCGACCTGGAGTCGTGCTCCAAGGAGGGTGAGATTTTGAGCTGCACGCGGTCGGGCAGGGGCCCGCTCAACTTCTTCATCCAGACGGTGAAGCCCAAGGACACGGTGATGTGCTACCGCGTGCGCTGGGAGGAGCTGGCACCCGGCCCGGCGGTGGAGCACACCATGTTCTGGGAGGACGCCCACTGGTACGGGGGCTCGGAGATGAGCATCCAGCACTGGCCCATCCGCCTGTCCGGCTACCAGGAGCCCGTGCCCTACGTGACAAGTGACGTCTACTCCTTTCGCGACAGCTTTGGTGGCATCCTGGAGCGCTACTGGCTCTCCTCCAAGGCAGCAGCCATCAAGATCAACGACTCCGTGCCCTTCCACCTGGGCTTCAACGCCTCCGAGCGCACACTTTTCTTCCAGGCTCGCTACAAGGATTCACCCTACAAACCCCCACCTGGGCAGCAGCCCTTCCCCGAGCTCAGCTACCGGGTCTGCGTGGGCTCCGATGTCACATCCATCCACAAGTACATGGTGCGCAGGTACTTCAACAAGCCCTCCAAGATCCCTGCTGAGAACGCCTTCCGATATCCCATCTGGTCCACCTGGGCCCTCTACAAAAAAGGTATTGACCAGAATAAAGTTCTGCATTTTGCAAGAAACATTAAGAAGTATCGTTTTAACTGCAGCCACATTGAAATTGATGACATGTACACACAAGCTTATGGAGACTTTGACTTTGACCCCATCAAGTTCCCCAACGTAACAGAGATGTTTGCAAAACTGAGGGAGGATGGGTTCAAGGTCACTCTGTGGATTCATCCCTTCATACACACAGATTCTTCCAATTTTGGGGTGGGGATCGAACGTCAGCTGTTCATCAAGGAACCATCAGGGAGGCTGCCAGCCATGGTGGAGTGGTGGAATGGCATTGGGGCCATCCTGGACTTTACCAACCCAGCAGCCCGGGACTGGTTCCAGAGCCACCTGCGCCAGCTCCGACACAAGTATGGCATCTCTTCCTTCAAGTTTGATGCAGGTGAGACCAGCTACCTGCCCAAGCAGTTCAGCACCTTCCGCCCACTCTCAGACCCCAGCATCTGGTCACGGCGCTACACAGAGATGGCCATCCCCTTCTACGAGCTGGCCGAGGTGCGAGTGGGCTACCAGTCACAGAACATCTCCTGCTTCTTCCGTATCATTGACCGCGACTCCGTCTGGGGCTACGAGCTTGGCCTCAAGTCCCTCATCCCCACAGTGCTCACCATCAGTATGCTGGGGTATCCATTTGTACTGCCAGATATGATTGGAGGAAACTTCCTCCCCAATAAGACAGAAGGAGCGCTGGAGATCCCTGACCGTGAGCTGTACATACGATGGCTGGAGCTGTCAGCCTTCATGCCCTCCATGCAGTTCTCCATCCCACCCTGGCTCTACGACAAGGAGGTGGTGGAGATTGCGCAGAAGTTCACAGAGCTTCATGAGTCGCTGGTGGCCCCCCTGCTGCTGGAGCTGGCGGGGGAGGTCACAGACACAGGTGACCCCATCATCCGTCCCATCTGGTGGATCTCACCCAGCGATGAGGCTGCTCACAAGATTGACTCCCAGTTCCTCATTGGTGACACCCTTATGGTTGCCCCTGTCCTGGAGATGGGCAAGCAGGAGCGTGACGTCTACCTGCCAGCGGGCAAGTGGCGCAGCTACAAGGGGGAGCTGTTTGAGAAGACCCCGGTGCTGCTCACAGACTATCCCGTCGACCTGGATGAAGTCGCCTATTTCCTCTGGGTTTCTTAAGATTCTCCTCCATCAGCTTTGCAGTTGTTTCGGTTTTAATGAACAGTTTGCTTTAATGATCTGGGGATTTTAGTATTTTTTTAAAGTGGAAATACTTTGGTATGTAATTCAAAGAAAACATTGTGACCTCTGTTTTGTTTGGCAAGTGCTGTAGAGACACTTATTTATTAAAATACATCGGATCTTACTGCAGTAAAATCAATAACAATGTATAGGAACACATTATCTGCTCGTAATAGTTTCTGAGTTAGAAATGCCATGCATGCTCTTGGTTTGTATAGGAAATTACATGGACTCTTTTCCTACCTTATTTCACAGCTGATCCCTTCAGATATTTATAATTCTATTTACTTATTGAAGGAGGCAGTTGCAGTAGTGTATTTTTTTTTTATAAAAAGCAGTCTGTAATTATCCTGAAGAGGATGGTCCTGCATTTTCAGCCTGTACATGCTGATGCTACTGCAACAAGAGGAGATTTAATTTCCCACAGCCTGATCTATCTAAGCAATGAGGAAAAGATACAGCACTTGCTAATCCTGTGGTCACCTTTTCTCCCCCTTTACTGGAAGAAATTATTGAGAACATTGTTTGTAGTGTGTATTCAGCCATGGCGGTAAACGTATGGTGAAATCACATGGCAGTCAAGGTTAAAACCTGGCACTGTCATGTATAGCTTAGGACCCAATAAGATCCATGTGTGTTTTGGGACCGCATTTAGAGCTGAAAGCTGAAATCTGTCACATCCCAGGAGATGACTCAGCCATCATCCTCCTGAGAAAGCTCAGAAAATTAGCAGATCAGCCCAAGGGTCCTTCTGCCTCAGTTTCCCTATAAAAAGTGTTCTCCCGTGCAATCAGCTGTGTTGATAGAGATCCCTGTCCATAAGCCAGCATCCTTCCGTCTGTGGAAGTGATTTCTGGGTGAAGGTGTCTCAGCAGCACCTGCAGGCTTGAGTAGGTTGTGAAGTGCTCTCCACTTTTTGTCATGTCTTCCTGTTTTTAAGCAAAGAGAATTGTGAAGGTGACATAACTGAGCAGTTTAGGAGTGTCCTAGGGTTCTCTTGGGCTACAGTGCTCCTTCCCAAAGCAAAAGACTGGTTCCTTTGCTGACCCCAGTGCACTGCTAGTAGGAACGTAGGAAGTACAGCTGTTCTTGTCCCCAAAGCAGGAGAAAGGTACTTTCTTTTTTTTATGAGTTTGTCCCAGAGCTGTTCCATATAAAAAGTAAACAGGGATTGAGAACATTGCATTCACTCCAGATCTGGTTTGGTGCCCAGGTGAAGCAGTCCCAAAACTGGCTCAGACCCCTGTTGCCCATCAGTGGGTCCATTATGCCACAAGGATCCTGCTTGTTCACAGTGGCTGGAGAACAGTGCAAAGTGGGATGAACCAGAACATCTTCTAGATGCCCCTTCACGCAGCTCAAGCCAGGGTAACACTGTCACTGGTGTGGCAATGGGTAGGAAAAACAAAATCTAGAGACTTGAAAGGGAGAGTAATGCTCAGTCTGGCTGCTGCATTTGAGGTTAACAAATCATCTCTAGGCACTTACCTGGCCTTTCTCCCACTCCAGGATAGTGATTTCCGCAGATGAGTCTCCCCTGAGGATGGTTTCTCTCAGCTGCTGCTTTGAAGTTATTAGGGGTCACCAACAGCTGGGACTGGGACAACCAGGGGGTCCTGGGGAGCTAGGAAAATTCCTCTGGCAAGGAAAAGCTTTTTGAAAAGCTGGTGTACAGAGAAAGGTGGGAGAACCAGGCTCCAGCTCCCTCATATCACATCTTCCCCTGTAATCAGTGTGCTCTGTGTGCACACGCATGGCTCTGCATCACAGGCTGGGGAGCGAAATCATCACTGAGACTCTCTGCAAACTGTAGGGATGATATAAACTGCCTAATCCCACTTGACTGTGAAAATCTCTCCCCAGGTCCCCATCTGTGTCCAGTCTTTCCCCCAGAGCCTTTCCTGGATGAGCTGCATGGAGTCACGGGGGACCGATGCTGTGAGGAGGCATCCTGTGAGGGGGTTGCACTGCGTGCATCTCTCCACATTACTCTGCTGCTCTGGGGCTCTGTGTTGCCAGAGGGACATCTTTACCTTGCTACGCTTCAGTGCCGAGCAAGGGCTGTTTGCTGGAGGTGCTGGTGACACGGGACTCTGCCTCAGCCCACTGCTCACCACAGGCTACATGGGTTTTTTTTTTTGTTTTCTTTTTGGAGGGAGGGAGGGAATTTATTTCCCTTAATCTTCGGTGATCACTGAGCCAAATGCGCCCCCCCTCCCTAGCCCTATTAGCAAAACCCAATAATAAAATAAATAAAAATACTTGCTTTTCTCATCTTGCCCTCTGGGATTTTACATTAGTCCAGACCATCTTTATGGCTCTCCCAGTGCGAGGGATCTGCAGGCTGGCGCCTCCTGCTTGGCTCAGGACAAGCCATGGTTGAAGAGGTTGGTTTTTTTTCCCTAAGGCCTCCAGCCTGGCTGTGCGACCAAAGGGACTCTGTTGCTGTCAGCTTGTCTTTTCACTACAGTCTTCCCCAAATCTGTTGTTTTTTTCTTATTTGAAATAAAAGCTGTGTTTTCGAGCAAGGATGGGCACACTCACAGTCAGGATCATGTGGGTCAGCAGCCCTGCTGCTGTGACCCATAGGCACCTCGCTGAAATCTGGTTTGAAGTGAACTTGGCTTTTGCTGTAGCCCCACTGGGTTTTGGACTTCACCATCAACACTTCTCTCTACGCCATAACAGAGCCATGGATGTATTTTTAAGCACTGCCACTTAGCTGTGACCCAGTAGAGAGCAGACCCTGATCTCTGTCCCTATGTCCCCATGTCCCCAGCAAGCCTCATGCACCCAATCTGTGCACAGCACTAGCTTTTGAGAGGATGCAAACCAAAAACTAACCCAAACCCTAGTGATTCCAGGGCAGAGTCTTATGAGGAATGGCTGAGCCAAGTGGGATTATTTAGTCTGCAGAAGAGAAGGCTGAGGGGAGACTTTATCTCTCTGCAGCTTCCTGAAAGGAGTGTGTAGCGCGGTGGGTGTTGGTCACTTCTCCCAAGTATCAAGCCATATGTTGAGAACAAACAGCCTCAAGTTGTGCCATGGGAGGTTTAGATTAGGTATTAAGAAACCTTACTGAAAGAGTGGTGAAGAATTGGATCAGGCTTCCCTGGAAAGTGGTGAAGTCCCCATCCCTGGAGGTATTAAAAAAAAAAGTGTAGACATAGCACTTCGGGACATGGTGTAGTAAGCACGGTGGTGTTGGGCTGATGGTTGGACTGGGGGATCTTAGAGATCTTTTCCAGCCTTAATGATTCTATGATTCTATGATTTTGAGGATTTGTTGCAAGGCTGTAACTGCTGTAAACTGCTGAACCTGCCTCCAGGTCTCCAGCCAGCACCAGCTTCACCAGCCCAGGTGAGCACCAGCTGAATGTATGGATGCTGCTTGCACCCAAAGGAGAAGACAAAGGAAAGAGCACTGGAAAATATATTTTATTGCAAAAAGAGCACACTGAAGTTCCCCTCATTCCCCAGGCTAAGTAGTGTGTGTTGGCCAGTGCTAATGATGCCCAGGTAGCATGAGGGAGGCTGTGGTTTGTATGATAACATATGGAAAGGCAAAAAAACATTGTGCAGGGCAAAGCAGGCTCCTAAATGAGTTTCGAACACTCCATTTCTGGCACTCCCATAGCCACAAACATCTACTCTGTCCCCTCCCACTCATCTGCACCATATGGAAAGGGGGATTCTGGGGGCAGTGGGGAGAGCCAGGGCCCAGACAGACCTTCTGGAGTGCCCAAGGGAAGCCAAGAGCAGGCTCCTTTTTTCAACACCTGTGAAGAGTCCAAAGTCCATGTCATAGAATCATAGAGTGGTTTGTATTGGAGGGGACCTTAAAGATCAACCAGTTCCAATCCCTTGCCATGGGCAAGGACGTTTTTCACTGGATAAGGTTGTGGAAAGCCTCAGTCACCCTGGCTTTCAATGCCTCCAGGAAGAGGGCATCCATGACTTCTCTGGGCAACTTGTGCCGATGCCTCACCACCCTCACAGGAAAATATTTCTTTCTAATATCTAATCTAAATCTCCCCTCTTTCAGCTTAAAACCATTCCGCCTCATCCTATCCCTGCTCTCCTTGATAAAGAGCTCCTCCTCATCCTTCCTGTAGACCCCTCTAAGTACTGGAAGGCTGCTGTTCATATCTCCCCAGAGCCTTCTCTTCTCCAGGCCAAACAATCCCAACTCTCTCAGCCTGTCCTTGTTTGGGAGTGCTCCAGCCCTCTGATCATCTTTGTGGCCTCCTCTGGACTTGCTCCAAAAGATCCATGTACTTCCTGTGCTGAGGACTCCAGAACTGAACACAGTACTCCTAGTGAGGTCTTAGGAAAGTGGATCAGGGGGGCTGAATCACCTCCCTCAACCTGCTGGCCACACTTCTTTTAACGCAGCCCAGGATACGCTTGGCTTTCTGGGCTGCAAGCACCTATTACCAGCTCGTGCTCATCTTCTCATCCACAGCACCTCCCAGGTCCTTCTCCTCAGGGCTGTAACCATTCCTTTCTCCACCCAACACATATTTGTGCTTTGGATTGCCCAACCCAGCTGCAGGACCTTGCACTTGACCTTGTTGAACTTTGTGAGGTTAGCATAGGCCTCTGAGAGCAGTGTGGAAGAGCAAGTCCCCCAGAATCAGTGTTGATGGGCCCATTTCGTGTGAATGTCAGCAGAAACAGAGGCAAGTTGTCACGGTCCCCATCCTGCCACCCACCTGAGCGGATGCAGCACTGGTGTTTGCCTGGACCTGGTCTTCTCTAGACCATCCCTAAGACACAGCTATTCCCTTTGCTGTTGGGACCCAAGGGAGGGTAATGCATACCCCACAACAGCGGATCATCTCCATGTCCCCATCTCCTGCCCCACCACAAACAGAAGTTTAAAGCATACATCAAAGCTGCAGGCTGCAAGCTTAAATAAACCAACAACCTCAACTCTAAGTCAAGTGAAGTCTGAATGAAAAAAAAAACCCAAATCTGCCATAACCACTAGCCTCATGAACTGGTAGAGACAGACAGTTAAACTTCTCTTTGTTTTCCAAAGTTTTATATCAATCAAGGCGATTCATGTTACAGTTCTGTTTTCATAACAATTAAGAATTAGAAAAGTGGTTAAAAACAAACCCACCAGCATTACAATCCAATGTAGGACAGCATATGCAAACACAAGCATCCAGGTAAGCCAACACATGACAGTGCAAGCTTCAAAACTCAACAACACAGGCATCATGTTGACTTGCTGCTCAGCCACGATCCACTCCGGGCTGCGGTTGAAAAGGCTGAACCCAACCCTGAAACCCCTTTTGGGGCTTTTCTTTGGCTGAGTCAAACTAAACCCTGTTTTGGCCAGTGACCCATGGTGTAAACAGGAGAAATCTCCTCAGCTAGCAGTTCCCAAGGTGTCTGTGCACAGAGCACTTCTGGTCTGCAAGGTCCTAGAGGTCCTCAAGTCTTGCAGGGCTATAGCATAGTGTTAGAAATAGTGGTTTTGGTAAAAAGCTGGATGGAAAGAGCACCTAGAAGCCTTTAAGATAGCTTGAGGCAGCACTGCTGAACCTGTCCCTGATGCATGGGGAAGGCTTGATGCCATGGACCCACAGAGAGCTAGCTACCCTGCTCTCTCTGTGCCATTCCAACAGCTTTGCCTTCTCCTAATGGAATAGCCACGGCCACTTATGCCCTAACTGCGGTATTTACAAAAATAAGGGAATTCTATAGTCTTACCTATTTATTTATACAGTTAAATAAAAAAAAAAATTAGAACTTTGATAATAAAATCCTTTCTTTTGAGGGAAGGGGAAGGAGGACGTTGTGTCTAATTGGGAATTTCCTCCGTGATCTGCCCCACAATGTCTGAAACCACCACAAGAGGACTGAAGGCACTCATCTGGCTTCTCCAACCATTTTCATAATAAAGGAATATTATCGGGAACACTGGGTTTCTTTTCATGTAGCCTCACCCCTTACCAGTATGGGATGCAGTGAGTGGCACAGCGGAGACAGGAAGAAGACATTCAGTATCCCCTGGTCACACTGGTACCCCTTCATGAAGTCCTGTGCCCAAGATTTCACATCTTCATAGGTAGCTGCGCCGTGCAGCAATATCTCCTCCACTTAATGACTCCTGTGCAAAGGGAGGATAAGTATTTTACAACCAAAGGTTGAAAGCGAAGAGGCCCTCAAAGCCTGGCCTTTATGCACTTTTGGGGCAGCAGAAGCCCTCTCCACATCCTGATCTCCTTGCAGGATATGGTCAGGCTCATGCCCAGGAGCTCCTCACCTTCATGTCCACCCTCTAGTCCAAAGCCCAAATCCTGCCAGCACTCTGATGACTGCCACTGGGGCTCCCAGATTAAATCCTTCCCAGAGAGGGTCTGTAACTTGTAATGCAACTGGTATTTGCACCAAAGACAAATAACAAACCTCAGTCCTTTCTATCTAAAAGCCACAAGAAACAGGCTTTGGGGCACACTTGTTCTTCCACTGGGCAGGGACCTACAGGGCTCTTCTGCATCTTCTTTTGAAGCTGAAACACCATATTATGCAGTGCAGATTCGCATGACAAGGGATGCTCCAAAGAGTTTATCAAACTGGACTTCCTTATTTCTTAACTATAAAAGCACTCCTGATTTTGCCCCATGCTTTTCCACAACTGGACCTCATCACAACCTACAGGTTTAGCACATCTCCTTTTTCACCTCCTGCAATAGGCAGTGCTGGAGACGGGCTTTAAGAAAGAGCCTCACTGATGATACCCAATCCTACCCAAAATCCAGCTCTATCTCCCCAGGTGACAGACTTATGCCAGACTCAAGCTCAGCACAGACACAACCCATAAGAAACTTCACAGATGCTGAGCTCTCCTTGGTTGGCTGCACCTTGGGCAAGGTGCCCCAAACCCTCCCAGCCACCACAGCTCAATTCTGCAGAGGCTAATTATAAATTCAGGGGCTGAAATGCGCTCTCATTCAAGGGCACAGCCAGGAACGTCCTGCCCTGGGGAGGAGGGCTGCCAGACTTCAATCCCATTTACTGTATCTTGGAGTGGAGATTGCCCACAACTCCCTCTAAATGCATCTTCCCGTACAAAATCAAATGGAAAAGCTGGGGAAGCTCCATCCCAGCTGCCAGGGACTCCAGGTGAAGGATCACGTCCCCCTGTGCCCCATGCTGAAACCTTCAACAGCAACCCCACCTCCAACCCCATACAGCGCTGCCCGATTCTCCCAGGGAGAGAGGAGGGCTGCTTCAGAAAAACCTGACAGAAAATCATCACGTCTAACTGTGACCTGAGACAGAGACGGATATTAGCTTAATCTCATAGTAGTTGAGAACATTTCTGTGGGTGCAGTGAGAACACCTGCTGGCACAAACCCATGAGTGCAAAAGCCAGTGCTTTCAACTTACTGGCTAGCAGCAAACAGCACCGTCAATCCGAGACACGTGCCCCTTTGTGGGAACCAGCTGTTCCTGGGGAAGCGTCCCACGTTCTTTTTGAGAACAGCTTTGCCCCAGGCAGTCCTTCTGCCAGGAACAAGCCTGAAAGCTCATCTGTCCTTAAAAACTGAATAGGATGATGTTGGTAAGATAATCATGTAGTGAAGCGGAGCCATAAATGCCTTAAAAAGACTAATGGGGCATGCTGGTATGGACAGCTGAGCTCTAGGAAAGGCAATGCTGACACCTAAGGCAAAACACACAGGCAAGAGCCTTGCCCCAGGTGTTAAATGGATGAGGAGGTGGGATCCAGCTGCAACAGCAAGCGACAAACAGCCCATACTGTTAAAATAATTGGATATCATTTGAGCAACCTGGCCACAGGAAAAGTAGAAACACAGGTCAGGTGTTAGTCCAGTGCCACAGTAGACTAAAGGAGGGGAAAAATGTGTGTTTATATATATATTTATATATATATATATATCTTTTTTTTTTTGCTCTTTAAACAGTCTTTTAAAATATATTTTATAAATCTTAAGGCAAGCTGTGCTGTAGCAACCCTCCCACATCACACGCCCCCATACCCAGCACTGGGTGTTCCCACAACAACAGAGACGCACCCACTGACACAACCTCCACATGCTGAAATCCTTGGGAACTGGAAAGGTATAGGAATTACTATGTCTCTACAGACAGACCAACAACTTCTTTCTGACACAGACACAGAAAGTTCTGCTTACTGTAACACAACCAGAGTCTCCCATCTGCCCCAAATTATAAAAAAGATCACCGCCACTCCAAACAAAAAAAAATTACCCCAAGAACAGTGAAGTCTATTTAATCCCCTTCCTTATCCCCGGTTTCAAATGAAATGTGCAATTAGAATTATTATTTGTTAAAAAGTCATAGGTAAGGCATGGTTACACCAAAGCTGACGGAGGAGAATCTTAAGAAACCCAGAGGAAATAGGCGACTTCATCCAGGTCGACGGGATAGTCTGTGAGCAGCACCGGGGTCTTCTCAAACAGCTCCCCCTTGTAGCTGCGCCACTTGCCCGCTGGCAGGTAGACGTCACGCTCCTGCTTGCCCATCTCCAGGACAGGGGCAACCATGAGGGTGTCACCAATGAGGAACTGGGAGTCAATCTTGTGAGCAGCCTCATCGCTGGGTGAGATCCACCAGATGGGACGGATGATGGGGTCACCTGTGTCTGTGACCTCCCCCGCCAGCTCCAGCAGCAGGGGGGCCACCAGCGACTCATGAAGCTCTGTGAACTTCTGCGCAATCTCCACCACCTCCTTGTCGTAGAGCCAGGGTGGGATGGAGAACTGCATGGAGGGCATGAAGGCTGACAGCTCCAGCCATCGTATGTACAGCTCACGGTCAGGGATCTCCACAGCCCCACCTGTCTTGTTGGGGAAAAAATTTCCACCAATCATGTCAGCAGATATGAAGGGGTACCCCAGCATACTGATGGTGAGCACTGTGGGGATGAGGGACTTGAGGCCAAGCTCGTAGCCCCAGACGGAGTCGCGGTCAATGATACGGAAGAAGCAGGAGATGTTCTGTGACTGGTAGCCCACTCGCACCTCGGCCAGCTCGTAGAAGGGGATGGCCATCTCTGTGTAGCGCCGTGACCAGATGCTGGGGTCTGAGAGTGGGCGGAAGGTGCTGAACTGCTTGGGCAGGTAGCTGGTCTCACCTGCATCAAACTTGAAGGAAGAGATGCCATACTTGTGTCGGAGCTGGCGCAGGTGGCTCTGGAACCAGTCCCGGGCTGCTGGGTTGGTAAAGTCCAGGATGGCCCCAATGCCATTCCACCACTCCACCATGGCTGGCAGCCTCCCTGATGGTTCCTTGATGAACAGCTGACGTTCGATCCCCACCCCAAAATTGGAAGAATTGTAGTTTATGAAAGGGTGAGTCCACAGGGTGACCTTGAACCCATCCTCCCTCAGTTTTGCAAACATCTCTGTTACGTTGGGGAACTTGATGGGGTCGAAGTCAAAGTCTCCATAAGCTTGTGTGTACATGTCATCAATTTCAATGTGGCTGCAGTTAAAACGATACTTCTTGATCTTTTCAGCAAACCGCAAGAGTTTATCTTGGTCGATGTCATTCTTGTAAAGGGCCCAGGTGGACCAGATGGGATATCGGAAGGCGTTCTCAGCAGGGATCTTGGAGGGCTTGTTGAAGTACCTGCGCACCATGTACTTGTGGATGGATGTGACATCGGAGCCCACGCAGACCCGGTAGCTGAGCTCGGGGAAGGGCTGCTGCCCAGGTGGGGGTTTGTAGGGTGAATCCTTGTAGCGAGCCTGGAAGAAAAGTGTGCGCTCGGAGGCGTTGAAGCCCAGGTGGAAGGGCACGGAGTCGTTGATCTTGATGGCTGCTGCCTTGGAGGAGAGCCAGTAGCGCTCCAGGATGCCACCAAAGCTGTCGCGAAAGGAGTAGACGTCACTTGTCACGTAGGGCACGGGCTCCTGGTAGCCGGACAGGCGGATGGGCCAGTGCTGGATGCTCATCTCCGAGCCCCCGTACCAGTGGGCGTCCTCCCAGAACATGGTGTGCTCCACCGCCGGGCCGGGTGCCAGCTCCTCCCAGCGCACGCGGTAGCACATCACCGTGTCCTTGGGCTTCACCGTCTGGATGAAGAAGTTGAGCGGGCCCCTGCCCGACCGCGTGCAGCTCAAAATCTCACCCTCCTTGGAGCACGACTCCAGGTCGAGTCTGCCCGAGCGGAAGGCCAGACGGAAGACCACTTCCCCATTCTGGTTCCTGATGACAAAGCCGTCCGCTCGCAGGTCCATCAGCTCCGTCTTCAGCCGCTCTGCCTTCCTCAGGGACACAGTGTAGTAGCACCAGGCCACAACCGCAGCAATGAACAGGATGAGGCCCAGCAAGATGGCCCCGAGCATGGGCCTCAGCTCCTTGGAGGGTTTCTGCTTCACTGGCGTGAAGTTCTCAGGCAGGAAGGTGTACATGGTGCTCTGTTTTCTCTAGACGTTTTTGCACAGGAGCGGGAAGGAAGATCTCTTCACAGCAAGTCTGAGACTTTCAAGAGAAGGCAATGGACTGTTAGGAGAGTTCCCACCTCCACCAAATCCCGGAGCACCCGTCTCTGAAAAAGAAGAGGATATAAATAGTCTCAGAAGCACCTCTGAATCGAGCAATCACTTGTCACCCCTCTGCCATCTCAGTTTCAGCAGCTCCCCCAGCCCCTGGCTGCCAGGGTGTGACGTGCCGGGTGCTGTACGCCGAGAACTGGACACCATCTCCAATTACCCCAGGCAGACAACACGTGCGGAGAACAGCCCCACATGGAGAACAAACCCAGGGTAATAAGAATCAAATCGTTGCCACAATTAATTTTTTTTGGAGGGGAATACTTTCAGTGAGGCAGGAGCAGAGAACAAGAAGGGGAAGTAGGATGTTGAGCAGGAGCTGGATCAGCCCACTGATAGTATCTTTAAGGGACAGAGCTAATTAAGAGCCATAAAAGATACCATGCAATGAATTCCAGGCAGCTGCTCTTAATTTTAATCAAATTGTCTCCCTGGCAGGTTTCACTGAGCTCATCCGCAGCGCTGTCCCCTCCCTACTCCTTGTGTGTTCCAGCTGCTCAAGCCCGAAGATGCTTTGCAGCAAAGGTGGGTAAATCCCTGCTTTTTCACAGCCCCTGGCTGGTTTTGCAGGGATATGTAGTGGGTGCATTGTGCAACAAACCATGGCTGCAGGAAATATCATTGCCAGCAACCCTGGGCAGGAGGAGAGCTGCCACACACACAGGTCCCTGCAACAGCTCCAAGTGGGAGAAAGGCTAACTTTGTTGGGAGTGAGCAGCGCAGGACCTCCAAAGGGCTCTTCCTCCATCCAGCACAGCCCCAGGCTGTGTTTCGGCTCCAGCCAGCTTCCCCCTGCATGGCCCCAGGGAAGCGGGCTACGCCAAGAGCCTAATAGGTTTTCCTTGGCTCTGGGCTGGCTGGGCTCAGCCAAGCACAGCGCTGAGGATCCAGAGTGGAAAAGTAAAGTAAGGACACAGGAAAGCGAGAAACAAACCCGGCTGCAGGAGGACAGGAAAGGAGAGGAGTTGCAGAGCACAGAGCAGCTGGCCAACACCTGCCCAGTGCCAGCAAAAATGGGCACACTGCCTCCTCCCTAAACCCCAAGACTGTAAGCCTGTTGGCTCTGGGCAAACCAGAGAAAAGAACACTTCTTTTTGGGCACAAACAAGGCTGGTTGCAGCGACTTCCTCTAAAGGAATTTGTTTCTTTGTTTAAAAACAGAAAGAAAAAGATCCAGCATGGAAGATCAAACCCTCTCCATGTCGCAGGCATCGCAAGCCGGAGCACATTTTGGTCTGCACATTGTACAGACCTTTGTCCCCAAAAAAGGATGGGCAAAGCAGAAAGTGGTCCTGAGCATCACCCGCTACTGGTCAACTATGGGGATGATTGGGTGTAAACCTGGAGCAGCACCTCAGCACAGAGTCAACGAAACACACACAAAGCATTTTATATTCCTCTTGCAGCATGTTTATGGCCAGACCTTGCAGCTCAGGGAACTTCTTCGCTGCTGGCTGGGTCATTTTAACCTTCCTCTGGGACCTGGTAACTTTCTAGGCTGCCAGTTGCTTTAAATGGGATTACGGTGGCATTAGGAAGTGATTAGCCTGAATGGGCGATAGGTTTAGCTAAACGACTTGTCCCACGGCCAAGTCTGGCAAAGCCCTCACTCATCATTGTTGGAGAGCTATGGCACGGGATGGGGGTGGTTCCAACCACCCTGACTGTGTCACCCAGGGCTAGATACTGTCATCCCAGGAGGCGAGTGAGGCCCTCACCTACCAGCGTGATGTGAGGCCAGCTGAGCCCAGCAAAAACTGGGTAATAAAGGAAGGAGACAACGGAGGGAAGATGTGTTTGGGATAAACCTTCACCCCGTCTATCAACTCCTCCTTGGCTTTAGGGTGAACCAGAAGCAGCACGGGATTTTACTGGGGATAGGGAGTAGGGGGAGATTTGCCGAAGTGTCTCAGCCAAAATCAGCACAGCTGAGCAATGCCACAAGTGGCAGGATGCTTCTGGAAACACAGGGGTATGTTGAGCCCAAATCAGCTCCCTCCCTCTCTGCACTAGGATTTTTGGGATGCCAGAGAGGGAGATGCAAATGCCTATCACTACCAGAGGCACCCCTGTTTCATGCATGTCTTATCTGAAGACTGCAAAACTCAAGGGGGAGGAAAACAAAATGCAACTGCCTTCTGAGCAGGGCTCACAAATGATTTGGGAAAAGAATTTTTTAAAAGTTTTCATGTTTTCTGGAAAAAAAAAAAAGAGGAAATAAATGGTGTTATCTTTCCCAGCTCTCATTTAGGGTTTTAAGCCTAAGAAATGGCCGATGCTGCTGCTGTGAGGACAGCCACCTCCTCACTCCATGTAAAATTGACAGCAGCACCAAGGGCTTTAGGGAGTTTCTGGATTTTCATCTCCCTTTCAGGAGGCCAGTTTATTATTTATGAACTACTTTGAAGCCACTCTATTTTTAGGCTGTTTCTTTCTTTAGCCCCCCCATGGGCTGAAGCTCATGACGTACATGAAGAAGCCATCACCACTGCTGCCAGTAGAGAAATAATGTGTTTTTTAAGAAAGGTTTTGCAGCCTTTTGTGCCCTTGGACACTGATCTGCCGTAGAGGGATGTGCACGGTGGGTGATCAAATTGGTGGATTTTATCCTGCTCTGGGTGCTGTGGCTGGGCCAGGATCAAAACCCTGTGGCTGCCCTGGGCTGATGAACATCACCTGCTTGGGTCCCACTCTTAACATGCTGAGAAGGGTGTTTGCAGGCATTGCTCGGCACACCAACAGGCCAGGGAGGTCGCCGAAAACAGGATCTCACTCTGCACCCATCCAGTCCCCCTGTTTTCTTGCCTTGTTACCAAAATGTATGTTCTGCAGTTGGTAATTTGTCTCTGTCTCGGATGAGGGCTAAGTCTTCCAAGCTCCCTGGAGACGTCTACTGCTTTGCACTCAAGAGCTGCAGCCCGCAGAGGTGCCTGCTCATGCAAAGCCTGTTTCAACATTTTTTTTGGAATGCAAACTTGCTGTTTTGCTTGAAGATGACATTGTGGTGACCTTTTAACTCCTCAAAAGGAAAAAAAACCAACAACCAGGAAAACAGGCAGGGTGAGTGTCAACCCCAAACCGCATGTTTGCAGCTTGCTGTGCTGGAGCTTCCCAGCTGACCCAAAACAAAGCGTTCCCTTCCTGTTCCATGGAAGCAGCGATTTGTCCTGCCTGAACTCAAGATGAAAGCAAAACATCTGAGCAGGACACATTTTACAGAATAAAAACAAAAATCCATTTTTTGACCACTTCTATTTTTACCACAACCACCACTAACCATGGGCTGTGAGACCCACAGCACCACTAACCCCAGCAACAGTGCAATTAGGACATTTGTTTAAAAAGGGTAAATAACATTTAAGTGGTCCCTATTACCTTGGCGAGGTCAGGTCTGAAAGGCACCAGGGGCCAAGCTCATGCTAGGGTCACATATTCATTTCCCACACTGGGATGCAAGGAAACCCTCTCCTTGGGTGCAAGGTGCTTCTGCCTTCTCCCCAAATACCTTGGCAGGAGTTGAGTTAAGGAAACACAACAGATTTTACTGCACGGCATCTCCAACCCCGTAAAAGAGCCGGGAATTAGGATGGCAAATTTAGAGAGAAATTACTTCTCTGCAAAACAGCTGCGGGTGTGAACAAAGCCCCCATGTGCTCATGCTGCAACCCCCAATTGGGGACCCGCACACCAGTCCAAAGAGACTGCAATAACCTGAGATGGGGGCGGACAAGCAAACCCTTCCTGGGCGTTTAGTTTCCCTTGGATGGGTCTGCAGCAGCACTGAATTTCTTTGCAGGGCTTTTTGGAGCCATAAAGGGTGAAATCATCATTCCAGCCACTTGGTGCTGAGGGGAGCTGGTAGGACAGGAGGGCTGCTGGTGGCAGCAGGGCACAAGGCTGCTCCCCACACTCCCCACTCCTCTCCCCAAGATCACAGGCACTGATTTCTCTGCCAGCCCTGCAGATCCCCAAATATTGCACCCAATGCCCCTGGCCCCTGGGTTCATCCCTGTGGTGCATAAGACACCCTTGGGGGAAATGTGGGAGGCACATACCCCTGGCCCCTGGCCTCTGACAGGACAAGGACAAGGTGGAGCAGCACACGGTGCCCCTTTCCCAGAGGAGGCAGGCACTGACACTCTGCCTGGCCTGAGGGGCTTGGGGAAAGGCTTCAGTGGGGTGTGAGTCTCTGCACCCCCTACAAAGTGACAGCTGCTTGCTTTTGGGGCTGCTGCCTCCCAAATTCTCAGTAGCACCTGCCTGTTGGAAATGGACAGCCCAGGCCAGGAGGCAGCTCATCCTACCGGGGGCATGGTGCTGGTACTTACCCGTTCATCCAGGATCCTTGTCTGCTGTCTGGCTCCTCCACAGATGTCTTTTTAAGCACATAAAAACCAAGTGTTGCTACATCTCCACATCACCCAGCCTCTTCGTCCGCTCCATCGTGTGGGGGTGATTCGGGACTATGAGCCGGCTGCTGCCCCGAGCAGCAAGTGTTTGCGGGGAGGAGGAGGGGACCTAGCACGTCACCCGTGTGTTTTCTCAGACACCATGACGGATGTGGGAGCAGCCAACCCTCCAGCTGGGGTGTGCCGAGGCAATGGCACCCGGCCAAGAGGCGGCTGCTGCAGCCATCGTGACAGCGTGAAGGTCGCACGCTTTGCTTCGGCTCCCAGAGTTGCAGGATCCAGGTTAGCATCTCACCTCGCTGCCACGTTAGTAAAGCAGAAGGCTCACCTCTTCCTGCATTTGCAGGCTCTCCACAATCAGAAAGCAAAATAAAAAAAAAACCCAGGGTTGTTTTTTTTCTTCTCTTCCCCAAGTCTGGTGATCTTAAGCAGAGTCATGATTCAGCAGAGCAATGAGGCTGCCTTGAGCAAAAAGAAACAAGCAGCCCTGCTGCTGCTGGCTGGTTCGTAAGCCAGGATTAAATAGCACTGGGTACCCAGAGGATAAACCCCAAATCCGAGGGGGCCACGTGAATTCAGAGCTCATCTGCAAATACAGACACGCTACTGGGACCTTGCTCCATCTGCAAGAGCAGAGAGGAGATTTGAAGCTGCGGCATTAGCTCTGCCCAGTCTTAATATTTTCACCTATATTGTAGGAATTGGCACCTTACAGCCCAGTTATGTCCTTTAAAGCCAGCAGTGTCAAGTGATGCTCCAAAACCATTTAGATACTTCATCCAGTGTCTGACCATGAATACAAAAAAACCCCACTGGGAGTCAATTTTGGAGCAGACGACTTAACATTTAACACCCCTGACAATTCCCACTTTACAATATTGTCTTTCTTTGTTCTTCACCCTGTTCTAATTCGCAAGATGAAGTTTTAATAAGTTGGGGTTTCACTTTAACCCTGCACACTGCTTGCAGTGCTGCCAGCTCATGACTAAACCATGACTGAGGGCTCTTGGTTTCCCCTGCCTGGGGTCATACCACAGCATCTGGATTTGCCCAAGCCACAAACAGAGACTTTAAAACAGAGTGAGCTCTCCTGGTCCACTGATATTAAAGCACATTGGACACATAGGAGAGAAAGCTCCAGTGCTCTCCCTTCAAGGACATCTCTGTGACCATCCTAAAGTTCCTGGGGGAGCAGAAGGTGGCCTCGAAGCTGAAGTCCCTGGAGGAACCCAGAGCCCAGCAGCAAGCTCCTCGGCACCTGGCAGAGCCAGCATCTCTCAGAGAGGCATCTCCAAAACCAACCAGATCACACCTAGCTGCAGCGAAAGCACAATACCAAATACAAGCACTTCCATGTGCCAGCACGCTGGGATGATATAAACCTCTGCCAAAAACAAGATACAAGGGCAATAACTGCAATAATTTCATTGCTCCCACTGAAGGAGCCAGCATCAGGCAGGGATGGGACCCGGTGTGGCTGGTCCAGCAGGTGGGTGTATGAAACCCTGGCACGAGGCATCAGTTTGCCATTAGCTGATTTCATTTGCCACGTGTGCCAGGTAAAATACACAGTCATAAAGATTTCAGTGTCTTTGCTGCTGTCTTTTGGTCTCCCCAACCCAATTCCTGCTGGTACAAGACGTTCTTCATCTACCACCCTAACAGAATCTCTGCACAGCGCTCCTGTGGGCATTAATCTCACTCCTACTTATCTCCATCCTCCAAGACAAACAGCCCCATAGCAAGAATCGGTGCCCCGTTTCACCCCTCCTGCCCCAGATCCTCTCTAAAAGATCCAATTCAGAGTTTTGGTAGTGCTCAGCATTTCAGAGCAGAGGCAGGCTGAAACCCGAGTCCACCCCAACACTTAAGTGCTACAATGTGATATGGGAAAAGAAATGGAAACCTAAGCATATCCCTCTCCCATGGCCCCTGCGATTTTCCAGCCATTGAGTCACCATGAAACTCCAAGTTCTGGCAGCTCCAGAGAATGGCGGATATCTTACGGAGCTGGCCTGGAGACTCAGCACCCCGAATTTCCATCTGCATCCAACAGCCAACAATGCAGGACAATCTTGGAGCCAAATGCAAACATCAAGCCCCTTAAAATGCTTCCTGGCAGCTCCTCCACATGTGGATCTGGCCATGCAGACACAACCTCCTGAACCTCACACACTGCCAGGCTGCAGATGCTTGGTGTGCCAGGCATTTGTCTTTTGGGCATCACATTTCCCAGGAGGGAGAGAGAGGAGAGAAAGAAGGGTTTGTGCCTTCTCACACCGCTTTGGCAACTTGTTGCCGCTAACGGCATTTGCTGATGGAGGGGTTATCCCAGCAACCACTCCAAACCGAACCCTGTATGTTGCACAACACATTGCGTAAAACCATCTGCTGAAGTATTCACTGCCAAACATCTGCTGAGTGGCACAAGCTGAAGCAGCACCTTGGGAGCGGAGACAAGGATGTGCCTCTAGGCTCTGTCAAACTTCTCGGGGCAGCAAGACCTCTACCCATCACAAGAAAAACTGGCACATCCCCTAAAAACTTGTGGAAGGGTTGTACCCAAAGGCCAGGGTGCTGATCTGCTCCGACACTCCGAGTGAGCAGGTTGTGGAATGACACCCAGATCCTGCCTGCCTCCGGTCATACACCCCTACTCGAGGGATGCACATCCCAAATCGGCCGCATCCTTCCCCGGAGGGCAATAAAACTTACCGGCAGCGTGGGTCCATGTGTGCGGCCGCGGAGAGCAACGGGAGCCGGGGATGTGAGCACCGGGAGTAGAGCTGGGTGCACCAGCAGCGGAGTGGGGGCAACGGGAGCGGGGATGGGAGCACCGCCAGAAGAGCTGGGTGCACCGGGACAGCAGATGGGCGCACCAGGAGCGGAGCTGGGCTCACCAGGAAAAGAGCTGGGTGCACTGGGAGCCGGAATGCGTGCACCGGGAACAGGGATGTGCGCACCGCGAGCGGAGCTGGGCGCACCAGGAGCGGGGATAAACGCGCCGGGAGAAGCGCTGGGACCGCCGGGAGAAGAGCTGGGCGCACCGGGAGCGAGGATGAGCACGCCGGGATTCCGGCTGAGCTCACGGGGAGCCGGGCTGGGCTCACCGGGAGCGGGGGATGGGCTCACTGGGAGGAGAGGTGGGTGCACCGCAGGCGGTCTCAGTGCAGCGCGATCTGCGGCGATCGCTGCCCCCAGCGGTTCCGGGGTCGGGAGCTCCCGCCCCGCCCCGGCTCCAGACCCGTCCCGCCGATCCCCGCTGGGAGATGTAGTCCATCCGCTCCGGGCGCTAGGGGTGTCCCAGGAAGGCTGGGGGGGTGTGGGTGCCCCGGGTCTGTGCTGGGGTTTGGCCCTGGTGGGGCTCTGCCGGGATGCTTTTGGGCTGGGATAGGGTTTTTCCTGCCCTAACGAGGGTTTGGATGCTGCTTGGTCTGGGTAGGTCATGACAGTGGTGCTGCCGCACGGGAGCGAGGTTGTATCCCCATGCAAATGTGATGCTTTCCCACGGGAATGTGGTTCTTCCCCTTGGGAATGTGGTCCCGTCCCATGGGATTGCGATGCCCCACGGGAATGTGGTCCTGCCCCACGGGAGTGTGGTGCTGCCCCACAAGACTGTGGAGACCCACGTGGCTCTGTGTTGAGCATCCCTCTTGTGGGGACCACAGCCCTGTCGGTTTGTGATCTGCAGCCCAGATAGAAGGCTCCGAGTGATAATCTGTCTTGGTTTAAAGAAAGCCTAGGATGTCTGTCGCGGCTCTCTCCCACAAGAAAATCACCACAACCCTTTGCAATTAATAGACTTTAATTGTGAGGGGGGAAAAAATGTATAGGAAAAGATAACAGTTCTCAACTGCAAATATCTATATAACCAAACACAGAACCGGATAAACAACAGCGCTGTAATCCAACCCTTCAAATTAGTCCTAAATCCCATCTTGGTCCCTTATGGTGCAATTATATTTTAAGGCCAGCGGGAGGTGCTGCCACACCTCGGGGGCGTGGGGGTTGGGGGTCAGCCGTGACCCGGTGATCTGGCTGGGCTCCAAAAATAAATGGCATTCGGGGAGAGAGATGATGATGATCCCGAGGAAAACCAAAATTCACAAGGGGGAATGGCAGTCGCAAGGGACAGGGTGAAAATCCTTCTCTTGGGCAGTGCTCTGTGTGCGTGAGTGCGTAAGGGAAGTCCAGAAAGTCCGCAGAAAAATCCAGCTGACTGCAAGCTTCCTCTCTCTCTCCCCCCTAAAGAAAAACAGCACAGCACGCATCGCATTGGGGGTAATTATCCAAAGGGAGCTTTCTTGAGCGACCCATGAGAACAGGGTTTTTTCCTCTTTCCCACCGCAGCACGAGAGGACATGCCTGCCCCAGAAGCAACCCCCTCTTCCCGGGGTGTCCCCAGTGGTGCTGTTCCCCCCAGAACTCGCAGGCCCAGCGGTCCAGCCGGTCCCCACTGGGTCGTGTTGGCAAGGGGAGAAAAATTCTCTGAAAAACTTGGAACTACAACATGATACCGGCTGACACTGTGCTCCCAGGTCTTAGACAGTGAAGGGCATTTCATGCCCTCATTAATTATCCACTGCTTTCAAATCCTCCTCCTTATTTAGCCCATTTGGTGCTTGGCATCCCAGATGGATGACAGCTCTTCCTGGATAACCTGGCAGAGGCAAGCATGTCCTAAGCAGCCCAACATAAGACTGACAAACACGAGTATCAACGGCTGCTTCTATTTCTGGCTGTGTTGCTATGGTCTGAGAGTTTTCCTTGCATGCTTTTGTGGTTTCCACCTTGTAGGTAGTAGCAGGGTACCAGCAACATGCTCACCAGGCCAGCATTCCCTAAAATTTATCCCCTTGTCCTCCCTGGTGACTTCCCCAGCCTATAGGAAAGGGTCCAGCCGGAATGGTGGCTCAAACCAGTTTTAATGAAAGTTCGGTGTTGTTCTTTGTCAGTGCCATGGGGCAGAGTGAGCCACTGATGTAAACTCAGGGTTGGTGATGTAACTCCTTCTCAGACTCCTCCTGCAGTGCTGAAGTCCCACCTAGGAGAGCAGATAAAATCATCAGCCAATGGGAAGTTGAAATGCCATTAAGGAAGAAGAGAAAAAAACTTGGCTTCCAGCTTTGCTGAGGGGTAAGCAGTGGGCATGCATCTGTCCCCATCCACTTCAGTGCATGTCTTTGGGCACTGAGGCCAAAGCAAATCCTGCACAGAAGAGTTGAAACTGGCTGGCATTGCCATCTCAGCGAGCTGCTTCCAGTGGGTCTCGCACGCTTGCAAACACCCACTCTCCCTTGCTCTGTCATTTTCCTAAAACCTTCATTCCCAGCGTCATGCCAGTCCAGGAAAATCTGCCTGTTTCTCAGTTGAGAAGACCATGAGAAACATCCAGCTGAGGCTCAGGCACAGGGACGTGCATGGGGAACCCAGTGCTCCCCATTTGTTCTCATCATGATTTGATCTTAATTTCTGGGCTTAGGCATTTAAAGCCAATCTCATGTTTTCTGCAAAGCCTGATGCTTAATTTTGGCCCATGAGGGGCTGGTGCAGTAGGAGAGTAATAACTAATCTGGTTGAGCAGCTCCCCTCGCTGCTTCCCCAGGGCTGAAAAAGATTGCCTCAGCAATGGAGATATTCTAAAGGTAAACATGTGGGGATTAAACGGTGCAGCCGGACCTGCAGGGGGTGAAGGACGGAGCTGATTATTGCTTAACAAACAGCATGACCAGGGAACACATTCTTGGATAAGAAGAGTTAACAATGAGAACAGAAAATACAAGAACAACACAAGAAGAACTGATGTGGCCCCAAAATCTGGGAGATGCTAAGCTACATGTAGCCAGGCTCAGGGGTGCCAGCAAGATTTCAGGTGCTATACAGTTCCAAGGACCACAGGATGAGACCAGACACAAACACTTGTGAGTAAAACTGGCACTGCTTCTCCATGGGTAGCAACAACACGCTGCACAGCCCAGCACCTCAGCAGTGTCCTGTCCTCCCTGGTCACACCCGCTTAGCCTGCAAGGTGGAGGTGCAGCAGATGCATTGCTGCCTGCATGGGCATCATGATGGGATCTGCTACCCCTTGGGGTCTGTAGTCTGTACTACCATCCCCAGAGTAATCCTTCTGAGTAATTTTGCATGAAACCCAAATGAAAAGGGAGCTAGTGGATGGCTGGCATCACAAAAAAGAACAGGACTTTTCCCCAGGCAAGCAGCTATGAGTGCTCCCCCCACCCTGAACCAGTCCGCACCTAGGGCTCCCGTAAGTGAAAGATGGCTGCAGACGGTGTATAGAGGTGCAGCACTGGATACTCCTGCAAGAGACAGAGGAAGTAGGGTGAATTGTGATCCCGAAGACAAGGGAGGTCACATTCCTCTCACCCAAGGCAACCCATTCCATCCCGTCCCATCCTGTCCCATCCCGTCCCATCCTGTTCCGTCCCATCCCGTCTCATGCCGCGCTGTCCCATCCTATCCCGTCCTGTCCCATCCCGTCCCATGCCGTGCTGTCCCATCCTATCCCGTCCTGTCCCATCCTGTCCCATGCCGTGCTGTCCCATCCTATCCCGTCCTGTATCCCGTCCCATGCCGTGCTGTCCAATCCAATCCCGTCCTGTCCCATCCCGTCCCATGCCGTGCTGTCCCATCCTATCCCGTCCTGTCCCATCCCGTCCCATGCCGTGCTGTCCAATCCAATCCCGTCCTGTCCCATCCTGTCCCATGCCGTGCTGTCCAATCCAATCCCGTCCTGTCCCATCCCGTCCCATGCCGTGCTGTCCCATCCAATCCCGTCCTGTCCCATCCCGTCCCATGCCGTGCTGTCCCATCCTATCCCGTCCCGTCTCAGCCTTACAGCTGGTACATGGTAATGCGCTCTGATGGCAGGGACCCCATCAACGCAGCATTCCATCCCTTGTGGGCAGTAGTGGCGCGCAGAGCACAGGCTGTAGTAGCCCTGGAAGGGTCCTTTCCTGGTCGCAGTGTACACAGGCATCGTTTCAGTGACCACCTCCCTCTCTGCAAGAGAAGGTGTAATGAAGGTAAGAGCAAGGAGGAGCAGCACCCAGCCCACCACCTGGATGGACACCAGCATGGCACAGGCAGAGCTACAGCCAGGGTACGAGGACAGGGTGAGAGTAGTTACCAAATCGATCGAGGCAGATGTGCTTTGGGGGAAATTGCACTGGTGCACATTGCAGGAAGGTCTCCATCCTTGTCTCCTGCGAGGAGAAATGGCAGCCCTTGCAGGATCACCACTCTTTCACTGCTGAGCCTGAGGTGCCAGGGGCACATGAGGTGGCTCTAGGGTGGAGTGGCCAGCAGGGCTGGACTCTACCTTGGGATGGCAAGTGGCGTAAGAGGAGTGCTTATTCCAGGTTGTGCTGTTGTATGGACCTGTTTTCCAGGTGATCTGTTGGTCCTCGTTGACAGAAACTGGGTTGTACGTCACTGCAATGCAAAAGTGAGAGGCAGGGGTGTTCTGTAGTGTCAGGGACATGGGGGGGGGGGGGGTGGAGTGGCTGGAGAATCCTGACTGCTCCCCCTCTCCCCAAAACACAATGCCACAGGACCAAGAGGCAAATGAGAGGTGCTGATCTCAGGGTCCTTGTTAAGGATCTGTGATGGAGGTAACACCCACCACTTCTACCTCATCGGTCACTCATCCCTGCCCATGCAACCTTGGTCCTTGGGGACTATAGGGTGTTAAGACAGTGTTCCCCAGGCTGTACCTACCACCACAGGCCGTTTTGGGGGTTACTGGGAGAGAGAACCCTGGGAACCTGCGAACATCCCTGAGACAGGGACAGTCTGTGTACAGGGATGAGGATGGGTGGCCACAGCAAAGCCACAAGCACAGATGCTGAGGGAGACTCTCTGACACTGTGGGGAGGGTGCAGGATGAGAAATGGGGGATGAACAAAGCCACAGGCAGCACCCTCAGCCCTCCAGCCCCGTGGCGATGTGCTTGTGTGACGCAGGGGGACAGCTGGGACTTCAGTCGTACCTTCAGAGCTGGTCAGACAGTACTTCTCAGGCCAGTGGGAAGTGGAGTCATTGGCATGCTTGTAGTACTTCTGGGGCTCACCTTGGGTCATCGTGTTTTCCTCTCGGCTCAGTGTTAATCCCTACAGACAGCAGGGAAAGACACCAAACCATGAGGCAGTGCCTGCCTTCGCACTGGGGCACACGGCAAAGCTGATTACCGGGCAGGGTCTAACACTGCAGATCCAAAAATCAAGCAGTGGGTGGACGTGGGGGCCACAGCACCTCTGTGATCACCCTCTAAAGCTTCCCACTCCCGGAAGACTAGGGGATAGAGGATGGCGGGGCATCACTGCCTCCTCTTTCCCCTGCACCCATAGTGTTCGTAGACATTTGGGTGCTATGCAGAGTGGGGGATGGGGTGAGAGCGCCAGGGATGCCAGCTATGGGGCCAACAGAGGCTGGGAAGGGAGTTATGGGACAAAGACAAGCTCCTACAGCTAGCTACGCCGAAGAGGGCTGGAGTCTTTGCAGGGCAGATGGGTCCCCTGGTTGCATGAGCCGTTTCTGTGCCTGCACAGTGGTGACATCCTTCTCCATGCCCTCTGCTGGCTCCGTGATTATAATGCACACATTAACGAAGCTGGAAGAGACGAACTCGTGTGCAGCGTGCTCCACATCAGAGCCTGCACGCTTGTTAGCCGGTATGGGAAAAGCGGCACGCCTCCGGGACACATTAAGTCCCACAGACGCCCCCTGCAGCGAGGCCACAGCTCACAGACTTCGTCTTCCTCCAGAAACGGGGCTGGGAGAGGTTTTGTGGTGCTCAGACCTCTGCCCAGCCCTCTGGTCCTGTTGGCATGAAGGCCACCCTGCAGCTGGAGCTGAGATGAGCACGAGGGCTGGGTGGTGGAGCAGCTCTTAGAGCCACCCCACTTTCCCTCCCTCATCACCATGATGCCAAGCAGCAGCCCTGGGCTTAGCTCTGCCACTGCCTTAGTTTTCCTTTCCCTCAGTAGATCCTGCCCTCTGTGCACTCTGAAACCTGTGGATGGACAGGGCTGCTGCGTGAGAGCCTGTGCTGGTGGCTGACGAGAGCCTGCCACGTGAGCCCAAGGCCACCATGAAGTGCAGCACCAGAGGACAAGAAGCAATTGAGTGTAAGCCATGGGATGTTAACTGCTCTGTCTACAAGCTAGCACAACCCTGTTCCCCATTACACACGCGCAGCAAGGCACCTCGTGAGACCCCATGTCACCCCTCTGCCTGGCACTGAGCACACACAGCTGGGTGGAGGAAGAAACCCTGAGGCTTCCTCCCCCCATAGCATTTACCTTTGTCACAAACTTGTTCTCATCCCAGAGTCGATAATAGACCCGGTCATTGATGTTTCTCCTGACGGTGCATGGCGGGCGGTAGGAGTCGGTGTAAGTGCTGATCGGGGTCCTAGATTTTTCTGAGAAGAGGAACATCATGCTTTAGCCCACTGGGACAGGAGTGCTTGGTGTTCTTGAGGGTCCCAGGGGTGCCCCAATCAGTGGCACTGCGTGGGGCTCAAGGCTGCACCCCACACAGGAGAAGGGGCTGGTGCCACTGCTCTGCAGCCCGGGGTAGTTTTTAGGTCCTCAGTGATGTCACAGCATGGGAACTGGGGGATTGGTCGCTCCAATCATAGCAGGTCCTGGGCTAGGGCAGAGCAGTTACTGCCTGCATCCCTGCCTACACCCCTGCACTGGTGTTTCTGCCCTCTCCTGACTCCATCCTGGCTCTGGGCTTCCTCCCCTCCTGCAGGCAATTACGTTAATGTTAGTAGGAAACAGCTGGTCCTAGTCAAGACAAGTTTGTTTTGGGAGATGCAGGAGGAGTGACTGTGGATTCCATGATCTAATTTCCAATCCTCTCTCTCCCATATTTCCTTGGAAATTCTGCTGGGAAGAACCAGCTATATGCATACAACAGTGCACCAGTGCAGCCAATGCCCGTGACACAGCACCAAGCACTGCTGTCCCAGCCTGCTGGGTTAGACAGGCTAATTATTGCCTGCTCTGTCTCCCCTGTTTAATTAAAAAGCTGGATTTAGGTGATCCTACTTGGCTTGTTTGCTCTTGTGTTTTGCGTAATTGGCTCTGCAGTCAGAGCAAGTGATTCTCACCCATCTCAAGTGCAGCAGCAGACAGATTAGGAAAAGGAGGGATTTGCATGAACTTGGTTTGATTTTGCCTGAGCTGGGGAGTAGAGCAGAACCCTCGACCCTGCAGAACCTTGCTCTGGCCTGGCTTGTCACGCTGTGCCAACTCAGAGCCTCGCTCTGCTCCTGGCTCTGACCCTGTGAGGGCTCTCAGGAGTCCAGCCCCTCTGCTACCACGGTTTTGGAGATGACTGGTGAAAACCCACGCCCATCTTGGCAGGGCGGATGCCAGTCGACCCCCCTGGATCCCTGCTCCATTTGCTGTGGGACACAGCAGCCTGGGGCATCCGAATGCCTTTAGGCAAATGTGAAGAGAAGCTGCCACTGATTTTCACGCCCTGCTGATCTGTTGAGCCATGCTTAGGCTCCCCATCATCCTCATCCCCTCCTCAGGGCCAGAGGGAAGGGTGGACATGAGGGTGCCTACCCCCACTGCCCTTCCGCTCCGTGGCCTTGGGGCACCCCAGGGCACAGATCAGGGGAGCACCGCTCTGCAAAGAGATCGAGTCCAAGCCTCTTGCTTGAAGGGGGGGCTCACACTGCACTGTGCTGGCTGCCAGTGCAAGCCACACCCCCCCTCCACAGATTTCCCTCCTGGTCCCTGGGGTTTGCAGCTGCTGGTGTGGGATTATAACACTGATGGTCGGCTCTTGTGCCAACAACTTTGAGGGGCAGAAACGGCTGCAATGCTGGATAAAAGGTTATTTTGTCCATTGGTGTTGTGCACATTTGTTTCTGCTTCTGTCGCAGCACAGATGCAGGGGCTGGGTCCAGCCTGTGTGTCTTTCCTCTGCCTTGGCAAGGAGAAGCATTTCCCAGATCCTGGCTGGGGGCTGGCCAGTCCTGGCAGGTTAAGCTGTGCTGTACAGCACAGCTCCACACCAGCTGCTTCTCCTGGGCCCAAGCAGGCTGGTACTGGCCACGGCATGAAGGCTGGCACCCCCTGATTTCAGTATCTGTTACTGCTGTGGGCTCAGAGGAGATGGTGCAGTTCATACCCTCTCATCCCCGTTCGCTCCAATGAGAAAGGCTGGCAGACTGGTTTTCATATGTATGCTTTTTAATATCATTAATTCTGTTACACTACACACAACCAGTAACAATGATAAATACTGCAATGGAAATGTTAAAAAAAATATTATACATGTTTCATGTTTTTGAAAAAAAATCCTGTATTTTTAAATAAATTAATGCATAAAACTGATGGTAGAAAAAAGAAAACCCAAAACAAACCACAACACAACTGATCTGTTTAAGGCAATACTCTACGCAGACGGGAACAGAAGTACAACAGTGTGCTACATGTTCTGAACAGGAAAAAAAGAAGGAAAAGAAAACCCATACGAGATGCAGATTGATGCTTTGGGAGTGAAAAAACTCCCCAAACTAGATAATAAAACCAATGGCCAAGTTAAGTGCAGCATTAATACACTCTGCATGTCAAATGATTAGCAGGTTCCTAACGTGGACTAAGGTCAAGCTACAACAAATTTATCTTTCTAATTAAAAGGTTATTCAGGTCAAACCCTACATTTAACTCTACTTTGCATCTGGCTGTTTCAGCTATGTTTCACTATATGCAAGGACAGATGGAAATTCATCTCCCGCTCTTGAGATTAACGCAAAGGTCAGAAGGTCTCTTCTCCTGAAAGATATTTTCATTAAATACATCCAAAAAGGATTTTGCTTTTGGTGATCCTGAAATGCCTCCTGCTACCTCTCCCCTGGGGCACCAGCCACCACATGGGGAAAAGAGATTGGGAAGCATTTTCTTGGGTTGTGTTTTTTCCAAGCTGAGGACATGAAACGGAAGTGCAGATTTGCTCTGGACTCGGAGGAGTGCTGTTTCCCTGTCAGAAATGTCTATCTGGAGCCTGCTGAAAGCAGTTTGCCAGCATAGGAGAATCCAGCCTGTACCCAGGTTCTGGATACAGCCACAATGTTTGATATTAAGGTTGGCGCAAAGCTCCGTACCTGCGACAGCCAGTGAACGCCAATTATTAATGCGGTCCAGAACTTGGCCACTGGAAGGTGGACAATAGTCATAATGCCAAAAAAAAAAATCCCCCTCTTTCTCAAAAAAAAAAAAGGACAGTAGCTGCTTCCTGCCAGCTTCCCCCAGTGAATCCCCATCCTATGGAAGACTGGCAGTGCCAGATTTCACCAGCATCTTCCCAGTACATTCCCAGTAAGGTGCATGTCTGTGAGGTGCTGCCAGGAGCCAAAGAAGGACACCATTGGAGCCTCCTGTACTGCCCTGTTAGAGTGTGAGGAGGAAGCTATGGTACACAAGGAAAGAAACCCAAGTGGAGTTTCTGGAATTAAGACCTATGATGGCCAACAACTCTCCGGACTGCCCTGGGTTTGGGTGCAAGAGGGAGATGCAGAACTGGGCTGAGAGTCACTTTGGTGCAACTGCCTCTTATGCTGATCACTAGTGCGTGGGGCAGGAGGGAGGAAAGACAATGGCTGCTTTGAGAAAAGAGGAGTGGAAGGAGGACGTGTGCAATATAACAAGGCTTGTGATTCTAGGACTAACCACTGGACACGGATACTGAAGATTACCTGTGACAACTAGCTATCCTTCTGTCGCCACTGCTCCTTCCCCTCACTTCTGGTCTCAATCTTCTTCAGTTTGGGAAGCTGTGTCTGTTTGACATGATGTTCAGCGCTGACTCTCCCACCTCAGGCCCTGCACAGTGCACAGAGTGACTCAGCTACAGGTTGTACAATGAGGTCTGGAAGCTCCACGTTAGGCACTATCAGCTTGGTATGCAAATGGTACCTGCCTTGAGAAAGCTATTTAATGGTGGCTCATTTCCTTCCTTATCAAACTCAAGGTTCAAAAACCTCTGTGGAAGGAGTAAAAATGGTTAAAAATGTGTAAAAGGGCAGGACACCCCCCCCCTGCCCCCCGCCCCGGCCCCAACTTTCTGAATTTCTCCTGCAAGAGTCTTTCTCCCTGCAGAACAGCAGCCCTACCAGTGAGTCTTACAACACTCTCTCCCAGTGCAGCAAGAGCACAGCCACTCACACCTGGGCATCCCATCCACACCTTCACTGTGGGGCTTGTGGGGTTCCAAGCCTGCACCAGGAGTGCACGGGCTGGCAGGTCTGGGACCTGGCACTTGGGTACCAGATCCCCTGCAGCACCAAGACTGGCAGGGTAAAGGCAGCTTGCTTGGGTTTGCTGCATCACACCAAGGTTTTACATTAGCCTGGTACACCCTCAGCCCCACAGCCTTCAGATGAGTGAAGAGAGATTTTCAGCCTGCTCTCTGGCTCACCTGACATCATTGTTGTTGGATCTCCCACTGGTCTGACATTTGCCTTGGGTTTGTGTCAGGACAGAGGCAGCTACAAGCTGAGCACAACTGCTACTGCAGCTTTTCTGTGCAAAGTAACTGAGCAAAGAAATATGTGATCTAGGAATGGAGATGAAGCTGATAAAAAACAGAAGGGTTGTTGTGAAGAGAGCTTGTCCAGGTTTTCAAGTTCTCTCCGTATATCTGTATCACATCTCCCAACAAACTTCGTGTCTCCAAAAACATGCAGCCTCGAGGAAGGTGGGTGACAAATGAAGTTGCAGCATTTTTGGGGTGCAGCAGCAAGAAGGCAGCCTGGGTGGAGAACAGCGCTTCCTGGCGAGCTCACCTGGGGCAGCTGGATGGAAAGCCAGGGGAGAAATGCTGTTCCAGGAGGGTAAACATCTCAGCAGGTAATGGGACTTATCTCAGCACAGCCTTTCGGTGGCCTTTTCTTTTCCTGGCCGCCTACTGTGCTCGCTTCCAGTTGCAAGTCTGAGATGGTTACATTTTAATGAGCCTTCTTCTCTACCTTCCACTCCCTGATGCAATCCCACTGCCTATATGAGCATTTGTTACTACAGAAATTGCTCCACAGGCCAGACAAAACCAGCAAGGGGGGCTCCTTCCAGGAGCAAATCCATCTTTTCCTGGAGCAGGTTTTTAGAGAAAGATAAAGGCTTGAGGCCACTACCAGTGGCAAATGGATCTGGGAAGCAATGGGAAGAGTTGCTCTCCATAGGCACCAGGGAAGCTGCAACCTGTCCTGCCAGTGTCCAGCTTGCTGCATGGTGAATGGGCCATGGTGCTCCGCTCCCTGTAATTTCATTTAGTCCCCAGCCTTTGTCTCCCCAGCAAGCTGTCAAAGCACTGCTCATCCAGCCAGCATCTAGCTGCTGTGATCCTGGGATTGCCACCAGTCAAAGGGAGCAAAGGAGAGGGTGTAGCTGTAATTTTTTGGAAGCAGTTCAGCAGCTCAGACACATAATATAGGGAGTTAAAATATGGGTAACAAACCTGCATTAATCTTCCGTATGTAATCCCAGGCCACAACCTCTTCCTCTATGCTAAATTGCTGGCCTGTCTGCTTCAGGGCTTGCGTGTCTCTGTAACAGGCTTTTTTTTCAAGGTTTGGAACAATCCCACTCACAGGAAAGCCTTGAAAGGAAGTGACAAGGATGCAATGTTCTCCTAGAAGTGAAATGCATCTTAAAATGAAGACCTTCCCACGCCTTCCCCTTAGGGTCAAACGAGCCCGACTTGCCCCATGGCACTGCCCATCTGTGCAGATGTTTCTTTCCAAAATGCAGCCTGTGCTTGCTGAGCCAAGCAGCAGCCAGGTGGCAAAGCCTTCTTTATTCTAGGCAGGAGTGACCATACCCAATGTGAGCCTGAAGGGAAAATGCAAAAGTAAAGGAATATCCCAGGCAAACTTGCCAGTTTATACCCTCAGATGATTACATGAATGTGAAAAGAGCATGAAACTGTGGAAGAGCATGAAGCTGTGGGAATATCCCAAATAAGCTCTTTAATGTTCTGTTTTCTCCCATCAGCACTCGCCATCCCAGTTGCACTCCTGAGTTCTTTAATTTTGCTAGCAGAGGATGGTGCTGTTGGGCCACCAATTCTTCTTACATGTCAGCATGCGGATTGAGAAGCCGGTTGTGTGCGAGCCAGCTGCCAAGTAACTGGGAAACATATCCTTGCCAAACATCTTTCCCCAAAGCTGTTTAATCTCTGTACTAACCTCCTGCCCATGGCCTTCTGGCATATGCAAGCAACACCAGAAGCTGGTAATCTGAGGGAAAGCAGAGCAGTACTTTGAAAATATGCACAAAATTTCCATAGCATGCTTTTTTGCATTGTTCTTGCAGAGCTATCCTATCAGTGATGTGCGCCACACACTTGGCAACATCCGTGCAGGGTGGTGGCAGCATCTTGGGAAGGCAGGTTTCTTTCCTTCGTTGCTGAAGAGAACAAACATCAAGAGAGATGTGACTTGCCTGAGATTAGAGCAAATGTATACCATGTGCCAACAGCACCAAGGGACCCCAGATCTCATATCTGTGCTCTAACAGTCTCTTACTAGATGCTCTGCAGTAGTATTTGGCTTTGGTGACAGCTCAGGGATGATGTTTCTGGTGTGCGCATCTGAGAGCAAGCTTTGCTCCCTGCTGGTATCAGCACTGAACTGAGACAGATTCACCTGGACAACTGGGATCTGCCCTAGGCCAAGTCAACCTTTCAGGTTACTGCTTGTTTTCATTTTCCTGTTGTTCCATCTGGTGCCCAGCTGAGCCCTTCCTTTCTTCAAAAGCATCCTCATGTTGCCGTTGAGTCACACACAGGACACTGCACTTTCCATGGCCCCTGCATGCCATTGTGCAGTTTGCAGGCTGGCCCGAGGAGAGACTGCATGGAGGGGAAAGGATTCTGCTCAGGATCAGAGACCAGTGTGTCAGCCAGCACACAGTGAAGGAGAGCGGATGCTTCCGTCTGGGAAGGGAGATGGAGAGACAAACCAGAAGCCGCTGAGACCATCCAGTCTGGGGGGGAGTGGCCTGAAGTACCCTTCAAAGTCCATGCAGTAGGCTTGGCTGCCTGCTTTTGCAGTAACATGGCATCTGCAGGCAAGACAGCCAGAACAGCACAGCAGACTAAATGGCCAAGTGCATGCGTTGGGTGTAGATATGCAGCAATGCCAGATGTGATCCAGGGATTCTTCCAAGGGCTGGTTTCAAGATATGTCCAATGAGACATCAAAATGAGCCTTCAGGATGGTTGCCCGGACATCAGCCTCCTCACAGCCAAAGTTTATTTACAACCACCAGAAAAGCAGAATAGACTATGCTAGCTAAAGACATTCTGCAACACTAGGAGGATGTTCCTCCTCACACAGACATCTGGAAACAGGGAGTTTGCAGACTAAAGAGACAGAGTTCAAAGCCAGCTCACAGTAAAGGGCAAAATTAACACCTGATAAAAGGAAAGGACTTGCTTAAATTCAGATAATTTGGTGACTGAAATTACATAAAATCCTAACAAAAAGCCAGTCTGGCTTTAGGAGGCATCAAATGCAAATTCCTTCATGGAGGCACCAGCATCAATATCCTTAAATACTATTTCCGTGGTAATTTAGATGGACAGTGATGCAGCCTTTCTTACTCCATGGTGCTCTTCCCCTTGGTATTCTGTACAACCTTGGACTGAAAATGGGGCCTGAGAAGACCACCTGTTTTGATGTAAAGACTGGAAAGAGGAAAAATTTGCTTTTCTGCATGCAATCTGCATTTAGGAGAGTGCACAGGAGTTTGCAGATTTTAGGGCTTTATAATGCTGTGACAGACTCAGGGGCTGTGCTCTTTGCTTTGACCTTCTCCAGGCATAGTGACAGAGACTGGTATCAGGAAAGCAGTGCCAAAATGGCCATGTATCCATACACCTTCCCAGGAAGTCACCACAAGTAACCTCCAAAGACGGCACAAGGAAAACCTGGCTGAAGCAAAGGGCTGAACACGAGACCAGACAGAGCGAGCCAGCCCAGTCTGCAATTAATACATCCTGACAGGTTGTCCACCTTATTCCATAACAAGCCAACAAACATGTCACATGGTCATAACCTACTTAAGGGGCTGCAATTCAGAAGAGTTAGTGTTCAGTTTTCTCTGATAGCCACATGTGCATTGCCTTAATCCATTCAGCCTTCCTGATAATGACCCTACACACTTTCTACTTTATCCCCCTAATAAAATATATGAACACAAAGCATAGAGAGGAGAAGCCAAAAAATTGCCATTTTATGGTCCTGGACTGTCATGCCAAACCAGCTATTGGTGCAACCAACTCCTGTGTGCAGGGAAACCACTTGGCTCGTGCTTCCAACTGTATTAGGAGGAAGCACTTGGTGTAACGAATTCATCTCTCTCCCTCCCTAAAGGACTAAAGCTAGAAGCAGATGCACATCATACAATGCAAAGGGCTGAGCGCAGTTGCAGGGCTGAGGAATACCTCAGGGTACACGGCAGGCAAACCCCAGCAACAGGGGCAAGAAAAGGAATTGATAGTGGTGCCATGGGGCACTGGTTATCAGGGAAAGTCTGTCCTTCAGAGGGGAGGTGTTAACCTGGGAGATAAGGTGTCAGCACTCCTTATTCTATCTTAGACGGAACATGATGGCAGCCTGATGGAGACTGTGGGACCTGCAGTCCTCCACGGCTGAGCCATGTAAACAGATGCCTTGCTGCTCTAGCAGGCACACTGAAATGCTCTGAGCTCCTGGGCAAGGGCTGCAGGAAAGGTTGAGCAAGTGCAGCCTGGCTGGAAGGCACAGAGACTGACCCAGGAGGATAAATGTGATGAAGATGCTGCATGATACCAACGCTGAACTGCAATGTCCCTCTTTAGAAGAGTGATGCTTTAAAGAGGCTTAGTCATCTCCCACTGGAGTTTGTTTGACCATGGTGTTTTTGTTAGGTTTGGACTACATTCTCCATTAAAAAAAAATGACTCCTTAAGCAATGTTTATCCCCTTTTATCTTTTCTTTCCACATAGCATTGTTAGAGATCTTCCCCCACCTCCAGACAACTTTCTAAAATCTACCTGATCTAGCAATGCAGAGGAAAGCAGGCACACAAAGGAAGAAGTGAGACCTGATACTTTGTGCTTCTTCAGCAACATTTTGGAAATATTCCCCCTCAGCATTACCAAGTGGTGAGAAAGGGAGAGGAACTCATTGGAGGAACACTCTTCCGAGAGGAGCTGGCAAATTAACCAGCACTTCTGCGGAGGAGACAGGGATGCTCAGTAAACAGCACCACTCAGTCCTCTTTCCATGGCCTGGAGCCAGGGTGGCAGCACATTCTTTTAGGGAGGGGGCCAAACATAGCTTTAACAGTTGCCCATACCAACTAGTGAATAATAAAGACCAGGAATCTTGCATGCCTGCTCATTTGCTCATGTTGTGGATGGTATCATGCTTTGCACTGCACAGCGTGAACCACCAGGATGGAAAGTAAACATCCTCCTAATCATGAAGAGGACTTCTTAAAGACTCAGCTCACTTTATGCAGATTTCAGATGGGGAATCTCTGTTGAGGTGGAGCTCAGGCTCTGTCTTGTAACTCAGGAATTCTGATGGGCAGCTCAGAACTGCCCTCGTTTTTTCTCTTCCTCAGGACGACCCAAGGAAGGCAACCCTTACTCCTGACAAGGGCAGAAAAACACACATTGTGTCTGTGACAAGAGATTTCAACAGAAAAAAAGCCAACCCATCCCTTGCCTGAGCTCTGCATATGCTGAAGCCACCAATGTTACTGGCCAGGAAGAGGACATGTTTCCTAATTCTAGAAGTGATTTTGCACTCAAAACAATCTGCTGGTGAACTGGCAATTTAGTCCAGAAACCTAATGTAATGCAAGGTTTTCTGACTATTCCAGCACCAAACAAACAGTTGCACCTGACATGGCACAACAATAACACAGACCTATCCTGGTTCACATGTGGGCAAAAACAGAATAAACAGTAGTTTCCTCTCATGGTTTTTTCAGCTGAAATTGTTTATAATCCTTTTTTTTTCTGAAAAACTCCCCTAAATTTTGACACCACCATGCAGATGCCTTCAGTGTTAACAACTCTCTCCCACAGCACCAAGAGACACAGTGTCAAGAGAATATTAACAGCTGAGCACTGTAAAAATGCACTTTCTTCAACTAGCTTTTCCAGCACTGACCTTCAGACGATACAGCTCTAGTCCTGTCTTGTGCAGGACTCATCTTTTCTTAGTTGCACAAAGTTTAAGACTTTTTGAAGTAGATGGGAAATAAGTCTAGGCTGAAGTCAGTATATGTGACTGAACTGAACTCAAAGAGTAGAGTGTTCTTGGGCACTGACTGAATTCCTAAAGAGCACAGATGGATTGCAGATTGAATCTGATGTATTTGGTGATAACTTAATGTGGAGCTAAGAGTAGATTGCACTGGATATGTGACACGACAGCTCTACCTATTACTAACTCACAGTGAAATGCCACTTATTTGTCCTCTTTGCAAGTGAATGAATTGTGACATGCTAGTCCTGGCTAGTCTTGCAATAAGAAAGGATGCCCTGCTCCATTCCCATTCCTGTGCCCCCACTACATTTTGGTTATGCAAATAAAACAAGTTTAGTGAATGAATTGAGAACTGACCTCCTTTCACTGATAAAATCCCCTGACACCTCAGACTCACTCCGGATCTTGCATATGGACTGGTTTCGGTGTACAGGATTACCTGCAGCCCCATGTGACCCTTCCCATTCTGGAACAAGACACCTTACAAAATATCCCCAGTGTCTACATAAACCAAGGAGGTATCTCTGGACCTGCATTTACTCTCCAGACCAGTCAGTTCTCCCAGGCACTGCCTGGCACTTAAGAGCAATTTTTTTTTTTTGTTTAACCATAGTTTAAAATAACTCATCACCAATCATAAAATGAATTTTTTGGTTTCTCCTGGCTCCATGAACACAAAGAGGTGCACGTCCTACCATAGGAGGAAGCAATGGCTGTTAAGTTTTACAGTTATAGTGGAAAGCACTGATCACAGCCTGCCGGCCTCACTACTGGATGTGACAGGCGGTGGAGGAGGTGGCTTGGCAACACATGCAGGTAGGGTTGACCGATTTAGGGGGGATCAGGTCGAGGTCCTCGTCATCTGGGATCTCATCTAACCGGTATCCATCCTTTAGCAGCTGGATGTTCAAGTCTTGGTTGATCTGCTGCAGACAAAGAGACAAACAGTCAAACACTTGACAGCTCTTCCTTCTGATGGTCAGAAGGTGAAAGAGGTCCCTTTTTCCGGAATATATTTCCCCATCCTTAGCAGCTGCCCCACGAATGAAAAGAGGTTTTTGACCACAGGTGAGGGCTTCTGTTGTTGTTGTTTCTTCCAGAATAGAGATATCTAGACTGAGATACTGCAGAGCAGCAAGCTGATAGCCTACTTTATTCTGCAATAATCCTTCCATGAAGGCAAGCTCTCATTTAAAGTAATGGAATAATAATGATAATAAACTACACTCAGCAGGGCAATTCCTCCTCTCAGACTGGGGTATGCAATAGCAGTTGAAAGGTGGTAAAGCCTCTAGACTCTTCATAATCTCAGATTCAAGTGCTGTCTAATCAGATCTGGGTGAACAACACTTCATCAGGGCACAGAGGTGGTCCAGATCATTTGATCTGTTCCCTGCTCTTGGCCATTTTTTGGGTGTTTTGCCCAAGGAAAGGATACAAGGGGTACGAGTTGCCAGTAGCTTGGTGCAGAATGGCTGCTCAGCACTCTGGATGTAAAATCAGATCCCACAGAAGCAGTTGCCAGAGACTAAGCAATTAATTCAGGAGAGAGCTCAGGAATATATTCAGATACAATGCAGAGAGATTAATAAGCCTAAGCTTCCTGCCTTTTCTCTTTGAAAGGGCAAGAGCTTGTATCTGCAAGTCCTCCCTGGAATTTCTGCCTGCTCCAAGTAAACATGGACTGGGTGACCCTGACCCTACCAAGAGCTGGAACTCACAGCACACCCTCAGATCCTTTACTTGTGTCCTTAGCAAGCATACGGTTGGTGAACTGGTATGACAACAAGTTGATGCTTTTGCACTGCATGGACCAACACTACAGGACTAAGCAGAACTGGGAAAAGCTTGAGTGAAGCCAAAGGTATCTGTGAAAACAGCTGATGGGCAGACCTGTGTCTGTACCGAGGCAGTGTCGGGAGGGAGCCAACGTGACACAGTTTCTGCCACAGCCCCTTCCAGACTCACAGAGTCTACGCCATTGGTAAATTCCTTGTGTAGCTGTTTTTGGCAGCACAAGGCCACTCTAAACTGCTCTGCTATCAGCACTCATAGCAAGGATGGCAGGAAAGAGTATAACTCACCTCAGCTGACGAGTATCCCGAGGAGGAGTATCTGGACATGTCAAAGTCATCATCACTGCAGATAAGGAACAAAGAAGGAAACAGTCAGAGAGACCTATATTCCCTGTTCAGCCATATCCTTCTCACACTGTGAAGCTGCCCTTTAGGGACAGAGAAGTTACATCAAGGGAGTCTGAAGAGCAACTTTCATCTGTGACCCTCAGACCTCTACAACAAAGTGCTCTTTACTCATGTGTCTTCCTACTTGTTTACACACACAGGTCAGTTGCAGCATGTGCCGAAGGGCACAGCACAGAAGAGCATGAGTGGCCTGCAAGAGCAGTTTCAGCAGCAGTCAGCTTTATTCCTGCACTGTGGCATAAAAGCTCTCTTGCACTGTCGTGTATATTTTATAAACACTTTGCATACCTGTCTGTATCCAGGGCTACCAGTGGCTTTTCATCTGGACTCTGGTCTAACGACGAATAGCCCTTATTGGGAACGACAAGCCTGAAATAATTAAATGTTGTCCGTTAACCACATAGGAAAGCTCAGTACCACACATAGCCCAGGGCAAATCTATATGATAGATAGCCTTTCCCCATTTCATTTGCAAGTCCTCCCTTATTGGTGAAAACACTTAAATGGGTGCAATTCAGAGGAAGCAGGGTGCGTCTCTGGGTACATTAGGGCAGTTTTACAGGGATGAATGCAAGACACGCTTTGGGAACATGCTCCTCCCTGGAACAAAAAACAGCTGGGACACCCCATGCTTCATTCTGGTGAACCTGTTGGGCTAGCACTACCTGTCACATCAGATATTGTTCATTTTTGTGTTGCCTTTTTTCTTCCTAGCAAAGAGTACACAGCACTAGCAAGAAGTAAACAGGAGAAGGCAAAGGAAATCACTGATGTGGTCTTTCTGCCTGAGTCACTACCCAGTCCCCCACAACACAACACTTCTGAGGTCTCAGTTCTAAATTTAGTAATATGAGAAATACAAGCTGGTGGGTGCAGCGTCAGAGCACAGTCAGACTAGCACTTTCAAAATCCCATTATTTCATAATGACTCTCACGTCATCAGAAGTGTTACAAAGGCTGACCATGACTTTGCATCTTTAATTGCTTCAAAGAGTTTGTGAAGTGACATACACAGGCTTCAGAGCTTCTAGGAAAAGGGAATTGCATTAATACAATGATATCTAGCTCACAACAGAGTTCTTTAATCCACAAAAATGCACAAAGACGATGGTTCATATTTAAAATAAGATCAACCAAACTGAGAAAAGGGAGCATGACTCTATATTTGGCAGCTGAGATGCATGAGTGAGGAAAATCTCCCTGCTCAATGGATTAACCCAGGCTTTCTTCCAAATGAAGAACTGGTCTTTAACAACACACAGTGATGCACAATCATGCTTCAGTAAGAGTCTGGGAAACATAACTCAAAAGATGATAATCCATCTCATCCATTCTCCAACTGCTCTCTCTATCCACCTGAAACATTCTTCTGCTTCTGCTCAGAAAATTTAAGTAAGCCATTACAATTTTAGTGACACAAAGGCCTGACAGGCATTGATGATGGGCAAGCTCAGGGAAAGTAAAAAATATCAAATGTTATCACAAAGCAGATGTATAGGTTCATAACCAGTTGTATTTTCTTGCTGTGTCCAGTAAGATACAGATTAATGAAATTAATTTTAAAACTGTTGCAGAATTTCCAACCTGCTGCACCAGAGGACTGGGGAAAATGGGATCCCCTTGCAACATTTAACATCCTTTCTCATAGCAGTGGGATGGTCATTCTGCTCCTAATGCATGTAGGAAGGAAGTCAAAAAGCAAAGGAGTCTGGAACTGAAGCTGTGATCTGCAGCAGGAGCTTTCCCACACAGACACCAGAATTACTGACTTCCATTATCCCTCTCCAGTTTTCAAGTCACGGCTCCATATATACTCACTGATAGCTCTTACTATACCGTGAGTGAACAAACCACTATCATGGGATATCAGAGAAGAACCCATTATGGTGATATTACTTGATTAAAAAAAATCACTACATCTTTTTCTTGAGAAATGTCTTTTTACTTAATAACACAGAACTCCAATTTTTCTGCAACAGACAAAAACTGTGACAATGTCTCTGTCCCGATCTCTTGCCCTCACATCTTGCTTTTTCCTTATTTTTGCTTCCCACTGTCCTTGGAACAAAGCTGGGCAGCAATAATAGCTGCTTTCATCCACAGTTGTCCCAGTATGAGCTTCTTGTGTTTTTGCTCACTTAACATGAAGTATGCTACGACACAAATACAAGTTTAGGTTATCAAAGTGGACTGCAATATCTGGCTGTGTCCAAGTGGTACAGATTGTGTTGTGGGTTATGCTTGTAGCAAGTTAATCAGCATGACCCCAAGCGTGTTCATGTTTTGTGTGCTCTCAGGGAGACTGAGCATGTTACAGATGCACATCCTTTCACCTCTAAAGCAGGCTCTGCCTGTGCCCCAGGGGAAGACCGGATGGTGAAGGCAACCTGGTGTTACAAGCTGGATGTCAGAAATTCATACAGATAACACAGAACAGAAGCCCTGGGGAAGAAGGAGGAGGTGGAACAGAGACCAGGAAAGGCAATGTGGTTTGCCAGAATGAAGCAAAATGTATTTGATGAGAACAGCAGAACCGTTAAAAAGGGGGAAATGCCTTTAGCTTATTCTCTTCCTGCACCAGAGGAAGTTCAGACTTAAAGAACAACATAACAGTATCACAGTATCACAGTATAACCTGGATGTTTTGCAGTGTATTCCACTGGAGTATCTCCAGTTATAGTACAACTATTACATTGTAAAAAGAAGCTGCTTGAACAAGCTCGTGGCATTTCTGCCTTCCTGGGGTTGCTCTGTTGGTGGCAAGACAGACCAAACCATTCTGAGATGTCAAAAGGGCTATGTTGGTGGTGCATCTTGGTTCCCAGAAAGCCAAGGGAGCTGGAGGACGAAGGGACTTGGGCCATCAAGACCCTGTGTCAGACACTTCCTAGCCATATGGGAACACTGCAGCTTGGCTACATCTATTACTAAAGCAATGGCTGCAAACCTCTGTTTTGCAGATGCCAAGCGATGCTCCTAAAAGCTGTGTGGAAAGTAAGAAAAGCAAGTCTACTGCTAGCAGGCTTTGCTTGGCTCTGGAGGAATCCTTGTGTCCAAACACAATAAAACTGAGCTGGCTGTTCAAAAGCTTTTGTCAATAGGTGTCACTGCTCTGCTCTTCCCCACTCAAATCACTCTTCTTTCCACTGAAAGCCCGGAAATAACAAGCACTCCAAGCAGAATTCACTAATTTTACAGGTCGGCACCTGTAGTACATCCTGTTTTCTCTCTCCCTTACCATCTTCCTCTGCTAATTTCAGTGTTTTTAAATTTCTCAAGCAGCAAATCTACTACCATTCCTCTCAGGAAGCTAGCACGCAGCCTGTTGACAAAAGAAACCAGGTCCTTCCAGCTTGTTTATGGAAGACAAGGAGAAACAGCGGGTGTGGAAAACCCAGCTCAGCGCATTTCCTGAAATTCTTGTTGCCATGAAGAGCCTGACTCCTTTATACAACCTCAGCAACAAAACACAGATCACAGAATAATGCAGTGTATACCAGTGACACTACAGGACCTTACAAATAAAACTTGACAAAATCCAGACATGATTTATGAGTACTGTTTTGGGAATTAATGTGAACAAGGAACCTCAGATGTGTGGTGTACAGAAAGGCTCTGTCCTGCAGCTCCTGTTCCACTTAATATATGGTAATCCATGGAACTTTCCCACTCATCAGTAAAAACCCGGCATTCACACAGATTCTTCTGTCACTTTAAGTGGGATCCTCCACTAAAAACTGCCACGTTTCCAGTAGCAAGCAAAGTGTGCAACCCCATGGGCTCAGTGAGGTTCCTGCCTCCTGAATGCAGGTAAGGAATGCATCAGTGTACTGATGCTTGCATGGAAAAAACAGAAATAATCCAAAATAAAGGTTTCAGCTTGGAACACCTTTGTTTACAGTGGTTGTAGCACTGTTTGATACTGCCATACAGAGATGTACCCAAGCAGCTCCAGAAAAGTATGACCATGTTGTTCAAAGTGTGGAGGAGGTATGTAGCAAAGCACAGAGATGGATTATTCGCAAGCCTTCATTAACTCCACCAGTATGAAGAAGGGGTTGTCATCAAAAAGGAGCAGGGGAACTACTGTGATAAAAGCAGCAAAGGCAGAATTAAGCTCTAAAACAGTCTGCATTACATGAAGCAGTACCATACCTTTCCTGCTGGCAGGATTATGTGTTATATGAGGCTACTGAGAACATGCAAGACAGCCTTATCAAAGCCCTAATTTCAACCAGGCTGGGCTGCCTCTGCTTCATCCTGTACTGTTACTGGTCCTGGGTCAGCTGCCTTTGCGTCTCCTCAGGGCACAGGATGCAACACAGCACAGAGCATTTGGGCCTGCCAGCTCCAGGAAGGGCCATCCCTGCTCTTGCAGTGTGCTTGGCAGTAGGTGAATATCAATGAACATTGTGCTTTCCCATTCTAAGGCAGTCAGAGATTGAAGAGTAGAGCACAGCTGAGTGCTTTTCCAGTCCTTTACCTTGTTCGTGCCATCACGTTGTTCTTCTTGGGCTGCTGATTAACTGGGCTTCCCATGTTGCCATTCTTCAGGGAGCCCTTCCGAGCCAGCTCCCTCTGTTTCTCTGCATATGGGACACAAAGAGGAAAAGCAAAATTAGGACAACAGCTTTGTGGGCTGCCATACAGCTGCAAAAACTCTGCACAGCAGAGTTAACAGCAAAGGACATGATGTCTCCATCTCCCAAGGCAGGTCATTGAAAAGGATGGACAAACTGTGTGCCACTGCCTCCAAGGTCACCAGGGGATAAAACTGAGGCACCTTGACTTGCCGTAGCTTACTGACAACACCACACTACGATGGTGACCGAGCTTCTGGATGAGATCCAGCTGGGGAAACAACAGGCAGAGGCCTTGTCTCTATCTGCACCTGGCTGCTGCACAGACCCCAAGACTGTGCTTTGTGCTAGGCAAGGGGATTTATCCTTTTACCTTTTCTGCTCCTGTTGAGACGGCTGCTGAGGGGCTTAGTGGGGACAGAAAAGTGTCTCCATCAAAGCAGCACCATCATTTAGTGTCAGTCCAGCCTACCCTGACATGAGATCTGAGTTATTACTGTTTCCCTAGCCAGCAACTCACCAGAACAACACGTCTTACAGCAAAAAGTGTTGCTGCCTTCCCTGTTTCTCCTGACAATCCATGATGTCCCCTGTGCATCCTTCTCTTCTATCTCATATTGATTCTCAAGTATTTGCTTCCTTTATTTAAAAAAACAAAGAAGCAAAACATTTTGTAGCTCTAATTTGAACAGCATATTGTTTTCTTTAAATTGTTCTACTCACTGCTGCAAAGTACCTTAAAATACGAGCAGTACGTCAAGCCTTCTTTATGTATTCAGTACAAGAGTTTCTCTTTTAGGAAAGACTGTTACTCTTAATAACTTCTCACCACAGGATCACAACTAGCATTTGGTTCCAAAAGCTAAGACTTCTGCAGGTATGCAACATCTGTGTTATTGTCTGTTTTAATACGGCCCTGCCTCCAGCAGGGATAGGAGCCATGTGTGATGGTTATCATATCAACTGATATTCAATTTTCTGACTCAAAGTCCTTCCTTGTTCAGGTTGAGTTAGCAATTCAGCTAACTGCCCCAATCTCATCATGCAACACCAGGCTTTTTATGGAAAAGCTTGAGCGTGGGGTCAGTAAGGCAGGGGAAGGTTCTGGTTAAAAATGTTTTCCAGAGGGTGAGAAAATGTTGGGAACTACTTCCCTGTCACGCCTGAATAGCAGGGGTTTACCAGACTGCTGGCTGGGGAACCTGAATAGTGAATTTGTTTTGCTTCTGCTTCCCCTGTGGTGTGTGAAATGTGCTGATATACTCTTTTTCCTTTGGCAGATTTTATTCCCCTTGACGAGAAAAACACCTTTTCTCACTTGTCATGGGAAAACAATGTGCCTACCAGAGCGTGCACGATGAGCCAACCCTGTCCTTTCCACACAGATAAGAGCAGGGGGACGTATGTCCCAGGCTGCCTTTTTTGAGGAACAAAAAAGCAGCAGAGATGCCCAGAGATCATGATGGTGAGCATTGCTGAGGAGCCTGCAGAGAAGAGTACACACTCATACAAGCCGTGCCCCGCGCTGCTCCTGCCGACAGCAGAGGTGAATAAGTGTTCATTGAACTTGGCAGGAAAGGGATTAGATTTGTAACTCTCTCTGGCATGAGCAACAAAGCAACTGATACAGGATCGAAGTCAAGCCCTTAAACCAGAGCAATTTCTCAGGAGCAGAACTTGCAAATGCGTTGGTTATCTCTGTCTCCAGAATCAAAGGCTGATCTTTCGCAGACCACGTGCTATGGGACACAGAGAGACAAAGCAAGGGTTTTATGTAGGCAAATACAAACCCACTTCCACTCATCGACACCAGAAGCTCCGGCACTGACCACAAATACACAAATACACTGACCACAAATACAGGAGACAATCTGCCAATACTTCAAGAGGCTGTGTGATTCACAAAAGGCATTCAGGAACAAGGCTATAGGTTTCATTTTCTGTCGAGGCAATTAAGGCCTGCCTGAGACTTCTAAGTGGACCGGCGCTCTCCGCTTTCTATCGATTGCTCGCTACAAGCACTAATGCTGCTCTCTGACTCAGAGCACCCATATGGCTGATGAATCCAGACTTTCCCTAAGTGTCTTTTTCCTCCAGTAGGTCTTTCCATGATTGTTTCTATGCCATTACCAAATGCTACTGCAAGGTGTGGGTCTGATTGATGCAAGATTTCTTATTTAACCCCTTCTTTCACTTATTTAGTAGCTTGGAACAAGCCTTGCCAAAGCAATGTAAGTGCAATAGGAACATCCATGCATGAATTAAGCATGAATCAACAGTTCATCTCCTTCTTGGACGCTGTGAATCCCAAGATGCTGATGGTAAAAAAGCGATGGCTATGAGATGGAATGGGAAGTCAGCCCAATCCCAGAGTGTTAGGACAAGCTCCTGGAAGGTGGTGGAGATGTGTGTGGGTCACATCAGGCTTTGAGGCAAGGAAACCCACTATCTGAGGTTTACAAATACAAACTACTGCTACTCCCATCATCACTCAAAGGAGCTGTCTGGGTACCAATCTCCTGAAGGAATTCTGGGCTGTAAATTTCAGCCTCACACCCAATCATTAGGCCATTAGAATGGGAGAAGGAGATTTTCACTGCTCATTTTCTGCTCAGTGCTTTTTCCTAGCATAGCAGATGGAGTTTGTGAACCCTATTTCTAGGTAGCAAGCTCTTTCCCAGGCTTCCAGCTCTTTTGTTTTGCTTTTTTTTTTTTTTTTGTTTTTTTTTTTTTTTTTTGCCTCTGGATGTTTCATTGAAGGCCAGGACTCCAAACTTTAAGTACCTAAGTTCCTTCTAGAAATGTCATGATTTAGGTACTTCTGAAGATGTTATTTTCAGGGTCTAACATTGTAAGCAATTTCACAAATTAAACTAGTTCTCACAGAAGCTGCAATCAAACACATAAACCAGCACAGTGAAGAGGAAGTCAGAGAAAGAATCACAACCTAGCCTTATAAGTAAACGGTATTTTTCTTTGAAGCCTACCCCATGTTGGCTGAGCCACATGAATGTGAATCCTAAGATCACAACCTTCCACTGACCCAGCTGTGCTCACCTTTGTGTGAAACCTGGAAACCACGCACCTGGGCAAATCTCAGGGAATGAAAAGCTAAGATGGTCTTTCCTTCTGAGCCAACCCAGACTCTCCAGTATGGCAATCAAGTATTCCCCATTGGACTTAGATGAGACCTGCATTCCTGCATGTCTTTCCCAGCCTCAAGGCCACTGCTTAGCTCAAGATGCTGAGGACACAGTCCCACCAGACGGGACAGGCATAGCTTGTCCTCACCAGTTTCTGGTGCTGGCTATAAAAAATGCCCTCTGGGACTGCCTGTGTTGCCTGGATCATTCTAGTGTGTGCAATGAACTTCCAGGAAGGCAATGCAGCTTGACTGAAATCAATACTGACCTTAAAAAAACTGCCTACTTCTGCACAACTCTTGGGCATCAGAAGAAAGAGGAAGGGTTAACAGGCACTCCTGCCAAATAGAGAAAGTGGGGGATACAGGAACAATTGCAGAAATGGAAGACACTGATTTCCAGCCACTGATTATTTTGTGTCTGGGGAGTTTGCTGTTTGATGATCAACGAAATTTAATACAGCAAAGATACGAGGTGAAGGATGGAGACCTGGAGACGGGGAAGCCAGAATGAAACAAGGCTGCTCTCCAGCTGCTTCAGAGAAATCAGTAATTACTGTCAGTAAAAGTGCAATATAACAGCAGATTGCTAACGATACTCTTTACATGGCATTTCAAGTATCTGCAATAAGTTGTTTAGCTTTTGCTTCACACAGCTGTTCTACTTTTTACCTCTGTACCTAGTGAAATACATTCGTGGTGTGTCACCCCTTTCCCACAAAGCACTTACGGGTGACTGAGCACTTGGTGACTAGAGATGTGATGGCTTGCAGAGCCAATAGGCAATCATTTGCAGTAGCAGCAGGGTTGGTACTGTTCAGGGAGAAACAACTTTACCCAAATCCAGGTTCCTGCTGGCTCTTCACTAATTTTCATAGAATCATAGAACCGTTTGGGTTGGAAGGGACCTTAAAGATCATGCAGTTCCAACCCCCCTGCCATGGGCTGAAGTGACTTGCACTAGAACTTCTCTTTTCCAGACAAACATGTCCTTGATGAAACAGGATGGAGCAGAGGTTGGGAGGGCATGAAGCAGCCTGCATGTGACTTTAACATTAAGAACTAAGCTCAGTTAGGAGATTGAAGATCCCCTCGATCATTAGCAGGGCTGCCGTGTTGGGTAATCTACCTGGCTCCACGCTGAGTGGAGCCAAGCTGCATTAACTTCTGTTTCAATGGAGAGCTCAGAGAACACAGACAGCTCTGCTGCCAGCCTGACACACTAGGGAATTTGGCTGCATCAGCTCCACTTAAGCTCATCCTGGACATTGGGTCAGAAGAGGTACACATGGAGCAATACATGTGTGTGATCATGTGTCTATGTGTATGTGAGGAGGTGGTCTGGGATCCTTTTGACACCACTATACTGCTCTGAACAGCATATGGGACAGCTTTTTGTCTGCCAACCACCACATCACATCTTGCCTCTCCTTTCTTGTCTGCTTTGTCGCTTTATCCTCAAGAAACTTTGTCCTCTTATGACATTAAAATCATTTAAAGAAGCTGAATCTGCTCAATGAGCAAGCTACTGCCTTTGTGCTAGCCTCACACTAGCCTGCTCTGCTCGCTGACTCAATCTGATCCATTCAACATCTGCTCTAGGTGCTGCTTCAAGACAAGCTTTAATAATGACAAGACAACATTCAAAGAAGCCCGTGGAGTTTTCAGTAATGCAGGAATAAAACCTAAGTACAAATCAGCAAAGGAAATGAATGCTGCAGACCCAATCAGGACCATAACTGGCCCAGCCGTGCATCCTGTCTAGCAGTGGTCTCCTATATCCTCAGTAAGATGGTATCCCAGCATGCTAAGCATGCAGCAAACCCTCCCTACCCTGCTCTTTCGCCTCCCTGACTCATGATGTGTCAGAGGACAGGAAAATAACTGCATGCTGAGAAACGGAGCACACTCCCACAGGGAACCTCCGTTAGAGACAGTTGTGTCTAAGATGACAGGGGCTGAATTCCCTCCTGATCACTGGGAACAGCTTCAGTTCTAGTGAATAATTTCAAGCACTACTGTATTCTCAGTACAATTTAAAATGGTCACCTGTTCAGCTGGCTGGGTATGTCTAGCTGCTTCATGACAAGAAAAGATAGTAACAGAGCATGTGAAGCTGAAAGGACTTCAGGTGAATGTGCATATGTTAAAAACCAGACTTGAATAAATCTTTACAATTCTTCCACTGGTTTCCGTCTTTAAATAAAATCATAATCACTTTTAATAACGTTTTCCTGGGTTTTTTTTTAAAAAATGAAATGCTGAGCAGCTTCTTTGGTTCATGTTGCTGTGCAAGGGAGCACTGGTTTTGCTTACACTCTGCCTCAAACCAGAAATGGCAAAGGTACCCATATGCTTCAGCTTCCTGCAGAATTGTTGCTTTTGCAGCATCAGGCAAAGAAGGCAAGCCAGGAATTTGGTGAACACCACCCAGTACAATGCTCAAGAGCTATTCTGAGGATCAGATTCCCCCAAATCTGCAACTCCCATTTGTCCCAAGATAGTGAGTGGCTGTGGTTGGACAGCAGTGCATGGAGAGTGGTTTAGGATACCACTGCCATTCACTGCCACTGTGCTTGACTGTGTGCATCCCCCTCAACCGAGGCAGCCTGATAAGCACAAACGCCACTCAGTGGCAGACAAGGCTGATTTGCTTTCATTGCACTGTGGGCTGGAAGCACGCAGATGCTGACTGCTCCTGTCTCTTTAGTGAGAGCTGCTGCTTGAACCTCCTTAACTCAATAGCTTGTGAACTTGCTTCCCTAGGAGATCTTCCTGCTATGGGGACAGTGCGGTGTTGGTCCGTGGGATTTGCTGCAGTGGGAAGACAAAGAGAAATTAATCAGGTGTGGCAGAGTTATATTTTTCCATCTTCAAGGTCTACGAAATGAGATTTTGGGATGTATTTGCCTCTCTGTCCCCAACAGTCAGACGAAATGTTTCAGAAGCTGAGGACTGCAGAGACTCCCTGATGAATTCTACCTCCTCAAGCACACCAGCAATTTAAATTACACAGCAAATAAAATTAATCTGTCTGTTCAGATCTTGCTGAATGATGAACACAGTTGTGCGCAAATGGAGGGAGAAAGAACAAAGTGCTGACTACAACTTCCACTTCAAGCCCAAGTCTTGATTCCAGCTCCCTTGCATCACTTAGCTCAGGGACATTAGCATGCATTTAGTTAACTCTGAAAACTCCACTACCTTTCACCTCTGACAGAGAGTATTTGTCTGTGAGGACTGTGTCACTTCTTGGAGAGATTTCAGGGTTTGTACATCAATAGCAGCTTTGCCTGCAGGCTGTATAGAAAGGGAGGTATAAAAATGCTGTGTGCTGGGGCTGTGCTGATCCTGGTGGGGGTTGCCACTCCCCAAGGAGATTTGGAGAGCCTAATTGGAGGCACGTCTGTTGCATTAGAGAAGCTGATGGCTGTGCCTCCCTGCATTGGAAAGAAAGGGAATTTTACTAGACAGGAGTAGCAGAAACAAAAAGGTTCTGTCTACGGCCAGAACCCTGTTCTGAATACAGGGAATAGGGTTTCAAGCTTATAGGTGCTGGGCATCAGTGTTGAGTACTCAGGAGAGGCCATCTCAACCAGGACTGTTTTGCCTAGCTTCAGAAAAGATTGTTCATATAAGCAAGGGCCACATAGCTAAGTCATCCAACTGCCAATTTGGGCAAGCTGTGCCAGACACAGTATTTTTAGCTGAAGTATGCTATTTTTGCTGACCCAACCAAACTTGGAGAAACGAGCAAACTGCTTCTGCTTGTGTGAACTGGCTAGCAAGAGCAGGCATATAAATCTGTCTTCCAAGGTCCCTCTTGGACCAGGTTTTAAGCACCCAAATAGCTGCACTTCCTTATGTTCTGCTGACCTTGCTGCTGCTCTGTCTCTCTGACACAGCTGAGAGCTGGCACAAACATCGATAGCCTCTGAATGGTTTATACGTTCCTTTCAGCTCCCAAGAAGGCCATACAAGGAACTGGTAAATAACCTATGAAGTACAAAGATGATGTTTGCATTTCTTATCAAAGGTTGCAGCTCTTAAAGTCTTGTAGAGTAGCAACAACAAGAAGCAGCCAGGGCACTGCATACACAGCAGCGCGGGGACCATTCTGGAACAACGCTCGCCTAGAGCGCCGGCTGCACAAATTACAGACAGGTTTCTGATGGTCTGGCTGACATCACTATATGTGATTCCCTTCAGAAAGCACAAAACAAACTGAAGCATGATGCCATTCCTTGGCACACAGCAGGACAGGTAAACGAGTGCTGTGGTCACGACCAAAGCTATCATCTACTTACACAGAAGCATCTCCAAAGCTGCTTTATGTTCCAGCAGCATGTCCCCGTCCCCTAGACACATTAATTACCTCAGCCCCAAAGCTCATTTAACTGACCCTCAAGTGATTATAGGAAGGAACAAATTCTCTGTTTACAACCACAACAGGGCTTTGATGCACAGGAGATGGGGACATCGAGTGCTTTTAGCCATCTAGCAAAGAAAATCTTATGGCTGTGCTCCCTAAGGGAAAAAATACTATTTTGAACACCAAGCACTGTACCTCTTCATGGCAATACATAACCATGAATCATCATTGTAAAACAGTAAGCTGTATTTCACTGTTGGGAAAAACTATTTAACTGGTTTACCTTAAAGCCATGTAAAGCCTCTGTGGCAGCAGGAGGTCACAGAACCCAGATTTCCAGCTCCCAGCCTTCTGCCTGAGCTGCCTCTGCAGCCATTTTATTTAGACAGGTTGTGACTACATAGCAGCAAACAGCAATTCATCTCTCTTCATCTTTGAAAATCTTTCTGTACCAATTTCAAAGGCATCTATTTTTGCAGTTCCTAGCTAACAAGGGCATTTTGTTGTGATTCAGCCTGTGCTTTTGCACTTAATTTCAAGGTTTTTGTTCTTAATGGCTAGAAAACTCTAAACATAAAGATTTAATTCATCACTCTCAAAACCAGAATATATGAACAGCTTTGATTTTATTTACATGTACAGTTCTTTTGTCTTTCACATTTACCTTCAGAAAAGGATTTATTTGTTGTTTTCATGTATTTTTCAAAGAATACTTTTCCTGCCAGCCAGAACCAAGTTAGGTATCCGGGGAGGTCTTTGCATCCTGAGAAGCTCAGCTAAGAAGTTTCAGTTCATAAACCGAACGCTACAAAATATAATCCAAAATACTGAGCTACTTTTTCCTGAACATATTTTAAAGGAACAGAAAAAATTAAGTTATGTTGCCTGGAAAGAACTTCTGCAAGTGCCCCCTCATAATTTCTATTAAAATGAACAAGGGTGTAAGTCAAAGCCATTTGATTGACCCTGCTGTACTATACAGCAGACAAATAAAAAGGAAACTCTCTCCTCATTTAAATAGCTCTTTTCATTTAAAGTGTCACTTATACTAAAGGCATAATCTACCAGATAAATAGAGTTGGTATTAGTGCCTTTATCATGTTTGCTATGGCTCCTGATGTTCTGTGAAGAAGCACTGAGGTTACTGATGCATGTAGTAAGTGTGAGATATATTTAGGACAGTATTAGCATAAACTTGCTTAGGTGAACATTCACAGCCTTTGGTCACACAGGAGATCATCATATAGTGCATAATTTTATAAAAAACACTTGAATAGAGACTGATATAAGTAGGTTTGAACCACATATACACTTACTCACATGTTCATGCTTGCAGCAGTCTAAAATACACACTAAATGATTGGTCTACAGCAGACATCACGTCTCACAGCCTACGTAAACTAAAGATTTATTTTATTTTTAGTATGCTGCAATTAGTAAAGTTTTCACTGGCTGGCAGACACCACTACTTGGAATGACTTGCTGAATTCCCAGCTAGTAGCCAAAATAAATTACACGTGCTAAAGCCACAGGCAACATGGGATCCTGGGAGGGACTTGCAGCTTACTGACTCCAGCACCTTGGTTAGAAAAGACTCTTACAGTCATAGAATCACCTGGTTGGAAAAGAACTTTGAGATCACTGAGATCAACCTGTCCACTACTAAACCATGTACCCGAGGACCTCATCTACTCATCTTTAGAACACCTCCAGGGATGGTGACTCAACCACCTTCTCGGGCAGCTGTTCCAGTGCCTGACCACCTTTTCAGTGAAGAAATTTTTTCTAGTGTCTTGTCTGAACCTCCCCTGGTGCAACTGGAAGTCATTTCCTCTTGTCTTATCACCTGGCACTTGAGAGAACGTCGAGAAGAGATCAACACTCACCTCACTACAACCTTTCAGGGAGCTGTGGACAGTGATGAGGTCTCCCTGTGGCCTCCTTTTGTCCAGGCTAAACAACCCCAGTTCCCTTAATCGCTCCTCGTAAGACCGATACTTCAGCCCCTTCACCAGCTTCGTGGTCTTGCTCTGCACACACTCCAGCACCTCAATGTCTTTCTTGTAGTGAGGGGCCCAAAACTGCACACAGTACTTGAGGTGTGGCCTCTCCAGTGCTGAGTACAGAGGCACAATCACTACGCTGGTCCTGCTGGCCACGCTGTTTCTAATACAGGCCAAGCTTCCATTGTCTTTCTTGGCCACTTGGGCCTCTGCTGGCTCATATTCAGCTGGCGGTCAACCAACACCCCCAGGCTCTTCTCTGCCAGGCAACTCTCCAGCCACTCGTCCCCAAACCTGCAGCACCTAGCACTCGGTGTTATCAAAACTCATGCAATTGGCCTTGGGCCATTGATCCAGCCCGTCCAGATCTCTCTGTAGAGCCTGTCTACCCTCAGGCAGATAACACTCCCATCCAACTTGGTATCATCTGCAAACTTACTGAGGGTGCACTTGATCCCCTCATCCAGGTCACTGATAAAGATAATTGAACAGAATTTGTTTCACCACTGAGCCCTGGGGATACCACTTGTCACCAATTGGATTTAACTCCATGCACCACAACTCTCTGGGCTTAGCCATCCAGCCAGATTTTTACATAGCAAAGGGTATGCTCTTCCAAGCCACGAGCAGCCAGTTTCTCCAGGAAAATGCTCTGGGAAATGGTGTCAAAGGCTTCACTAAAGTCTGGGTAGACAATATCCACGGCACTTCCCTGATCCACCAAATGGATCACTTTGTCACAGAAGGAGATCAGGCTGGTCAAGCAGGACCCGCCTTTCCTATTCCCATGCTGACTGGGCATGGGTTTGTCCTGTATGTGCCACGTGATAACACTCAAGATGGCCAGATTCATAACCTTCACTGGCATCAGGGAATTTGATCCATTCCATTTTATCATCTGATGAGTTGGGTTTCTATAGCTATGCATTTCAAACAAAATTTATTATTTTTTATTTAATAAAATGAAGGAAAAGGGCAATCAAGCTGGTTAAAACGCTGAACGGATGCATATTACTCATCCCAGCACGCTTTGAGAAATCCATGCTCTGCAGTACGATACCATGATACCTACTATTTTCTTCCCTGGAAAAGGGAAAGGAAGAGCGTTACTAACTTAGCATGTCGCCCTCCAAATACTCTGCTTCCCAGAAAAGGACATTCAAGCACTGTTTCACTAGATGACTTGCCTGTTTACTATGAATCTCTATGGGAGAACAGGATACGTACAGCCCAGGGTGCCTCTTCCTGCTATTCAGTTTATCCGCCCCAGTCCTGGGTACTTGGATCAGCAGTGTCTCAGCCAGCGAGCTGTCCTGCACAGCAAACCCTCTCCCTTGACAGGATTACTGACCTGATCTCTCCCTTAGCGAGACTGCCATTGTCTGGAAATCCAACAAACAGCCTTAGAGCTCAATTAGTTATTTAATAAGATTATGATTAATCCATTTGCTGATTTAAACTTTCATTAATTAGGTTGGTAAGAATTCTCTTTCAGAGGGATACAGGCCCTGATTTAATACATCTCCTCTCGGAGCAGGATTGGGGATCTCTGTGTGAAGCCTAGAGTGCAGCATGCCCCAACGCTTCTCTTTCGTGCTGCGGAACTACCTGCAAAAGCTGTCTGGGTGGCAACTGGGGGTGCGGCCAGATCACCGGGGCATGGTGGCCCGGGGGACAGCTTGGCATTGCATCCTGGTTGTGATACCTGGTGCAGCTAGAAGACTCCTGCTCCTCTCTTCTGAAGTCTCACCAGACGGTGCAGACAGAGAAAAGCAGGATTTATCTCGGGCAGCCACAAGACCTCTCAAATACAGTTTCAAAGAGCCTAGCCTGCCATTTGGATATCCGTGCTGCTCTCATCTGGATTTGGATAGGTGGCTTACCCCAAGGAGGAGCAGGAACTCCCTTTCTCATTCCCTTTGCAAAGCACTTAGAGAAAACTCACGGCTTCCTCTCTGGCTTTGTCTTCTGCCACATGCTCTGAAGGACGGGCCTCACCGCGCGCTGGGATCAGCTCCTTGTAGTGTGCCTTGGCAGAGGGGGCAGGATGCTGCCACCTTCCTCCTCCAGCCCAGATCCTGCTTTGGCAGAGAAATTAGAACTGGGCTCAAGGATTAGTCCCAAACTATCATAAATGATGAACCCTTTTCCCATCCTCAAAGCACCCCCTGTCTCCTTTCTCAGGTAAAGCTGCTATGTGATAGCATTAAGCAGTAGAGATGGTGGAGGCTGGTGGACTGTAGGTTGCAATTGGCAGATATTTTATGTTCCTTAACATTCTTCCCATTCCAGGGATGGGATGCAGCATTGAGGGTTTGGCAGCTGTTCTTCCCTCCACTTCTCATAGGTACCGATGGCAAAACACAGCCATGTTTCAAATGGCAGTGGTAAAGATGACTGGCTACAGAAAGCTTACGTCCTTGCCAAAACCCCTGAGAAAAAGGCTTAAAAGACAAGAGGAAGGGACTCTCTTGTCCTCAGGTTGTTGTCTGCAGCTGCTTTGAGTGCTGCAGGAGGGGAAGCAGGGCTGGGGGATGAGAGACGTCATCCCAAACCACAGAGCCTTGCAGCTGGAAATCAGACATGTGCACTGCTGAGCTGAAGCCTCTGTCAAAGGAGCGGTGGCAGGGAGAGCTCAAAAAGACTCAGGGGAAGTCTGATTCACACTGAAGTTTACAGGTAAAGATGATTACAGTTCTTAATATAGAACCCCAATGTCAATGAAACATGGTTTAGTATTTTAATGATGATGTACATAACATTGTTCTTATCCTTTGTCTGGACAGTGCACAGAGCAGTGATGCTAACACAAGCTGACAGGCACCAGCACGCCCATTCAGGGCTGTGGTCACAGCATTGCCATCACAGCACTGCTCACTGCTGGACCACAGGCATCCCCAAAGGAGAGAGGATGGGTGCTAAAGCATTGCTGGCCCAAGCAAGGTTTATCACTGCTTTTGGGTGGACTGATAAAAGGGAGACTGGATGAAGGGGAGGCAGGTCTATATCAGACTCTGGACGTCAGACCCTGCATCTCACTCCATCCTACTGATGTGAAGACGCAGGCTCTTCTGCCTTGCTGCAGCTAATGACCTGATGAGAACCCATTGGTCGGCAAAGGAGCCCACCTCCTGCAAACAGCAGGCAGGGGAGGTTTCTCACTCCGTCTTCCAGCTGCCTGCTCTCAACTGTAGCACTAAATGAGATAGCTGGAAAAGCTGCAGCTGCCAAGTCCCCTCTATCTGACCCACTCTCCTAAGTGAGCCAGCGAGGCAGAAATTCTGGCAGATGAACATTTTTACCTCCCCCCCAACAGCCAGCTGTATGCACTGAAAGGAGAAAAAAATCCTAGCTTGGATTTCCTTATCAAAAGACAATAAGCTAAGGATTTTCTACAGCACTTCTAAAACAAAATAGAGGAGACCAGCAATACAAGAATTATCATAATTTCTGTGGCTCTTGCGTGTCTGGGTCACGTTTGTGTTGGACTGCAGTGCATGCACGTCCAGATTCAATAGGCATACACATATTAATGGCCTCAATCAGCGTCAGGGAAGGTTTAGATTGGATATGAGGAAAAATATCTTCACTGAAAGAGCAGTGAAGCACTGGAACTGGTTGCCCAGTAAACTGGTGGACTTTCCTTCCTTGGAGGTGTTCAGAAAACGTGTAGGTGTGGCACTTTGGGATCTGGTTTAGTAGGCACGGTGGTGTTGGGCTGATGGTTGGACTGAACCATCTTAGAGATCTTTTCCAACCTAATGATTCTATGATTCTCTTCTATTATTTGTGAGCTAAAATTGCCAACTTCATACAAACATAAGATTTATTGCTGTACAGTTACCTGTTTCGCTGCCTGACTGAAGCTGGAGGTGAGACAAGAGGAACAGATGAGTTGTAAGAGTAGAAGAAACAAAGAGAGAAACAGCCTGCGGGTCTCAGCAAACACTGCTTTATTGCAGTAGCACTAAGAAACCAGTGAGTGTATACAGAGCTCCTTGCCTGAGGAAATTAGGACAGAAAGCAGACTGCATAAGCACTACAGGCAGCTGAAATGGCAGGTGTTTCAGTGATGTATGGTTCCACTTGGTTCCAACTTCAGTTTGAATTATCTTTTAATAATTAAGATTTACAACATGCCTTAACTTGTATACACAGATACTGAGGCACGGTGAGAGCAGGTTGAATTTAATGACAAAAAAGTGAAGAGGGTCAGCTTTTTTTCTCTTTGCCAAAGTCTGTGCCAATTCTAATCCTTTTTAAAGGACTTTATAAGAAATAACCTGCCTGGTCTTCAGGCAGGTGGTTCTTCCATGTGGACAAGCAGAGGTGAAGGGGAAGGAAGGGGAGCTGGCAGCAGGGAGATGCTGACTGGTTCTGCACATCTGCTGATGGAGTGGGCAGTAACGTGCAAAAACAACCCCCTACAGATTCCAAATCACAGGAAAAGACGTAAAGAACAGGGGTTTGTACTCTGAAGGCATGATGGGATTTCAAGGGAGACTCTGCAGAGATATGAGCTTGCCTTGTTTTTCTTTCTGCTATGCATTTTTGTAAAGAAACTAATTTTCCTAAAATCTGTTTTGAATCAAGAACACAGATTTCCATGGCCAACCAACTACATGCTGGGCTAGCACTATCAACTGTTGTCTTTTTTGCTTCATTATTTCTCCCTATACAAGCATCAGCAACTTTTAAGCCATACTGTATCTCAAATTACCCTGGGGACAGAAAACAGAGGTGACAGAATTATCTGTCCTGGAGAAAACTTCAGTGTGAAGCAACATCAGAAATTCTCTTACAACATATGAGTTGGGGCATCTGCAGGAGACAGGGAGTGGGAATGACGTACCATTTCCCTCGAGGCAAGAAGTTGAGGCAAGTGCAGGGAGGATGAAGGAGCTGTGGTGTGTACACAGAAACATGTTCAGTGAATCTCTGCAGCCTGGAATCTCTTTCTCACACATAATATGCTGGAAAAAGCCTGTTTTTTTTCCAAGACCCAAACAGAAATAGCTTTAACACTGAGATCTCCACCCCACTCCTGCTGGTACACTCAGTGCTCAAAAAAGACCGGGAAAAGCTGTGAGCAGAGCAAAAGGGTGGCAGAAAATACTCCCTGTTTTCAATAGGCCTTTGAGGCTGCTAAGAGCTGCACTTACAAGGTGAATGGAAGGGCGATGCCAGGCTTCGGGGAATATAAACCCTTTAACTTCTCTCCAGGTCAGCACCAGCAGAGATGTGGAGGAAGCCCAGGGACTGACCTGTGGAGGAAGCCCTTGTCCTTTCCAGAAATAGCACTTAAATGAAAATCTGGGGGCACTGGGATACGCTGAGCTGTCTTCAACAGAATGTTTCCTTGGGTAGCATTTGCACTGAGGGAACTAGAGGAAGAATCATCATTTTCTGGTTACACAACCCGGCCCCTCTAGTTGAGGGGACATGTCTTGACTTGCAGCTCATGGGCATAAAAATGAGCAGAGATAGAAAACCAACTCAAGCTGGCATTCTTCTATTCCCTGCATCTGTTCCCTGAGCACCTTAAGTCACATTGGTTCAGCCCAATAACAGACAGAAGATTTCTTCCTGCCAGGTCTCCAGGGTCCACTGAAACGTAAGGGAAAGCAAGCTGCATCTCCTCTCCTGACCATGATGTGATAAAGCCATCAGAGCAGTTCTGATGGCATTACTTCTGCAGCACTGTCTGGTGGGAAAAGCACAGAAAGCCTCTGGAGAGGACAGTACTGGAAACCAGAGGCAGAAAGTATTTTCTTCTGTAAATTGCATCAATTTGATGCTTAAAAGCTGTGAATTGGAATAAAGGAGAATCTAAACAAAATGCTTCTGCTCCTTCTGCTGGTGAGGCTGCTTTGCAACAGCAAATTCCCACTACGCAGAGAGTAAGCCTGGGGATTAAACCTACTACACTTTGCTCACTGGAAAGGTCTTGGTGGCTGGGACAGTGACTGTGTGGTATTCTTGCAATGATAAATACACTCTGCTTACTTTGATTGACCTTGGGAAAATCACACTTAAGATTCACCACTGGCTTCACAATCTGATCATCTGCAACCTCATGACCTCATGAAGGTCAACCAACGTCTACCAAGGACAGTGTAAGGTGCTGAGGACCTGGTAAGGAATCATCCTGAGAGAGCTTGTGTTTACCAGGTACATCTGACAGTCTGCAAGTGAAGCCAAAAGTCTCCAAGAGAAGGAACAAAACAAAAGTCAGTGCTTGTACAGATGCAGACTCTCCCTCTGGAAATCTCTAACAAACAAGGCCACCACTGGAAATCACTTGGGTGACTTAAACACTGCTGGACTGGTCCAGGGATAGGACCCAATAGGGTCCTAAAAACCCAATAGGCTTTGAAGGACAAGCCCAATGAACATATTTTACAGTGGTGTCTGTTTACAAATCACCACATGCCATTACTTACCCTTCCACGGAACATAACCCCACTTCCTTCACAGGACACAGCTCAGAGTATTCAGCTTTTCAACAGACCTGTTCGTTAACCACTGCTAAGGGCACTCTTGAGCACTAGTACATGATGAGTACTCAGGAAGACAGAGCACATTATTTTTTGGGGTGAAAGACTAGAAGAAATGTACTCACAAATCTTCATTTTTAGAACCTCAAATATTCTCTTTATTTTTCACTTTTCAGTGATTCTGCCTCCGGATTACAAAGCTGGTCGATCAGGTCTGACAAGCTGCTTTTTTTGTTGCATTCTGCCTTTGAAAAGTTTTAGTATTGTTCTGTAACCTTGTTAGATGTAATGATCATCTTTTCATAGGTATCTCTTTGTTCAAAAGTCCAAGACCATGAAAGAGAATTTATTTCTTCTGGGCTGCAAGCAACACATCAGTTTGCTCCAGACCAGTATTCATTTTTCCCAAGGCAACCTCCACACTTTTACCAGTCTTGAACATCTGCCCACTGCCTCCACTCCTGTCCTAAAATCCTCATAAGAAGATCAAAACACCGTTTTTCAAACTATTAAAACAGCAGACCTCATTCTCCAGGATGAATTTTAACTTTCTTTGCTTAAAGTTCATTCTCTTGTCCTATAGAAAAAAATGCATGGGACGTAAATCAGAGAAAACATGGGATGGAAGGATTAATTCACTTTTTTTCTTCTGTTCTTTCTTATATTTACAGGTGCAGCAGGGATCTGTGTATGACAACCAGCCTCTGCGTCACAATCTTTTCCTACAAAGTTGTCTTAAAAAGCCAAACTACAGCAGAAAAAAATATCTCTCTGGCAATCCAAGATTTAAGTGTCTTTTCCAATGGCTGCCCAAGACATCACTAATAACAAGAAAATCTCAACTTGGACTATGAAATGGAGACAGCCACTTTAGCAGCTGCTTGATTGTCACCTGCGCTGCACCTCACATGAACATGTGCACAATCATCTTGAATCTGGTTTTAACATTCCACCACTGTACTCCATGAATGCCCTCGTTTCACTAGGACATAGTGGGTATAACAAATCAGCTGCTTGCTAGTATTAAAAGATCACTCAGCATTGAGTACCATTGAAAAAATGCAAGCCAGGAAACACATCTGTAAAAGAACTAATTTCCCTGTCTGTGCACTGGAGTCAGTAAGAGAAACAAAGGAGAAAATCAGTTTCAATATATTCTTAAATTCAACCACTGTACCATCAAGGAAGTTTGGTGAATTAAAGAGAAAGAACAGAGAGTAATAGTTAAAATTTAAAATGAAGAGCATTTGTAACAGAGTGAAAATCAAGTAGCAATCGGGTTTCTCTTGTTTACCACTGGACATACCAGTGCATAGCGAAGAAGATTCCTTTGTGCCAGTGCAAGCAAATTACCTAAGTTTACCTCCGCAAATCCTGCTCTTGTTTGAAAATTCAGATTTGCTACCCAGCATGCAAATAGCCTATCTCACATGGCAAGTTGAAACACCGATTTGATTACAGTGTTGTGCAAGTCTGGGTGCTCGGTGGGTTTTCATAAACCAAGCATCCCTAACAGGAGATTTTGCACTCAGTTTATTAAAAAAAGTTATATAGTGAATACACAACTCCCTCTACAAATGACTGGTTAGGGATCAAATGAAGTTACAGGTGATTTTATCACGCGTGCTCAGTGCAGGAGGAAACTGCTTCTGGAGGAAGGTTCCTTATGTTCCTCTGCCAAGTCAGCAGATCTGATCAATAAGCCTGATCAATGCTGTCCTCCCTGATGCAGATGTCCAGGACGTTTTCTATCAGATCTTCTGGGTCCTTAACTCTCTAATTAGGACAAGGCCCAGCTGTGCAGGACTACTTCATGAGGATGTACTTTATCAGATTCTCTGGCTGCTTTGTTCTTTTAATTAAAGTTTGCTGTGCCCTTTGATTTAATATTAACAAATGTTAGTGCATTCTGTTGTTTGCTTATCATGATGTTTAGAACAGCATTCACTTTTGCAATACTACTGCGTTTGTGTCGGGAATCCAAGAGAATAATTAGTTAGGACTTACACAGGCTTCTTCAATATCAAGGAGAAAGTATTATGACACCCCAAAAAATAACTGGATTCCTAAATAGAATAGTATTATGGGATACCTCAAGCTGGAAGGGACCTCAGGAGCTTTCTAGCCGAATGTCCTGCTCAAAGTAGGATCAGTTAGGGGTTCAGACTGGGCTGCTTAAAGCTTTATTCAGTCAGGTATTCAAAACCTTCAAGGACAGAAATGACACAGCTGCCCTGTGCAAAGTCTTCCAGTGCTTAACTATCCTCACAGTGAAAAAGGATTTCATTAAGGTGATTAAGGTGAGGAAAGAAACAGGCTGAGCATGCAGAACCTACTAGATACTACAAGCAATTTACTGCCACCTCAGCTATGTTGATATCCCTCACCGAGCACAAAGGAGGTTCCACATGAAGCCTTTCCACTCTTCTTACAACGCTCCACATTATCCTGGTCATCTCCCACCTGACGGTCACTAGCAGGTAAACGCAAGGAACTGGCATCATCTTTTCCCCCTTTACTCCTGCTCCTTCCCCTTTCTCTTTGCCCCGCCCCGAAGTGGAGTTGATTACAGCCTGGTTCTAGGCCAGATTACCTGGAGATGCTTCAATTCACCTACTCAATGAGATTCACAGCAGCGATAGCCTTTTCTAATGCGGTCATGACAACACTTTGTAGGGAGGTGGAAACTTCTGGTTACCCATGAAAACACTGGCAACAAAGGAGCTGAGATCACTGCCCTGCATAACTGATCATCCCCTTTCAATGAAGGACAGAAAAACCCAAAGGACTCAAAAGGCGAATTGTATCGTAATTCTTCTGCACATATGCAGAACTGAGTTGGGTACTAAAACCCCAACATCTTCCAGCAGAAAAATAACTATGTCGAAGTTTTGTTTTCACATTTCCCTTCATGCCCTGTCCATCAAAGGCTGTGTAAAGCCACATTTCAGCACAGTAGTTAAAGCATTCAGGCAGGAAAAGGAACTGAACTCCAGTCTTTCATGTTCTGGCTGAAAATCTGTAGCTAAAAAAGGTACAGCTGTTTTATGACTTGACGCTCCCAAATTTTTATAGCTAAAACCACTTAGTAAATTAGACATGTATTTGTGAACAATGTTGGAACAAGCAATTACATATTCTTTTAGTGAACTTACAAAAAAAAACAGTGCTAGGGTTGACTAGGGATTTTAAGCCCAAGATATCTATTTATTCTTTAAAAATTCTAAGCAAAACCTCAAAATCTTAATTTTAAAGGCAGCCTCCATTCTGAACTGAAATGACCCACGTCTGACAGCATCACTTTAAATATTAAATATGCTAGCCTTGTTCAAGACATATTTTTAAGCACTGCATCATTTAATAGGTCAAACACAGGTTCTCAGAGCAACTCATACAAAGTACAATTGTCTCGCTTGGACTATTAGTCTCTCCTCTCAAATTCCTGGTTCTATAACCAGTATTTAAAAGAAATGGTAGAAAATCTTTCTCTCTTGAAGAACTGTTCTTACTTTCAGGCAGGGTAGTGACAGGGGACAGAGAGGGTCTGTTTCTCCAGCAGCTGGTGTTACTTGGGAGCTCTGTTGCAGCAAAGGGGCTGCCAGCAACCTGCAGCTCTGAAACACCTGGTGTATGATTAAACTTTCTGTTCATAGCTGGCTCATGGCAGAAAGCATTTTTAAGCTGGTGAAAATCGAAGCAGACAGAAGAACTATATATTTTCTCCAAGACACATCAACACCTGCTGAGCTGATTGTACTAATTTCATAGCAGTGAGCAAAAGAGAGGGTACATAGATTGTTTGGAAAAAGTAAGGATTGTCTTGCATTTAGAGCAGAGGGTGGAAAAAAAATCAAAGTTATAGCAAACATAACATGATGTTTGGGGTTTACAGCAGAAATGCCTTAAAACCCTGTAGAGGTTTTATTTTATTGTGCTATGAACAACAGTACTTTATAAGACAGAGAGCTGAAACAGTTCATTCACAGAGGCTTAGGCTGATTCAGTTCAAGCTCTTCTCAAGGTAAGCAGTGAAAGTGGAAAAAAGGCACGGAGCTAAGAAAAGAAAAAGAAATAAAAAGATTTGAGCAGAGTGCACAGGTGAAAGGGACATGAAGAGGAAGGCAGGAGGCACTGAGAGGTCATGGCTTAGCAATGTAGTCTTAAAAGGCGAGAATGGATGATTTCACTCACACAGAAAGCAGGAAGAAGCCTGGGAGAGGAGGATTCTGCAAAACAGAGCGAAGAGAACAGGACTGTGCTGAGGCTGGAGGGAGAGAGGAATAGATCGCGGTGGTTACACGGCAGAGGCTGGAGATTATAAATACATGAAAGAGAACACATGAAGACTTGGATTTATCTGCCAAGAATGTACTTGTTACCTCTCTTCACCCTTGTAACTGGACCTGGAGAAAGGACATTAATGTTGTCTATGGAGCATGGGTTTTTTTAGGTTAGTTCAGAAAGAGGGTTTGGAGAATACTCAAATATTTTAAAAGCTGATGAAGAATTCCTCGTTTTCAAAGAGGGGACTATTTTTCACAGTACTAGACTGTGACACCTCATTTCCATGAATCATGCAATAAAAGTCTACCCTCAGCACAAGCTATTCAGTCATGATTCAGGCAGTAATCAAAGCTTTTTGAACGATAGCTCTGTTTAACAACTGGAGAAATGGGATCAGACTGTACAATTACTGCTGCGCTTTTACAACTTCTTAAATAAAATCTTATATTGGTAAATATATGGCATCTACAAAATGACTTTATTTTCCTTCAGTGAGACCTGCTTTACAGTGAATGACTGCCAAGTAGAACAAGAAAGAGTTGTGCCAAAAGCTTGAGGTTTGACAGAAAAGAAGTGCCAGAACACATTCTTCACACCGCAGAGCAGAAAGACTGTGCCTGGTACAGGCTGTGGTCCTTCCGGGAGAGGCCACTGCCTCCTTACTGCCACGGGTGAAGCGATTGTCACGGAACAGGCTAAGCTCCCTCAGTCCCAGACTAGTCTCACCATCTCCACTGCAGCTTAATTTCTGTTCCTAAAACTTCTCCATAAAGCACTGGTGGTGTTTGGTGTAAGAGGCTGGTGTTATCTCTAACCCCATGCTGAGATGCTGAGAATAGCTGATGCTGCAGCAGGACTGCTTCTACCAGTCTGACAACCTAGACAACAGCCTCTTCTGCATGTGCCCAGCATAGACCCACAGTGCTCTATGACCTCCTTCAATCAGCCTTCCCTCTATAAAGAACCACAGAACAAACCTCCATGTTTTCTTCTGTGCTGCCCCCTGCTTTGGGAATTGGTCCTCCACTGACCTCTGAACTGAAAATCAGACATGCTGAAGTCCAGCTGTGCTAAATGGGGAAAAAAAAGTGCTTCATTTGTTGCTGCTGCTTCTGTTCTACCTCTTCTCCACCTTTCAGCTGGAAGTCTCCCTCACTGACACATGATGAGCTTGGCCATGCAGGTGGTGCTCTAGTTGCATCACTTGCTGTGCTTGGCACACTGGGGCTCTGCTGTGTTCTACTGGGTGTAATGCTGGCTGCCAAGACTGTCCCTGGGTTCAGAGAGGACTCCTTGTACGCTTCTGTGTGCCTGTACAGCTGAGGTCTGCATCCAAGACCATCCTACTCTCACCTAACAAGGTCCCTGCTACTGATAGGACACATGATATTGATAACATCCTCATCCATTCTGCTCTCTTGCTGTGGCACAACAAGGTTTGTGTATTTATATTGTATATTCTTCTGAATGCTGAGTCTCCAAAGGATCCTTTAAGATCTCAGAGAAGCAACAAGAAGTTTTCACGGTTCTGTGAGCATCTTCTTGTGCATGAGGACGGCAGTTAAAAAACCCAAGAATTACAGTGAACTTCCTATACTAACACAAATTCCTTCCTTTTCAGAAGTGTGTGTTATTACTACTTAATAGAGCCTGATCTGCTGACAGTATTTTAGCCCCAACACTCAAAAGCAGGCAGAAACCTTTCCTGGTTAAGATCTGACTATACAGCACAGAGGACACAAAAGAGGGGCCTACATTATTGACTAGTCAGAACAAACCCAATTAACTGTCAGGTGAAGTTTAAGGCTCATCATTAATAAATTAAACACAGAAAGAACCCACATCATCCAATACTGTCTGTGGATGCTGTGATCTGTTCCGGAACCAGTTTACACCAATTACACTGCACTTTACTTGCTTCTAGTGTTACACAGAAACTCATCCACCTATGGAGATATAAGAAGAAGATAGTTACAAAGACAGAAACAGTAACATCTGAGTAATTCAGAAGTGAGGAAATGTCGCCCAGCCAGAGAATCGGGAAAACCTACATTTAAGGACCCAAAGAAGCCAGAAAACTGGATTATTGCCCTTCTCTGTGTTGATCTTGTCAAAGATGTCAGCACATGAGCAGGCAGCCTTGTCAGCTCAGTTGGTGTTAGTCCTCTTACTGTCAGGGACAAGATGCAAATCACCTTTGGGGACATTACTCTCTTTTAAACCTGCTCTCTATGCACTTCAGAGAAAAGTACGATGAGAGTAATACGCAGTGTGTAATGAAACCCCTGAACAGACCAGCAGCCTATCACTGCTGTGGTGCTCCCTGCTGGGTCCAGGCATTGCTAAACCAGGCATTTTTGATTGTTATCACTACTTCAGTTACCGATTTTTTACTTCCTTCTATCAGAGAATCTCAATAATTTCCTTAATTTGTTTTGCCTCACAACCTCTTGAGGTGCTTCTCATATTTGAGGTGACAGGCTACAGTGGGTCAGGGGAAAGAGGAGAACCTGTAATTTGCAGCTCTGGTCTTCTGCTTCAGACACAAACCCCCATTCGGAATCCAGATCCTTTGGCCTATTCTCATTAAAAAGTGAAATAATTTGTGTAGAAGCAGATCTTCAGGATTAGATCACTTTTCTAGACTATCAGACCTGGTGCTACCGTAAAAATTTGGAGTGGCTGAAGTATGGCCAGATAACGCCAAATAATATAGCTACATTATAGCCTCCTCTTTCATGACTTTTTATTTGAAGGCATTTTAGCCAAGAATGTTGTGTGCAACATAAACTATAAGTGACTGTGTGCCTGTTGGCTTGGAAGGTGTGTGGGTACCCAGTAACTTGCCACAGAAGAGATGCATGTATGGCAGTGGAGGGCTGGGAAGGCCAGCAAAGCTCTGGTGGGGTAGTGTAACAAATCAAGCAAACTGCAGTAACAGAAAGATTAGGCTTGGTTTGGTGAACACCATGCCACATCATGCTTGTATTCATGTGCCCACACTTTCCTCCTGGGATTTGCTGACTGGTACCTCTCTTCCCTCCATCTCATCCACTTACACATCCTCCGCTTACCAGATTCAGTGTATTGCTCTGTTCCAGTTTCCCTTAATGGCTTTACTGTTCACGTGAGCCTGTGTAAGCTAGTGTCTCCCACACCTCTTCCTTTCTGCCCCTCTACTTCTCTGACTAATCTGCAATAATATGCCTGTCAAAGCTGTTTTTCTGCCCATGTCTTTGCAGACAGCCCTACTGCCCTTAACGCGATGCAGCTGCCCACTCCCTTATTCCCTCCCCCAAAAAAAGAGCCTGGAGATATCATACAGGAAGGATGCTACAATAAATGTGCATACACAACTTCTCTTATAAATGAGAAGAGTAACAACATACAAATAATGTTTAAATAAATTCCTCCCAAGCCCCAGGAGACCTCCGAGTGGTAGGCTGCACTTCTATATTCATAAAGAAAATCAATAGCAGTGCTATATTGCCCCTGCACTCTGGTTTCCACATTACTCATCCCCCCTGTACAAAGCACACACTGTGTGCAAGGAAATGGGCGCTCCCAGGGGAGGAAAATGGCTTTGTGCACTTAAGGTAATGATGTCACTTGAGGTCTCCATGTAAACAGTTATCGAAATGGTAATCTGCAGTATTGTCAATAGAGCTGGAACCTGGGGACATAGCTTAAGAGTTTGAGCGTTTTTATAAAACATTTCCCTAATTTACCTACTGAGCTTCTTCTCAGAAACAACAGCTGCTGTACCTAATTAGCATTAATCGCCTTGTTACAAAAGAACAACTGGGAATAGTACAGTTCTTGAAGTACTGACAAAAGGATACACTAATGGCATTGATTTGTCCAGTCTGCCACGACTGCCCCATATTTTCAATATGAAAAGCTTAGAAGCCGTGAAGCAGACTGGGAAAAGATGACATGGAAAATGAGCCATGGATGCAGGCAGGCACCAAGCCATCCAGCCGAGATGCTTGCTGACTGCTCTGCTTGGGACTGCAATTCCCAGAGCCAGTTTTTCATCTTGACCACGGCAAGAGCAGCCCTGGAAGGGGATCTCTGCGCCAAGTATCCTTTAGAACAGCACTGGGATAGGATACTCTGTTGTGTGCCTCACAGCTCTTTGACGGAGCTGCATTAAAAGAAGCTCTGAACCCACACCCAGCCCTAGGAGAGCGGTGTTAAACTACTGCACAAATTGAAAGATCAGTTTCAGCACCAACGCGGGCAGATACAGGCAATCTGTCTTTTACTGGGATTAGAGACCATCTGTAGATTTTCAACCAGAAATGCACTAATTTTGTTATGTTGAATCCTGAGGGCTTTGTCACAGCTCATTGACTGATATTCCCTGTACTACTCCTCCCCCATTGTACAGCAATTGAATATCTGCCATGAATGTGCAGCAGCAGACTGGAAGCAGGAGCTAAGACCACAGATGTGTGATCAGCCTCTGTCCCCAAATGGATTATCTCCTCTTTTCACTCCAGTGTCCACCAAGATGGGACCCAGCCATAAATTAGATTCTCAGTTTTGCCCAAGTCAAGCACACCAGGGCTGCTGTTGCCACAGAGTTGATGTTGCTGTTTCATCCCTAGCAGAGCTGCTTCCTCTGTGCTCTAAGCAAATATTACTCCAGTTACTTCCTTGAGATTCCTGAGAATATTGCTTGTTAACAAGCAGGAATTAATCCAATAGCACAACTAAAATAATACAGTGTTTGGAAGTGGATGTAGCTAACTGGTGTCCCCGAGCCAAATGCCGACGCCCAGCTAGAGACTGTGTAAGCCACAGACACAAACTCCCTTGCTGTCACCAAGTAAAATCTTAGGACCTTTGTACATAGAGAAGCGCAGTGATGGAGGGATGGGCAACAGGTAGGGATTGGGCCCATTCCCTCAGGGCATGGTTTTACACTGCTGCCTTTCATGTCTCCACGTGCTGCTCTCCAGCTCCGGGTACAAAAGGGTTTCTCTCCTTCTACCAACCAAGAGCAAACCTCTTAGCTTACACAGGACCAGCAACAGCCTCTTGTGAACTTCAAGGATGATCTCTTTCAACGTCTCACATGAAGAGGTGGGACTGATATAGGAAGAAGCAGAAGCAGACAAGAAGCCTTTGGTGGTCTCATTTGAGATTTCTCCTTGAAGGATGAGCATTACAGTCATTTGTCAGAGAACGTCTATTTCTACCAAGTTAGTATCCTATCAATTAATGAAATACCTCTGTTCCATTAGCATTTTGACAGCCTCTTGCATCTTAAAGCAAGGGAAGTTTCTTGTTAGGCTGGTGGATTATATTCTTGACCTACAGCAGTTTTCACCAAAGGCAAACTGTGACACTTGCTTCTTCTTACGGGGCTGACTAGTACCAGCCATTGTGTTTTTTGGTATTAAGATAAACAGCAGCATGAGATCTAAGCTGAGGAGGAGAACAACACAGGAGGCAGCAAAGAAGGAAATTTATCTGCTACATTTGCAATGCAGGTGATTTTTTTTTACAAGAAACTTTGCATAAAAAAATCTAAAACAAAACCCATAAACACTTTCAAACCTGCATCAGTATGAACTAGGTTTCCTCTTCGTCACATGGCAAGAGATCTCACCTGCATGTAGTTCACTCAGGATTAAAGTGGGACCCCATTTGCCTAGCTTAGACACTCATTTTTCACACCCTTTCAGTCACTCCACTAAGCAATTTTCCAAAAACACTGTGTTATTCTCTATCTCATTTAAGAAGAGCAGGTGCTTGCATCTAAGGCAAGAGGTATCTTGGAGGCATGAAAGCTGCTGAGTGTCTCTGCCTCTCTTTCATATGTCCATCTGCAGACAGGGAGGCAGGAGATTACTGCCAAGCTCCCGGTGTGGTGGATGGGCCTGTGAAGGTGCCGCTGCCACAATGGTTTGTCAGTACTGTAGCCTGTTCTGTCACACTCCAACCAATTGCCATGTTGCCTATTCTGTTTTAACTCAAACTGTCATGTCATTGACTGCAAGGTAAGACGGAGACTGTCTGGATGGGGATTTCAGCGTGGGGAAGGGAAATTAGAAATGCAAACCAGAAAAACAGATGGCATAAGCTTCATTAAAAGAGTATCTTGTCTACTGGAGATCCCATGAGGATCTGTTGTCTTTCAGTGGACATGGAGCCCCTGAGATTTACACTGGGGGATTATTCTGTTCCTCCCTCTCTTCTGTTTTCAAAAGGCTTGTGGTATATGCTTCATCTGGATATGCCTCCTAATAGGGATGTGCTGGAGACATCTCCTAAGCACTAATGGACAGCCAGTCCCTCTCTCCACACTGGGAGCCTCCTTACCAAGTGATTTAAAAGAAAGAAAGACGCATGGCTCAGACTTGCAGTTCCTGACAGAAGCACAAAGCGGGAGTGTTAGAATAGTAAGAAACACGTAATTAATGTCGACAATGAACTATATGGACTAGGAGATGTTATTTCCCCTTGGTGTGAGGTTCTCCTCTTGATGTGGTCCCAGCAGCAAGCTGAAGGTTTTACTGTTCCACTTGTAAACCAGATTTAACCTTTAAGAAGTCACTAGAAATAAAAGGCACCTGTGAAAGCTTTCCGGTGCCTATCTGAACCCCCAAGCAAACACATGGCCAAATGTGTTTACTCAGAGAGGGAAAAGCAACCAAGGAAAAGACCATTCAAACAGCAGGATATATCCGTGTTCCATGCATGCAGCACAGCACACTCTCTCTGACACACTTCAGTCACAGTGGGCTCTGGAAGCAAAAGCTGTATTCATGCGAGATTGGTATTTAGTTGAGCTCACTCGAACCAAGCTTCCACCAAGCACATATGAGATTTATATATGAATCTTCACAGAGTGAAATATGACATTTATCAGCCTTCCCTCAGAGCAGCTGACATTTGAACAATTGATTCTGATTTAACAGCGAAAAATGCCTCTGTCCATATGGAAAACATACAATATGATTAAAACCCTAGTCGCAACCACACCCAACAATGGCTCTACCAGTTAAGGTGTTAAACACTGATGTATAGTACCTTAATTTTCTCTAGCCTTAAAGAGATTAAATAAACCAATCCAAATCCTGAGAATTTTAAAGTAGAAGAGATAAAAAAATCTAGTCAGAGAAACACAGACCAGAACTAGGGGATATAAGCTATTAAACTGCTTGAAAATTGTAAAGGCTGGGTATATTTTAAGAATAACAGCACCAGGAACGACGGAGATTAAAGACAGGTTACAGTGGCTGCAGACAATGCTTTTAATCTCATTTTGCCTCAGGTAACCCAGAACAAATCTGGATACACCAAGAGTAGAGAGTCAATGCAAATGTCATTACACATGTGTTCGCCTAACTAAAGAGACATACTGTTTCCACAGGCAGAGAGATGTATTTGAACAGACTTCTCTCTGGATACAAGGCAGGAAGGTTTTCCTCAGCCTTGCAAGACAATTCCTCTTGAGCAGGTAGGCTTCACCCACTATTACCTTCATAAGTTTATTGTGGTCAGCATTGACTATTCACTGGGTAGCAGAATTAGCTAGAAATGAGGTCCTGGCAACGACACACCTCAGCCTACTGCAGCAGCTCTGTAGACTCTTCCAGTACTTCACTTTGGCTCTTTACTGGTGGACACTAGCACCCAGCAGTGGCTAAATGAAATAAATTTTTCTATACGTGGGAAAGCAAAAGTTCTCGCAGAAAGACTGATCATTCTGTTGCATCTAATTTGTGGAAAAAAAGCTGGTGAACTCTGCAAAACTTTAACTATGGCATAATTTCATGTATAAGTCCATTTTAATAATTAGCTACCTTGCAATCCACTAATGTAATAGGCTGTATCTTCCTTAGTTAGCTCAAACTAACCAATTCCATTTTATCGCATACTGAGTTTCTCCTGTCATAATTTCCTCATTTCTGCTATTCCATTTTTCATATTTCTCTTTATGGTATTTCTTTGTTGTACTTATGACTCCCAAATACACTATGACTAAATTTCTTCTTTGACTCCTGCTTTTTTGTGTTAAAGTCATTAATGAACGCATAAATAAAATAACTGTTGGAGAACTCCATCGGCAATGTCCTTTCTTCTGATACCTTCTCCTTCAACACTACCTGATGTGTTTTGTGTTCCTGGGTTTCTCAATCTACTGGTGCTCTTCAAGTGGTACTTCAAATTACCTTTTAATTTAACTTGCATGAATTGAATTTGTTATACTTAAATCCAAACCTATTTCCTATGATCAAGTCTCCTGTAATGTCCTCACAACTTACGAAGCCAAGTCTAAAATAGCACCATTTCCTGTCACATTAAGGTGTCTCTGGAGGATGTTTTTATTGCCTAGAAATGCAAGAATATCTCAGACTTACCAATAATAGTATCAGTTGCTCTGATTCCTGATGTTAAATTATCCAAAGCAACTATTGCAGTAGTAATTATCTCTCTAACAACATTACAGAACTCTCTTGGCAGTGCAAAAGGATCCTGGTGGCACACGGCAATGTTGGCAGTAATAATCCTTCAACAAACTGTGAGCTATGCTGTCATTAACACATATTGCTGCTCCCTGCCTTTTCCTGAAAAGCAGTCACTGGTTTTAGAGTATTCATGACTGTAATTGCAGGACAGATCTACTGCCCCAATGCACTTGCTCACACCATGTATGAGCAGCTCAAGGTCCTCTACTTTGCCACATAATCTTGCTGCATTTGCATACACAACTTTGACTTCTTTTTTCCGAGTCACTCTTTCAATGAGACCTAGCCTACTCAATACTCAAATACTTTCTTTTCCTTTGCCATCTATGGGTCCACTCTGTGATATTCATTTCTGCACTGCTAAAATCAGATTATTCTGATTATTCAATATACCACATACTTAGGCAGAGCCTTGAGACTTCACAAGCAGTCGCTAGCCTTTTCCTGGTGTTTCTTTAAGGCTCCTCTTATAAACAAGGCCAACACCAGTATTAGCAGCAGTTCTGCAGGTCCTTGGGTAAAACCTATCTATCGTGAACATCTCTTCATCATCACACACAATCACCCATTTGGTAGGAGCCAGAGCTATCCCACTGCACGTGTGGGCACTCATTTCTTTCAGAATCTTCCCCAACATGGTATAGTCATCCTCAATCAGCTTTAGCAACATTCTCTCACTGCCATTTGTTCTGATGTGAAGGACAAGAAGGACTGTTTCCTGCCCCTACTGAGAGATTTTCCAGACTTAGATCCCCATTTTTCATCCATGCTCTGAGGAAAAAGCACCCTGTTTCTTTGGCTTGTCCTTCATCAGGTTCTTGAGGCTATGTGGCACAACAGTGGTTCAGGTTTTACAGGCAGGACAGACGTGTGGATTGCTGTCCTCTTGTAAGCATTAGCCTTGTGAAGATGCAGTATATTGTGCTAATTGGATGAGTTTTCTTCCAGAACTTAAAAATATATTGCTCAGAAACAGCGCGAGTATTTGTACATGAACCTTTACACCTACAAACTTTCCACCTCACAGTAACACAGCTCTATATTTTCCTGGTAATGGACCAAGGCTCTGATCTTTTTCCTTTTTTTCCACAGTTATTCTGTCTTCCCTTCTTTTTCCAGTCCCCCTATATTATCTTCATTCTTTATCTGGCCAGCCCTTGATCTTAGCATGATAAAAATCTGTGTGCTTAAAAAGCCACACCTTCCTTTCAAGGCAAAGCTTTCTTCCTCTACCAAAGCCCAGGATAGATGGTCCTTACATGTTTGTAGGTCAGCTCCCTCAGCAGCAGACTCACACTGATAAAACTGCTCTGTGAGTCCTTTGAGCCGAGCTGGCATGCGCAGCCACATGCATGGAGTTGTGCATACGATCCCAGGAGAGCCTCACCGTATTTCAGACCTTCGATTCAGCCTTTTCACTCTCCATCAGCAAGGACTCACCTAATTTCACTTGAAGTGGGGACGGCTTGTAGTTCATGGCTACAGTCTCTCCCTCTCTTGTATCACAATCTCTGTCCGAAATAGACGCAGCTGTTGGATCCTGTTAAGAAAGAAAAGGAAACAAAACGGAATGGTTTAGCTAAAAGTTATGCTGCCTTTTCTGTAACTGGCTGTTGAGTGAGAGCATCCCCACCCGCATTCAGAGGAGAGAACATGCTGGTGTTTTTAATGGTTGAAACCCAGGAGCAAAACACGGAAGTTTGGAAGTACATACAGTAACCTAAAAATAACTCTGGAAATGCCAGATTTCAACCCCAGTGTTATATGATGGATGACACTGGGAATAAAATGTGTAGGGTGGGCCATCAGTTCAAATTCAGCCTGGGCTGGTAATAGTTCTAAATCATTTTCATGCAATGACTCTTTTGGGTGTTGCATGAAAATGTATTTACAGTTTCAGTCGGGTTCCAAGTGGACCAGTCAACCTCATGATTAAACTAAGAAGCTTATGACCACCTGCATGAGAGTCCAACTCACAAGGAATGAGGATTGAATGCGTAGAAGAACTCAATCTTCAGATCCTTTTGGGAAAGGGATGAAAAAGTCTGTACTTCCCACACTGGGTCTATTTTGTGGCTAATTGGAAAGGTTTAACTATCTGTCACCACAGCACCTTTCACTGTCACCAAAATTCCCTCAAAAACCAAAGCTCCCAAGCACAGTCTGCTCTATCACACCTACATGCAGACAACCTAATCCAGGTCGGGTTGTACTCTACAGTATAGCACATCAAAGAATCCAGAGAGAGACAGACTACCAATTCAGGCAGTTCTGCCACTGCTAAAAATATGTAAAGGCCTTTCACAGCAAACTTCAAACCTGCTGGAAGTATCTCTCCTTAGTGTTAGAGCGAAAATTAAAATTGGTGTTCAAACATGTTCAATTCTTCCCACCTAGAAGCTAGAAAGTAAAATAAACATGCATATATATACACGATTATTTGCACATGTAAATTTGGATTTATAATAGGTAGAGCTGCAGAGAGAAAACAAACACCTAATATTTGGCCCAATATCTGAAGAAATCATCACTTTGTAAGAAACAGAATCATAGAATGGTTTGGGTCAGAAGTGACCTTAAATATCATCCAGTTCCAACCCCTTTGCTGTGGCCAGGAACACCTTCCACTGGATCAGGTTCCTCGAGGCCTCATCCAACCTGGCCTTGAACACTTACAGTGATGGGGCAGCCACGACTTCTCTGGGCCACCTGGGCCAGTGTCTCACCACCCTCACAGGAAAAAACATTCTTCCTAGGATCTAATCTAAATCTACCCTTTCGTCTTTCAGCTTAGTGGAACAAAGCACCAGAAACCAAATACTAGGAAATACCATTCCAGACTGGTGAAGTAACGCTGTCCATCTCTCAGTTTCTGGAGTTTCTATTGTACACAATTTGTAATAAAAATGCAGCCCCTCATTTACCACTGACACCTTTGCGCAAGGCAGAATTACTGAGTTTCAAAGCAAGGTACCATTGCTCTTTGATCTAAGCAAGAAAAAAATCGCTCGGCGAGCCACTGTCCCTACATCCTCAGTGCTTGCCTTCCCTCTGCAGTTCAAAGTAGCTTTTTAATACACTGTGCTTATGAGATAAAATGTGATTCTTGATTTGGGCTCTTTTTCACAGAAACTGGTCAGATAAGATATGTTGCTTTATAATGCTTTATGAAAATTCTGCTTCTTTGCACTACCCAGTAGATTTAGTACTTAAAATGGATGGTGATTACAAGACTTAGTGTTTAGCAACATTAAATAGATAATGCTGAAACAAGACTTTGTGTTTAGCAACATTAAATAGATAATGCTGAAACATATGTAATTTCCTCTGCTTCCCTCTAATGCAGTCATTGCTGCACTGTTCCTATAACAGTTTTGTGATTGGTTAAGGATAGAGCAAGTAGCAAACAAACAAGCCACTCTCCAAGGACATAGTTAGGCATAAATGACGGATCATATGCTTTTTACGTTAAAATCCCACTTTAATAACCACACTAAATGACAAAGAACAGTAGCTGCACGGCAAAAATTCAATGATTGAAATGAAATGAAGCTAGAAGTGAAGTGGTATAGGGAAGGAAAACAATTCCCACTTTATAAATAACTAGCTACTATCACTCAAGGAAGAGAACTCCCATGACAGGTTCCATTAGTTGACCAGCTAGACAGACCAGGACTCTTCATACACGGAGAGACAATGGATGGGAACTCTGGGAGAAGTCTAAATCATCCCAAACAGGGTGAGAAGCTGAATACGGATCAGCTAGCACTGATTTACTACAAGCATGAGGTGTCAAGTGGGAGTTAACACGCAGCAGCTAGAAACAAACTCTGTCCTTCTCCATACAGCAGATGATGATGTGCTGCTGTGGATGCTGTAGGGGGCTCAGGAAAGGGTGAGAAAAAATGAATGGAAGGACTATTCATCAAATATAAAAGCACTGCTCCTGGCTCTGGCTGCCTGCAGGCATGGATTGCTGCAGTGGGGGAACCAGGGAGGAATCACCTCAGGGTCACCCTGTTCTTGTACTCTTGAGGGCACGCAGGGGTAGCTGAGGCCTTTAATCTGACTTGAAATAGCCAGTTTTCTGTCACAACCTATTGTATGCTCTCAATCCAAGACCAGTTCTTGTAACCTGTGGCTGGTCTCGAACACACTCAGCTGAAGGGGCTAAGCCAGAATCCAGGGTGTAGGAAAGGGTATTTATGGGAATGACCAGATAATACATCTCCATCATCTTTCAGCAGTCCTGGCTCACTGGAGAGGTCCCGGAAGACTGGAAGTTGGCCAATGTGATGCCCATCCATAAGAAGGGCCGTAAGGATGATCCAGGTAATTACAGACCTGTCAGCCTGACCTCGGTCCCAGGTAAAATCATGGAGAAGATAATCCTGGGTGAAATCATGCGGCACCTGCAGAACAGCCAAGAGATCAGGCCCAGCCAGCATGGATTTAGGAGGGGTAGGTCCTGCCTGACCAACCTGATCTCCTTTTACGACCATGTGACTCGCCTGGTGGATGAGAGGAAGGCTGTGGTATACCTGGACTTCAGCAAGGCCTTTGACACTGTCTCCCACAGTAGACTCCTAGGGAAGCTGTCAGCCTGTGGCTTAGATGGGAGCACTCTGTGCTGGGTTAGGAATTGGCTGGATGGCCGAGCCCAAAGAGTGGTGGTGAATGGTGTCTCATCCAGTTGGTGGCCGGTCACCAGTGGTGTCCCCCAGGGACCGGTGTTGGGTCCTGTCCTGTTTAATATTTTTATTGATGATCTGGATGAGGGGATTGAGTCCATCATCAGCAAGTTTGCAGATGATACCAAGCTGGGAGGAAGGGCTGATCTGTTAGAGGGTAGGATGGCCCTACAGAGGGACCTGGACAGATTGGAGAGATGGGCTGATTCTAATGGGATGATGTTTAATAAGTCCAAATGTCGGGTACTTCATTTTGGACACAACAATCCCATGCAGAGCTACAGACTGAGGACAGAGTGGCTGGAGAGTAGTCAGGCAGAAAAGGACCTGGGAGTGCTGGTGGACAGGAAGCTCAACATGAGCCAGCAGTGTGCCCAGGTGGCCAAGAAGGCCAATGGCATTCTGGCCTGCATCAGGAATAGTGTAGTGAGCAGGACCAGAGAAGTTATCGTCCCCCTGTACTTGGCACTGGTCAGGCCTCACCTTGAATACTGTGTCCAGTTCTGGGCCCCCCAGTTTGGGAAGGATGTTAGGATACTGGAATGTGTTCAGAGGAGGGCAACGAAGATGGTGAAGGGGCTGGAGCACAAGCCCTGTGAGGAGCGACTGAGGGAGTTGGGGCTGTTTAGTCTGGAGAAGAGGAGGCTCAGGGGAGACCTCATTGCTCTCTACAACTACCTAAAAGGAGGTTGTAGTCAGGCAGGGATTGGTCTCTTCTCTCAGGTGACCAGTGACAGAACTAGAGGGCATGGACTCAAGCTTCGTCGGGGAAAGTTTAGACTTGATATGAGGAAAAAATTCTTCACTGAAAGGGTGATTGGCCATTGGAATGGGCTGCCCAGGGAGGGGGTGGAGTCACCGACCCTGGAGGTGTTTAAGGGGAGACTGGATGAGGCACTGAGTGCCATGGTTTAGATGATGGTTGGTGTTAGTGTTGGGTTATAGGTTGGACTTGATGATCTCAGAGGTCCTTTCCAACCTTGTGATACTGTGGTACAAAGGTCACCACTGTTTCCCATACATGCTAGAACAACAGGGATGTGTAAGGTGCTAGAGGGCAGGCCACCACTAAGGTCCAGGTTTCCCAGATGAGAACGTTTTCTCTGACAGTTTGTGAAAAGGCAGGTTACAACCATTTTTAAAGGACATGATTGCAAGAGCCGGATGCTTCCGAGTGCTACTGAACCACTTTAAACAGAAACACAGCATGCTTAGCAATTTTATTATTTCCTTTTTGTTGTACTTCTGTTGTACAGTAGCTCCCGTAATGCGCCAAGTTAGTGGCCTTTTTCACTCTCATTGCCAGCCTCCTTCGCCAGCCTACACTGGCTATGGGGTAAAACAGTCCCCAGGAGTCAGCCTTTTGTGCAATTACACCCTCAGTAACTGAGATGGGTGCTGAGTACAAACACATCCTTGTAACACCTTGGAAAATACATCTTCCTTTGCCTTCCATCACATCAACATTTCTGAGATCTTGCAAGCTTTCCATCCTGCAAATCCTCTGGGACCCCAGTGCATGTGAAGGCAGTGGGCACGAATACAGTTTCTGCAGCCTCCAGTTGTTCCTTAAAAACAGCTGGGAACTGAAATGTCTCTGTCTGCTCACCCTTCTCAATCCTAAAAAGCAGTCATTTTTACAGCCCTAAGAAAATATTCTCTATTCTGCTGTTTGTGGGAAATTCTACAATCTTTAAAGCAGCTCTGCTTTTTCATAAAGCTCAAGAGAAAGATTGCCCTTACCCTCTTATCTCAAGAAAAGACCCAATGTGCAGGGCTTTACCCACCAATTTTCTCCACAGTTCAGAGGTTTTGGTCTGATCACCATCAGCTGACTGACGATCAGAACAAGCTGACTGCTCATGAGTATCATAGATTAGTTTGGGTTGGAAGGAACACCAAAGACGATCCAGCTCCATTCCCTTCGTCATGGGCAGGGGCACCTTCCACTGGATCAGGTTGCTCAGTGTTTCATCCATCCTGGCCTTTTCTGCTCACTAAGTCAGTCTCCCATGCACCGAACATGTATCAAATTTTCCATACTCAGTGTTTGATGAGGCTAAACACTTGGGCTTGTCCTTCCTTGTTAGTGTATTTATTTGCAGCTTGTGATCCAAATGGGCAGTTTCAGAAAGGAGGAGTCTGATGAGCTGTGAGGGCTCAATATAGGCTGGAACTGGATGACTTTTAAGCTCCCTTCCAAACCAAACCATTCTTTGATTCTATGAAAAACAAGTGAGAAACCGCACACATCCCAAATACAGGGGTGCACTCAGGTCACTGAGAGGTTTCTATCATTCCCACGCTGTCATTCCAGACTCTTGGGGTAGAACATGGTTGCTCCTAATAAATACTTATGTCTTCAGCTTCTCTGCCCTGGAAACATAAAATCCAGTGCTGTTTGCAGATTCACTCTGCCTCAAGCCATTTCACACCAAGTTATCTTGAGAAGGCAGCTGCACGCAGCAGTCTTCTGGGGAGAGGACTGTGATGTTGCCAGGTGGGCATGGAAATGCGTGATAGCACGGTGTTTTGGACAACAGACCTCTGCAGCCTCCAGGTATCACTACAATATAGGCATGAACACCTATGAACACAAAGCTCTTAAAAAGCTTCTGGGAACAAAACCACTGGCAACCAAGGTGTGCATAGTCTGTCTATGTGACAAATGGTGTAAAAGCAGAAGCTGAAAGGCTGTAAAACTTACAGTGGATCAAGATAAATCCAATATATAGAGGAACAATGGTCAGTAATAGCATGTTCAGCAAGAGAAAGGAAAGTGTAATAGGGGAATGTATGGCAGGAATGGAACCTGCAAACCTCACAAAAAGTCTCTCTCTTGCACCCCTCAGGCTTCAGCTTAAACATACAGTTTTGGAGCCCATTATTTCAGGAAAGATGTAATCCCTACAGCAGTCCTAAAGATAAAAGCTAGGAGCTACAATCATCCAGGAACACTGGAAGAATGGGTTGTTCAGAGACGAAAGGAAAGACTCAACAGGGACACAATAGCTGTTGTCAGATACAGAAAGGGCTGTCACAGAGAAAAAAGAAGTAATTTTTTTTCACGCTTTTGATCACCAGAATAAGAAATGATTACTTCAAACTGCAGCAGGTCTGCAAGGAAATATCAGAGAAAACTGTAGAGTTAAGGCTAACGAGCTGTATATTTGCTTGATGGAGTTGTGAAATTGCTATTGCAAGCCTGGGTCAGAAACCCATTTGTCACACAGAAAGTCAACAGAGCTGATCTGGTTTTGGAGTAGCTTGATCTGGATTTGGTATAAGCTGACAAGATCCCTGATATTTTCAGGTCCCTCTCCCTCATCTATCTTAAAACAGAACCTGGTTCTAAGCCAGGTTCATTTAGGCAGAACACCATTTTATGTGGGAAGGGGCTGCATTCTCCAAACTCCCCTACCCACTGCCAAGGACCATGGCCTTCACCTCCTCTCTGGGTGAGCTGAAGAAAACCATCTCTTTTGTAAGTCTCACATGATGAAGGAACTCCAGAATCACATGGTGAGCGGAGCAGACGGCTTTCAAGAGGACATTGCTGTCACTTTTCATCAACATGTGCTGCTGGATTCAGATCACTATCTGCTCATCTCCGCTTCGCCACCCCAAACCAAAGTGAAAATAAATGGCATTTTGGTGACACAGCCACTGATGCACTGAAAAACTGACTCAGTTTCAAAAAAGCAATAAACAATCACTGTTTACTGACTTTCTACTAGCTTTGCCAATGCACCCTCTACAACACTGCTGGGGTTTCTTTCTGAGCAACTGCTGAACAGATCTTATTTAACAATAACGAATTAGGCCTGCAATACCCATGACAAGATCCAGATTTTGAACATGATTCATTTATAACTGTAAGACAAACTGGTACTTGAAGGCATTTTTTTCAGCAATTCAAAAGTCAGCAGTGTTAATATTGCTGTGTGATTAAAACCTCAAGTCATACTAACTAAACTGAACCTGAATGTCACTGAAAGGACTTTTTACTGTGTCCACCTGCCATCGCGGTAGCTCAGCTCACTGGCAGCTAATGAGGAGTCTGGATCTCTGCTTTGTTTCAAATGCGGCAGAAGGGATGTTTTGCTCTGTCTGTGTGTGCTGCAGTGCTTGTGCTGAAATGCTCCCTCAGAGCCCCGGCCATGAAGGGTCTTCCCAACTGCCACATTCAAGATGAACAAAATAGGGCAAACAGAAAGGCGTAAGCTGTGGAAAGGGAACAAGACGTTCAGACGTCTGTCTTCCTAATCAAAAGTGACATTTGCAGCACAGGGAAGAAAGTATCTCTTTTTCTTGATGATGATGTATGACTAATCCTGGGAGTCTACAACAAGATGAAGCACCAATTTGGTAAGCAGACCAAATACTTTGGGAAAGCAACTAAGGGACAAGAAAGAAAAATGGGAGTAATTACATGATCTCTGTTAGATTTCCCTTTGAGAAACCAACAGCTCAAGCAGCCCCCGGTCCCTTCCTTTCAATTGTGACTGAGTATATTCAACTCAGTATTTCCCTCCAGGCTCTTCTCACACACATAAGCCAACAATATTATCACATGCATTTATAGGTTTGCTATCTTGTGCTAACTTTACATGACTTAAATTGGATCATTAACATTGCAAATTAGAGAAATGCCACACTGCACTCCCTACTGCCTCCAGCACTTGCCAAGCAGCTGGCATGCAATAACTATTTAAAACCAGTGATTAACTTAGGTATATTTTCAGGATGCTTCAATACCAAAACATTTCCTTCCTTGTAAAGGATATACACATAAGGACATTACCCCTTTCCTTTTGTACCTCTGATTATACAGCCACAGTGCTGAGGTGCAAAATGAGACATACAATTATTTAAGGGAATAAAGCATCACAAATTCCTCAACAGCTATTCTAAAAGTCAGTTTAGCAACAGGTATCTGGCCAAACCAAGATCTCAAAAACCCCAAACAACTTTACAACTGCTCTTTAAACCTCAGATCATGAGGGAGAATACCCTCAAAACGATCAAAACCCATTAAATGTGTCACTGTGTGTTTGGAGGACAGAGGTAGGAAGAGGAGCCAAGCTCTTTGCTACATGATGTAGCTGGATCCTACAGAAAACTGCAGTGCTCTGCACAACCCTAGTACTGCCCAGTACTGCCTAGTACTGCCACAGCAGCATCTTGTAGTGACTAAATTCTTGCTCGTTGGCTAGTGTTTAGAGCTTCTTTCAAAGGTGTATCCTATCTTTACTCCTTCAACACTTTAAAGGAGCCTCACCAAGAGGAAATGTCTATTTTGACAGAGTTGAGTTCTTCACCTGTTATGAAGACAACCAGAGACTGTCCCATATGGTAGAAAGCAACTGTGCTTCTTTCCTGTGCACAACTCCAATATCAGGAGACACTGGCTGAGAATGTGCAGGACAAGTGTTGCCATCACTGCTGAAATGCCAGTCCTGGGCATACATGGAATGGTTTACACATCCTCTCTGCACACAGAAAGGCTCTTCCAGCTGTACATGAAAGACGAGATCAAAGTTTGCCTGAAGGAAACACTAAAAATGTTAACTGGTTCTGGCAGATGCTGCAGAAATGATATCTCTGACAAAAATGTCCAGGCACAAATCAAATGAAAGTAGGAGAGCCATACTCCAGTGATGTAAGTTCCCTCTAACCTCCTGGAGATCAGATAATTGCTTTCATAGGCCATGGACTGGATGTAGTGTGCCAAATACAATGTTACTGAGCTTTCAGAGCCCCTGGCTGTAAGAGCAATAGCAGGAAAAGCTGGGACAGATCCACATCCATACCTTTCAACAGATCACAGGCTCCAATCAGGGGTTCAATGTCACAGCTATTACAAGCATACCTCGGGGGCCATTCATTCTTTTCCAGTTAGCACTTAGGACCTTTTATTTAAGGAAGGCAGTTGTTTTTCACATGTTCAACTCCTGTATGCCCAAAATGAATGTGGTCTTGCATTGTGCTCCTGGAATACCCCTGACACCATTAATCCAATCCCTCAGACCCTTTTCTGAGCTGTTTCATTGCTTCTGTTGTTCAGTTCTCCTCCAAAAATTATTTTTTCATTCTGCCTTTCCTCTGTACCTAGTAAATACCCTTTCCCCAAGAGGGCAGGGCTGTCCAGCTCTGCAGGCTGTCTGACTGAGATCTCAAGTTAACAATGAGCCCTGCACAATGGACAATGCCCACTCGTCAAGCGTCCGCTTGGTGTCAGACATTTATGGATTAAAAAATCAGATGTGTGTAGACTACAGAACGAGCATGGAAATCTCTATGTCTTTACACCCTGCTTTCTAGGGAAGTTGAAGATCTAGGAAAGCTGTATAGCAAATGCAGTTAGGATGTTGAGGGAAGTATAAATATGCGTGCATTTGCACAAGATCAAATAATAAATCAGAAAACACAGACTCTTCCAACATAACCCAAAAGGTGAGCAGCTGTCCAAGGTCAAGCACTGCAGTCAGGTGGGCATCTCAGTGATGGACACCAGCTTAGCCTGAACAGAGTAGAAGACTCTGGTACAGCCCATGCTTCCACATCCATCCAGTGCAGCCTCCTGATCCCACAACCCAGGGCTGATGGGTTCAGCCAGGATCTTGGTGGGTAACGCTAGTGACTTTGAGAGGGCAGCACCTGTCATGTAGGGCTGCTCTCCTCATCTCACCACGCTCAGTGAGGCCACCAGTTCAAAGTCTTCAACACGTTGCTTTGAGCACAGCCTAAGAGGTGGTCACTTGCTCATCTTGAAAAGATAGACACCAGCATTAAAACTCGCTCATTTTCACTAGCAGTGAAAAGAAAGCCAAAAAGCTGAGAGCTCAGCAGCCCCTTTCTCTTTAGCACAACATTTTCAACTTGTCCCAAGAGATGGAGAGTTCAGTCATCGGATTTCCATATTTATAAGGAGAGAGTTTCTGCTTAGCCAAGCCTGTGACAGAAATAACCCTGCAAACAGCAGCAGGAGCAGCAGCACGGCAAACATGTCTGAGGGGCGGGGATGTGAAAGCTGAGGGAGATCTCAAGTCGCTCTCTATCTTGGCACAGCATTCCAGCCCTGCATGAGAAAATGTGAGGGCACAAATAATTTCAGCTTCTAAAATAAGAGCTTGCCTCACCCTCGCCCCCCACGCCTACATCTCCATGATTAATTAGCATCCGGGGGGGATACAGATTCTCCTCTGGTAAAGCGCTGTTTGGCTCCCTTCTCCCCTGACACGTTTGTATTAGAAATATCCTCATTATGTGACTAATCAGGGAAGCCAAGATGAAGGCACAGGAGCCGACTTAATAGGAAATGACTGATTTTTATAAAAGTGGTTTATAAATTAATCTACCTCCAAAGGGTAAGGATGTTTTTCCCCCTCCCAATCCTGAAAAATAAGTGCAAAACTGAAGTCCTTGAAGAAAAAACTACTTTTATCCTGAGAAATAGCAGCTTTTATTGTCTCCCCTTTTCACTAAGCTTGCTCACAACTCCCTTGGTTATTGCAGGGTTGCAGTTAATGCCCTGCAAAGGTCCTGGAGAGCCTGCCAGCCACACCCTGTGCACTGGGACTGGGCTCGGCAAGGTGTTCAACAGCCCCAGTGCTGCTAGATGCTGTGGATGGGAAGTGACAAGCCTGGTTAGCATTTTACCATGTTAAGCTTAAAAGTCAGCAGCACAGAAAATGGCAGCCACATTCCCAGCCATCCCTCGAGAGAGCCTGGAGATATTTAGCACTGTTATCTTTCATGTAGCACAGTGAGCTGAGCAAAGTCCAGAGCATATCTTAAATATTGAGGTAAACTGGGCTTGGCAGGAGCTGTATGAAATAATGGCAAGCAGATACCATTTAGTGGCGCAAGGAGAGTATTTTTAAAGGAGAATTTGTTTCCCCTCTGTGATCATCTGCAATGGAGCTGGTCTCCATCCGACTCCAGCTTTTCCCCTCAGCCTCCCATTGACAGCACCAGAAAGAGATATCAGGCCAGACGGCTTCCGCCTCGCTTCTCCTTTGAAGGCAGCCCCTTTATCAGCTGAAATCCAGCCATCTGTCCCTAGCCTTCTTCAAGGAGCTGCAGCAGATTGCAGAGCTCGGGAGGATGCAGTGCACAAGGCGGGAAACAAGGAGGTCAAGGGAGCTCATTGCACACGACAAAAAGCCAAAGCAGATCCCTGGTTGACATGGGGAGAGAGATGAAAGAGTGACTGCAACCTCAGTGCTCCCTGGGATGGGCTCAGGCACATGCACGCCAGCTCTTGCTCTTTATTCAGCTCCCTCTGAGCTGCTGCTCCTTCTGCTGTGGAGACACAGACCAGCCCCAAAGCCCTGTGCCGGGGCTCCCAAAGGCATTGCTGGAAGGCAGACTGCTGGGAGCCATGGAGGTGTTTCCCTGCTTTGTTGCTGAGTGTGACTGCCCAAATCTTTGCATTTGGACAGTTTTTTTCATTTGCCAAATGTCTACTCTTTTGTGTGAAATTTTGCACTGTGCACATTTCTCTCAGCCTGATTTGAAATATAATTATGTATTTTCCAATATATAAAAATACATATAATGTATTTTTATATATTATGACTGTTTCTATGTATTAAAAATAGGTTTTTTTTTGTTGAAGTGGGGTGCTGGGAACACATTTTGTCACCCTGAGTCCACCCCTCTAAGCAATAACCATCTTGGCAACTGCAGTCCGAGGCTGAGGTTGATGAGGGCAGGGACCAAACAGGGAGGCAGGGTTTGCCAGAACTAAAGCTGACTGGATAAGGGGATCTGAGATACAGACCGGTCGTGTCGCCAGGAGAGGAAATAGAAATGGCTGGATGATGTTCCTAGAAGGACAGGTCCAAGAAAACAATTAGAGACAGAACCGGCATGGTGAAAGGCGTTCAGGATTAAAAGCACTAGAGGACTCTGCTGTCAGACATCTGTGGTAAGAGGCACCTCAATGCTCATGAAAGACATCTGCCAGCCATTGCTAGTGCTTCCCCAGTTGGTCCCAGACTATCTGGGAGTGAAGCTCCAGAAGCCTTCTTGCAATGAAAAGATATCAAGGGGTTAAGAAAGCTAGCTGTGTGAGCTCAGCGAAGGCTGGTGGTATATAGAGCTATGTGTTTAGAGGGTCCTGAGCCATGCTGGTGCTGCTCTGCCAGGCCATGCAGAGCTTTCCTTACAGTCCATTCCTCTGTTAAAATTGCAGGGAACTGACATTAGAAAAAAAAACAGCAGGGCTGGTTTGCAAAGCTCTCTAATACAGCTACTGCCCCAAATCTGGGCTTGTGCAACCTGTGTGCTACGAAACAGTCTTTAATGACATAATTGTGTAAACCCTTTCCCTCGGTAATTCAGAAGCCAGCATAGACGTAAGCTGGAGATGAATCAGAGTTACACATGGAAGGAACAGATGCCCAAGTACATGATTTCTTGCAGAAGTTGCAAGTCACGTAGGGAACAGAGCAGCAGAGTGCGCAGGAGGAAAGATGGTCTGTGGTTACACAAATGCGGGGCTGTCCTAGAGAACTGGGACCTTCATGTGCTCACCTAAAACGTGCCAGATCTCTAAAATCAGATTTCCCACAAAGGGTCACTAATAAGGTCTCCCTTCTCTTTTGTGTTTCTGGATCACAGGCCTGGAGTGTGATATCCTGAGTGCTTACAAACGCTACCAAAGTGAGCATGAGCTGCATTTTGAGTAGGTGAAAAGATACGAATGGGGGGTTTGTGTGGAATCATCAGATGACAGTTGCATTGCCCTAAAAACCCCAAATGATCTGGCCCTAAATCACCCAGCTGCAAGACAATGAGAGAATGGAAGGTATTTTGAAAGACTAGGGCGATCTTGTAATGTTCTCTAATCTAGACGAACATGGACTCTGTGGAGTTCTGACATTATCTGTCGTGCCAAGCACCACAGAACAGCCCACAAAATTACTTACTTGGCTGTGAGAGGCATTTTGGTTTTATGCTTTTCTTCACCTTATGTGTGTGTGGCTTCCAGCATGTCTTTCTATACCTGGTAGACTTTTTGTTTCTGTTGCCACACTGCACAGACAGCTTCATTTGTGTTCCCTGCAGTGATACCAAGTTCTCTCCCCTGAGTCTCAGCTCTTACGCCCTCCCTTTCATCTTTCAAAGTGTTTTTGCAGGAGAGGTCTGAATCATTATCCCCCGTTTTATATTTGGGAAAACTGAGAGCCAGAGAAGTGAAGCTGCTCAAAAGAAGAGCAGGAGAGCTGGATTTTTCTCCAGGGTTCTGTCTGCTGCTGCAAGAGCATCTTCATAAATGCATTTCTACTGAATATATTTCATATCATGCACCAGAAAGCAGTAAGTACCAATATTACACTTCAAACTACACCACAGAGGAAAAAAGTGGCCAGGAGCTGCAGTTACAGGACTATATTACAGTCCAGAAAAGTGGTCCCTTCCTGCAAGCATTTGATATTAAGCAGAAAATTACATAAACAAATCACAAGTCTCACAGGCCAGACCATTCCCTAGATAGTTTGAAGGTTGGTCTCAGTGTACAGGCTTCTATCATCTTCCTTTTCCAGCAAAATATTCTTCCAGAATTGCCTTGTGAACAGCTTCATGCTCCTTGCTCAGTTAATTTTCTCAGGAACTTACCCCTTCCTCATTATCATCCAAACTACCGTAATTCAGACAGACTCCCCAATGTTTAAATTATGTCATATATCCTCGATCAATGTAAAGAGATGCCTCTCTACCAATCTGTCACATCTGACAATTTAGTCTCCCTGTGAGTCTCATTCATATAAGGAGCTTGCAACTGAAAGGGGAAAAGCAACAAAATTTCTTAAAAAGCATACTAAAAAATGCACAACTCTCCTCCCAAGGTACCTTCTGAGTTGCAAGTTCGGAGGTTAGGTCCACATTTGTGTCTGTTTCTTCTGCTGTCCACAGTGTGTATATTAAAGCAGGGACTAGAGAAGAGTCAACAAAAAGAATGGGATCCTCTGCAAGGGTTTCAATTTGGTTTGTAAGTTGCCTATAGAATTAATACAAAGGGAAGCACTAAGAAGACCTCTCATTACCACTGAAGCCTTTTAGCTTAATAAGGATGGCTTAGACAATACATTCAGATACCAGAGAGATGGCTCATATAGAGCTTCTGTAAGAAGCTTGAGCCTGGTTCTACCTTTTTTGTCTTCACAGCTTTCAATTAACACTGTGGGTGGGCACACAAACACTTCCACTTCCTTATTCTCTTTTCAAATACTGGTGGACATGAGATATCTAGCTGAAATAGCCTTGTAGACCTTTTAAATTCTATTATCATTAAGAAGACAGGCATGGGAAAGAGATACTGTTTTCCTTATGTAATAGCTCTATCTTCTGCAGGGTAGAAGCAGCTTTGCACATTAATTTAAGGCTTGCAACATCTGTGCTGCTGGAAAAAGCTATCTGAAATGTAAATCTTCAGAGCAATGATAGATTGAAATTGAACCCAGGCACTTGACTTATGGAGAAACAAATCAGGAACGTGACTGGCTCAAATATCAAGCAGCTTCCAAAGAAAATAAAAAATGGTAAATAAATTGAAGTGAGTCTGGGTGATCATTCTCATTATCTGGCTGTACAAGACAAGTCATTAGCTGTTAATTGAAGGCACTTTCACAAAGTGCTGCTTAAAGCTTGAAAGATTGACTGTCTTTCCAACTGCTACCTAATATGTGTGTTAGAGCTGTATTAAAGCAGGCTCATTAGGTCCCTGCCCCCAGCACCACAGCTCAGAGAGAGATTCTGATGCTTTAGATGAAATTCATGTTTTAAAAAACTCATCTACATATAGCCTAACCTGTGGGCATATCTTCAGCACACTTTACTGCATACAGATCTATCTAAGCTGATGCTGATGCTCATGCTGTACAAACACAAGATGCCTAAATGCATTGTAATGACCTTCAAAAGAGGCAGCGGAGTCCTGGCCCATTACGATTCATAATCACATAATGTACTGAGGACACAAATCACAACGATTAGCCTGTAAGCTAAGTGCAGCTATCTCAGGGCTTGATTTTAGGTTCACTTGGTCTTCACTGCTCTTTCACACACCTTCTTGTGCTCTTACCATCCTCCTCTCCTTACTCTCATACCTTTTATTATCACTCACTAATGGGAGTCCATTAGTCTTGAAGACAGTCTCATGTAGAGATAATTACTAGGTGACACATCTCAGTTCCCATAAAGAAGCCAGCCCCCAGCCTACCCGTAACCCGTGCTCCAACCTGATAAAATCTGGAGGCTTTCAGTTTACTTTAAACTGGTAACATTTCCATTTAAAATCTCTGTCTCTACAATTGTAGAAGTAAAAATCCATCTTGTACTTGCTTCACCTCCAAACAATATATTCAATCTCATACCGGTCCATCTATTTTATCTGGAGACTGGGCATCATCACAACAGCTTGTGTAAAGTCCCTGCAGAACCCTAGCTTTTAACTGAGGGGTGTGCTGTGAGGTGATTCCTCAGCACGCAGGGGTGGCCTGAGCCCAGCAGAACAGGGTCACAGAAACAGAAACAGGGTCACAGGCAGAAAACACCCAGAACAACCCAAGTGGTTCACCTGTGGCAGAGAGATCAATGATTTAATTGTGATCTGTGTTTCACCCAGTTTGCACAGTCAGTAGGATAAATATATGCAAAGAATGACATTAAGAACATGCTATGTTTAATCACAGGATAGCTGGTGTACCTCTACACCCCCTTTATCTTTTTTTCAGGCTGCTGCTTATGTAATATTTGCAAACATTTAAAGCAGAGAATACATCTCTGCTTACACAGAGAAATGTAATTCACTTGAATCTCCCACCTCAGCCATTTTCAGAGTTATCAAGAAGCTGTGAACTATTTCCTCTTTCCAGGAGAACTAATGGACTTTAACACAGCAGAATGAAATTATTCTGCTCTTACACTACGTAAAATCCCTGCAGAATTGCTTTGAGCAGAAATGGATATTAAATCGCATGAACAGTACAGTTTAGGACCAGCTACTCCAACTGCTCTAAGGGTTTTTCAGATATAACTACTCCCCCAGATTACAACAGGGCAGGGTTCAGGGAATTTGTGACTGCTTTTGAAGTTTCCGAAACCATCTGTACGGCTGAACTCCGGTTTGAGCTGCTACATCTCAGGTCCAGCATTTACATCAAGCAAACACATAGAGCTAGTTGCCTCCTGCCAATGTGCCCATAATAATCCTGAGATGCTGACCCATGCACAAAGAAACAACATGTGGTGTCTTAATTATACAGGAGCCATGCCAAACAGCTTTTCATGTACAACCACGCTCGGCACCTTCAACTCAGACATTCCTGCTCCTCCTGCATCAACATTTTTGTAATTGTTCTGTACTTCCATCGCACTGATGGATATCCAATTGCATTAACATGCCATGTTTTAAATTCAGAAATGAAAAGTACATCAAGTAGAACAGGAATGAGTATTGCGGTTCTTACAGAGCCAAGTTGTATCTCACAAAAGCATGGCTGTGTGGAGAACAAAGATGCTGAAATGGCATTCTCCCCTCACTTCAGTTTAACTCCTCACAGCCTCTGCTCCCTATTGCACCCAGGAATTGCTGTACTGTATGCCTTCTCCTGAAAAACATAATTTCCCAAGTGCCTCCAGAAGTAGCCTAGGTCTCATGCCTCATTACAGAAGTTAATTATCACAGTGATGGTGTTTTCTCATGGGAGAAGAATCCAGTCTACTAACAATCAGCTAACAGGGTTTCTTACTGTGGCTCTAGAATGAGGACCTCCTGCTCCTTCTGCCAGTGTGACTCCTTGAGACTTCTACCTACATGTGATTGACAAAAAGGAATTTGGCAAATCACCTTCCAGTCACAACCCCATGGAGAGCAGGAAATAACAGAGGCAAGTGAACATAAACCAGTCTACAATAATAACTTAAATCAAGATCTTGGCTATTCAGATGAGCCTCTCACTACAGATGCAATGCTTTCCCCCTTCAACCACAACCAGCTGCCAAGCTAACAAGACATTCACCCACAAATCAAGACATTTTCTTGCAATATTTTTTGTATTTCTTCACTATTTGTAACAGTGCACTTCAGCTGGCAGCCAAGGTTGGTAGGCTGCTTTTCCATTGAAAGAGAAGAGGGAATAGCTATTCCGGCAGCATAGGCTGCCTCAACATCTGATCATCTCCTCAAAACTGTGGTGCTCACCAGTCCAGAGAGCCTGAGCTATTGCTGCAGTCCCTGGAGGACGGAGTGACTCTGGGATCACACCTCTCCTTGCACATGCACACAGCTTACTGCAGGAACTACAACTGTATCACCTGGCCTTCAAAGGCAGGATCCGGCTCCGTGAAGCCAGTGCAGCTGGGCTATGCTGATTCACCGATTCTGCTGGCACAGCAAAAGGAGGAGGCTGGTGAATCTCATGTCATGTTCAACATGACTGTCACAAAAACATTGCAGGCGAAAAAAATAGATTCCACAAGCATGAGACTCCTACAACTGTTCAAGTCTGTGAGGTGAGTAAGCCTCCACACATCTCTGCAATGTGGAGACTCATCCCTGCTTCAGAAGTGGAGGACTAAATGCTACCTGAGAAGGCTTGGTGTTTCATACGCACACTATTACATGGCCCACAATGTCTTCTCCTCTTTTCTAATAAAATTCCCTCAGTTGAAAAAATGGAGGGAGGAAAGTTTAAAGGTCTAAATTGAGTGTCTTTGACTGCAGAACCTTGTAAAATCATTGCCAGCTGGAGGAACTTTACATTTCCATTCAGATCTCTCTAGCTGAAAGCGTTGCACCAGACCTGAAATTTAAGAAAGAAGTCAATACTTTTGTTCCCTTGTTTTAAAATAAAAACTTCCAATAGGAGAGAGGCAAGACTTCAATACAGAATTCCTGGAGCAATGCTATACGTACACTGCAACAGAAACAGAAAAGACTTACTCAAGCCCTGTCAAGGTATCAGGATTTAAGAACAGACAAGCCACACCAGGATGGAAGATGCTGTTTTCATCTCTCAAACAGTGCAAGAGCCAGCTGTTAAGAGATTGACTTCTGTTGTTGGAGTAACAATTCCACAGCTGTTCGACATGAATTAAAAAGAAAGTACAACTCTAGAAGAATCATGTGTGTTTCAGAAGATGGTTAGAGAGACTCTATTTCTTTTTACTGGATTCCAAAAAACTACAAGAAGCATGATGCCACTAGCAAGCTTCTATTCTTCTTGTGGAGAAAACAGGAAAGCACATCATCTCAATCCAAAAGACAGCATTGGTCTTCTACATGCTGTAACTCAAGGAATTTAATTTAACATGTATTATATTCTGTGTGCATACATATATCTCCTGTACTATGTCTCTCATTCTAGAACTGTATTAAGGTACTGATCCCTGTCTACCTGCCAAACAAACTACAGATACCTTCAGAATTGAAGACCCTGAATATTGTTACCTGCAAACAAAGGTACAAGTACGCAAAACAAAGCATAAGGATCTCCAATCTTTTCCCTAGCAGAAGAACTGGTTATCTACAGCAGTTCAGTCAAATGAAAGCTCCTCTCCTGTTTATGTGTATTTTAATGATGAGGGCATGCCTCAAGCAAACTGGCACCTATTCAAATCCCACAGGAGCACAAGAAGTCACTTTTAATGTCCTGTGCTCAAGCTAACTAACATAATTACAGAAGACCCTACTCAAACCATCTCTGATGACATCTGAAATGTCCTTGGCTCCCAGTGCAGCGAGCAGATGAAGAAGGGCTGTATTCAGACTGCTGGCTCCAGATGTCGATCTCAGCCAGTGTGATGAGTTCTTTTCAGAAGCCAGGATATGATAGCTTTAGACAGCAAGTACCCGGAATTGTTCGCTGCACTCTTGAACCTAGATGCATGTGTTCTCAATCCCTGCCCACTCCTATGTAGCTTTAGCTTGGTCGTTCCTTTGTGAGCTGTGACACTGTCACTTTCGTTTCCCTGTGAACACTGTGATGAACCAGTGATGGCTGAAGGTTTGCACCACATCCTTTTAATTATTACAGCCAGCAAAAATTTTCATAAAGGAACAAACCTGGACCACTGAGACACAGCTCTGCGTAAGGAAATGGAATAAGATCCCACACACAACTGTGAAGCACTCAAACTTTAAATTACAATTACTATTATTCTTCCCTGTACAAATATCTACATATAATTTTTTTTCACCCTGCAGGTACCAAAATTATGACTGAAAATAATTGAATATAGCACTTTCAGGAAAACATTGCCTAGTGTATCTTGGAAAGGCAGAAATTAATTACTTTCCTTTTAAACCAGACTAATGTCAAATTAGCCTGGGAATGTTAAAAAAAAATAAACATAAAAGAATGTAATAATGACTTCACTTTTTTTCAAAGAGCTACATTGTTCTGCTTTTAAGAGACTGTCCTCTCAACTTTATGGACTCAGAGAACATTACTGGATGTGTAGGCTGTGCAGCATCATAAATGGTAAAGATCAGGGCTACTGCTCCAGGCTAATAGTGTAATTTTCCACTGGATGGTTTTCATTTACAATACACCTATTGTATCTGGAGGTCTAATTGTAGCCAAGTACATTTTCAGGTTGTTCAAGGTATGATAAAGAAGCAAACAGCTAGAAAGTCAGCTTTAACTTTATAATTAGAAACATTTGCTATTTCAGGTGGCTTATTCCCAGTATGTTTATAAGTTCCCTATTACACCTTGTTGTAAAAATCAATCATGACAGGCTACAGCGGATGCTGTATATGTATATGGGGTCTGGTACAGCAGAATTTGGTCTTCATAAAAATCTGTGGGTTTCTGTCCAAATAGCAATTGCATTGTAACAACTTATGTTATTGTCTTTGCTGGACTGGCAGTTCAAATGTGAAATGTTTTCCACCATCTCATCAGTTTTCCCACTCCATCCCTTGCCTCCTAGAGGAGAACTATGAAAATGATGCTCTGGAAGACACAGTAAACAGAAACTTTAATTTAAGAGGACCAGAGTCCGTTATTCCAAGATTAGTGAAAGAGCCATAAACATGTGACTGAATGAAAAGATGAGTCTGGATTTTAACGTTTTTTAAATGGATTTTAAAACCTAACTCTTTTCTGCTGCAGCCCCTAATCTGGATGTTAAGGAGCAGTCCTGAGCAGCAAGAATTTCAGATTGCTGTATTTTCTGCACTGTCTCAAAGCAAGCTATTTTTTTCTTTAAAACACACAAGGCTATTATGTCAGAATATTCGAGCAAGCACTACACATCATCTCTTCTAAAGACTCTCTCCCTCCTTCCCTGCTAGCATGGTTTGGATGTTGCTACAAGGATCCTGAATAACATGGGTGATACAGACGGCTATGTGTCACAAATATCCTGTGAACAGTCACAAAAAGGAGCTGGACATAAATACAAGATTGGACACTACCTCTTCCAAGAAGTTCTGTGTGGCTGCTGAATCCTTCTGCTGCATCACTACAAGTCATACCAACAATCAGTGCCCTTCCATCCACCCTGTGCACCGGCGGCTGCCCAACAGCCACACACAGACAGCACTGGGAGTACAACTCGGGACGCCAGCAGTACATGGATCACCCCAGTCAGGCTGCATAAAAGGTCGATCAGCATAAGGACATGGCTTGAGGGGGTCTCCTTCCATTTCACTGCCATTTTTTGGGTGTTCTGTATAGCTGGAAACACCGCTGACTGCTGTTTTTTCTGTTTTGTAACTTTTATTAGTACAAAGATTTCCATGCTTAAGTCACAACACAAGATTGTAGACTCACAGTCCACCAAGGAATCCTCAAGAAAACCCTTTTCTTTTAATGGCATTGCCTGAGTTCTATATTAGTGTAACACTGTGCTTCCACAGCCCCCACAGCCTTGTTAACCACTCTCGTCACTGTCAAAACAAAATTATGAGAGAATGTGACATCTAAGATGAAGTTCTGATCCTTCAGTATATAAGAACATGAATGCCTCTATACAATCAACATTTAATAGCTATGTTTGCATTTAATATCTTTTGTATTAAATTCCCATTAGGCTTCCCAGCCAGGTGATCTATTTAAACGTGCAGAACACTGAAGAGATGACAGGAGCCAGTTATCTTGGCTCTCTGATGCCTAAAAGTGAGAAATCCTAAAACTTTATTTACATTCATTACAGAGAAGAAAGGAAATCCTGACTGGGCAGCCTAAGGAAGCATTAGCTCTAGCCTAAGGAAGCAAGCTAGGAATTAGACTATTTGATAAATTCTGCAACTGTTGATTAGGAGTGTTTAACAAAGAGATTAAAATAAAAATTCACACAAGTTTCAGATAAACAAGGAGATCAGAGAAGCGATCAAACATATTACTGCCTACCCCACTAAACAGCCGATGGACAGGCTGGAGAAAAAAACAAAGATGTCTGAGGATTTTGTACAGAATGGTGTTGTCAGTGTTCTCTCTTGCAGTGTCTGTTACCTGCAGCGCTCCCTGGACGCAGGCCACTCCAGATCACATTCTTCCAACTGCAAAGGCTTTAAAAAACCGAGACTTCATCTATTATAACATATTCTTTTGGTATAGTATGACTATCTGTGTGATGAAAAAATGTCCCACATGCCTTGCTGTGTTCATATCTGCTTTAACACAGCTATGCCCACAGCAGGTACCGGCAGTGTGTACAGAGCAGTGAGATCCACCTACAGAGCAGAGCGATCCACCTACAGAGCAGAGGTGCCTAGATCTAACCTAGATTTAGGCATACTATACTCATACACAGAACAACAACTGAGTAGCCATCCAGTCATTTCCTCGCAATGTGTACCCAGTAATATCCTGCAGAGAGAAGGATTTGGTTTATTATACCCAGATTTCACAGTTGGCTCACAGTGTTTACACTCACTCAAATGTGACTGGTTCCTCCTGTGTTACCAGCTGGCCACAGCCTTTCTAAGGAACACCATAACTCTGCCATACAAATCTCCTCTGCAGACAAAGGATCAGCCACCTGTCCCAAGAGAGGTGTTTCTACACTGAAGTAGTTTATTTTATATTGCTGTCAGGTTAAAACCTTTCTGCAGATGCCCTGAAGCAGAAGCAGGTGCTCTCTGGAGTTATTTTCTTCAGCAGTTATCACTGCCTTGCATGCCAGCTGACACAAGGGTGGTTTTATGCCTGCAGTGCTGCTGTTCTCCTTTCCATCTAAGGCTCCAACAATTTTCCCACCTCCAGTCTGTTCATGGTGCTGCACCACCACACTAGCAGCTCCCAGCTCATCAGCAAAAAAGCAGCTGAGGGTTTTCTAAGGCTGTTATTCAAGTTCTTCCAGAGCTTATCTCTGAGCCCAAGAATTGAAACAGAAGACTTAAAAAAAAAGTCAGTATAAAATAGTTGCAGATAACTTTGTTGTGCTGGTAGACTCCAGCTGATGGGGTGGAAAGGATAACTCTAAAGCCCTTTGAGAGTTAAAATCATGGCACTGAGCTTGTGGAAAATGTTTTAGGGCTATAATAATACCCTAGCCACAATGATAGGTAACAGACACCGAGTTATCTCAACTGCACAGTTTACAGAAAAGGAAAAAAATAAATTTTCTTTCAAGCTTGCAGTATCTTTAATAGGATTCCAAGGCCTAAGGTAGAGAACAAGAAATGCAGGGAAGAGAAATGGCAATGCCAGAGACTGACTAATTTTAGAATCAACCACATGCTGTTTGCTTGCAGCTGGCGAGTGACCTTTGCATTATTCTCAGCTAGCAGGAAATTCTAATCTACATTAATAAGGAGAATATTGTTCACTCTTCCAACAGGGTTAGTTTGGTAGGTTTTCTTGCACACACAGTCCTCAGTCATTTTCTATCCACTTCTTCACACTGCCTGCTCATTTCAGTGCATCTGAATCAATACAGTAGTTTGAAATAGTGGTGGCCGTCACGTGGCTGCTCTCTCAAATGAAACGCCCTACTAAGAGTTTTATATGGGAATGGAGAAAGAGTGCTTTTTCACCCTCCATAGCTACGCTGCAACAGGCACTTCCATATGGCCACTGCTACAAGACAGTTACTCTCAACCAGGGAAACACCCCAAATCTTCTGAGATTATTTTAGCAGTAGAGGATTTAATGGGTGATTAAATGAAGACAAATGGGGTTCCATTTCTTGCAGACATACAGTTTTCATTAAACTCAATAATGGCTGTACACATACGTGACTGGACTTCCAGATTTTAGCCACAATCTGCTGAAATATGAGTGCAAGCTTCAGACAGTTTTCAGCCACGACCAAGCATTTAGAAAGGAAGCTGCAATGCAGTGACAAATCATTGTCTTCAAAATGTAATTGGAGAAAGCTTCTAAGCTATTTTTATAGGAATGGTCTTCTGGTACTGCAGAAAGTGTGTCTGTGCAAGCTACTGAAGCGTTCTCCACGTGAGTAGGAAAGCCCTATCCCAACTAACTGAAAGCAATGGCAATGATCCTGCCCACACAATGCCTTCTCCTCCCTTTGCCCCACACACCCAAGGCATACTGCTCTCTCCAGTAGTCGCTGCATTTCTGCATAACAGAAAGTGGGTGTGAGAACCATAGAATCACTGAGGTTGAAAAGATCTCTAAGATCATCCAGTCCAACACCACCGTGCCTACTAAACCATGTTCCAAAGTGCCACATCGACACTGAATTTCTGAACCTCTCCAGTGATGGAGACTCCACCACTTCCCTAGACAGCTGTGACAACGCTTCACCACTCTTTTAGTAAAGAAATTTTTCCAAACATCCAATCTAAACCTCCTCTAGTGCAACTTGAGGCCATTTCCTCTCGTCCTATCAGTTGCTACTTGGGAGAAGACACCAACACCTGCTCCACTACACAGTCCATTCAGCTAATTGTAGAGAGTGATAAAATCTCCCCTCAGCCTTCTCTTCTCCAGGCTAAACAATCCCAGTTCCTTCAGTCACTCCTCGTAGGACTTGTGCTTCAGACCCTAACAGTGTCACCACAAGCAGCACTGAATGAGTTCACAGTTTCTCCAAGCTACCTAACCAAAGTTTTAATGGAACTTAACTACAAACAAACAAGTGAAGTTTAGCACAGCATCCAGCAATTCAACGGGCTTTCTAGCAGACACTGGGGAACACTGTTTGCATGACGGAAAGCCAGTCCAGGTTACATGAACGCATTCCCATTTGGCAACGGACCCACGCCCATGTTTTGGTTCCATGCACAATCTCTGGTCACTCACATCTCATTTGGGAACACCAGGTGTCACTTTACATGCCTTGGCCATCCTTATTCCAACGTAGGCTGGTGGCAGTTCCTCTCTGGCCTGTGGCATCTCTGCTAAATGCTGACTCACAGCACAATTTGCTGCGACTGTCAGGGTCCTTGCCTTTCCTCTTTTTCTGGCTGAGAAGAATCACTGGCTGGCTGAGGTCTCCGGAGACCTCTGGAGGTCATCTGGTCCACCCCCACTGCTAAAGCAAGGCCATCTAAAGCCAGATGCTCAGGACCATGACTGGTTTTTGAATATCTCCAGGGATGGAGACTCCACCTCTATGGGAAACCTGTACCCATGCTCCATCAGAGAACAATATGTTTCTGCTGCCTCCCACTACCTGCATTCACCTTTGAGGGAACTGCAAACAGAGGCTAGGAAGTGAAGGTTCCTTCGCTGTCCTGAAGTGGAGTGCAGAGGTCACTGGTGAAAACTTCTGCAGCAGCATTAAGTACAGGAAACCTGGCTTATGCTAGGTCTGAGGCATTCAAATCCCGTAAGCGTACTCTCTTCTTCTTTTCTAGTAAGAAGATATTTAAACAGCTAAGGAAAACAGCCAATTAAACATTTCCCTGCAGGTCATAACCATAGGTAGAAATTATTAATTAACAAGTTAAAACTCATTTACTAAAGGCTTACTAACATTTTTAGGACCAGCTTGCCAATCAGAAAATGTCCCTAAATACCGCACAGGAGTCACCAGATTAGAAGGCTGGTAGATTCACCTCTTTTACATTGGACTGCTTTTCCTCTGTATCCATCTCAGTCTACATAGAGCCAGTTTCAGGAGAAGGAATTTAACATGTTGGTGTTGTATCCATCTCAGTTTTTTTTGTAATAATTAAAAGAGCTTTTAAAGTTGTAGTTTATAATTGGTTTTGGAAACTGTCAAGGTATTTGCTGTCTGAGACAGTGATCTTAAGGTTTTGACTATGTAAGGGTCAGTGGCACCAACTAATCACCAAAATGCAAGGGCCAATTTGCCAGTTCCTTTCATAAGATTAGCAGTGGTGCTTCAGTGTTGTAAGACACTGATGAAAGCTGACAGACCTTTTCACCTTGGTGCCCTGGTTTAAATTGTAGATTTTATTAAGAGTTGCCTATGTAGCCTGGTACAACAAGGAAACGCAGCCCAGGACTCAGTCCCTTTACAGACAGAAGACCACATCCGCCAGAAAAGAAAACCTTCGATGTGGAAATAGGGAAGCAGTGACCCTTCTGTGCCCACCTGCCAGGCAATGCAATGCTGTGCTCCATCTGCAGATAGACAGGACCTCTGCAGCTAATTGTGCACTGCCCACCAGCAGCACAGCAAGAACAGACTTTGTGGGTACTTCTGTTACAGTGGAGAAAAGGATCATCACCAGTAAAACTTACCAAAACAAACTGGTTTACTCTGAAGTGTTTCAAAATCAGCAATTAACAGCTATCAGTTATTGAAAAAGATCAAAAAAAGGGTAGGGAGAAAAGACAATGGAAAATCTCCCTTGTTCACGACTCAAACAACATGGCTTCAAAGATATAATGTTTATCCTTTCCAGCAATAAAAGCAACTGGAAGAGCCAACTCAGACACCTTATTTTCTGTGGGTATTAACTAAAAGGGCTGCATCACACCAAGGAGAAGGACACGTTAGTAGGAATCCTGACATCTTTTAACTCCAGCAGCAGCAGTGGCAGACAATGCAATGCTTCTCCTCCAGTCTTTTGTTCTAGCACAGAGACATCAGGTCCCTAAGTATGTTTCTTGAGCCCTATATGATCTCCCAAACAGCCGTACTACTCCCTCTATTTTAGTACTCTACCTCATGTGTCAAATTTCCCAAAGCTTGCACCTTTCTGAAGGACAGAGAGTTGTGTAACTTTGGAGAAGGGTTTCTGGGAGAATGATTCTGCTCTGTTGTCCTCAAGCACTGTGTGCCCTCTCTTCTCCCTTTCCCACTACTCTCCGCCAGCTCAGAAGATGCTGCCTTGCTGTAGCTACACACAGCCAGAAAGAACGACCCCAGGAGGACAAGGGTTTACAGATTACAGCTTACATTTCATAGCTCCATCTGAACAGAACAAGATGAGCCTTCCCTGCACTGCAGTTGTCACAGAGAGCAGCACTGAAATCAAAGCTAGTGGAAGAAAAGCCACATCCACCAACACCCTTCCCTCCCAGTTGGAATGAAACAAGCAATTAGTGGTTAGCAAAAAAACCACCCCTAAGCACTGCTTCCTGGTGGTGGACACAGGGGAGGGCTGGGAGAGACATCCTGGCCTGTGCAGAGGAAACAGCTTGTCTTTACAGGGACAAGCACAGCATAGGGAACTGCATTCCCTGCAGAAGCAGTCAAGGGGGCAAAGCTCAGCATGTCTGAGCTCAGTCTCTCAGGGCCATGTGTGGTGGACTGACGACTCAGTCCACAGCATCACCATCTCTACTGATGACCCACCCTGACTTGGCTCCTGCTTTCACAACTGCTCTGTAGGCTGGAAACGTTTAGGACTTCCTTGTTATCCACCATATGAGAATGTGTTTGCACAAAGTTCCCAGGGCGTGAAACACGCTGAGATCATTCCCCGGCGCTGCTGTGAGGAGCAGATGGTTTGCAGAGAATCTGGTGGGTAGGCTGCTTGTCGCACCGCTCCCTGCCCGCGCCACAGCGGCCTGAGGAGGGGCTGCCCTCACAGCCAGGTTGCCAGGGCTCCACTCTCCTGTGGGACACAAACATGCCAGCAAAGTCAGGTGACAGATGACTTTGTGCAAGAGCTGCAGAGAAGAATGAATTTTTATTTTGACTCAGATTTTGAAATAAATTCCTAGAAGCTAAAGAAGGAATTCCGCTAATAAAAATGGGGCGCAGCCAGACCTGAGTGGTGATACTGTTACGATGTGATGGACAGTCAATTCATTTAAAGGGTCTGAAACACTACTGTAGGTTTCTCCAATATGGTTCTCCACCCAAACCTTCCATTCAACCTAAATCTGTGTGTTAGAGGGAAAAGACAGCATTATTGTAACTGAGTCTTTCAAAGAGTAATTTAATCTGTTGCTGACTTGTTTTTTTTAGTCTTCTGCCTGAAGAAGATTGCAAACTATCATTTAAACAAAAAAACCCAACCTCCAACAATCAACATACAACATATAGATGAACATTGGGCTATTGGGGACAACAGGAGATGCATCAGAAAACCAAGAACAAAGAAGCTGAAGCACAAGGTTGAAGGAATAAGCTTACAGTCTCAAAGCCAAGATGAAATTTAATAAAATATGATGCTTGGACAGGTCTTTCTGAGTCATCTCATATAGTCTTGACCCTAAGAGCTGTGCTACCATGTGGTCACAGTTCACCCTTTGTTAACATGCTCTGTACTTACAAATCATTGCTCAGCAAGTTACTAAGATTACACTGATCCATAGCCACTTTTCTTCTCTAAAAATCAACGCTTCTGATCTCCTTCTAAAAGACTAACAGGCTGTTTCCTGACCAAGCTGTTCTTGGCCAAGGAAAGCTTTTTTTTTTTCTTTAACCATCCTCTCTGTAGCTCACTGGAATATTCCTCCTCAATCACCACAGTCAGGAAGTGAAAAGCATCACCTGGACAAGGTGAGAGCCCAGAGTGCATGGGCCAGCTTGCAGGCAGCTGCCACACAGACCCCAGCCTGCCTCAATTCTATCTGTCTCTCCCACAGTGGGGCTTTCTTTTGGGTCTCTTCTACCCTACTGCTGTTTTTCAGTGAACGTGAAATATGGCATGCTAATTATCTTTGGAAAAGGGCTTTAGAACTGGCTTGTATCAGCCAACAAAAACATATGCTAGGGGAAAAAGGACAGACTCACTGTTGTATAAGATTCCTGTCCTTCTGCAACCAAATTACGATATGGAGGAAGGCTCTACACTTCAATAATTATCTCATGACACACCTTCATGTTTCCACGTGCTGTTGAAAATACGCTGTTATTTTCTTGTGTGCCACTGAGGTGCTTCAAAGCAGTACTTACCATGGCTAAGAAGTGGGTCAAATAAGTGGCATTCCGGGTATTCACCTGCATTTTAACAAAGATAACGAAACATGTAACAGTATTTGCCTCTAGTGACTTAAACACTATTTAAAGACTGAAATATAGTGGGCTTTTGTGCGCATGCCTCAAAAAAAGGAAGAAAACAGTGAGAGGTTCTCCAGGATCACCTTTCTTCTCCCCCAAAACATCATGCATAAATCAAGACACAGCCTCTGTACTAAAATCCTTTTCTCCTCACTCAAAGCTATAAAAATGCAAGTTTTTAATTTCTAATTATTCTCATTAGACACAGATGTGCTTCTTCCAAACCTGCCTAAGCATTTATAAGGGTCAGCCAACATGGTATTTCAGCCCTGCACAGAAACTAAAGCAAGGCTTCACATTTGGAATCCAGTTCCAAAAATACCACTGCAGAACTCAAAAGTTAGCAAATCTCAATGGCCCAGATCACACACACTCCACTTAAGTTCTCTAGGAATATTTTTGTGGTGAGCAGTGTCCAACTTAACCCTGTGGAAAGATCCTTTCCCTCACCTACAACTGAAGTGTTGAATGCTTTTAAGGATTCATGACCACATTCTGCTGAACAGAGAACTGGCATTGCCAGAGTCTGCATGATTTGGTCCGTACCACTTCCATCACAAGTGATGCTGCATGAAGCAGCGCAATGATCATATATGACCACGTTCTTACAAAAAGATCATCTTTCAACCAAGGCAGAAAAGAGCTAACTCATCCAGCAAATGTGGAAGTATACCACCACCACAAGGCAAAACCACTCTGTGGCTGAAGCTTTGGGAATTCAAAATCATCCTCTTTAGTTTAGTGTTCCACCTCTTTATGCCCAGTTCTTTTCCATATTTGCTTTGTACCCTGCCCACTTCAAAGTTTTTCAGTTTTGCACAGAACAAAACCCAGCAAGGCCTCACCTCCTCAAGTAAATCATCCTTTGAATAACAGAAGTGTTTGGTGTAAATATTTGTGGACTCACTAAGGGCCAAAGAGAAGTGGGAGGGTTCTTGGAAGAACACATCTGTGCTAAGTAAAACTGGTTCTCCAGTTCCACACAGGGCACTGTATTCTGTCCACGGTGATGACAATGGAAGGACTTTCAGGCCTCAAGACTGCCCAGAAAATGTAGCCTGTCCTCCCAGAACTGCAGTAAGCCAAGACTGATGAACTTTAAGCCCCGAGACTGAGACCAAAGCTACTGAATGAAGACACTGTATAATACAATGATTGCTCATGCATGGACTATTTCTAGGAGAAAATTTTATTTTTGCAGGGATTCCATGAGCAAACATTCTTCTGCGGCAAGCAAGCCCACAACTATCGGGATTGAGTCTTCATTAATAAGCTTTTTGTAACAGCAAGTAGTGCAAATAAACATTTATTAATGAGAACAACAGAAACACAACCAACAGAATATGTCAAAACACGGCTCCATCATGTTTTATAGAACATTAGAGTGGAGACCTGGTTGTGCTGTACGAGTCAGAAGAGCACGGAGGCACAAGAATTAACCAGGTTAGAATGACCTAGTACACAGAACTTGGAAAGGAAAACACATCTTCGCTCCTGCCTGTACATTCTTTGCTGCACTTACTGTTTTCATTGCCTTGAATTGCAAGGTGAAGATAGCAAGATGAGTTTAACTGATTTAAACCCTTATTAACATCTGTGACTTAAAAATAAAATCAGCAAGCATGGAACATAAATTTAAGTCATCGACTAAATTTCCATTTATGAATTAGTTTTTACCCTGATGCCTGGTCTCTCTTCATTTTTCAAAGAAGGTTAACTTTCAATTTGCCACTAAATCTAGTCTTACATCATCAATACTATTTTTGCTACTGGTAAACAGTCTGCATACAAAAGTAACCACCCATCATTATGTTTATTCAGTCTGTAGTGTCATGACAAATTAATATGATTTCCCTCCCCTTAAATCCCTACTATTCTGCTGAAATGACATTTGAATAGAAATTGGAGGTCAAGTGCACAAATCCAACTTTTAAAAAGCAATGAAAAATCCTAAAAGCACCGCACATATAAGATTATAAATGCACATTTTGAAGCAATGTCTTGCAAAATTGATCACATTTCTGACCACAGGTCCAACAAGATTTCAGAACAAACAGCTCTCTGCCTCAGACCTCTTTCACAGCTTGTGGAAACGTAAGATTTTTTTTCCCCTTTTTCCAACTCCCAATTGATTTCTCAACTGTGAAATTATTATTCAACTAGTTCAGCTTAACAACTTGAAAAATCTTTCTTATATCCCCAAAGAGACGATTACCAAAGAAGCTGGGGCTCTGCATGTCAAACCCAGGCACCAAGTGTTCCGATAGTGACTTGTTCAGTCTGCTAGTCCGACTGTTAAGTGTTGACATGTCCTGTTCTTTTGAATGTTTTATTTATACACTAGCAAGTTCCTTTCTCACAGCTTGATTCTGAAAAAAATACCTGTCTTGAATCTTTAAAATAATTGATTGATTACCTACGTAAAATCAAATTCAATTATGTTCCATATGATTACCTATTACCACCTGAGAGATATCACTGGGTTGAGATTGCAACAATGAGCAATTAAACCATAATCCAGATTTTCGCAGCAAAGCACTGTTTGTGCATGTATCTTCGCAATTTCCCCTTCACTACACCCCCAAGCATCTCCCTCTATCTCTTTCTTCTTAAAAAGGGTATGTAGCAACTGCTACATCCATACTTTTGCATTAATATTCTCAGAAATTTCCTTTAAACTTGGATATGAAAGTGTTTCTCTGCTTAACAGCCTCTTTCACACAGCACCTTTATATGGGCTTACTTGAAACAAGAAGGAAAGTTGAAGAGTATCAGAGAACAGGCTGACAACAAACCAGACATCTCTGAAGCCTTGATATTTGTCTCCAGGGTGCAGAAATGTGTCGTGTTCAGATTGGTACAGGATACATATATGTACCTAGCCAGATGCTGCTGTCTTCCAGCAGCAGAAAGCAGCACTGCTTATTCACAGAAGTGATCAAAACAATGTGCAGCCTTCAGAATTGGTAGGAAAAAGAACCCTCTCCACTTTTGAATTCTGTTCTGCTAATGACCAGATGTTGAGAAATGCACAGAAAAACAAGCAGGTACCCCAGAATCAGAGACATCAAAGCTTTAAGTGATTATCTGAGTGATTTATCTCCCCATGAATGTATTGGCAAGAGGGTTTTCAAAATCCCATTTAAACTATGGTGGCAAAAAAAAAAAAAGCTGGATGATGCTCTAACTTGAAGGTATTTTTATGCTGCAATTGTTTTTGGTCTCTGACATGCCGATTTCTATATCGGCATTGTGAAGGGGTTGGCCTTGGCCATGCAACACTCTTTACAGAGCCAGGAAAATAAGAGGGGTCTAGAGGAAGGCAGAGGCCTCTCCTCCCATACATTCTGAAAAGGGAGGTAAATCTATGCTGATCTGTTTAGAAAGAGATGTTGGTGCTGAGAGGACCACTGCAGTCATCAGCCACAGCTAAAAGTGCATTCCCAATGCATATACAAAAGTGTTATACTTAATATTCCCTGGAAAAATTCCTTCCATCCCACCAAGTTTTGCTGGCAGGTTTCTGCTTACCAAGGTTTCAGAAACTGATCGTGGAAAAGATTTGACTTCCAAGGGCCATGCCTTCCCATCAGAAGCCTTGTTAGAGGTCACTGGCCTCCTGCATTTCTTAATTAGCCCTACTGCTGCCTAATTACAGCTTAATTGCTGCTCTTATGGCAGAAAACTGATCCTACTGAACCCTTGACAAGCCTGTGGCTCCCTCTTCTGTGTGCAGGGCTGATGGATGGGTTGTTGCTTTCAAATTCTCCATGGGTTCTTTCCCTCTGCTTTGCTACATCCTGTGATAGATGTGACAGCCTACACCACATCTCACAGAATCATTAAGGTTGGAAAAGACCTCTAAGATCAACCAGTCCAACTGTCAGCCCAACACCACCATGCTTATTAAACCATGTCCCGAAGTACCACCTCTACACGCTTTTTGAATACCTCCAGGGATGAAGACTCCACCACTTCCTTGGGCTGCCTGTTACAATACTTCACTACTCTTTCAGAAAAGAAATTTTTCATCATGTCCAATCCAAACCTCCCATGTTGCCACTTGAGGCCATTTCCTCTCAATCTATCATTTGTTATTCGGAAGAAGAGACCAGCACCCACCCCACTACACCCACCTTTCAAGGAGCTGTAAAAGAGCGATGACTCAGTGGCCCCACAACCAGTGTGGTGGTGCCCGCTGTCACCCTCTCGCCAACAGCTACACCACCACTCACAAAAACACCCCTTTCCAACCCCTACCACAAAAAGGGCAAGCCATCTTCCCTTAGCTGTTTCCTCTGCAGTCTCTTGCAGGCACAGACTAAGTTCCGTACTCTCACACCAGGGACACAACCTGCAATTGCCCACAAACACAATTGGCCATGCCCCAGTACTTAAAACAGGATCTGACCCCACACCAATCTGAACTAACATGGTAGGACAGCAGCATGAGAGCTGGCAACACGGGAGATTGCTTATGAAAGGCATGTTTTGAGACACATTTGAAAGCAAACTAGTAATCTGCAGAAATACCATACAAAATACTGACATCCTAATCAAGAAAATCTCAACCAAAACAACTCCCTGCACCGAGAAGCCTCAAATCGCTGCTGAGCACAATTGTATGGATGCTCGTGAAAAAAAAATGGCTGCATCAAGGAATCTGGTCAGCACTTTGAGTGCCTTACAGATCGCCCAGGAAATAACATCTGATGTTCAGTGCTTCGAGGCCACTTGTCCTCAAGAGACAAAGCTCTGCAGAACAGCTCCACACCAGAGCCAAGGCACAGCAATACGAAAATCAATTGGCAGCAACTTTTTACACCAGTTTTCTCCCGGCACAACACAACGACCCAGCAATGGTCTAGCAGAAGTTCCAATTTTAGCTCACGCATCTTCTATATTTGATGTGACTGTCCTGAAATAAAAAAAAAATCCTGTGTAGTTGCTCCTTTGAACACAGTCCTTCCAAAGTATCTGGAGGAACCTCCACATAAGTCTCCATTTGCTCACTCATTCATATATTCATACTTACAGGCACAGCTGAGGCATACAAGTAATTCTAAACTCTTATCTGATGGCTCTCACTGGGGCTTTGCAGAGGTCTTTTATTGTTGCCAGTTGCTTCCAGAGCATGGCGTACCATGGCAGCATAGAGTCATCTACAGAAATCACTAAAACTATTTAAAAAGATTTACTGAGTAATTCTTTCAAGCAAGAACAAGAAAAGATATCAGAGGTCAATGCATACAATTTGCCCTCTTCCGAAGCATTTTTCCAACAGCTGCAGAATGAAAAAATACTAACAGAGCAGTTTTTTTAGGGGGAAACGTGGTAGCATTGCTGTCAATCCCCTGTTACTCTGCAAAAGCTCTAGAAACTGCCCCCCGTAATCATTAACTTGCACAAACTCGAAAGATGTGCAACTCTATGCAGTACTCTGCAGAGCTTAGAAATTGCTTGGAAATTTAATTATAGTTCAGTTCAGCAAGTGACTGTTAAGAGAAACCAAGTCTACCTCACTATTTTTTAAGCAAAGACACTCGAGTCCATGTTTCCGTGCTGCCACCCCGGCAGAATTACCTACAAAACACATCCTTTAGGACCCATAAAACAAAGTCAAATAAGTGAACATCAAAACATCTCCCTCAAGACTCTCTCTGCACAAGTATCCTCACTGGAAGCAGCCTGAATATGTTGCTAAGCAAAGACATGACACCAAGAGGCAATACAACCTCTGCAAGACCGGCACGCATTCTTGCATAACTTAGAGGCAAATCTATCTCTTCCATGTGGCTAAAAAAAAAAAAAAAAATCAGTGCTCTGAGGGACTTATTAATATCTAAGTTACTGAACAGTGCAGCTGAAAGACAGGACCTTGTTCTGTGCTGGGAGGCCTGGACAGAGAAGCTTACTTCAACATTAATTCAGGTATCTCTACACGACGCAGGAATTGCTGATGTGATTATAGCACAGATGCACCCTCAGATGTTCTGGAAATGGAACAGTATGGCATATCCATTCATATTCCCACATCATTGTAACAGCCATCAGCACAGCAAATCCAAGGAGTAACACATAATATCCCATCCCATACCTGACAGGAGGTTCCTTTCATGGAAGAGACTCAAGAAACCCTCTAGAAGAAAATGATACATAGCTCATAATGGAAGAGATTGTTTCATCCCATGCCCGTTAGCTGAAAGAAACGTCCAAAGCATTAAACTGTGAAAGACAAAAATACATTTTATTTTTAGTAAAGGCATGTTCACATACTTCTTGTCTACATAAAAGTGAAACGAGTTCAGAACTGCAGATTGGTACTGGGTATTAAGCCAGTTTGTAACATCCTGTCTGCAGGAACAAGAGGAGCGGTGGCTATATGGGGAGAATGTGAGATGTGGATGTCACGCTGATCGCAATACGATGCTTCTAGCCTATGATGGCTGCTGACTACCATCTGACTCCAGTGAGAACAACCCAGGGGTTCGAGGACAAACATCAGTGCTGCAAAATCGCTTCGCAGATCATCTGCGGAACACATGTGTCCAGCATTCAGGAGCTGTAAGGTTCCCCACACTGTTTAAGTGCTAGTATTTTTTCCTTGGAGAATTCCCACTGCTTTCAGGAGAACCATGAACTGCTCAGCTCCAAAGGAAAGCTGATGTGAACCGTGTATTCATTTAGCCTTGTTCCACCCTCACCTGCCCTGTCGGTTTCTCAGGAAGGTGGCCTGTACCTCCATGGGCAGACCTGCCAGAATTGCAGAGGCACTACTGATGTGTAAACTCAAAATTCATTTTTTAACTTTAGAGCGTTGTGTGCTTCCAATGTGTTGACCCCTGACTAATCGGAAGCAAAGGAAAGATAGACTTAAACAGAAAGCCTGCTACACAGTAGAAAGACATTTAAAATATAATCAATTGAAGAACAGACATTTAAATCCGTGATCTCGTTAGCGTTGCTTCTGTGTGCTCACAGGGCTATCAAAACTCACTTCATATAATAAACCTTGTTTCTACCAGAAAGACCATAGAAACATTGAATATAAATCTAATATTCAGTAAGTTTACCATGTGTTGGTTGCCTATAGCAACACAGCGGCACTATTGTCAGACTCTACTTAACTGAGACTGTAATTTTAATCAATATCAACTGAGTGCACATCCAATCAGAGGTTTTGTCTTGACACAAACCTGACATTTAGGTACAACCATCTGGTTCAAGAGCTATTTTTCTAAACATCCAGACCTGTTATTTAGATAAGAATACTTAAAGGTACAGTGGCACAGCACCATAAAATTATCATGTTCATAAACAAGCTGCATATATAAAGTCCAAACCTTACAAAGAACAATAATTTATTTCACAGAAAAGCCTTTAAATTTGAGGTTTCTACTATCTGCCACATCCTCCTCTTGAAAGCAGAGGTTGCATGTACTTTCTTATGTATAGCTCGAGAGACAGAAGGGCCCACAGAAGTCCAGCATGCAGAATGAAACCCATTCACCACTAGTTGTTTTTCCTTTTTCAATAGTTCTTTAGCAGAGTCAAGTTTGCAAATAGCATAGTTTCAAATAATTTGGAGTAGAGAAGAAAGATTTGGTGTTGTTTTAAAACCACCCCCTTCTGCAGACCACAGTGGATGGAGTTTGGGTACAATTTTTACCTTAACCAGGGATGAACTTTCCTCAGGGCACGGCCAGATAGGTAGGAACAATTTGTGAGCTGCAAACAGCAATGCAGACAAAAAAGAGACAACAGATGACACAAGTAGGTGCGATAGTTTTAGCTGGTGTTCACAGATCAGACAGACACTACCTACACACGTCAAATCCTACACATGTGCTTTTGGATTGGCCTGCAATCCTTTTATTTCTTTCTACAGCTGACAGCGTACCTGCTACACCAAAACAGCTGAACGATTTACAGCAAGGCTTCACCCTGCAAGGCCTGAAGTACTCCAGCTGACACAAACCTGTCAGAGACCTGCAGGTAGCAGAGGATTCACCACACACACTTCCTGCCATCCGCTGGATAATCAGCCAGATGGCAAGCTTGCAACAAAGCCTCCATGAGACAGACCATATTCCTGTTCACTGGACCCCATAATGCAGCTTAATTTCTCCAATGTAAATACCAAGCCCTGAAAGTTGCTATTTGTCTTGCCCATTTTCTAGGTAACATTAGGATTCCAAATCGGAGCTGTCTGCATTAAAAATAGGATGTGTCATATTGAGTCATTGGTATGTTCTATGAAAGCTGGGGAAAACAATTTTATTTTAACAAAGCTCTCTAAAGAACACTGGCTTTTCTTCTTTCTGCTACAACCTGGCCTTTGCATTCAAGGAGCATGCAGCTCAGTGAAGACTACCCTGTAGTTGAGTTCCAGTGAGGAAAGTCCTGACCCAGCACCGCAAACACAGCTAAATCTATAGATTTAGATCTCTGAGAGAGAGATAAGGTCTTCAAATAGGAGCTCCTCTGGAGATCAGAAAAAATCCCTGCCTATTGCTTTACCAGCAGCTTCTAATCCAGCATCCTGGATTTGTTTTCAAAAGGTTTAGCAACAGAGTCACTCAACATGCAGCATGAGGCACAGCCTGACACCGGGGCTCATTGGTGCCCTGGGGTGTTTCCTGGAATGTATGGCCACAAACTCGTCTCTGGATATAACGTTCAAGACTGTGACCATACAGGTAACTGTGTAACAAGTGACAGAAGCACACAGCAACTCCGCATCAGATGGGAGGCAGCTGACTTCTCACACCCATGTAAACAGAGCTTAAACAAATGCTGAAGACATTCATGAGGACTGGCAACTGACTCTAAGTACACAACCTGGTTTTCCTTGAAGTTTAAAGTGTGTGTATTATTACTGCTAGACAATGTGCTATGAAAATCTTTCTATTTTATCAGAATGACGTTATGCAATCATTTTAGATACTTGCATTCACACTTGTAATATTGCACCCACTACAGTCCCTGCTGGAAGGGAAACATCTAACAGCCAAAGAAAGCTTGGTGCAGTACCAAAGCCAGCACCTAGCACCTAAGACTGTGTAAAAACTGGAGTGATGCTCAGCCTCTTAAGCAGAACTAATCACGTCCTCCTTACCAGAAGTTACTGGCCTTCAACAACCCGAAGCACATACAAAACTAATTTTGTCTCCACTGGCATCTGCAAATATCTCAGTCACGCCTTCATGCCAACCTGGTAATAATGCAGATTTTAAGGAAATGTTGTTCATCCGACAAACCTACCAACCGAGGTTTGGAACAAAACCAATAGGTAAAGGTTTCTCCTTTATTTCTTGTATCTCAATTTGACTTTAGGGGCAGAAGGGGAGGAAACCAGAGAGAGAAGCTAGAAGAAAAACTTCCACTCAACAGCAAATCATGATAGCTGGTGGTAGAATTGTATCAGCACCAGAGAGGAGACACAGCTACAAAAAAAAGTTATATAAAAGCAAACCTGGTTTTAAGAATAACATAAAATTATACCAAGGCTAAGACAGCTGTTGAAAGCACCAACACATCATGGGCTGCTACAGTAGAGCAAAATGGCCTCGGCAGTTGACAAACACGACTCTGTACAGCTTGTAGGAAACCCTGTGCAATGGTAAGCATGTAAAAGACCCACACAGTATATTACCTTGCACAGGGAGTGACCTTCCCAAAGAGTTCACCAAATCTGATTAGAGCTCGGAGACATTGCCATTTCCAATATCCAGGTGTACCCTGTCCTATTTACATAAGGACTCTGGCTAGCAATGACATGCAGTTATCTCTGAAGCCAGAACTATGACAAGACAACAAGACTAACATCAATACAGATTAATTTTAATTGTACAGCACCATTTACAATCTGATAGGAACAGCAGCACTTGATTTCAAAGTAAAATCTGCTTTTGACCCACAGAGTTCCTGGGGAATAGACCTAAACTGCCATTTCCTTTGCTCCATTTCAGTAAGAGAAAGAAGTATAGAGAGTTGTAATATTTAACAATCCCCACTCAGATTGCCAAGGTACAGGCTTGTCCAGTTTCAAAAAGTGTCCATTTGCTGTTATTGAAGGTAACTATGCATGGTGATACTAATTTGTTCCTTTGGGAAAGTATGGCTGAAATGACAGCTAGAGTAATTGATTTGTTTCCACTAGTGTGTTCCTAAATGAAAATGTGCATCAGCTTCTTAATGCCTCTTTCTAAAGGGCTAAAAACAGGACTTAGGCTTGGATGACACTGGTACTTGGGATATTACAGATTCAAACATGTTAAGCCCTCTGCCTTGCCTCATATCACACTCACCACTTACTGCAGCAACTGCTTCTTCCAGGAGAACTGTACCTGTATCCTCCCTTCCAATCCACTTCCCCTAAAACCTACTTCCCTTCAGTTTCTCATTCTCACCTTCACCTGGAGCAGTCCCCTGCCCCATCTCACTGTGCCTGTACCACTCTACTTACCACCTACTTACCTTGTAGGTTTGTAGAGTCCTCCTTTGTAGTTTTAAGTGAGATTTCTAACAGCTGTTCAATCCCTGAGGCATCAGTCACCCCAGTGGTCTCTCTATGTAGACAATTTGTTAAGCTTTTCAGGGAGCACAATTTACTGATGCAAGACAGGACAAAGACCAATCATCTCAGTAAAAATCGAAGCACTTCTCACCTACTGCCTCAGAGGTCTGATGTCCTCAGGCATGCAGCTCTTTTAAATGGCTTGCCCTTTTTTGCTTTTGTTTGTTTGGGTTTTTTAAGGTATATAAGGAGACTGATACAGTTCTGTATGCTGGGGGATATGCAGGTTCTGTAAGAGACCTCGAGCTTTGTGCAACTGAAAACCACGCTGTGTATCAGCCAGGTCTGAAGACAGCCTGACATCCTGCAGCAAAGCAGAGCAGAAAAGACAAACACCAAGTCACCCACTGCCTTGGAGGCACACCATGGCTAACAACTCTTCAAGGTTCCTTAAGATGTTATTCTCTCTCTCCCTACATCATTGGTGTTAACATCTCAGGGATTAACCCTTCCATCCCAGAAGACATACTCTAAGTTCAGTTTAGAGCTTTCTGATGCATAATCACTGCTCAGCACAACACTCTACCCTAAATAAAGTTTTTGCACTTTCCTGGTACAAACCCAGGTGAATTTCAGAGCAGCAATCGAAGTCAGAAAACATCAATTAGCCTCAAACATTCATTGGACACAGTTGGGAGCATTCCAGGGGCTCCGCAAATTTGAAAGAACACTGCATTTACAGAAACACTTACTAACTTCAGCAAGATTTAACAAACCCCAGTGGTTTATTAGCCCTTCCTCCACCATACTATTGAGGAATTACCAAGGCATCTGTAAATACTAGCAGGAAGATCAAGACATATCAGACAGAATGGCTAAATAAACTGGTAAAATACAGCAACAATTTCTATTCAAGAATTTATATTTCCAGTTTAAAAAGAAAGTTTCTGCAAGACGAAGTAGTTTTAAAATAAATTCAGAAGACATTGATCTGGTCACTCTAGCCTTTAAGGAGTCTGTAACTTGAACTGTCAACACTAATCAGGAATTTAGGAGAGAGTCAATCTGAACCCTAAGCATAAATAGCTTTTGCCCCATCTCCACCATGTCTGCTAGATGTCTCTTGCCCTGAGAAGGGGACTGTACACCCCAACAGCACTCGAAGTCACAACAGTGCAATCCCTTCTTCTAAACGGTAGCAGATGTAGAGGACTTGGCAGGAACACGTTTCTTGCCAAGTAGCTCCGAAAACAGAGTGCTACACATGTTCTCCACTCAAGTGCTGTTCTCAACAATTGATCCAGAGTGAAACTCAAGCGTTTGCTTACAACAGTCTTTGACTGCACGCAGGCACCTGAGGTATTAACTGAAGGTCACGCTGACAAATACAGCAAAACTTACCTGGAAACTCCAGAAATGACAACAGCTAGCTCCTGAAAAACCTGACCCAGCAATACTCAATGGCAATTGACACTGCTATTGGCGCTGTTTGAGCAAAGGATGGTGTCTCCACAAGCGCAACACCATTTTGAAGTTTGAGAGGATTCTGGTGGCAGTGACAGATCCGTAACAGCATTCACTGTTCACTGCAATACAGGATGGGTAGCACTACAACCCACCAGGGCAGCAGCCCTGTCTTTGAAGAGCAGGCATGTGTCCACCTAAAAAACACTATTTACGCACATTGTGATAGTTATTCCAAAAGAAAAAGCAAAATTAGCAAAACCCTCATTTGGAAATGCTGCCTGTTAAATCTGGTATGATTTATCAGTTAAGCTGAAGGGTTTTTTTATCATCATCCGCAATCAACCGAATGAAGTCCTATGCCCTAGTAATAACCAAGGAAGAGAAGTGCTATCGCTGCATAACAAAAAGAAAGAACTGACTTCAAACTTGGAAAATTAAAGGATTTGTCATGTTTATCAAATAAGATCACAGCCTGAAGTACAGCTTCAGACTATTAAGAGGAAGTTCTTGAGTCCCTCTAAACCAAAAGAACAAGTTTGCAGTATCAAGGAAATAAAATCTCAGCAAGGGTCTAATACACTTCAGAAGGTCATTCTTGGAGTGGTATTTAATAGCCTACCTCAACCATGCCTCCTGGCTCTCTGTGCATCAGCATGAAAACGTTATCGCTACTGCAACCGACTGCTGGTAATTCTCTGTGATGTTAATGAGTTTTGAATTTATGCAAAGTCTCCTGGCATGTTCTTCCGCAATATCTATCAACTATTACACCCATGGAGGATACCTGAGGTAAAAAGCATCCAGCTTTCTCCCACTTTTTAATTAATATAGAAAAGGAGACTTCAGGGCATTTGAAAATCTTTCAAAAATCCAAAATCAACTGGCCTGGAATGAAGGAGTCAGTCAACTGAAATGCATCAGGATTTTGTTTTCAGTTCATACATACCTATTAAAAAAGATCACAACATGCTCCTGTAATTCTGAATAACATGGCACAAAAGACAAGTCAGACACCAAAAATGAAGTGTTTGATCCTCAAATTAAGATTTCCAAGAGCTGTCAGGACTTTGTGCAATCAAGTAAATGCACAATGCCAGAATAATATCACAGCCAGATGCGGACTTAGAAGTTGAGAAGTCTGAAGAGTTAACATTAATTTTTCTACTTTTTACAGAATTATCAGTGATCATTCAGCATCAGAGCCACTGTCAAACTGCCACAGCTTACTAAGAAAGATTAATTTTTTTTTGCTTGCAATACAGAATCATTAAAAAGATAAGGAAATTAAGCAAGCCAGCAAACACATAACTTTTACGCCAGTAAAAGCACCTCGTGCCTCTCCAGCCAGATGCCTGGGTATTAGCCACTAGCTCCAAATCAACACTACAACACATAGTACTAAACATTGCTTCAAGGGTTAATCATTTGGACAAGCAAGGGAAATCTCTGGCACTATTATAGTCTATATCATGGACTACCAGTGTCCAGAACAGAGTTGAGAGCTGGTGTCTCGGCAACACACACACACAGACACTTTCTCCATCTCATACCCAGACAGAAAAACCACCAGGGTCCCAGTCACAAAAAAAAAAAAGATTAAGTGTGCACCTATTCCATGCATCTCCATTTGTGAAACTGAGCAGAGCCCATGGCTACAAACCAAGCAGCAACTATTGCAAAGTCCACACCTCTAAAAGTGTGAGATTTAATGAGTGTGCGCTACCAGTTAACCTCATGCGACAAGCTTGTCTTCCTGGGTTGCTCTCTACCTGGAGAAATTTCCCCCACAAACTCAGAGATTAATCTTCAAGAATTCAGTATCGCAACTATGGAATCTTAGAGTTAATAAAAGTTCATATCTGACATTTCCCACAGCAGCAGGAGGAAACTTTTTCCTGCAGAAAGCATGGATTATAAATTCTATGTAGATACATAATCCAAATAAAGCATTCTCCCATAACCAGATAATCTCTTTATAATAAATCTTACATGCACAGCATGGATCATCTCAGTTATTTTCACAATCATTTTGCCCTATTTTTTTGCGAGAAGTAAAAGTAACCCTTTTCACAGAGAAATGCTTTTGCGATACACTATCTAAAGTACATCCACCAAAAGGTTTGGCTCTGCTGAACCGATGAGGATAGGGAGCAGCATGACTTTTTACTCCATTGGAGCACCAGAGTAATCACTATTCTTTGCACAATTGTAGACTATTTTCAGGCTTTGCATTAACATCCTGAGGTGGCAGTTCCTGCCAGTGAAACCTCAGTACAGGTGTGTCACAGGAAGAGCTGGACCTCCTCTAACTCCTTTACCATACTCATTTCCCTTTCTCCTAGCACAGTGATCAAAACAGGAATCTAAATCCAGCTTTCGACATGCACACATTTACAGAAATGGAGTCACTTGCCAGCAGTTTCTCCTAGGCTTATCAGCTGCCAACAACCCAACGTGAAGCACAGATTTTACATGCTCCAGTGAGCTAGGTGACCTCCATCTTCAAAGCCTGTGAACATGCTGCTCCTATAACTATTCTCAGGACTGCCAGTCCCATTTTTTTTACTGATATAAAGGCAAATTAAGATTAGAGATCTAGACAGACCCACAGACCCAAAAGAGGTTGTCAGAGGGAGAGAGGGACAGTTAAGTCTTTCTCTAGACTGCAACACAACTTTGCTGCAAGATTCTTTAAAGTTTAAGAAGCCTAAGCTTAGAAAAAATGTTTTCCTGCTGTTTCCATATTACATGGATCTTGTGAAAGCCCTGTTAAACCCTCCAGCTCATCTCAAGGGAGATCATGCTCCAGGAAGGGACAATTCTCTGCAGGGACAATCCTACACAAGGAGCCACTATGCTTAGGCTTAAAATCAGGGTTAGAGGTATCCCCAGAGAGGTGTCCTGTGTTCCCTTCTATTTTCAAAATAAATCAACATTTGCAGTCATTAGGGCTCAATGCTAGAACTAAAAAGACACTACAGCATTTCGATGATGGAGGCTTTACTTACCACCACCAGAACAGAGCTGCCCCAGGGAAGCGAGGGACTGGAAATGTAGCTGCTGTGTCCATGGATCTGGCCCCTGTACAGATGTTTCTCTGCACACCTGACTCCCTACTCGAAACTAAACAAACCATGTCTGGAAGAGTGAACCTTTACTAGTTTTGTTCTATCAGTGCAACTGCCCCTTTCCACACATCAGCTGACAAAGTTGGTGTTCGCAAAATGTCTATGTAGTGTTCAGCTAGAGGGTCTGCTCTGACCATCGGAGCTGATTTATTTTCCATTTGCATTACATACATGTGTTGGGAAGAAAATCATGCTATTGCACAAAGAAGTGAATTGTTCTCAGCAGCATCAGTCACAAGATTCTGCCAAACAAAAGCTTTACAGTGCCATCTCCGGCCAGAAAAACTCCCATTTGTGTTTTCTCCATTAACAACACATACCCCATGCAACATAGACCCTCTCCCATTTCTCACAAGGTCAATCTTCTCAGGCTGCTCCTTGGATATCCAAGCTCTGAAGATATCACGAAGCTTGAAATTTGTCTTTTACTACACCTCAAGCTACTTGCAACAATGGATTACAAAACAAGTTTCAGATTAAAAGTTAAGCCCCACAACCAAGTCACTAAGCCCCGTGAGTACTAAAATAGTAAGTACATTCCTCTTCTGCACTAACCGTTGCAGGCAAAAGCCTTAATACGCAGAGATTTCTAACCATGGCCACAAACACTGGGGTATGACCTACTCTACTCATACAGAATTCAAGCATTACCACTATGGATCCTGTGCATTTTGTCTGACAGCCTCTCAAGATAAAAAAATACTTCAAGGACCATACCAGGTTTACTGGACTCTGGTACTTCTCTTAGTGACATTTTTTTTTCTTTTTTAAAGATACGATGGCCTTAAAGATTATTTGGCACTACTGTAGAGCAAGACAGCAATAATCATTTCAGTTAGGAACTCATACAGCAATTCAGCAGAATTAGGAGGCTGAGCAAGAGTGGATTTCAACCCCCTCACATCCTCATCTCTAAAAGGTATTAGACCTGCATGTTCTGACATGCTCTTAGAAGTTGCTTTCCTAGAACTAGCTTAGTTTGAAATACTGGAAGTCTGATCTGTTTCCCTTGCCCTGTAGGCAGCTATAGTCCCCAGTCTGCAGCAAGGAAGGTGCATCAGTCAAAGACTCAGACCAACACAATCCACTGTCTGGGGATGTGATTTAAGAAATACCAACAAAAAGATCTTAGGCAAGCATAAATGAACACCTTCTGATTTTACAAACATTGCTCTAAGTAACAAGTCCTTTTAAATACCACAATACATTCTGATCTTCTGCAAGAACAGTAGCACTTTCTCACTTTGGGGGAGAAAAGGATGCCATGGTACCTTAAATCCAAGAGCATCACCACAGGGGTGCACACAGAAATGTAAGAAATTAAGTTACTTAAGACAACTGTGCATAGGAATAAAACGAACTGCTGAAGACAGAAAAATAATAGTGTTAAGGAAGTTAAAGAAGTCAGTCCACAAGGAAAAATGATCTACTGGCCATCCACAAGAGATCTATTTGAAAGCAAGACGCAGGAGAGGCCACCAAAGCAGAATACCTCATCCCAGCTCAGGCCAGATTCACTGGGGGTTTAGGGGAGGAGAAAATAATTTCATCAGCGTAAGCATCTCTGACATTGAGAGAGGAACCAAGATTTGTTTTCATCTGGGCTACAAAACAAAAATATGAAACAAGATATAACTCAAATAGTTTAGCATCTGGAGTTTTGCCTTCAGTTTTGGTCTCCTGGGGACAATCTGAAGCAGGTCCAGGGAAGGGTCACTGAGATGATGAGAAACCTTCCATACTAAGTAACGTTGGGAGACCTGGGCTTGTTCAGCCTTGAGAGGAGAAGGCTTAGGGGAGACCTTATTATCACGTACCAGTATATAAATGGCACCTGCCCAGAGGATGGAGACTCCCTTCTTACGAGGGAGTCACACGGAAAAGACAAGTGGTAATGGGTACACTTTGCTCCTGGGGAGGTTCCAATTGTATTCCAGAAGAAAATATGACAACAGTTAAACACTGGAATAATCTCCCTGGAGAAGTGGTGGATTCCTGTACACTGGACAATTTTAAGGTTCAGCTTGACAAGGCGCTGGGCCATCTCATTTAAACCACATATCACCTAAAAAGGTTGGACCAGATGATCCTAGAGGTCCCTTCCAACCTGGCATTCTATGATTCTATGATCTGAATACTAGATCACTAACCCACATTTCCACACAATTAGTAAAACACACAAGACAGAGAAACAATGGTCATTAGAACACTGCCACTGTGCTTGGCTCTTTGGAAAAAGAGATTGACTACAGGACTGAATGTTGCGGAGCCCAGAAGGTCAGCTGCTCATAGTAAAGGATCTCAGTTTAGGAAGAACACTGAAAAGCAACTGAGAAAAACAGTGTCAGACAAGCATAAGACAAGACACTGCACCATGTCCAAGGAGGAATGACTCATGTCTGATGGTCCTGGACACTGAAAAGAACAAGCTCAATAGAGGAGTTCTAACATAATATATTCTGGAAGAGTGTAGGGAAAGAAAACGCAGACCTGCGACAAGGTTAGCACTGTCTGCTTCAGCGCTGCACACAGAGTATACACAGAGTGCTCTGGCAGGCACGTGGTGCTGGGTTACAGGAGTCACTTAGTGCCTAGTTACTCGATAGTCTGACCTATACTATGGCTTTGTTGATGTTTTCTCCACTAACTCCAGATAGACAACTGTCAACAGCTGTAATAAAGCCACAGTTATGCAGCAGAACTTAGTAAGGTCAGGAAGAATTTAAATACATCCTAGCTAACTAGCTGTTCACAGGCAGGGGCTGCATCTCCACAGCTTGTCGGTACAGCTTCAATAGTTTTTTAAGACATAACAAAGAATGCTGTCCCTTTTCTATAGAAAATAAGGTTTTACCCACCTGTACAGAGCCAATGCTCTTCTCCACAAAAGCAGCACATGCTACCTCCAGCTTTACCACAGAAAATATAAACCAAAACTTTCTCAGTTCACAACTAAGATGACTCTGCAACTCACCCAGTAAAAGCAGTTGGGATGCAGTCAGTATTTAGGAGCACTTCTTCGCAAAGAAGTTTCCCAAAGTGATATACCTGGCTCTCCTGTGAATTCATGAAGGACACGTTCAAGAGCCAAGTAGACTCCCCATTCTTCAAAATTAAGAAAATTTCCATCTACAATTTTACTCACTCCAACTCACTGCCCTCAGAGTCAAACCAGCAAAGCAAATGCTTGCTTTCTAATGCACACAACAAAATGGACACCGATCTATTGCACAAGACTGTGCTTTAAACTTCAAGATTACTAATAGACAGAGAGACCACACAGGGTCCCAGCTGGAACTGATGGATTTGCTAGTTGCAAGTGGCTGCATCACTCCAATGCCAATTTTATACTGACAGATACAGAATAACCTCAAAGGGACCTTACATCCAAACAGCACAAGATTTCACAGAAGATGCATGGCAAGTGTGAGCGTGAGGGGAAAGCGCAGACACACTTCTTCAGACTGCCTGTGGAAAGTGACAGATAATTTACCTGCATAGCAGCTGAAAGACAACATCAGCCAAGGTCTTAAAAGAAAAAGAAGAAAAAAAGAAATAAAAGGCACACCATTGTGACTGACTGACTCCCAGCCCTGCCATTAGCCCGCTCCACTCTTAAATCCCTGTCCCAAATATCAAACCAGAGATGGGGGGCTTCTCTTCCTTTCTTATCGGGTCCAGCCTTCAATTTCACAGCAAGGAAGACATGGGGAGGCCACATATGCCCTACAGCCTCGTGGGTAAGATGACGGCTTGCCTTGAATTGGGGCTTTCAGAATTAAAGGCACGCATTGTTCTCATTTCTCACCCAGGCGTTTCACTCATCTTATCTGACTCCTTAGGGACCTGATACTACCAGCTGGCAGAGAGAATATACAGCTACATCAACAGCAGAAATTGGTGTCTGGGTAGATACTAATATCAAGTTACAGATAACGAGCTCTTGGGAGTTACAGAAGAATCCCAAGAGGGGACTGTGCAGGTTTACTTCACAGAGTTCAGTGCCCCTTTTAAACACCTTTCTTCACTCAAGATGATATTTCCAAATACAACTGACAGAACAATCTTAGTCAGAGTTCATACAAAGAAACAGAGAAGAAACAGCGTGCCTGCAGAGACAGTGCCACCCAGAACATACTCTCCTATCCTGAGGGGGTCATCCTCTAACTACAGCAGCCGCGTCCCTCACCACAGCTGTTACAAAGCTTGAACTGGATCCTGCTGGAGCTTCAGCCTGGTCCGGGATGGTCATAAAACTGCTTTGTGTACCTCTACACCAAAGTCATGACAGCGAGGGGACCGGACAGAACCTCAGTGAACTCAAATACTAAGCTACTGCTACAGATGACAACACAGCACATCAAAACAGGCTGTGTAACTAAAAGCAACACTATCTGAAATAGTTCTATTTCAGAACCCTTAGTGCTGTGACATTACAAATCTCATGTACTGTAAGCATTTACAAAACATATAGTTGTGCAACCCCTGGGCTACACTATAATGAATATAAATAGGGATGACATTTCCATTTCATTTTCCTGTTAGAAAGGTGAGTTTCTTGCGTATCTGCACTAGAGACCCAATGTTATATTAATGTACTATTTCTAAGCCCTGCAGGTATAACCTTTCTTTTTGCTTCTTAGTTATTTTGGCTTTCTATTTTTAGGCTTTTCCCCATTTAGGGATGCATCAGACAAAACAAAGACATCTTAACACACAGCACAACGGTCCTAGGACAAGATAATCAGTATTTTCCAAAAAAAAAAAAATGTAGATTTTTATAAGCAAGCTGAGCACTCATGCTGCCCACTGACTGAAATTATAGCTAATTTTTTTAAAACCAGCTATCCAGTAAATAATCTATTTTCCCTTCTGTTTTTCTCTTCTAATGTTAAAAAGAAGTGGTATAGAAATGCATTTTCCATATATTCAAAGTTTCCGGAAATGTTACACCTCCAGGACTAGTGTAGATTTGGCTTCTCAGCTAAAAAGCCTGCAGTATCAACTGTAGATATGGCTAAGCAAAATCCTCAGGCTGACTGTTGTCATCACAACTAGATGGGCTGTTAGCCTGAGGTCCCACAGCCTGGCAAGCATCTGCAAGGAACCATCCCGGACACAATGCTTCAGAATGAGATACAAGAACAAACAGCCCAACTGTCTGAAGAGAGCTCCCATTTTTCACATGGGTCAGGAAGTGGGAAACTTAAACTTTGTATTCCAGCTGCCCATTTCAGAAAACAAGCCAAAGTCTCAGGAGTTTGTGTCAAAGCTCCTCTGAAGCTGCTGCATTTTGACAGGTGCTTTTTCTTTGGAAAAGCTGTTACTGGTGCCATGTGGTCACTTTTACTCCACTTCCATCTTTGTTCTAAGAGCTGAAACTCCTTGTGTCAGTGTATGTGAGCAGCGTGTAATCCAACGCTGTCATCTGTCAGCACAGGCTCAGGGCAGTTTTGTGTACCAGGAGAATAAAAGATACAACCCCTCTGCATTATGTTCAGTACATTTCAACAAAAATACTAAGGATTTTGCAAGAGTTTTGCTAACACCACAAAACACAGACTTATAAATCTCAGGGAGAGCATTTAGTTAGGCTCCAGCACTAAAAACATGAGTCTAATTATAATTACAGTCTCCCCAATTCCCACTTCGAAGAGTATTTTAATTGTCTTCAGCATGCTCACTGTACAAGTGTCACCTCATCTCTCTCTCTTCCTTTAATACCTACATCTATTATGAGAATTATATGTTAGGAAATCTTCCTGACAAAAACACTTGAGAAATCAAATCAACACCAATCACTGCCACCAACAGACTGGGAAAAATTCTCTAGTTGGAAGTTACCACATCAATACCAACTCCATTAGCCAAGATAGTTATCTACCAAGTATAAGTAAACCAGAAACAATGAACTTCAGGCCTTATCACACTGTGCATCCCTGCAATGCAGGGAATTGACTTTATTTAAAATGAACCTGGTACACAGCTACTGAAGAGAGTACTTTTTCTGAGGGCAGAATGATCATGACAAGCCGAGTCAGAGATCAAATGGAAACGAGGTGGAACAGAATTTCCACAGTTGAGCTTTGATCATATTGATAGAGAAGACATGATACTAAGCATTAGAAGTAAACAAAACTCCTTGTAAATTAGTTTATATTCATAGAATCATATAGGTTGGAAAACACCATCAGCCCAACACCCCCATGCATACTAAACCATGTCCCAAAGTGCTACATCTACATGTCTACTGAACACCTACAGGGATGGAGACTCCACCACTTCCCTGAGCAGCCTGTTCCAGCGCTTGACAACCCTTGGTGAAGAAATTTTTCATAATATCCAATCTAAGCCTTCCCTGGTGTAACTTGAGGGCATTTCCTCTTGCCTTATCAACTTGTTACTTAGGAAAAGAGACCACAGCTATAGCCACCTTTCAGGGAGCTGCAAAGAGTGATAGGGTCTCCCCTTAGCCTCCTCTTTTCCAGGCTAAACAACCTTAGTTCCCTCTGCTTCTCCTCATAAGACTTGTGCTCTAGACCCTAATGTTAATTTGAAGAGCGGATCATTTTGGGGATGGAAGCCAGGAACCACCAGTATCCAAGACAAGCAATGCACATCAAACAGACCATCCCATGGAAAGGCACTATGCAAATGTGACCAACTGTCAGTTACCAGCCTTTCTTCCCTTCTACGGTGCATATGTACAGAACCATGCCATACTATCAGAATATGCAGAGTAATGTGGCTTGAAAAGATACGAAACACTGGACTTCATCCCACCCTACAACTTGGTCTGTGTGCTGTCTTGTTCACTTGCCTGTAGCAACTCCTTCTCATTACTCCTGCACTGAACCTTTCCTTGGATCTGCATTAGTACAAGCAGCTCTCATAACACATTTGCATTGGTCAAGCAGGGTCAACACAGCTTTCTTGACTCCCACAGTGCTCACCCAAACAGGCTGAAGAGAGGAGGAAATGACTGTCCACCTTCCTAACTTCACATCACTGCATCTGATGTGAAGGGCAGGACGTCACGTACAACAGAGCTGTCCAGTGTGCATTCTGCAGAGCAAATCCCTGCAATGAGTTGCCAACGCAGCTGGTTGGACACAGCTGTCTAATAGAGAAGGTTCCCTTACCAGACACATCTGAGCTTTAAAGAAGTTAATTCTGGAAAAAGCCATGGACGCGTCAGGTTCTCAGCCTTTGCTCAGTCAATATCACACTGGTAATTGTCAAAGTGTATACCCAACAGGCACCAGACATTAGTGCGCTACCACCCTTGACAGAGTTGATCAATAGTGCCAGCGTCAGTGGCAAGTCTGGAGACTGAGGAGCATAGAAAGGCTTCAGATACTTCCTAAGAATGGCCTCCCTTCAGCATTTGACAGCTGTATCCATCTCGAGTTCTGAACCTCAGCAGATCAGCGTCTGTCAGCCAGTTTCTAGGCAGATCACAAGTGGCTATCCTGGAGTTCAGCATAAAGACAGCAAAAGCTAAGATTACACTTCATCTACAAGGATGAATGAGGTATTCAAAAGCATGCGTGCTGGTCAACAACACAATGTTTTTAAGGATTTTGAACAAAGCCTAGCTTCTCAATTCTTACTACACGTTGCCAGGTACTGGTCAGACTCAGAGGAAATGGTGCTTTCCTAGGAGACTCTCCAGCCTGAACAGGATGAAAAAACATTTCATATAGTGTGTGCACTTCAAATTAAGCAAGGGACCTTCTCTTCTCTATTTGCTTTCTGCAGGGGTTCATGCATCAAAACTGTTATTATATAGCTTCAGTGGCAGTTCACAATGACTCTTAGGTCCCACTTGGAAAACAACCTTTAACCTCAGCCCTTTGGATGTGGAGAATACTGCCAGTTTCATCTCTCCTCAAAACCATGTGGAACTGAAAAGATTTTACACCGGTAAGAAGAAACAAGAAATATAAAGTTGCTAAGGTTATTCTGCACTTTAAAGTATAGCACAGGAGGGAGAGGGAAGGGACAAATGGTAACTGAAACAGAACAAAGCAGCAGCATTAGGTAAGACCATGTAATCCAAGCAAATCAGTATGATAAACCCTAGTTGGCTTCTGAACTGCCAGGATTCTTGCAAGCATCCAGTCCCTACTTGCAAGGTTACAGACCGGGAGCTACAAAGCACAGGAAGCCACTGGAAATGCTGTACTAGACTTGTTCTATCCCACTTTTGAGCCTGATGCCAGCATTTCTAAGCACATGGAAGTATCCTACATATCCAACCACAGCAACAGACCCTCACTTACACAAGGTTGCACTACGGGCTCCATTAGTTAAAAATCAACTGAAATGTTGAAGCACACGTTCAGAGTTTTCTTTTCATGCAGGTGCTAAAGCCCTTTGCGAAAATTTCCAAATTCTTGGCTGCCTGTGAAGGAAAGGAAGCCTGCTTCCTAAGCTCACTATCGCCCCTGCACCATATTGCAGCCTACCCTGAGACAGCAGGGTTGGACCTGACCATCTCTTTGGATTCCACTCACTCATGTCCACTCAAACGCGCATGCTTGTGCCAATTCCACTCCTTCACTGTCATCAAGAGGGTTCGAAAACACTTAGGAGGTTTTTTTTTGTCTGCCAACTTGCTAATCTCACTGAAAACACAAAAAGCAGGGCATGCAACAAATCTACATGAGCTTGTACTGGCATTTTTCTTACCCACCATAACCAAAGAACAACAAAAAACAGATTAAAACAAAGTGTTCACAATTCGTCAACACTCTCACCATAAGAAAAGTGTTTTCCTTGCCACTGAGGGGTAATTTGAGTTTGTAGATTTCCACAGAGAGTCTTTCTGTTCACAAGACAATTACTATGTTCTCAACTTTTTACAGACACTGTCATGAGAAATGGAGTATTGGTACATCAACCCCAAATAAGTGCAGTTTAATAAACAGGAAATCTCAGCAATATCTTCACTGCTAACATGAACCTGCCAATAACCTTTCCTCACCCACTGTCAAGTGGATCTGTGCAAGTATTTCATTATAGTTCTTTCTGCCTCTACAGACATTTCAGATCTCAGCCTCAAACAATCAGATGCTGAGATAGAATTTTCCGGGTGTCAAATGTAATCAACATCTTGAGTGAGACAGCCCACTATCCATCTTTCACTTTAACGTCAAGGCAAACTGTATTTTAACAGGTCTCAGGCTACGTACAACAATTCACCTTCGGGCAGAGAGCAAAGCAGACATGAAAAAGGGGAGAGTAACACGCAAGGGAAGCTCTCCAGACAGGAAACAGAAATGGACAAACACATTCAATTGTTCTCTGGCACAACACATACACAAGCAAGCCTGTAGTATCACAGCACATCACCACACACTCATAAGAAGTCCTGGACTACTTGATGAAAGTCTAGCATCATGTCTGCCAGCCAGCTCCCCTTCCTTCCTGTCATTTCAGAAGCTACCAAAACCCCAGGATCACTCTACCTGCCCATTTACACAGCCACAAAGTCTCAGGAGCCTAGGTACTTCCTTCCCTCCAAGGACTCCCCAGGGTCCCATGTAGCAGTGCAACCATTATGTCAACCTCCTCAGAGCTCATTGATTGAATATAATTGTGTCTATGAAGTGAAAAAAAAGCATCCTGAAATGAAAAACACATACCCTGGCATGGGGAGAAAAAATCCCAACCAACAACCACACCCTCACAGATTACTTTAGGTAAAAAAAAATCTATGTGAGGAAAGCCGATTTGATGGAAATGTTTATTTGGAAAACACTTGGACTTTCCAGGCAATGAACACTTGATTGCAGGCGACGAACATTTGAACATCTACTGAGAGGGGTGGCTATAAAACCATGCAGAGAGACTGCTGTGGAGCCTCACCCTGCAGGTCACACCCCAAACACCCCATCCCAAGGGATCCACACTCCCAGATCAACTCATAGACCAGCGCTGACCAGTTCCCCTCACTGATTTTGCTTATTTTGTAAAACGCAAACTCAAACCCCACCAGCCCTCATCGTCTCCCTTCTCACCAGGTATCCTGAGGGAGCGGGGGGGACATGGGGGGCGTAACACAGGGGGGGATGAAACAGGAGATGCCAAGGGGAGGCTAAAGAGGGGGGCAACAGGGAAGGTGACATGAGGATGGGTGACACGGGAAGCAACACGGCGGGGGGCCACTGGGGCGGGCACATGCGAGATGCCACAGGAGATGATATGGGAGATGATGCGGAGTGGGGGGGATGGCATGGAAGATGCCGAGGCAGTTGACATGGGAGAGGACATGGGGGAGTGACACGGGGATTGATGCCACAGGAGGTGCCACGGGGAGAAGATGGGTGGCGACTCAGAGGGGACGACACAGGGGACGATGACATGACAGGGTGGGTCACACAAGATGCCACGGGAGATGACATGAGAGATGACATGGGAGGGGATGCTACGGGGGATGCCAAGGGAGGCGCCACTGAAGATGACACGGCAGGGGCACACGGGAGGTGACACGGGGGATGCCACGGGAGGGGGACGCTACGGCGGAGTGACACAGGGGACGCTTCGGGAGGTGACACGCGTGGATGCCACGCGGGGGGTGACGACACATGGGGGGGTGACACAGGAGATGCCACAGGGAGGCAAGGCGGGAGAAAACACGGGGGTGATGCGGCAAGAGGTGACACGGCGGGGGGATGACATGGGAGATGCCACGGGGGGCGCCAAGGGAGTCGCCACAGAGGGGAGGGGACACGGGGCGCGGGGGAAAACGGGAGGTGCCACGGAGGGGTGACACAGCAGCAGTAACCGCCAGCGGTCGCGGCCCCGGGCCCCGGCGCGGGGGGGCCGCTGTTACATAACCTCAGTGCCGGGCCCCTCCGCAGCCTCGAGCCCCGCCAGGCCCCCCCCAGCCCCCGCTGGAGGCGACAGCACCGGCTGCCGGGGACATCGCGGCCCCGCCCGCCCCTCCCTCACCAGCGGCTGCATCTCTGCGCGCACGGCGGGCACCTGGAACCGGTCAATCTCCTCCATCATGGTGGCGGCGGGGCCGGGGCCGGGGGCCGAGCGGGGCGCGGGGAGGCTGCTCAGACGCCTGGGAACGCCACCGCCAGCCGCGCCTCCTGCCGCATCGCCGCCGCCGTGACTCAGCCGCGCCGCTTCCGGGCCCGGCCGCGCCGCCACGCCCCCCCTTGATTACATATTCATGAGGGAGGCGTGACACAGAGGCGCAACTGCGGTGCCCGGATGCTCCTTTCCCCGCGCCCCCGTCCCGCGCACCTCATTTGCATATAAGGGGGCGTGGTCTAGATGCGCCAGTGCAGGGCCCGGGATACTCGGCTCCCCTCACGCCTCTCCCACGGCGTTTGCATATTCATGAAGGGGGCGTTACCTAGGGACACCACTGCAGGGCCGGGATGCGCCGCTCCCCGCGTACCCCGCCCCGCCTCGTCGTTTACATATAGGGGAGTGGCCTACAGGTAGCATTGCAGGGCCTGGATGCTCTCCTGCTCTCCGCTACACCCCCTTCTCTGTATATTCATGGCCTAAAGGCACAATTGCTGTGCCAAGATGCGCCCTTCGCGCGTTCCCCGCCCCACCTCTGTTATTTGCGTGTTCGTGAGGGCCAAGACTCGGATGCTCCGCTCCCCCTGCATCCCACCGCGCCCCTCCTCGTTTGCATATTCATGTTTAGAGGCACCACTGCGTGCCCGGACACCTCTGCCCCGCACATTATTTGCATATTCATGAAGGCGTCGCGGCCCAGAGGCATCACTGTATGACCCAGTTCCTCTGCTCCCTAGGCACCTCCCAGTCATTTGCATTTTCGTGAGAGGGCGTGGCCGATTACAATCATCTCCGTGCCCGGATCCTCGGTCGCCCGCTGCCGCTGGGACGTGCCATTCCCTCCCGCTAGCGGCTGGGTGGGGGAAGGGATCCGGGCACTTCGTGGAGGTGGGGTGAGAGACGGTAGAACACCCCGGGCCGTCGTTGCCCGGCGTCCGCCGAGGCCGCGCGCCGCTTCCGGCGCGTTGCCATGGTTACCACTGTTAACTTCCGGCAGGGCGCGGGGGAGGCCGTGAGGAGCTGGCGGGTGTTGGGGGCACCGCCGCGGCATCCCGGGATGCGTCCCAAGGAGGGCGGCAAGCACCGCCAGGTAGGAGCCTGGTCCCCAGCAGGCATCGTACCAGGGCGGCGCTGTGCTGTCCTCTGAAAAGCGCCGCGGTGACGTCACGGCAAGCGCCGTGACGTCACCCAACGCCCCCAATGGCGTTACTGCGGGGGATGGGCCGAGGCCAGAGGCCGGATCCCGCAGTTGGGACACAAAAACCCCATGCAGCATCACAGGCTTGGGGAAGAGTGGCTGTAGAGCTGCCTGTCAAGAGACGGACCTGGAGGGGTGTTTGACAGCAGGCTGAACATGAGCCAGCAGTGTGCCCAGGTGGCCAAGAGGGATGATGGAACCTTGGCCTGTATCAGAAACAGTGTGGCCAGCAGGAGCAGGGAAGTGATTTTGCCCCTGTGCTCAGCATTTGTGAGGCCACACCACGAATCCTGGGTTCAGTTTTGGGCCCCTCACTTCAGGAAGGACTTTGAGGGGCTGGAGTGTGATCAGGGAAGGGCAGTGAAGCTGGTGAAGAGGCTGGAGAATAGGTCTCATGGGGAGAAACTGAGGGAATTGGGGTTGCTTAGCCTACGGAAGAGAAGGCTGAGGGAAGATCTTATCATTTGTCCACAACTGCCTAAAAGGAGATTGTGGTGAGGTGTGTATTGGTCTCCTCCCAAGTGACAGATGATAGGATGAGAGGAAATGGCCTCAAGTTGTGCCAGAGGAGGTTCAGATTAGACATTATGAAAAATTTCTTCTCTGAAAGGGTTCTCAGGCACTGGAATGGCTGCCTAGTGAGGTGGCTGAGTCACCATCCCTGGAGGTGTTTAAAAAGCGGGTTGACAAATTTCTCAAGGATATGATTTCGTAGTGGGCAGGTACGGTTGGACTTGATGATCTCAGAGATCTTTTCCAACAAGGTGATTCTATGAATCTATGTGGGTTCACGAGAGAAAGCTGCGCTGCAGCCTGCTGTGGCTGTGCTGATACAAGAAGTCATTGCTGTTTCCATCAACTCAGAGTTGACCTTGGTTTCTATAGGAATGAATGCAAGCCATGGCCTTTCTGTGCACCAGTGCCCTCTTGCTTTGGTGATAAGCAAGCATTTTCATGTCTAGAGACAAACAACATCTGAAAAAAATACAGTTAACTCTCAGAAAATGTGACTTTGACCAGACTTAGCTGAAAAGTTAGAATATTAGTTCTGATTTAGCTCAAAGCAGAACACCTACCTGTAACTTTTATCACTTTCCTTTTGTTGTGTATTTGGCGTTCTCTCGGTTTAGACAATGAAGTGAGGTCACCTGCTCACTTTTGTGGCCCTAGCCCTACTCTGCGAGCTGCGGTGTGGGTAGACATGTCTGTGAGACCTCCCTGTCTGCCTTTGGGCATCTCTACATGCGTCTCCTCACAGGATGAAGGACTCGGTCAGATTAAATCCTGGATCTCTACTACTGCACTATCAAAATGTTTGATTTAAGAGCAGATAATGACCCGGCTGATAAAACCTTTTTCATAACATAAACTCATTTCCATAAATTTGTCAATCCCAGCATATCTGATGTTTGGAGTGAGGGGAAGACAGTTAACACGGGTGGTCTGGAACTGAACAGAAACAACCAGCCTGCTTCCTCACTGCAGAACACATGCCAGAAAGCCGTAACTGATCAAGGAAAGTGGAAGTTAAAAATAGAGGGACTATAGATAGAGATTGTAGCTGAGATCCCTGGGCAACCCCCAGTGGTCTGTGAGGGGGTCTGGACAGCAGGAGCTCTTCCAACAAAGGAACACAAACCCTTTCAGATCATCTGATCCTCTTCCCAAGGTTTATCCACACCACAACTGTAGAGACTCCGTACAGATCTATGTGACTTCTGAAGCCTGTGCTAATAAATTCCATTAAGCGTGAGTTGAGTTTGCAGAGCCTGATCACCTCTCCCTGCTCCTGCAACCAAGGCTTGGAGCCAGAAATCCAGTCTACTGAAATGGTTCCTTGTAAACCCTAAGGTCTCTGGGACACATCTGTGTATTTCTGCACATGTGGTGGGAGGGCTCATGCACTTTAGAGTAGGCACACGCAGGAGAGAGGATCACTGTGACATTCCTAATCTTCTGCTAAGAAGCACTAGTCATTATTGAATTACGAAAGGCTTTATGAAGTTTGCAGAGGGCACAAATTCAGAACCAAAACCCATATCCAGTCCTAGACAGATGTTTATACCAAAATTGTAAACCCCGTTGATAGTGCAACCCATCAATAAGACAAACTTAACCTGGGGTGAAATATTTACTCTGAATTTCAGTTTCTTTTAATTTTATAATTTCCACATAAATGTTTTGTCATTTTCAGTAGCCATTATTTTGAATATTCTGAAACAGAGAGGTGTTGATTGAAGCATTACTCGAAAAAATTAATGTGCTGTAAAGGCATTAATTTTATTTTACAGCTCTTGAAACATCACGAGCTGTTTAAATTCTTAGAATTTTCAGGTTTTCACATAAATTTCATTACAACAACTTAAAAGACAATAATTTTAACTTTACCTGTATTGCCTTTCCTATATCTGCCTTGGATTTGATCAATCTGATTGCTGTTTCATGTCCTAGGTCTGGAATCTGGAGGCTTTTTGCCTCATTTCCCTGACTCAGGGTACAGCCCATGTTGAGGTGACTTTGGGACTTCGGGGAGTGCAGGGCTGTGCCTTTGTTTTACTTAACACCTGATCAGGGCCTGATGATTGGTGTTTACCGGGCCCTATGGCCACTGTAAAATGAACTGTAAATCAACATTTAAATTCCAGTTCTTGAGAAGAAAATCTTCTTTGAAAATAAGTGTGTAAGCTCCTGTGCTTCTCCCTCAAACATGTTCTTCCTTTCTGACAGTGTTTGTAGTGAGGCAGGAAACAAGCCTAGTACTTGCTACTGAGGCTGGGTTTTGTGCTGGGCATCATTTCCCCAGGCTTTCCGCTGTTGTCCCTTTCTTTGCTAATTCTCCTGTAGCACCACAATCTCTCCACCTGTCCCTGTGCTTTTGATTCCTTTGTTTCCTATGTATTGCTTTGTGCTGCTCTGCCTCCAAGGTTTTTCATTGCTGACTGCTTTCCCTTTGAAATGTTCTCCCTGAGATTGTTCTCAAAGCTGAGATAGTTACCTGAACACTATTAGGTCCTTCCCTTTTGCCTCCTGTCACTTCCAGCACCTCCTTTGCTTTCATGGCAACATGCTTAAAGTGCTTTGTCATAAATTCTTCTTTTTTTTCTTCTTTTCCCTTACAGGTGGAAGCTGCCTGTGCTTCTTCTGTGCCTGTCTTGTATCTGCCTTCTCATCTGCCTTCTGACATCAGTTTCTTGCTTTAATTCACTCTTTTTTCCTTTATCTGGGTGACTCCATCCTCCAGTTCAGTCTCCAGCCACTTGATGTCTTTTTCTTTGCAAAATCGCTCATATTCCTAGGTGAAAGTATGTCAAAGTCAAAGATGCAGACTGTGGCCTTCCAGATGAATCGTTTGACTTGGCTCGAGCCTTAATTAGAAGAATCATTAGGCTCTTGAATATTTGTATACATTATTAAGAAATGTGTTTCAATGTTCAAAGTATTAAAATAGTTGGGTATGTCTGAATCTTTGTGTTCCTGATGCAGCTTTGAAAATAATGATAGTTATGTATGCTCAGTACTTCAATATCTAGCATCCTTATGTAGAATCATAGAATCACTGAGGCTAGAAAAGACCTCTAAGATCACACAGCCCAACACCACCATGGTTACTAAACCACGTCCCAAGGTGCCATATCTGTAGGCTTTTTGAACCCCATCTGGTATGGGGACTCCACCACTTCCCTGGGCAGCCTCTTCCAATGCTTCACCACTCTTCTGTAAATAAGTTTTTCTTAATATCCAATCTAAACCTCCCCTGGTGCGACCTGAGGCCATTTCCTCTCATCCTGTCACTTGTTACTTGGGAGAAGAAACCAGCACCCACCTCGCTACAACCTCCTTTCAGGTCGGTGAGGCCTCCCCTCAGCCTACTCTTTTCCAGACATCTTTTCAAGATGTGGCCTCACCAGTGCTATATACAGTGGGACAATCCCTCCCCTACTCACGCTGGCCACACTACTCCTGCCTGAAGGGAATGGAATAGTTAGATTCTCAGTTCCTCTCAAAATGAGGTCTTGAGTATGACAAATGGGACCCATAGAAGTGTAGCATTCTTGAAAAAAACAGACCTGTGTGGACATGCAGGAAGTTGTTGACAGGACAGGGAACAGTGCTTTTATTAGCCTGGTGTCAGTCTTATGCGTGGTCCTGGATGGTGAGAGGAAGTGGCCAACAATTTTGAGATAGTTATTATAAACGTGGTTATCAGGTATGCTGATGGAGGTGTTGGTTTCAGATTTCGCTGTCTTTGCTTTGTGGCTCATAGGAAAGCCTTGTGTGAGCAGTGGGGAGCACCCAGTGCTGCTGTGTGCCTCTCTGGCTGAATCCACCTCAAGGAGAAGCAAAGTTCAGTTACGGTTTCTTAACTGACGTTGCATACACTTCTTTGCATTTACAATGTGCAAAACCAGACTGCCTGTCTTATCACTTAGAGCGAACTCCACTGTCAGCAATAGGGTCACTTAGCAGTGTTAAGAAAGCGTCTGAATTTGGACAGCAAGTCATTTGTTGTTATGTTTGACTCGTGGTCTTGCACCCACTGACATGCAAGCAGCTTCTTTGCTGTTCAGCAAGTTGTGAAAGAGAAACAGAGCTCCCCTCGCTTATCAAACATAGTCAATAATCAGACACATTTATCTTTTGTCACATATATCCTCTATTCCTGCCTTGTGAGGACCCACCTGGTATTCTGTGTCCAGTTCTGGAATCTCCAACATAAAGAAGGTTATGGAGCTATTGAAACGGGTCCAGAAGAGGCCACAAAGATGATCAGAGGGCAGGAGCACCTCTGCTCTGAAGACAGGCTGAGAGAGTTGGGCTTGTTCAGCCTGGAGAAGCAAAGGCTCTGGGGGAACCTGAAGGGGCTACAGGAAAGCTGGGGAGGGACTTTTTGCAAGGGCCTGTAGTGATAGGATGAGAGGGATCAGCTTTAAATTGGAAGGAGGGAGATTTAGATTAGACATTAGGAAGAAATTCTTCACAATGAGGGTGGTGAGGCACTGGCACAGGTTGCCCATGGAAGTTGTGGGTGCCCCCTCCCTGGAAGTGTTCAAGGTCAGGTTGGATGGGCCCTTGACCAGTCTGGTCTGGTGGGAGGTGTCCCTGCCCATGGCAGAAAGGTTGGAACTGGATGGGCTTTAAGGTCCCTTCCAACCCAAAGCATTCTATTTTTTTTTGCCAGCATTAAACCATCCATGGAATATAAAATGAACACTCAGTTTAGTACCTTTCAGCGTTGTGGTTTGAACCCCAGCTGGCAACTAGGACTATGTGGCCACTCTCTCACTCCCCTCTGCCCTGGTGGGATGCAAAGGAGAATCAAGGAGAAAAAAAGAAGAAGACGCATGGTTTGAGATAAAGTCAGTTTTATAGGACGACAAAGGAAGAAGGTATAATGATGATGATGATGATGATAGTGATAATGGCATATACAATACAAGCAGTGATCCCAGAGCAGTGAATCCAGGCTCCTGGGCAACTTCCCATTTATATATTGAGCATGATGTCGTATGGTATTGAGTATCTTTTTGGGCGGCTTAGGTGAGCTGCCTGGCTGTGCTTCTCCCAGTTTCCTGTAAGCCTGCTACTAGCAGAGCATGGGACACTGAAAAAGTCCTGCATTTCTTAACAGCAATTTAAACCATCAGTGTATTAACGAGTCTTCTCATATTAACTCTAAAGCACTCTTGGAAGAAAATTAACTCTCGCCTAGGTAAATGTAAGCATTACCTGGCCACAACTAAAACAATATGTGTTATCAACATCGTTCTCATACTAAATGCAAACCATAGCAGATATTAGGAATAAAATTAACTCTGTCCCAGCTGAAACCAGGACACTCAGAAAACAGAATGTAAAATGTATTGGCAAATACCTCTTAAATTGTCACTCCTGGTGTGTGGAAATGGACCTGTGCGGCAGAACGGGCTAGAAGTTACTTCTGTTGGCTTTGTTTCCATTCTGTGTTTCTCTGCTCCTGTGCTAAGTGGCTGTTTACTATGGCAATTGCTGATATTCAGAAAAAAGAATAAAAAACTAAAAGGAAATTATTAAATGGTTTTACAGAATGTCAAGTTTAATTCTTACAGTGTCTCTCCCTCTTTGCATCAGAATCTGACAAGCAGCTGTGTTCTCTTTTTTCATATTTCTTTTTAATGTCTGTGCTCTGCTCCAGAGGAAGTGGTAATGATAATGTCTCTACTCAGGAGGATGAAGTAAACTTAGCAGGAGAGTTCTGTGTTCGTTCATCCTTGTAGTCTGATTGTCTTCTGGTAAAAGCCAGGGGAGCAGAAAGGCTGCAGAAATGTCTCTTTAATGAAAAATGGTATTCTGGGTTTGTTTTTGCCTTGATGGCTGTTTCATTAATATGTAATCAATTTTCAGCCCTTGGAGAATTTGCTTAATATGTACTGACCATTGAGCTTTGCAGAGTAATCTACATCATCCCTGCCTCTGAGTTTTCTGGTATTTTAGGCTGGATCTGCAAATCCAGATCTTCTCAGCCCACCTTATGCTTTTAAGCACTGGGAGACATTTGAATCATTATACAATCGTATAATTGCTTGGCTGGAAAAGACCTTTGAGATCATTGAGTCCGGCTGTACCTGTCCACTACTAAACCATATCCTTGGGCACTTCATCTACCTGTCTCCAGGTATGGTGACTCAACTACGTCCCTGGGCAGCCTCTGTCAGTGCCTGAGAACCCGTTGGTAAGTTTTTCCTGATGTCTAATCTGAACCTTCCATGGCACAACTCGAGGCCATTTCCTCTTGTCCTATCACCTGTCACTTTGGAGAAGAGACTAACTCCCACCTCTCTACAACTTCCTTTCAGGGAGTTGTAGACAGTGAAAAAGTCTCCCTTCAGCCTCCTTTTCTCTAAGCTCAGCAACACCCGTTCCCTCAGCTTCTCCTCATGACACGTTCTCCAGCATCGTTGCTGTTCTCTGGATGCTCTCGACCCTCTCAGAGTTTTTCTTGTAGTGAGGGGCCCAAAACTGAACACAGAATTCAAGGTGTGTCCTGACCAAGTTGAAGTTTCCCACAAGAACAAGGGCTAGCAATTGTGAGACTTCTCCCTCTTGCTTGTAGAATATCTCATCATCTCTTCTTCCTGGCTCGGTGGTCTATAGCATACTCCAACCACGATATCTGCCTAATTCAGCTTTCCACTTATTTTAACCATAGGCACTCAGCCCTATCATCACCATCACTGAGCTCAAGGCAATCAAAACACTCTATAACAGAAAAGACTACCCTACAGCCTCTCCTTCCTTGCGTGCCCTGCCTGAAGAGTTTATAGCCAACCATGGCAGCACTCCAGTTATGCGAATTGTCCCACCGTGTTTCCCTGATGGCAATTATATGATTTCATGTTAGTCAAGAAGTTACTTAACAGTGGTGTGCTTGGATCCTGAGCATGCAATGACCATTTGCAAGATCCAGTCTGGAAGGGGCAGTTTAATCTGACAGTGTTTGAGAAGGACATGCCAGCCAGCAAAAGCTGTAGGGAGGGACCTCATCCTGGATGGTAGGATTCAACTCGATTCTTAAATGAACACTTGCTCTTGAGAGTAAGTTTCTGCTTCCTGGGACAACAAGATGATTTATTTACCATCAGCATTGCCACTGACAGGTCAGAGGTTTTCTGCAGTTGGGGATGAAATACTTGGAAAGCCGTGCTTTAGAAAATAGCTATTAAAAAAGAACCAAATATGACCCTTCCAGGATTTAGAAAAAGCTTCAGAGCTTTTGTTACTTAGTCAGGAAGGCAGGTACTGATATTCCTGTCTATTTTATATAAAACTGGTTAATAAGTTCCAGATCAGCAATTAGTGGCTGTCACATCATAAAAAAGAAAGAGTAATTATCACCATGGATAGAGTAAGCAAGAAGGACAAGGCTTGAGTGGATGGTTCGATATGATTTTTTATTTTCATAATTGCAGTTCAAGCTGGAAATGCATAACTGGGGTGTTGAGGGTAAAACTTATACTAGACATTGCGTCTCTTTGATGCTTACCCTCCCTTTGCATGTTTCTGGGGATGTAGAAATAAGACAGCTCTTACAAAATGCTAGCCTGGTAGTGCCTTTTCCATTTGCGGCAATGTTCTTTGAAAAGTTGTCAGTTGTTTCTCCTTATTTTAGTTTTTCTGGTTTATAACGCAAAAAAAAAAAAGTAGATGTGGAGGAATTTCAATTGGAGACAACCCAAACACCAGCCTAAAAGTACAATTAGAAATACACATGTGGCAGGTCAGCACCAGGACTTGAGTTTGCAGCTGTTTGCACCTCTTGATGACTTGGCTGTGTTAGAAGGAGCTGTGACAATGGAAAGAAAAATTAAATGGCATTTCAACATCACGTTTCAACTGTTTCCTCTCTTTGCCTGTGTCACCCTGTTAGATTACTGTATCCTTGCTATAATCAATAGTCCTTTTGCCTCATAGCATTGTTGATGTCTGGGTGCTACTGTCATAAACACATCCTGTGAGAAAGATCCAGAAAAAAACAGTCACTTGTTTTTCTATATCCTTAATTTAAGTGTTGTTGTTCTTATGGGCTGCTGATATCTTTTCACTGTAGGAATCATAGAATTATAGAATGGTTTGGATTGGAAGTGACCTCAAAAATCATCCAGTTCCACCCCCTGCCATGGGCAGGGGTGCTTCACACCAGACCAGGCTGCTCAATGCCCCATCCAGCCTGGCCTTGACCACTTCCAGGGAGGGGGCATCATAACTTCCCTAGGCAACCTGTGCCAGTGTCTCATCTCACTCATTGTGAAGAATTTCTTCCTAATGTCTAATCTAAATCTTCCCCTTTCAAATTTAAAGCTTTTCCCTTCATCCTATCACTTGTAAAAATCACTTGCCCTACTCCCTTGTGAAAAGTCCCTCCACAGCTTTCTTGTAGATCCCTTCAGGTACTGGAACCACAGCAATCTTTTAATTTATTAATGTAAAAGGGTCATCGGAGTTAAGATTGTTTCATGTGTGTGAATTCTCTGTCATTTTTGGGTGTAGAAGTAGAGCATGGCAATCAGAGTTATGATGGTGACTTGGAGGTGAGAAACTCCTCATAACTCTTTTATGCCTCCTAGCCTGGAGGTGAGAAACTCCTCATAAGTCTTATGCCTCCTAGCCATTTCTTAGTTTCCTAGCAACAATGTCTTTTTTTTTTCCTAATGTAAATTCCTGATAATTATTCACACTCCTCTTCTTGATTATTATTAGAGGCAGGGTTAATATCATCATTTATTAGGAAGCTTTAGGAAGACTGTTGATTTCTGTAACAAGACCATTTTCTGTTTATGTAGAAATGCTAAAACTTAACTGTTTGGATTGAAATGTTCTATGCTGGGTGTCTGACTTAGGCTATACGTTGAAAAAAGCCCATAAACTCTATATGCTGAACAACATAAACAAAAATACTAGTAGCAACCTATTGTCTGAATTTTGTTCATGCTTGTAAGCCTGGGAGAGCTTAAGTGAGGTGGGGAAGCGACAAAAACTAGTGTGTGTGATTATGAAATTAAGCTGTGTATCATTGTGCCTGTGCCAATGGGCTGAATTGAAGGTTGCCCCAGCAACCTTAATTCTCACATTTTCTAACATCTGAATGCTTCAGTTTGAGATGCTAATAATAGTCTGTTGGCTTATAGTTTATTTCTCTGTAGCTAATTATGTAAGAGCAAAAATGTGCTTGAATTTTAGAAATGTGTATGAAAACCAATCATTGTCATGAGCATCTTGTTAGTGAATATACCATCACTATGTTGATTCATAGTTTAGTTTTTATTTGTATTGCAGATGCATTTGTGACCTCTTCCCTGTTGTACAAACACTGTGTGATGTGCAACAGAGAACCTGTCAAAGCGAAAGGATTACATCTTAGATAACAGTTTATATGTAACACATTGATACAGTAAGACAAAGAATGAGGAAGCAATGGCCATCATTCCTAGCTGTGGGGGCAGGACGCCAACTACATGAGGACTCTTTACAACTGATGTGACAGAGAAGAGTTTTGAGGAAAGGTCTTAAGGACAGTGTGCTGTCTTTGGAAAGATTTACAAGGAGCAGGAGCTTGCAAAAGAAATATCAAAAGGACAAAGCATAAATACACCAATAAAAAGGAATGTCAGAACTGTCTTTCAGCAAGGGACCCAACAATAGACTTTTTGCTATTATCTGAATAAAGGGACAGTGGAAAAGATTTTGTATTCTTGACCGAACCATGTTTGCTCCCGCCTTACTCCATGTAATAAACAGATCTACTAGTTTTGATGAGTGTAGCCTAGTGCTAATACTGTCAAAATGCTAGTATCTCATCTCGTTATGTTTGTGTCACCTTTCAGCTGGAATCCAGCAGTTTTAGATACTCTGTGCTTTGAGGGATGGGTTTTCTAGGCAGGAGAAAAGAGTTTTGCTGAAGGACCCTGGAATGAACTAAGGACCAACACCTTCCTGGACTTTACTGTTACCTGCCAGACAAACCTACGCTCACCTGCTCCAGGTATGGCTACCCTGTCATTGTGGAGCACATTTGGAAGGAAGCTGAGGGCCTTTACTGTTCAGTGTGTGCTGGCTCCCATCTTCCCTCTTCAGGTTTAGCACACTTTTGGAGTGGGCTGTGTTCTCAGTATGCAGCACTTGGCCACGGATGTGTGTGATAGCCGAGTAAATCTAAGGCATAACTGTGCAGGTTGGAGGGAGCAGTTAGTTTTTTAAGTCCTGCCAGTCATGTTCTTGCTCCCTGCTGTGGGAAACTATTTCACTTAGTTCCCATGGAGCCTCAAAGCACAGTGCCACAGTCAGGGGTTAGGATCTTGCAGTGAAGTAGGAATGAGGCAAATGGAGAAGGGCAGTAAATCCACTGACCGATGCAACGAGACCCCCTCCCTTCAATACCCTCTCCCAGTCATACAGAATTGGATGTGGTACTCCCAACTGTTACTGTATGTGGTGCTTTTAAAATGTCCTAGATATTATTATTTTGTTTTCTTTGCTACCCCTAAAGCCAGCCTTGTCTGGTTCTTTGTCTGCAAATCTGCATTTCTCTAACCGGCCAGTGGTGAAATGCTTACAGCTGTGGGGTCTGCTGTGTCAAGCCTGTGCCCCATCACTTAGAATCACAGAAAAATAGAACAGTTTGGATCGGAAGGGACCATGAAGGTAATCTAGTGCAATCTCTCTGCAGATGCAGGGACATCTTCAACTGGATCAGGTTGCTCAGAGCCCCTTTCAACCTGACATTGAATTTTTACAGGGATTGGGCATCTATTACCTCTCTGGGCAACTTGTTCCAATGTTTCACCGCCCTCACTGCTCTTATTATCCCGTCTGTACTCCTTTATACCACATCACAAATCTCCTCACGAGGTCTCTTTGTCATACCAAGCTTTTACTATGTCATTCAGTTACAGTCATAAAATCATGATGGTACCATACAAATACAAAAGAAATAAAGCAAATTAGTGATAGCCCCCTGGTTGATCAGAAAATTTGCCTATGCTCTACAAACCCTTTGTAGTGGGAGGAGCAGGGCAGGGTTTGTGTTGCTTCCATCCGGTGTGCTCTAACTCCAGCTTTTCTTCAATGTCACTTTCGGATTTTAATACAGTTGCAGATATTTATTCACAGGTGGCTCTTTGGATTAGGTAAATTGAAATATGTGAAACTGCCAAAACCAATTACCCTCAGATTGCCTTATTAGTGCCTTTGCTGCTGCATAAATGCTTTTATAGACTCATTTACAAAGAGTAATAGTCAGTAGGCTTTATTTCATGTTTAACATTAAGAGTTTGATTTTGATCTAAATAAAATTATTCTCTGAAAATCTGTTTTAAATTTCATTGCTTGAATCATGTCTAGTTCCCATATAGTATGGTCCTTGTAGCACAGGATGCTCTGTTGCTCTTTGCCAAGCTGTTGCATGGGGGAGGCAGGCCATCTGTGTGATCCAGTGATCTGATCCAGTGGCTGTGACACTGGAGCTCCCAGGTTCTCTGCTGTGCTACCAACCCACTGTGGGATCATAAAGGAAATGTCATAACTCTTTATTTTCTCCACTTGAGAGAAACAATTTGTATTTCAAAGTAAGACACATTTTCTAGGCATAGAAATGTATTGTTCTGCTCATTTTTCATTGCTTTTCATATGTATCTTCTGGGATAAAAATAATCTCTGACGCCTTGTTAGTAACAGCAATTCTACATGGCTTAGCTTGTACAATGGAAACAGCACTGAAAGTCACAGCCTCGCGTCTCCGCTACAATTTGTTCTCCTTTGAAAATATTTTTCTGAATTCTTATTGTCATGGCTTAAGACGTAATGGGGCTTTAGAAACAAGAACTGGCTATACTGAGTCAAAGTCACTGTGACTACTTAATTGTTTAACACATAGGAAGCAGATGGTAAAAGTGAATATTTGATTTTCATAATGGAGGGGAATCATGAGAGAAGTCAGGAATTTCTGTAGAGAATCACAGTCTTTAAGGTGTTCATAAGAGATATGGGAAAGAGGATGGTAATGTGACGAACCTGGGCTTTCTGGTAGAAGAACTAGGAAAACCAGATGAAAAAGCAGCACATGGCAGACTTAAAAAAGCAAGGAGCGTTTTTGGCATTAGCATGTAGTCGTACCACGGCAGTCCTTGCAGCTGAAGTTGTGCATGCTAAAAATGCACATGGATTCCAAAATGACCACGTTAATTTGTGGAGAAGAAGATCCACTGATATGAAATAAAAAGGATAGCATTTCTGGTTCAAGTCCTGTGAGCAGCTGAGAGAGCATCCTGGAGAATGCTCTTGAATACTGTTGGAGAGACATCTTACCTATGTTGATCTTTGATGTGAGAGGAAATGTGCACTCTGGTGTTCTTCTAAAGCAAATCACTAAACCCATGGAAACTTTTTTCCCCACCCCTTGTTTTCCTTCCCTCCTCTTCTCTATTATCCCCTTCTTTCCTTTACAAACTCAAACACTTTTTCCAGGTAACTCCTCTGCTTTTTCCATCCTTGCCATTCAACTTTACCTGGGATCAATCTTGAAACTGTTCTGGCCGACGTTTCTGATGTTGTCTCCTTTGTTCTGTCAGCTCTCTCTCCCTCTGCCTTCTAGGCTCTTGGACCTGTCTGTCCCTCAACGTCTTCTCAAAAGGGTCCTCTTAATTTTCTCTCCCACTTTCTGTGAAGTTTTATGAAAACTTTGTCACTGTCCCCTTCTGTTATTTCTTAACCTCTAGATAATCTCCCTTAGAAAGACTCTATAAGACTCCCTGTAAACAACTATTTAACTGTTTTCCTTAAAGCCACTCATAAAGAATTTTTGGTGCTGTGATGTGGTTGGTGATGTTGGCAGTGGTTAACTTCGCAGCTGCTCCCATGGTTTTTCCATGTTTTTTCAGCATTTGTGGTTTTGTAGGTGAGGATCTGCTGTCTGTGGACTCACTGTGACATTCAAGCATCTGGGTAAAGAGCGGCCTTTTTGTGCTTTTGTTTAGAGGCACTAGAAACCTGTGTGTGAGACGTTTAGGTGCATCACAGATAGGCAATAAGGATAGGGCCTGGTGCTTCTTCATGCTGATATCTGCTGTCTTGTATTAGAATCATAGAATTAGGTTGGAAAAGACTTGTAAGATTATTTAGTCCAACCATAAATCTAGCACTATCAAGTCCACCTGTAAACCATGTCCCTAAGCACCGCATCTACACGTCCTTTAAATACCTTTACATATGGTGACTCAACCACAACTATGAATGTGAAGCCTTTCGTTCAAGTGATTTACAGACAAAATATTTGTATCTTTGGATTTTCAAACATATAATTGCAGCAAACATTAGTAAGCACATTAAACTTCTATTCTGCTTTAGTTAAATTCGGAAACAAGCTGCTTTGAAGGTTTACTTTGGATATGTTCTCACTTCAGGGGCAAAGTGGACCTTCAGGAGGAAAGGCGGTACCACCAAGGCCTGCTAAATTGGCATCTAAGAAACGGGTAAGATCCACAAATGCATGAATCTTAAAAAATCTTTCCTCTTTCTTTATCTATGAGATGCAAACTAGATTCAGTCTGAACAATGGCTTGTTTTATGGAATTGTTAGCATTCCAATTGATTTAGCAGTAAGGGGTTGCTGTAGATTTCCGCTGAGAATGGAAGTACACTAGCAAGTTAGAATAGAAATAGTAGCTGAAACAAAGTTAAACTGCAAAATGAAAAGATTAAAATAAAATGTTTGGGATGTGTATTCCAAAATATAAGCTGATGTAGGCAGAGAGTAAACTGCCTGCTTGGTTTTGAAAATTCAAACCATAGCCCATATTCACTTAACTTATATAGAAATACAAGCATTAACCTTTTGACTGCTAACCTCGTGATAATATTTTTATTGTCAGGCAAATGAGTGCTTAGAACACTCTACCTTCCTCTTATTTCTCTTATTTAGCGGCTTCCTTTTATTGGCATGGATGGAGGAAGGAAAAATTACAGGCCTTTAAACAGACATGGTGATAAACAGCTTTTCACTTCCTTAGGACAAGTCACAGTCTTGTTAAATGTCCCTCTTCTGACCCTTTAAAATGGAAGTTATTTGCTTTTAAATTAAAAACATAAATAAAAATGTTAAACCCACGAACTTTTTATCTTTGTTGATATCTTTTAGCTTTGCCAGGGAAAACAGCCACTGAACTCACTGGCATCGAATTGTGTACGATGTGTCCTGCAAGCAGGTGTTCACGTAGGGAGCATTTAATCACAAACAACAGTTCTGCTGTCATAGTCTCTTGTGTGTCAGAGTGCCTGATCTTCCTTACAGCTTCCCTCATTTCAGCTCCCTTGGGGAAAAAAGGGCTGCAGCCTGTGGCTTTCCCTGGATGTCTGGCATATACAGATTTTTCCATTACATTCAGCCACTGCATGTTTTTACACAGCATTGTCCTTTTTACCTTTGTGGTTCTCTGTAGAGAGCAAAGCTTTACTAGGTCCAGCAAACAGCCCTCACTTATACTCTGGGCTCATCAGCAGCTCTATATGGTTGTAAAGTTTAGCAGACCTAAGAAAACTGTATTTAAAATATGATTGATTTATTTGAAATCAACACTTTACATATTTTAAACTGAGGGAGAAATGTTGGCTGGAGGAGTTAAACACTTCAATCATCAACTTTGCAATCTGGCAGTTTGTCTGTAATGTCAATAAGTTAAAATTCACCCCTGCAATGATTCCTGTCCTCTTAATGATATATCATCACTTCAGCTGAAGCCTGGCCCAAGTAGAGCAGCTCTTTGTGTTGTGACAATGCAGACCTGCTGGCCTTTGCAAGAAAGTGGTTAACATTCCTCCGGGAGAGGGATCCGTGCAGCTTTGTGTCTTGAACTAATTTCTAATTCTAATTTCTATTCTTGAATAGAACTTCCAAAGTAATTGCAGATTCTTGTCTTGTGGCTTTGAGTAGCCCTAACATATGACTCATTTGGATGTTACATGGTCAAAAGTAACAGAATCACCAGTGGAATTAGTTGAGTTTTGTTTTCAGAGTTGCTCCAGTTTTGTTACAGGGCAGGAGCTGTCTTCAGACAGCTCCTCCAGCCTACTGAACTTTTGCTGGCAAGTGTAGCACAATCTTCAGATTTGGGCCTGCAATTTGGGGTTATCTGCTCTGCTCAAAGCAGAGATAGGTGGGGAAATGATGTTTTGTCCTCCTTGCTCTATACCTTTGGAGAAGTGATGCTTTGGGAGGCAGCAAAACAATCACAATCGTGGTGCACTAATGTGCTTGTTGTTCCTGTGCTAGGATGAAGATGCTGAAGCAGGAGGGGGAGTAGATGAAGGAGCAACAGCAAAGACTGTAGTCAAACACCCAGACCAACTGGAGCTGACTGAAGCTGTGAGTAAAACAGTGCCTGTAGTTGTCATGAGATGCGTACGAAACTCTGTAAACTGAAACCTTAGCCATTTGCTTTCAAGGAAATTCTGTGACAGAAAAACTCCAGTCCTTGCTGAAGTACAGTGTCTGCAGCATAAACTGAAATGGCTTTCGTCAGCAAAACAGGGAGAATGTGCTTTGAAACACAGTTCTGGACTTAAGACAATGTTATCTGCATTATTTCCTGCTGATCCAGGAAGAAAATGGGTCTGGGGAATCCTCAGATAAGGAGTACGTCCTGACTTTTTCGGGTGCCTATGTGTGATACACAGACAGAGAGGTGTCGTACAGTTTTGTGGCCATTTCTTCTCAGCTTGGTTCAGTAGTATTGCAGTCAGTCACCCTTCCACCTACACCTGTCTTTCTCTTCTCGCTGCCATGTAAAACTCCCTATCCTCTAGGTAGCTGTCAAAGAGAAGCTGTATGTACTGTCACCTGCTCAGGTAGTGAAGAGTTAGCACCAGTACTACTTTTTGTTTGCAGTGGTCAATCCTCAAAGCACTGCTACTGAGCTTATTGTTTATTTTTGGACAGTGTAGGCTTCAAGACACAGGTTGTCTTTCTTGCCCTGTAGAATACAGCTAGCATTTTCCAAGTGTTACCATAACTTAGATAAGAATTAACACGACAGCTGAAGAATTCAAGAAAGCCCATTGAATTACTATGGGGGGAAGCAGGATGACTGTTCTGGATTCCACCTTGAGCTAGCTTGGCTCCAGGCATTGTTCTTGTGAAGGCATCAGCTGCATGTGAGGTATCTATAGCAAACTGAACATAGAACCAAGCGTAAACCTGGTGTTTTTTGTATGCTGTGTGTTGTATTAACAGTGGAGTTCTATTTACAATACTATTTTGTTTCCATTCCAAAGGAATTAAAAGAGGAATTTACACGTGTCCTGACAGCCAATAATCCACATGCTCCCCAGAACCTCGTAAGATACAGCTTTAAAGTAAGTGTGGCATGACCTGTAAAACCAGGACGAGATTTTTTACAATGGAATAGTTTTGTGTTTTCCTTTGATTTACAGCCAGTTAAATTTCCTTTTAATGTGACTTTATCTTGTTACATATTTATTGCCAATGATTCCTAAAAGTTTTTTGCAGAAGGTGGGAGTCTGAAAGCATTCAGAAAGAGGACACAGTAATTATTCAACAAGATCTGGCAGCAAACATAATTAGGGTAACTAATCTAGGGTGGTAATTTTTTCCATTCTGTAGTGGTTAAAGGACAGAAGGCAATGCTTTACTCAGTCTGTAAGATAGTTATGCCTCAGTATCCTCATGTCAAGATGCAATTGTTTGCATTGTATGAGAGCTCAGAAATGTACTTTATGAAATCACTGGGAAGAGCTTTATTCATGATGAGTAGGAGTGAGCAGGGGAGGGTGCATCAGAGACTGCCAGGAAACATCCAAGAGTTACACTTTCACATTTCTGTGTGCGGAGCATATGCTGCATTATCCTAAAGCAGCCTCCTGCTGCTAGCATGTACAGCCAGCAACACAGGCTGCTGCAGGTTGGAGAGTGGAATGATGGCTTTGCCTCCCACCCCTCCCATGGAAGAGTTACATCCTGTGTAAGAAAGGACACAGGACACAGCTCTGGCATTGGATTGTCCCCAGCCTTAGTTTGGCAGGGAATGGACAACCAGGTGAAATATTGCTGAGCCTGTCTCATCTCTGAGCTGCTGTAACTAGTTTGACCAACCATTATGTGTGATCACTACAGAAAGGACCTTGGTCTTAGAGAAACAAATAATGTCAATTTCTCTTCTATTTGGAGTTGATGTTTTCCATCTTATGGGATAGAAACAGGTGGTGAATCATAGAATTGTGGAATCATAGAATCTTCCAGTTGGAAAAGACCTCTGAGATCATCGAGTCCAACCGCACCCATTATCTGCTAAACCATGTCCCTTGAAAGCTCATCTATCCTTTTTTTAAATATCTCCAGGGATGGTGACTCAAACACCTCCCTGGGCAGCTGTTCCAGTGCCTGAGAACCCTTTCGGTAAAGAAATTCTTCCTAATATCCAGTCTGAATGATCCATATCTTCAGATCCTCCACAGTGAGTGGCCACAGTGGCTCGATGCTGTGCTGTTATTGGTACAGAAAGCAGTCATATTTTTAAGAAAAAACTGTTGAAGACTCTGTGGTCTCCAATGGCTTCTGATTTCTTTTAGGAGCAGCTCAAAATCTAAATATACAGTTTCAGCTTAAGTGCCTGCCTGCAGTGGTCCACAAGGAATTGCCAATCAAGTTAGCATCAAATAGCTGAAATAGTGCAGTGCTTGTAAGCTGAGCATGGTGCTAAGAGCCTGTACTCTCTCCAGATCAGAGCTGCTCTCTGCGCATGGTGCTGCACTTGTGTGGGTACACCAAGTCATTCAGGGCTCTTGGCACAACAGGGCATGAGAATCTCTTAGGGAGTGCTGTGTAGCAGAGGTCCACTGCAATTATATTTAAACTTGCTGTGGTAGTTCACGTCTCTCAGTTTGTGTCTCTACCACAGTTTATGTGGTAGTTTATAACTCTCAGATAGTTATGTCTGAGATACAAATACCTGCTGGAAGAATTTCAGTGTAAATATGCAAATAACAAACATATTTATCCATACAGATCTTCTTAGCTTTAGCAATTTAGGCTACACAATATTTCTGAATTAAAACTTTTTCTCAAGCTAATTTTGTTGTTTTTTTTCCTCTTTGTAGGAACGAGTGTACAAGCCAATAAGATATGTGGATCAAATGGCCGTTCACTTCTCTTTGAATGGGAACATGATACTCAAAGATTCAGATGAAGGCAGACGGCAGAGTATCAAACTAAGCACTGCAGCAGGTAGGTTTATTGTCTGAAATGACAATAATTTTCAACTAGACACTGATACCCTTATTTAAGGTGGTGGGATGATGATGGTTCATGACCATAGAATTGAACAGCTCCTATTTTGGCATGCATCCTTCTCAGGCAACAAAACCAGAAAAAACATTCAGCCAGATGTTTGCCACAGTGTTGAAAATGATGCGTGCTTTTTGAGCCACGTGAACACTAACAATGAAATTTTCAGAGCTTTTCCATGTCTTTTGAACATAATCTTCTACCATTAGTTGGACATACATGCCTAAACTCCTTAGCCTGCTTTGAACGTTTCAGCCATGATTTAAAGTATTAAAGCATAAATGTTTGGAGGCTGGGTAACATTCAGGAAACTATGGTATACTTGACCAATTCTTACACTCTTATCTGGAGATCTACTTCTGCTTAGTGTGAGATACAAGATCTCGGGCTAAACGAATGTTTGGTGTTAGCTACTTGGTATTCGTAGCTTTTCAATCAAAAAGACCCCTTAATCAGAGGCTGAAAAGCTCTGTTTTAGTAAAGAGTTATAGGTTTGAATTTTCAGCAAGGAAAGGTGTACTGCCTGGTGTTTTTCTCATAGTGAAAGCATGAAAGCCTAGTTTGTTGTTATTGTTATCAGTGCTTCTTGTAGATTCCAAAACAGCTAGTTTCAAACAGCTTGACTACACACTCAAGTCTGTGACTAGAATGTAGACATCCATAACTCTCCAGTAAGATTAGTATATTCATTTTTATCCATATAAGCAAGGACAAGCCATGTTATGACTCTGTATGCCTCGAAAGCATTCTTAATGGTTGTATATAGTTGCAGATATTTTTGGAGGGCAGGGAGATTCAGAGCTCAAGAGATACTCAGAAACAAAACTACTTGGATCAGAAGTGGATTTCAGTATTTTGATCTGAGTAGAAATCAGACTTTTTATTTCAGTCCAGCCAGTATTACTTCAATTTCATTCTAGTAATAACATTTTCTTCTTTCGCAGCTTTGAGCAATCACCCTCCAAACTGGGGACTGGTGTACTCTGTTGTCTAATGAGATAGCATTAGAAAAGGATGCATCTGTAAATTAATATTTCAGAAGGCAGAATAATCTGCAGCATATGGGATAATATGATCTATTATTGTGGGTGTATTCACTTATCCTTTATATTGTTCAGAAAAGGCTCCTGTTGAGACTTCTGCAGTAATATCTGAAGAGGCAGAGATTAAAGATGAAGCAAGCATGGGAGACACTCAGGTAATTCTCCATGGTCAGCTGAGAGCTGTTCATTTTATTTTTAATGTTAAATTTGAAATTCCTTCCTTGTAAAATGGGCTTGCTGAGAAGCTTCTGTGATTGATTCTTTTATGCCTGAGATGTCTCTGCTGTAGGTAGGATTCTGCAAATTCTACTGAACAGCTGGTGTCCTTGCATTATTTGGTTTGGAGGAGCTGTGTAGGGGGCTGAGGTCCATCACACTGAGTCTGTCTTTACCCAGAGTGTGAGACAGTATAATTTGGTGGGATCTGGAATCTTCCTGGATCTGTCCATCCTTGAAAGAGAAACTGATGAAAAGCAAAGGGTGAAAGCAACAGGCATAACTACCTGAAATAAGCCGTTGCTTGATTTAAAGTTAGTTGGCTGGTCAGGAAGAGAATATGTTGTAAGAAGTTTGTTTTTATCCTCACAGTGTCAGGTTCTGAAATCACATTCAGACTACTTTCAGGTAAAGCTCACTGTCTGGCAAGGAAATAAAAATGTGGGGCAGTGGGAATCTTAATGCAATCTTCTGGCCCTTGAGTCCATTTTATCAAAGACAGTCATCTACACTATCTCGCTCATGTCAGGCTTTGTTTTAAAGTGACTTTGATTCCCAGTTTTCCATATTCCTGTTTAGATACCATTCCAGAATCTCCTGCTCTGATTGCTGGTATTTTCCTAATTTCCATATTAAATATTGAGTCCTCAACTACAGTCTCCTTCACTAGGCAGCAGAAATCCAGCAGTCTAAGAAGTGTTTCTGAGGAAGGAAAGAGATGCATTGCTCTTTCAGGGTGGAATCACTGCTGTATTTTCTTCCAGGCTGCAAGAGGGGAAGAGGCAGAGGAGTCGGGAACAGCAGATATATCTGAGGGAGCAGAGTCATCTGAGGCAGCAGAGGCAACTGAGACAGTAGAGGCAGAAGAGCCTTCTACCCCAGAAGTAAAGGAGCAGAAGCCTGCAAACCAGTTCAACTTCACTGAAAGAGCTTCCATGACACGTAACAACCCTATGCGGGTATGCTGCCATTTTTTTCGGTGACTTGGAGTCCTCTGGGAAGGCATGTGGATCATCTGTCGTTGTGTCCTATTGTGTGATCTCTGTAGATATTATTAGGAGCTTTACTATAAAAAACATTTAGGGTTATGAAAATGACAAAAAAAATTCTTGCCTTATGCGCTTGGACAGTCTACAAGAGTTCCGGTGCTACTGTAAATCCTTGAACCACTACTTGAATCTAACATTTTTTGTGTCTATTTTCTCATCTGAAAAAGTATAAAGCAATGTTTAGGGTAGTAGCTGAGGGTCTGGAGTCAGTGGATTCAGTTTTCTTTAGCTACAGAGTCCCTTTGTGGCCTTGTACTTCAATTCTTACCCATGGAGCAGGAATGTAATTGCCCTTATATTAAAAATATAAAGGTACTTTTGTGTTAAGCATAGGTACTATAGTAACAGGGCCATGTAAACTCGACAGAACTTTAGTGCTGCTACATGGTATATCTACCTTCCACTCTGTGCATGCACTTTCCAATTAGTATAGCTTCAAGACCTTTTGTTCGTTCCCTGAGCTTTTTGCTGATCCTATAGCTATTCCCAGTAAGTGTTTTCACAGAGCCTCCTGACTGAGCAGTACCTGTGAGGTTGTCCCCTAGGTCAGTGTTCAAAAAAGAGCTTTCTCAATTGGAGATACAAGTTTCAGAGAGACAATTCTCTTATTTCTCTTGCTGCCCTGAAATCAGAGTATATATACAGCTTCCTTGGAGAGCCTGCCTGCCTTCTTGAAGCTGTTACGCCTAAAGTGAGATGCCTTTTCATCTGATGGGCTTGGAGGATCTGAGAGTTACTATGTTGCTGGAGCTACTATCTCCTAGAAGGAATACCATCAGAGACAGAGGGTCTCAGGAGAGTTTATCCAGCAGTGGGTGTTTACTGCAAAGTCTGAGCTAAGATTCTGCATCTTTCAAAAATACCTGACGAGGCCACAGAATTTATCTCTGCATACTCTCTTCCCACTGATTTTACTAGGAGATGCTTGTGTGACTCTGACTGATTCTGCCTTTGAAAGCAGAATATAGACCTTAAATAGCTATGAAGTCTGTGTTCTGTACAAGGTGTGTTGCTTCCACCTTTGAGACTGCTTCATTCTAGAGGTCAGGGAAATGCTACAAGTGGCTTCTTAAAAATGTCGTGACACAACATTTTTTTTGAAAGAAAATGCTGTTCTGTAATGATGAAAGTTTCACATAAATACATTAACCTTTTTCCAGAATGTTGATGTAAGGGTGATTAGAAGTATCATTTCAGTAACATCAAATGCATTGTTCATAGGTTATAATTCTGTTAAATTCTTCTGTTTTGACTGCTGTACCCAAGTGGGTTTTTAACATATAGATCAAAACTTTTCAGATTTGGTAGGTTAGCATAACAGGTACCAAAACTGGTAGCATAATGTTCCAAATGGTAGATGTGAAACCATTTCAATTCCTTCAAAACAAAATACTGAAATTAAATATTTTATGTATATTGGAAAAAAATCAGAAGGGTTTGTGAACCTTCTTATGGTCCACAAGAAAATCTATTTGTAGTTGCATGATCACCAGCGGTATTTGTGCAGTGCTCTGGGAGTTATTTGGATGTTGAATTCATCTTAGATCAGTATGATTCTAACTGTCTGCAAGGAGAAGGCTTTTTCCACAGCTGGACTGTGTCACTGCAAAGAGTTTCCATGCAAAGATTACACTTCTTTATGCTTTTCCTTTATTTAGGATAAAGCATGTCAATCGGAGTCTACGCCTCATAAAAACTTCTCAGTCACTGCTAACCAGGTATATCCTTTTTAATTTTAAAGTTTTTTTTTAGAGTGTATTTAGGAAAGTGAGATATAAGAAAGTAAAAAACATATTACTGTGTTTGTATTTCTTGTATTTCTTGGAATGAACTCCCATACTGTGGGTTTGATCTCTGGTTTAAATCTGAGAGCAAGCTAGTGTGGCCCTCTTTTCTGCCTTAATAGGTGAACTTCATTTATTTTTGTAAGGTCAAGTATCCCTGTTTAGCTGATTTTAATTGTTCTACTGCTTGCCATCCACCCTGTGCAGTCTGCTTTAGAGAGTCTTCAATGAGTGAAAATTGTTAAACTACAATGTGAGAATGGGTCTGGACTCAGCAAGAGGTGGGCTGCTGCTGCTGCTTCCTGCTCTGCAGGAACAGGCACACAACTGCAGCTGCTTCTTGCAGAAAATTAATCCTCCAGGGACCCAGCTGTCTTTGGGGTGGATGTGGTCCTGTTGCTGAAGGGCTTATGTGACTGTGGGTGAGCTGGTTATTCAGGAAGAGCTGTGGTCAGTATTCAGTACATGGTCAGTTGCAGGACACCTCCATCAGATGATCCCATCAGGCTCAGGTTCAGTGGGGTCTCAAAATGCAGGAACAAAATAACAGAAAAACACTTAGGACACGTTTGCATGGTAGCTCCACTTTGAGCACTGTGTTTAGCGAGTAGAGACCTCTGAAGGTTTTCTACAGCCAGGAATTTACAAGGATTTGTGGAGTTGTTGGGAGTGTTGTTAAGAATTTGATATATGAAATGCTGTGTTTTTTACTTTGTCTAAGTTAACTGTATGTGAAAGTAGATTTCTTAAGCCTGAAGTTGCAGTGTATGGAATGTGGAAGGCCCACTTTAAGCCTGCTGCAATAGACTTATCTCCATTTTACATAGTGGGAATATGCCTGTGCATTATGAATGTTCCACAATTGTACTGTATTTTCTCCTGCTCTTAAAAATGCACAAAATTTTTTATATGTGAAATGTGCTACAGCTTTCATTGGAAAGGGAATCCAGCCAATTCTGCTGATTAATTCTGACAGATATTTATAAAATATATTTGTGTTTGTCACTGATGCAAATGTTGTTTCAAACCAGTATACAAAACTGGTATTGAAAATACTGTTTCGTTACCAAGTGTGACACAGGAACATCCAGGAGAAAGAATAAAGTATTAAAAAAATGCTTTTATAGGAAATTGATAGAAAGACAGAAAAAGTTGTCTCTGTCAAATTGAAAACTATAACACAGTATATTCCTGAGCTTGAAATCCCAGAGTGAATTGCCTGAGATGTTCCAATGCTCCAGCTGGATTTTCCTTTCATTTTTTGTGACAATGAGATGACTGGAGAGTTAGAGAGAACAGAGCTGTTTAAAATAATCAGGCTGTTGCTAAAATTTGCATGAGATGTTTGAAAACTAAGAGGAAACTTTTCCCCTTGTTTTCTTCTTATTCTGTTAAAAATCTGAGTGGATATAAAACAATACTTTGCCATAAGATTTTTTTTTCCCTCAGTGCTTTTTCTGTCTTGTTCTTCCTTACAGTCATAATTTCCTCTTCCAAAGTTTTCTGTTCTACTCCCTCCTATCACATCTTCTTCTTTGTCCTTTCCTTAATGTTTGGAACATCTTTCCTGCTTGTTTCTGCCTGCCAATTTACAACACACTGTATTTCTTTTGCTGAAGGTTTCTGCCACCTTCCTTTATTCCTATGTCCTACTCTATATTTTGTGTTTAAATCCCACTCCCTCTCCTAAACTGATGTGTCAGAATTAGATTGCCTTTTTTTTTGTTCTAAAAGCAATGTACTTGTTTCAGGTACAGTACTAACACTCTAATACTAATGAATAATTCTTAAGTAGAAAAAAAATCACTTTTGGTTCCACTCAAGTAAGACATTCCTGGCATGTGACATAGCAGAAGATGTAAAACTGCTCTCAGTTTCCATTTGATCACACTACAGTGTTGGAGTCCAAGATTTAAATTGTGATAAGCAGATTCAATTTAATTTTCCAATACCACAAAAGAAATGTCATAAAGCAGATGCTTGATGCGTGTTTCCTATTAAACACTAGTAAATTAGCCAAACAGAAAATCCTACAAAATACATACAGAGTCAAAGCACCAAGAAGAATGTTGAGGAAAGAAAATTGTTAAGAACGCAATAATATGTTCTTAAAAAGTAAGATATGCCCCATCAAGCTTTAAAAATCCTAAGCTTCAACCCTTCACTTTTTGTGCAGCAAGCGAGCTGTCTTCAGCTGATTCTAGTGCTAGTGTTACTTTTGTGAGGACTGTTATGTATTTGTGATGGTGTACATGAGTGTTACCTGGAGTATTATCAGGTCCAAGTAAATCCTGCCTCTTGTCTGTCTCTCAGTGGGACATCTATGATGCCTATGTGGAGGAGCTTAAGAAAATGGAAAAGGCAAAAGAGAAAGAAAAAACAAGACCTCAGACAGCAAAGAGAGAGGAGGAGAAGAAGAAGGGAAGGAAGTTAGAAACTCTGGAGTCTCAGGTAAGTTTCACTGTGCTGGAAGAAGCCTGCTCAGAGTTGTGGTGGATGAATCCATAATGCAAGTCAGGTAAAATGTAGCACATCATGCTGGCTGTGTAGCAAATTGTCTCAGTTGGCAAGTAACCACACTGCAAAATGCAGAAATTAGTTTTTGCTAGAAACTGTATTTCCAAAACAGGATTTTCATTTTGCTGTACTTTTTATGGGAATACAAAAGTGTGAAGCCATAATCTTGTCTTCAAATCTGATTTCCAAGAGAGATTTATGGCTTTCTTTTTTGTGTGCATTGTCATGTTTGTGTCTCATTTTTGATTAGTTTGTGAGTGATAAAAGAATGAAATAAGTAGGAACACTGTGACTTTTCAAAGAATTCTAAGTGATACAGAGGATTTAGGTACATTCTTGTAATCTGAAAGGCAAAGGAGTTTAGGATTCTTTCAAAATGTTACTAAAGCATGGTAATGAAACACGTTTTACTATTTCTTATTATTTTTATTATAATGTTATAGAATTATAATTCATCTATTTTTTATTTATATTAATATAAATAGTATATAATATATCATTTCTATAAAAGTCAATAACAGTTAACTGAAATCAAAGCCTACCTGCTTAAAATTGGATAATGATTCTGGAAGGCTTGACCTAATTTGCAGGGGAATCTTTGAGGTCAGAAGTCAGCCACTTGGAGTCCTATGGAGTAGTAGAGTGAATGGCAAGGGCTGCTGAACTGGAGTAGCCTACACTAGTCTGGCTTCTCAGAGTAGTAAGTATCATAACTCCTGCCAAGCTCTGAGCTGGTGGTGTAATCTTGCTGTTGGGGTAATACTGAACCCTACTTGAGGCTGCTCTTTCAGGAGCAGCCTAGTGGTGCTTTGCAGAGATGCCACAGTCCATTTGCCTAGAGTGACAATACCTCCCTTCTTAAAAATGTGATTTCACTTCAAGCACTGAAAATACAATACAGCAATCCTGAAACATTTTCTTCATGTTCCAGAATGTTTTCAGGGTGTTCAGGAAGTTTCTATCAGAATTTAACAGAGTTTGATCTATGCAGAATTGTGGGTGGTTCTTTCCCCCAACCCAGTCTAAGTTAAACCATTTGGAAGACAAACTGGAATAATTTCTATAATGATTGAATGAAAATGCACTGAGAACTGTAATATAGACACATGGAAGTAAATTCTTAGCTAACCCCTAGAATAGTTGGAGGTGTATCAACGTAACTAAGACAAATCTGTGTAATAGCTGGATCCTGAAACTGGCTTTAGTGCTTTCATACCATATGACTAATTCCACTGCATAGGATTTGGCTGCTTTAGCTACCCCGGCAGTGCTGTACCGTCAAAAGCCTTGCAGTATAAACAGACCAGGAACCTGTTCTGACAGGCTTCTCGCTGTGAATTGTGCCATCGAAATTCATAGTCCTTTAAAAAACTAATAAACCTTTTCACCTCAGTGAAATTTGGAAAATTAAGCCTGAAGTTAATGGTACACTTATGGGCTTGAGGGGTGGACTGCTAAAAGCTGATAATGAAAACAAAATGAAAATTTTGCCAATGAAACTGTATTGTAAAATAACTGGTGCGTGCTCTGCTGACAACAGTGGGAAGCTGAAATCCAGGCACATATGATCCCTCTCTTTGCTGCTTTGCTTTTCACTCTTAGCACTTGCCAGGTAAGTGCAGGGAAGCCAGAAAGTCAAAACACTGAAAAAGTGAAAGGGAAAGCGTCTTTTTGCAGAGCCAGTATCCCGAATTGAGACCCTTTGCGAGGCTGTGGCCCAGCTTGAAGTGTATGAAAAACCTGATGAATTTTCTCAGTTTTTAACTGGAAAAATGCAGCCTAAAGTAATCCAAGGCTAAAATCAGACTTGAAACAGTCATTGCATCTGGTCATGTGTAGGTCTGTAGAAGTTAAAGGCTGATGGTGTCAAAATCTGTGCTTCTGGTCTCAAGTCAGCAAATGGAGAAGTGGAGTTTTTGAAGCTTCCAATTTACAGGTTACTCGCTTTGGACAACACGTGGTAATTGAAACAGAGCTTTTCCATCTAAGTACTTTCTGAGGACAAATGGAAGATTCCAAGGAAAAGGAAAGGAGATAACCAAGGATTCCAGCAGAAAGAAGGATAAGAATGATATAGGGAAGAATGTGAGTGAATAGAAGTTGGACTGATTGAAAGTGTTTGACTGGATACTGTGATGAGGGACTCTTGAAGTCTCTCGATACATCTGTCGCTCAAATGGATCTAGAGAGAAAAAGAAGGGGTTTATCCCAGAGCAATGATACAAGATTTGAATTTATTTGTCAGTTTTCAGTAAAGGCAGCAAACGGAACATGGAGAACACACAATACCAAAGAGGTAGATTTTCTGAATTTATGAATTTTTCTGAGCTGAAAATAGTTAGAAGCGGAGAGAACTAGACAGAAGCGTTGCATTTGCTTGTCCTCGTCTTACTGTTCCTGAGCCATCTGCTTATGACTCTGATTAGTGAGAAGATCCTGGCCCAGAGGTACTCTTGATCCAGTACAGCCCTCCTTGTGTTGTTGCGTGAGTGTAGAAGCAAAAATGCAAAGAGCTTAATGCAGTTAAGTTGGTGCAAGCTAGCACCTCTCACTCTGAGATGACAGGGCACAAAATCACCAGTCTGATAGTAAGAACTTCTAACAAAGCTATCAAAGGAGGGATGGAGCTGTGTAACTGGAGTATAAAAAGGATATATTGTATGTAAGAGGAGTAAAAATTGTTCCTTTACTTTGACCTTTAATTCATTATGAGGCTAGAATTAATATAGAGGGAAATAACAAGGAATTGGGTATAAATATGAAATGGAAAAAATAGCACGTGTTTACCCAATGTAGGCTGTGTCCAAATAATCTCATCTCTTTCTTTGGTAAAAGAAAAGCTGTAGTTTCTTTTAACAAGGAAAGAGTATACTGAAGGCAATCTAGCTGAAATACTGTAAAGAGACTGACGTAGTGCTATTGAGAAATGATAAGATAAACCAGAAAAGTTGTTAATAGTACAGTTTAGGAACAACTGGTGGAGAAGGAAATTGCATTTTGGAGTATTAAAAAAGTATTTGTTAAGGTGCGAGCTTATAGTTTGGAATGACAGGGAGAAACATATTCTCTATCTCTGCCAGAGAAGCCAGCACAAGATGCTGCCACTGTAGTACTGCCCCCTCTCAGAGATATGCATGATGAGATAGCCCAGCCCACATGGTCATAGTTATCATTTGGAAGCTCTTGGATGACCACAGTTATTTTTGAAATAACAGCTGAAATTCAAATGCAACCAAACTTTACATTATTGCTTACCTGATCCTGGTCATTCCTGAGTGTAGATGAGTTGTTACTGATTCCCTTGCCTTCAATCTACCTTTTAAAGTGAACAGTAAAAAAGAACAGATGAGTAGAGTTCTGGAAATTAATAACTACTTGACAGGATTCAACCTGGGAGATTTTATTTGGGATTTGCAGTGGATATTTGCAGATGGACGTGTTGAATGGGCAACAGATGACAATACCCCTGGACTGTGCTTTTTTCTTTGCAAGCCAGGAGTTCTTCTAGTCACAGCATATGTGTTTTGGGGTGGAATATGTCTTCTGGGTATGCAGTTACACACCCACAGAAGCCCTTTTTTCATCCTTCAGTTTACTGAAGTTACACATTGCTGCTGGGAGGCAAATGTAAAGCAATTAGTGTTAATGAATAGAAGAGCAAGACCAAGATATTTATTTTGAATGTACTAGCCCATTACCAATCTTACATATGATTCAATTAACATTATTGCTGTTCTAAAAATAGTTAATGCACAGAAATAAATCAAACACATTTGTTAGCTGATGAGCTCTCATTACATTTGGCTATCTAGCCCAGAGTAGGCCTACAACAAAAAAATGTATTTCAAACAGTTTTTTTTTAAAAAAAGATGAATTAATGCTATAACTTCCACTGAAGAGTTATTTCAATAACATACAGAATAAATCAAACCTGAAATAGGACAGATTCCAATGAGAAAATAACTTACTCTAATCTGGTTTAATGCCAAAATTGTAGCTCTTCATGGCTGCCTTGCTAACAGCATAGCTATCTAATAGGAAAGCTGACTTAAGGCTCCTTCAGTTCCTCTGGAGAGTTTCCTGCATTGCAGGAAAAAAATCCATTAAATAAATACATCATTTCTGTATTTACAGGGTTTTTTCTTTTGTTTAAAGCCTGCTTTCCACTGACACACATATACATATATATAATCATAGAATTATAGAATGTTTGGGTTGGAAGGGACTTTAAAGATTGTCCAATTCCAACCCCACTTGTCCAGTTCCAACACCTTCCACAAAATCACATTGCTCAAAGCCTCATCCAGCCTAGCCTTGAGCACCTCCAGGGATGAAGCTTCCACAACTTCTCTGGGCAACCTCTGCCAGTGCCTCACCACACTCATAGGATAAAATTTTTTCTTGGTATCTAGTCTAAATCTCCCCTCTTTCAACTTGAAACTATTACCCTTTGTCCTATCACTGCATCCCTGATAAAAAGCGCTTCTTCATCCCTCCTCTAGGCCCCCTTTAAGTACTGCAAGGTTGCTATAAAGTTTCCCTGGAGCTTGCTTTTTTCCCAGGCTGAACCACCCCAACTCTCTCAGCCTGTCCTCATAGGGGAGGTGTTGTAGCCATCTGATCAACTGTATGGCCTCCTTTGGGTCCATTTGAGCAGGTCCATGTCTTTCTTATGCTTGTGGCCCCATAGGTGAACCCATTCCATGTGGGATCTTATGAGAGAGGAGTATAGGGGGAGAATCAGCCTGCTGGCTATGCTTCTTTTGTTGCAGCCCAGGATGCATTGGCTTTTTGGGTTGTGAGCACACATTGTTCGTTCATATTCAGCTTTTCATCCATTAGTACCCTCCAAGTCCTTCTCCACAGGGCTGCTCTCAATCCCTTCATTCCCCAGCCTGTTTGGGATTGCAGAACCTTGCACCAGTCCTTGTTGAACGTCATGAAGTTTGCATAGTCCTACATCTCAAGCTTGTCCAAGTCCCTCTGGATGGCATCCCTTCCCTCCTTCCTCTAGAGTATCAATCACACCACTCAGCTTGGTGTCATCATAGATGAGGCAGCATCTAACATTCCTGTTTGAGGAGTGTTACACATGAAGATCTACTGTCTAGAATGATGTCTCAGGTTGGAAATTCAGAATGCTTGCAGTGCAGGTTCCCTTGGATGTGTAAGAGAACAAGAGCCGTGATTCGTGCTCATGTCTGTGTGTTAAAGCACTACCATTCTTCCCTAGCTCCTTCCTGCAGCAGGCACACATTAAAATGGAAGAGAAATTTTTGCTTATATAAAAGGTGAATGGAAGCTAATGATGAACCAGCAGGACTCCCGATCTGTTCTTTATATCTTGTTACTATGACTTTTGCAATGTTGGGGGAAAAAAGTGTTTATTGAGCTTATTTTTGTCTCAATCAAACTATAACCTTTTTAACATTTAAACTCTGTCAATTAAGCTTCCTCAGACCAATATGCTGATGGCAGCTAATGGCATTTTTATAGTCATGACCCCAATATTGCTGGACAAGTGTTAGCAAAGGTGAATTGCCTTTTTTTTAGGAAGTGTTTTAGAAAAAAAATGGTCTTATTGTGGTAGAAGCAATAACAGCAACTTAAAGTCAAAAAAGAGAAACCCCAGTAATTCAGAGTATTGATTTCTGCTTGAGATGTTTTGAGCATCCTCTTTCTCTCCCTCTTTAATTTCTCTTAATACTTAGAAATTCCTGATGTCTAGGGAATGGCATAATGAGTTAAATTTTAAATTGTCTCTTCCCATGCTTTCTTAAATTCTGAACATGACAGTAAATTCTCGGTGCTGTTCTTGAGAAGTCCACCTGCAGAGCCAGGGAAAACTTAAACATGAGTGTGGCCACACTGACTCAGATCAAGGCTCTAGTCACAAGTGAATGTATAAGGAGGGGCAAGAACACAGACAGAGTATATCCTAGTCCCAGATATTCTTCCAGCCTTCAACTATTTTCAACTGGTTCCTAAGCTTGATATGCTTTGGCACATACGTGGAAGTACTTATTCAGTGGTCCTTGGAACTATGTAAAATTCTTAAATCTACAACACCTTTTGACAACGAGTTGGGCAGATGTGTCATTCTTCTGAAAGAGTCACCATCTTTTGTTTATTTTGAACTTGACTTCCGCAACTTTTTGTACCAGAAAAGACAGTGAGCAGTTGGTCTCTGTCCATGCTCTCTAGGCTATTTAGGATTTCACAGATCTGTGTCGTGTCTTCCCAGACTCTCTCTTCTCCAGACTGGCAAGTCCCAGCCTACTCAGTTTTTCCTGGTACAGAAACTTTTCCAGACTTGGACCATTCTTGTTGCCCTACTCTGAATTTGTTTCAGAGTTCTACTTTATCCTTTCTGAGGTGGGACAAGATGACTCTGTCCTGTGCAAGGACAGAAGTTAGGCTCGATGGTCCTTGTGGGTCCCTTCGAAGTCAGCATATTCTATGATTCTTTGACTATACACATTACTGAAGGTGCAGGCAAACTATGGTTTTATAAGGAGTGTTGCAGATTATAGAATTGCTTTTTTTTCCTCCATTGTCCTGTCATCTTTATGTAGTCCTTTCAGTTTCATGCTCTTTGAAGCAAGAATCTTAGTTTCCCCTGAGTCTGTGGAGAGCTCAAGAAAGAAGCAGAGGGCTGGGACACGCAACCTGGAGTTGTGTTCTTGCTTCTGACTGTGACTGTGCTGTGCAGTGTAGCTTTGGCAAGCCTTTTCAGTTTTTTCTTTTCGTGTTCAGGACACTCTCTAAGCTGTGTCAAAGATGACAAGTTTCTTTTCAATGTTGTCGCTATGGAGGAAATCATGCTGGGCTGACAGACATCAGTCCCCAGCAGGGGTTTGAAGATGAAAGGTTTTGAAGTGCTCATGGTACTTTGGGGCAGTGGTTGTAGATGAGGATTGAGGTCGTTGGAGCAGCATGCAATCAGAGCTCTTGGTGTAGACCTCGATATTCTCACATTTTTTCACAGAGCTTTGTGGGATTTGTCCTCAGGGCCCAGCAAATCTGTGAACTTCTAAGATCTGTCCTTCCAGTTGCTGGCACCCAGGGTTCTTATTTTACTTACTAGTTAGTTTTAACCCAGTTTGGATTTTGCTGGCATTCACACACACACACAGAGGATAAAGAGCATTGTCACACAAAAATTAGTTAGGAATAGAGTTTAGTAAGAAGATGGTTATTAGACTATGGTGATCAGTCATAGGTCTCTGTCAGACAAACATATCAACCAGCCACCTGCTGACTGTCAAACAGCCCTGTTATTCTCTCTTTTCTTCATTCATCCATGCTGCTTCTTCCCTCACCCACCCTGGATTATTCCCTTTCTCCACTGGTGTCTCCTTCCATACCCACACACAGCCTGCCTCTTATTATTTTTTCCCCATTTTGTCACATTTTTGCTGTGTCCGTACTCAAGTCTGCTGTTTCTGGGATAGCTTCCTAGGCAGTCTTAGCCTTACATGGTATGACTGGCATGGTTACCTGGGGACTGCTGGCCTTGCAAGATGCCACTCCCCAAAACATTTCCAGTACTTGCATATATGCAAGTATATCTGCAAACCTTCAGATGCACAGGCTTGCCCTCTTGTGGTGTTCCCTGGCTAGGAAGATGGGATTTTCCACAGTATCAAAACCATTTCCAGCTGGACAGCAAATTGCTCATTGCATGTTCATTATGTATTGTATCATCTTATGGATCCGTGAGTGCATCAAGATGGAATTACCTGGTGATTGACTGAAGGACTCCTGAATCCTGTGATCTTTATATGAGACCTTGAAGTTCTCTGGCTAGAGATGAGAGAACGCGTATGCATGATAAAACATCTACAATTTCATTACTGAAGCTGATGAACTACTATCAAGTGAGATGGGAGGGGGATTTTGAGTACACTTTTAGCTAGTCCTGCCATGAGGTAGCTTGAATGAATAAAGGAGGACAGGGCTTTAAATGCTCTCACAGGAAAGTACCTTCCAGGTGAGCTAAATAAGGAACAAGCACTGAAGTTAATGCAGCTCAGCTGTTGATGGCATCTTAGTAAAACTATAATAAAGTCATTGCCTTAATTCAGGTGCTCTTATCATTAGGTGCTGGTGTGAGGAGTTTTAGATCAAAGGAAGAGTCATACAAGGTCTGAAGGACTTGTAAGCAGATAAGAAATAAATTGTCTCTTTCTTGTTTTTCTTTTCAACAGAGTGATGGTATAACGAAGATTTCAAAGGCTTCTAAAATAATGGAGCGGATGGTGAATCAGAACATATTTGATGACATTACACAAGGTGTGATCCTGCTGTGGGGTGCTTCTGACTCAAGCCAGAAGTCCTTCAGATGGGTGGCCACAGCCATAGTAAGGACAGGATAGGACAGGATAAGGAACGGCTAAAATAAGCAGAGCTGGGAACCTGCTGACTCACACAAGGCAAACAGTACAGCAGACCATGGGCATGCCACACCCGCCTGGCTCTGAGCGGGCTGGGGACAACAGGTCTGGTTAGCATCATTCTCGCCAGGGCACATCCCTCCCTTAGCAGTTTCTTCCCTTCAGGATACAGGTGATACACGTGCTGGTGACAGCAGCCAGTGCCTGGCAGCTCTCTGCTGGCACATAGGTCCCAGCCACAGTGACATACTCAGTCTCAGTGTTACTTTGCAGGTTTGTTTCTCTCTGGTCAGCTCCCTCCTGAAAAGCCACATCTACATCTGGGAGTGGCTTGAGGTCACTCCTTGCTCCGTGCTTCTGCTTTCCTATTCATCCTTTGTCTGCTTATATATGATCAGCTTTTTTTTTTTGTGTGTGTGAGGACTTGGTGCTTGGTCAAATGTATTTAAAGAGCTTAGGTGCTGGTTTGGAGTTTAGACTTAAGGGCTGAGACAGTTGGGTTGTGGAGAGGCTGAGGGTAACAGGGTTTTTTCAAAGTTTCCCTGGCACTGCAGCGTGCTGATTTATTTCCGATTCACACATGGAGTCGTGTACTTTGATTTTTTTTTTTTGTTTTAGATTTTAAATATTTTGAGGATGCCTCGGATGAATTCAGAGACCATCAAGGAACTCTCCTCCCACTCTGGAAGTTCCAGTATGACAAAACCAACAGACTTGCAGTTACTGCCATCTCCTGGTAAGTTTCTCTATTTCAGGCTTACTCGGCTGTCCGCAGGGAAGTGGAGTTGGGTGTCACGGCACCTTACAAGGCAGGGCTGGTTTCTTTGTGGTCGCTGTTTTGAATAATTACAGTCAGCTGCTTTGGCAGCGCCAAGACAGGCCTCATGCTTCTGGGTGCAAAGCACCTTGTGTAAGGCTGAATGTGTCAGGCTTGTGCCATTCAGCAAAAAATGAAGGCAGAGCAGGCTCTGTGCAGTGCTGAGGCAGAGGGAGTGCAGTTAGCAGAGCAAAGAAGAGTCCCTTATTGGGAAAGCTAGGGTAGACATGTCATATCTTTAAACAGTATGCTGTAGGAATCAGTCCTGAAAAGCCCAGGAGAGGAGAAGGGATAGCTATTATATTTTTGACAGGTACCAACACAGTAGAATTAAACCAGTGGAACAGGAAATACAAATACCGCATGTAACAGACAGGTAGCACCACAGACTATGAGATGCTGAGGCACTGATACAAAACAAGACCTTTATGCATGGTACATATTTAATCACTGCCCATACAACAGTGGTGCTTGTGTACTGGGGTCTTACACACTTCGCTTCAGTAGGCATTTGGCCTGTAGTCCACTTTTGCATACTTAGTCCTGATCAGTCCCAGAGTGATCACTGGTACTTTCAAATCAACTCTCTGTTATTACTATGAGAAAACACTCATCACTGACCTGAATGAGTTCTTTTACTTTTTAACGTGCTTGATGCTCCCCAGAACTGGCTTGTTTCTTGCACTGAGCATGAGACACACATAGTCAGCTCCTGGCTTGTGCTCCTCTGCCTCACATTTTTGTGGGGCAGTGTGACCACAGCTGTGTCTTTGCTGAAGAGAGTCTATGGAGAGACAGAGCAGAATTGCAGTCCTCTGTCATTTCAAGCCATGTCTGTAATTATACTTTAATAGGATGCAGTCGTGTGAGAATTACAAAATAATGGTAAAATTAAATGTAAAACTGGGAGAAAAGGCATGTTTTATAGGTTGTTTGCACTGCTGTTATTCTTGTCTCCAGGAAATAATAACAGAAAGATGGCCTTGAAATTGGAAAAATGGCTCCAAATTGCCTTATGTAATAGGCTTTTCTAATTTAATTTTTATTCTCACATTGCTAGCAGTGAAAGTGCATTTAGTGGATAGATGAAGAGCATTAGGATGCCTAGGTATTAGCCTAAGTGATGAAAGGAGAAATGAAAAGAGAAATGGTTTTATTTTATCAATTCATCAAACAAAACACTGATTAGATAATTTTTCCCATGCATTCATTTCACAGAATTGTTGCCCACTGGTTGTGTTGTGTGAGCTCAGGGACAGAAACAGGACTGACCTTTGTCCCATGTAAACCCTACCTAACTGTCCACACAGAGCAGAATTTGTAAATAGAAGTTTTTCAAAAAAGGGACTTTAGAAGACATAGTAGATGGGCAATTGCTCATAGTCATGATGCCTCAGCAAATATAGTGTTCACCAACTAGGTCAGAAGAGAATTTCCCTTCCTGATCTGTGGTAATGAGCATGAATTGATAGCTGTCTTTTGAAGCATCTCTCATTATTTAATAACAGGCATGGAAAGTAAGTTTATTGGGTATTATTCTGTTGTGGTTTAGAAACTCCTTTATTCTTGCCCCTGAAAGACGGAAACCGACACATTCCTGCTTTTTTCCCTTCCTCAAAGACCTCATTTTTAAAAGTAAACTTTTCATGATTATGAAATGGATAAGCCAAGAGATGCGGGAGATTGACACTATGTCTGTCTGTGGCCTCTTTATCCTTTACATCTACTGCTGTGGCCTTCTGATGTTCTGTTTCTTTAATGCATCTTGAGGCTGAAAGAATTACTCATACAGGAACTTCACTAGTGCATATTATGTTCAAAGGGTCAGGCCCTCAGACTGCATGCAGTCCTGTGAGAATGGACTCTGATATTAATGTATGAAACACTGTGCATTTCTGTGGAACTGTATGGTTAATAATGAATGCAATCTTATATGTGTTTTCTCATTACAGGAATCCAAAGTACAAAGACCTGTTTGCAGTGGGATATGGCTCTTGTAAGTAGCAAATGCAAAAGAATCATTGATAGATATAAAATATTAAACAGCTGCAGTGAGATCAAATCATATAATAGTCTGGGGCATAGATTGCACCTCATAGCAAGGACTCACCTAATTTCAAAGCAGTAAGTTGAGATTTAATTAAAGGTAGGGATTAAGCCTTTACATTCCATGACATAGACAGAAACGCATAGATAGCATTATCCAGGGTGTTTGGCTTATGACAGTGATGACTCTCCCTTCAGTCAAGGACTTGCCTCTAACAGCACAACTCAGTTCTTTTTATCTTACTTGGTGGACTCTGCTTTTTCTGTTCCTGCCCTTCTAATTGCTGAAAGACCACATATGGTATGGTTTGCTAGAAGCTGACAATGAGAGATTTCTCAAAGTGTAAACTCATTTCTTTCTTGTTAGAAGACACCTTCCAGGGATGTCTGGGAGGATAAGCTCTCCATTAGGGCACATCAGGCCTGGATATTTTGAAAAGGCACTTTCCCTATTATAGTACCTGTGTTTTGGGTAGCAATGGACGTAAGTTTCAAGGGTGGCTGTGTTACTCCATACTAATCTCTGTCCAGTATTACTGCTGTTGTGTTCAAGAAATGGAAAAGATTTCTAAGTTGATGTTTTTTCACCTTTTGTTGTTGTTTTGCTGTGTGCATTACATCTCAGTTTATATTTTGTGTTTATTTTTTTAACAACATGGGAGTCCCTATCAGCAGTCTTGCATTTCCTCCTGTTCAGTATTTTTTGCTGCTTACAGACACACTGGCAACTGTATTCTGAATTCTTGTCTTCGTGTCTCCCCCTTTCTTGTGTAGAGGAGATACCGATATCACTGTGAATAAACATTCTGTCTTCCATTCTTTCACTCTCTTTTATTTTCTAGCTCTACCTGAGTTGCTATCATGAATAGCTTCTCAGGCAAGGACAAAATGCTGGTAGTTGTCCCCAGGGACCACTAATTCCCAGGGAAACTTCCAAAGGGAGAAGACCATTTGTGAGGCAAGTTTTGCTGGGGTCCTTCTCACCCAGGTAGTGTTGACTCCTTAACATTTTCTTCTCAGCAGACTACTCAATAAATTTCTTAGGTTCCCTCAAAGTCCCTCTGAGACTTGCCAGAACTCTTCACCCCTGTTAGTAGCTGCTGTGAAGTCTCATTGCTAACATCCTTATGTAGTGAACAGTGACCTTATAGCCTCAGCTTTACATCAGATGGTGGTGTTAATCAACAAGAGAATACAGATGAATGAATTAATCCCAAACTATTTTAAGTCTCCACTGGCTTTTTCTCAGAGCTCATGAAGAGCACAGCAGTACCCCACCTGCACATCTTCAGGGCATCTGATCCTTGTGAAGATGTCCCCCCAGGTCATACCATTAATTCTGACACAAAGCAGAAAGGGGCTGAGAAAAAAAAGAGTATCACAAAGGCAGCAGAGCCTTCTTGCTTCAAGGACAGACTACAGAACCGTAAGGCTGCAGTCATTAGATTTGTGAAAAGGACTAGGTGTTTTGACCCAGTCAGTCTCCCCATTGGCTCTAGGAAGAGAGCTGTCCTTCTCTTAGTGTTTTATTTATTTAAGTAAAAGCTGACTCTTCTGTAGTGAACTAATAAATCTCCATCTAGCTTGAAATACAGATCAGTCATGGTGCTGCAGCTATCCAGTGGATGAGAATTGCAGATAGCATGATCAGGCACTAAAACTTTTAACCTGAGTATACCAGCCCTAGGAATTCTTTGTGGAGGACAAAGTAGGGGAGCTGTGAAGATGGTGTTCAGCAGTAGTTACGTCTTTGCCTATCAGCCATTTCAGTTAATCTACATGTGCTTGCAAATTACAGGTGGACATTTTTACTAGTGTTCTTTGGGCTGAAAATGTTAGTCTGTTGTGAATAGTCCTAACCACCAAGACAAAACATTTGCTATTTATTTTAAGGGAAGACCCTTTTTTTGAATGAACGCTGTGATAAAATAACTTATTAAAGTCATTATTGAGAAATACAGCACGTGAGGGATAAAAAGCTCAGCGCTGGGCTCTAAGGAGATTGCTGTTATTCAGGAAAATGATCTTGAAGTCATTCAAGTATGTATTTCATTTCAAACACTTGATAGTGTTCAGCAACAGTCAAGAAAGCAAAACAGAAATGGATGAGAATTACTATGAAAGAAAAATCCCAAAACTTCTGGGTGTAGTGAAAACAAATTAGAAAACTACATATAAAGCAGTGGCAGGAACAACAATACAAAACTAAAACCAGAACAAAACAAGATTCACGATAAACTGACATCTTGATTACTACATGCAGTTCTGGATGCAAACACAGAAGAAGAAAGTGTTAGGATTTGAAAAGGTCCAGAAAAAGGCAGCAAGGATGAACAGAAATATATATAATGTCTTTTTATATCAGAGAGCATAAAAAGACTAGGAGTCTTACAAGAGGCAAGGGAGAGGGACTCAGTTTGTGTCTGTAGAATCCTGAGTGGCATGGAGAAAGTGAAAAAGTGTCAAATGTTCATTACTGCTCATAACAGAAAAATCAGTCAGACCTTATAAAATTATGAAGTAGCAGGGCTAAGACAAAATTAATAATAATATGATGCTTAGTGAAATTTTGGAACTTTTCTTCCTTTGTGATCTGGAGGACAGAAACACATGGATTCGAAAGAGATTAGATAAATTCATGGATTACAAGATTGCTGTTTGAAAGAAAAAACACCCCGTTCTAAGTTTGTAACTGTGAGTTGCTGGAAGCTCTGAATATGTACAAGGGGAAAGAACAGCACTGGCTGAAGTTCTTGCTGTATTTAAGCAGTCACTGCTCAGTACTCCTGGAGATAAGTTATTTGACTACAGGGGCCCTTGGTGTGGTTCCAAATAGTCATTCTCTTGTGTTTCTCTGTGTTCTGACAATGAAACCAGATGGGTTGTCTTCATTTATACTAGTAAAGATTGTGCTCTGCTTGCAATACTGTAACATTTCACTTTCCTCTTAAAATGTCATTTTTCTCATGAAATTCAGTCCATCTGAGCCCTGGAAATGTTCCTGTTAGTTTGCCAAGAAGCCTAAAACGGCCTAACAATCTCTTTAATGCAGCAGGCAGCAACTATCCTAAAGAGCAGATTAAGTTCAGCCTTTGCAAAAGAAAGTGTGGTGAGAAGCACTCAGGATATTCCTTGTCTTTGTACAGCATAGCAAAACCTTATTGTGCTCACAGCCTATGTGTTCAGAGAGTGTAGGAACTGGGCAGTGCCTTCCCAGTGCCCTGCCACCCAGGCAGAGCAGGGGAGGTAAAAGCTCAAGGATGGTAACTCCCCGCTTAGCCTGTTCAGACAGTTGTTCTGACTTGTTACACTAGGGAAGATCCTGAAGTGTGCTTTTTTGGTTGTGCAAAGGTACTTGTTGTTTGTGTTAGTTCTGCCAGCACCCACTGATCCAAGGGCAATAAATATAAACAGAGGAAGGCTAAGTGGGCAAGAGACCCAGAAATCTTTTTGTCCTGTTTTTATAATAGACTCAGAGGATGTGGTTCATCTCAGCCAGGTGCAGCCAGCTAACAGCTAGGAACTCGTTCTCTGCCCTGAGCTTCCCTGCAGGCAGCGAGAGATGAGCACATACAGAGGCCATCCGTGCTGCCATAGGCCTGGTGTCCAGGAGAAGAGCCAAGTGGACCTGCGGAAGGGATGGTCTCTCCCCATGGACTGTAGAGTGAGTCTATGCAGAGCATCTAGCCTAGGTGCCTGTCTTTTAGATGGCTAAAGGGAGGTGAGATGAATCCTGGCCAGAGGAAATAATCCTGAGTCCCACAGAGTGTGGGCTAGAGCCATGGAGCAGTGCATCTGGTCAGGCACTGGCACAGCTGCCCAGGGAGTTGGTTGAGTCACCATCCCTGGAGGCGTTTAAAAAACAGGTAGATGAGTTTTTGAGGGACATGGTTTAGCAGGAGGATGGGTACAGTTGGACTTGATGATCTCAAAGGTCTTTTCCAACCGGAAGATTTTATGATTCTATGAACAGAACCCAGATCTTTGGGTCTGTGTTGGCCTTGACTACATCACTGGTCTTCTGTGCAGCATGTGTTTGGGAGCACTGCCAAGATACAAGTAATACATTTGTCCTTCTGCCCAAAGTGTAGTTTTTGAAATAGAAGGTCTCTTGTTTACTGTGAGTCCATTTCATTCCAGTGTGGCAAGTTCTTAACAAAGAGAGCCCAATGTTTTTCCTTGCTTTTGTATCCTATTTCTAGAGTTTTCACCAGTCATTTATCTGGATGGGGTTTCTATTGCTAATGGCATTTCTTTGGCATGAGGCAGTCAGTTCTGAACAAGGAAATATTGTCATCATCTGCAATTCAGGACCTATGCTGCTTGGCTGGAATTAATTTTTATTCCTATCAGGAGGAGTGATCTTTCTGGTTTTGTTTTCGCATAAATGAGATTGCTGGGTTTCTGGCTAGACTGACAGTCTGTAGTGCAGAGTTCAAAGAGGCTCTGATGGATGTTCAGCTTGTTTTCTATTTAGCTGATGGGAGCACCATAAACACCAGTTTGAGTCTTAGCAGTCACCTTGGTTCATGTTACAGAAGCAGGTGTGCCTCTGACAGCCTTCAGAGTTGTTTTTTTATGTGAAGCTTCATCTGTCAGCACATAAGGTGAGCAAGGAAAAACAGTAGCTGTATGGCAAATATATTTTATCCTAATGTTTCTTTGCACTCAGTGGATATAACCTGCTAGTCACAGCATGTGTGAGGTGTATGGACTCACACCCAAAGTACTGGCGATCTGAGGAATATGGCGAAGGTATCTACAGGTTCTTTGCAGTGCTAGGTCTGAAATGGGGCCTCATGTAGACAGAAGCAGACCATGTAAAGATGCCTGTACTGCTCTAGCATTCTTGTGTTTAAGTCAGCATGAGCAATGCTAGTACAGAGTCCTTATACTGGTGTGACTGTAACCAAAGGAAGAGTTGCTATTACTCTGTGACTGAACTAAAGTGATGTGAAATCTGGGCCAGAGCTTTCACAGACAAGAGCTGATATTTAATAGAGATTCTGAGACTTCCTGGTGCTGAGGAGTCATGGTTGAATGCTGAGAACATGGGCCAGCTCTTATTACACCCCCTTACAACAAAAGGTGAGGTAAACACAGGGAAATTGAGTGTCCGTAGTGGACAGTCTTGCATTTTCCCATTTCTCAAATGAACTGGCTAATGAACATGCACAGTCTTACTCCCTGCACTCCAGTGACAGAGGCTGGTGGATGGTCATTGTAATAAGGATATTCCTGAATAGGAAGTGGTCAGGGTGCTTCACAGGGAACAGGGAGAGGAGAAAATGAGCCAAATGTCTTCTTGTCAGCAAGGTACTGCAGCTTCCTGCTCACCTCTGTGCTGTGTAAGCATTGCTTGCTTTGCTGGAGGTCTCGTTGGACAGCAGTTCTGCCACTCTTCCAAGTCAACTGAATCTGTTCATCCTCAGTGCTCCATGAGCTTCTGGGCTATAGGATGAAATACTCATCAAGGAATTGGCTCCTTAGTAACACTGGGAAAAGTTCTCTCAGGAAGGGTTGTGAAGACAAGATAGAAAAATGAATGTCAAATAAGACTGGCATGATCAAGGAACATATTCCTCTTCCTTTGCAGACAGCTTCTTGGACAGGATCCGATGGTGCACATGCATCTGAAAGGAGAATGCATTCATCACCAGTTATGGTGTGTAGTAGTATTTGCAGAATCAGGCATTTAGATTGGAGATTAGGATAAAGAAAATGACTAGTAACAAAAATAGCTCATTTCTAGAGAGGAAAAGTTATCCTATAGGGACTGAGAGAGTATGTTTTGGAGGTATGCCATTTTCCTTTCCCTCTTTTTGTGCAAAAAGACTGCTCCCCCCTGTCCAGAAAGGAAGCAGTGGAAAAAATAATTAATAGAGAATTCCCAATCCACTATTGACTCAAAGATTTAATGAAAATAAAGATCAACTCCATACGACATACAACTTAGGTTTCTGCACAGACTATTCCAAACCCCAAAGACTTCTGCTAGGCCAAAAACTTTGTTTTCTATCAAAATATTTCTCTACAAAATATGAATTTGAGAAGCACAAGTGAGGAATTATAGAATCATAGAATAGTGTGGTTCAGGAGGGACCTTAAAAATCTTCTTGTTCCAACCCCTCTTCCATGGGAAAGGACAACTTCTGCAAAGTCACGTTGCTCAAAGCTTCATCCTGCCTTGCCCTGGACACCTCAGGATACAGCATCCATGACTTGTCTGGGCAACCTGTGCCAGTGCCTCACCACCCTCACATGAAAAAATTTCTTCAAAATATCTAATCTAAATCTCCCCTCTTGCGGCTTGAAACCATTCCCTCTTATCCTATCCCTGTACTCTCTGATGAAGAGCCCTTCCCTGTCTTTTCTGTAGGCCCCTTTAATTACTGGAAGGCTGCTGTAAGTTCTCCCTGGATCCTTGTCTTCTCCAGGCTGAGCAACCCAACTCTCTTAGGCTGTCCTCTTAAGCAGAGGTGCTCCCAGCCCCGTGGTCATCTTTGTGGCCTCCTCTGGACTCACTTGAGCAGGTCCATGTCTTTCTTATGCTGGGCACCCTGCAAGTGAGCCCAGTATTCCAGGTGTGGTCTCCTGAGAGCAGAGTACAGGAGTGGAATCACCTCTCTCGACCAATTCTTCTGATGCAGCCCAGGATGTGTTGGCTTTTTGGGCTATGAGCACATGTTGATGGTTCATATTCAGTTTTTCATCCACCCAATACTCCCAGACTTTTCTATGCAGGGCTTCTCTTAATCCCTTCATCCCCCAGCCTGTATCCATGTTTGGAATTTCCCAACCAAGGTGCAGGACTCTGAATGTCATGAAGTTTCCATGGTCCTACCTCTCAGACCTGTCCGGGTCCCTCTGGATGGCATCCCTTCTTTCTAGAGTATCAGCCACACCACTCAGCTTGATGTCATCACCAAAAACTGCTAAGAGTGCAGTCAATCCAAATATTCATGTCCCCAACAAAGATATTAAATAGTACTGGTCCCAGTAAGGACCCCTGAGGGACACCACTCATTGCTGCTCTCCGCCCGAGTGTCAAGCAGTTGGCTACGCCATGGAGTGTGACTGCGCAGCCAGTTTGTTATCCACTGAGTGGTCCATCTGTCCAATACAAGTCTCTTCATTTTAAAGACAGGATGTCATGCCGGACACTATCAAATGCCTTGCACAAGTATAGGTAAGTGATGTCAGTTACTTATCCCTTATCCACCAGTGCTGTAACCCCATTATGGAAGGCCACAAACTTTGTTAGGCACTATTTGCCCTTAGTGAAGCCACGTTGGCTGTCACCAATTACCTCTCTGTTTTCCATGTATATTGGAATAGTTTCCAGGAGTATCTGCTCCTTGATCTTGCTAGGAACAGGGGTGAGACTGACCAGGCTATGGTTCATCAGCTCTTCCTTTTTTTTCCCTTTTTAAAAATGGGGTTATGTTCTGCCTTTTCCAGTCACTGGTAGTGTCACCAATCTGCCACAACTTTTCAAATACTGTGAATATTAGTGTAGTAACTTCATTGGGCAGTTCCCTCAGGAGTTTTGGATGCATTTCATCAGGTCCCATGGACTTGTGCACATTCAGGTTCTTTACATGATCTTGAATCTGATCTTCTTCTATAGTGAGCACTACTTCATTCTCCCAGTCCTGTTGGATTCTGTGACCTGTGGCTTGAGCCATTGTCAGTGAAGACCAAGGCCAAAAAATTGCCGAGTACCTCAGCCTTCTCCATGTCAGATGTAGCCAGATCTCCTGTTTCGATCATCAATGAGTGTACAGTTTCTTTCATCTTCCTGTGTTGTCCTATGTACCCGAAGAAGCCTTTCTTTTTATTTGTTACATACCTAGCCAAGTTCAGCCAAGGCTTTCCTGATCCCTTGCCTGCATTCTTGGGCCATATCACTATAATCTCCCCAGAAGGTATCTCACTGCCTCCACTGCCTATGCATTTTAGTTTCATATTTTATTTTGGCTAGGAGGTCTTGACTTAGCCAAGCTAGCTTTCTGTTTCCCCTGCCCAACTTCTTCCACTATTGGAATTGAGAGATCTTTTGCCCTAAGAAAAATGTTTTCAAATATCTTCTGGCTCGTGTTTGCTTCTTTACCTTAAGGACAATTTCCCAGGGGATCCCATGCACAAGTGCCTTAACTGGCTCGAAGTTTCCTTTCTAAGGTTTAGAGTCCTGACCATACTTTTTACCCATCCTGTTCCCCTCAGGGCTGAGAATTCTATCAGGGAATGATCACTGCAGCCCAGGCTACTTCAGTCTTGACCTCTCCAATAAGTTCTTCTGCACCAGTGAAGAACAGGTCCAGCAGTGCCTCTGCTGTGGTTGGGCTCTCCGTCACCTGTACTGGGAGATTTCCTCTACTCACTCTAGTAGTTTCCTGGGCTGCCTGCAGTTTGCTCTGCCATTTTTTCCAGCAGAAGTCTGGGTGGCTGAAGTCCCTTGTCAGATCAGAGCATGCAAGCTCTATCCTGATAGGAGAGACCAAGGTGCTCAAGTTCTTCCAAGAGAAGGATATTTATTAGGCACCCTGTACCTGAAGGTTTCTGAGAGTGGTTCATACCTCATGATGCTGTAGACAAACATTGGACATTAAAGCCTTGGCAATCTGAGTTCAAGCAGATACGGTGTGACATAGAGTAGGATCCTGAGCATGTAAGCAAGACACTTGTGCCAAGCATATCTTTTACAACGATGCTCAGTTTCTTTGTCAAACCTCTATCTGCTGGTGAGTTCTGCACCTCCCTACTATAATGTTCCAACTTTGCATCGGTCTGACCCGTGGTAAATGGTATCTCACTTCTCACTCCAAGGTTGAACTTGTCTAACATAAATTTTCAGCCATTGAAACTCCTTATTCCCTTGATAGCAAGCCAAAAAAGCCTTTCCAGCAAGTCTCTTCTCCATAAGTGGTGTAAGAGTCTACATGCATTTATGAAGACATCTCTCATTTTTATGTTCTTTAGGCTAAACTCATCAAGCCATACTCAAAATTTATTTTCCATCTGCTATGTTATTTCAGTGAACTTTCTCTAGCCTTTCTCCAATGTACCCACATTCTTCTTGAATGCAAATGCCATAACCAGTCATACTCACCTAGTTCGCTCTTATGCATGCCACCCACTTTTTTGTCATCCTCGGGCTCTCAGCAAACATTTTATATCATTTTGTAGATCAAACCAAAAAAATTAACCAGTGCTGGTCTGAGAAATGGTGCCTGGGAATCTGCCCTAGAAACCATCTCTGTCTGTTTCTGTTTACAGCTCTGCTTCAGGCTCTGGCAGTGAACCAGGTTTTAAACCAGCCAGTATGTGCTCTGCTTCTTCTGTGTCATATAAGTTTTTAAATCACATATTATGATTTACTGAACTGAATGCTGAAGGAATACACAGATACATTCTTGTTAGCACAGTTGTTTCATTAGTCATCCTGACAAGAGGGATGGCAGCTTTGACAAGACATTTACCCTCCCCATTGGTCTGGGGATCTAAGTATTATGGGAGGTAATTCAGCAGCCTCACACTGAAATCTCACTGCATACAGATAAGGTCTGTAATCATTAATTCACGTTGACTACTAGTTAGAAGCTATAATGCTTTATCTGATCTTGAAATGTAGATAAATCCTTCAAGTTTTCTATGAGATCTCAGTTAAATTACGGAAATAACATTCTGTGGAGCCCAGCTCTCTGAAACTCACAGATACATTGGAAAGTCATAGAAAACAGAACAGAAAAGGATTTAAAAAAGTTATTAGTCCATCTCTATGCCAGATAGTACTTTATTTAAAAGACAGGTTTTTGGACTAAATTTAGTCTACTTAATGAAGTTTGCATGCAGTGTAATTCTTGTGACAGCTGAGAGCAAAGTCCCATAGATGACAGGCAACCCTTGTCAAAAGGACAGAAGTGAATGTCTGAGAACGCTAAAAGCCTGAAAACTGATTTAACGGAGTTAAGTGGGTTTAAGAAGAGACAGTGTTAGAAATTGTACCAGGTATTTGTGGATTATTTTCTTCTCTGTAGTGGTAGATTTAAAGGTTGTGATGCAGCACGTGGAAGATAATCTGGACTGGATTTACATAACAAGCTGCTATTAAATTTGGTATTTTCTGAAGCGACTGAAGAGCTTTAAGTTATAGTACTAAGAGGATTGAATACTGCCTAACAAATTCAGATCTCTGAGCCAGCTCACACAAAGACTCTTCCAGGTGATTTTGAAGATGTTTTTTATATCTAAATTACATTCCCTTAACAGGCAGAGAAGAATTCTGGGAGCGGAGCTCCCTGCTAATCTTTCTGTAAGCTACATGAGTTTATTTTTATGTTGAGAATAGAGATTGAGGACCTTGTCAGAGAGAGAGAAAGCGGTTTAGATTGCTTAGATGTGTCTTGTATGAGGCTGTGTACACATGCAATTTGCATGAGGGGACAATGCTAGAGAGACGTCTGGCAGCTCCCCAGTCACATAGTGGCCACTGTGCTGGTCTGAGTTCAGCAGCGAGCCTCAGCGTTTTGGGACCCCACAGTAAAGCTACTGAAGTTTTCTGAGTGCAATACCTCAGAAGGCTGATGAAGATTCACATGGCTCACACACTTCAAAGAAAAATACATATTGCCGTCTGGATTCAGTTTGCTATTTGGCCTGTATTTGTATAAAGATCTATATAAACTGTATACAGAATGATATAAACAGATCCCAACTTTAGGAAGATATCTCCAAGTCCATGTGCCCAGCACTAATCTGAAGTTCATAAAATCAAGTATGTCTTCAATGATAAAAGACCCAGGAGGTTTACTCTGACTGTTAGTTAACACATTTGAGAAGTGGGTTTTTCCAATATGGTAATTGAATGATCCTTTTAGCTGTGAATGTATTGTTGATATTTTGGATATTTGTACCTCAAGTTGGAAGACTGTGACCTTTTGTGAATGCTGGTGATGCTATTAATGGTGGTTGATATAATAGTTAGTGATATCTAACTATAAGTACTGAATTTATATTAATTTTTTTTATAAAAGGGACAATCACAGTATTGACATAATGGTTGCTTAGTTGCCAAGGATTTTAATTAGTTGTATTTGTTATAGCAGTCAGACTGAAGCCCCCTAAATAAAGTGCAAAGCTACTTACTATAGGGAATATCACAACACAGGAAGCAGGCATCAACAAAGTAAGCACAGGGGGAAATTTAAAAAGGAATAAGTCTTGTTTGTGAATTGTTGAAGAACATTTGTGTGGACACTGAGTACCCGCAGAATCAAAAGGGAAGACCCTCGAGGACATAGGCCTGATGTGTATTAATTTATGAGTGCTGTTAATGCTATGTGACTTTTTAATAGCTGTAAGCGGTTTTCCATGACTACATTGTGTGAATTAAAGGAAGCTACTGGGTTAAAAAATGGCAGGAAATAAAATGTAGAGATCAGATGCCTCTGAGGCAAACATATCAAAAGTCATTAATAACTAGAGCTAATGCTAATCTATGTTTTCATCCTTGAAGAAAAAGTAAACAGAAAATCACTGCTGATAAAATATTTTGATGAGACAAATATCTGGGAGATGGTAAGAGATAGAACAATCAGATCACAGGGCAATTTAGATCCCTTTGTAGCTGAGTACAAGGCATCACTTTGCATTACAGTGTCCAAACGTGCATTCAAAGAAATTCAAGCCATGCAACCATACAGGGGGGGAGCAGTCTTGAGAAGCAGTGATTCAAAAAAGCTTCACAGCTTCCCTGTTGAAATGCTGCACTGCATCAGAGATCCTTGGCTTTATAGAAAGGTGGGGGTTGTAAAGGAACTGAGAGGCTAAGAAAGCCTTTTTTTATTTGGTACTGGAATGACCACCCTGGAAAGGCATGCTCACTGCTGGTGACCTGCCAAGGAGAAGGATGATAAACTAGGAGCAGTTCTAAAAAGGATGAAAGAATGATCTAAGAAAGGATAGCTGACCTAGGAAACAAATTCAAGGAATTTTGTTTGTTCAGCTTATTAAAGAAAATCTTATTAGGTAGTTGGATTGCAGTCTGTTAACTCCCTATATTGGGAAAGCAGATCATGTAACAAAGGAATCTTTAATCTTCCAGACAAATGATGTAACAAGATCAACGAAAGCTGGAGCTACATGAATTCAGGCCAGAAAAATGTGTCTTTTAAATAGCAGATCAGTAATTGAGAACAATTAATTTTGGCATGTGGTAAATTCCCAGCCTCTGGAAATTTTAAAATGTGGACATTTTAAAGAAAGATGTGATATTTGTTTCTAAGTTTTGATCTGTCAAAGACATGATTTTTTTCATTTAAAACAACAATTAATGTAGAGAATTCATATTCTTCATATCTTATGGTTTGCAGGAGTCTGATTACTCTTCCAAAGTTTCAGAGGCTTCTGTCTGCACTGCCTCATGTTGGAGGCTTTAAAGTGAATTTGCAAAATGTCTGTATTCCCTGGTGGAATCAGTGTTAGAATTTTAAGACATCATACATCCAGTTTATTGAGATAACTAATGGTGGTCAATTAAAAGTAAATTACAACACTTTAAAATCTGTTTTCCAAATATCTCTTACCACACATTCAGGCTCTGGGAGTGTAACACTAACAACACTTATTATACTGTCAGCTCTGATATTAAGTGTAACCTAATAAGATTAATTTCAGTTGGTGACTGAATTACTGATTTGTAATTTGAATTCTGTAAGCTTTTCCTAATTTTTCCTAGCCTTATCTTTTAATTCATTTAATTTTAAATCAGCTTGTGATGTCATCTTTTGCTGGAGCATTTTGGCAAGTATGAAATAGTAAAGACATCTATTGATGTGTTTTGGAAAAAAAGGTGTATTAACAGATTTTATAGAGCCTGGGGATCAAAAGAACTGCTCAGCCATCCTGTTGTGTCTCTGGTGCATTGTAGGCCATTAACTTCCACCCACTTACTTGTCTGTCTAGGCCAGTTAGTTTGATTAGTGCATTTTTGTCCACAATAGACTAAACATTTGTGTGCCATAGGGTCTTACTTGTTTGATAAAGTCGATCTGATGTCCTCTCTTTCTCAGCTTTGTCCCTGGTAACAACTACATTTAAGTTATTGTGGGAACTCTTTTTCAGCATTTGCACAACAGAAACCAGGCAGAGATGGGTTAACGCTCTGTGTTATCAATGTCAAGGCGATGATCTCATAAAGAAAATCTGCTATAAGACTTTCCACATTTGCACACTGATAAACCTCTCGACTCAGCATAAGGTGATCAACAGTTGTTGAGGACAGGCAAAACAGCTCTATGCACTCTCTTAAAAGCTTCATTTTATGCTGTATTTTAAAGATTAATTTTCTGAAATAGAACTGTTCTTATGCCCATATTCCATAAGCCAAACATTACTTGTTTGTCTTTCTGTTTCCAGTTCCCTCAAAATACTAAGGTTACATTGTTATTGTAGCTTGACTTTTCCGTAGCAAAAGTCCTAGAATCAGGTCTTCTTGTCACGCTCTGTTCTATGTAGCAAAAGTATTGTCAGGGCGCTGAGGACAGCAGAAGGCTCCAGTGGCCCTGACCACCTTCACTAGCATCACTTCTCAAGAGCAGCAGGACGATCCCTGGCTGCCGAGGCCTATGCCCTGCTGGCTGCGTTACCATCCTTGAGTATCAATGCTTCCTCTCCTAGGCAGTAGCCAGTGATTCCTGCAAGCAGTTCTGACTCATATTCTGTTCCCCTCTATAACCCGGCATTCAGGTAGATAAATAGTGAAATAAAATCTGGATAAAACACAAGGCAACAGAGAACACACAATATATTTACTTATTGCAGATACTTCATTATTTTTCCATATTATCTCGCACTTTCAAGGACTTGGTTTTCTTCTGCTTGCTTTATTTTTCATAGCCTTGATATAGGCTATAAAACAGATTTCCTAATCTGAGTGCTTTGAGTTCTACCTGAGAGACATCAGTAGCAAGACTGGGGATCTGGCCTTGTTTTAACACTTTGCATTAGGGCTTCAAGGATGAAGTTCAGTAACAAGGGTAGATTCACAAAGGATAGGAATTTTGCAAAATTCTCTTGCTTGACAATAATCGATTTATATGGCCCTTTCTTCAGAGAAATTCCGGAGCCACTCTGCCAGAGAAAACTAAATGAATTTATTTGTTTAGCCTCCTTAGCGCTCCATAGCTGTATCAGGGTTGATAAAGGCCAAGGAGATATAAGAGCTGTTTAAGACTAATGCAGAGACTTATTACTTTAAGGGAGAGTTTGGTATGCTGTGGATTTTCTCTGTTTGCCTATGAGGAAAAGGCTTAGTGACCTGAGAGGTCTTTTCATTTTCTCTGTTTCTCAGATGCATCTGTGACTGTGAAATCAGCCACACAGATAAGGAATGCCACTGACTCCTTAAGTTTTACTTATTACCTAATGCATAGTTTACTGTGGTTTATCACCTCTGTATTATAAAGCTCTAAGTTCTAAAATCCTTGGTAATAAGACAGAGTTATTGTTAATCTTTCATGACAACAGGAATGCAGCCTCTCTAGTGAGGTGTTGCTGTTGAAAACCTCATTGATCATACAAATAATTTGTACAGAATTCCATTATTATTCTTTAAAGTTAATTGTTGCAGGCTTAGATGTGATCGGGTGATCTAAATTTTTCACTTGCATTCAGAGTCTTTCAAGCTAAGGAGTCACTTTAATGGTGAGTCCCTGTGTGGAGTCTGTTATTTGGAAAGCAGTTCCCTGAGAGTGAAAGAGGGGGCTTTGTGTGTTGAGAGGTTGCTATAGAAAACATCCTTGCTTTCATCCTCTGATGTGGAAGATGCTGCAGGAATTCTTAATCAGCATGTTGTTGTGGGGCTGAGATGTAGTGTTTATACAGGCTTGAAATAAGTTTTGATATCTTTCAGCTGTAATGCTTAAGTACCATCAAAGTCTCTGCTCCAATCAGTTTGTTTGGGTTAGATCATCTTATATGGTGACAATACTTTTGTGTCTGTGCACTGAGGTGAAATTATAATATCCATCTCTAGCTCAGATGGGAAAAGAGAAGTCACTATACTTGAACATGAGGTCTGCAGATCTTGTGGTCAGACTTTCTGTGCAGACATTATTAAGCAGTTGTGTGACTGTTGACACTACACCAGCCAGGTGGGCTAGTTGTTAACCCAGCTTCCACTTTTATTGCTTCATTTCTGAACTTGGTTACTACCACTCCAAAACACTGGGCACTGTAGAAGAATCTATGCAGAGAATATGTTATACATCACTGCTGTATGAATCAGCCTGAGCAGTAGGATGTCAGTTAAGCCCAGGAGTCACATTGTAATGCAGTAAACTATCAACATGAATGTATAGCATAAAGCATGCGAAATCTCCTCTGTGTGACTTCTCTCTGTGACTTGGTCTGGCCATTGCTACACTGCATGCCACAGTCACCCTTAACAGCAAGGCCATGTGTATGAATAGTTGTTACAAACCACTCTAGGCAAGATCTCTCTCTATTTCGATGTAGTTACTTAGTAACTTAACAATTGTTTGTTTCTTTTGATAGATGCCCTTAGAGTAAAATAAGCTAGATTACTAAAGCTGTCTGTAGGACAGAATTTATGGAGACAGGGAGTGATGGAGCATGTATATAATCATAGAAACACCCAAGCTGGAAGGAACCCAAAAGGATCATCAAGTTGAACTCCTAGCCCTACACAGGACAGTTCCAACATTCACACTGTGTGACTGAGGGCATTGTCGAAATGCTTCCTGAATGCTGGCAGACTCAGTGCTGTGACTACTTCCCTGGGGAGCCTATTCTAGTGCTCCGCCACCTGCTGGGTGAAGAACTTCTTCCTTATATCCAATCTAAACCTCCCCTGGCACATCTTCCTTCCATTCCCTCAGGTCCTACCATAGGTCACAAGAGAAGTGATCAGCACCTGTTTCACCTCCCTCCCTTTGTGAGAAGGCAGTGAACAGCTATGAGATCCTCTCTCAGTCCCCTCTTCTGTGATCTCAGCTGTTCCTCGTACGACTTCCCCTCTAGACCCTTCACCAGCCTTGTTGCCTCCTCTGGACACTCTCCAGTAGTCTCTGTCTATGATAAAAATAATGCATTTTAAATTGTTTTGGATATAATGTGAGGGTTTATGATGTCTTCAGCACAAAGCTATTTGAAATATGAAAGTGAGAAAACAAGAGGAACTAAAAGTAGGAAAGTTAATAAGAACATTGGGAGTTCATGTTTCAGGGAACAGGGAAAACTTCTTTGGTAGATAGAAAATTTTTCCCTGAGGGTAATGAGGTATTGCCAAGTCTGATCATTCAGAGGTCGCAAGGCAGACTCTCAAAATCATGAGATTATTATAAAGTATAAGGCTTGATTTATTTTTATTTGCCTCCTATTCTTTCAAGGTGGAATCTGTTTGGTGTTCGAAAACTTTCCTTTATTGCCATGAGGATTAGCAATGTTTTGTTCTGAAACAAAGCAGAAGCAGAACTCGTGTTTAAATGATGAAGGTGAGGCTTAGGAAAAAACCTCCTCCTACTGTTGCAACTCTCTTGACAAACTTGCAGGAACTGGCAGCCCTGTTGTGGCTCCTGTCTATAGGACATCTTCTACAGCTCTCTAAGGAGTGTCCCCTCATGAAGGTAGAGGCAGTGATTCCCAAGTAAATGGACTTCTGTGATCTGAGAAGTATCGAGAGGATTCATGGTTGTGCAGATCTGCATGTCATTTCACATGTCTTGTGAGACCAACTTGCAGCTCCACTCTGACCCCTGCAATACAATAGGAAATCATTAGTAAGTCATGGGTCTGGTCCAGCTTTGCTAGTGTGATGCTTCTTGCTGTTCACTTGCTTCCTTTAAAGCATTCCTGTTTATCTGTAATGATTAGATTGCTGTTATGGCTGAACTGTTTATGATTTTTTTAATTTAATCTTCCAAATTTGGATTCACAGAGAAGAATGAATGAAGTTTTTCAGAGGAAACTTTGAACTACCTTTCCAGATTTGCAAACAGATTTTCAAGATTTCCAACCAAACCTCAAGTCCCACTGGAATCTCCTATACTCTAAAAGCTTCAGAGCTTAGCTTCTTCTTATGTACCTCTTGTACTGCAGGATGTCTGACAGCTTCTAATCCTTCCAGACTTCACAGCAAGCTCTGAAAATTGCAATTTCCTTTTCTTCTTTGAAACAAACTCTTATCATTTCTTGCATATGGTATTACAGCTGACAGTGTGTAGTCCCAGCCTGCATACTAAAACTGTAATGCTGTTTCTTGAGTTGTGCTACCGTGTATAAATGACTTCAACTGGAAGTCATTTATAGGTGTCAGTCAAGGTCAAGGTAGCAGCCAGTAAAAGGAAATCTCAATTAATTTACAAACGACAGACAGGTGGGACCATATTCTATGTTAACCACCTGCTTATTTACCTTTTAGCAAACTATTGCTTTTCCAATTTGATTTCTATTATTTCTTGAATCCTCAGTTATCTCTAAGCCTCACTGGGTGCCATTTGCACTGTTAACCATGCTTTTCTTCTTTTACTCAACACATGTATTTACATAACTGCAGAATTAGTTAAGAGAAAGTAAGGAATGTTACTTCCAGAAGAACTGTGAGGCTATGGAATTTAGATATCTAATGTTTCTTCACATAAACAAGATAAGAATCAGCCCACTGTTTCATTGGGAAGCTATTTGATGATCCTACTTTCTGCATTATAAAATAAGGTTTTCCTTTGTTTGTTGGAAAGAACCGTAAATTAGCACATTGGTTTGATTTTAATCTTTGGCTGTTGCAGTGTTCATTTAGAATCATAGCATTGTTTAGATTGGAAAAGTTCCTTAAGAACATTGAGTACAACCCTTAACCTCACACTGCCAAGTCCACCACTAAACCGTGTCCCTAAGTGACACATCTATACGTCCTTTAAATACCTCCAGGGATGGTGACTCAACCACTTCCCTGGGCAGTCTCTTCCAATGCTTGACAGCCCTTTCAGTGAAGATTTTTTCCCTAATTACCAATATAAACCTTGCTGGTGCAACTTCAGGACATTTCCTCTTGTCCTGTTGCTTGTTATTTGGGAGAAAAGACCAACGCCTCACTACAACTTCCTTTCAGGGAGTTATAGAGAGTGACAATGTCTCCCCTCAGCTTCCTTTTTCTTCAGACTATACAATCCCAGTTCACTCAACCACTCCTCATAACACAGGTGCTCCAGACTTTTCACCAGCTTTGTTGCCCTTCTCTGGACATTTTTCAGCACCTCATTGTCTTTCCTGTACTGAGGGGCATAAAACTGAAACCAGGATTCAAGGTGTGGCCTCACCAGTGCCAAGTATAGGTGGATGATCCTCTCCTTGCTCCTGCTGGCCCCATCATTTCTCATACAAGCCAGAATGCTGCTGGCCTTCTTGGCCACCTAGGCACAGTGCTGGTTCATGCTCATCTGGTGATTGAAAACACTCCGAGGTCATTTTCTGTTGGGCAACCTTCCAGCCGCTCTTCCCTGAGCCTGTAGTGTTGCATGGTGGTGTTGTGGCCCAAGTGCAGCACCTGGCACTGAGCCTTGTCGAACCTCATACTGTTGGCCTCAGCCCATCAATCCAGGCACCTCTACAGAGCCTTTGTTCCCTCAAGAAGATCAATACTTTGTTTCATACAAAGTCAAAATATGAAGTTTATGAATGTTATAAAATTAGGCTGGAGTGGGCCTCCAGAAATTATTTCTCTGTATCAGAATAGGCTTGATTCTGCCTAATGGCTTCTGACAAATATGTGGCACTTTTTGAGTCTTAAAGCTCAAGAGGATGAGGGCTCTTACCTCTTCTTAAGCAGCTTGTCCCAGCATTGTCAGACTCACTTGCTAGAGAGAAGACCTGGCAGGAGTGCACTTATCAGAGGAGTTGTTACATCTCCAAACCTGATATTCAGAAAGAGCAGAGCTTGGATTGGAAACCAGGTATTTCCTACTTCAGCCAGGTGGACAAGCAGGACGCATCCTTCCTGGAGAAGAGTCTCCTTTCCTATGGTTTGGCTGCCTTTTAGCAGCAGGGACCTTTTAATTCCTTATGCAGATGTGCGTGTAGCAGGTCTTCGAGCTCATCACAGACTATGCCCTACCAATGTGCCTTTCTTTGGAGAGAGATTCCTGCAAAGGAGCACCTCCCCAAAATTGGGTTCCGTTGCGTGAAAACATCCACAGAGAAGCATTACTGAGTTAATGACCAGTTGTATATTTTGCTCCTTGCTGGGAGATTTTCAAAGGACACCGAATATCAAGGAGGAAGGGCTCATTTTCACCCTGAACTTTGTCCCTGTTTCAGTTTGCAAAGAGAGGGCTGAGGGCATATGCAAAGGCTCTGAGGCTGGTCCTGAATCCTGTGTAGAGACAGAGCAGAACACAATACCCAATGCATCCCCCGTAAACTGTATCAGCTCCTGTCAATCAACTGTTTACAGACTGGATCTGTGGGAATGCTGGCTTTGTATGGGAAGAGATGCTGGTGAAGGCATTTGGTGTAGTACCATGTGCGTTAGTGTTGGCTGGCATCACCTCTGTACTATAAATATCCCTACTGGATAGTGGCGCAGCATTAGTTCTTGCATGCATTCGTGCCAAATGTACTTGCTTTTTCTAATCAAATATTTACAAACAATCCTGCCGTGCTCTCTGGCATCATGAGGCAGCTCTCTGAAGGAAAACATTAATTTTCTGCTGTACAGCGTTGGCTGATTAGATGCTTTGTGGAGAAAGAACTGATATGACAGCACAGAAATGAAAACAGAAATACTCCTGCCAAGCACTGTAGCCTGTTGCTGCATGTTGCTTTCATTCATCAACAGTTTTATTCATTTGCTTGAAGTGATGCTAGTGAGTGAATCTTACCGGGCAACTGCACAGACTGTGTAGTAGTGCTCAGAAGAACAGGAACTTGTCTTCCTTGCTGTATTTTCTCTAAACCCCTGCTCCCAACACCAGAGGTCAGCTTTCTACTGTTCAGTTGAAGCTCCTTCTTGCTCCAGCTATGGCATCTAGGTGCTACAAAATAAAAAGAAATCAATGAGAAGATCCCACACTCCCCAGGCCTAATGTGGCTTGCAGGAAGTGTTAAGGTAGAAATACATATGGGTTGAATGGCCTATATTGCAATTCTGTCAGCAGAGCTAATTTCTAGTTGCCCTTGCCTTCCAGCCTTGTGTTGCAGTTATCTATTTGTTGTTTAGACTGACTCAGAGCGCATAGATGTCAGGGAACCTGGGATTGCAGAGGGGGTAAGATGTTTGCCTACCTGTTCTGGTTACTTAAACGATCTCTATTGTTGTGGTGTCTGATTTTCTTTCTGCCTTGACTGTCTGTGTCTTCCCGTATGAGATCAGGCAATGCTACTTCCATTCTCACCAATGAAAAAGCCAAGTGACTTAATTTCAGATCCTAGTCCTGGAAACAGAAGGCTCTGTTCCAGCAGTTCCTATAGATGGACAGTGACTCTAGAGGAATCTTTTTCAGAGAGCTTATTCAACCCCAACCATCCCTTGCTCCTGCAAAGAGCAGGAAGCTTGCTAAGTCAGCTGTCTGTCTTTTCTGGCTAGTATCCAGTCAGACAGCTGGGTCACCGGGCAGCTTTAAAAACCTAGTTCTCCTTAGATTTCATTTAAGGACTGCTAATTGTACAGACGGACTGTTACAGGCATGCAATGCCACCGTCAGTACCCTAAGATGACAGTGCCATTTAAAATGGTTGTTTCCTTACCCAGATCAGCCAGCACAGGGTCACCAGGATTCGAATACAGAGAGGGAAAATAAAAGCAGCAGAGGGAAGGAGGGATGACTATTTTTAGGAGTTAGATTGTTTTATGTCAGTCATTAAACTGGACTTGAACATACCCTACTATCTTGACATGCACTCTCTGAGAAAGAATATGTGGCTAAATCTGGAAGAGAAGCTGCAGAAATGTGTCTTAGGGCGTCTGGAATGGGATGCTGTATGCGTTCACATACTAGAGAGTAGCTGCTGGGAGGAGGTGGTTCTTCTGTGTCTGATGCTCTTGAGACTTTTACTACAACATTGTGTCCGGCTATTAGCAATTCAGTCTTCAGAATGGGTGTTCAGATTGAAAAAGGTTCAGAGACAAGCCACAGTATGACTTATGTTTGGAAGCCAGCTTACAGTGAAGCACTTAAACAGCTCAACTTAGTTTATTGAGGAGAAGTTTAAGTAGTCATTTCATTACCATCTGTTAGTTCCTTGAAGGGAAAGGAAGGAGATCTCTTACAGAACAGAGCTCTTTCATCTTACTTTTCCATCTACTACAGAATCTAGCAACTGGAAGTAGAATTCAGAGATCTCAGAAAGCTGGAAATAGATTGAATTTTGAATGACAGAAGTAATTAAGCATAAGGACAAATACAGGATTTATTCATCATAAAGATTTCCTTAGAATTTATAAATCTTCCATCATTAATTCTAACAAGATGTAAGTTACTTTGTAAGCTCCTGAAGTTAGATAGCTTGTCATTATTCCTAGGGCAGAATGGTACAAAGAAATTGTACAAGAACCCATTAAAGACTTTTTCTTCAAAGACTTTTCTCTTCTGTCTTTTGTTCTGAAGATGAGTGAGCATCATTTTTCAACAGAGTGGGGCAGTAAAAACCTGAAGGAAATCTATCTAATTTAGTGTTTTCATTAGAGTTGAAACTTGTGAGATTTCAAAACCCTTCCTAGCTTACCTTTGTTTATTTGCTGCTGGAAAACAAAAATACATGTTCCATATATTATTTCTGTCTGCTGATCCCCACTTAGGGAACTCAATCATAGTTTTCAGTTCTCCCCTTGATGCTTGGTAATATTTTGCTAGACTGCCAGACTGCCAGAATGTATCCAGGAATAACTGGACGCTAACCTCCACTGGCTAATATTACAGGCCATTTCAGGTTAAGATTCTACCAAGAAAGCAGTAAAAATTCTGGCCATTGATGAATAAGTGCAGACCATATTTTCAGTTTTCAGAAACTTCTAACACCAGAACAATGTAAAAAAATCTGCATGTTCTGTGGTCAGGTTTTGTTGTTGTTTTTTTTTTTAAAAAACATTCTCATTGCTGCATATTTTGCTGTCAAGTTCATCACTTTACTGCAATATATGTGAGAGAGAATAAAAGTGAGGTTTAGGATACTGTAGCATGGAGTCAGCTAGAGAAGGCAGGAAAGAATTATTCAGGGATGCTTAAACTTCTTAGTATCAGTGAGGAAGCTAAGCAGTGAATCATGTAACAAGATTTGGATTGTGTCTTCAGCAACTTCTGTTTTCCTAGCTATAAGATAAGGACAATACCATTTTGCTGTGAAGAATTTGAGGCTTGCTCTGTGTGTAGGACTGGGTAATCTAAGCATCCTTAATTTTTCAACATTATCACATTGGATTTAGTTCATTGCTAATTTTTAGGAAGAATCTGCTGTTGTAAAGAGTCTCACTTGCCATAAAAGAAATGCAGCAGGTGTTGCTCCAAGAGCTATAACTCATTCAGCCCTGAGTTATCCTCATCAGATTCCTCCAGGTATCAGAGAGCTAACTGGGACTCATTGGCATTTTCCAGCTCCTTCAATCAAACAGCACCTGATGAAGTGTTTTCCAGCAATGTGGGAGAGCTCTTCATAGAGGGAGAGTTCTATCAGTTTTTTTATTGGTTGGGGAACTCTTAAAGGAGAACCCAGCACAGTAAATTCTCAAGATGATGATACTGTGGATGTTAGATTTGTGCCTTCCCAGCTTTTTGAAGTTTGGAGATGTTTGGCTCAGCCTTCCTGGGCACCCTTGACTGTATCCAAGCTGTAAGGCTATGCTCAGTAGAGCAGGATCATCGTGGCAAACACTGTGAGCTGTTTTTCATGTTCTAACATTTTAAGGTGGTATTTGCTCTCTGAAGTGTCTGAGTGTTTTGCTGATTTTTTTTTTCTCGGGCAGTTTAACTTTGTCTTTCTCAGACCCAGATGCAACCCCTTCAAGTACAGGGAGGTGCCCAGGTGCACTCTCTTCCCCACCTTGGCTCACACAGGATAGGAGAGTGATGTTCTAGAGCAGCCCATGCTTTCCAGATGCAATGCAGTCCCAGGCTTCCTCCTCTGCTGCAGAGATACTGGAGGGAAGCCAGACTGCCCAGCAGCAGCCTGGCTGGTACAGACAGGAAATAATGGGGAGCTAAACAGCCCTTTAGCTCCCACAGTGAATTCACAGTGTTGACCAGACTTATAATCTGGTTTGATATATTTAGTGGTTGACTTCCCTGAGCTGGGAGTCTACAACGTTGGCTGTCACTAGAGAAAGGTCAAAGTTTCTTCTTACATGTTTAAACACCTGACGGTCAGGAATAACAAAACCAGAGCCATACTCTTCTCAGTGTTATCAAGTGAAAGGACAAAAGCAATGGATATCAACTGAGATATAAAGTCCTTTTAAACATAAGATAGAGCTTCTTAACTGTGAGGGTGGTCAAGCAATGGAACACTATCTCCATAGCTTAGAGAGGCTGTGGAGGTATCTCTTTGGAGATACTAAAAGCCTGACTCTCCATAGTCTTGGGCATTGCACTTTAGCTAACCCTGCAGGATGGACTGGACTGTGTGATCTCCAGAGGTGCTTTCCAACCTCAGCTATTCTGTGATTCTTTTTTTTCTTTTTTCATCGTTTATCCTGTTCAAATGTAAGCCAAGATTTGGCCCATAGTTTGCACAGATACTTGATGTGTTGCATGAGCCTTTTGGACCAGGTGCAGTCCCTCATAACAGCTAGTTGCTGCTTGGAAATTTCACTCTGAAGGATCCTTTCTCTTCTTGCCATAACTGCCTTTTTTTCTCCTTGCCTTTGTTATCTGATCAAAGGATAGCTTTCAGCTATTGCTTTCTTCCCATATCCATTGTGAACTGGCTTTATTTGAGACTAACAAATATAAAACCTAATTTTGTTTTCATTCACTTTTTTTTGAAAACTAATAGTTTTTCTCTGAAATCTAATTTTAGTGTCTCTTAAAACCCACTTGTACTAGCCACCAATCATACATGGTGCTAGGCATGTGCAATATTTTATGTACTAAATATAAAAGCAAGCCAAAATAAAATTAGTATGTGAAGAACTGAATAGCTGGTCTATATTCCAACGTTATACAAAGAGGAATACTGAAAGATACTGTCCAGATTTAATGATTGATAGCTGGCTGCACAAAGCAAGAGGAGAAAGACCATTAAGGACCTGGAAGATGCTCAACCACATGTTAAAAGGGGCCTGGTCAGTATTCTAGAGTAAAAAAATTCACTATTTTTATGCTGTGCTTTTATACACTTCCCTAAGCATTCAATATTAACCACTGCTGAAAACGGGATGGGGCAGGTGTCTGAACTGAAAGGTCTCCTCTTAATATTCACTGTTTCTTGAAGAACCTGCATGTGCAAAATGCCTGCAGGTTGGGCTGTGTGTCTAGCTCTGCTTCTTCTTTGCTTCTCAGTCAAATCTGGGTCTTCTGCCAGACGTCTTCAGAAAAGTTTTCTCAGCTGCAATACCCTTTCTAATTTCTTCCTCCACACTCTGGGCTGTACACATCCATCTCGTCAGGCATCTATCTGCTTTCAAGAGGGTGTAGCACTGTTGTAAAACTCTAACATTCCTGTCTTTTAATTATGGCATACATAAGCTTCTCCTGCAGTGTGTTCATCTCCCTCAGAGCTCTTCAGGTCAGAAATACTGAGACACTGGCAGCCTGGCTTGTTTGCATACCAGCAGGCTAGTATGGTTATCCAGAGGCAGCACATTCACAGATGTCCATTTGTTGCACGATCCTGGGGATTTCTGAACATGTGCCTCTTGGAAGCCCCCCACTTGGCCACTTGATGGCACTCTTAAATATTTAGTTGGTTGCAAATGCCATCAAGTATGACAGGTTTTTAGAAATAGAGGAATTAGTGCCTCGGATGCTAAATAGTGAAACACTATCAAGATTGCAGCTTAAGCTGACCAAAACAAGAAAGGCAGGAGCAAGAGTTCAGCTGATTGTGCTGTGTGCTGCCAGAAACTGTAGGATTAGCATGTGTCCGGCTTCCTAGCTACAGAGTGCTCTGCAGAGACAAGTGCTTCCTCCTGAGTTTTGGAGCCAGGAAGTGCCCTCTGCTCCCTGGTTTCTGAGGAGCTGTGGGACTGAGTTATGCGAGATTGTTAGTCTGTCTTGCTGAGGCTCAAAATATAAATACATTCCTGTAAACAAGAAGAGTGTTGTTTTTGACGTTGTTCCTATATGGTACTTATATAGCCTGCATCAGTAATCCCTTTCCTCCCTCATCTGTGATGTGTAATCTCAGAGTACTGTGAGAAGCACAGAGAAGAAAGGACCAAGACCACATTAACTGGTCTTGGCACAGCATAGTCTGAAATGCAAATGTCCCTGTTGCTAGTCTTGTGCCTTTATTATACAAGATAAAGATATGGACTGTGTCCCTGTTTTATTTATCTTCAGAGTGTAAGTTAGCATCCAGAAGCAGTTGCACAATTGCTATAACCAAGCCCTTATGATTTCCTATTTAAAGAAGAAAATGTAAAAAGAGAATTGTAGCGCCTGCTAGACCTATCATGCAAACCCCTGTCTAAGCAAAATGAGAAAACTTTGGTTTACCTATGGCATTGCAAACTCAGCCCTTCTTTTTTTGCAGTGTTGACCTGCTTGCCTTTATGTTAAACATGAGAAGTCTGAGCCGCAAGCCAGATCTTTCTGCTGTTTTCTGGAAGGCAAAAGATTTTTCATACCATTCTGCCCTGTTTCTGTTTGCTTCTGAGCCTCTGCTCTCAAAGAAACTGCATTGTTCCAAGTGTTTCTTGAATATCCCATTTCACTGTGGTGTCTCTTGTACTACTTTGTCAGACAGTGTTTTAGAGTAAGGTGCAAACATACCTGACAGCTCGTTTTCTTAAAGGCTGTTTGTATCTATCCATCTATGCTTCTGAGGTCTCTTGCCTCTGAAGTGTGGAGCCCACTGCAGTTGTTAGGTCTGTGGCATGGCCTCAAGAAATTAATAAATGACATATTGTCTTGTCATCTGTAAATTTTGTCTTTTCTAAAATGTCCAAAAGATTTAGACTGCAAAGTCTGTGCTTCCTAAGCAGAGCCCCAGCTAATAACATTAACCTGATCTGGAGTACCAGGAATTAGTCCAGCAGCTGCTGAAAAGGTGTCAAGCAGAATGTTAAATTTGACTTCCAAACATCTGAATCAGCAAACCCCGAAATAATCTACAGTTTGCCTCCACTACACTGATAGAGTTGCTGAGAGCTTGCCGATCGTGCAGTGTTAACGGTGCTAACTGGAGGGCACATATTTCCTTGGGATGGGAAGTGCCCACGCTCACTGAGTTCAGTCCAGTGCCAGTGGTCTCCACAGGGGTGTTCAGCTATCACTGACAAGTGTGAGCGTATAAATGCTGTTGGAGTTACCATCTGAGACAGTGTCCCGGAGGGGGTGCTGTTGGGATCCTGGTGGCCCTGGAGCTCGGCATTGTTTTCGTTGGTCCTCTGGATGGAAATATAAACTCACAGCAGATGAAATGTGCGACTGATGAAAAAGCAGGTGGAGTTGTAAATCATGCTGAGAACAGGGCTGTAGTACAGAGTGATTAATCTTGTGATAAACTGGAATTATTCAAACCAAAAGCATTTTAATACAGCCAAATATAACATTATAACTCTCTAAGCAAGAAGGAGTGCTGTGTTTTGGAAGGCAGCAACTCTATAAAAATGAAAAAAAAAAAAGGCTTTTGTGGACAAGCAATAAATTTCGGTTCCCGATGTGATATTTTGGCAAGGAGAGTGAACATGATGCTGGAGTGCAAACAGGGAGTCCTGAGTGGCAGCAGAGATACGATTAAGCATTAGTGAGGCTGCTACTGGAATATTGTGTTTGGTTCTGAAGCGAGCATTTTTCAAAGCATGTGGAAAAAATGTAGATAGTGAAGAGCCTTAAGTTGATTTGAGAGTTAGAGAAGATACCCTAAAGGTGGAGAGAGGACGATATCCAGTTGAAATCTGGACTGCAAGTGAATTTTATCTGGCCCTAGCACGAGTCCTAGCCATGTGATGTTGTCCACAGATCTGTGAAAAATTTCTCAATATTCTGCTCTTCTCCATCTCTGTTGAGAAGTGGCTGTATGTTTGCAGCTGTGAAGGCAGTGCCTTTGACTGGTGTGGCAAAGCTCGTGCTGCCTCCCAGCTTTTTGCTGAGCAGGACTGTCTCTGCAAGGCTGGTGAAAATAAAAGGGATTTTTGAGTTCAAGCTGTAAAGGTTATCTGTAAAGGTTGTCAAAAGTGTGCTGGAAGGTGATTAGCGTTCAGTTTTAAAGCATCTTAATGAAGAGAAAACTCCAGATATGAAAGAAGTCTTTCATCCAATCAAGATAGGCATAGTAAGAATTAACGGTGGGAAACCAGATAAGTCAAATAAGGAATTAGGTGTGGCTCTTTAATCACACAAAGCAATTAAACATTGAAACAAACCACAAATTGAAACAGTGGCTGGTCTGTCTCTTGAGATCTTCAGATGAAATATGTATATATTGGCTGAAACCAGTTATTGGACTCAAAACAGGATATACCAGTAACATTTGTGAGCTGCAAAATAGAGGAGGCCAGGCTTTCTGGCCTTGAAATATGAAGTAACTAATTCTCAAAACGTTTTGTTTTCTGGGAAAGGACTGTTTTGAAAGTTCAGTATCAGTCTTTTCCCTGCCCACAGCATAATTCACAGCCAGGTCCATAAACAATCAGGGCTTGTGTCAACACAGCAACATACTGGAATGTGTCTGGGTGTTTTTGGGAATAGGAAAAGAGCAGGCATTGGTGATCCCAATTTAAATTTCTCAGGGATCCTGGGATGGGGCCGTCTTGAGCAGAGCCCTGTGAAGCCCCAGTTTTACTCCTTGTTCTTCCAGCTTGATGTAGTGTCTTTGGCTGTCCCTTGCCCTGACCTTTCTCATTCCTTTGGCTGTAGAAAAGAGTGCTGTGGATACAGGCTTAAAGCACTCTGAAGTGTTATAAAACTTCCAGTTATTATTGTTACTCCTCAAGAGCTTTTAAAAATACACCCAGCGCATGCTCAGGCTCTCTGAGCTCCTTGGAAAGATTTGTTTTTCCCTGATTTTTCTGAACAATTGGCATAGAGTGAAGCTCGAAGTGCCAGCCATTTCCTTTCTTACAGCAGACCCATTGTGCAATGGCAACAAAGTGTGGAGTTGGCAGAGCTGTTTAAATAAGCCAGGAGAGAGTCTTGCTGAAGTAGCACAAGCTTACCCAGCATATTTCTCAGCAGGTTAGATTAGCCTGTGCTCAGTGCCATGCTGCATTGGTTTTGTGCACTGCTAGAAAAAAAAAAAAGTATTGAGACTTCATTAATTTGACTTGCTTGGTCATCTGCCTATGCCACACAGGCCTTGGACTGCCAATTTCTTAGGTTGTGCTCAGGGACTTGTAGACCTGGATAACAATAATAATTTGCTTGGTCTGAAAAATTTGCTGGCCTGCAAATAACCTTTTTTTGTCCTCTACACTAAATATCTGAAAGGCAAGAAAACATCTGAGCCATTTCTTTGGTTACCAGTTTTTTTGTATTTGAAACTGATCTCTTCTACCCAGAGAAGATGGCCTAACCCAGTGTAAAGCACAGCCAGCCCCTTCCCTTGACTTCTCAGAAATCCAAGCCTGAACAAGAGAGCCCCTGCCAGAAATCTCACCAAAGCATGGGCATATCTAGGAAAATATAGCAGAAGTGCTTGTGTAGCTGTGATGCTCAGAAACAAGCAGCTGTGCACAACTGTACTTCTCCATCTTGCTTCGTTTTTAGCTGGGCTCTGGGGGGAGAAAGGACAGATTTTAAGCACTAGTGATTCCTTTTAGCATGTTGATTTCTTGGTCCGAGTCATATCAGTGAGACAGCTGGTAGATTTGATTTATAGAAATCCGCATATCACAGGATATAAGATCTAAGGATGCAGGGTTTTGGGTTTTACATCCTCCAAAGAGAAGGTAAATTGCCAGTTTATCGTAGAAGAACCTGTAGCACAGGCTTCTTGTGTAATAAAAATCTCTGCTTTTGACTCATCACCATGGTGGGTTCACACATGGAGCTTTATTTTGTGAATGCAGGATTTACCCCAAGTACTGTAGTTTCTAGCTTGAGGATTCTGATGCATTGATCCTCATTTTGGAGGAAAATTGAGGAAAATTACCCATGCCTTGTGGGTTTTTTGGTGAATTAAAAGGGAAGGATACAAATAAAAAAGCTTCTGTCCAGCAAACAAAATATTTTGATCTGATATTGAACATTCGCTGATTCTCTTAAATTCAGCTAAGGAAAATGTAATTAAAAATCATAAAATCATAGAATAGGAGAATGGTTTGAGTTGGAAGGAACTTTAAAATTCCAACCCCTCTGCCATGGGCAGGGTCACCTTCCACTGGATCAGGCTGCTCAAAGCCTCATTGAGCTTGGGCTTCAACACCTCCAGGCATGGGGCATCCGCAGCTTCCATGGGCGACCTGTGCCAGTGCCTCACCACTCTCACAGTGTAGAATTTCTTCCTAATATCTAAACTAAATTTACCCCTCTTTCAGTTTAAAACCATTACCCCTTATCCTATCTGTACAGACCCTTGTAAAAAGTCCCAGCTTACCTGTAGCCCCCATTAAGTACTGGAAGGCTGATGTAAGGTCTCCCTGGACCCTTCTCTTCCCCAGGCTGAACAAGCCCAACTTTCCCAGCCTGACCTCATAGCAGAGGTACTCCAGGCATCTCATAATCTCTGTGGCCCTCCTCTGGACCCACTCCAATAGGTGCATGTCCCTCTTACGTTGGGGACCCCAGAGCTGGATGCGGTACTCCAGGTAGGGTCTCACAAGAGCAGAGTAGAGGAGAATCACCTCTGTTGACCAGCTGGGCACACTTCTGATGCAAGCCAGGATACGGTTGTCTTTCTGGGCTGCCAGCACACATTGCCAGGCCATGTTGATCTTCATATCAGTCAGCACCTCCCAGTCCTTCTCCTCAGGGCTGCTCTTAATGCATTCTCCACTTGGCCTGTATTTGTGCTTGAGGTTGCCCTAACCCAGGTGCAGGACCTTGCACTTGGCTTTGTTGAGCTTCATGAGGTTCACACAGGTTAACCTCTCAAGTCTGTCCAGGTCCCTCTGGATGGCATCTCTTCCCTCCAGCATGTCCAGAAAACTATGTTGAAACAGACACAACAGAATAAAAGATTTAGATGCTTTTCAGGTTTTTATTTTGCACAAACGATTTGGTGATACTGCAATGATATTCAAAGATACTTCACTACCACTAAATTGGTATTTTTTTGAAAAGGGTTTGGGTTGAATCCGTCCAGCTTTTTACAAATGTAGATGAGTATTTTAGACAGTGATAATAACTGGTTTGAAACCTCTGTCTAATTGCATGTGATGCTTACAGGCTTGGTTCTCTGGATTGAGACCAGTAATCCTGCCATCTGCATCTTTCATTGGCAAAAATTCTCTTCCCACATACGCTTGTTATGCGTCAGGGTCTGAAATTCAACCTCCACTCAGGTGAGCACTGAGGATCCTCATGATATGCAACTCTTCCTCAGTACAGCAAGAATCCATTTACTCTCCTCTTCTTGCTGTGCTGCCTTGTGTCCTCTTGTAAAGCAGAACAAGCCCTGCTGGCACTGATTGCCAGAGTAATTGTGTGGTATCTCCAGCCGTTGTGTCTTAGAACGAGAGCCAACTTGCACTTTGTAGGCTTGCATGGGGCAGACACTTTCTTCTCTTTCAGTGCATACTGGTGCATCCATGTGATGCAGAGCTGCTGCTTTCACCTCCAGCAGTAGTGCAGCCATTATCAGGTGTTGGTCTGTACCCTCTGCTTTGTGCTCTGTTGTCTTCTAACATTGTTTCAGTGCACCTGCACCCTGAAAGACAAGCTGTGCAGGATTTGGGGCACACTGTCGTGCTCAGGTAGTTTTTACAGGAAAACATAAACCTTTCTCTTGAAAAGTCCATGCTTCAAAGCTGTATCACAGATATGCTGCTGTGGGTATGAGCTGTCCTTGCCGTTCTGGAACACTGAATATCACTAATAAAATAAGCCTTTTTATTTCCCTTTATTAAAGAACGCGTTGGTACGTCACTGTCCAGTAGTCTAGGTGAGAATTCACCTTCATTGAAATGGATTTACATGCCTGCTCTCAGACTATTGTTTTACTGGGATTTATGTGCCATGCTTCAGTGTTAATTGTGGATTATTCTCATCATTTTGCTTTTCATCAGAAATAGGCTGTACTTTAGCAATGATATTATCCAGACTTATGTGGATTATTCACGCATCTGTGATTTAACCCTCATCCGTGATATTTCATAAAATAGAGGAGACAGAGTTCAATGAGTAGAATTCAGATCTTGGATTAAGATGGGTTTGACAGTCAGGAAAAGGCTGTCTGTTGCAGTCAGGGGAGCCCAGAGAGCAAGGGTGAGTTTTGTACAGTCAGTGAAGTGGACTGATTGATCTCTACTAATAGTAGCAGAAGCACTCAGAGAGCCACTCCGTAGGCCTGCATTTGAGTGTCTTAATCTGCAAACTGATTCCCATGCCAGAGCTTGTTCTCAAGACCTTGCTTTTCCCCTACCAGGCTAACCTTCAGGTGTACTTTCTGAAGCTGCTGAGTTATTCTACCCAATAAAGGCTTGCTCCATATTCTCTAAGTAAGGAATGTGGTGACCTATGATACTGCCCAGTCAGTGGAGACAGAAGCATTTGGTGGCTGAATGACCCTCTAAAAGAGTGTCTCCTTTGCCATCTGTGCAGGGAGCATGGGGGACAGCTGTCTGATGCCCCTCAGCAGAGTGCCAACAGTTAGAAAATAACTTCCTGGAAATACACCTGGCTGGTCAGCACACTCCAGGAGAAATAAGAGCATGAAATAGGTTGAATTCAAAGGCTGTCTGAATGATTTGACTTCATAGTCCATTCTGCTCTGAGTCATTCATGGCAGGTCATTCCCACAGACTTGCCAAGTAGTTTTACTCCTGAGAAGAAGAGGGATTTGTCATTATCATGGCTTGACCTGAACTTAATACCGGTTCAAATGACGTTACTTGACTAAGAACAAAGAAAATTCTGTGAATTCAGAGGACAAGGCAAATCTCTGATGGACAAAGCAAGTTCACTTCCTTTTCAGCTAGAATTCTATGAATAAGCTTCCTCTTCTTCCAAAACTGTGTTAAAAATATTGTTTGGGTTCAGATATGTTTAAGTAATGCCAGTAGTGGAATCTCATCTTTCTGCAAAATAAGGAAGCCATTTTCCCTGCCTGGCCCTGGTGTGTAAGAGACCTATAAAAACAGAATATATCCACACTCTAAATGCAAAGCAGCAGCAATAGTTTTGTTGATGTGTGAGTTACTTGAATGTTCTCTATGTGGCCCTGATAAATTTGAGGTAAGCAATGTCTGAACCTGTGTGCTGATTTGGCATCAGCTTTGCTGCCAAGGAGGGTTCTCTGAAGTTAGTGTTATCACTTGGGCACACATTTACCAAGTCCTTATCCTGCAGGCTGGTCAAAATGTTAGGAAAGGTAGGAAGCACTTTTAAAAGGAAGTGACTGTTCTTGGAATAGGACATACAGTGGGTACTTGAAACACAAAAAGCAGTAAATTTGTTTACCATATACTGTGTGTTTGATGGCATTTGACAGTAAGAAAAAATGCTTGGGGAGATATCTACGATACTGTCACAGACAGCATTGTTTTCAGAGATTAGGAGAGCTCCTTCTTTGCTTCTGGATAGTTTTATCTACATCAACAGCCTTTCTTCCCCTTTAAAAGAATTCGGAAGTTTTTTTTTTAGAAGAGCAAAAAACATGAGAATTGCAGAGATAGCCAGGACCTGATTAAAAAAAAAAAAAAACACAAAAGAAAAATGGTCATACTGAGAGCAGGGCAAGTTAATTTCAGGCAGTGCAAAGGAAAGGTGAGAGCAAATGGAAAAGAAAATGTAAAGTCTAAGGGAATTAAAAAAAAAGCTTCTATGTGAAGCAAGGAAGATATGTTAGACATAAGCAGAAAATATAACTGTAGTGGATTGTGCATTGTGTAGTTATGTGTAATGGCAGTGGATATGATGCTTTACAGATAATTTAATGAAATGCATTTCTTTGAAGGGTAGTGGAGGCTGTACTATCAAATATTGCCAATACAGAAACTGAAATGCCTCTCTCTATGCTTCAGCCTGCGTGTCTGCAATGTTAGTGAAATCCTAGCCCAAAGAAAGAAGCGTCCACAAGATTATTTTTTCCTCTGCACTTTTCTTCTTGAGGCTTCTCAAGTCTCTCTCCTAAAAAAAGACTGTCAAAACATTAAGTTTTACACATAAGCACATTGTCCCCATGTCCTTGGGTAGACCTATCAATGGAGGAAAGGGTGTTCAGGTGTAGGCACACCAACCTATTTCGTCCTTCCCACATGACTTTGCATTCAGGTTGGTTTTAGGCATAGGAAACCAATTTAACAGCAAAGCTTCTCCTTGTTTAGATGACTTCATGAAGCAGGGCCAGGGCATGATCCTGCTCTACACCTTGAAGAACCCCTCCTTCCCGGAGTATATCTTCAGCAGTGAGAGTGGCATCATGTGCTTGGACTTCCATAAAGACTACCCCTTCCTCATGGCAGTGGGCTTCTATGACGGCAATGTGGCCATCTACAACCTAAAGAAGGCAACCTCCCAGCCCAGCTACAAGAGCAGTGCTAAGTCTGGAAAGCACACGGAGCCAGTGTGGCAGGTAAGGGTGCTTTTCCTTTCCTCTAAACGGGCTTTTAATTAGGTTGAGTCTGGGCACAGCAGGAAAAGTGCCATATGGAGAAAGGTGCTGGTTTAACACATGCGTTAGAGATTGATTATTAAGTTGTATTTCAAGCTGGTTGTGAAATATGCAGAAAGGTAAAGCAATTACATGAAAACTTGGTCCTCAATAGAAACTAAATGCATTAGCAGGAGTTTGCTGTAGACTATTATTTCTTCTTAGTTTTTGTTGCTATAAATGACTTCTGTCTGGGGAGGAACTGATCTTCTCTGTGTGTAATGGTGTGCAATGCTACTTATGTTCCAACTACAAAATCACAGGTTAGCAACTGATGAACAGTGTGTAAGACGTGTATATCAGCCCTAAAAGAGATCTCTGTTGGGTACAATAAATCCAGGGGCAGCTACCTGTGGGACTGGCTGCCACTGAGATTCAGGGCACACTACTTTGTAGTTGGCCTTGAAACCTTATAGTGAATTAAAGATTGTAATGTGCAGGTAATGTTACGAAAGCAATGCTACTCTGCCATCTGTCAGGAGTCACCAGATGCATGATATTTTGAAGGCCTAGGGTGAATAGGTTGCTATATCCAGCCAACTTTGTAGTTATGTCTACAGTGTAATCTGACTTAAGATTGGAACACTGGAAGTTATATGCATTTCTCATCTTGTGGCAGCACATATTTCAACAGGGCCTGATGAGCCTGCTGGGGTCCAAGGGTGGGTGCTTGGCTTCCTAACACAGGCTACGGGTGTTGCTGCTGTTAACTGTTGCTGTCACCTGATTCAGGCTGCCTAATGCAGTCATACCTCTAGGCACAATGCCAGTGTTCCTGGTACTTTTGACGCAAGCCATGCATGGATTGTATCCCAGCTGTGGCTCTTTCTTTTTGCAGCTTCCAGTAAAAGTCCAAGAAATCAAGGGGTCTTGATGGGACTGCAGATGAGTGTGGAATATGCCAATAGTAAGACAGGTGTTTGCTATAAACAGAGAGGTTATGCAAATGTAACATTTCAGAGACAATGTGAATTTTATACTTGCTGCTTATCTGCCCAAAGCTTTTCCTCTAGTAAATATTTTCAGCTCTTCTTACAGGTTAACAAGCACCACAGCCATGTGTTGTTATAACACAATGTGTCAGGCGCGCGTGCACACACACACACACACACACACACACACACAGAGGCAGGGAACTCCAAGCTTCTCCCATTGCTATTTAGGCTTCCAGTAAAAAAAAGCCTGACAAAATAGTAACACCTATGTTATGCAGGTCTTCATGGCTACAGGTCATCATCACTTGTTACTTGTAGTGATACTTCTAGTAATCTGTACAGCTTTTGACTTGCTATGAAACTAGTAAGAGAGGGTAGTAAAAAGGTGATTGCACAGTAATCAGAGAGTAATCACAGTTCAGGAAAGATCTGAACTGTGGACATTTGTCAATATCATCTAAAAGGCTTAGAAAAGGTTTTCTCCCCATTTGATGGGAGGAGAAGGGACATGAAAGAATACCTGTTAGGTTGAGACACCAGATTGTTATTTCTCATTCAAGCATTAAATGGTTCTAGAAGGTGATGCCTTGTTTCTTATGCTGTTTGCAAGGACACTCAGTTCTTCCACACCAATACCCCAACTAGTCTGAAGCCTGGTCTTTGTATAGACCACACTGAGCAGTCCTCACTTTTGTAGAGATTGCAAGCCTATGACTTTGAAGACCAATTAGAAAAGTAACAAAGTTCTCCGGAACAATTAGGAGCCTTTGTTCTCTGGGCTGCCTGGCTCCTTCCTTTTGAAACAATACAGCCCTTTCACAATGGAAGTAAAATGGGAAATGAGTAAAGCAGGCTGACAGCTCTTTTTTTTGGTGCCATTTCATCTTCAGTGACTTAGTAATATCTCAGTAAGTTTGCGTAAAACAAAGCTGATGTAACATAGCCGATTATTAACTGCAAAATAGAATAATATAAATTTTCTGATTCTGTTACCTAAGAATGAGTTTGTCTGCCTAATACCACCCCCATATTTTTAAAGAGAATAGCAATGGCTTCTTACAGATGTGGCAATTGTCTTCCAAGTGTTAAAATTCTGGCTTGTTTTAGATTACTCATTTCTAATTCCTTACTATCAATTCATTAAGACACAAACCCGAAAAGAAGCAAACACATAGACAGACATGTGAACAAGTATGCCTGCAGTGCAATGTGGCTGGTGATACACAAGCAAAACTTTAGGTCTTACAGGAACATAGAATTAGAAATAGTCTTCCAGGTCAGCGAATTCAAGCATCTGTGTGGCTGTGAGCACCAGCTTAAAAGGAGTCAGCTCCTGGGAAACTGTGTCAAATTTGTCGTAATCTGCTAGGCAAAAGGCTGTGTGGAGTTAAGCTAAACGTCACTTTAATCAAAATAATACTAAAAACAGTCAGCAAAGTTCTCACACTCCCATTATATCCAGCACCAAGTACTAGCAAGCAAGTCACTGGACAGGGTATCTGTTTAAGCCAGTACCAGCTCTTGGCTCTGAATATTAATGTGGGTGGCCAAAGTGGGACAACTTGACTAGACTTTGGCACCTGGAGCTCATGCAAGCAGGCACGCCACTGAGAAAGAACTCTCTTCATCGGGCCTCTCTTTGCCAGCTTTTGAGTTTTGTTCTTGTTTTCTGCCTTCTTTTTAAAACAGATGATAGTTAGTGTTTGTTTACAACTGAGAAGAGTGTTTTTTTCTTACCTTTTATATCTGTGATATACTAAATATTTTAAGTTTGGAGTGTTGGAAAGCTGAAGCACTTCAGAAATGGGTTGATAATGGAAACTGTTTAAGGGGTCAACATTTATTTCTGCTGTTCAGTCTCCCTCCTAAAACACATCTTAGTCAAACGGTTTGTTTCTACTGCATGCTTCTAGTTCACTTTCACATCAAACCAGAAGGACATTATTTTTACTTGCTGCTGGGACTAGTACGGAGCCAATATTGCTGCAGAAGGTTGGAAAGATTTTTGTTTTTACTTGCTCACCATCAGAATTGCAGACTAAATTCCCATTGCAGAATGTTGACCATAAGATCTGCAAAGGGAATATTTCTTTTGGTTGTGCTTAGAGCAAATCTCGGCTGTGCTTAGAGCAAATCTTGGCTGTGGCTGGCTTGGCCAAGTGCACAGCGGGGCTTGGAATTGCTATGGAGAGATCACTGGTTAGAAAAGTCTCTTGGTTTATCATTAATGTATTGAAGCTGAGCTGGCCTCCCTGAGCAGCTGATACCATGGAGCTTCAGATGGCATTCTGAAAGAATTTTTTTTTGTCTTGTATTCTTGCATGGTAAGTGAAAGGGCTGGGCTCTGCTTGATAATTCTTCAGCATATGCCATGCAGGTTAAACGTGACGCTCATGGTTAGGACAAAAAGGACAAGGTAGGAAGGTAATAGTCTGCAAAATGCCAAACAGCTTGCGGAATAGTTTCCCAGTAGAACTTGTGGAAGTCCTATCTCAAAAGTAAACCAGATAAAACACACTTGAGACTTATTTGCTGGAATTTGCCCTGTAATTGCACGATCCCTTCTTCATCTCTACTGTGTTCTAATCTAAGCCCTTCAATAATATTACACTGAAGCTTAGCAGTTCATGAAGCCATCCCAGGCTCACTGAGGTCTTGTTTTGCTGATAAAAGTAAACGAGTTCAGCTACAGAATCCTTTTAAAGTCAGCATGACTTGCTGTTCTCCACCTCACTCCATGCTCCTGGTCACAGCTCCACAAAAAAACCCACCTTCCAGGAAGCTGGTCATGTTCGCTGCACTTAGGAGAAGAAAAAGCATTTTGTTCATAATCCACTGTCACACCAGCACATTGTTTTGTTTCTGATGATGGCAGTCTCCTAAATCTGTCATCTGCAGTCAGACAAACAGAGTTTGCAGCTTGCATTGCCTTTGAGGTGTTACTACTTCACATAATATTTTGTTCCTTTGACTTCAGGCAAAAAAGAGTTTGATGCAAAGGAAATAAAAGAAAAACAAAAGACAGAAGGTTGCCATCAAGGTCAGTATAGAGATCAGCTGTCTCAGAACAGGCTCAACACCCTTTCTGTTGCCGTCACTGCTGAGGAGCACAAAATACATATTTGCTGGTGGTAGTTCAATGAAAAAAAGCCTTGTTCAACTCTGTGAGGGTACTGTTAGGAGACAACTCTAGAGGAGAAGCAGAAATCCGGAGAAGAAAGGAGAGCAACAGAGATCTGATAGCAGTGAGTCTTGACCCGAGACAGGGATGAGGAACATCAGGATGCAAGGTGACAAGGGGGAGAATGTAGCCTGAGGGGGATAATAGAGCAGAAACCTGATGGTGAGGATCATTTATCACAAAACCTCTTCGTAATGCAAGCAAACTGCGTCTGTCATACTAGGTCAGTGCAGCTCTGCTCAGAGGGCCTCCCTCTCCAGCCCCAGCTTTCTCCTACTTTTTTTCCTTCTGCTAGCCCTACCTTACATACTTGACCAGTGCAAACAGGACAAAAAGTCTAATAAAGCTCTGGTGTCCCAGGAGTAAAAGAGGCTACTATATCCTACCTAGAGAGGTTGTTTCAGTCATTCAGTGCATGCACAGAAGTAGAGAGGAGCAGAAAGAGCATCTATAGGCCAGCCAAGGTGCACTTGGGGTCCAGAGAACCTCAGTCTGTCAGAGGCTTCCTTGGTAGAGCAGTCCTTAGCTGTAGTCCTGCTTCTTAGACTGAACTCTGCATACGGTCACACTGGTTGGTCAAGGACCTAACACTGCACTCCTTATTGCAGCACCATGAGCTATTTAGTGGCCAATGAACCTCTGTTGTGTTTGCTCCCTTGTCCTCTCCTGGAGGGAAGCGTGGACAGAAAGGGCTGTAGTGGGTAAGGGTTGCTATATGCTTGCTGTAGAAAATAGGGTCAAGATCAGCAGCTTTCTCGTTGTCCTTAGTCTCTGGGAGAGCTCGCTGCAGTCACAGCTGTACTGGAGGAGATCCTGTCTCCCATGTAGTCAAGTTTCACCATTTTTTGGAAAGGCTCTGCGGAGCCACAGAAATGAATCTGAAAGCTTTGGAGCTTTCATTAGGCATGGGAGAGGTGGCGGAAAGTGCAAGACACTGCTGTGACTGAAACACTGGATAAAATCTTTCACAGCATCTTTGTAACTTGTTCAAAACCTTTTGGTCACTTTTTGAGTCAGTTTAAGGTTGGGCAAGGTAAGTGTCCAAATGCTTCTTCCTAATTATCTCTGACAGTAATAAAGAAAATCTTTGATCTTTTAACTTCAATGTTGTATTTTTCAAGATAATATCAGACTGTACGTTCAGGAGATGAAGTTTCTCAGCTGGTTATTTTTAAATTTTGCCTTGGGTACTGATTCTTGTGGGTTAGAAATTCTCTTGCAAAGCATCCCTTGCAGATCATGTAATGTTTATTTGAAAAGGCGCTTCTTTTACTTTGATGCTGATTTTCCCCCAGTACTTCATACAGATGCTGAATTTACTTTCTGCCTTCTGTTGTCACTGCTTCTTGCTAAATGGATTCTCCTCTACTGCTGTATTGTTGTTCTACCTCCTCTTTCTTTTACTTAAGATCCAAATCATGGTATTGTGGTATTTCAGGTTGTTTACTTCTTTTCTGCTGTTTGCAAGCAGAGTATATGTAGTTTTCTTTGCCTTTTAGTTCTATTGGTGCTAAACTTCACTCATGAAAGTTAAGAGTCTCTGAAGGCCTTGGGTTGTTGGAGAATGTTAGCCTGAGGTTTAAAAGGGCTGAGTAGATGTAGTGCATTTGTTTCGTTTCTTGGATCTTTTGAATCCTGTTCTGCTGCATTATAGCGGTCACAAAAGTTAACTAAATATTTAATAAGAATCAGGAAACTATTTTGGATCTTAGTGGAAAAAACAATATTTCTTTACCAACCTGTGAAATATGACTGCTGTTTGCTGGATCTTCAAAATAGGTGTAGAAGGTGTATGGGCCAAATGGATCTTACTGGCACTGATGCAGCCTGTGAAACAACAGAGTGCATCTCTGAAGATGATGAAATAGACATAAGAGAATGATGAGGGTAGAGCTAGAGGCAAGCTGAACAGGGACAGTACAGGCAAGGTTGTGTAGATATACAGCAAGATGTGGGGAGCTGGGGCTGGTTGCAGCTCCCACCGTTCTCTTACTCTTAGTGCCATGTGAGCTGCCACAGCTCAGTGTGGGATCTGGGACCTTCAGCACCCGGAAGGCCCTGGTACCATCTCTCCCTGTCCCTGCTGCAAGACCTCTTGATCTTTTGATGATGGGAACCTTCTGTCAGGAACATTACAGATGCTGTGTCTGATTTAGCAGCATAAGACAGCTTGGGGATTGGGATGTGAGCCTGCCTGCTGTTTGTGTCTGCTTTCCCTGCACACGGAGGAGGAATCTTCATATTTTGTCTGTAAATTGGAAATCTTGCTTGATGAGCACAGTCAGAATTGAAACCAAGAGCTATGAATTGCAGTTGGTTAAATACCCCTGAGCTGTGTGGGCCTCTGGCACCCATCGCTCAGCTGCGTGCTGTGTCTGACATGGGAACACAGCCGCTGGTGGGACAAACTGGGGAGAGTCTAGTGTCTAGTTCCTCACTCCTCGGATGTTAACATACCAGCCTAATAAATACAGGGGGAAGTGCTGTGAGGGGAATAAGCAAGCAGATTCCTGGTGAAATATTGTACAAAAGCAGAGCATCCAAATCTCAGCAGGAAGAAAACAAAGTTAAAGCAGAACCAGCCTTATCCAGTGCTATATATCTGAGCTTTGCTTCCTCCAGATAAATCTCAGTCTCTGAAACATGACTAATGCAGAAGCCTTTGCCCTGCATTAGTGGTGCTTCCATGGCCATGCGCTCTGCTCAGCTCAGTGCTGAGTCCAGCCCTGCATCACCAAACATGCTTTTTGGTAGGAGAGGTTTTGCTACCCTTTTTCTGCATCCCAAATTTGTGGGTCATGTGTGCATTCACTGACACAGTGGGCCTGATTCTTTGCTCCTACGTGCTGATATTGAATTCATTGGTGCTCAAGCGATGATGGCTGGGGCTGTGAGTCCCAGAAAGATGCCATAAAAATGGAGGGCACTTAATCTAGCTGTGGGAGAGAAGTGATTTTTAAAGAGAAGTGTTTATGGGGCTAAATATGGTGTGGGAGTTGATTTTACCATGTGTCCTCATTGCTGGGGAACCCATCTAACTGTTTTCCTTTGGGCTATCAGGAAGCTTTTAAGAACTTTGGAGGAGAAAATCCCCGGAAGGCTTGTAGTAAAGCTTGCAAGTGGCCATATGCTGCTAGAATGTGGTAAGGCATTTGTTAAGTTTTTAGGTGTCCAATTCTTGCTATTGCCTGTAGCAGAAGTGACTGTCTTCTACTGGATAAGCCTGGTATTTGCTCGTACCCATGAATAAAGCCATCAACCAGCCTCATGCCCATGACACAAGTGACTGACAGCTTGAGGTCAAGGAGTACTTAGGAACTGCTGTGCTGTGTCTTCGGTTCCGGGGTGTTTTGAGATGCTTTTGGTTGTTGTGGCAATAGACTGAAGAGTTCTCCCTCCTGCATCCTTGCACTCTCCCTGGGAGTGTTCAAGGCCAGGTTGGATGGGCCCTTGTGCAGCCTAGTCTGGTGGGAGGTGTCCCTGCCCATGGCAGGGGGTTGGAACTGGAGGGGCTTTAGGTCCCTTCCAACCCAACCATTCTATGATTCTGTGGTTGGTAAGATATGGTCCTGCCAAGCTGGCTGCCTGAGATGCTGCCTAACTTCTTTATAATGAAGCAGATGCCTACATTTCAGTACCTTTGTACTGTTACAAAGCCTGTTGGCCACCATGACCCTCCTAACCAGCATGTTTATTATCAGGAAAGCTGTGTTACACAGACAATAGATAAAGTCAAGAGATGTCTGAGTAAATCCCTACTTCTGCTTCAGATAGGATGACAGGGAGTAGCATAGGTCAGAGTTGCTCATGGAAGATGTGAGAGAGATGAAGGAAGCCCAAACTGACTGGAACACATTGGGGGTCTTTGAGCATTTTGGCATTTTCAGCTGTCTAGACCATTTCCTCTCTAATGCAAACAGTAGAGCTAAGTACTGGTTTTGTTGCTTTTTTTTAATTATTTTCTTATTGCTTTTTTATTATTGTTTTATATTACTGGCTCACCTTTAGGAAGAGTTAGTCCTTGCAGACCTTATCTCTTCAATGTTTTCATCATGGGACAAGTTTACTTCCTAAGCACACTGAGCTGTTCCATTCTTTCTTCTTGCATGATTTTACAGTGAAACGTCAACCAATTTTTCTACAAAGGAGAAAATAGGACTGAGAACTCTCTTTCACTTAGCAGCTCCCTTATCTGCAGATTACTGTCATAGCTGAAACATTTACATTTAAAAGAAAAAAACCCAGATTTTAAGATAGGAACATTTTTCAATTAATTTATTTTTAAGTTTTTATATATATATGTAAATCAAAGTATTTTTTATTTGTATCTCTCCATCATCTTATACTCAGACTCAAAGACTTGTCTGCTATACAAAGCAATCTCATGTATTGTAGGGAATGAAGCTGTCACAGGGTGGTTGAGAATGACATGCAGGAAACTTGTGAGAGACAAGGCTGAATTTAAACGCAGACTGAACCTTCCCTTCTGGAACTGGGGAAATGTTTGTGAATCACAGAAATGAGAACTGTCAGAGGCCTTGGGAGTGTCCTCTTCTTCCTGTCATGACATCACAGATTTTGTGCTTTCTTCAAAATGCCACACCAGTCCAACTGTCTTTACCAGTACTGACAGACTGAAGTTGCTACTGACTGTTTTACACCTCTTAATGCATGTGAAAAGGCTTTCTGTAATTCCTCCACCTCTCCAGCAGTATCATTTTGCTGATTCCCACACCATCCTCTGGTCTTTTTCTGCACCACTGCCACTTAGCCAGAAATTCTCTAATTTCTACTTGTTTATATGCTTTCCTCTTCCTAACTCTGTCCCTCTGTACTTGTCTTTATCACATTTCACTTCACTGCTTTCAGATTATGTTTCCACTTTGTAACGATAACATTGAGTCATGATCCTAACAGAATCATCTGTCTCTAAATTGTGTCATCTGCAAATATTCTGTGTATTTTACAGTCCACTATGCAATTTACTAATGAAAATATTGAATAAAACTGGATCCATGACAGACACTTGTGGGAACCATCTAGAAAGACTCTCCAAAGTGGTCAGGAAATCACTGATCATAACTCCTAAAAATTCGTTTTTCAAATATTCATCCAGTTCATAGTAATTCCATGTAGATCTTATTTTCTTAGCTTGCTTCTGAAAACATCACAGGGATTGTGCCAAAACCCTTAGAAAATTAATGGTAGATCACATCTACTGCTTCCCTCTAATCCTTTAGACGCATTACCCTGCCAAGGAAGGAAATAAATTTTGTTTGACAAGATCTTTCCTTGACAAGCCCATATTCAGTGTTCATTATCTTCTTATCCTGTACATATATACGGATGACTTAATACTTTGTTCCAGCTCTCAGAGTTCAGCATTACACTGGCTGGTCCATAGTACTTTAACCTGTCCTTCAAGACAGGTTTTGTTTTGGGTTTCCTGGGCGTGTTTTTGCCCAGTTCCTATCCTCTCAGACCTCTCCTGTTTTCTAGTTTTCATAGATAATTACTAATGATTCAGAGATTGCTTCAACTGCTCCCTGCAGCAGCCTAGGTTGAATTTCATCAGACCTTGCAGAGTTGGATATATGTGTCTTTTCTGAGCATTCTGGCTTGTGCTCCCTAAAGCTAATTTTGTTAAATGTCTACTTACAATTTATCGTCTTATTTGGCACTCAAAGAAGGACGGCCTTAGTACTTCTGCCTTACCTATGGTTTGTTATCAGACCTGCTTTCCTCTTTACAAACAATAAATGGGCCTAGGAGGCAGAGGCTCCTGTGTACCTTTCTGGCATACCTCATTTTGGCTCCATGCAGGCACTTGCCTCAAAAAGTCACTTTACCCTCAAAAGAGTCTCCAGCTTCTTCCCCATGCAGGTTTCTCAGCAGTGACAGGAAGGTTTTAGTACCCTCCAGCTCCTGAAGCTTGCTTTTCTCCATGAAGTTTCTGGATGTGCAAAGACTCTCAGGGCTGACGGTGGCATCCCAGCTCTCCCCGTATAGCACACCTGATTATTCCTCTCCAGGGTGTCTGCTCCTCTTAAGTTGTGGCTGGATTCATCCATTTGCTGTGCTTTTACCAACACTGTTTCTGGAGCTCAGGGTTGTGGATGGGGACACAAACTAAGCTTTCACTGCAGGGCTCCTGAGAACAAAATCAAGGACTAGTGCCTTCTATGACAATATTGACCAAAACTCTTGTTTCTTGGAGAGCTTTCACTCTCGCTAGATGGTCCACAGAAGAAATACTGTCTGTGTAATAGACAGGAATAGTAAAAAGCCCTGTTAGGAACCAGCAATCTTTTCAGATGAGCATGCAGCACAGGGCATAATCCCTTTATGCTGTACTCTGCTATCCTGTCTCCAAGGTGGACGTGCTGGTCACCCCATGATTCTGACTGAGGGGCCAGCTGGGGCTTACCATGACTTGTCCCTGCCTACCTGCCTGGGTTTATCTTTGTGAGGAAGCCCAGACCCATACGCAGCCAGGGCACAGCTGAATCTTCTTCTGCCACAGTGGTATATTATGACCAAAATGCAGTCAGGACCCAGGAGCTCCTTCTCCCCCAAGTACAGACTTAGCCAAAGAGTCTGGCTGGACTGCTTTGACCTAAATCTTGGAGCAAGCAGTCTGCACTCAGTTGTCACAGGTCTTTAAAATCTTCATTATTGCTTTGAGTCAAAGTGAGTAATCTGGATTGACCTCACTCTTTGCCTTTATCCCATGATGAGAAGGGAAGCTTTCTATCTTCCTTCTTCCCACCTCCACAAAGGACAACTTGTACTGCTGCTCGAAGTTAGCAGTGAAGTCTCCAAATGCTGCCCTGCTCCTCAAACTTGCTCTGCTTGTCTCTTGCTGCATAGAGTGATGCCGGAATTGCTTTGCAGGTGAGTGAAGTAGTCTGTGTGACCAAGTGGATAATTTTTGTTGTTCTCTTATGACTGGTGGCAGAAGAGCCATGGTTTTTGTATGTACTTCTCCAGGTGCCTGGCCTTGACTTCACTTGTAGTAGCTGGCTGAGGATCCTCAGTGATGTGGCAAGGCCCACATATCATGCCAGGCTGGGAAGCATGGTAGGCAGCAAACAAAGAATAGCTGGCAGTGTCCTTGATGCTTTGGAAGCAAATGTCCTTGAAGCATTTGGAGGCTTTGTTATAGATGCACTACTTTGTCTCAGCAGCAAAGAAGGACAAACTATTTACTCCAGCCAAACAGCAAATCAGTGGGCACAGAATCAGCTAATGGTCTTAGGTGACTGTCACTGCAGCAGACCCCTTGGGCAAACAGCAGAGGCAAGTGAGTCAGAGAGAGGAATAAACAAAAAATGGCAGTTTGTCATTGGCAGGATGAGAATATGAAATATTTCTTCTCCACTTGTAATAACTTGATGCTTCTGGATGCCATTCTGCTGAAACTTGCTCATGGGAACCAACAAGAAACACATTTGGAGGTGACAGAGGGAAGAAATGAGAAGTGCTTCTTAGCTCAAATGAGAGACTGCTCTAGCGGAGTCCAAGAGAATATTCGCACCAGAGGACAGCAGAGATCAGCCCAGCTCCAGAAGATGTGACCTATAAAGCAATTTATCATAGGTCAGCCCTTCAGTATGAGCTCTCAACATGATTTTGAAGCAGACTGAAAACCAGGATAACAGTATAGTGAAATGGAAAAAAGTATCCTCTACACAGCCCAAAGGAGCCCACTGTTGGACTAAGATGTCTATGTTTGAATGGATACTCTTGGTTGGAGTTTGGTCTGTCTGGCTCTGCAAGTGTCCATAGTGATTCATTGCCATCTGGTGACCTAGGCCACTGTGTGATGGATGCAGCCAAACTGCCTCCGTGAGAGCCTGTGTCCTTGCTAAATCACAGCACATGTTCAGCTCTTCTACCCTGAGAAAGCCCCAGAACTCTGCTGGCACTTTGCTCTGGCCCAAGCTTGTGCATAAAGATACTGGCGAAATGCAATGTTGACAGTGGATTTGTGTCTGTGCTTTGCTGCCAGGGCTAGAGTGAGCTGAGGGCTGAGTCCTTCTCTATGTTTACATGCTTGCTCAAGGAGCAGGGTGCTTGCCAGTGGGAAGCCTCAAAGAAAAAGTCTTCAGCCAGTGTGAGTGTAAGGAGCAGTGTCGGAATGAGAAGTGCTTTTAGCCCTGTGTGCCCAAGATATAGGGGAAACAGGGTGCCTGGGAGAGCCTAGAGGGGCTGGGAAGCACATGTGCTCCTGTGATGCACAGCTGGGCTCTTGGAAGAGCCTGTGGCCCCATTCAGCTACTGAGCCATCTGGGTGAACTCCCTGAGCTGCTGCACTGGGCAGAGTGACAAGAGCTCTGAGAGGTGCCCAAACGGCTGCGCCTAGAGCTCAGCAGTGTATTATAAAGAAGCTCTTGAAGGACTGAAACAACTACACGTGTCTAAAGCTGAGTACTAGAGAAAGGCAGAAAGACCAATTAATATACATAAAGTGAAGGTGCAAAATGAGCTGTGATTATCCTGGGAAAGGGAAAATATTTGGGAAGTACATTAAAAGTTAAGTGAGTAAAGAATATAGGCTCATTATTAAAGGAAGTGCTCAGTTAATACTGAGCAGTATGGAGAAGGATGAAATATTTGATCCTGTATTGTTTAACCTTACAATAAGGGTCTGAGACTGGCTGCCTAGTATGATTAATGTAACAAGAAGATGAAAGTACAAGTCTGAATAGGGAAAAAGCATATTAAATAATATTTAGGTGAGACAGGTTCTTGCTCATCAGCAAGATCAGCTTAAACATAGTCTGGAGTACCCTAAGAAGTGAGAGCAATTTCAGACTGTCAACAAGCATTTTAGGGAGGCTTGGAGCTACATCCATTCCCTACTTTAAGCAGAGGCTGATGTTGAGGTGAAAGTCCATTTACAGCACTGAGCTGATTGAGTACCTTGACCCAGAGGCAGGGCTGGGATGTGCTTTGGAGCATGAATGAAGGAAAGCATCACTCTGCTGTTGTCTATGGACTCACACACATCGAGGTACCTGTGACGCAGGTGGACTGGAATATGATACATAACAAGGTCTGCTGTCATCAATCTCAGAACAATCTTCAGTGATGCTGTAGAGCCAAAGTCTGGCACAAGAGATTTCGGCAGGTACTTTCCTCAGAGGGATTGTCCTTGCATGCAGGAGGAGTAGTTGCATGGAAAGGGTACCAGGGCCCAGAAACCGGTGTCTGGACAGTTCACCCAGAGCAGAGGCATCCTAGGCCAGCCACAGGGACTCACAAAGTGTGGATGATAATGCAGCAGTGCATCAGGCCACCTCAGCATGGCCATGCAAAGGAGGAGAGGTCTTGAAGGGCGGCAGGAAAAACATCTGGAGGAAAACTGTATGACTGGACCTGGGAAATTACTGTCCAGCCAGACCAATCTTGATGACTGGAAAAACACTGGATCAAATGGCAAAACCATTTGTAAATGTCTAGATAATAAGGTGATTCAGAGAAGCCAACATGGATTTGTCCAGAATAAATTGTTAAGCCAGTATAATTTCTTTTCTTTCTTTTGTTTCAGAGAAATGGGCCTCATGAAGAAGGGGGAGGCAGTCAAGATTATCACCTCTATCCATCTTGACTTGACTAAAGCTTTTTGATCCAGGCTCACACAGTGATATTCTTATAACCAAAACAGAAAAATATGAATTAGGCAAAATAACCATAAAGAAGCTGCTGGGGGTAGCTCAGGCAATATACTCAAAGAGCAGTTCTTACAGAGTTTGCTGTCAGACTCTGAATATACTTCAAGTGAGTCCCACCAGCTGTCAGTGCTGGTCCTCTTTTGATCAATACTTCCATTAACAACTCCTATTACAGAATAAGGAAGCCCGCTTGGGAGAACAAGGCACTTTGCAGGACATGATTATGTTCAAAATGATCTTGATAAATTGGAAGAGAGGCTCAAAATCAATGCGATGAAATTCAATAAAGACAAGAGCAAATACTATGTTTAGAAAGGGGAAATTAAATGCACAAATACGAAACAGGATGACTGGTTAGGCAGCAGGGTGCCAGAGGGGAAGAGCGTAGCAGATCATCGCCAATGGTCAGCAGTGCAATACTGTTGCACAAAGATATGTGTTATTCTGATTTATTAGCAGGAATGTAAGATAGAGGAAGTTGTAACTCCCATCTGCTAGTACTTTGGGGTGGCCCTATACTACCTGTCTGCAGCTGCAGAGAAGGACTGATGAAGAGCAAGAACAGGAATGTTGGAGGCTTTGGAGAGCAGCAGTGGAAGCAATTGATTTTGTTGGGTTGGGAAATAAGTGAAAGGAGCAGTGACACAGCAGCCTTTTCTTACACATTTGAAAACTGTTACAGAAAGGGAAATAAACCATTGTTCACTGTGTCCACTTGGGGAGATGGTGATGAGTAATTGGCTTGACTTATGGTAAAGGACATTTCCTATATAAGGTCGATTAAACAATGATGTGTCTGCAGGGAGGTTGTTGAGCTGCCTGGGACCAGCGTATGAGAATTGTCATCAATGGGAGAGGTGTGTCTGATCGTACCTAAGAGCAGAATAGGTATCCTTTGCATTTCCCTCCAAACCCTGTGTTGCCATTGTGGCTTTGCTTAGGACAGTACTGATTGCGAGGTTGCCACTGGAAGGAATTTGTTCCCAGATCATATTGTCAGGGGCGTTCCTCAAGCAGTTCATTTGCTTCTGGAGTCATCTGAGTGTTTTGGCTGGTTTGTGTAAGGTTGACCTGGGGATGTGATAATGCCTTTGTCTTTCTTCTTGTCTACCTCTGGCAGACTTTATTTGGGTTTTTCAGGCACTGAATGACCAAAATGTTTTTCTTTCACATAGAGCAGGTGTCATTGGGGCTGTGGTACTCCAGTGCTGGCAAAGAGATCCTTGGTGGAGAATTAATACGAAGGGAAGGAGTTGCTTATTAGTCAATGTGCATATGCTGCATGAAGCACTCCACAGTTGAGCTTTGGCAAGCTGAGAACTAGCCAGAGGGGTTTGTGTTTGTGGTAGCAGGTGTCACCTTACACAAAAGGCAGGCAAAGTGCTCAGGTAAGCCTCATGGCTAGGATGATTTTGACCAATTGTATTTTGTCAGTGTGAGTGAATAACAGCCTCCATGGTATGAAAACTCATGAGGCATTATTTCTTTTGTAGGAATGACATTAGAAATGGGAATTTTCAAATCAGGTTGGACAAATGGTCAAATATCCTGCTGGACAGGAGCCATTATCGGCTGCCATAGAACAAGATGATAGTGTTCCCTTACTAAGAATGAATGGATTATTGTCCTGCTAATCTGCTGCACATAGCAGTGAACATGCAGGTTTGATCTTTATTTTTCTATGAACAAATAGGAATTTCAATAGTTTCAGCTTCTTTCTACATAAATTTAGGTTTTAAGAAATAACATGCTAGGCTCTTCTAACAGCAATGAGTTTCACATGCTAATTTTGCACTGCTAAAATAGTCAGGTTAAAGATCACACTGAAAAAAATAGTGGCAGATCCTTGATTTTATTACAGGTCTTATTAGGATCAGGCACAGCAAATGACTTGCTGCTCGGTATTTACTTGTCTCCTTTCTGCTATGTACACACACTTTCCTTTCTCATGTGATTCTTTAATCTTACTGTATCACAACTGAACTTTTGCTGTAAATTATGTCCTGCAGCCAAAATCCTGGGTTGATTATCACATGCTTCTGGAAAGAATGAATTTCTTGCCACCATGCACACAATTGCCTGGTTCTCATCAAACACCCCACCCTGCACAGAACAGATATTGCTAATGTTAGGAGGTTAGGCCCTGTTCTTGGGCCTCTGGGAGCAGTGAAAAGACCGGTTCTGAGCAGCTGCCTGGTTTGATTGCAGTATCATGAAGGCTAATTACTCTAATAAGCATTTATGGAATTCAGAGATCAGGAGAAAAGAGATCACAAACACTGTTAAGGTGTCAGAGGTTTTGAAAGAAAATTTGAAGTACTAAGTGCCACTTTCTGTTTTCTGAAGTTCAAGCTAACGTCACTGAGTGCTGCTGACAGTCATCTGAGCACAGATCGTGGTGCCCTTGCGGGACTGTCTTCAGGCTGTCTGTGAAATGTACCTAACTCAGCTGTAGTGGACTTCTTTGAATCTGGGAGCAGTAGCCCTAGCAAATCAGCCTGCTTGCTTTCTGGGGCTGATGACTCCACCTGTCCGTGTAACGGGCAAAGACAAGTAGTTGTGACCCCTAACTGAGCACCAGTAGTAGAAAACTTGAATAACTCTCTGTAAAAGAGAGGTCATTTGGAGTGGGAAAGCCTTGGGGAAAAGCTCTTTGCTTGGAGAATGCTGAAAGCAATTGGCATTGGGAAAAAAACCCGTGAGGTCATGATAGCATTTACACTGTCAGTCACCTCTAGATGAGGTTTCTGCAACACGTTGTGTTAAGCACAGACATAAAGACTGAGGAGTTGTGTCTGCACTGGGTGATCAGGGTGGACTCCAGCCTTCATCCATATATTTTCCACTGATGTGATGGACTCTCACTTCACTGTAGCCTGGGTGCAAAATGTCACAGTGTACTTGGCAAGAGCAGAGCTGGGGGCTTAGCTGCAGCTGCTCCTCCACAGCTCAAGCAGAGCTCACTAATGAGTGCCTGGATGCATGCTTTGATAGTAAGAAAGCTGGAACTCCCTTCACAGAGTGTCTGGACCAGCTCTGATCCTAGTGTGTGCATTGTGTGCACAATCTGGATAGTCTAGACCCACTCTGACTGCAGTATAGGTATGTGTCACCAGCATTTGCCCTCCATGTGCAGCTCAGGGTGTTGCTGGGTTCAGGCTTCAGTTTTCAGATACTGGAGAGCTCCTTTTCTTGCTGTGTGGTCCTGTCCTGGTAGAGGATATCTGAGCCACTTGTGCTGACTACTCCCAGGTTTACATGGCAAAGCCTTTGCACAGTATTTTCATGGGATCTACTGTCTTGAGAAATAGCTTCCCCTACCTCAAGTGAGGTTTGCCTTAGAGGGGGACTGGGAAGCGTCGCTGTTTTTCCCAAATATTTGGAAAAGTAGACTGAAGAGGAAGAACATGAGTTAGAGGAGAACTGTGTTGGACACACAAATAAAAACATCGTATTGTCAGACAAATTTAGAGTGGCATTTTAAAAAGCTCTGATTCGAAACATGACCCCATTTTCTGTGTCCAGTATGAGACACATTGGTCACATGTTTGTAACCAGTTCCCCTGAACTCTGCATTTCACCTTTTAAACTAAAACTCCTCACTACATGAACCCCTTCATCTGAAGCAGCTGCTGGTGATCAGCATTGTCAGCAGTGGCTCATGATCTCAGGGAGGATTTCCTGGAATAGATATACCAAGCATATTTTGTACACCATGGCCAACCTTGGAAATCATTGGTCTCCATATGTGCCGTTGAAGCTATCTTTTTATCGTTAGTTGTTTGTTTTCTGGAACATACTGAATTATGCCATTCCTTTAATGCCAGATAGCAGAAGTCATTCCACTTGGAGACATTATTTCTACTGTGCAAGGATGTTCAAAGGTATATGCTACTTGAGACTTTTCAGTATCATCTTATGGACATGAAACTGGCATTTTGAAGTATTCTCAGATGGAGTCCTTTTGCATTTTATTTTTCCTTCCTTGGAATAGTATGTTCTAGGTAGAAAATCTACTCACTAGAGGATTAATTACCCTTTGCTGAGTCTCTTGCTGCATTTACATGCTCCACAGAACTTCACAGTATAAACAATTCTACGAAAGAGAATTAACACTGTTTTTCCCAAGGAAGCATCATCAGAATACACAATCTGTGTAATTAAAGTATCGAGAATGCTGCTTGTTTTCTGTAAAAGTACTAAATGAATAGCTGGTTATAGAGTATTCGGTAAGCTCTAGGATAATCATGCGCATTTATCATGTTTATGGAATTATATTTAAGGAAATGTATCTGCTGCACTGCTTGAACAGGAACAGATAGACATTTAAAAACCTCAACAGAACCTGCTGAAGTGCTTGTTCCCATCCTGAACTGACAGATGCCCATAGGAGTGTCTGCTGACAGGCCCAGTGACAAGTCATCCTTTTCCCTTCAGTCTGATTGAATTCCCAGATCTGAAAATCGAGTGTTCTTAATGCTTTTGGTCTAACTGAAATGTCTCTTCTAAACTGTAAGCCATTTATCTGAATTTTAATCTCTCCTGCTGAGCTGTCACAGTCAAAAAGCAGATCTTCTTACTAAGCACATAGATGCTCTGAAAGTGTAGGGAGCTTTTTGATTTTAATAGAGATGTTTTCATGTCCCTGAAACAGAAGAGTACCAAGGACCCATGTTACATGTTTTCTGCAAGGGCTCATCTACACCCCACGTAGGGACAGAAAGCTAATTTGAGGTTCCCTGGCTGAAGGGTGGCCATATGGCGCTGCATTTGGAGTAATTAGCCAACTGGGAAGGGGTTAGTTTGTGTGGGGTCAGTGATGTACTCTGGAGCCTTGGAGATCTTTCTGTGGCACCACTGGTGGTGTTTGGAGATGTCTTATGGATCCCTGGGGTGGTGTTGTACTGTAGTGTAGAGCAGGGGTGTCAAACTCATTTTCAGTGGGGGCCACATCAGCCTGTTCCTACAGGGTAGTGCGCATCACACGCTGCACACGTGACCAGTGCAGGGGCGAGGAGCTCAGCACTGCAGCTGGGTAGAAACAAGGCACTAGGCTGGGTAAAACAAAGCAGAGGGCCAGATTCGGCCTGCAGGCCTTTTGTTTGCTACCTGTGGTGCAGAGAGCCACATAGCTCAGGTGCCTCACAAGGCCCATCCTTGATGGCAATGCTGTTGCTGCTCCAGGAGATGGTGGCGAGTAGGTGCAGATTCCCCAGGTGTGGGGCTTTGCCTCGTCTCTAGAGCATCCCTGCAGGATAATGAGTGATGGCAGTGCTGGGGACACTTTTGAAGCTGCCTGGGGAGGTCAGGGTGTTCATACATGCTATGCACCAGCAGCCCTCCAGAGGGGAAACCAGAGGTTCTTTAGGAGGGATTTTAGAAAACCCTACTGAGGGCGTGGAATTCTGTCCCGCTAAGGTTGAGTGCCCTGTGCTGACTGCAACTGTCTTCTTGTTTTAAGGTCAAGTGGCAGAATAATGACCTGTGCAACAATTTGAACTTCTTCTCTGTCTCCTCAGATGGGCGGATTGTTTCATGGACTTTAGTTAAGGTAAACAGTGGATGTCTATTTCTTTTCCCAGCCCAATTATAACCAGTTACCTCCAAAGCTCAATGATGCACTAGTTTTATGTTTACTGTATTTTTTATAATGAGCTGCTGAAAAGGCATGGGAGCAAAAGATTGCAAATGCAATCCCAACAGGTGCTGGGGCTCCATGTTAAACTCTGAAATGAGCAGAACAGCCTACTCCTTGCCCAGGACCTATCGTTCATCCTGCCTGCACCTGGAGCACCCCATGGCCCTGAGTACAAGACATCATTTTCCTGCTTTCAGCTGCAGAAATTCAAAATTGATCCTTGCTCTGAAACGTCCCTTTTTTCCTTTTCCTTTGGAGAGCGAAGGTTCAAATTTCTCCCCTTCTGGACATGCAGTGGGATGACAACATGCAACCAGACAGACAAAGGATTTCTGCCTGCCATGGCATTGCCGGCCCATACCCAAGATAACCTCTGTTAACTCTTTCCCATGCATTGCCTTTGGTCACTTTTTCTTTTGGAGTACATATGTCAATAGAAATTTAGAATTAATGTCCCTCAATGATGTTAGAACATGGTTTCAGAGCCATGACATTAGATTTATGTCTCTGAATCTCAATGTGCTTTTTTTCTGTTGGCTATTTGATTTTACGTTTTGAAGATTTCAAAATTTTTTACTTAAAAAATAATTGAATTGCCCTAAATATGAATTTGAAGCAGCAGTTCCATTATTACCGAGCAAGCAACAAAATTTCTTTACATCCTCAGATGCTCATTTTTTTTGAGCTGTTATACCAAGCTACTCAAAGCTAGACAGTTCTGAAAATTTTGACCTTGCTACCACGGGCAGGGCTTCACATCTAACATTATGTATAAATCTTAGTCTCATGTTCACTTCAAGGGTGGGACTCTCTTGTGATGAACACAGCAGGCACATGCAGCTGGCATTGAGTATCAACTAAGTTGTTATTTGTAAACTCCCCCAGGTTCATACATGCAGCTTTAGACACAAAAATCCCTCCTGCAAATGTGTCCTAAGTCCTTTCCCCAAAGAGCTCTCAGAGCTCCCTAAATAGGAACAGGATAACATTGTCCCAGCATTCGGTTCCTGTTTTATCCCCTATATAAACATTTATGTTAGGTGGGTCACTACAGCTAAACACATCCAGATGAGGTGATGGGCAGTTTACAGCTTTCAGTTCAGCCCAAGTAACTGAATGTGCTCAGTCTGCTCCTCCTAGGAGGCAAGAAACACTGAATTAAGCCTCTTTCTTCAGAGAAGTGCCACAACTAGGGCAACTTGAGTCTGCAGATGGACTTTGATGGCAACTCACTTGGTAGAGGGTCTTTTGCAACGCTTCTGTGAGTCATCTGTGCTTGACTGTGTTCCCACATCGTACTCTGTATTTTTTTTTGTGTAGATACACCTACTTAAGCATCCTTGGTGTGACTTCTAAGACTAGAAACCACTTAGCACAGTTCCATTTCTACTTATTCCTTGCACTTCTGTTACAAACTTGGCCACATTTGTGTGAAAAGCACTTTTTTTTTTTTTTTGTTTTGGGGTGAAGGTACCTCTGAAATTGCCAGAGCTGGTATGTTTTAGCAGGCAGGGCTGGAAAACAGCTGAGTTTTAGGTGCTGTCTGATTTCTTTTTTTTTTTTTTGGATAGAGATTCAACGGGGAAAGCAAGATACAGAATGAAAAGGGTGGTTTTTTTTACAATCTATGATTTTGTACCCAGCAAGGAGAAATGGACAATCTGCTTGAATTCCAGTTTTACAGAACAGTCTCTGAACATTATTTAGAATAAAACTGAAGAGACTCCGGAGGTCTTCTGTTCTGCAAATCCATAGTGCAAATAGGGAATAAATGAGACAGAGCTTCGTTAATCTTTTTGACAGGACTATCCAGAAGTAAAGCTTCTTCAAACACTGTTAGCTGTTTGACACTTCCAAAGCTGAGAGCAGAAAGCGAATAAATTCATTCTTACTTCCAGCTGTATATTTGGCAAGCCACACTCAAAATTGGGGTAGAAGAGTTGTCAAATGTTAGGTAGGGGCAGTTGATCTGCCTTGACCATAGTAGTTCTCTCTGTCAGAGATAAGCACAATCGCTTTGGAAAAACTGCATGAGACAGCAGGTGAGCTGTGTGTGCTTAAGCTATTGTCTTGGCTTGGTTTCAGCTCATGAAGAAGGTGTAAAATGGTGAGTAATGATGCGGGACTCACACTGCTGTCAGAGTCACATCTAGGAATCAGTTGGGATGCAGCCTGGCACTGCTTCTTGGGCTGATCGTCAGCAGTCCCAGGTTTAATTAGAAGCCATAGTTGACCCTTCCTACTTGACCTAGAGCTAAGTTACTGAACAGCTCTGGGCCTCCTTTATCACTTGAGGTAAATAACAACTAAAAGGAAACAGGCAGCTGCAAGGCCTGATTCACTAATGCTTGCAAACTGCTTTGCAATTGTTAGGTAGAAGCAACACACTATTGTTTAGTATTCCTGGAAGGCCAAACTGTCAACAGTCTGTTTACTCAGAGGAATATGTGAATGGCTTTAGCGAGGAACAGCCCCAGGAACAGATGCATTTTCCAGGCTGCTAAGCTGGGTACAAAATAAAGGCGGCACAACAGGGAAGTCTGCACTAGTAAGATCCTTTTGAATGTGAGAAGCTACAGAAGCTGTCTACAGAGGCCTCAGCCAGGTGGAGGTGCTGAAAGGCGTCTTCAGAGAAAGTCTACAAAAAGGTGTGTGCTTACTGATAAGGTCTTGTGTGGTTTGTCTTTCCACTAGAACAGAGAGCAATCGTGATAGCACCTCGCTGCCCAGATCACACATCTGACCTCTCTTAGACACACTGTGTGTATCACCATGGTCAGCAGCAGGCAGCTTCAAAGCTTCTTTTCAGACCAGACTCGAGTGGCTACCAGCTATGGCTTGGAGACCAGCAGATGTCCTCTGGAGAGCAGGCAGACCTAGGAGCCTGATCAAGTGCCTGCTCAGCATGTCCAGACTGCACTCGCAGCAGTTCATCAGCACTCCTGATTGGACTGAGCAGCTTGTGGAATATGCTCTGTTCCTGGATGCTCTGAATACTGCTCTTTCCAATTCTAGTATGTATACACCAGCATATATGGTGTCATATATACATCACTGCTGCCTTTACCCAAAGAATTTGACTTGATATAACCCACATGCTGCAGGAAGAGTCACTAACAGGAGGTAGGACTCTGCTGGCTGGGAGTCTGTCCTGCTTCATGCTGTTCTCTCAGAGAACAGTTACTGTCATTGATAGGTCAGGGCATGTGGGTGTGCAGCAGTGCAAACTGGAGAGAAGGAAGTAGATTATTTTCTGCAGTTTGAACTTTCTTGATCTTTCTGTAAAAAAAAAAAACAAAATATGATTAAAATGTCTTATTGGACACTGTCCCCTCTGAACTGCAGTACTGAACAGATACTCACAAGATCTTTTCCCACCTTCCCTAACATACATTTCCCTGGGATTCACTTTGCTGGGTAGAATCTTTTTCCACCAGAGTCCTGCTCTGGGCTTAGAGAAGGTCTCACTAAAGCTTGATTCACTGAGCTAAGAAGTTATGTTTTTTCTCGCAGTGCTCCCATGAGAAATCTGCAGATTCATGAAAACATCCAGTCCTCAGCCCACACTGCTCACTAATTTAATCTTTAGTTCTTTGTTCTTTTTATCAGCCCCAGGGTATTCTTATATTCAAAACCAACTCGGTTCTGCAGTGCAGTGGTATTTTAATTCCCAGTGCTAGTCTAAAAACGGATCTTTGCCCTCTCTTAGTTTTCTCATGCTCACCCACATTGTGTCTATTTTCATCTGTCTTCTGTCTTCCACCTAGACTGTACACTCTGTAGGACACAGCCTTTTTGCCCTGTGTTCGTACAGCACCAGCGGTGAAAGCTCTTTAGAGCTCTGCTGATAACAGCAGCATTGGGCACTTTTCCCTTGGAGGAGCTTGTTGCTAGTTGTTGTTGTTTATTTGAATCTCAGAGCCCTTAAGGGTGGGAGTATTGGGAACTGAGGCTGCTCTGGGGGTAGAAGAAAGGTGCTAAGAAGCAAAGACTGGCAAGGTGGTAAGTTACTATCCATTAGTGCGGGTTTCAGTTAACTCTGTGATAGTACGCAATCTCAGTCTTAAATGACATACAGTGATTTCACTTAACACAATGATTTAAGCTGACAGTGTAACCCTCCACCCAAAAAACATTGACCCCCAAACCCAAAGCTTTCCATGTCGGCTGCATGTGCCTGGGTGACATACCAGTGGCTCTCAGTCCAGGGCACCAAAGCATCAGTTTCCTGGAGGTTTTACGTAAAACAATGCCTTAGCAAGTTGCCAACTGTGAGCATGAATCATTAAGCAACTTTTGGACAGCTTTTTAGAATTCCTCCATAAAATTTGCCATTTGAAAGTGCTGAATGTCTATGTATTGTTGCTGTAAAGCCTGTTATTCATGTGGAATCTCCTCTGCCTGCAGAATGAGCTAGTTCATACAGATGTCATCAAGCTGCCAGAAGAGGGAACAACGAAGAGGCCAGAGGGGCTGCAGCTGCAAATGTTTGGTAGGAGACCAAGTCCTTGCCGTGCTGATAAATTATTGACACAAAGCCTCTAATCACTCACTCTGGGGAATTAAATTGGGAATGGGGTGTTGAGATGGAAAGGAGCTGAAGAAGGGTTACGCCTCCTTACTTTCATCATGTAGTAGAGCAAAGATTGTCTAGAGCAATCGTTACTAAATGAGACAAGTTTTGCTGGTTACTTCTTTCTTTTACTTGTAGAAAAAAAATAATATTAATTAAAACCACATCCATTTAGTGGGCTATCCCAATGTGAACAAGGCACAGACATTACTTGTATTTGTCAAAACTAAGTCGATTTTGTTCTTCCTGCCAGACATTTATCTGGAGTGGCCAAATAAGGATGAAAGGCAACCTTTGCCCTTTCCTGAGTGCACTGCTCCTGCAAACAGTGGTGGGCTGTGCCTCATCAGGTTTTAGCTCTCTAAAAGCACGGCATCTATTCTGACTGCTGTGTTAGGCTCCTTCCATGCAAGGCGGAGACAGTGCAGTTCTTCTAGGCTGAATCCCCTCATCCTGACTGTATTGTGTTTGAGATAGGATGGGATGAGTCAGCTCTGGAGGTCCTGGACTACACAAGAAGCCTTGAAGAATCCTTTAATCATCCTGCAGCACCTGCTTTTGGCTGTGATGCTGTGGCCTGGGTTTGCTCTGCATTTAAGGATTGCTGCATTTCTAGGCTAGTAACTGCTGAGCAATTTGTTGAGAACGTTTGCATTGCCACATGTGTTGCAAGAGACCAACTAAAGCAATAGGCTGCGGAACTCCCAGGGGCTTTGGGATTAAGTATGTGTTAGTGTTACTGGGAAATGAATTTTCAAAGACTTGTCTTGCATATTTAACAATCTGTCTAAATGTTAAAAATGCAGACAGTATTACAGGGTCAAAACAACTTTAACAATTCCTTTGAGGACTACGTTTTGTTGATGTTTAAGGTGTAATGTTTAAGACAGCTGCCTTTATAGTAGGTTCTTTGTAACTATGTGCTTCTGAGCCTTGTGTGCTTGTTCCTGTTCCTTGTGATCGCTGTGGGTGTCCCTGCTGGTCAACAGCCCCAAGTTGCTCTGGCACTCATCAGACATCTCACGTTCTGCTCAAGGACCCTGCTGGAATTTTCTTTCACCACCACGTGAAATGGCTTTATTGGGTGATGCTGCATCTGCCTCGGGAGCAGAAGCCACAAAATCTCAAGGAGTCACATCCTGTTCTGGTTGACATCTGATTTAAACACAGTTCACAAAGTAGCTCAATTCAGGGCTTTTGAAATTAATAGGGTCCTTCTGTGACTGGGAGAAATTTTCTTCCCAAATCAAATAATTTGCTATTGGTTTTAGTGAAGTGAGCCTACTAAATGGCTTTGAGCTAAGGATGAAAAGAGCACAGGGAGGTATGATGCACTGTTTCCTCTCTGGGCTCTTTTATGCATGGGAAACCATTTAAATTTTTGCAAATACTAAACAAACAAGAGAAACCTGTCCTTCTCCAATAGGAGGCAGACATGGTACTCACGAGTCTTACATTTGTACTAGGCATTTTAAATTCTTACCAAAGTGAATCCTGGGCCAATCTGTTCTTCCAGTTCCCTTCCAGTTCTTCCAGTTCCCTTTTCATAGAATCATTGAATGGTTTGGTTTGGAAGGGAACTTTAAAGATCATCTAGTCCAGCCCCCTCACAGTGGGACATCTTCAATTGAATCAGGTTGCTCAGAGCCCATCCAACCTGACCTCGAATGTTTCCAGAGATGGGGCTTCTACCACCTCTCTGGGCAACTTGTTCCAGTGTTTCACCACCCTCATGGCAGAAAAGGTCTTCCTTATATCTAGTTCAAATCTATCCTCTTTTAGTTTAAAACCATTAGCCCTTGTCCTGTTGCAACGGACCCTGCTTAGATAGTTTGATGACATATTTTTTATAGACCTCCTTTAAATATTGAAAGGCTGCAAAAAGGTGTCCCTGGAGACTTCTCTTTTCTAGGCTGAACAAGCCTGATTCTCTCAGCCTTTCTTCACAGGAGAGGTATTCCATCCCTCTGACCTCCTTCAGATCCATTCCAACAGGAATCTTTCATGTACTGAGGGAAATATTGCTGAATGCAGTACTCCAAGTGGGTTCTCACCAGAGCAGAGTAGAGAGGCAGGATCACTTCCCTGGACCTGCTGTCCACGCTGCTTTTGATGAGCCCAGGATATGATTGGCACTTGCCAGGATATGATTGGCAAGTGCATGTTGCTTTCTCATGTCCAGCTTCTCATCCACCAGTAACCCAAGCCATTCTTGGCAAGGCCGCTCTCAATCCATTTATCCCCCAACCTGTCTTGACACTGGAAGTTGCTCTAATCCAGATGCAGGTCTTTGCACTTGGCCTTGTCGAACCTCATGAAGTTCACATGGGCCCACTTTTCAAGCCTGTCCAGGTCCCTCTAGATGGCATTGCTTCCCTCCAGTATGTTGACCGCACCACTCAGCTTGGTGTCATCTGCAAATTTGCTGAGGGTGCACTTGATCCCACTGTCTATGTCATTGATGAAGATATTAAACAGCACTGGCCCCAGTACTGACCTCTGAGTGACACTACTTGTCATGGACCTCCATCTGCACACGGTGCCATTCACCACTACCCTCTGGATGTGACCATCCAACCAATGCCTGATCCACTGAATGTCCACCCATCAAATCCATCTCTCTCCAATTTAGAGAGAAATATGTTGTAGGGGACTGGGTCAAATGCTTTCCAGAAGTTCAGAGAGATGACATCTATAGCTCTTCCCTTGTCCACTGATGTAGTCGGTCCATCATGGAAGGCCACTATGTTGGTCAGGCAGGAGTTGCCCTTGGTGAAGCTGTTCTGGCTGTATCAAGTCATCTCCATGTGCCTTAGCATAGCTTCTAGGAGGATCTATTCCTTGATCTTCCCAGGCACAGTGGTTAGGCTGATGGGCCGGTCCCTGTCCCTATGTTGTTTTTTCAAATTGCAGGTCCTGGGGACAGGTATAGCTTGGAAACTGTTTGCAGAAGGCATGGATCTAATTTCTGTTGGGAGCTTCTGCTAGTAAATCACTTCTAAAAATGCTGGCAGTGTGTTTGCCACAGGCAGGGAGCGTGTGCTGGCTGGATGAACCAATTCTCTATCTGACAGACCTTTCTTCTCTTAACAGGCTGTGGAACATCGTTTGATTTTCACAAAAAGATAGACAATTTGTTTCTCGTTGGTACTGAAGAGGGAAAGATCTATAAGGTAAGAATGATGTCTTTGTCCCTTGTACGTCCCCTGGCTCGTGCTTATCTTTCAGATTCATTTTCTTAACTGTTTGCTCAGGCAGTAACAAAATACAACTTCAGAGCCTGGTCCTGCCCTCAGATCCCTGTGGTGAGCCTCAGACCAGCAGAGAGCCACAGAGGGTCGCACGGAGCTCTCTGCACAGACCTAATTAAGACCTTATTTTGCAGAAACGTTTTTCATGCAAACTGCATCCCAGAAGGCTTTGCAGATTGCAGCTGTGCAAGTGACATGCTACCTATGTTGAGAGCAAAAGTTAAAAGGCATTGATCCTCTGTCCTCGTGGCTATGGGGAAATGGCAGGAAAAAAAAAAATCATCTCTTTTCCCTTTTAGGCCTGTTATCCTGTGAGCAGTGAGGCTAATGAAGCCTTGTTTCCATTGGATTGGTGTCCTGCAGCCTTTCCCTTTACCAATGACATCCCAGATCTTTTCCCCAGTCCTGCTTTCTCCTTGTCCTCCTATGTCCAGTTCCTCACTGTCTACTCTAATCCTTCCTTCCTCTGATCACCCCTATGCTGTCTCCAGTTTAGCAATCCCACCTCTGTGCTGTAACCCTTGATTCCTGCAGCAGGACTGGCCTCGTCCTGTCCAGCCCTCCTGCGCTCTGATGCCTCGGTGCCCGGCGCCAGCCAGGAGCTGTCAGCCAGTCAGCTCCAAACACGTGGTGAGAGCAGCAGCAAGATCTTCTTGCCCTTCCCAGGGTGGGGCTACTGCCCAGATATTGGCACTCTATGATCATTTCATAGAATATGTAAGACCTTAATATTGCCAAGTCCATCATGCAGCCAGCTTTGGCTGAAATTGCCAGTGAGGTCAAAAGTTGTTAAGGAGGAGAGACAAGCAGACAGCAGGACACAGACATTGTGTTTTCTTAAGAATAAAGCTAAAAATAGGAAGTTTTGAGCTCTGCTTTATTTAGCCTTGAAAATAAAGCCAGTAGCTGCTTACTCGTATAACTTTTGTCTGCACAGCATTCCTCTGAGCTGAATTTGAGGCTTTGTTGGTATTGTAGCCACAACCCTTTAGTGTCAGGGAGGACCATCAGCAGGAGGCTGAAGTGCAGAGTAGATCCATCCAGCCATCCCTAGAGGATGCTGTAAGTTCCTTCCCCAGGTCCTGCCTGCAAAAGGGAAACAAAGCAGAGAAAAACCCAAAGGAAACTGTATTCTGAAATCAGTATCAATCATTTAGGCAAGAGAGACTTAACATTTTGTATCCCTTCCAGAGGGTTGATGCTGATTGAAATTTCTCCCTCTGCCAGGTGGAATCTGGGGAGGATTTCTGAGTGGTGCTGGCTTGCACTGGACAAGAAAGTTGCAGAAGGGAGGTGGTTCTGGGTTGATGGGCAAGGACGTAGGTGCAAGGGCTTTTTGTTGATGCTTTCAGGATAAAAAGCATCTGTTCAGTCATGGGTAGATGTTCTGAGTTGATTGGTTCCTCACAGGAGTTAGTACCCTGGATATTGTACTCCAAATTGTTTGGGTACTGTTGTGTCTTGTCCCAATCAAAACACAGTGACGAAACACGTTTCAGCTTCCTCTGTGCTTAGGTGAGTGTGACAATGGAGGTGGGGGCTATCAGTTACTCTTCAGGAAAAGCATTCAGGCTGGTGTCCTGGCTGAGTTACACAGCAAAGGAAATGCTTCATGGAGGAGGACTGAATAGGAGCAGAATTTGGCAGCTCTTGTTGTAGGTGTTTCTGCCTTGAGTAAGATTCAGTGAAACTAGAACGACAGTGGTGTTTTGACACAAGTAATAATCCCAGCCATGAAGCCACACCAATATTTTAACCAATTCAAGGGTGGAAAAATACAGAGAGATACTGTTATACAGGATCTTCTCTTTTAACAGTGCTCAGGCTGGTTTTCAGCATTTCTTGTAAGCAACAAAACGTTACTGCTTTGGTGAGCCTTAGCAGAAAGTGGGACTGTTCTTGCATTGTGCAACACTTCCCTATAAAATTCAGGTATTCCCAAGGCCAGGAAGAGGCAATTTTCCATCAGATTATATGGGCTAACATAGAAAAGAGAAATCTTGTGTCTAGGACAAGCAATCCTCCACAGTGTCTAGACACCTTCATCACAGCCTTTGTTGAAACACTGTGTGTCTGAACCCATTAATGGAGCTACCTGTGGGCTGCCTCGCAGAGCCTTGCTCCATTTGGATGCTGAGAACAGTGACAGTCCCAGAGCCATTCCAGTAGCTCTCAGGTCCTGTGGCTGCACTGAATAGGTTTCTATGCTGTACTTGTCCTTGACATTGTGCTTTAAGTGAGAGGGTCAGATGCCTTACATGCTGTACACGTCAAGGATCAAACATGGGATGCTCTCCACATGGGGCAAATTTTAGGTTATTTATAAAATATATTGAAAAGTGATTTTCAGGGAGGTGATTTTCAGAGACCGGGCATACCCACAAATAGCATGATAATATGTTAATTCTTTAGATGCAGAACAATTACCATGAATTTTTAAAAATAGCTTAGTTGATAGTGTTTCTGAAGTGAAGAAATCATTATCTTAATTACACGCAGACCTATCTATTGCCCTTTTATGTAGAGGACAAACTGTTTCTGCATTAATATGCTTCTGTTACGCAAAACTGCCTCTTTGCATATCTTATTTGCTGTTTAGGAATTGTTCAGCTTTGGTATGAAAAAGTATGGTCTCTGAGATTCATATTGAAACTTCTTTGTGGCTTCAACTCTTTGGTTAGAATTACTTGAAAAAAATGTGATGAGATTTGAATGTACTCATGTAAGAAGGGAGGTTTTTTCAGTCTTGGGCAGTAACAAATGGGAATAACAAAACCCAGTGCTATACTGTACAGAAGATAAAGGTGATTCTAATTTTAAACAAAACTAATTTCTGTCTATGATGGAAATCTAATACTAAGCACCAGGACATTTGTATCTGTATGGTCAGGACAGGATTTCTTGTGGTTAAATAGATGATAAAGCGTGCTGGCTACTGAGTCTTTATCACATCACTTAGGTTTTCTTTAAAAAATGATGACAAACTGGTTTCTGGATAGGCTCCAACTTCCGGTGACCCGGAACGTAATGGAGAGAAGGTTTGCCTCAAAGGGGCTTGCTTTGTCTTAGGAAAACTTGTTTTCCTTGTCTGGAAATGATTTGAGGTCTGTTCCTCTTCTCAACACTTTGTCTTTGGGCCTTCTGTTGGTCCAGTTATCTTGTCACTTGACTGACTGCATTTGCCATCAGTTAATACATGTTCTCTTTTACCATTTCCATGCCTCCATTTCCATTTCCACTCTTAAGCCTTTCTACAAACGTTAGCATTTACGCTACAGATGTCTGCAATAAAGCACTGAGCAGAAACCAAAGAGAACCTCTGCAGTTGCTGGTAACAGCTGTCCACAACAGCACAGAACACGTTTGTGTCAGTGATTGCTGAGAGCAGCTGGGTGTCCTGGTCTGCCTGGGAGTCCCAGTGTTGGGCAGTACGCTTTCTGTTGCTAGTTACAAACCTCCTTTGAAAAAGACTATTTTTTGGATTTCTATGTTGCCTAGAGTCTCAGTGTTTCTGTTAGTGAACTAAAGAAAACCTTTATGTTACAAGAACACTAATAACCAAATAATCCATTCACCATGGATGTGGAGGAGTTCTATGTCAGGCTAACATCTAGCATAAACTGAAGTGCTGTTAATGAAGATTATTCATAAATTTTGCATCCATGGAGTTCTCCTTTCTTCCCAGTATTCCACTCCTATGATGTGTAGCTCTGTCACCAGTGATATTCTTGCTAGATTCCTATATTGCCATAGACATGTTCTTACTTCTCTGTGTCATCATAAAAATACCATTTTACTATTCACACGCATCTACCACGATTTAAACAGGAGAAAAACACTCAGCAAATTGGAGCAGTGCCCTAGAAGATCAGACAGGCTGATCTTCTAGATCAAATACCTGCTCCCTGAATCTATTCATCCTCTTCAAAGCTGTCTTGTCAGGAGTTAAGCATCACATTTTGCAGTGGTTTTGTTTCCATCCTGACGTGTCTAATAACTGTAGGGGTTTTAAAGTCAAGAGAAGGCGAAGACTTTCACAGCAGTTCTAGTTAACTTCAGAAATTTTTTAATTCGTTAAAGTCATGCTTCTTTCTGAGGTTTTACTGAAGTTTGTTGTGTTTATTCAAAACGCATCTTGGAAAGAACATGGCCCTGTCTCACACATCAGAGATACCAAAGCTTGGGGTGAACACGCTGTGAGGCTGGCAGGTGCTAACAGAGCTTCAGGCTGAAGCAGGCACACAGGGTTCATTTCTCTCACGGGACATAGCGAGGCATCTGCCCAGCAGAACATTTGTGGCTGCTGATTTCATAGGAAAACAGCAGATCCTTTTCCTAGGGGCGGGGGCCAGGCCTCAGGTCTTGGCCAGACTTGCAGACTGCAAAGGCAGTGCTGTGGATCAGCACATCACAGAGCATGATGGGCCTCCTGTACCAGTGCCCAGAGAGCTACTTTGATCAAAGGTTCAGCCCCAGCAAAGCTTTGAAAACAAAACGCTCAGTGTTACTGTTCCATTGGGTGCAGACAAATCCGGTTAGGTTCTCACTCTTCAAGTCATCAGGTATTAGGGACCTTCAATCCACATGCTTGGAAGGACAGAAGGGTAAAGCAGCTTCTCTTTTGTGTTAATTACGCATGACCTGTTCTGTCTGTTCCCAGCAAAACAACTTCCAAACAAGCCAAGTACCAATTTTCCTGGCGGATGAACATTAAGAATCATGAAGTAAATTATGAAACATGCCATTAAAGGAGATTTCAGTCCAGTAATTACATGCAGGGACAGTAACTTAGAGACCAAGTATGCACCAAACTATTAGCAAGCTATAGATACTGTCAATAAATCTCAGTGGGACACAAACCTTGTTTCCATTTCCTACCACAGCAAGTCTCTCAGGGGTGCAGGAGCTACGGCTGTGTGAGTTGTTCAGCAACCTCAATCCACTACCTGCACAAGTTCACAAGGGCATCAGAAGAAAACAGATCTGAGTATGCAGACAACTATCACATGTAATAAACAGTTAAGCTTTATGGTTAGTTAGAGCTTTAGTTTGCAGGAATTGAAGTCATGTAACGCTTCAGCAATCCTGCTGCTCAAGCAGATGATGTGTTTTTGCATCCATTAGGGATTAATGAAAGACACCAAAAAGTCCTTGTAGTGACAGTACTGAGGCAGACCAACAGAAAATCCCAAAACCAACCTCAACCTGCTCTGTGGATATAGCATCTGTGTGAGAACACAACCAAGAGGACATTACTTGTGAGATGAAGTCCTCGTTGCTAATGAAGGGGCAAGGAGGTGTGGGGAGCGTAACCTCATTTCTTTGCGTACACAGAACTGGCAGGATCTGGATTGAGCCCCTTCTGCTTGTGCAGGCAAGTGAATTGTTGTTCCCTCACCTTTTTGTGAGCTCACATGCAAAATGACTTTTCCAAGGCTCCCAGATGTTTTCCAGCGCTTGCACATGTCCTACATTTTGCCATTCAGTCATACCTGCAGCTGTGATGCTGTTAGCCTAACTCTCATATGCACGTGCAGGGTTTGTCCAGTTCACAGGCTACGGTAGCTCAGGTACAGGCTGGCCCACTTGCCTTTCAAGGATGTTCTTGAGAGCTGGCCAGCCTCTTGTGGTTCTCACAGCCCTTTGGGAAGTCATGAGTGGCACAAGAGAAAAAGCTGCAGAGCCGTGTGGCTCTCAGAGCAGGCTCTCACAGAATGATTGCAGGAAAGGGACATTTGGCATGTTCACAAAATACTTACAGCCAAAGAGTCTGATAGGTCATTCCTGTGACGAGAGCACTGTTACTAGAGGTTTTAATTGCAACAGTTCAAATGCATGTGGTACTGTGTGCTCCTGAGCAACATAAAACCTGTTTTCACCTTCCTTTCCCAAGACCCTTTTACAGAGGTACAGCAGGAGCCCAGTCTGGCAGGAAGGCAGTGGAGCTCCTGCATTGGAGAATGGACTCTAGGGCCTGTCTCTGGCTGTAAATCCACCCAGACAACTTCAATTCCTACCACTGTGTATTGCAGAGAGAAGCTCGATGTTGCCTGCAAGTGGGGTGAAACAGCACATGCTGAATTATTTAGTTTCTGTAGAAACTGTGGGTGCCAGCCACCTCTTCCCAGCCAGCCCAGAAGAGCCTGGGAGGCCCTGCAAGTATTGAGAGGCATCTTTCTGCAGGAATGTGAGCTCCGGAAGAAGGTCTAGCTCTGCTTCTGACTACTTGTTTCCATTGCAGTGTTCAAAATGCTATTCAAGTCAGTTTCTGGATGTGTTCGAAGCCCATCACATGGCCGTGGACTCAGTCAGCTGGAATCCCTACCACTTGAAAGTCTTCATTTCCTGCAGCTCTGACTGGACAGTCAAAATCTGGGATCATACTATCAAGTAGGTCCTGCTGGGTCCTGGCATGGGTGAGGGAGTCCAGCCTGATGTGCTGGCTGCACATTTTGACTCTGCTCATACATCAGCCTCAGCTTCCCTGTTAGATGTTGATATTGCTAAGTAATTTACCCCTGATTCTGGGGCTGATGGCTCAGATTTGTACTTCCCAACTAAGAGCTATAAGATTTAGCATGAGCTGCCCTAGGAACTTGCCGAGGAGTGCAACGCAGCACAGAACCTGTCTGCTTTGTTTGGATCTGGCTTTCTTCAGGCAGGACCTTCTGTGGCAGGGTTATTCTTCTGGAGCAAAGCTATAGAGAAGTATTACGGGCTGGCCTATGGCCTGAGGTGCCAGACACCTCCTAAGAACCAGAGAGGCCAAAAAAAAAGTATTGGAACACTTGAAAATACATAGCGAAATTCAGAGTTAGTTGTTGAATGTCTGGTTTCAATCACGAAATTGATTTTATTGTGAATCAGTCAGATTCAAGTATTTCCTGTTGCAAATACTGCTCTGATATTCAATGTTGTTGTCCAGAGAGGGAAAACCACTTTTTCCCATATGATTATTAACCAGAGAGACTCTGTCTTGCTGTATGTGTAGAGGGGAAGCTTTAAAAAGGCTTTCAGAAAGAAAGAGACATACTACCCTTCTTCTCATCCCGGCAGGACCAATCCCAACCGATTTGGGTTGATGCTCAGTTTTGCTTTACATTTGTCTCAGAGCCTGACTTGTTTGTGGTGTAGAGAAATCCCCATCTCCCAGTTCAGCAGGTGGTCTTGAACAACACAAGCTGCAACATCCAAGTGTTTGTAGCTCACTGTTTCACTTCCAGAGTGGCATGTATTTTTTTTTTACAGGACTCCGATGCTTGTTTATGACCTGAATTCTGCTGTCGGGGATGTTGCCTGGTCCCCTTACTCCTCCACAGTCTTTGCTGCAGTCACCACTGATGGCAAGGTGAGAGGTTGGGAGCAACACTGCTCTGATTTGAGCTGAGAGAAAGTCAAGGGAGGTTGAGCGTGGGGACAAGTCAGCCCAATCCTGGCCAAACAGGATTGTTGGGAAGCTGCAGATCCCCCAACAGCAGGAATACACGACGGTGGTGGGCTTAGTTGTCTGCAGCTTGCCTGAGCTGCTTACTCAGGGGATCATTTTGGTAGCCCAAAACTATTAGTTCCTTTTTGCTCTGTCTGATTTCAGAGGACACAGAATCCAAACAGTAAGAGAGATGAGGAAACCTGGGCAGCAGCATTTCTTAATCCTTCTCCCCCTAAGGTCTACCACACTCCTACAAGCAACAAGGCCAGAAATCTCTCACCTGCAGCCCAGTCATGCAAAGAGCTGATGTTAAATCACAAGTCAGAGGGCTTTTAGTAGGTGCTGAGGATCAGCTACACTTCTCCCTGTAGCCTTGACAAACCCATCAGAGGCGTGTAGGCCCTCTCCTCTAAGCGTGGGTGCTTCTTGGTGGGCCAAGTCCACCAGTCTCTAACCTAAGCAAGCCAAACCTCCCTGCAGTCCTAGTTAAGTCCTCTTACTCCAAAGACAGAGATACTCAGAGGGCAAAGAGGGAAGTATCATTCAGGGAACAGGCTACTTTTTCCTATGCTTTCCTGTCTTTGGCCTGCATATCCCTGAGTACAAATCTCTCAGTCCTCAACGCTGCTCCTGCTTTCTTAAGGTAGGTGTTGTAAAGGCCTGCAAGTCCCTGCTTGCTCTCACGTTGACCAGATCAGTGCAGGTCTGCAGCTTGCACATAGCAGGAGAAAACCACTTAACTTCCTCTATATGAAATCCCCTGGGGATGCAGAGATGATGCTCGAGATCAGGGCAGTACAAGCTGACTTTAAGGTGTTGGTTCTGAACTTCCAAGGTATAGAGAAGCAATAGAATAAAGTGGTTATATATTTATAGTGATATTAAAAAATCAATTATAGTAATATGCCCAGAGTCAACCAGTAGAACTTTGTTGCAATTAAATAAAATCAACGTTTTCCCAGTGTGTGAGGCTGTTTCCAAGAGTAATGATTTGGTATTGAAGTACTTAGACCAGTCTTAGTAGTTAGATGACAGCAGTTATATTTTTGCCCCTAGCCATCCATCCTAGTAGCTCACATGGTTAATTTGTGCCTGGCAAGTAGCCAGGGCATGTAGCTATCCATCAACACTGGTTTTGTACTGTAACACCACATTGCTCTGTCACTATGGGCTTTATGTTTTTCTGGTATAAATTGGAAAGTCTGTGCAGTTTGGCCAAACTACTCCAGCAAAAAGATGGCTTTTATATATCATTATCATTGAATTGGTGCCTTGGCAAGTTTATTGCAGTTTAACCTTTATCTTATAGCCAAAACTTCATTTCACTAGTACACTGGCTTAGACTCTGAATTTGTCTCTCCCAAGCTACACAGCAGAAATCTCTCCACTGAGGTACCTGTTCTCCCTGGGAAGCTCAGGATGCCACAGCCTACAGCAGTGTCGATGCTTTTCCCTTGCAAGCACTGTCAGGATCTGGCCCCTTCTTCATGGATCTGTTGGTCCCTGTTCTCCCATACACCAAGTGAATGGCCTACATAGATGAAATTCATGCTGTGTTACATATCCTCTGACTTGTTTTCTGCAAGTGAAGCCATACGCACCCCTAAATTTGATAAGGATCCTACTAACATTCACAGCTGTGATTGAGTACTGGGTCGAGTAGGGCAGAGAACTGTGGGTATCCCAGCTGTGTCCTGGTGCCTAGCTGTGGGGAAGAGAATGGAGGTGTCTGCAGGCAGTGAAACACCCTGGGCAACGTGCACAGATGGAAGGTAAACACTGGGTGTACTTGGATGTTTTATTCATGTGTTCAAGTTTCTGCAGTGATAAATCATCTCTAGGGAGGCTTCCTGCTACTCGCTTGGGTGAGGTTCTTTGTCAGAGCTTCACTTGTTGCAGGGGGTCCCATGGATTTGGCAAGAGTTTGTGTAATGGAGTCTTTCTTGTCCTGGCCACTGCTGCAGCGTGGCTCTGGTGTTGTTGCAGAGTCACATTATGTACAGCATCTGTGGGCCTGGAGTTCATATGAGGCTATGGATAAGACAGAGGACTGTCTGACTTGGCAGCACTTGCGCCCAGGGTATCTCACCTTGGGTTTCCTACACTGGACCTAATTCAGTAATCCTGATTAGATCCTAATCTAGTAGGATCTAATTGTGCTTTATGCCTTTAATCCCATACTCCAAGGAGAGTGGCCATCAGCCAGAAGCAGCCCAGAACTGGGCTGCCTAGGAAGAAAGGTCCAGTCAAGTGCTGCCTTCCCATTGCAGTAGGCTGGCCAAGGCTGATGCTGATAAAAATCCAGAGTCTCTGTGTGAGACAGTAACCATGCTGGTTGCAGCAGAGTGTATCTGAGACAGGATTTAGTTTCTATTTTGAACAGAACCTTCTAGATCTGCAGTGGAAGCAGAATAAATAGTTGTTTACAGCCTTTTCATTCCTGGACGTATTCCACTTTGTAACAGAGTGCACTTCTTGGAAGTAACTCAGTGCCTCACAAAGGGAAGTCTCCATTAATGCTGGGAAAAAAAGTCTACATTAACAGGATACAGAAAACTACAGGACATGCAGCCAGAACATAAAACATTAAAAGCCTCCTATTCGTAAACAGCTTCTAGCTTTACATCCGCACATAATTAGGCTTGCAAAACTTGAAGGTTGCCTGGAGGTGGTTTTAACATAAGGCCCTACTTGCAGTCTTAAAGGAATACTTGGCATATTTTGGAAGACACATTTCCTTACTCATGCTGTTCAAAATGTGTGTATCAGCCCCCTAACTCCTAAAACTGAGTTGGAAATTGGGGCATTTTAGAATCTAAAAATCTGTCAATTCCCATTCTTAAATCCCATTTAAGATTTAAGAGAAGCTGTAAATATCAGGGGCATTAGAATAAGATGTCTATGTTGGTAACTGGGCATCTGCCTCAGAGAGCGCCAACTCTTCATAAATAACCCGGGTGTGCACGTCCTGCTGCTGGTGCAGTGGATAGTAACCACTACTATTGCTCTCTGTCATGTTCTGGATAATTTTCTTAGTCCCTTGCTCGGCCTGATGGCTGTTTTATTTCAGAATGAGCATAAAAGATTTGCAATGAAAATTGAAATAAAATAAAATGATCTCTGAGATGTGCACATCCATGCCAACACCACCTGGAAAATACTTCCCAGTTCTATAACTGGGTGACTAAATAAGTGGCCTGATTTTAAAAGGACTGGACAGCCAGCTGCTTTTATGGAAGCTGGTCTCCACTGGATGCGCTCAGAGTGGTTGTTACAGAGCATTCGGCTTTGGTTTCAATCAATGTGCTGATTCCACTGCAGTTGTGCTCTGTGATTGCATTTCAGATGACACTTACTTTTCTTGAAGACTCCACAGTGGTTCCTAAAGCAGACAAGTGGAAAGATCTGTTATTTCCAAATATGAGTCCTGCAGCTCAGTTGGCTGGCAGCAGCTCTCTAGTCCCTCCAGGCCATCTCCAACAGGGCCCTGGTGCAGACACTGATATGATTAACACTGAAATAAAATGAAGTTAGAGAACACCTAGTTTAGTTTAGGTTGTAAATGGTGAAAGCCTGACATAAAGAAAAAGGCAGCTGGGATGAGAGACCTGCTTTGGAAATAAAAAAATGCTGGAGGTGAATTGGGATGCCTGGACTGATACATTTGGGTGCCTGAAATCTGGGGATGTTGGTCAGCTTATTGTAAGGACAGAGGGCAAAGAAATAGGGAACAGTGGAATTCAATAATCTCTGTAGAATTCAGCATGATTTGTCTTTGGGAGTTTGCTTCAACCCCATCTCAAACTTAGCTTAAAGCAGTAAAAAAATATACATGAAACATGTAAAAGGAGGAATAGTACCTGAAATTTCTTGGGCTTCTTTTCCATTAAGCAAATGGTGTTGGAAGGTTGTGCTATACAGAGACAATGCCACAAACATCCATATGTGGCTCATTTTGTGCACATAGATGCTTTCTTGTGCTGAATTCATTCATGACTTTTTATCTCTGTTAAAAGAGCCACAGACACCTAAATGATGAATGTTCCCAGATGGCTGGATCCCAGGCTGTGGGCCACAGCTGCCCCATGCAATGGCTATAATAGGGCAGTCAAGCTGGACTTGTTCAGACTGGAGAAGGAACCTAGCAGCAGCCTGCCAGTGCCTGCAAGGAGGTCATCAAGAAGTCAGAGCCAAACTCTTTACAGCAGTGCATGAAGACACAATGAGACACAACAGCAGAAATGAGTTGAAACAAGAGGTTTGGACTGGATGTAAGGAAAAACTTTCACTGTGAAGGCAGTCGGGTAATGGAACAGCTTACCCAGAGAGTTTGTTCCATCTCTATCCATGGAGGTTTTCAAGACCAGATTGGGTAGAGCCCTGAGCAGCCAGACCTCAGAGCTGACCCTGCCTGGGGGATCTTCTAGGTGTCTCTTCCAAGCTGAATTATCTTCTAACCCTGTGACTCTATGAAGTCTTCTTCTGTGAGAAAAGAGGATCCTAGGAGTTTTACAATGGTCTTGGGAGCATGCACTAAGGACAGGTCCATTTGCTGTCATGTTTTTGTGGTCTGTGTCCTTCATGACTAATGCAGCAAGGGCAAGGTGATGTCGCTATCTTTAGTAAGTATTGATAGCCTAAAGATAAATGCCATCCAAGTGTGCACTCTGTGGACATATGCTCCCAAGCTTTTCCCCATTATTGAAGCAGTTGACCTTTCAAGATATGAAATACTTAAAACAACCCAAACCTTCAGGAAATTAACTTATGCTTTGTGCTGTGAATGTACCCTTTATACAAACGTATTTCACTAAACAACACTGAACACTGAACTCTTTTATGTGAGAAGTCTTGAAGACCAGGTTGCTTTTGTATCTCACTTACAGGGTAAGATACTGAAGAAATGCCTGTTGTCTTGATGCGCATCCTTTCCCAGCTAGGAGCAAAAGGCTTGTTTAGCACTGGCATGTGTTCATAGAGCAATTTGCAGAGACTTGCTGCCCATTTAACATTGATTGGCAGTGAAAGCCAATTTCTGTCTTTAAAAGCATGAATGGTTTTGCAGATAAGAGGCTTGCTAAACCTTCCAGGTTGGCAAATATTTTGTTGGGTATTTTGGACGTAATGCTGCCTCTCTTTGTAAGGCACAAAGCAGGGGTACCAGCAGACCTCTTGGCATTAGTTGATGTTTCTTTTCCCAGGAAAGACAGGACTGTGAACCCCTCATAGCTACAGGTGTCCCTGCTGCATTTGCATTTTTCCTCCTACCATTCTGCAGTAGCCCATGTGGTTTGTCCATGCCTTATGAGGCTACCACTAGTTCTAGCGGGCTGGGACAAGACATCTCCTGGCTCTCCACACCATGTCCAGGGCAGCAGCTGGGGTATGAAAGAATTAAATGAATCCAAAATGACCTTTGAGTAGGCTGAAGTGGGCAGGGGCTTTCTTAAAATGGCTTTGAAATTGCATTCACAGCATAAGTGGTTGTTTTCCAGTAAAACTGTTCATTTTCTTCTGCCACAAAACCTAAAAGGCTCTTTCTTATTCCCTATTGAGTCTTTGAGATTGATGTGGACTGCTGGGCAGGCTTATGTCTGCTTTAAAACAGGGACTGATGGCATGTCAAATCTGAATGAGGTAGATGGGCCGAATCCCTGGAATTAATGGTGCCTCCACTTTGTGCCATTCAGGCTGTCCTCCCTTCTTCTCCCCCAGCCACCATTCTCTCCCCTAGCAGCTTCTTTTGGAGAATAAAGCTGACCTAGAAGACTTTGTTTGTCCCTGCAGTGTCTGAGACCTCACCTTTATCCTGCTGCAGCTCCCATCCCGTTGTAGGGTTCTCTGTTGGGCCTGAAGATTTGCATCAGTCACCTCAGGACACTACTGTAGCTACTGTCACAGCGAGGAGACTTTATAAGCACAGTAACTGGTCCTGTGCAAAGTCAAACTGATGAATTTAAATTCCTTTCATCAGTGGCTTTGCAGGGATTGTTTCTTACGCAGGTGCTCATAGGCCATTCCTTTCATTATTAGAGGTATTGCTTTTTCAGGTTATGAAACACAGCATTTTGATGAAACCCACCTGCTCAGATTAACTAGTTCATCCAGACACACAGGAACCAAGTTTGCCTTTTTCTGCTTGTATGGAGTATGGGAGAGAAGAAATGACTTGGGCAGCATGTCCAAAGATTTGATTCGCTCGCCTGTTCTACTTCGCGTGAAAACCTACTTGCGGCACGGAACCTACCAGGAGTATCTGAGAGAATCTAGAAAGCTGCTCCTGGGTGCCTCCCTTCTCTTTGTTATTGGCTGTGCCTCACTTAGATTTCAATCTGCAAGTGGGGACGGGTGGCACTAGGGTCACTGAGAGCCTCCAGCTGTCTGCCCCATCCTGCTGTACAGAGACAGCAGCTTCTAAACATTGGTATTTATTGCTTGGCGTTTTATAGAAATCTGAAATCTGTGATGGTTATAGACCTGAAATCTGTGATGGTTTGTTTTAAATGCCAGTCTCCAAACTGATAGGTTGATCCCTGCATTAGGAACAGCTTCACTGGGCTGCCCCAGGGCTGCAGGTGGCAGAGAACAGTGACTGCTTCTCCTGTCAGAGTTGATGCTGCACTTGCTTGTGCAACTGTTTGGCTTTGCCCATGCCCCAGCCTCCAGCACCAACTCTCCACTGCAGGCCTTGCCAGGGCACTGCCAACACGTGAAGACATGAATCTTGGCCCTAGTCTACAAGGACATAGTTTCAGCCTGACACCAGTGGCTGGGCTGTGGCTCACAGCAGGGAGAGCACAGGGGAACTGGCACAGCTGGGGTGTACTCATATGGCACTGCCTTGGGAGATTTGGCTGAGGGCACTTAAGAGACTGATTGAAACAGTCTACCAGTTCCTCACCAGGTGGATGGGATGGCAGAGTATAGAAGTGTCAGAGGACTGAGGGAAAGAGTTTTAGTATTTAGGAGTATGACAACTCAGGAGAGAAGACAGCCTAGATATGCTGTCCAGAAAGATCCTGGGACAGTCATTAACTGGTCTCTTTGTAAGCACTGGTAGATCAAGGAACAGCCAGTCTAATAAGGCTTTGGTAAGTCCATATCCTATAAAAATGGTCAAATACTGTTCTTCAGAGAAACTCCTAGTAGATTAGAGGAAGATGTAATACATGGTTATCAGTTGACTTCAGAAACACTGTTGGCACAAACCCGTAAAAAAAGCACAAGGCAGGTGAGAAGGTGGATGTGACATGATGGAAGTCATCCTCAGTAGAGTGGGCAGCACAGCAAGGGATGCTCCGGGCACTGCGGCTGGAGATGAAAACCATCGGTAATTCTGGAGGCACTAAGTGGGCTTACAAGTGCTTTGGTGCCAGAACTTAAATTGTAAATGAGCTCAACAACCTCACCAGCAATTTGCAATCAGCGAGATGAAATTCAATAAAGACACAAACTGAATGTGCAATATGAAGTGACCTCTAGTTGGGGAAGCAGCAGGACTGTGAGGGAGGCTGGGACTGGGGGCTGCCTGTGCTGCCATGCTCTTGCTGACGTTGTGTTGCTGAGTGGAACCCTGGCAGATACAGGAGAGAGTCACCCCATGGACACAACCAGGGCTCATGCTGGACTTGGGATTCATCTCTGCTGTTGCAGAAGGGATTGCAGCGTAGCACAGAGGTACCGGCAGCTATCATCAACCTAGCTATGAGTTCAGCACAGGTTAGTTTCTCTGATTGACTTTCAGAAGTGATTTGGAAAGTAACATTAAGTTTAGTACAAAAGTGAAGGGCAGAAGGAGGCTTTGTGATTCATTCCAAAGCGTGCTGTTAATGTTAAAGAGAGGAGGGGAAAAGAAGAGTCACAGGCAACAAGAGAGCATCACATTGCACCAAACTGAAGTGCAGCCAGCTCAAGGTTAGGATGCATCAGGTATTTTGGCACCAGATAACTGCATTCAGAAATGTGCAGGACCAAGACATGAAGGAGATTATTCTAATCACTGAGACACTTGAAGCAGAGCCAGGCTGGCAGAAGTGGCGCCTGACAGGGAAGTTAGCGGAGATAAACAAGCATTTTCTTGTAAAAGAATGTAATGAGGTTTTCAGAAGAGGTCAAAGGGTCCTCAGGCCTGTCTGAATGAATTGCAGCTCTTCCTGTGCTGAGGTTTTGATTTCTTACTGACTTGTGGGAGCTGAGTGAAACCAGCTGAGGTTGATGCTGTTTTCTTACCGTGTCAAATTGGGAACGACCCAATTCTTACTGAATAAGGAAAAGCTGAGAGATGCAGCTCCTATAGTTAAGCCAGGAGACAAAGATATTCTCTTCCCCACTGTCACACGTTCTGTGGCGGTGGGCTGGGGGTGCTCCAGGGCAGAGTGATGTGCTTAGCCCTGTCCCATACTCCGGGACATGCAGCTGCCTCTTAAAATCCTTATTTGTAACATAAAAATGCCCTCCTAGAGAAAATTAACTGTATTGGAGTCTGTCCTGTGTGTAGTGGGAGTATAGAAATAATGCACAGTAAGAATTCCACCTCATATCAGCTTGGCTTTGGTGTAAGCTGAGGCTGCCCTGCCTGCCCATCCTATAGGATACTCCAGCAGCTAATTTAGTGCTAGACAGGGGCTGGGGATGGCCTGCCTGCTTTTAAATGTTACCTGAGAATTTGAAACAAGTCATCTGTGGAGTTTGCAAATGAATGAGGTATCATGATTCAGTCAAGAAAATGAGAGAAATCTATCACACGGACAGTGAAAGCTAGCAGTGAAAGAGATGTCGACTGATAAAGGGCAGCATGATATTAAATTATCCCTCACCTTTTGCTCTTGTACCTGGTAACTTGGCAACAAAGAATAAAATCAGGGCATCTGCCTTGTTCTTACACACATATATATTTCCCCCCAGCCTTGGTTCTGTTTGCTGTCAGGTTTTGAGCATGCTAGCATTGCCCAGATCACTACTGGGGAACGAAGGCTTGTAAACCTGGAAGAAAAGGACAGCAAAGGCAACAGCCACTGCAGACCCGGTGTGTGTTTGGGGCACATGGTAAAGGCAGGGTAGGTCAAAGTAGCTCTTCAGTACCCTTCTTCATGGTCCACAAAACTCAAGTAGCTTGCTCTGCTGGCAGAGAAGTTGGTTGTTTTCAGATGGTGCTGTTCGGAGGGTCCTGCTCTCCCCCAGATCCCCTGGTATTTCCCTCTCTGGGCTTGCCAGGCTGCTGTGCTGCAGGGCAGGGGGTGACAGCAAAGTGTAAAGACAGAGGAATTCAAGTCACCTGGGAGCTGTGGAGCAGATGAGAGCCTGGGCTGACTCAGGCTGTAAGTGCAATTCATAGAGCATGCGGAGAAAAATAAGATGTTGAAAATTCTGGATGTGTTTTGATGCTGGAGCTACTGTAATAGCCTTGGACATGCACTGCGCCGTGCTTACAGAGTAGCTGTGCAGAGCCTCAGTGGGGAACTGCTGGATTTTGGGAGGTGGAATGTATTTGCATGATTCATAGACAGAGGAGCTGTTAGTCTGGATGCAACTGAGCTGGATTTCTTGTCTGGCTGTTTGAGAGTCAGGCACCAAAGCAGCTCATTTATGTCAAATGTTTTCTGCAACTGTAGCACAGCAGAGTTAGATCCATTATTGCCTGTACATCAAGCGTGGAGGTTCTGTTGTTATCCTGATGGTAATTTAAAAAGGTTCTTATTCAATAAAAAGCTTCAGATGGAGACTGCAGGAATCACTCATCCCATCTCAGAGATAACTGGGCATCTGTTTAAATTCAGTGCTACTTTTCAGGAGCTACTGACTTACATAGAGTCCATGCCTTTGGGACTGTAAGTCTAGGTTTCTTTTGGTGGTTGTTGATGCCAGCTCATAAATCCCAATGCCACAAGGACTGCTTAACTCAATAGCTTGGGCTTCATTTGGAGGGTGGAACGTGCCCTCCCATACTTCCTTGGGTTGTGCACACAGGTTTACCACTTGTCACAGGTCTCCATCTAGACATCGAGCCATTGATGCAACCATCCAACCAATTCCTTTTCCACTAAGCAGTCCACCTTCAAATCCATGTCTGTCCAATTTAGAGAGAAGGATGTTGTGAGGGACTGTGTCAAAGGCTTTACAGAAGTCCAGGTAGATTACATCCAAATATCACCCCTCATCAAAAATAGTGATTTGTACCAGCTGCCTGACAGTGCCTAGGTGGCAGCTCTTATCTGGACGTTGCTCTGGCCACTGAGTGCCTGCCCTGAAAAGAAGAGTACCCTGCCTTGCTGTCCAAGAAGAGTGTTTAGTTGTGTCTCTGGCCGTCCTCTTTCCCCATGAGTCTGATACTCAGATCACCTGTGGGGTGGCACTTTCGTCGATCATGGTTGCACTTCTCTGGGACGCATACTCAGAGAAGGTTTGTCTTGCAAGACCTGAGAGTCTGTCTTTGCATGTAAGCAGCGATCTATAGCCTAGAGGGACAGAGGCCAGTGGAGCAGTGGGATGGAGAAGAGTTGTGCACTGTTGCTGAGTCTCTGGGGTAGGAGATCCAGCTGGACCCTACTGCATAAACCTTAATCCCAGGACTTGGGCCAGCAAGGGAGCTCATGGGACTTGGAATCTTGAGGAGAACTGTAGGATTGCAGTTCTGTTATTCTTTGGGCAGAAATCCCTGCCTAAGGCTCAGGCAAGATATACAGTTGGTGCTGGTCACATGCAGATTTGCTCCTCAACAGCACTGTTAAGCTGCCTGGAGTGTTGTGGAAGCCTTGTGCCATTTAGATTATTCCCAAAGCACCAATAACATTGTTGGTCTGACCCCATTTACCTCTCTCCTGACTGTGCCTATAAGCCTCTAAATCAAAGCCTCTCAAGTCCTTCCTAACGCCCATGGCCCACCTCTCCATCTGGAGTGTCTGGCAGCTGATACGAGGCTGATGTTTCCAGCTGAAGAATCAAAATAGTTAGTTCTTTTCCATGATTCCCTTGGCAAAGGAAAACAAGCCCGTTTGTTTAGAAGCTCATAAAAAGGAGCTTTGTAGTAGGAACATTCATAAACTTGTTTGCTTTTGACCTTCTCCACATTGCTGATGGTTTTGAGTTCTTGTCCCAGGCATCGTGCATTTCTGGGCTGTCAGTGACATTTTTTTCATAATGGCCTAAACCAGAGTAATTTGCATTGCTCAGCACTGAGCCTGCAGACATGCCATCTTTCAGTGCTGTGCTGGGTAGAGTGTGTGGATGTGATACATTGACAGCCTTGTAGAACAGCAGTGCAGACCTGGATGCTGAAAGGAGACCTGACCACTAATTCCATGTTGCCTTTTTTTTTCTAGATTAATTGATGCTACTCAGACCTTGGGCGTTTCCCAGGCTCTTAGGTTACTAAACATTCAGCTTGTACTTTTGGTGGGGAGGGTTGAATCGTGCCCTAAATTAATAAAAATGTGTTCTGTGATGGGAAGCAATTAAACCTTCGGTCATGGGGGGCTGAAAGAGAGCTTGTTTCCTTTCAGAGAAGGTAAGATAGCAAGCATAAAGTACAAGCCCCATCAGCCACCTTTACTTATGCCTAAAGGTAGAGAATTTGGATTACCTTGGCTGGAATGTGGGACCTCAAGTGTCAGATTTAGATTAAGAATTTAGTGCTGGCATCTGATACTTTTAGCAGATAAAAATGAAATCTTGTTTTCCACCTATGCTTCTGCTGGCTCTGGCAGGGCTCGCCAAACTGCAGATCATCCTCTCTGTCTGATGCTTTGGATTCTCTTGAATTATACACTGTCATGGATTTCTTCAAAATATGTCTGAGAATGCTGTCCACTTTCTGGGCTCTTCCTCATCTGGTAAATTCTTATTTTACTTTGGTCTGGAGAGAGTCTTCCTCATCTTGTTTTCTGCATCTGTAAAACCTTTGTATGTTCTCCTGCCCAGACCAGACATCACAAATTGCTGGATGTTGAGCCTACGAAGATATGGGCACATGAGACTGCCTGGGATATGTGCTTTCAGATTGCCCAGCTCTCTACTATACATGGATCCAGATAAAATTCACTAACTCAGCCATGATGGGAAAGTACGTGAATTGATGGAAAACTTTCCATGCTCTTTGGAATAAGCTTTTATAGGTAACACTGTCAGATTTCAGATAATTGCTAGATTCAGATTGTGAGCATGGCACAATGTTGAAATATTATGTCTCATCCATGTCCTAAGTGCTAGTAAACAAGACACAGCTGGCAGGAGACATACAAGTAGTTCAGTCCTAAGTTCCCTTGTATTCCCACTGTACTTGTTAGCATAAAATATTCCCTTCCTTAGTTTTTGTGAAGACAGAAAAAGGAAAAGAAACAGAAGGCTGAAAGTCTCCATGGTGGATTCAAGGTGGGAGTCCAGCATGCTGGAGACTGCTGGCTTCAGCACCAGGGAAGAGAGGCACATCACGTTTTATTAGCCTTTGCAGGCTGTAACGGTGACAGGAGCCTGTTGGGACATAATGTTAAGGTAACACATTCTCTCGAGTAACTACCACTGTTCTCTCTGGAGTCAGGATGAAACGTGCACGTTTGGTGGTGTGGCAGGTCTGTGCCACTGCTGTATCAGTGCCGTAGGTCTGAGGTAGGTCCATGTCAGTGGGAATCATGCCTGAGCAGGGCGTTGGGACTGTCTCCTTCCAACTTCACCTTTCCTCTTTGCCCGGTCTTTACTGGGCACTTCTCTGGATGCTGTGAGAAAAGGATGTGTGTACAGGCATAAGATCCAAAGTAGCTGGACTTGAGTGGGCTGCCAGCACCAAGCTGTCCTGTGCTTCCCTGCCTTTAGCCCAGGGCACACCCTTAATCATACTGTCCATGTTCCCATTGCTTGCCTGTTAGTTACTAGTTTGAGCCTTTAATGTTATTATTAAGCTGTAAATGTTGGAGAACTCTGCAATAAGGGGTAATAATGTTTTTCTGACAGCATTCCTGGCTTTGTGCATCAGTCTGTGTTAGACTGATTTAACACCTGGTTGTCTTGTTACTTGCAGCACTGAGTGGGTGGATTAAGACCTGTGGCGTTAGCAGTGCTGGCTCTGAGCTTTCTCCAGTCCAGATCAGCTGGAGCCTTGCCAAGGGCCTTGGAAAGAACTTGCACCCACAGCAGAGAATTGGTCCTCACTCTATGGGTCAGTGCAGAAGGGGGACAGTCCCTCAAAAGCAGCAGGTATCTTCTGCACACTGTTTACTTACAGGCCCTGACTGCAGATGGTAATTGTGTGCTGAGGCTGCCTTTTGTGGGACATTTTCTCTTTGATTTCTTCAGCCATTGTTCCGTTGCTGAGGCAAGTTCTTGTCTGATCAATCACTTTTGTATTCTTTACCTTTTTTTTTCCCCAGGCTCACGTGTTTGATCTGAGCATTAATAAGTATGAAGCTCTCTGCACCCAGCTAGTGGTGTCCAAGAAGAAAAATAAAATAACCCACATCCAGTTTAACCCTGTCTACCCTATTGTCATCGTTGGAGATGAACAAGGCCATGTTATCTCCTTGAAGCTCTCTCCCAATCTGCGCAAGATGCCCAAGGTAAGGATGACCTGGATTCTCCTAATGGAGTTACCAAACCACGGCAGTTTCTTTGTGCTGTCCTCTCTCCTTCTTCACAATTTTGTTGGCAGAGCTGCTTTCTCTTAAACCTTTTGGGTAGAGTATCTGAGATATTGGATCTCTGTGTCTGTTCCTGTATGAGTCAAAAGGCTCAGTTTGCTCTTGGGTAGGAGAGGGGAGTGGTGCGAAGGGGTTCTGCTGTCTGTGGGTGCTTTCTCACCATGGTCCAGATAAGCACAGGAGGTGTGCAGAAGTTCATTTGTTTCCCAAAGTTCACATCTTTTCTGAGCTTCGGGTTTTATTTGCAAAACTCATTGAAACCAAGTAAGGGAGATCCCAGCTCCTTCCTGAATTCTCCCACAGAGTCCATTCTGCCTGCCTTCTTGCACTCCTGGACCATCAGATCCTGTACTCTGACCACTGCGTCCTGTAAATGAGCAAACACTGTCTTTAATTGTGAGGAATTTTTGGGATCCTTGTTGAAGAGTGATGACCTCTCCCACACAGATCCTTTACTAGACTTTCCTTATGGGCCTCATCCAGCCATGAAGTGAATGGCTGTAAATGCAGTGTCCTTTCTGAGCCCATGATATTCTCATATCCAGCTGTCTCTTGTTTAGTGGAGCTTTTATAGTTTCAGGCTTTCTAGAACTGATCCAAGAAAACAATCTCTCAAGATGATAATCTTTTATTTATGTAAACTCAATAGGTTTTATATGCTCTGATACCTCCCTGTATTAGGAAGGGTCTTTGGCCAGGAACTAATCACCGTGGTGTCACTCCACAGGCTTCTAAGTGATTTTTTTAAAAATTCCTTCAGCCAAACACCACAGGAAATGAGCATCTTCCCTGTGCTGAGAGGGCATTGAAAACACAGTAGCATGGCAGTCTGTTTAAGGCTGGCTGTGGGAGCTGTGGAGGAGAATGTCTCTCATGCTTCACACTTAGTTCTGGTTCTGTTATAACTGCAGCCTGAGACCATCAGAGTTCTCAGGGTTGTCATCAGCTTGGCTCAGGATAAGTTTTCTTGTTGGTTCATGAGTCCTTCCTGGATGTGGACACACACCACGTCTGCCATGGACCCTGCACAAGAGTTCAGCAGTGGAGATGGCTTACACACACATTAAGATGGGTGCTCTCCTCCCCATCAGAGCTGTGGGGTGAGCAGCCCCCAGCAACACTGTTCTGTGGGTCAGAATGAGTTTGAGGGTTTCCTTCCAATCCTGGTAGCCAGCATGGGTGCTCTCCAGCAGCAGGTCACGAATGTCATAATTTCTCTTTGTCAGCTTTCTTAGAAGCAAATGGCAAGTTGTTGTTGACAAAGCAGTTTAAACTGTGAGTTCAGGACTGGCTTAATCACTTATTGCCAACCTTGAACCAATAGGTACCATACCACAGGCAACATATAAATGGGATGAAAATGGACTCTACTGCTCTGATGTTATGAAGCTATCTGTCTTCTGCTTGCTTGATTAGGTTTAAGGGACACCAAACAATGAATTAAATGTTTCCTGCACATCTGGAGGAGGAGGGATGCTCAGACATGGTTGGTGATGTTTGCAAGTCCCTTGACTGCAGCCAGATCTTCTCTGAAAGAGATGAGAATTTTAAATAGGTGACACGCAGTGTCATGGTGAAGTTGTGGATCTGGCCCAGCCAGCTCGGCTGCCTTTCTGTGCTGCAAGTGGACAAGTGAGCTGGGTCGCTACGCCCATTTTTCGTGGCTGATGTGGCATCTGCTGCACCAAATGCCAGTGTCCAGGATCCTGTGGTGAGGTGGTTTAGCTGCTGCAAGAGCATGTTTTAACAGAGGAAAGTCAAGCCTTGGGAAAACAGGCAGTGACATCCACTATGTCCTCCTGTCCACCTCCTTGCTGTGCCAGCACTAGCATTTGTACCCGTAAGTAGCAGCCAGCCACTTTTGCAGGAGTATCATGTCTCTGTGGGGAGTCAGATGTACTTCCAGAGTATTGATCCTGGCTCCTCTGAGGAGCAAGTCAACATCCTCTTTAAACCCTTACCCTACGCAGCTGGCTTTTGTCTGTAAAACAACTTTTCTTCTCCCTCTTTTCTGGGAGTCACCAGAGCTGAGTCAATAGTTGCAGAAGGACCACAGATTTTTTCTAAGTGAAGAGGGTCTAAAACTGTGCAGAGGCATCCTGACACCCCGGCTGTCTCCTTGCAGATAGAGAAACCTGCCTGTTCTTGACTTAGTACCTGGATACCCCGGTCTCTTCTCTACAGCATTTGATACCTGCAAAGCCTAGTGGAGAAATCTGCCAGACACCCAGAAGGAGAAGCCATGGCCAGTGCTTCTGGAGGTTGGGACCTTCACACCAACCCCAGCATCTGTGAGCTCAAGCTGCCTGGTCTTGTTTCCATCAGCTCCTTTGGAGATGGGAAGGTGTCTTTTGCTGAGGTCTGGCAGAACTCACGGTACCAGTGGGACAGGGCAGCCAGGGGCTCATCCAGGTCCCACTGACCCTGTGTTTCACACCAGCATCACAGGGATTTGCTAGAGAAGTTTCTCCACCAGCTTCCCATACACCTGGGATAGCTGCTTCTGACAGGTATGACTAGCAGACTAATTACCCTTTTATGAGAGAGGTCTCAGTAGCCATGTCATTCCAAACCCTCTTTTCCCACTAAAAATAGATGTGGTGCTGCCTGTCCCATGTTCTGTGGATTCCTTGGCTGTCACTGGGTTTCCAAGATAGGGAATACCAAGAGAGACTGAGCTAACTTCATTCCAGTGGGATTTCAGTCATTCTGATCTTATTCCGGTTTGCACGTTAGTTAAAGCTGGTGCAGTGAATAAGTGGAAATAGACAGGATAGATACTCTTGGGTCCTCACAGACCCTGGTTCATTTCTCTCGTTGTGTCCTTGAGCGAGGAGGGGAGGTTCAAGAGCTCTTTAAATAATTTGCAGGGTTGAACTGCAGCTTAATTAATTCATGTTTGTGAAACACTTTGGGATCTTTAAGAAGTGTTATTTAATACCTCAAGTTTTACTGTCAGCAGCGCTATTGCAGTCTCATTTATGAACACTTGGCAGAACGAATATGCCAAGGGGGGAGTTTCTTGAAAGCACTCAGGAGTTGTTTTCAGCAGTGACTTTCACCAAGCGTAGAGGGTTGACCTTGGCTGCACACCAGGTGCCCACCAAGCTGATCTATCACTCCACTTCTCAGCTGGATGGGGTGGGCAGTGGAACTTATGGGTCAAGACAAAGGCAGTTTAATAAAACAGAAGCACAGGAGATCAAAGGATTTATTCTCTACTTCCCATCAGCAGGTGAAGTCCAGCCACTTCCTGGGAAGCAGGGGCTTCAGTGCATGTAGTGGTGGCTTCAGAAGATATATGTCATAATAACAAATGTCCTCCTTCTCCTCCCCTTTCTCTTAGCTTTTATTGCTGAGCAGATGTCATATTATATGGGCTATCCCTTTGGTCAGTTTGGGTCAGCTGTCCTAGCTATGCCCCCTCCCAAGATCTTGCCTGCAGTCCAGCCAGCTGGTGGATGGGTAATGTTGGGAGAGATGGCTGTGATGCTGTGCAAGCACTGGTCATCAGTAGCCAAAACACTGGTGTGTTATCAACACCTTTTTAGCCAGCAACACAAAGTACAGTAGTATGAAGGCTGCTGTGGGGAGATTAACTCCATCTCAGCCAGACCCAATACACCAAGACACACTGTAAAATCTTAAAAAAATGCCTAAAATTCCCTGTGAGTTTTTGCCTCCTAAATCCTTTAGTGGCACATGGGGAAAGATGCATTTGTTGTTGAGAGGAAGCTGTTGTCCAAACTGCTTTTGGATTCCAAGTGCTCTTTAAATATTGCAGCAGTTGTCAGGCAGGAATTGTTTAGCTAATAAAGTATTATTCCTAATTTGTAATGACCTTGGTGGCTGAGTTCACCCGAGGGAAACATTGTTGTAGGAAGAATCAGTTTGGGGCAGAGCTGTTTAATTAGTAAGCCTTTCGGGTTTCATTCGAGGGTTGGAAGAAATTAAAGCATTTTGTCATCACAGTCAGAAGGATGTAGCTGCTTGTGGGCTTTAGTTTGTTTTTAAAAAACTGCTCAGATAGCCTGGCACAATCCCTGTCAGTGCTGAAAGTACGCAGGAGATGGTAAAAAAAAAGTGTGAAGAGTGTTTGGGAATGCTGGGAGACCACAGAAGAAGGAGAGAAGAAAAGAAAGCAGGGCAAAGAAAGGTTACAGCACAGCATTTGCTGAGGCTAAGGCAAATTTATTTGCCAGTGACCCCGCTGATGGTCAGGGAGGCAGCCAGCTTCTTAGCCTGATGCTTGTCTTGGATATTTATCTTGGAGTATCTAGGAAGATTGTCTCAGTCTCTGTTACTGCTACTAGTTTCTTCACATGGGAGTCACCTCTTTCTCTGTCCCTTGGAAACATCCGAGTTACTTCTCAGGCAGTAAATCCTCGATGACAGGGTCTAGCTGGGCGTGGGTGGAGTGGTAAGGGAAACACGACTACTTGCCCATCCCAGGATGGGCTGTGCATAGTCCAGGAGCTGCAGGCACATGCCTAGGAGTCCAACACTGGGTGCCGTGAGCGCTTGTGGTGCAGGGATAAGTGAGGGGGCACAGAGTGGCTTTGAACCTTCCTTTCCATGTGCACATTCCAGGCAGCTGCTCTGCTGTCCTTGTCCCTTATCACAACAGCAAACTTCACCTCTGGGCTCCCTGTGCCCCCCCTACCTCTTTGCAGCCCTGATGATTTTGCCCTCAGATTCAGCCCAAAGCTGCTCAGCCAAGGAGGGGACCACTGAATTTTGCTGCCTGAAGCACTTCAGCTCTTTGGCTGTAGCTGGTGTCAGGGTCTGGGAGGGGTCAGTCGGGATTTGGGGGACTGTGATGAGCAGTAGGAGGGTGTTGGGGTTTTCAGGAGGTGAAGGAGGGAGGGGGATTTGGGGAAAACTGATGGAAGTAAGCAAAGTTTTAGGAAGACAGTAGGAGAGTGGCTGAAATTTGTTCTTCAGCCTATCCCCCTTCCCAGCACTGCCTCCTGTGCTGTCTCCTGGGGCCTGAGGTTGCTCTCTCCTCATACTCCCCAGCAGCACCTACTGCACACAGTGCATTCTTGATGAGGGTGCCTGATTTTGTCCCTGTATCCAGCCTCAGTGGGATGCAGCTCAGATCCAGAGCTGGTACTGAGCTAGAACAGTGTGAATGGATGGCAGGGTACTTGCTTCTGAACCTCACTGCTTTGGAACCTTGCATTGCTCTGACTTATGGTGACAGGAAACAACCTGAAAGAGTTAAGGACCTGAAGATTTTTTCTGTTCTTATAGTTTTCCTTCACTGTTTCTGTTCTTATAGTTTTCCTGCGGTTGTGGGAGGTTTTTCAGTAGCTGTGAGGGATGAACTAACTGGTACAGGGAGACAAACCTGAACTCCTTCCTTCTGTCCCAGGACACCGAGTCAATCTCCATATGGGACTGTCTGTGTTTACAAGAGGAAGCTATAGATTAGATACACTCTGTGAGATCACGTCAGTTCTGGACTGATGAATGATTTAAAACTGAGGGAAGTACATTTTGTCCCTAAACTTTCTATTTCGACAGCTCTCTTGTGGTATTGTTCTGGCTAAGAGAAAAGCACTCACCTCTCCTCTCTAAATGATTCAGGTTCTGCTCTTCTAGTGATGTAATTCCTAGTGCCTCAGTTTTCATGCAAATGGTCCTCTGTTGTTGAGATTCCTGCAGTTGCTTCTGTGCTGTTCAAACAGTGGCCAATTTCCTCGTGTCTCTTCAGGGCTGGTTAATTGCCCAGTGACCCAAAAGCACAGAGCACAGGCAGTGCTAGAAGAATTTGGCTTTGAGTGCTGCTGTGCCTTGCCTACACCACGACTGCCTCCTCCAGATGCAGCTTGGCCCCCTGATAAGAAGAGACACACAAATAAACCTGGGTCTCATAAAATGTGACCTGCAGCTTGATGGCTTTTCTTCCTCTGAGATTTGCAAATGCTTTTTGATTTCCTTTAAGTTCCTCCCCTGTTATTTAGGCTGCTCTCTGCACTGTTAGGGAAAGAGCTGTGCACTGTAGGGTGGATCCAGAGACCCATAAAACCCCATCTCTGCCCATTCATACCTTTCTGTGTTGCTTGTGTAGGCCATGTAAGGACATGTGCACTGGCACTGATTCCTTGGTATGGGAAGAAAAGCCAGCGCTGGAGGCTTTCAGAAGTGGGTTGGAGACACATCTGTAGGGACAGGTCACTCTGAGCCTGCCTTGGAGCAGGAAGGGCTGGCAGTGGTTGCTGTCACAGTCCCCACTGTCAGTGCGTGCTCGCCCTGGCACACACTGAGGCCAGCAAGAAGCCCTATAACTGATGTGCAGCTTTCCAGTGCAGGAGTAGCATTGCCTGCATCCTGTGGCCATTTTGCTATGCAGATCCGTGACTCATACGTGTAAATCCTCATCTACTGAAGGGAATACTAACATGCACTGACAAAGCAGGCTTCCCTGCCCCTTCTGCCTGATCCTTTCCCATCAAGCTTTCCTGCCCTGCAACTGTGCTGGTAAACCCATTGTCAGGAATACCTTCGAAGCCCCCCAGGATCCCTTCTTTGTCTGCTGCCCCACATCAGGTTATCTCCCAATTGAGCATAGCCTGAGATAAAATGAGGGGACTTTTTAGTCCTGGAAAGCTGTTTCTTGTGTAAAGAGATGATCTATGTGCCAGCAGCCTCCAGTCTTTCCTGGGCAGAGCTGAAACCTTTGGGTATTTATCTGGAGACTGTGGACATATCTACCATGCACAGGGAAGTGGCTCTATGACACAAATCCAGATGTCCAAGACAGGTACAATGAATTCTGTATCCCAGACCTTAGGCACTAGTACTTTTTGGAGAACTAACCCACACAAGACAGCAGGAGATCTAAAAGACTTGAATATTCTCTCAGTAAATTGGTTTTCTTTCATTTTTGGAGGAATAACTTTCTTGTTGTGTCAGACTGCATGAAGGGAGCTCTGTGTAACTGTGGGACTGCTGAACCTCAAGGTCAAAGAGTTGGGGTGTTTCTCCTTTTTGCTCTTCCAGGCCACATGTCTTCGAGCTTATTCTTATTGTGTAATGTCACTTTCTGTGACTTCTCTTCTTGGCAGTTCGTGGAGAGACAAACATCAGCATATTTACAAGTTATTTTAAGATACAGTCAGTTCTCAGTGGTCAGGATGAAGTGTGTTTGGTACGTTAAATGGAGACATGGCAACTGGAGCAAGAAAAGATCCTATTTTAAGAAAATTCAGTAGTACTTATAAATTATTTCTAAAGTGCAAGTCTCATCCTATGAGGTGCTACGTGCTGTCAGGGGGACACTGATAAAGCCAGTAGGACTGGCTTTGATTGCCTAGGTTCATCTTTGAAGATCTGTGTAGTAAAAAGGATTGTCCATGTTTGAAAATGATGCAAGACCACTTTGTTTTGCAGTACTAGGCATTTGCTAGGGAAATTTGTTTTTGTGATCAATAACAGTCAAGTCACTGATCTAAGTGGCCCTTTCTAAACATAAATCATGTGTGTCCATTGGATTTGCTGTCCTCTGGATATTTAACAGTAACTGAAATCTGAATTTGGCCAAGTAAAATGTTTTTTAGTGGGGCCTTATTTTACACCTTCCCTTGGATTTCTTCAAGCCAGTACATGTTACTACAAGAACTGTTTTTTCTTCAGGCTTTGTGTCCTCTTCTTCGTGGAAAGATTGTGTCTGTGCTCTTGTGCTCACCATCCTAGAGCTCCCCAAGCCCCAGCAACCTGAGTTTTCCTCCTCTGCAGCCCAATAAGCCCCTCACTGCCTGTCCTGGGAAATGCCTGATGCATGAAAAGGAACCCTGCTTTGTATCTTCAAAGGATTTGTATTTTGGTTAAGATCTGCAATTGTCTGAATATGCCTGCTCAGCTTGCATTGCTTCTCTTTGAGCTGGAGCCTCTGCCTTCTCCAGTGCCTGGGCATGAAGCCACGACAGCAGAGGAATGGGCACAGCATAACGTTGTGGCAAGAGAGGCACTGCCCAACCTCACGGGCCATTTGGCTCACCTCTCCTCCCTGTTTCTTTCTTTAGCTGATCTCTGTGAATTCGTTTCTATGCATGTGATTTAAATCCCCTCCAGAAAACTGGGGGATTCTGAGAAATCACCAGTTCTTTGCCTGAATGATGGCCCTGCTACAAAGGCAGAGGAATCTCATGGGGGAACAAGCTGTTTTCAAAGCATGTCTTTGGCAGAGCCGGCAAGGGAGAATTTTTAGGAGACTTTCGTTCTCCCAGCAATGGCTGGGTGTGAAAGCAGGTCTGGCAGCCTGCAGACACTGTTTGGTGCTCAGTCCCCTGCCATAACTGATTATGGCTGCCTGCTGATAGAGGCAACATGGATGCTTATCCTCCAGGTCATCTGAGAGTGAGCTGCTTTTTTTGCCAGAATGCCCCAAGCAGCTCTTGGGAGTGCAGCTATTCCTGAGCACTGGCTCTGCCACAGGGCTGTGGAGGAGGAAAGCTTGTTAGCTTAGTCCCAGAGCTGTGGGATGTGTTTGAAGGGCAGGGCGATGGCATGTCATGAGGACCTGGTGCAAAGCAGTGGCTTAGGCCTGGGAGACTCAACCCTCATCCTGGACATGGCCTCTGCATCTCTTTGGATAGGATGCAATTCCTCTCCATGCTAAAGTGAGATGAGGACATCCATCTCCTGGGATCCACAGCCACCAAGTGATAAATGTGCATAGCCACCATGGGTCTGCTCTCCTACAGCCTCTCTTCTTTGGGTGTCCCTTCTGCTGAGTGATTTTTGCATATGTCCAATGTCACATCTCAGGTGAGGAGCTGATGTTGGGGTACACAATGGACAACAGTGTCTTAGCAGGCCCAGTGTCTGACAGGCTCTACTGCCTCTCTGCCTTGTCCATCACAGGAAGGCAGTTGGGTGTCACAGGATGCCACACCCAAAATTTTAAGAGGAGGCAGCCATATCTCTGGAGAACTGGGGAAATTTAGGAAATAGAGTAGGGCACCGGGAGATGCTCATCCACAACCAACAGACACAGCAGTGATGTGTGTGCTGCTACAACTCCAGACCAGCAATGCCATCTAGGCTCTGTGTGGCCACTTGGCTGTCTGTCATGGGAGGCAGAGGGGCAAGAAGAGAAGGGTGAGAGTGCAGGTGCTGGTGTGGGCCAGAGGGAAGAGGTGGCAGTAGCATGAGTGAAAGGATGAAGGACTAGATCATGCTACAAGTAAGAAGGAAGAAGCATCCCATAGGTGTTCTGACCAGCAAAGCATGCAATACCCTGGGATGTAGGTGAGCATCTCCCTGTTGGCTCTGCACCTCTGTAGGTGTTGGATTTGTCTCCATTTGTGCTGTTTGTCCAATTTAAGTGGAAAAATGTAACTCACGGTGGTGCAGTGTCCTGGGCACCTGAGGACTCGCTCAGCAGGGATGACAAATGGGACACTGGCCCTCGTTTACAAGGCCCTTCCTAGTCATGTTTTTTATTGCCCCACTGAAACCAGCCATACCTCAGAGCTCAGAGGAAGTGGGCTTTTACTCTTCCTCAAGCTCTTCATCTTTTCATTGCTTGTGATATTTTGTATATTGTCCCTGGGCATTGTCTGGGCACCCTGGGGCAGCATCCCTCGTTGCAGAGCCCAGTGGCATTTGTTGCAGTGACAAAGGCAGGAAATTTGGCGTGACCTGGAGTAGGAAGAAGAGATGTGACTGCAAGGGCCAGAGGAACAGCTTGAGATTTGGCACATCCCTGTAACTCCTCCTGAGCCGCTGCCAGAGCTTGACACAGCCTTCCCCAAACAGCAGGCCTGGGTTGGAAAGGGCTGAGGCTGCCAGCAGAGACGCAGAGGGCAGCTCCCTGCCTGGGAGATTGTATCTGTGCTGTTGTAAAACACATCCCAAATGCATTGCTGTAAAAAGCCCTTCACTTACAGACTTTGCCTGTATGTTTCCTGACACCGGGTGTGTCCCTCCACAGCCCTCCATGCCCCTGCATGCCCTGATCGAAACCATCGTGCTGCTCCCAGCCCTTGCCAAGCCTCTCCCCGACTTGTGCCACCTACCAGCCTCTTCTGAAACAAAAGAAAGGGAGACACCTGTGCCGACAGGCAGGCCAAATAAATAACCCTTGCTCAAATTAATTTGATGGGCTCAATGGGGAATTGTTTAAATGAGAGAAGGGAAGGAATTGGCAATGAATAAAATGTCTCGCTGCTCACGGTGATGGAACTGACGCAAAAGGATTATTTTTATCCCATGGAGAAAAGGAAGAGAAGAATCCTGCAAAGCAGAGGAGAAGAGGAGCTACCTTAGAGTCCTGCAGGCTGTGGGAGATGCAGTGATGGCTGTAATCAAAGCAGCTCCGAGGTTCTCCTGGAGGGAAGCTGTTATGCTCCAATTCACTCTCTGTTTCTGCCAGGCACCAACCATATGAGGCCCTCTAGGAGCCAACGTCCCCTGCTCTGCCCTATTCCTGCACCCCAGTGGGGAGATTCCTGTGATCCCAATGCTCCCAGCCCAGGGGGCATCTAATCTCCTCACCCCCCATGGAATCCTGGTCAGTATGGAGACCTACCCTGCCTGGGTGTTGTTGTGTTTCCCATCTCCAGTTCCTTAGGCTGAAGTCTCCTTCTCAATATCCCCCAAATCATGTTCTTGGAATGGTTCCCTTGATACGTTGTGTCCTACAGATGTAGCCCTCCCACTGCCCTCCCTGACACAGAGGGACACTTTCTCATGGCTGGCCATGATGTTCCCATTTCTCTGCAGTGGGACAGTTGACTGTTTCACAGCAGCATCGGAGTGCCAGGTGATTATCCCTCTAACCCCAGCACTGGTGGCAGAATACTCCCTCCCCCTAATCCTGTATTTGTGCAGGGAATTGTCCCTGCTCACACGTAATATCTTGTATTTGTTCCTGTCAAATTGCGTACAGGTTTTCCAGGCCACATCTCCAGTCCAGAAAAGTAATTTCAAATTCCTGCCTTCCTGGACACCTGCAGCTTTCCCATCTGTCCCAGTGTCCAAGCACTAACAGAAATGCTGACCAGATCCCCTCCAGACTGCAAAGCGGAGTGCATTGCACACAAACCATCTCTTTGTGCTGTCAGCTGTGGGAATACCTATTCAGCTGGGTCTTGCCAGCTTTTACTGTCTTCATATAGACCTTTTGCCTCACTTAAGGATCAGAATATCAAGGTAGGCAATGGCAATGTTTTCTTGAGGTCAAGATTTATTATTTCTGCGGTTTTCCTGTCCACAAGGTCCATTATCTTGTTGCAAAAAGAAATCAGATTAGTTCAGTGTGACTTCTTTGTTACAGATCTGTGTTAGCTGTGATACATCTCTTCACAGGCACTTAACAGGTTGTTGGCTTGTTCTACTCATCTTCTGAAAAGTGAGGTTAAATCAAAGGGTCTGTGATTCTCTTTTTTCAAGATAGCTGCTGCATTTACCTGTTTCAGCTTTCTGATCTCTGTCATCCTCTGAAATTCCCCAAGATAAATGTTTCAGATTAAGGCTGTTAGGTTGAGCCAATTTGAAAACAGCTGCCTTCCCAAGGGGCTGGAGCTGTTGTGGCCAGGATGGTCTGAAACACCATAAGAAGCCAAAGCATGTGGGCACACGTAACACCCTTTATTAGACAAACAAATGTACTTAGGGAGAAAAGAGAATTGCATGTGCCCTAAAGCTTGTCTTTTATTCTCCAGATACGTATTGTTTGAGCTAATAAAAGGCATTATGGCAGTCTGTGCTCTCTGGGTACACACTAACCTGTGCCTTGCTCAGCCAGAAGAGACAACTCCTCACTTAGCTGCTGGTATCAGATGTGATATCCTGAGGACTGGGGATTGCAGGAAGGGGAAAAGGTGCCTTCCCAGGAGCATGGATGTGAACACCGTTCCATCTCCGCTTTCTTATTTGTTTGCCTCCTCTGACTTTCTGATGGTTATATTGACTTGCTGTCAAAAGTCAGGCTATACCTTGTCTCTGCTCCTCCTGGTGAGAAAGCCCTGGGTTAGTAAAAAGCTTGAGCAGACTGGGCTGAAAGGTGCTACAGGAGTGCCTTGCATTATGCAATGTGGTTCAGGGAATTAGAGGAAACTTAAACATTGCAATCGAGCTCCATTCATTGCTTCAGAAAAGAATTGCTTGTCTATCAATGTGAGACCTTTTAAACATCACCACACTCCCTGGCACTCACTGCTCACCCTTCAGCCTTGCTTGGCTAATGCTGTTGGCTCGGGCCTGTGATAAACCTGTTGCAAGATATTATTTATTGCCTGAAAGAATGATGGCTTTTAAAGGTCCCTCCAAACCCAAACCCAAAACAAAGATCATGATTCTATGATCTTTAAAGGTAACTGTAGGCAGAGGTCTCTGCCTGCTTAGAGACGAGTTTAGCAAGATGCAAGGTTCAACAGGGTTCTTTTGTGACCCAGCTCCTGTTGATAGTGCTGCCAGCATCACATGTTGAGTGTTGCTGCTTAGGAAATAGAGCTGGCAGCAAGATGGTCTCAGAGGCCAACCCAGATGACTCAGTACCACGGTGTTGTTTTACCGATGCCCATCAGAACACAGCCAGAAGCAAGGTGCCGTGGGATGAATATAAACCCCACACAAACTGCCCTTGCAGCTCTGAGACTGCATCCTGGAACTGGAGATGTTGGAGGAGGTTTAGAGGTTGTAAAGCGTAGCATGAACTCCCAGCATGACAGTAAAACACCTCACTGTGTCTACCTCACTGGGGTAAATTCAGAGTGGGGGTGAAACCAGGGCCCTACATTTGGAGGTGGCATTACTGAATCGATCGCCAGCTGCAGTGCACACGTCCAGGGCTGACATTTCAGTGGAGGTGATTGATTGATAGAAAATACAAACTAAGTCTGGAAAGAACAAAGGGTTGATCTAAAGTCTGGGAAACATAACTTCAAGGAGCTTTTTAAGCCCTCACAAATAAATTAAGCTATAACTTGATCTCAGCCTAAAAGCACTGGCATGGGAAGGGATTTGTAATGTTGGAAGGCTCTCTAAATTAGCAGAAAAGATATAATGGGATCTGGCAGCTAACCAAATTCAAACAGGGACTAGAGCACACATATTTAGTGTGGCACTATCTTGTGTGCATCCCTCAAACTCCTTCATGTCAAAACTTCTTGTCTTCTAATGAAAGATGTGCTTTGTCTCCAAGAGGAGTCATTGGTATGATGAGCTTACTGACTGGGGCTACGTGAATCATAACAGGCTTAAAATCTATTAAATCTGCTTCTGCTTTTGATCTTCTTGAAAGATTGAGGATCGACAGGCATCATTATAAAATGAGATTCTCAGCTTTTATAAAAAAGGTAATCACAGTTTGGAATTGACCAGGTAGATGTATATGAAGAGATTAACAGCATCCTGAACAACTCAGTTCTCTTGATTCTGTCTTATTTATTAGCTCATGCATTAAACAATCAAACTGTAAGGACTCAGAGACAACAACGTGTTAATAACAGTGAGCACGGGCTAACGTTAAATCTATGTTATTGCTTTTCTGCCATTGAAATAAGCCTAGTGGGAAAAGATATACTTACTCCACATACCTGGAGATCACATAAGCTCTCCTCTTATTTCAGGTTGGAGCTTTTCCGCTTGTCAGAAAGCAGAGGGAAACAGTCCTCACTTTCTGATCCCTGTGGTGCCAGCTTTCAAAGTCTCTTTAGTCAACCTTATTCCTTGTTCCTCTAGCTGTTTGCCTCAGGCTCCCACCCTGCATGGGTTTTCTCCAGTGCTTCCTGGTCTTAATTTGTCATTGGAAGGCCTCATTCCTCTCTTTCCCTGTCTAATACCAACACTCAAGCTGGTCTGTACAGCTTCATTGACCTTTGGATACCCTGGAGGAGGATGTTGGGGAGTTCTTCCCTGTTATAGTGTGCCAGCATTCCCCACGGGCTGGCACATTCCCCATTGAGACCTAGATGCTCCACACCAGTACCAGCACTATGAGCAGTTTCTGTTTAAGAACTCCTGTCTGCAGTAAGAGCACAACAAAAGAGCTGCAAAACTCATCTTTCAGTTTATGCTTGGTGGTGAAAAATGTCCTAGTACTGCAAAGCCAGGGGCACGTTCAGGCTGGAAGGAATGTTGAGAGGTCTCTAGTCCAACACCCAGCTTACAGGAGGGTCAGCCCTAAGATCAGACAAGGTTGCTCAGGACTGAGGCTTATCTCAGAAGCCTCCAAGCCTGGAGAATCCACAGTGTCTCTGAGCCCTGTTCTGGTGGCTGACTGTCACTATGGAGAAAAGCATTCTTAAGTCATGTTGAGTCCTTTTCCTGTTTCAGTTTATGGTTACTGTGACTCCTTCTCCTGCTGTATAGCCCTGTCTGCAAGCCCATCTGTCTTCTTGGCATCCTCCTCTTGGGTGCTGGCAGGATCCTGTTAGGTCAGCCCAAACCATCTCTTCTCCAGGCTGAACAGGCCCAGCACCCTCAGTGTCTCCTCAAGTGCAAATCCTCCAGCCCTCAATGATCTTGGTAGTCTCTGCTGGACTCAGTCTACTTTATGAACATCTCTGTTCAGCCTTTAAACTAGCTTCTGCCTCTCTTTCTGTGAGTGAAACTGGAACCCTCCTATCCGTTAGCTGAAAATAAAAACCTTTTTACAGTCTGTTTTTCATCACCAGAGACAGAAAACAGAAGCACTGAGCCAGGACAGCCATCATCTCCTTAACTTATTTCTTCTCCCCATAGAATGCTCCTTTCCTTTTTTCCAGTGACTGAGGAGACGGCACCACATAGCACTGTGGACAGGAGGTTGCTTCCTCCCACCTCCCAAATCTTCTATAATTCACACTTACCTGGTGTTTCTTAATTAGCACATTGTGGCTTGAAGCTGCCTGCCTATGTTGCAACCTTCTGGAGGAAACCTGCTGATGGTTTATCCATTGTATGGCAGAAAATGTTGAGTACTCAGGCTTTATTTGACAGCTACTCTTATCCATAGCATCACACAGGGGATGACTGTGATTCACACCTCATCCTCCATAGCCATCCTCGGCTTTACCTGTCTCTCCTGAGGGAACTCTCTCCTGTGGTTATGTACTTGCTTGTCTCTGTACCTTTGATGCCAATCCACGTGACAGATGCGTGGCTGAGCTAAGCTAGGAGATTGGAAAGGTTACACCAGAAGCAGGAACAGTAACGGGCTGGAAAATCACCCCGAAAGAGCAGTTAGAAGTGGGATAACCAGAGTGATATCTTGGAACAGTCTGAAGATTCATTCTGGGGGTGATTGGTGTCATCACTGACATTTCAAGTTTCCCATTCATTCGTTGCATAATCTTGCCTTGGATTAGTAGAGAGTTCAGTTATAAAGTCCTTGTGCCATGGAGGGTCACAAGGACTTTGAAAGACTTTGCGTCAGATCTCCACATGACTTTAAAACATTGGAGAGAGGGACTGAAATCAATGAGGTGATTTCAGTAAAGACCTTCACAGAGGTCTTCTTCTCACCAGAGCTTGTCTCAGCTGTGCTTGGTCCTGCCTCGGTGCAGAGCCCAGACCAAGTTCCTCCAGTCCAAAGGCTCAGATTACATTTATGAGCCCAAGAAGGTTGATAATCCCATATCTGCAACATGGTGTAATATCAGTGGGGCATGGGATGAGAATTTACCTCATGTTGTGTTCCCCCCAATAACATCCAAGTCCCAGATAGTCACACAGGAAGCATTGCATTTGTCTATGGTTAAATCAGGGCTTGTTGGAATAAATCAGCTCTGCTTCAGGTTCTCTACTGCTCTCACTGGATTTCTGGCTCATTTACAGGTGGTTGCTGGGGAAGTTAAATTATGAACAATAACCATTCACAATGATCCGGGCTTCTTAAGGATTTTACAGACTAGGAAGAGTCTGGTACTATTTTCCCAGTTACCTTCTTCTCACCTTCAGAGCAATTGCAGCTCTCACTTAGGGATTTTATGCATATTTATGGCAAATAGGATGTTAATGAAAGTATAATTACTGGAATTAATTTTGGATGTAATTTTCTGAGCACAAGTGGCCCCTTCCTGTCTTTCTTTTGTTTTCTGCTTGGGTGCCAGCTGTGAAAACATCTCTTTTCAGGATTGTTCCTGATGCCAAGGCATGCAGCAGCGCAATGGGTTCATCCCCTGCTGGGCTCTGTTTCACCCAGCTCTCAAATGATGCTGAGCACTCCCCCACAGTGAGGGGGGAGAGCATGATCAGCAAAGCACCAGGAGAAACGGCCATGTCTTGGCATTTGTGGTATCTGCATCTCATAGCATTTTGCACACAGGACCCACGTGGTTATCTGTTTAGCAGGGTAAGTAGTGGGATGTAGTGGGACAACATTATTTTTACAGAGCAATTGCTTCCACCATTCCCCAAAGGCATGTCCTCCAGGCTAGTGGAGAGGAACAATTTTGGTTATCATCTTGATGACTCTCAAAGCATCACCAGGTTCTTATTCAGTCTTTATTACTTCATCCCAGATCTGCAGCCTGACAGTATGTCTGGGTTTCAGGGAGGTCCTCACACTGGGACAATACCAGGACAATACCATGGGATCAGATCAGAATGCAAATAGGTCAGTCTGGAAAGAAATGACGCCTGCCAAAATGATGATCTGACCATGCTGGGGGAATCTGCAGTGAAAACTGGTGCTCAGATAAGGCAAAATTTCTACCATCCCCACCAAGGAGATAGATAACTCCTCTGAGGTCCCTCCAGGACAAAAGATAGCTGCTTGCCTGACAGCATTGCCTCAGCCATTCACCTCTGTCCTAGCTCCAGAAGACAAAGAGCAGGGCGAGCGTCAGGCCATGTTTGCTGGTGTGAGAAGCTCTCAATAAGGCAACAGGATTTCTGCCAGTGTCAATCTTTTAATGTACCAAATCTGTCCACTTAGTGTTAGGCATATGCATCAGCTTTGGTTAACGTCTGCTAATAGGATCCTTGTAGTCCTTAGATCTGGCAATTAATTGTCAGGTAGTTGCTGCTGCCAGCTTGGCCACTGTGTTGCTAAAGCTGTCAGATCCTGGTTAACCTTGTTCCATCTTTGGTGCTGATGGGACTTGCTAAGCAATGGAGGGATTACCTGGGGACCTTAATGGCTTCTACATTGTCTTCTTTTCAGCCTGCCTTTATTTTGCAATATCGTGTTGCGAAGAAGCAGCATTAGTTTCAGCAGCCAGCTGAGCAGATGGGTTTAACTGCTCTGTGGCAATGAAGTAATTACATTTTGGTCCAACAGAGGCACAGCAGTAAACACGTAAAGTTAATTCAGGTGTAGCCTCCTAGTCAGTGACTCAAAGCAAAGAGCAGTTCAGTGATGCCAACACCGGCCACACTATGAGTGTGCTGTTGGCAGCATGGACAATCACTAAGGATAGATCTCTTTGGTTTACACAGATGATGTTGGGTTGGCTTTTACTATGGCCAGTTCTTTCTTCAGATATCTATTGGCGTCAGAGAGATTTATTTCTGCTTGCATCTCTCTTCTGCTTCTGTTATAATTAAAACAGCACTATGTGCATGAAGCAATTGGATTTTAGTAATGCTTTTCTAAAGGAGCTTAGTACAAAGACTTGTGTAGAGCCAGATCACTGTCTTAAGACTGGATTGTCATTAAAATGACGGCCTCCTGCCTGGATAGTGCACCTGAACACAGGCTCTAGATGTGATTTTTAGTCAGGGTGCAACACATCTTTGTCTGCAGACAGGACCTGGGAGACGCCATGCTTCTGGGTGGCAGAGCCAGAGTGAGACATGGGTAGGAACAGATCACTGGTGCATGTGGAATCTGTGTCTGCTGGTGAGACAGGAGAATCTCCAAGTCCAGCCCCATCACCATCCCCATCACTGCATGCTAGGGAGCTGATATTCAGGTCTGCCCTGGGTTGCTTCCTGCAGACCAGTTGTTGATCAGGTCAGCGCAGATGTGCTCACTGCAGGAAATGTCTCCCAGAAGGAAGCAAGGTGTTCCATGGATGCCCATGCCCCAGGGAGCACTATGTCCCAGCACATCACTGCTCTCTCCTGCATTGTTTTATCCTGTCTGCTTCTGGCTGATATGCAGTTTTTGGACTCTGCATTTGCAGTCAATCCAGTACAAATCCTCCTCTCCTCTGTACAGCTCTTGTTCAGACTGTTGCAGGCAGTCCAGTGTTGTTGGGTCACTGTGGCCATGAATGGGAAGTGTGTAGCACAAGCCTGCTGTGTGGGCTCAGAGAGGAGATGTCCCAACAGGCAGCAAAGAGCATCCTCCACCAAGGAGCACTTTGCCAAGCCTGTGTTCAGGAGAGGATTTACACCAGCAAAGCTGCTAACCAGGAGCTCCCAGGGCAAAGGGGCGCTGCGGTGGGTTACAGCTCAGCCTTGTACAGAGAAGGACCCTCTGGGGTAGGAAGGGATTTCTCAACTGTTGTAATGTGGTCAGATCCTGGGGAAGAGGAACATCTCTATCTGCAGGATTTCCTGTGCTTGTCCTGTGTCCAGTTTCTCACTGACCTGTTTTAAGCCTTGATTTGCATGCTTCCGCGTAACTGAGTTGTAGCTGATGGGATTTAGTATGACATCCCACATAGTACAGACTATTAGACTGTATCTGTTTTCCAGGCCTGGGAGTGTTTGTGCAGCATTTACCATTTGCCTGGCTGTTTCCTGCGCAGCAGGTGGAGAGAAGCTGTGCAAGTCATTCATGCAAAAGGGAGACACGGTCTGTAGTAAACAGGATACACTTTGGTGAGGAAAAAGTGAAAATAGGAGGAGAGGGAATGGACGTGGGAGTAATCAATGAGGGAGGTGAACAGAAAAAGACTTCACTTGCCAGCAGTGCCCCACTATAGCAGAGTTGTTGTACTGGAGAGCATAGGCAAGAGAGGGGTGAGCAGGACAAATTAGCTGATCCCGCTGCACTGCTTAGTAATGCAAATGCCTCAGCTCCAGTTTGGGGTACAGAGCTTAAATGACATGAGGAGCAGGAGAGCAGCAAGGACAATTTCGCCTGTTGAGAGGCTGGAAGCAGGGACATGCAGAGTTGCACACCCCCAAAGAGGGCCTGGCCTGGCAGGGTAAGGAAGGCAGTGCTCTGAAGTTATATGATGGCAGCAAAAGGCTTAGGGAAAGTTTTTCAGTGGGCATGAGAGAAGCACACTGGCAACCACCTCCAGGAGATGGGTTGGCAACATCATCCCTGAGGGTTTTGAAAAGAAATGGCCATGCAGGTGATGGGAGTAGAATGTGACAATCCACCGCTCAGGGCACGTTGTGCTGGGAACCCCAAGGACTGGGTCAAGTGCTGGGCAAGCATCTGTCAGAAGCAATTTAAAAGTAGCTGCTCCCACTGTGGACGAGGTGGGACTATTGCAGTAACCCCTTCTAGCCCTGCTCCAGGTGACACCTTGATTTAAACGAAATGTACACATGAGAATGTGTTGTCGAGATAGCACCATTGTTCACGCAGTTGAAATATCTTGTGCTATTTCTGAAGCATCCCTGAGTTCAAGTGCAGTCATGGAGAGCTAGAGAGAGGGGGAGAGCACTGTGGCCTGACATTAAATTACAGACTGAGCAGAACAGTGTCAGTTGTAATACATCTTCTGTGCCATTGGCATTTAATACTAAATATGGGGCCTCTGTGAGTAAAGACTTATTTTCACTTCTATTTATATCAAAACTAATTTTCCAGTGTGCTTATATTTATCCAGGGAGAAGAATATTCACACACTTTCCTGTTGGTAGCAAACAAGAATACATTTCCTATGCAAGTATTTTCACGAGCTGTATTAAAATGTTGGCATGACAAGTTTTAAGAAAGGTGCCATGTTAAGAGAGAAGCACCAGCTGAACTTCCTTAAAGCAATTAAAAAGTGACTGCAGGGAATATATATGTATATATTAACAATGGTGTCCAGAGAAAGAGGTATTGAAAAAATTGCAGCTTTTTGAAATACAGTGTTCATACAACTACGAGTGATCTCTCAAGATGCTATGCTCTGTAACAGCAGTACCGAAGTACTGCAGGAGCTGAATATTTGTGTTTGTGTTTTCTTGCTTTTATTAAACTCTAATCCATAACAGCTTACTGTGCTGCTGTGCAAAAACACTAAAGTAAAGCTGAGTTAAGGAAAAAAAAAAAAAGAAAGAGATGCTGAGTGATAAAGAAATGTTGCCAGGTGGCTGATGGTGCTACCTGCCAGCTGGCATCAAGGGATGCAGCTTAAGACTGCCGGGGTCCCTGCGCAGTGCAGGGCATCTCCTTGGTTTTACCCCTTTGGATGCGTTTGGTTACGTGCCTGTGGGCCTTGTGTCTGCCAGAGCCTCCGGCTGCAGGGCTGTCAGCCCGAGTAAAGAGGTGCTGCAGATGCATTTCCTTGTGGTAGGCACAGGAGCTAGGGAAGCCTGGGCTTCTTTAGGGCTGCTTAGGTTACCTTGAGGTTTGGTGTCTGGGTTTCACTGGAACTGCAGCAATATTTGAAGCCAAGATAGAAGCCAAGGTTATCTCCTCTCTGGTGGTTTGCAAGGACAACCTCAACCAAAACCCACTTCTCACTTCCTTCCTCCCCACCATTTGGGTCTGAGAGATCCCACAGCTGAAACATCGGGCACTAATGCCCACGTCAGCCTTTCCAGCTGATGCCATTATAGCACGCAGCATGTGGGCAGGCTTTGGGTAACAGAGCTTCCCACTGAGCAATGCTAAGAGCTAATTAAAGTAATCCATCCCATCCACAAAAGCCAGTTGGCACTGCAGAAAATCTGAATCCAGTAGGGGTGGATCCAGGGTTTGAGGGCAGTGAGGGATACACTACTCATCTCCTATGGAGGTGGAAGAAAGGGCATCCCATCCCTCTGTCATTATCCCAACAGTGGTTTGCAACAAGATCGCTGAAGTGGAGGCAAAAGCTTTTGGGCTTTTTACTCCCTTCCAGCCCTCTTATAAAGGCTCTGTGGGCCAGGGGAATGCAATCGTCTTGCACATGGAGCATACAATGATTTTTCTCAGTGCTTAGCACTAAATCTGTGAACTGATATGCCTGAAAATATTTTCCATGGACCTTGTGAGGAGTTCATCATCTCACCAGGCTGCTCCACCCGAGGCAGCTGCTCTTGGCTTGTCTCAGTGACCAAAGGTAATGATGCCCACAGGCAAAGCTGTTCTCCATCTCACACACACTGCTCAGTTAGGATGCAGCCAGATCATCCCCAGAGCTGGCAAAACCCAGCATGACCTCCTGAAGGAGCAGAGACCCTGTTGATGATGCTTCCTAATCACAGCATTGGTGCAGAGCAAAGTTAAGGATATTTGCCATTCTGGCCTGTTTCAGACCATAATGACTGTGGAGAACTTTAAATTTTATCCTTCACTCTAAATATGTTATTTTGGTGATATGTGAACTGAGGATCATGAGCAACCACTTCCCTGTTTTGAACTCGTAAGTGTCAGACATGGAAAATGCAGAAACAACAGCAATTTTAGATGGCTTTAGTGGATTTCTGTGGGTGGTACTGGGATAAATTCAGAAGGAGTTAACAAGTCATTTTGAGGAGCTGTGGGGACCACCATGGGCTTTGCCTGCTTTCAGCTTGGCCTTGCTTGCTGAAGTTTTCATGCATGGGTGCTAAATCTGATCTTCTTATGGCAATATTTAGGTATGAGATGTTACTTGTGGCTCAGGAGTTAGCGAGAACAGGGAACTGGAAGCCAAATTGCTTTGTGATGGTCCAAGCAGAAAAGCCCAGTGCTAAGCCTTTCTTAGACCACAGGTGACCCTGGTCTTGCCCATCCTGCACCCTGTGGTGCCCACCAGCATCCTCCTCATGCTCCCCTGTGCCCAGCAAGGCCAGGCTTTGCACTGTGTTCACTGAGAGATGAGCTGTGTGGTGTAGCAGCTTTCTGTGCTCAGTCAGGGTGTACAGATGGATCAGGCCAGTTCACAAGCACTACCAGAGGGCACCATCAATGCTTAATTACACCTTGCTAGCACAGCTTGTCACAACATGCTCCAGAGGCTTGCTGCTTAGTATCTCCAGATCTTCTTGCTGAGGGTCAGTAGAGATCACAGCGATTAGCACAAAAACAAAAGCCAAACTCCTCCATGGCTTTCCCAGCGGCTGCCAAAACCCACAGGGAGGGGTTTGGCTCCTTCTGTGTGCATGTCTTTTGCTTGGCCAGAGAACACTGCGAGGGAGGTGAACAAGGGTGTGGGGTCCCAGCTGGCCTCCAGCAGAGCAGACGCGGAGCTGTGGTGATGGCTGTTCCTCCCTATGGACATGGATGAGGGTTTGACTTTGCTATGAGGTCTCTGCTGCCGCAGAGCCCATCCTTTCCATTGAACAATCTCTCCCCTCTCCCATGGGTGTTTGTAAGTCAGCCAACTCTGTGGTGTGCTGCACCATTTAGATGTAGGTGACCTCACCCCACATCCCCTGAGTGTCACTCAGTTCCCTCTGGTTTATTCCCAGTGGGTCTGGTCCAGTTTTGTTTGCATCTCCTGCCTGTTGAGTATCACTCACCTTCGCTCCGATTCCATGTTGTGCCTTTTCTGGTTCCAGTGGCTTCACTGGGGACTTCCGGCAACCAAGGGCAGTTCACCTAGGGACACAAGACCTGTCTGCCCTGCTGTGTCTTGTCATGGCCCAGAGCAGATGCCAGCAGAGATCTCTAAGTGAAGCATGTGCATTGTAACAAGGAGAGGTGCTTGCCCTGAACAGCACAGGTTTTAGCTGAAACTGGAGAGACGAGCATCTTTGGGGTCAGTGATCTTGTGTGGTTGCCGATGCTTCATTGACCCAGCAGTCCCCTGGGTTTTTCTGCCCATTTCATTCTTTGCAAGCAGGACATTTCCTGCATCATTTATTTCCAAACAGTAGCAAAATAAGCCTAAATCCTTATCTCCAGTCTGTCAGCTAATCTTTCAGCAGTCCAGGAGCAATGCTGTCAACTCAGGCTGTGAGTGTGACTCGAACCTCTCTGTGGTTGATAAGCATGTTGCTGGTCTATGAAAATGGGCTTCTTGAGAGCCCAAATGTGGACCTGACACAGACATCATACCCAGCTCACAGTAACTCTAGCTTCACCTGCTATGTAACAGCACTGGTTGCAGTAGGACCATGACAGGGTGGGTTTTAGAAGGCTTCAGGGCTGCAAGACATACCATGCCCCCTTCGAAGTGTGTTTGGTTGGTGGCCCACGGAGCCAGTGAGGAAAATTTTGCTGTATTCATGAAGAGGTCTGGGTTTCTTTAGTCTTCCCGACATAAATGTCCCCGGGAGTTCTCTTCTTTGCTTTCTTTCATTGAGTTCACTGGAGCTGTCAGTGATGTGTTTAGCTAATGGAGGAACCCTTACCTTGGAGGTGTCACCTTGACCCACTCCTGAGCAGGGCAGAAAGAGCAGTAAAAAGTCTTCTCCAGAAGCAGCATACCTCTGGAGTCTGCAGGCTGTGTGCCCCTTCCCAGTGAAGATGATAAGGATGGGAGTTTTGAGTAGCTTTTTTTGTGGCCTCTTGGATCTTCTCACACCCTTCAAAATTAGTCTGTAAAAGCTTAAGTCCCTTCTGCATTGGAAGCTGGTGTCCTAGATCACTGGACTGCCTTGTAAAGTGGTCAGATCCTGTTCCAACATGGCTGTGCCCAGAAACACCGTGCTCTGAGGAACAGCAGGGACTGGGACTATCGGTGTCAGGACAGTGGCAGGACAGAGCCCTTGGCCAGAGTGTAGCAGGGGGAATCATAGAATCATAGAACAGTTTGGGTTACAAGGGATCTTAAGAATCATCGAGTTCCAACCCCGCTGCCATGAGCAGGGACACCTCCCAACAGACCAGGCTGCTCAAGGCCCCATCCAGCCTGGCCTTGAACACCTCCAGGGAGAGGGCACCCACAACTTCCATGGGCAACCTGTGTCAGTGCCTCACCACCCTCATCATGAAGAATTTCTTCCTAACTTCTAGGGAAACAGACCCCCTGCAGCTCCTGGGTACTTTTCTGTCTGTGTTGCGCCAGCATGGTTGACATCCTCACTACTTTAAAGCATAAACATGTTTTGCTTTGTTTAATTGAAACCTCACAGCAGATGTTTTATGATTATTCCACCGATGGGAAAAAAAAAAGGAAAATGCTAACCAGCATCCTGTCTTTAATGGCAGTTTTATTAGCTCAGCAGTTTACTGTTCGGAAAGGAAAGGAAGGCATCAGCCAAGACGCAGGGAATCCAGTTTAAATGATTCACATATCCTGGATGTGCAGTTCAGCATGTGCCAGTGTGGGGAGCGCAGGGCCTGAGGCTCCCAGGACAATGGATCTGGGGGTCTTCAAATAGCCAGTCCTCGTCTTTGTCCTCACCCTGCCCTCTCCCCTGAGGCTGCACTTCAGTCATCTGCCACCTCCTGCCTCACTTCCAGTGTCAGTACTCACCTTTGGGGCCAAGAGGGCCACCAAGGGTCCTGCAGCAGTTGTGCTTGCACTGCTGATAGGGCCAGGAACCCCCTGCCTCAGTTTTCCTGCCTGGAGAGCCATGGCAGAGCCCAGGCATAAGGCAAAGGGAGTGTGAGGGAAGTGGGGACTTTTTGGCAACAAACACAGCAGCTTAGGAAACATATAAAGATTCTCTTCCCCATAGCAACCTCCAGGGATCATGCCCTGTCAGTGAGCAGAGTCCTGTCCCATGCAGAACCTTTTCTGGCCCTGCCATGATCTATCCCAACATGTCCCTCATCACCATTTCAGCCAAGAGCATTTTGCTCTCCTACTGAGAACTGTTAAGAATAAAATCAATGCCAATGCTGCTGTGAGCGGCTCCGGTACCCGTTCGATGAGCTCCTCAGGGACAGAATTCCCATGTAGGCTCAGCTCTACATCTGTCAGCTCTGTGGGAGGGGGTGCTCTGCCCGGCTTCATGTCAGCTCCTGATGAGCCCCATGGATACAGTGTAAAGATCCATGTAAGGATGTGTGTAAGGCACAGGATAGGCTCAGCTGCATGCTGGGTGGCAGAGCCCCATGAGCACCCTTTCCACACCTGCTGTGGCATCCATCGGGAGAGAAAGCCCATCAGCAGCTGCACATGGAGGCAATTTTTTCCCGCATCACACACACTCTGGGAAACTGCAACAGTTCTGCTACTCTTCAGAGGCCTGTTGCAGGCAAAAAGTCCCTGGATTTGTAGGAAGCTGCTGTAGTCATTCAAGCAGATGCCGCGGAGCCAAGGTGGTGGTGTCAGCCAGCCTGCAGCGGCCTGGCCATCTCACATGCACAGCTGTTTGGGGAAAATCAGGTGGATGAATAAAGGGAAACTTTCCGTTCCAGTGCCCCCAAAAGGACATTATAATTTTCTTTCCCTGTGTCATCCTGCTTGCCTGGTTATGTGGCGTTAAATTAGGGCTCTGGTTTGGTTACGGCTCATTACAGGTTTGTGCGTGGCTTTGTTGCAGCTTGCTTGGAAGCACCGAAGGAGCTGAGCCAATGTGAAAGTCAAGGTGTTAGGGACAGCTACATGGCTAGGGGCCTAGCTTTGCCTGTGGAGGGTGACTTCAATGCTCAGACAGTTCCCATGGAGCTGGTGTCACTACCTGGAGAGTATCAGAAAGGGACATTCCCTGACCCTACCCTTGAGGAGAATGAAGGGCTTGGGATAGAGGGAGGCTATGGGAGATGGCTTCAGCATCTCATTTACCCAGATGAGCAAAGCAGTTGCCTCCTTAGCCTGTCCCAAGTATCTGTGTACGGTGCTGTGCGATGCAGGGTGCCAAAGGGAGTGTTTTGAACACTGTCAGACAGCAAAGCAGCTTTTCTGCGGAAATAGCTAAGTCCCGAAATACCCCGAGCAGCTGTGTTTATCCCAATGCTCTCACTCAAGAGAGATGCTCGCCTGTGACGTGGGCTGCTGGTTCAAACATCGTTCCCAGTGCCCGGACCAGAGCCACAAAGGGCGTTGCTCACTTAGTGTTGATAATACAAATCAGCACTGTCCCAGCATGCAATAGATGGACTTGGTAAATCAAAACAACCCTGCATCATCCCAGCACTCCAGCAAGAAGCAGGGCTGTGTTCTCAGGAGCAGAGGGGTTTCCAAATTCCTGCCTCTCCCTGGCTTCTTTCACCCCAACCATGCCCTCCAGCAGCCTCTGTTCTGCCAGGGTTGTGCTGACCTGGGACAAGGGAGCAGTGTGGGGATGCCTTGGGACTTCTTTCTCAGTAGTCATCACCTTCAGCAATGCCCACATTTGCTAGGGAAATGTAGCAAGATCACTGCAGCCCTACAACTTTGTCTATTTTTGCACCCAGCAGTTCTTCCCAGCGCTGAAGGAAAGGTGTGTGTTTGAAGTTGCTGCTCACAGGGCCATTAGAGGAGCTGATTCAGTGGGAAGAGAATGAGTCTGTTTCTAAGCAGGAACAGAAGAAAGCAAGTGACCTCCTTGTTCAGATGTTCTGTGCTGCCCCCTTGGCCTCCTGAGAACATCCCCATGCAGAGGCCATGCTTCAGGGATGCCAGGAGGAGCCAGCACAGCAGTTTTCCATGGGCTCCCTCCAAGCCTAGTTGGTGATGTTCCCCTCTTGCTGTGCCACTGTTTTGAGGACCTGCTGACACCTCTCCTGAGCGTGCCTGACAGACTGAGTACCAGCCCTCCTGCTCACCTGTGTTTGGCATCTGCTTTCTGGGGAGATGAGAGCCACCCAGGCACAGAGAGGCTTCCAGACCAGAAGAAGGGCCTTTGACACTGTCTCCCACAGTAGACTCCTAGGGAAGCTGTCAGCCTGTGGCTTAGATGGGAGCACTCTGTGCTGGGTTAGGAATTGGCTGGATGGCCGAGCCCAGAGAGTGGTGGTGAATGGTGTCTCATCCAGTTGGTGGCCGGTCACCAGTGGTGTCCCCCAGGGATCGGTGTTGGGTCCTGTCCTGTTTAATATCTTCATTGATGATCTGGATGAGGGGATTGAGTCCATCATCAGCAAGTTTGCAGATGATACCAAGCTGGGAGGAAGGGCTGATCTGCTAGAGGGTAGGATGGCCCTGTAGAGGGACCTGGACAGATTGGAGAGTTGGGCTGATTCTAATGGGATGATGTTTAATAAGTCCAAATGTCGGGTACTTCATTTTGGACACAACAATCCCATGCAGAGCTACAGACTGGGGACAGAGTGGCTGGAGAGTAGTCAGGCAGAAAGGGACCTGGGAGTGCTGGTTGACAGGAAGCTCAACATGAGCCAGCAGTGTGCCCAGGTGGCCAAGAAGGCCAATGGCATTCTGGCCTGCATCAGGAATAGTGTAGTAAGCAGGACCAGAGAAGTTATCGTCCCCCTGTACTTGGCACTGGTCAGGCCTCACCTTGAATACTGTGTCCAGTTCTGGGCCCCCCAGTTTGGGAAGGATGTTAGGATACTGGAATGTGTTCAGAGGAGGGCAACGAAGATGGTGAAGGGGCTGGAGCACAAGCCCTGTGAGGAGCGACTGAGGGAATTGGGGCTGTTTAGTCTGGAGAAGAGGAGGCTCAGGCTCATTGCTCTCTACAACTACCTAAAAGGAGGTTGTAGTCGGGCAGGGATTGGTCTCTTCTCTCAGGTGACCAGTGGCAGAACCAGAGGGCATGGACTTAAGCTTTGTCAGGGAAAGTTTAGGCTTGATATGAGGAAAAAGTTCTTCACTGCAGTGACTGGCCATTGGAATGGGCTGCCCAGGGAGGTGGTGGAGTCACCGACCCTGGAGGTGTTTAAGGGGAGACTGGATGAGGCACTGAGTGCCATGGTTTAGATGATGGTTGGTGTTAGTGTTGGGTTATAGGTTGGACTTGATGATCTCAGAGGTCCTTTCCAACCTTGTGATACTGTGATACTGTGAAGGGACCCTGCCACTAAATCCAGAGACAGGACTGGCAAAGGGGAAGGCTGTAAGTGGAAGGCAGCACTGAGCAATAGGATGCAGTGACTGGGTGGATGTTGTTTTGGAGGAGCCCTGTGGGGTAGATGCTCAGCTGCAGATGGGCTTGGTGGGCTGAAGATAGGTTGGGGAATTCCTCTGCTGCGGCTCCGTGTGCTGTGATGTATATCTGGAGAGCCCAAACCTGGTCATCGCGTCCCCAAGTCGTAAGCTCTGATGAGAACAATACACTGCAGCCCCACAGCTAGGAGAGGACATGCTCTGCCTGGAGCTTTGAGCAGCACCTTGGCAGGGGCGTTGTCTCCCACCAGGCCTGGAAAATCCCATGGCTCACAAGCAAGCAAGGACTCAACCAGGCAGCCTCGGGAATTGAGCTCCTGGCAGGGCTGGAATGGGTGCTGGGAGGGTGCTGTGGGAAGGGCTCCTCCTCACTGCTTACACTGGGAGTGTTGGCACAGCAGTGTGCAATGAGGCACAGGGACCACCTACAGGAGGTTCAGGGCGTGCCCAGGGGCGAGAGAGCCTCAGTGACAAGCTAACAGCCCACCTAGGACTCACCCCCCAGGTTAGGGGCTCTCAGCAAACAACTGCCCTCCCAGGAGAACACATTTGGGTGCAAAAGGTCCAGTCCCTGCTCCTGTGGCTGCCTCTCTCCAGAAGCACTGGCATGGATGGGTATGGTGGGACCATTTTTGGGTAGGTCTGGATGTGTTCATTGGTGTGATTGTCCTGGCACCTCTCTAGGGGGGGTGTGTGTGGGGAAAAGCTTGTGGGCTTAAGGGGTGGTCCAGTCCCACAGCGCTGGGAAGGGCTGGGAGAGGAGAGACAACAGACAGTTCGTGTCACTGTAGATCGACAGATCCACACCTCTCTCCACACCCCTCTCTATCCAAACCCTTTATTTCTACCCTTCCCCGACCCATGGCGCCTTGGGCTTGAAATAGGGATCATTGCCCTATGAGTCACCTCTCAGTGAGGTCTGCAACCTGGGACACAGTAGCCCAGCACCCCTCCCTACATTGGACCCCTCCCGTGGTCCTTCCCTGCTCACAGCTCTGCTCTTCTTGCTCTTCACAGGAGAAGAAAGGCAAGGAGGTTAAGAAGGGCCCCGAGGTGGAAATTGCAAAGCTGGACAAGGTGCTTAACCTGGTGAGAGAGCCGGAGTGCAAGGCAGGGAAGTGAGTGGGGGAAATGATGGCTGTGCCAGGGGCTGCCGGACAAACAAGCCCGGCTTTGATCAGTGGGTGCTTGGCATGCAAGGCACGGGCCTCGTGCTGCCTGCTCTTTGCATAGCAGGAACACTTTGCCTTCATACCCGGACAAATAAACGGAGTTGCCTGGAGAGCCGCGACGTGCAGTCATTCCTGGGGTCAGGCCGACCTCTCTGCACTTGGTCCCTCAGAGCTGCGCAGCCCTAACCTCTTCCCAGCTCGCTGCTGGGCCTGCACTGGGTGACAGCCCCATGGAGGCCAGCTAACAGCTGGTCCTGCCAGCCCTAGGGAAACCTCAGGACTGCAGCCTGATTGCAGCCAGTTCCGCCATGAGTGGTGTCCAGGGAGACTGAGTGCTGACCTGAGGCCCCACAGCATTTGTGGGGTCAGTCATGCACAGCCCCTCAATTCTGGGGTGACAGCCTAAGCCAGAGGGTGCTGGGGACCTGTTGTGGCCCACCACAGCTGTGGGACAGGGATGTGCGATCACTAGAAACAGGGCATCACAGCCGCTGCTGGCCCCCGGCTTTGGGAGGCTCATAGGTCCTCTCTCCCCAGGGCAGCTCTGCGGCCTCTGCCCAGCCGGGGGCTGCGGAACCACTGGGTGCTGTGGTTTGCAGAGCCCTGCCACTGCTCTAGCACTTTGTAGCAGAGGGATTAGCTGCTACGTGGCTGCGGTGGCAGCAGGAGCAGTGGTAGCCTCGCCGCATGCTGATGAGCACAGCTGCCAGGACTGAGGACCAGAGGCACTTGTTCCACCAGGCAAGGGTGGTGAGAGGTCTCCTCTGTCTCCTCAGCTGGCATATGTGTCCCCTGCAAGCATCCCTGTTACTTGGAAACTCTCAGATGCCTCTAGCACTCGGGCTGGGGCTGCTCCCTGCTGACACCTACATGCCCCTGGCCCAGGCAGGCATGCTGCAGGCACAAAATACCCAGCCAGATTTGTCACCCGGCATTTAAAAGCCACAGACATGAGCCCTTCCTTGCTACCATCACCCAGCAAACCACCCACAGTCCTGCAGGAGCATCGGCCACTGACCCTGGGGCAGCCAATCCTCAGCCATGCAGGACACGATGAGCAGGACACACTGTCTCCCCCAAATTTTTCAGGCGCTGGGCAGAGCTCAGAGACACTGCCAGGGTCCTTACGATTGGTTTATTAGCCTAGTAAGAACACTGCTGAAAAGGGATGCATTAGCTACACCTGGCACAGGGAGGAACCACAGGCTCTGCCAAGCCCGGCCAAGCCTGCACAGGGACCCTGGTCGGTGTCCTCCTGGCATAGCCCCCCTGTCCTGTCCCCTTATTGCACTGGATGTGGCAGTGGGGACCTTGGCTATTGCTCAGCTCTAGGATGGGCAAGGCAGAGCCCTCCAAAACCCACAGCACCTGCAGGCAGACCCGGGGAAGGCAGCCGCCAGGCCTGGGGACAAGGCAGACCACCCACATTCCTCCCTGAAGAGCCACCGTGTTCCCGGGAGCAATGATGCTGGAAGACCCTTCAGTGCTGTTTGGCCAGGCACCTTCATCGATCCCCATGTCTCCCACCTCCCCACTGAGAAGCCATCCCAGACTGCTCTCAGCAGAAATGGGGATGCTGAAGAGGGCACATCTGCTGCCCATGGGCAAGTTAGACCCTACTGGCTGGTCTCAGTCGGGAGCCGGCAGGAGGGCAGGCAGGGACTCGTGCCCATCGGGGAGGAGGAGGGCTGTTTGCATGGCAGTGTTGGAGCAAATGCTGGAGGGGACTGACAGACAGATGAAGGGACATGCGGACCCTCTCTTGGCTCATTAAACTGGCTGCTGGGACAGACGGGTGCCAAATGCTCCCCTGAGACTGGGGGCACATGGCACCCCAGGGCTATCCCCAAAGACACCCGAACTAGTAACAGCCCACTCTGCCGGTGAGGCCCACCTGGGGACAGGTGTCTGTACCAGCCCCGCTGCCGCCCCTCTCCAAGCCCCCACTGGCCCCGCTCAGGTCTGCAATGCGGTGGTCGCTGGCCTGGGCCATGAGCACCACGGAGGAGCCCACGGGCTGTCTCCAAACACAGTGTGCGCTCGAGGGCAGGGCTCCTGCTGCACTCGACATCCACTGGGACAGGCAGGATTATCCCCGCAGTGCATCCCTGGCCGCTGTCTCTCCATCCCCGCAGTCACTGTGGGTATCCACAGGGACTTCATGCACCAAAGCCACGCAGGCAAAGGGCCATTCCCCACATCACGGCTCCTGTGAGCACCTCAGTATCCCCTCTGCTTTCATGGTGCCCAGTCAAACGCTCAGTCCCAGTGCAAGCATCCACACTGCCGCAACTCCTTTGGTAAAGCTGGGTACCCAGATCCCCAAGCAGCTCAGGGCTGCAGCAGGTACTTCTCTTCGTTCCTTGCCTCGTCTGCGTCAGAAGCCGGGCTCTTCTTGGGGCACGAGGGGGTCTTGCAGGCCTTGCAGAGGATGAGGAAGAGGATAAGGATGAGCAACGCAATGACACAGTTAAAAGAAATTGCTACGACCGCTCCAGTGGAGAGAGCAGCCCCCATCGCCACTGTCCTGTGGGAAAAAGCAGGGCCCACAGCTCGGCCTGACACGTGGGGTGCCAGCACAGTGATCGAGCACACAGCCTCCACCCACGGGCATTGGCAGGGAACAGAGGGGACGGCAGTGGTGCTGGCGGTGGGATGGGGCTGGGACAGGGAGGCAGCAAGACGGTGTCGCCTGTCACAGTTTGTCTGCTCACAGTTGTCCTGGGCTTCGCTGTGCCACTGGGAAAGACGGATCGGAGCTTCTCAGCTTCCCCTCCTTCGGCAGGGTGGTAGGGACACAGGGGACCTCACTGCTCCCTTCTGCACCTGGAAGGGAGAAAGTCACCATCACTACCAGCTGCTCAAGCCCCGAGGACGGGCTGTGCCCCCTTGTCGCTTTGAGGGCCACCAAGCTGGACGTATCCCCATGGCAGACCCAGCACATCATCCCAGCCCGACCACCGCTCCCTGGGTGTCTCCAGGACACTTCATCCCAGCTCTTGCCCAGCCGCCGGTCCCGCACCCCAGCACGGGGCGAGGGACAGGAGAGCCCCTCTGGTGATTCGGACACAGCCCCGCTGCCGGAGTCCGAGGGGACCCGCGGCGCCACGAGCAGCAACAGGTCCCACAGAGCCCCCCCTCCCGGCTGCTCCTACCTGTGCCCCGCGCAGGAACCGCCGGAACGGCCGGGCGGGCAGCGCTGCCGCTGCGGGGAAGGTGCGGGGTCCCGTCTTGGTGTCCCGGTGCCAGTGAGGAGCAGGTGCGGAGCGGGTCCTGGTGCAGGGTCCCAGTGCAGTGCGGGGCCGCAGTGCACGGTGTGGAGCGGGCCCGGTGCGGGGTCCCAGTGCGGGTCCGGTGCGGGGCGGATGCGGAGTGGGGTCCCGGTGCTGGTGCGGAGCGTGGGCGGTGGAGCAGCTGCCGGTGCGCGGTGAGGGGTCCCTGCCTGGGGTCCCGGTGAGCGGTGGGGGTGCCCGTGCGGGATCCCGGTGCAGTGTGGGGCCGCAGTGCCCAGAGCGGGGTGCCGGTGCGGAGCCTGTGCGGAGCTGTCCCGCCTGGGAACGGTGCAAGGTTCCGGGTCCCGGAGCGGAGTCCCGGTTTATAGTCCCGCTCCCGGTGCGGCTGCCGGTGCCCCTACGGACCCCGGCATGGTCCCGCTAGGTCCCGGTGCGGTGCAGGTGCAGGTGCCGGTCCCGGTGAGGGGTCCCGGCGCGGTGCGGGCACCAGTGCGGGGTCCTGGTCCCGGTCCCGGTCCCGGTCCCGGTCCCGGTCTCGGTGCCGGTGCGCCCCCCGGCCCGGTCCCGTCCAGCGGTGCCGCAGCCCCGCGCCCCGCGCGCTCCCTCCCGCCGGCACTGGGGGGGGCGGGTCCTGCAGCCGCCCCGCCCCTGCGATTGGTGCCCGCCCCCCCGCCACCCGCGCGCCATTGGCCGAGCCCTTGGCCCGGGCCCCGCCCCCTCAGCCGGCGCCCACGTGAGCGGGGGGGGCACGTGCTCTAACCCTGCCCTGCGCGCGGCTCCCGCGCCGCTCCGAGCATCCCTGGTGCCCCGCACCCTGAGCTGCCCCGGCCCTGCCCGCACTGCCGCTGTGGGCGTCTGCACCACCACAGCCCACCGAGGGCTCGCTTAGGGACACCCAGTGCCCCAGGAACATGGATAGTGGCAGCCCCAGAGGCACTGCTGGCTTCTCCCTGTACTGCGCGCTAGGGAAACTGAGACGCGGGGCAGCCGGTCCCCTGGGCCTGCTGATCCATAACTGCCAGCCTCTGAGTTGGAACCGGAGCCAGGGATGCTCTGGTGTTGGGTATTATATGATCGTGGAATGGATTGAGTTGGAAGGGACCTTAAAGCCCATCCAGTTCCACGCCTCCTGCCATGGGCAGGGACACCTCCCACCAGACGAGGTTGCTCAAGGCTCCATCCTGCCTGGATGGGGGGGGAATCCACAACTTTCTTGGACAACCACTGCCACCCTTATCGTGAAGAATTTCTCTCTAATGTCTAATGTAAATCTTCCACCCTTCCAATTTAAAGTTGTTCCCCCTTGTCCTATCACTACTTGCCCCTGTAAAAAGCCCCTTCCTAGCTTTTCTGTAGCCCCTTCAGGTACTGGAAGACCTTCTCCAGGCTGAGCAACCCCAACTCTCTCAGTCTGTCCTCATAGCAGAGGTGCTCCAACCCCATGATCATCTTTGTAGCCTCCTCTGAACCTGTTCAGTGCCTCACCCTGAGCAGGGATGCTCCTCATAAAGGACATTGAAGGTACACAAGGGGCTCTCCCCACCACTGGGGGGATTGCTGGAGGCCTCCAGGGACTGGGTCCCAGCACCTGCAACTGCTCCAGAAGGCTACTCCGGAAAGCTGGCCACCTGTCTGCTTGGTGACATAAGGTGTGGATCTGCTGCAGCCTCTCAGGGTGCAGGAAGGGCCTGTCTGTCTGGGCAGCCCTCAGATAGTGTCTCACACCAGGGGAAAGAGTCAGCTGGATGGAGAATGGATCCACCAGAGACCTGGGACCTCTCCTGTGTGATCCAAAGGGCTGCTGAGGGCCTCAAAGGTGTGACAGGCACCTACTCTCTGGTGCCAGGGAAGGAAAATTCCGGGGCTGCTCAGTGCCACAGCAGGGAAAGCTGCTGCAGTCAGCCAAGGGCAACTTTGGAACGGCAGAACAAAAATAAAACTGCTTTGCAGCTTTGATGAGGCAGCGTTAAACGTGGCACTGCCACTAGGGAGGATTACACCGGCTGTTTGAGGATCCAGCTCTCCACTGAGAGGGTGTTTTCAACAGCAAACAAACACAAACACATTGCTCGTTGCAACTTCTGATCAGATGCTTGAGCATCTTTCCTTGGTATTTATTGCTAATCAGTAAAGAAAAGCAGTCTCCTCAGATGTGAGGGAGCAGCAGTCGGGAACAGCTCCAAGATGAATCGGCTTATCTCTGCCCTGTCTCCAGGTTTCACCTGCTCTGCCCCAGCAGAGAGGTCTGGGCATTTCCCTGAGCAGCTCCATAGCTCTGGGGACAGTGGTGGGGCAGAGCGTGAGGAGACCATGCGGAGAAGGGAAAGGGAGGAGGGAGAGGTGTGTTAACTCAACACAGTCCTGGCTCATGTTGGGTGCTTGGCTGGGATTTCTGGTCAATGGCAGTTGGACATAAGCCAAAAGGTGCCCTGGCAGCCAAGAATCACAGAATCATAGAACCATAGAATCTTCCGGTTGGAAAGATCTCTGAGAGTCCAACCGCACCCATCATCTGTTAAACCATGTCCCTTAAAAACTCATCTATTCTTTTTTTTTAAACACCTCCAGGGATGGTGACTCAGCCACCTCCCTGGGCAGCTGTTCTAGTGCCTGACCACCCTTTCAGAGGCCCAACTGTGCCCTGGGGTGCATCAAGCATGGCATTGGCAGCCAGACAAGGTTGGAGATTGTCCCACTCTACTCTGCACTGGTGAGGTCCCACCTCGAATATTGTGTTCAGTTTTGGGCACCACACTATAAAAATGACATCAAACTACTGCAGGGTGTCCAGATGAGGCCACAAAGTTTGTGAAGGGTTTAGAGGAGAAATCATATGAAGAGAGGCTGAAGTCACTTGGTCTGTTCAGCCTGGAGAAGACAGATGGGGAACCTCACAGCCATTTACTGCTTCCTCACAAGGGAAGGAGGAGCAGCACGCACTGATCTTGTCTCGCTGGTGACCAGTGAAAGAACTCAAGAGAATGTCAGGAAGATGTGCCAGGGGAGGCTTTGGTTAGATATTAAGAAGAGGTTCTTCAACCAGAGGGTGGTGGAGCACTGGAACAGCTCCCCAGGGAAGCAGTCACAGCACCAAGCCTGACAGTATTCCAGAAGCATTCGGATAATGCCCTCAGACACACAGTGTGAACGCTGAGATTGTCCTATGTAGGTACAGGAGTTGGTCTCCATGAACCTCATGGGTCCCTTCTGAGTCAGGACATTCCATGGTTCTGTGATTCTATGAAAGCTTGTGATGATGATGTCCTGTCAGGAAGAGACTAGGTTGCATAGGTAATGCATCACCTCTCCTGCTCCCGATTTAAGTAAAATCCCTTCTATTAATGCCCCTGTTGTTTCCTTTGCTTTGACAAAGAAGAACTTTAGGTCCAGCCAAAGGTCACCAATGCAGGCAGTGACCTGGAAAGGTGAGGAGGACAGGCAGCACTCTGGACACAATGTGAGCAAATGTTGTTGCGATGAGAGCTCACCCTGTCACTGGGAACAACACTTTCTTCCTGCCCAGCATGACCTTCCAGAGCCATTCCAGAAGGGAAACTATTGTGCAAGAAAAGATGCTCAACTCTGCAACTCACTCAGAGGAGTCTGGGCCAAGTATTTTTGAGGTTGCAGTTCTGGTGAGTTTCAAAGAAAAACAAACAATCTTGACCCCTCTTGGATATTAAAGGTGAATGGTGAAGGTAGGAAGAAAATGTTTCCCATGCATTAGGGTGAATTTACAGTCATGAGAGGCACATAAGTGGAGCAACAGCTCCTCTCTTCCTCAAGGAGAGCTGCAAGAGTGGAGTTCCAGCCAGGAGCTGCAGCCCCACCACCAGCGCTTACAGGGTGACCTCCAGTGGGATGAGGAAGACATGACAGATTTGTGCTACAGGAAGAGGAAGCTTTATTTTAAAGCCATCGCTGTGCATTATAAAGGAGCAGAAAGGGGAAAGAACAGGGTCCTCTGGAGCTACCACCAACCCAGGCACTCGCACAGCTACAGGATTTCAGGCTCCTGACACTTTGGCAGGGAGAGGTGTGACCGTCGTCAGCAACTCTGAGGTGAAAGGAGGACAGAAAAGGCTGCGACGTGCACACGATTGCAGACGGAGCTGTATCCCCATAGCTCTACATGCAAACCAACTGACGGGCTCAGCAGCAGATGGACTGTCAGGCACAGAAGTAGCTGGTCCAGCCACATGAGCTCTGGCAACGCAGGTGGCAGCCTAGGGAATCCCCATCAGATCCCGTATGGCAGCAAGAGCCACCTCCACCGGCCACAGAAGTGGGCGCCCAGCATGCACGTCTGCTGCCTGGGCAGCCCAAACCTCGCTCCGTGGGCAGCCGTCCATCAGGGCTCACCGACAAGATGCCAACAGTCCTTGCTCAAGCATAGACTACTCCAATCTTCCCTGAGCGGCACAATAAGGATCACAGCCTGGCAGCATTTGACAAGGGAACTTGTCAAAACAGTTTCAGAACACTACAATCGTGTCCATTTTGGAACTGTCAACTTCTCCTGCCCTCCCCCGACAACTCTACAAGCCCTCGTGTTCAGCAGCAGCTTTCCAGCTACAGGAGCTGGCTTGTTTCCAAGACTCCCCCAAACTGCACCCAAACGTGGCGCCGGCGCCTCAGGACTCGGCGCAGGACACCCCGGGCCCTCCTCCAGCGGCCCGAGGCTGCTTTCCCGTGCTGCCAGCTCCCCTGCCGCCTCCCTGCTTCCTCTTCATTTGGCCCTGTGACTCTGCTTTCAGTGTCTCAAACCAGAAGGCGTCGAAAGAGCCCGGAGCCTGGTACCCCGGCTCTTGAGGATCGAGGGCATCTTTGCTGAGAAGGATACATATGGCAGGAATGTTTCTCTTCACGGTCAAGGCATCGAGGCCTGCCTCCGGCACGATGGGTTCCCAGCTCTCTTCGATCTGTCGGAAGAGCACTTTGGTGATCTGGTGCAGCTCCTTGAGCCTTCGCTTCATGATCTCCACACAGGTAATGGTCTTGCTGACGGCCTTGCCTGAGCCAGTGAAAAGGATCTGCCTCACTGAGTCCAGCTCCATCTTGCTGATGGCATAGCCCAACAGATTCCTGATTTTGCTCCCATCCTTCACTTTCATTTCAATAATGTCAGGGGGCAGGTTAGTGAAGGGAAGAGGACAAGGTTTCTCCACAATTTTAGTCTTCTTGTAGTTCTCCATTCTGCAGCACTGAAAAGGAAAATGGATGCATTAACACAAACTCTCGCTTTAATTGCTGCACAAAGAAACTCTCATCACAAATAGCTACAACCTCTCAAGGGCACTCTGGGCTACCAAAGGTGGCAATCCTGAAAATGCACATCCAAAACATTGGGAAGAATGCCCTACCCATGCTGAGGAGTCACTCATACCCGGTCTTCCTTTGCACGTACCTACAGCTTGAACAGTGCGCAGGGCAGCCTGGACACCGACAGGCAGGCAGTGAGAGGAAGAGGAGCCGGGCTGGCATTACAGGCACAGGTGGATGGAGTGAAAAATACAGGCTGTATGTCAGGGAAACACAGAGAACAAAAGGGCAAGCTGAGGTTATTGGAACAGTGGGATACCGACCACAGCTGCACAGCACGAGCCACACCAGAACCCAGACAGAGCTGGCCTGCAGCTCAGTCTGATACAGGAACAAGGGGGCAGAGCGAAAGGCCAGGGACGGAGTACTGGGTGGAACAGTACTGGTCACAGGGGAACCAGCAAGCGAGGCACTGCCAGCAGGAGAGACCAACTGAGGGGCTGCTTGCAGGAGCCAGCAAGTGAGAGGTTGCAGACAGGAGACACGTGGCCAGCAAAGAAACAAGACAACAGAAAGGCACTTGATGAACAAAACAGAGGCTCTCTGAGGAACACGAAGGAGGACAGACAGTTCCAGTCTTGTAGCTCCCCTCTGTGCCACCACAGGGTCCCTCCACTGCACTTTCCTCCCTGTGTAGAGCACCGGCTCCCAAAGGGTGGTGGAGCACTGGAATGACTCCCCAGGGAAGCACTCACAGCACCAAGCCTGACAATGTTCAAGAAGCATTTGGTGTGAATGTTGGGGTTCTCTTATGCAGTGGCAGGAGTTGGACTCCATGATCCTCATGGGTCCCTTTCAACTCAGGACATTCCATTGTCCTATGATTGTCTTCGCCACGGAACCTGAGTCCCCAGCAGAAGGCTCTGCTGCCTACAGGCTCCCCTTTCGCCCAGAGTCCTCCCTTGCACCCCATTCCCATCCCGGGGAGAGAGCAGAGCTGTGCTATGTCCCTCCAGGAGGGTCTGGGGATGTGGCTGTGGGTGGCCCTGGGGTTGTGGGAGGATACGAGGGGGGACCAGTGCCACTGGGAAAGGCCAGGCTGCTACTATGAGGAGGCAAGGGGCTTTGCAGGGAGCCCAGGTAGGGGCAGCTGCAGGGATGAGAATGGAGATGGGGGCGGCTGCTGCAGGGCTGGGGCAAGGGGGTAACCCCACCGCGGGGTGTGTGGATGGAGGGGGGTAGCCCCATGGCCCACTGTGGGGTGGGAGGACAGAGGCAGCCCCATGCTCCCCTGCGAGGCTCTAGGTTGGGGCAGCTGCTGCCTCGCTGGGTGGGCGGGGGCAGCCCCAGGTCGCACTGTGGGGATGGGGTCGGGGGGAGCGGGACAGGACTGCGGGTATGGGGCTGTGTGAGAGGAGGAGAGGCAGCCCCGGGCCCCATGCGAGATGCGGGATGCAGGGATAAAGGGGGAGGTCGAGCGGCTGCTGCGGGACAAGCGGGCGGGAGAGCAGCACCAGGAAGAAGTGCAGGGCGCGGAGGTGGGGGCAGTCCCGGGCCCCATGCGAGGTGCGGGATGGAGAGGGAACCCTCGGGGTGGGAGCTGACCCGAGACCCATGCGAGGTGGGGGGAGCAAAGCCGGGTGACGGCTGCGGGGATGGGATCGCGGGTGGCCGCAGCTCCAGGCCCGGTGTGGGATGCGGAATGTGGATAGCGGTCGGGATGCAGCGTGGTTGTGAGATGCGGGGTGAGATGCTGGAAGCACGGAGCGGGATGCGGGGTGGGTGCAGGCTGGGGGGAAGGGGGAGCGGTGCGGGGAACGAGATGCCGGGAGTGTAGTGGGTGCGAGATGTGGGATGGGGGGAGCTGGGGTGGAATGCGGGAAAACTGGGGTGATGCATCCGGGGTGGAATGCGGGAGACTGGGGTGATGCATCCGGGGTGGAATGCGGGAGACTGGGGTGATGCATCCGAGGAGCACGGAGCGGGATGTGGGGTGAGATGCGGGGCGCAGGGTGCAGGACAGAGGATGCGGGGTGCAGGGTGGATGCGGGACACGAGACTCTCACCTGCGGGCGCCACGCGCGCCTCGGCACGAGATGGCGGCGGGGGGAGGGGCCCGTGACGCCGCGGCGGCGCCGGGTGAGGTCACGGCACGGGGCCGCCGGGATGCGGGCGGGGCGTGCGCGGGGTGGGGCTGAACCTGCCCCCACTCCCTCCCCATCCACGCTGAGGTCCCTACTGGGGCCAGCGCTGTTCTATACCTTCATCGATGATATAGACAGAGGGATCGAGTGCACCCTCAGCGAGTCTGCAGATCACACTGAGCTGAGCAGGGCAGCTGTCACACCAGAAGGACGGAATGTCATCCAGAGGGACCTGGATAAGCTGGAGAAGTGGGACTGTGGGAACCTGATGAAGTCCAACAAGGCCAAGAGCAAAGTCCTACACCTGGGTCAGGACAACTCCCAGTATCAACACAGAGTGCAGGATGATGTGATTGGGAGCGGTCCTGTGCAGAAGGACGTGGGGTGCTGGCTGATGAGAAGCTCAACATGAGCCAGCAATGTGCACTCGCAGCCCAGAAGACCAACCATGCCCTGGGCTGCATCAAAAGAATTGTGGCCAGAAGGGTGAGGGAGGGAATTCTGCCCCTCCACTCTCATGAGACCCCACCTGGAGTCCTGTGTCCAGTTCTGGAATCCCCAAGATAAGAAAGATATGGAAATGTTGGAACAAGCTCAGACGAGGCCACAAAGATTATCAGAATCTTCCAGCTGGAGAAGACCTTTGAGGTCACTGAGTCAAACCATACCCATCTTCTGCTAAACCATGTCCTTCAAAAACTCACCTACCTGTTTTTTAAACGCCTCCAGGGATGGTGACTCAACCACCTCCCTAGGCAGCTGTTCCAGTGCCTGACCACCCTTTCAGTAAAGAAAAAAAATTCTGAGGGCTGAAGAACCTCTGCTATGAAGGCAAGCTGAGAGAGCTGGGGTTGTTCACCCTGGAGAAGTCTCCAGGGAGACTTTAGAGTGTCCTCCCAGTGTCTGAAGGGGCTACAAGGAAAACTGGGAAGGGAGTTTTTACAATGGCCTGTAGGGATAGGACAAGGGGGAACAGCTTTCAATTGGAAGAGGGAAGATCTACACATTAGGAAGAAATTCTTCACGATGAGGTTGGTGAGGCACTGGCACAGGTTGCCTAGGAAAGCTTTGGATGCCCCCTCTCTGGAAGTGTTCAAGGCCAGGTTGGATGGGGCCTTGACCAGACTGGTCTGGTGGGAGGGGTCCCTGCCCATGGCAGGGGAGTTGGAACTGGATGATCTTCAAGGTGTCTTCTATGATTCTATTTTCATCAAGTCCAACCATACCTCTGCAGTACTAAACCATATCCCTGTGCACCACGGTCACACATGGCTGGTCCAGCACCTCTCCCTGCAGGAGCTTGGGATCCTCCCAGAGCACCAGCTCCAGCTCAGAAACACCACTGTGCCAGGAGAAACTTCAGGCTCAGGCCAGAGCAGGCAAGGTGCAGCTCACACCCCTCTTCCAAGGGGAAAGGGCCACCACAGACTCTGCCACAGAGGCAGGAGCAAGGAAAGAGCCACTGGGAGAACATCCTGGCCCTGCCAGGGCAGATTCCTTTGGGCACTAACAGCACCTGCGAATATGAAGAAATGGCAGGAGGAGCATGTGCAACAGCCCAGAGGAACTGGAATGGATTTACTTGCCCTTGGAAGCTACTAAGAATCTCCTGCAGACTGCCACGAGGCCTCTAGAGTTCACTGTCTGCAGAAAAGCATGTGGGAAGGGACAGCCCACGCTGCAGCTGCGTCCAGGGAAGGAAAAGACAACCTAGGGAGCGTTTTCGGGACTTTTACTGTGGACCCTAGTAGAGCAGAAAGGGATTTTTAAATACATCACAAACCAAAACATATCCCAGGGAAGTGCAAGATTTGCGAACAGTGGCAAATTAAGTAGTGTGGCTTTGATTCAGGACAACAGAGCTCAGCAGCGGAGCCAGGGAGCCCCAGGAGCATGTGGTGTTGCTGCACGCTCACGCCAAGTGGGAAGATGCTGAGATAACTGGGTGCAAGCTGAGCTGCAGCATCTCTGGAGCAACCCAAGGCCAGCAGGGTCCCTTGAGTTTTCCATTCTCCTGGCTCTGCCATCACTCTGCCACAGGTTTCCCTCCCTTGGCCATTTCCAGCCGTGTCAGTATTTCATTCCACTGGACAAACTGCTTGGAGAGAAGCAGGGTCTGGACATGACTGTTAAGGAAAGAGACGTGGAAAGTACCGGGAAAACACCAAGGTCAGAGCAACTCGACAGCACCGCTCCTCTCCCAAGGAATCGAGATTCTAAGAGGCTTGGGACATCAGGCTGTAGAAAGCCTGCATGGACTCAAACCACGAGTGCTGAGCCATTGTGCCACACTAAACACTGATGGGAGTCCAGCAGTGCATTTCAAGAGGATTTCACCAGAAAAGACCAGAGCTTCCCTACACGCTATGGTTTTAGGATGTGTCTCCACACTGGGATACTACTTGGCCAGGATTAGCTGCTGCTTGGCTCAGGCAGGTGGCAGGGACCAGTCACCAGACAGAGATGCCGACATCCAGACTGCCAGTGTGAGCACGCAGGCTGTGCTGCTCCCCTGTGCCAAGCTGTGCTGTGAGCAGATCCAGCACAGGAGCTCTGGCTTGCAGGAGGCCCCCTGCCCTTCCCGTCTCTGCAGGCTCACAGCTCTGCTCCCGAGAGGAGTACGACGGGGACACAGGTGTCACCACGTCAGTGAGGGCACCAGACACTAAACCCAGGGCTGGTCTCCCACAATATCTGACAGGCAAGCCAACCCAGGGGACAGCCAGGCAGGTCGGCCACGCCAGGCCCGAGGATCAAAGGATACCATCTTGTTGTAGTCTTCCAGGAGTGTCTTGACATTGTCAGTGAGATCCTGACGCTGTTCCTGTGAAGAGAGGAGCCACAGCAATGAGCAATCAGGAGCCACAGCAATGAACAAGCTATCAGCTGAAGGACATCTATCCTCCCAGTCCCTGACAGCACAGCAGGAATCTCATTAAAGGCCAGGCCTGAGACAAGAGCTCCTGCCCCAGCTGAGGACTCGGGGCAGCCGTAAGTGTTCCAACAGCCAGGAGAAAGGTTATAACCACCGACACTCAGGAAGCACCAAAGCCCCTGGGGCCTGCGCTATTGCCCATCTCTCCTCACTCAGGCTTTGTTTGCCCCAGACCAGAAACACGCAGTGAAATGCCGAAAGGTGTTATTAGGCCCTGCCCAGGTTCCAAAAGTGCTCTGACCAGGAAGGAAATGAGAAGTGACAAGATGATAGCATCAACAGCCTTCCAGAGATGGGGAACACAGGGGTGTGCCATGCTTAACCTCAGTGTCACAGTGAAAGGGGGAATGCCAGCTGGGTAAACCCACTGCCCTTCATTAAGTATCACTCAAATCTCTTTTTGAGCACGGTTATGGTAGGGAAAGCACTTATCCAGCTCAGACCCAACTGTCAGAAATCTTGGCTACTTCTCCCCGCAGAGTGCTTAATGTTCTTTAAGACTGCACTATGAATATCCTGGGATTGAAAAACCCTATTAAAAATGAGCAATTCAAGCCACTGCAAGTAGAGGGGAGCCACTGGCAAACAGTTCCTCCCCCCTGCTAGTCAAGACTGTCACAAAATTCACACTACCTGCTGCTGTATGTGGATCTGAGAAAGCCTCTGTAGCTTGCATGCATGGTCAGGAACCGCTGGAAAAAACAGAAGACAAATCTGTTCTTTTTGTTTTGCATCACATTACTGAAATAAAGACCATTGCTTCTCCACGAGCACATGGCAGCAGAACAACACACGCACCACAAGCACACTGTTCCTACTACACAAAACTCCTGGCTGCCCCGCACACGGAATACCAAGTTTATTTGCTAACTGGCACAAGTGTGGCCATGCCTGCAGGGAAAACTCCACAAGAGTAAACTACCTGGATGAATGTCAGGGCATGCAGTTAAAAGGGCACCTCCTCCTGTGCAAGGAGTAGAGATACATCCAGGTTGTTAGGGATGGAAAGAGCTCATAGGCAGGAAGGTCCCACTGGTCTTCGCCCAGAGAGGGTGCTGTTGCTAACCTGCTTTTCCAACCTACTCCATCACCTTCTTGGCCCTGCATGGGTTGTCAGAGCAGCAGACATGCTGTGTTTGTACCTACTTCACTCGCACCAGGCCGTGAGCCCAGCTGTCCTGACCTCTAGACTGATGCTCAAGAAAGAAAGAGAAAACAGGATAGATAGGAAGCAGCTTGGGAGTGGCATCTGCAGCTCAAACTTGCAGAAAAATGCACGCACCTTGGATGCTGGCACTGTCCAGGACGGGCTGGAGGTTCTTCACCTGCTCCAGAAGGGCTGCTTGGGTTGGAATAACCTGCTCCTCTGGTGGGGAGGGACAAGAAGCAACTTCAGTATTTCTGAAAACCCAAAGCAGTGTCTTGTATTTACTATCAAGCTAACTTGTTCAGCTGATCCAGAAAAGGGCCTGTTTGTGATATTCCTTAGACTTCTGTGTCACACACCCCTTGATTCTGGCTCACACTAACTTAGAGCAGGAAAATCTCACCGAGTTTCATTCACAGACTACACCAAACAAGGCTGAACCAAGTTCTTTTGGAGCAAAAAAAAGGACAAGGCCAAAAGGTGTTTCAAATACATGAAAAGGTCCTCCACTTTTGTCACAGCCTAGAGCAAACTGGAAGTGGCGTAAGGAAAACTGTCCTAGCTCCAGTTTTAATTTTCAAGCTTCTATTAATTCAAGGTTAAACTGATCCATGCTAAAAAAGATCAGAACTGATGAAACCGCAGCATGGATGTGTGCAAGTGAGCACTAAGAGTGACAGACACCCTTGCACCAACCATCTCTCTGACAGCATGGGTGCCATGCCAGATCTTTACAATTAAAGAAAGGAAACTCATCCCAATCCAGCTTATGTAAAAAAAAGCAACTCCTGCAGTGTTGAACCCACCCCTCATGTCCTCTCATTTTATGCCGTACCTGCTAAGATGAACTGCAGCTTCATGGCATCTGGAACAGCCATTCTATCAACGTACTGAGGGTCGAGGTATTTTATCACATCTTCAACTAGAGTGAAAGCGGTTTGCAGACAAACAGCAGGAGAGATGTTATTTGTTGCCTTTGAAGTGCAATTTCCCTCTGGGCTGTCCATCAGGTTACTTTGTAAACACGGCCCACTAAGAGTCATTTTTGTTCATATTCACTAATTTCTACGGCACTTGAAAATATGCAACTTTGGAGCAGTCTGGCCAAGAACCAACAAATCACAGAATCATGGAAAGGTCTGGGTTGAAAGGGACCTTAAAACCCATGCAGTACCAACCATGGGCAGGGACACCTCCCACTGGATCAAGTTGCTCAAAGTCTCATCTAACCTGGTCTTACATACCTCCAGGGGTGGGGCTTCTACAACTTCCCTCACCACCCTGACAGCAAAACATTTCTAATGTCTAATCTAAAAAATGCCTAATGTAAATCTCCCCTCTTGCAGCTTAAAACCATACCCCCTCATCCTATTCCTGCACTCCAGAGCCCTTCCCCAACCTTCCTGCAGGCCCCAAGCCAAAGGCCTAAAGCCACTTAACTGCTTTGTTACAGACAGCAACAGCCCTTGCTTCTTATTTATATAATGATATTAAAGGTGAGTGAAATCTGATTATTCTCACCCCTAAAACAAAACCAGACAACAGCCCTCCATCTTGGCCCTTAAAATCGCCTACAAATAAGACAGTTTACATTTTTATAATGGCTGCCACAGCTCTGGACCATAGTGACCTTCCCTATGCAGTCTGCTCTTCCTGCCATACCAGGCAGCAAAATTTGGCCAAGAGGCAGCTTTGTAAGACAAAGCACCATTCCAGTGCCTGTTCCTAATATTCCCCAGTTTCAAGCAGGCTCCAAGACCCATCCAGCAGTGGCTGTGCGTGATCATTGCCCCCACTGCACAGACAGGGGAGAGCTGCTCCAGCACACTCAAGAGGTCCAAGCATGCAAGAACCTCATCTAGGCTGGATGAGGCTTTGAGCAGCCTGATCCAGTGGGAGGTATCCCTGCCCATGGCAGCAACGTTGGAACTGGATAGGCTTTAAGGTCCCTTCTGACCCAAGCCATTCTATGAATTTATTTCAGGAGCTCCAACATGCTCCAACAGCCCCCATGAGCTGCATTGCAGGTGGAGCAAATCAATGCACTGATCCAGGCAGACAACAAGCAAAAAATATTGAAGTAGCTCAATCCCCACCCGAGCAGCTGAGTGGGAGAATCATGAGCAGAAAGACAGCTCACTCAGTCTCTATTTTGTGCACAATATAGAAAGCAACAACTCAAAATGAAAGAGCTCATCAGGGGGCAGGCGGGGGCCAGGGAATGGATTTTTTTTAGATGAGTGAAATGCCACACAGAGAGTGTTTTCAGCCTCTAGCCGACTTGACTCCCCCCTTCTCGCATGCCCTCACTTTTTTTATACAGGATTTTGATCCTCTCCCTCTTCCCAGCGATGTTGCTCAGCGCCATCTGCACCTTCACCAGCTCATCAGCCACCTGTAGGGGGACAGAGGAGGGGGACAGACCTGTCAGACCGCTCCAGACTCAGGCACCCTAAACCCTGCTGGGTCCAAAAACCCCAGACCCCACCATGTCTGGGAACCCGCAACCCCACCATGCTAGGCATGCCAGACACTGCCATGTCCATGCACCCCAAAACTGCTGGGCTTGAGCACCCCACACCCCAGGGGAGGGCAGGACTAGGCATCCCAGATCCTGCTGGACCCAAGAATCCCACACTGCAGGGAGCGAACCAGGCACTGCTGTGCTTAGGCACCCCAAACTCTGCCAGGTCAGGGCTTCTGAACCCTGCTGTGCCAGGCACCCCACACCCCGTCGGACCTGGGTACCCCTCACCCACCAGGCCGGGCAGCTCAGGCCCTGCCGTGCTTGGGCACCCCACACCATGCTGGGCCAGGGCACCCACACCCCGCCGCGCCAGGACATGCCGCACCCCCGGGAGGGCAGTGCTGCGCACCCCGCAGCCCGGGGGCACCGCGGACCCCGCCGGACCCGACCACCCCAGAGACTGTAATGCACCCGACAAACCCCCAGGGCCAGGCACTCCATATCCCACCGCCGCGGGGCATCCAAACCCCGTCGGATCCGAGCACCCCAGACCCCAGGGAAGACGGCGCCGGGCACGCCAGGCTCTGCCAGGCCCAGGCACCCGACGCTCGGCCGGCCCGAGCCACCCAAACCCCGCCGTGTTCAGGCGCCCAGCACTCCACGGGGAGGGGAGACAGGGGCCGAGGGGGCCAGAGCACCCCAGGCCACACCTTCCGCGTCCCGCAGGCTCCTTCGCCGCCGCCGACCCGGCGCTCCAGCTCCTCCAGCCGCCACTGCAGACGCTGCAGCTCCGCCGCCATCTTCCCCCGCCCGCCCGGAAGCACCGCGCGCCGCTTCCGGCCCGCCCTGTTACCATGGAGACTGCGTTGCCATGGGTACGTAGACGGCGGGGAATGGATGGAGGGATGATGGAGCGCGGATCATGGAATCGTAAAATTGTAGAATCATAAAATCATGAAGTCACGGAATTGTGCAATTATGTAATCATCGAATCATTGAATAATAGAATCATAAAATCGTGGAATCATAGACTCATAGAATGATTTGGGTTGGAAGGGACCTTAAAGCCCATTCAATTCCAGCCCCTCTGCCATGAGCAGTGACACCTCCCACCAAACCAGGCTGGTGAAGGCTCCATCCAGCCTAGCCTTGAACACTTCCATGCAGGCGACATCATCAGCTTCCCTGGGCAACCTGTGCCAGTGTCTCATCACGCTCATCATGAAGACCTTCTTCCTAATGTGTAGATCTTCCCCCTTAAAATTTAAAGCTGCTACCCCTCACCCTATCCCTACTTGCCCTTGTAAAATCTCCCTCTCCAGCTTTCCTGTAGCCCCCTTCAGGCACTGGTAGGCTACTCTAAGGTCTCCTCGGAGCCCTCCCTTCTCCTTATTGAACATTCCAAACTCTCTCAGCTGGTGCTCATAGCAGAGGCGCCCCAGCCCTTTGATCATCTTTGTGGCCTCATCTGGACCTATTCCAACAGTTCCATATTCTCTTACCTTGGGGATTCCAAAACTGGACACAGGACTCCAGGTGGGGTCTCATGAGAGTGGAGGGGCAGAATTCCCTCCCTCACCCTTCTGGCCACAATTCTTTTGATGCAGCCCAGGACATGATTGGTCTTCTGGGCTGCGACTGCACATTGCTGGCCAATGTCAAGCTTCTCGTCAACCAGCACCCCAAGTCCTTCTGCACAGGACCGCTCCCAATCACATTGTCCCACATCCTGTGTTGATACTGGGAGTTGTCCTGACCCAGGTATAGGACCTTGCACTTGGCCTTGTTGGACCTCATGAAGTTTCCACAGTCCCACTTCTCCGGCTTATCCAGGTCCCTCTGGATGACATTCCGTCCTTCTGGTGTGACAGCTGCCCTGCTCAGCTCAGTGTGATCTACAAACTCGCTGAGGGTGCACTCGATCCCTCTGTCTATATCATCGATGAAGGTATAGAACAGCACTGGCCCCAGTAGGGAGTGCAGTATGAATGGGAGGGTGAGGAGAGGGAGGTGCAAAGCTGCTCTCTGAGCTAAGGAGAGACGGCTGTGGGTGGTCGATGCTGATTTGCACTGCAGAGGGACCTGTGCGGTCGATCACTGCTACATCCCAGTGCCATCCTCCAGGAAAGAGGAGATATGAAAAGAAATAGATACAGTGATCCATAGGCGGTTGTGGATGCTTTGAAATCAGCGTGGCTGCCGCAGGCTCTCCCCCAGGCCCCTGCCTGCCCACATTCACCTTTCTCCTGTAGACTCCTAGCAGTGACATGCAGGAAAAAGTGGGGCACAAATGAAAGCATCAACGAAACTCAGTCCCACTGTTGCCTTCAACTGGCACTGGCGGTTGCAGGGGTCTCTCAAAGGCATGAGAACATAGAATCATAGAACAATTTGGGTCGAAAGGGACCTCAAAGTCCACCCTGTTCCCCTCCCTGCTATGGGCTGGGACACCTACCATTGGATCAGTTTGCTCAAAGCCTCAGTCTGGCCTTGAGCACCTCCAGGGATGCGGCATCCACAGCTTCTCTGGACAGCCTGTACCAATTTCTCAACATCCTCACAGTAAAAAATTTCTACTTAATATCTCTCCTCTTTCAGCTTAAAACCATTCCCCCTTGTCTTATCCCTGCAATCCATGATAATGAGCCCCTCCCCAGCTTTGCTGTAGCTCTTTTAAGTACTGGAAAGTTTCTATAAGGTCTCCCCAGAACCTTGTTTTCTCTAGGCTGAACAGCCCTCTGATCATCTTTGTGACCTCCTCTGGCCTTGCTCTAACAGATCTGTGTCCCTCCTGTGCTGAGGACTCCAGAACTGAGCTCAGTGTTACAGGCGGGGTCTCACAAGAGCAGAATAAAAGAGGAAAATCACCTCCCTCAGACTTCTAGCCACGCTTCTTCTAATGCAGCCCAGTGTACAGTTGGTTTTCTGGGCTGTGAGAGTACATTGCCCCTCATGTTGAGATTCTCATGCACCAGCACCCCCGAGTCATAAGATGAGTTCGGCATCCACCATAGAGAAAAGTCGAGTCTTTGCAGATCACAGAGAGAGGAGCTCAGGAGTCTGTAAAGCACCTTGTGGCCTTCCCTACACCCAAGTAACCTCTGCAGTGCCAGAGCTGCTCCGGGCTGGAGGGTAGCCCCTGTTGCTCTGGGGCTGCAAGCATGAGACTGGGTTTGCACTACCCCAGGCACCAGGGAAACCCCAGGCCAGGCTTTTAGGTGAAAACCATCTGCTAATAGTGAACACTATGTTGGCATGGTTGGTAATGTGGACTGTGTGCCTTTAGGGACCTTCCCAGTGACTTTGCCCAGAGTAAGCACCACTTTTAGCTGTTCGTGCAGTGAGTTGTATGGGGCCACCAGGCTGTAGGAGGGAGCTGTGTGGGGTGGCCCAGGGTCCTAGCAACCCCTATGCCCCCCTAAACCTGGAGAAGTTGGGCAGAGCACTCAGGCAGGAGGAGCAGGCTGAGGCCCCCGTGTGCTCTGCCTTTTTTTCCCAGTGATCAATATCCGGGCTATGGAAGAGGCATCTTCAGAGGAGAAGAGCTATGCTTTGTTCCACAAAGGCAACAATTGGAAATGGCTTCATTAGCAGAAGTGGCTGGGGGCTGCAGCAGGAGTCGGGAACTGTGCACACAATGCTGCTCTGTGTTTAGAGGGCACTGGGGCTACCGCAGCTTGTGCCCAAACTGATGGACAATGCCCTTGAACGCACAAATCCTCGTGCTAGGGGGTCACAGGTAATCCCCCCCAAGGTGAGAAATTCAGGCAGTTCTGGGACTCAGGTACTGAAGAGAGCTTTGAAATAGGAGGACATCCAGCCTTTAAGGTCCTGTCCAGCCCACGAGTCTTGGAGTGGGGTTGAAGCCACAACGCTGGCTGCCTGCAGCCCAGCACAGTGCGTGGCGCATTTGTTCCCCCATGCTTCCCATCCCCATCCGTCCCTATCTCGAGGTGCTTGGGTCTGACAGGAGGGCTTTGACCCTATCCCCATCCCTGGAGCCTGTGGTGGCACACTGATGCCATGGCCACCTGCTTCCAGTTAGGCAATGAGGACAGATTCAGCACTCCTCTTGCTAGACTGGATCGTCCCTGCATCCTCTGTCTCCTCCTTTCTGCTCAATTACAGTCCCTGCGGGATGCGGGAAGTGGCATTGATCAGGGCCGGTTACTCAGGTGACAGCAGCTGTGTCCCCGAGCCCCCCAGGGAGCGTGGCAACACACATCACCCCCTGAGCTGTGTAACGAGCTGGGACGCATGTGCCCTCCTGGCTTCCTGGAGCTCTGGCGCTCGATGAGCTGTGGCCAGCGCTGCCGGGCAGTGACATGGGACACGAGACCCCAATTAAGGTTGCATTGATCACAATTCACTTGGTTATCTGTGCCAGGGATGCAGGAGCTCTGTTCTGGGGCTTGGCTGTCTCACACCCTGGCACAGAACTCCTGAAGGGACACCCCGCGGCTGTCTTGCAGCCTGGGACACCCACAGGCACACTCACACACACACACACAGGGGGAATCTCACTGCATCCTGGTGCACACACACACACATGCACTCACATGTGCATGTGCATAAACACATACATGCACTCACAAGCATGCGCACGTGCACTCACACAAACACACTCACATGCACGCAGTCACACACGCACTCACACACATATGCACTCACAAGTGCACACATATGTGCACACACCCCCACACATGCACACATGCACACACACACACACACATACTCTCACACACACGTGCATGCACAGGAACCCCACTGTAGCTGGTGTGCACACACAACCTCACACACTTCATGCACACACAAACAGCCCCGCATTCCTCTACACCATCTGTCACTTCCTCTTTCTCAGGCCCCCTCACCCTCACATGAACATACAGGGGCCCTCTGACAGACAGGTTTCCTCTGCAGCCTTAGAGTGCTCTGCAGGGGTCCTGTGTCTCCCCTCGTGACGCAACCCCCCCACACACACCGTGTCTTCCTCTTTGTCCATGTCCCCAACAAGCCCCACTGTGTCTCTCTGCATCTCTCCCCTTGTCCCCAACGCACACTCCCATGTCCTTCAGTGCCTCTCCCCATGCTCCAAATATGTGCTCCCCTTGTCCCCAACATGTCACCCTCTTGTCCTCAATGGTGCTGACATGATCCCCCATGTGTCCCCCCATGTCCCAAACATATCCCTGTGTCCCTCCACGTGCCCAACATGTCCTCCTGTGTTCCCCCCATGCCTCTCCATGTGTCCACAACATATCCATCCCAAGTCCCCGTTTCCCCAACCTGTCCCCCTTGTGTCCCCCCCACGTCTCCCCACATACCCCCAACCTGTCCCCGCATGTCCCCAACGTATTCCGCCGTGTCCCCTCATGTCTCTCCCTGTGTCCCCAACATGTCCACACACACCCATCCATGTCTCCTCCAATGTCTCAACATATCTTCCCCTTGTCTCCTCCCATGTCCTCAACATGTCTTTCCTGGGTCCCCAACATGTGCCACTCGTGTCAAAACGTGCCCCTATGTGTCCCTCTGTGTCTTTTCCCATATTCTCAACGTGTCCCCCCGAGTACCCGATGTCCCCCCACGTGTGCCCAACATGCCCCTCCTGTGTCACCAACATGTTCCACTCGTGTCCCCAACACATCCCTCCGAGACCCTCGTCTCTTCCCCCATGCTGCCCCGTCTCCCTGACCCGAGGGCGGCCCCGCGGCGACAGTGCGCTCAGCACCCTGGACAGCGCCCACGCCGCCTTGCAGGGCCCGGGTCTGCGAGATCCGGGCTGGGTTGGAGGGCTCCCGTGGAGCTGGGAGTGTCCCAGGGAGTTGTGGATGTCCCCGTGGGGGTGGAGAGTCCCCGGGACTGGGGGTGTGTCCCCGAAGGGCTGAGGATGTCCCCAAGAGGGTGAGGGAGTCCGCGGGGGTTTGGGGGGGTGTCCCCTGGAGGTGAGAGTGTCCTCAGGGGCTGACGGGTGTCCCTGTGGCCTGAGGGTGTCCCCGAGGGGCTAGAGGTCGACGGGGGTGGTGTCCCTGGAACTGAGGGGTAACCCCGGAAGGATGAGATGTCCCCGGGCAGGCTGAGAGAGTCCCCGGGGGTCATAGGTGTTCCCGAGGGTGAGTGTGGCTGTCCCCAGGGGCTGGAGGTGTCCTCGCGAAGGTGGGGGTGTCCCTGGGGGGTGGAGGTGTCCCCATGGGCGGAGGGTGTTCCAAGCGGGGTCGGGGTGTCACCGAGATTGGGAGTGTCCCTGGGACTGGTGGGGTGTCCCTGAGGGCTAGAGATGTCCCCGGGGGTCACATCTGACACAGGAGGTTCTGCCCCCTCAGGTGCCAGGGACCTGGCTTCATGGGTGTACGGCTGGGGGCTGTCCTCATGGCTGCTGTTGGTGGGAGTGTCTGTCTCTATGGGAGCCTCTTCATATGTATGCGTGGCTACCTATGTGTGCAAGTCATAGAATGTCCAGAGTTGAGAGGGACCCACAAGGATCAGAGAGTCCAACATGTGTGAGTGGAACTGTGTGTGAGTGCACATGCATGAGTGATTGCCACTGAGCTGCAAGGGAGCCCAAGTGACCCGTGCATATGTGTCGACTTTGCTGCCTATGTGTCTCCAGCTTTCCCATTTGCACACATACCTGTGAGCACCCATGAACATGCTTGTGTCTCTCAGCTGCAGCTGGGTCATCCATGTCCTCTGTGGGTGCTGCCCAGATGCCCTGATGGCTCAGCACTGCAAGCATCTCGCCTACAGCAACCTCAACAGTCCCATGTCCATACCCCTTGCCTGCTGTGGGTAGCCTCATGAAGTCCCTAGCCATGGGTCAGCTGCAACTGGGAAGCTTGTGGGGCCAAGGAGCCCCCCAGAGAGGTTGGCACAACTGGAGTTAGTGCCCAATCTGATCCAGTCCATGCTTGAGGGCTCTGGTGGGTAGGCAGTACCTGTTTGCACCTGAGAGCCCCCAGAAACTGAGACAGCCTGGTGCTGGAGGTAAAGGTGAAGTGGGATGTGAAACCTCAGGCACCATAGCTGCTATCCCAGGGTATCATGGGCTGTGTTGCACGTCCTACAACGCCAGACTGTCCCCAGTCTGAGCACTGGAGCTTGGCAGGTGGCACCATGGCATGCATACCACCCTCAACACCTGTTTGGTTCAGCTATCTTTAATAGATACACAGAGTGGCACAGCCAAGGTGGGAGTGCCAGCGGGAGCCGGTGGTACCAAGCCTTGGCCCCCCACGCTGAGGTAGAGGTGAGCGTTGCTCCACGCTCGCCTGCTTTGGCACCCAGGGGTGCGAGCGGGCGGGGAGGTGCCCGCCTGGCCCCAACGAGGTAGTTTGAAGTGCCCGGTACAGTGTCTTCCATCTCCCCACACCCCCACTGGAGACCCCGGCATCCGGGAAGTCTTTCGTAGTGGGGAGCACTGCTGGGCCTTCCTGCCCTGCCCCCACCAACAAGCCCCACTCCAATATTAAGCCCCATCCCCATCCCCATCTCTATCCCCATTAGATTCACCCCCACCTAACAACCCCACACAATACACTCCCATCAGTTCCACCAGTATCCCCAATATATGCCCCCCACCAGGGTGACCCCCTTGAATTGAGGACCTGTGGGGGTTGAGATGCCACCACCCCAGGGTAGCCAGGGGACACCCAGAACCCTGGGGGTGTCCCAGGGTGGGGGCACCAAGCCTAAGCAGTGTGGGAGGGCTGTGTCTGAGGGTCTGCAGTGGGTAGCAGGTGCCATATATAGGGGATGTAGGGTATAGGGGCTGCAGGGTACAGGGACTCCAGTGTTTGCACTGAGGGTGTGCACAGGTGATGTAATGTGGGTACCAAGGGTGAGTACAGGGGATGCAGTGTGTGCACTGGGGGCGTGTACAAGGGACAGAGTGTATGCATTGGGGGTGTTCATAGGGGATGCAGCGTGCAGGGGATGCAGCATATGCATTGAGAGTGTGTATAAGGAATGCAGTGTGCATAGATGTGTGTACAGGAGACAATATGCAAGAGATGTGCACTGAGTGTGGCAATGTGAAGAATGCAGTGTCTGCACCGAGGTGTGTACAGAGGCTGTAGTGTGTGCATTGAAGTGGGTATGGTCTCATGCTTCATCAGGGGAGGTTTAGGCTTGATATTACGAAATAATTTTTCACTGAAAGGGTGATTTGCCATTGGAATGCACTGCCCAGGGAGGTGGTGGAGTCATTGTCCCTGGAGGTGTTTAAAAACAGATTGGATGAGGTGCTTAGTGCCACGGTTTAAATGACAAGTGAGTGCTAGTGTTGGGTCATAGGTTGGACTAGATGATCTCAGAGGTCTTTTCCAACCTTTTGATATTGTGATACTGTGATACAGGGTCCACAGAGTGTGCACTGAGGTATGTATAGGGGCTGTAGGGTGTGCACTGAGGTGGGTACAGGGTCCACAAGTGCACTGAGGTGTGCGTAGCAGCTGCAGTGTGTAGGTGATGCAGTGTGTGCACTGAGGTGGGTATAGGTTCTACAGTGTGTGCACTGAGCTGTGTATAGAGGCTGTGGCATGTGCACTGAGGTGGGTATGGGGTTCACAGTCTGTGTACTTAGGTGTGCGTAGAGGCTGCAGTGTGTAGGGGAAATGTATGGTGTGCGTGTCGGAGGGCACGTGTGGGGAAGGGGTTCCACACATGGGGATAAGGGATAGAACGGACCATGTAGAAGCCCACAGCCTTGCATGGATACAGCTCAGTATTGCAGCAAGAGGTACCTTCAGGTCCCCAATCCCACCTTGGTGGCCCAGCTGGGTCCCACAGCTCAGCCTCCCAGGCCCTGGTGACCCCCAGCTGCTTTCGGGGTGGATGAGGCATCTCCCCTACGGCGAAGCGCTGCTGGGAGTGTGGCTGTTTGAGGGGGTTGGGAGCAATGGGTTTGGGGCATGCATGGGGTTCGGCCGGCTCTGGGTGCTCCCTCCACCAGGCGCTGGGGGGACCGTTGGCCGGCGGGCAAACAGAATGCCTGGGGAGCAAGAATAAGGGGATTAGGGCAAGACCAGAGCTGGGGACTCTGCTTGCCTGAGGATGGGACCAACACCCCTAGGAGCTCCAGCCCCACCACCCATCACCCTCAGGTGCCTCCCCTGGCCCAACCACCCTCACCCACATGGGCAGCCCCTGGGGTGGCCCAGGACCATTTGGCTGGCAGTCCTGTGCACAGATTAGCCCTGACCTAACCAGCTTCTTAAATACCTAAGTTCTGAAGGAAGAGCCATCAATTTTAATTGGGGGTGTCTCAGCAGGGAGCCAGGGAGCTGGGGGGCATGGAGTGAACTGCTTAGCCAGGTAGGTGCACATTGTCACTCCAAAGAAGTCTCTGCTCCAGCAAAGCACCCCAATATCTTCCCCTGCACACAATTCCATACACTGAAACCAGCCAATCCCCACACCCAATCAGAGGCCCTCTGGGCACACCAGCATCAGGGTGACCTCAAATCCAAGCCCTGCCTGCAGGATTCCATGGTGGGGAATAATCCCAGGTGTCTTTTTCCATTTCTCTGCCCAAGCCCATCCTTCTGTCCATCCATCTAGCCATCTGTCCATCCATCACTTTGGCCCTTCATTGCTAGCCCCTGCTGGGGGCCAATTTCCATCCTCACTGACCCCTCCTTTTCCTGCTCCCTCTCCCCGGGCCCTGTCACTTCATTACAATGGATTTTATAGTAAAGACATCAGATTGAAGGAAGGACTTGCTGGCTGGGCAGTGGCTATAAGTTATTGGATTTCCCGGCCGCAATTACACAGGCCAAGCGGCCCTTCTATTTACCTGTGTAGACAACTCCATTTATTTCTATTGACATGTTGATACTGCTAATGCCGTTGGTGGACAGGTTCAATGCAGTCTCCTGTCTGTCATCTGGGGAAAGGAAATACCAATATGAGCATTAAGAGAAACAGAAACAAGAACCTGCCCAAGAGAGAAGTGGAGCCCTGGCCTCTCCAGGCATCCCTGCTCCTCTCCAGCCACTGCTTCTCCCTCTTGGGATGCCAGGGGATGGGGTGACCCCAGCTGAAGTGTTGCATCCTGCTACCTCGGTTGGAGATCTTGACGTTCATGGGGAACTGGGAGGCCACGGCCAGGAGGTTGTGCTGCAGTGCGTGCTGCACCAGCCTCTGCTGCTCCTCTGCCATCAGGGCCACCTTTTTCTCTGGTGGCTCCCCCGTCTCCAGCTTCTCCCGCAGCTGCTCCAGCACTACCGCTTGCGAGGCAGCTGCTGCTTGGGCCGCTGCAAGATGGTGGCCAGCCAGTCCCACTGGAATAGCAATGCGCCCTGGCACCGGTGCCACCAGCACGCCATCCTCTGCAACAACAATGAGAGCTCAGTAGGTGCCTTCATCACCAGCCCATCTTATCACACCCAGCTGGTGTCATCTCCATCCCACCAGCACAGAATCACAGAATCATAGAATCTTCTGGTTGGAAAAGACCTTTGAGATCACTGAGTCCAACCGCCCCATCACCCGCTAAACCATGTACTTCAAAAACTCCTCTACCCATTTTTTTAAATACCTCCAGGGATGGCGACTCAGCCACCTCCCTGGGCAGCTGTTCCAGTGCCTGACCACCCTTTCAGTAAATAAATTCTTCCTAATATCCAGTCTCAACCTCCCCTGGCACAACTTATGGCCATTTCCTCTTGTCCTTTCCTGTCACTTGAGAGAAGAGATCAACACTCGCTCTGCCACAGCCTCCTTTCAGGCAGCCATAAACAGCGATGAAGTCTCCCCTCAGCCTCCTCTTCTCCAAGCTAAACGACCTCAGTTCCCTCAGCCATTCCTCATAGGACTTGTTCTCCAGCCCCTTCACCAGCCTCGTCACCCTTCTCTGTATGCACTCCAACACCTCAATGTCCATCCTGTAGTGAGGGGCCCAGAACTGCACACAGTACTCGAGGTGTGGCCTCACCAGTGCTGAGTACAGGGGCACAATCACCTCCGTTGTCCTTCTGGCCACACTGTTTTTGATACATGACAAGATGCCACTGGCCTTCTTAGCCACCTGCAGTGTGCCCAGTGTGCAGCATGGGGCAGGATGGGCCACCACACATCTGGGCTTGCTCCTCCTCCAAAGCCAATAAACCTTTCTCAGTTCTAGACCAGCACTAAATTAATAAAATTATTATTTTTACCACCCAAGCAAAAAGAGCAAGAGATACAGGGAACAACTCTGCTGCCAGGGTAGTGTCTATGCCTAGAGAGAGACACCCAGACATGCTCCTCACCTACCTTTCTTAACGGCATGTACTTGTCCAAGCTGGCCACAACTGTGCGTGGAGATGCTAAGAGCTGGCAGAGGCATTTTGGGGGAGCTCAGCAGGGCTGGGGTGCCAGTTGGTGAGTAGTTGAAGAGTGCTGTGCCAAAGGTCTGCCTCCGTCCCTCCCGACGGTTGCTGTCGATGGCAGCTTGGAGCTCCCCAGGAGAGCTAAGTGCCCGCTTCTCACATTCATAGGGATACAGGTACTTCATGTATCTACACAGGGAGAGAGACAGGATGAGATTCAGCACCACGCACCTCCCAGCCAGCTCTGTGCTGAGCAGGGACCAGGCTGGGGATGGCAGCTGGGAAGAGGCTGAGCCCTTCATCCTGTTTTTTGGCACCTTACGACAGACCCTGCTTGAGGGTCTGGGACATCAGAGCCAGCGGGTTCCCCAGCGTGGGTGCCCCCCACCCACTGCCACCACCAGGTGCTCACTGCGTGCGGAGGGTGAAGGCAGCGCTGGTGATGGAGGTAGGTAGGTTGAGGCCCTTGGTAATCTCCCGCCAGATCTTCTTGTTGATGACTTCAACCAGGCCACCCTTGTCTGTCACCAGCCGGTACAGCGTGTACAGGTCCAGCACTTGCTTGGCCATGATGGGGATGCGGTTCACGGGTGTCCCTTCCGGGCACATGTGGAGGAGAGAAAGTGTGTGGGGTGAACCCAGGGAGACCTTCGCTCCCTGGGGACACGGCCCCATTGCCACTGCAGGTACTGGCTGCCCTACAAGGGAAGAGGCTTCTCTTTGTGCCTGGAGTAAGCACCCATAGGTCACAAGGGTGCAGGCAGGACCACAGAGTGTCTGGGAGAGCAGCACCATGTCTGCGAGAAGGGCAGACCCCAGGATGCTGGCACAGGGTTCCCATAGATGGAGTGGTTGACAGGGCTGGATACACCCTTAGCTGGGAAGCGAGGGGCACAGTGGCACGAGCAAAGCACCTCCTTCAGAGCCCCTTAGATAGGGTCTTACAGCTCTGTATAGAGCACCTGCCTTCCCAGATCTCTTGGAGCATCCCAGGACTCTCTCTGTAACCCCATTTCAGATCCCCATAAAGTGACCACATCTAAACTTCATAAAGGGACTCCTCCATAACCCTTCTGCAGGGAATTATCCTATAACCCCCTATAGAGAGGTTTTCTCTCTTAATCTCCTTCTGAGCTCCACAGAAAGGGACTCCTCCAGGAGGCCCCAGAGATGCTCCCTTCCCCACAGATCCCACATAGCAGCCCTTCAACTGCTTAAAGTGCTTCTCCTCAAGAGACCTGACCCCAGCTAGTCAGGCATCGGAGCAGGCTGCCCAGGGAGATAGTGGAGTTGCCATCCCTGGAGGTGTTTAAAAGGGGAGTAGATGCGTTTCTGTGGGACATTGTTTAGTAAGGGGGCAGGTACAGTTGGACTTGATGATGTCAGAGGTCTTTTCCAACCAGATGATTCTAAGAACTCTCCTTCCTCAGTAAAGATCCTGAGCCCTGCTCCTTCAGCATCACCCTCTGTCTCCGCAGAGGCCACAGGGTAAGGGGACATGGGGTTACCAGGGTTCTGTGAGCCCAGCATGGTCCCCACAGTCACGAGGTCTGTTCACAGCCCCCTCCCAACTTTCCCAGTACAGCCAAATAGCCCCACAGTCTTGCTCAGCCCCACAGTGTCTTGGGGCAATAGTCCAGGCAGTGCCTGGGGGCTGAAGCAGGGCAAGGAAGGAGAAGCATTCCATCCTAGTCTATCCTGTCCCATCCCATCTTATATTTATTCCTCCTGCAGGGTGGCGGGTGGTATTGGAAAGCCATCTATTTGGCCACGGGAGGCTGTCACAGACGCGCTTTGCCCCTCAAACGAAGCCGTCACTCACCGCCATCCTCCAGCATCCCTAATTTATGGCCCTGATATTGGCTTGGCTTCTTCACATAAGCCTGAAAAATGAGCTCTTTTTATTCCTTTACTGAGTTCATTTAACTTTTTTTTTGTGTGTGTGTCTCTGTGTTGTTCGCCTGATTAGGAAGGGGGAGAGTTTATCCTCCTGGGAAAAAGGCAGAGATATTGACTTGATATCTGCCGGCTGTCTCTTGTAAGCCCTGCCCGAGGGCTGCCAACACCAACCCCATCACTCTTGGGGGGCCGGATTTGAGGGCTCCCCAACATGCCAGCAAGTTTGCAGGGTGTCAGTCCCCGACTGATATCCCATAGACTTCTTCTTCGCCCCTCCCTGGCCATGATAGCTAATGAAAGCGGCTCACCATTAATCTCAGAACTGTGAAGGGCAGGCAGCTGGTGCCCATCCCACTGACAAAAGGATCTGTCTGTGTCCCCGCAGAGTGATGGACCCCCGCCCTGGCCAGGGCAAGCAGCACAAAAGCCTGGGGAGGTGACACAGGCATCGTGGCACTGCAATTAGCTCCTTGATTGATTAATGGCCCCATGCTATCGGCAGGGCCCCTGGCTCGACGAGGAGGGACTGTGGACTCCCAGTGAGGAGAAGCAGAAATAGTCTCCCCACTACCCAGCTAATTAATTTTGGGGTGCCATGGACGTTGGGACATTGGAATGATGTGCCCCACTGCCTGCACCCCATGATGGTATCACCCTCATCTCAACCCTGCTCCCCCAGACCCCTTCCAGCAGTCACCCCCATGGGCCACAGGGGCTGGATGACCTGCCCTATGCCACAAGATCCCCACCATGAGGTTGTCCCTGTATTTCTGTCCTGCTCATTTTCTACTTCACTGATAAATACCCTGACAGACAGCAGGGAGGACACAGCCCCTTTCATTAGGGCTCACTCCATAAGCACCAATCCCTCCTGGACCACTGCCACCTCAGGGGCACTCCTGGGTGCCTTGGCCGCACCTGTGTTGGCTCACAGGTGCTGGTTTTTAGCCACCTCCTGAGAATCCCTGGGATGATGTCTCTGCCTCACAGCCCCCTCCACTTTCTCTTTGCTACCCAGCTCCAAAATCCCTCATTCCTCCAACAGGCTCATACATACCTGCATCCGCACTCCTGCATATACACCTCTGCCTGCCCTCCCTGAGGAGATGCCACCTCTTTGGGAGGCGTGGGACAGAGGGGACAGGGCTAGAATGGCCGGACACAGAAGGATGAGGAGAAACATTGACAGGGAAGCATCAGGCTCCCTCCCTGCTCCTCGCTCCACCAGGCGTTTGCTTAATTAGCCCCAACCCCAATGGCGAGGGAGTTAATTAGCTCTGGAGAGAGAGATAATGAAGCCATGGAACAGCCCATGAATCTTATGGCTGATGGATGCTGCGGGGCCAAGGCAGTGCTGAGGCTCCCACTTGCTCCCCACAGCCCCGCCCTAGGGCCAGGGGGACAGGAACACCTGTGGGGCAGCATCCAGACCCCCCTGCTTCCACAGCCATGCCAGTCCCCTGCAGTGCAGTCCTGAGTGACCCGAGTTTTTAAGGTCTCAGCCCAACCCCAAAATCTATCACTGATGCCCTGCAGGCAGGTGGGCACCCTCACCACCCTTTCCATGGGCAGGCACAGCTTGGGGGCAACTGACCTTCCTGCCCACCCTCGCCCTGCACACAGCCAGCCCCACTGCTCCCACCCCTGCTCCCCCACCAGCCTTCTCCTGTTAATTAGCTCGGCATTAACCTCTGCCTGGGGTTTACTGGCTATTGAGCGGCATGTTCATTAATCCACATACCAGCAAAAGGCTCTAATTAATACAGCCGGCCACACGCCCGTGCTCGGCAACTTTTAATTGTCGCAGGCCCAGCCGGGAGGGCGAAGGTTAAAGCATTTATCGAGTCCCTGGGAGCTGGCTTGGCCCCCCATGCTGATAGCAAAGATTTCCGATGTGGTCGGCCTGGCTGGCAAGCCCTTAACCCCTGGGCGTCCAGGGCTGCCCAGATCACTGACCCCATTCTGGTGGCACCGTGAGCATCGCTAAGAGGTACCAGTAAGGGACATTCACCCTCACTGGGCACTGCTAATGGAGAGCACTAACCAGCAGTGCTAATGGCCATTGATAAAGGCATTCCAACCTGGCATCACTAAAAGGTCCTACAAATGGGCACTGCTGATGGGTATGGATAATAGGTATTGCACACCACTGTCTCCAAAGAAAACGCTCCTGGCCATCCCCACTGGGTATTGCTGGGGCACATCCCTGTAGGGCACCCCTGTAGGGCATCGCTAGCAGGTATCAGCAATGGGCATTGCTACCAGCCCTGCCTCAGGGGGCCCGGGGAAGCCCCTCTGGCCAGCATGCACCCCTGGGGGGTCTTCCTGGGGAAATCTACTGAGTTTATGCATTTGCATGCGTGTGTGTAGGAGATGGTGGGGGAAGACTCTGCAGGACCTGCTAGGTGGGGCTTGTAGGGACCCACAGCAGCTCAGTGCCCCAGTGGACCCTACTGTGAGCCCCCCCTTGCCCAGGGCAGCTGGGGCAGGAGTGCTAGAGGTGCCCACCCCAGCCACCCACCTTTACCTCTCTTTTGCATGAAGCCAAAGAGATCATCCAGGAACTCCTTCCGTTTCGGGTCCTCATCCAGTTCATAGAGCTGGAGGTGGGAGAGAGAGAGGTCAGTTCTGCCAGCATAAAGGGGCATGTAAGGCAGAGGAGGGCAGTGCCAGGGCCCAGCATCAACTGTGGCCACACTCGCCTGCTCTGCCAGCAACGAGAGGCTCTCTCTGCCTCACAGACAGAACCACCCAGCACACCCTCCATGCTGGCAGAGCTGGGTTCTCCCCATGTCCAGGGGCTGGCACTGGATCCCCATGCACCACTAACTGTTTTGCAGCCTTGTTGCAGAGATGCTGCATCTGTGCCTGAGTTTCCCCACATCTTTCCTCACCAGGCAGAGGGACAACAGCGTTTCAGCCTGGGAAGATGATGCCAACATAGACACAGCAGCAGTGAATCTCAGGCCCCCAGGCAGGTCCTTAGGAACAGGATGCTCAGTTCTGCTTTGGCTCAGCATCCTCCTGGTACTGCCCAGTGCTGGTGTGCACCAGGTCCCAGCTTGGGATCAGCATCCTCATCCACAAGAGACATGCATCCATCTGCGCAAGTCGAGACGATGGTGCTTTCCAGGGGCAGGGCGAGTTAGGAGGGCCGTGGCGCTGGATGCCGGTGAGGAAGCTGCAAGTGCTGGGGCTGCCCTACTCAACCTGGGTGACAGAGCTATCAATGACCCGATAAGCACAGCCCGAGCCATGTCACCACCAGACGAGGCCTGATCAACGGCAAGGACAGCTTGAGGTGCCTCTGCAAAGGGGCACGCTGCCAAATCCTCCTCCCTCAGCTGGCCATGATGACCCCAAAGTCATCTGTCTTGGCCAGGCACAGGGACCCCAAATCCATCTTCCTTGGCTGTGCATGGGCAGCCAGGTGTGAGTGCAGCAGCGACGTGCCCCTGCAAGGCACAAGGACCTCCTGCAATGGGTGTGTGTGTGCAAAGCCAGATGAGTGTGCGTAGTGTGCAAATGCATGAACACGAAACGGCGTGTGCAGCAACGTGTGTGCACCAGCACTGGTGCTCTGGTGCAAGTTTGTGGGTGCACTGATGAGTCTGCAAGCTGGTGAGCACTAACGTGGTTGCACCAGACCTCACATGTACAGCTATGCTGATACTTATGTGTAGCGGATAGATGCAGCTCCGGACACACGGACAGAATCCCTGAGACTGAGCTGACGGACAGTACCAGGGAGACAAGCGCAGCCCCTGCACCAGGGACATGAAGCACCAGCTCCGTGAGAAAGCCAGGACTCGCCTGATTCCAGCACAGCGCCTGGGTGACCATGACAAATTGGAGCCCGCCAGATCGATGGCCCAGCAGTAAAAGTCAGAGCACATGAAGGAAAAATTAGCACCAATCGAAGGCGCTATAGACACCAATTCCTCCCAGTGAGCCTGGTAAGAATTTAAAGCCATTGAAAAGAAACAAAACTCAGCAGTCTAGAATGGATTTCCAAAACATATACAAAGAAATGCAAGCTGGAAAACAAAGTCAGGCACAAAATAAGAATCGTTTAAAAAACAATTGTGCTGGGAAAGGCTGTTAAAAACCAATAGAAAGGGAGCACCCCCGCCTCCACACAGCACATCATTCACCAGGCAGATAAAGGGAGCTGGGCTGTGGGGATGTGTCAGGCTGCAGAGACACTGGGATGTAGATATGGGGGGGAAAGAGGGATGTAATGGGGACACATGAATACAGGGACACGGAGATGCAGGGACATGGGAATGTAGGGGTGTGGGGATGCAGGGACTTGCGGGGCATGGATGGGGGGATATGTGGGACACATGGGGATGTGGGGAGGCAGGGATGCTCCTACCGACACCCCACAGTACCCATCACTGGACAGCCTCATCTAACCAGATCTCTCATCTAACCCATAGGTGCCAGCTGTTCCTTATCTAACAGATAAATGCTAACAGCCTGTTCCTAATTTAGCCTATGGGTGCTACTGACTGTCTTGCACCACAGCCATGGGTGCTGCCTGATCAGCTCCGAGCCACTCCATGGAATTCCATCCTTGCCCCTTCCCTGCCCTCTGGGTGCCACATACCTGTTGCCTGTTTTCAGACTGTGCTCTCAGGATGACCCAACCCCTGGGTGCCAGCACCCTGTCCCTCCCCTCCACCACAGTGCTCCCTGCCCCACTTTGTTCCCCTCTCCATCATCTGCCCTTTCCCAGGAGCTCCTTAAGCCACTGATTATGGTAACTAGGTCAAGCTGGCAGCAGAGCTCCAGGGTGGATGCTTTGATTTTTGCCCCAGGGAAGTCTGCTCCAGCCAGGTTTTGCCTACGTTTCCCTGCCTGTCCCTGCCTGCAGTAAGGCTCTGACCAACACTGTTCCATGCTGAGCCTGTTTCCACACCCTGAGATCTCCTGGCTTGTCAAAGCAGCAGCAAGCCCCCCCAAACCAGTAACTGCTGCCCATCCCACTGCAGCACGAAGCCACACCTTCCTGAAAGGTCAACTCAGAAGCTGGGCTCCTTTACCCTGAGTTCAGCAGCACCTACAGCTTCACTGGACCTCCAGGTGCTGCTCCCATTTCTGCTCCCACCAAGGCAGGCAGGACCCCACCCAGTATGTGCCACCACTGCATCCAGTCCGTGAAACAGGTGATCCAGGCACCGGGATCTATTCTTCCACCGTTGATTAACCTCTAACCTTTTATCTGAGGGGCACTGCGATGCAAAAACACATTACATCAAATAGGGAGCAAAGGTCAGCTTTTAAGTGGAGACAAGAGTGGAGCCGAGTAACAGGGGACACACCAGGCATCTCCTGAGATTTGGGGATGCTGAGGCGCTAGAGAAGGTAGTTTTGGTGGATTCTTGCTGATGGAGGGTGGGCTGGGTCCCAGCCAAGGCTAGCAATGGGATCCATGTGCCACAGGTTCACAGGGGTACCACAGGCTGGCATAGGTGGTGGCCTGCTACAGCATCCAGGCATGGAGGGACCACCAGACACCCCCACCCAGCCCTGAGGAAGGAGCCAGCTCCATCCCCTACCCGGGGCACTTGGCCCTGCCACTCACCCTCCTCCTCCTGCAGGGTTGGCACTGCAGTCCCCCTCCCTCCCCTGCCTCACTTGGGGACCGACCATCTAAGTGGCAGATCACACCTCCCCCAGGATCATACACAATCCCTGTGGGGACACACACACCTCATGTGGGTGTACACAATGCCACATGGGCTGACACAACCACACATGGCTGTGCACAAGCCCACACGAGAACACAGAACCCTACAGAAGTATTCAAGTATCAACAGCCCTGTATGAGTTAGCACAACCCAAGAGGAGTGTGCACAACTTTGTGGGGGTACACACAACTCCAAATGAGTGTGCACAAGGCCTCACAACTCCATACAAGCATGTGCACAACCCTGCACAGGCACATGTATTCCCTCACACTAGCTTGCATGGGCACATACAACCCTGCACAAGCATGCACAACCCTGCATCGGCATGAACAACCCTGTACGAGTGCACAGAAGGTCACATGAGTGTGCACAACCCTGTACGTGCACATACAGCCTGAACAGGCACAAATCCCGCACAGGCACATACAACCATGTCTGGACATGCACAGCCTTCTACAGGCAGGCACAACCCCAGGAGGGCAGGCACAACACTAGTCGAGCATGCACAGCCTTTTGTGGGTGTGCATTAATCTGCACAAGCACATACAACCTCATACATACACACACAACCCCATGTGTGCATGTACAACCCTATATGGGCGTGCACCGCCCTATATGCGCATGCATGACCCCAGACAGGCATGCACGACCCCATACGTGCATGCACAACCCCATACGTGGTGCACAGCCCTGTATGTGTATGTACAACCCTGTATGGGTGTGCACAACCTTGTATGCGAGTGCACAACCCCGTATGAGGTGCACAATCCTAAATGGGCATCCACAACCCTGTACGTGCTTGTACAACCCTAAATGGACATACACAACTCCAGACAGGGACACGCAACACCAGACAGGCACGCACACTCTCGTATGACTGTGCACAAACACATAGACGTATGCACAACTAGACAGGCATGCACAACCCCAGACAGGCACAGTTTCCCAGGTGAACATCCCCCCTCCCGCAGGGGCACACACCACCCCAGAGCTTGCCCCACTTGCACCTCAAGGCAGTCAGGCAAGCCTTGCCCAGGGGCAGTTGTGAAAAACAAGCAGCAGCTCCTGCTTGCGGTGACCTATGAGCAAGGACCCTTTTAATCGTGTTTGTATTGATATAATTAGTAACTCATTTAACGCCATCGATGTAACTATATTCCTCTATAAACAGAAGTATTAAACTGTCAAGCCCAGGGATCAATATCCCACTGGTGCACAGCACAACTCTGCTCTTCCGACCTAGGGAACCCCATCCATGGTGCTTGGCCCCCAAAAAAGCCACAGCACTGCCCCATCTTTGCCCGGCCCTGCTGCCTGCGCAGGTACTGTCATAGGGCCATAGTGGGGTGTCCTTGCCCCAACCGAACCTGGGTGCAGTTACAGGGACCACGCTCTCCTCTGTCATCCCATTGCCATGGCGACGTCTTTATTCCTTAAGGGATGGGGATAACGGGGCTTGTCAGAGAGGTTAAAGGTCAGTGGGTCGAACATGGTTTATTAAAGGGATGAGAATAGACCTTGTGCCTTCCCCTCCTCTTCACTGCAATTAAATAGCATTGTTAGCACCTCTCACTGACCCAGGAGATGCCTTTCCCAGAGCCCGGGAGCTTACAGGGCTGGAGCTGGGGTCTCTGGCATCCCTTAGCCCAGCTGATCCCCTAGACAGAGGAATGATAGAGTGAGGTGCTAAGCCACCCCTCAGACATAATCAGACTGCCCTGCCCTGGGTGTCACCCCCATGCCCCATCCCCACCCCTAAGGGCCCTGCTGCCAAGAGAAGCAATTGCAGTGGGACACCCTGCAGCCCTTGCTTGGACGCCATGTCCTGCAGGCAGCGAGGGCTCAGATCAGCAACCAGGATTTAATCCACTTAATATGAGTTGTATTGATCCTGGACCCTGCTTGGCTTCCCCTTGCCTCATGTCCTGCCCATCCCCTCAACCCCGAGCCGCTTAATATGCACCGCATTGATTAGCTGCACTGCTAATTCTTCCATCTGGCCACTATTCACGCAGGAAGTTTAGGCAATCCTCATCCCTGCGCACTCTCCCCCAGCACCCTAGGGTGCAGTTGCACTCCACAGATGATTGACGGGCTATTGTGGTGTCCTTGCACCCCTCTAGAGCATCACCGTTGCCTCTGAGCTGGGGGTCCCTGGCTCCTTGCCCAGGGAGATGGTACATGACCAGGTGCTCAGATGCTGGGGTGTCCCCTCTACTATGTCCTGATGGGATGAAGATACGGGAAAGCCATCAGTGTCTCAGTTTACCCCGCAGGCTTGCCATCACAAGGTCTGGCTATTCCCAGCAGTGCACAGCCCCATGTTCTCCAGGGTGCAGAGACCCCAAGAACAGGCCCAGCCAGAGCCACCCACTGTTCCCCCCCATCATGGGGCACATACAAGGGGGCTTAGAGCTTGCAGGTTCACCTCTCTGTCCCTGGAGCTGGGGGGCAGCCTGCTCCCCGCTAGGCACAAACCACCCCCTGACCTTGTGAGCCACCGCTCCGTTCCACTGCCAGCCGTTAATAAGTTAATGGTTACAGGATGGCTTTGCCTGGACTCTGGTTGCATTCAAAGGCACTGTTGGCTCTCGGGGGTGGGGGGTGCGGGGCTGCTCCCCTGAATCCACAGCCTAGATGGGTGCTGGAAGAGTTGCTCTCCCCAATACCCCCAGACTGAGCGGTCACCCCACTGGTGTGACCGGACACCCCCACCCGTAGCCCTCTCCCAGCACTGCGGCTCCCTCCTCAAAGCCTTTCATCACGCTTAATATTTAACGGCGCTTTATAGAGCAGCAGGTTTAATCAGCGATGATAATGCGGCAGATCCAGCAGGTCATTAAAACCCCTCTCTCCATCGCGGCAGGCGCCGCTGCTCCTGGGAGAGCTGCCTGCTGCAAACATTAACCCAGCTTCGCACAAGGTGAGCGACTGTTTGCTGGCTGCACTGTCCTTGGGGTAGGCAGCCCCCCACCCACTGCCTGGCTCTGGGTGAAAGGGGGTGCTTACAGCATTCCCAGCCTCCTCCTCAACCTGTTTTGCAGAACGGGAAACTGAGGCACTGGATGCTAGCTTGGCTCACCCAAGGGTTGGCTTTAAATTGGAAGAGGGAAGACTTATATTTAACATTAGGAAGAAATTCTTCACAATGAGGGTGGTGAGGCCCTGGCACAGGTTGCCCAGTGAAGCTGTGTATGCCCCCTCCCTGGAAGTGTTCAAGGCCAGGTTGGATGAGCAGCCTGGTCTGGTGGAAGGTGTCCCTGTCCATGGCAATGCGGTGAAACTGGATGGGCTTCAAGGTCCCTTCCAACTAACCATTCCACGATTCTATGATTCTATGTATCTGGATGAAATGTGCTGCCTGGTGCCACCGCAGGCACTGGCCACTGTCCGTGGCCCTGTCCTGCTGCCCTGCATCCATCTGTGTGGGGGCTGCGGTGTGGGGTGAGTCCCAGCTCCGGGCGAGTGCGCATCCCCCCATGCTTGGCCCCTTGTTACTCGTTCATGGCTGAGCAGGCAGGGAGTCAATGAGGGGATATGTTCAGGTTAACCTCCCTGACCCGCTGGTGCTTGCCACGCTGCCGCCTCCCACTCCATCCTCGCTTTCCCCTCCACCCCCTGCCTCCTGCTCTGTCCTTGCCTCCCACTTCATCCCTCCCAGGGCAGCTGGAGCCACGCACCCACCTTGAGCGCCAGCATCACCCCAAGCGTCCCCTGAGGGACATGCATGCGCACACCCACTATATATGCATAGGTGTGCATGCAGGGTGTGTGCTTGCACAGGTAGGGGCTGTGCGTGCACACATCCACAAGGCTGGGTGAGCATGGGGTTGCACATCTGGGGGTGGGGGCTGTGCACATGCCTGGGATACACATTGGATGCACGCTGACCACCTCACGCATCTCCAGCCCCATCCTCTTCTTCTGGCTGCTTTGAAAGGACAATAGAGGAGGAAGAATGGAAGGGCTGGTGTTCACCTCATGACAGAGAACCCTGCTGTTGCCAGAAGAGTCACGTGCCCAAAGATAAAGAGCATCTGGGGATGCTACTTGCTCCTGCCCCACCACTGGACACAGGATTTGGATAACAGATCCAGGATAGAGCAGCACCTAGCTACAGCCTACATAGGGGAACACAGCCCCACCAACGTGGGCATCCCTGGTGGGTGCCCTGTGCCTCAGGTACCTCCACAGCTCCATGTACAGAACACCGCATGCTCACCCTGTACACACTTACATACCCAGTGCACCCTGACCTGCAACTCACACAACCCTCAGCTTGCTCTGCACATGCATATGTTGCATGTGTGCTGTCCTTGTGCAAACTCACCTCCAGACATGCTGTCCTGGGGCAAACTTTTCCTCATGCACACTCACACAGTCCCTATACATGCTGTCCTTCCGCACATACAGCCTCTGTGCATGTATGTGCATCCTGTATACACTATTCCTGTGCATACTGTCCTTGTGCACATTCATGCATCCCCTTTACACGCTCTCCCTGTGCACACCCAAACATGCCTATATAACCTCCCTTTGCACACACACCCTGTGTGCACTCATATATACCCTATACACTCTCCCTGTGTGCATACTCACACATCCCCTATGCACTCCCCCATGTACATATGCACACACATCCTGCGCACACTCATGCAATCCCTATACACACTTTCCCTGTGCGCACACACTGCTTGTGCATACTCAGACATTCCTTTTATACTCTCTCCCTGACACATGTTCACACGCCCTCTATACACACTGTCCCTATGCACTTTCACCCTCATGCACACCGGAACTCGCTCCCACAGCCCCGTGCAGGTGCAAAACCTCTGTGGGCACCCTGGTGGGAAGAGATCCCATCTCCCTAGGGCCATATCCCACCTTCCTGTTGCAGCCCTGCCCAGCCTGCTACCAGCACAGAGGATTCACCTCTATTATTAACCCAATTAGTGGATTAGTGGAGGTCCATGCCAGCAATGGGGTGTATCTCTTCCAAAACACCCACTCACATCCCATTCCAAGGCAGCTGGGAAGGGAGCTGGGGACAGCTGCAAGGTAACAACTCCTGTCGGCGCTCCTCTCCTGCCGCAGTGCCTTTATTCTCACACCCTTGATTAGTTTTTACACCTCCTCTTTGGAGTCCCTGATCCTAAGCCCTCGGGACCTACAGGTTGGGAGATGTTGTCGCAGTAGCTGCTGAGGCTCTCAGCATCCACTGGACTGCAGTGGGGCTGGGAATAGCCCTGAGGGGCAGCAGGGAGGGTTCAGGGCTGGCACCCACCAGGACTGTTCAGCAGCACAGGGGTAGCTGTGGAGGGGGTCTCAGCCCTCAAACCGTGCCCCAAACACCTGTGGGTCCATATAGCTCCATATGTGCAGACAAGAGTCCATGCATGCGCAGGAGTACAAGCTGTGACAGTACACGCGGCCCTATACACACACACAAGTGTGTTCAGACACACGTGAGCACACCATACGCGTGTGGGCCCACACATGGTGCCATCCACATCCCTACACAAACATATGTGTCCATACACACTGGGCCACATCCGTTCACACCTGGGCACTCATATAGGTCAATAAACACATAGCACCACTCACATTGCATACTTGGGTACTTATATGGATCCATATTCACACACAGCGTCTCCCAGGTCTTGATCCCTACACACTTGGGCATTCATATGAGCCTACACACAGGCATCAACACTGACATGGGTTCAGACTCCCATGGGCACATCCCTGCACTTAAATAGGCACTTGTATGGATCCACACATTCACATTTGTCCACATGTGCACCCCACAGAACACCCTCCTATGCACTCCCAGCTGTATCCCAGCAGCCCCCTGCTCCTGCCCTGTGTCCCTGCACTCGTGCCGGGCCTGCTGGAGCTGCTGCTGCTGGGAATTAGCCTGCTGACCCTTTCTGCCTCCCCACTGCAGGTGGTCCCAGCTTCAGGGCAGAGCTCTGCCCACAGGTTTGTAGTGGAGAAGCCTCCAGGCAGCCGTGGCCAGGAGCAAACACCACGTCCATCTGTTCCCCCCCACTGCTGCAGTGTAACCCGAGACCCTCTAATTAGCCCCAGGAGTCCTGTGGTTGTTGTTCCTGCACCTGGGTTAAAGTTGCACTCAAGGCAGTGGGCTGGGACCTCACACTCCCCAGGGTCCCCCTCCTGAGCTGCCTCTGTCTCCCCAGCCATGCGAGTGAAAGCAATAGGGACAGATGCAGAAGGCCAAGCATTGCATGGCCCTGCCACCACACTTTGGGATGACCATGAGACAAAGGAAGGGGAACAAACAGCCCGGGATGTCCACAGTAGAGAGGGCTGCAGCCAACACAGAGCATGTCCCTCCAGGCTCTGAGGACATCCATTTATGGCCAGTGAGCCCCTCCTGAATGCATGGAAAGAGTAGGTGGGTGCAAGAGGCAACTGTCGGCAGCACAGACCTATGGGATAAGCATAGCACCATGGTGGGAGGAGGAATGGCCACACCAGGGATAGCTGAGGATGATGGCAAGCAGCTGCTGGCAAAGCAAGTCGTCCCTGAATTAACTGCTCAGGCTACCTGACACCCGAAAGGGGCATTCAGTGCTGACATTCCAGCTGCTCCCAGCTAAGAAAGAAGGAGCTTCAGGAGGTCCCAGTCCCCCCAACCACAACTAGACAGTCTGAATGCACTGGTGATGCCCTGGCATGAAGGACACCCTGCCAGCAAACACTCCACTGCCAGAGGGCTGGGCACAAGACCCAGATATTTGAGTCCCTCCTGCCAGGGGCTTTCCTATGGTGCCACCGGGAAGAGCCAGCGGACAGAGAAGGAAGCCCTGGGTCCTGGCACTGTTTTCCCATCACTTAGAGGAAACCAGGAACCCACTTTCAAGTTTATGCATGGTTCTCCAGTTGGAAAAGCTGAATTAATGGGGCTGAGGTGGCATTGGCAATACCAGGCTCTCCCCGGTTCCCTCCAATTCAAACATGGGATGCAGCACTGCAGCACTGCAACTTGGTAGCATATCCGGCTCCAGGGAAGGGGGTGGGGGCTCATGGGTAGCACACAGTCAGACTCTGCTTGGTGCTGAGGGCTGGGACTGCCTCACAGTGCTGGGTGTGGGAGACCTCCCAGACCTTTGCCCAGGTCTCTACGCATGTGTCGTTATCAAGTGTACATAGACAGGCGCTGGGGGCTGATGCAAGGGACAGGGGTGAGGGGGTCTCACAACCCTGTAACATCAGAGCAGCCCTCCCATATTAGAGCAAAGGTCCCGCCAGGTCCCCAGCCAACCGCCCACTCCTCCAAACAGGTGCCTTGGGAAACTTATAAACCTGGGGAAGTAGCATTTGCCTATTAACCCATCCTTGGGCTCCTCCACCACAACCTCATTCTCTGCTCCCATTTTTAGCCCCACTGCACTGCATGGAAATTCCCCTGCAGCTGGTCCTTCACCCACATCTCACCCCATCCCCATCAGGGCCCCCTCCTTATTGCAGACAGACAGGGAAGTGGCTCCCTGCCCATGTCCACAAAACAGCCTGGATTTGATGGTCCCCCTTCACTTAGTTCTCTCCCATCCAGGAGGTTGACAGCAAGGACACATCTCGAGACCTGTCCTGGATGATGCCAGCAATACTGTGCTGGTACAGGGAAGCTTCAAGCAGGGGGGGCCAGTGGGAAACACAACCTCTGTCCCTCTCTGCCCCACAGCATCACATCCCAGTTCTTGGGAAATCTCCGAAAGCCAGAGCATGGCCACCCTCTCCACTCAGCCAGAGCAGAGAACCTGTTCCCCAGGCTGGGTGAGGCACAGCCCTGCAGCCCAGGGAGGGTCAGAGAGGGGAACATGTCCCTCCCAGGCAAGGGCACTCCCCTCACGAATGATCACAGAGGAGGGACAGGAGTGACATCGACTTTGCAGACTCCAAGGCAAGCTGCCATGGCAGTCTGCCCCAAACTGCCACACAGTATATGGCAGCACCACACAAAGTTAGGGCAGGGCTTGTCCTGGTAACTCCTTTCGCTTCTCCCTGTCCCATCTCATATAAGCCACTCAGAGGCAATCAGACCTCTTGTCCCAGTGGTACTGAACAAAGGGAAATCCTTTTGTCCCCTGGGCTGGCTGGGACATGGCAGCAGGTGGGAAACCCACTTGTGCACCCCTGGAAGCAGGGACCCACTGCCTTTCTGATCAGTCAGAGAAAAAAAAGACAGCAAGCAAGGAGCCAATTCTCACCCTGGGAAGCGCTGGTAGGATTTATTCCACCGACCTCCCCTGCCATCCATCTCCCTGCTATTCACAGCCTTGCTTTTGCCCCACATGGGGAGCACAGGCAGCCCCAGCCAGGGTGTGAGGCTGCAAGATGATAAATGCCAGGGATGCTTTCTCTGAGCAAAGCCTCCGCAGGCCTGGGAGGGAGGAGCCGCTTCCCACCTTCTGGCTGACCCCAGGAACCGGACAGTCAGCCTTTTTCTGTGCAGCAGGGTGTAACGTAACACTTCCCTGACAAGATATTCAGCCTATGCAGTGCACCCACCCAAACCTTGCTTTCGAGGCAGCATTAGGCACTGGCAGCCTCCCCAAGAATAATTTTGGGGCACACGCTGCCTATACCCTGCTTGCACCCATACCTGCTGCCACACAGACAGGTGCTCAGGGGGCTGAGCCACTCCAAATAACATCATGTTGTGCAATCTCAAAAGAGAAAGGCACTGGTATGGCCCCATGGCACCTCAAAGCTGGGTCCCTGCTACTGTCCCCATCCCCTCCTGCCAGAGTCATTGTGGATGAGCCAGTAAGTGCCCTTGTCCCACTGTCTCCTGAGCAGTGCCATCCTAAGCCACACTCCAGCCCCATGGGGACATCTCTGCCACAACCTCCTTGCCACCAGCATCACCTCACCCTCTTTCACCTCATGATGAAGCCAAGCACACAGAGTACAAACCTGACCTGGTGCTGTGCAGTCCACACTCTCACCCAAGCTCACACTCGTCCACAGAGCAGCAACTGACGCGTGCAAAAGAGGTCTTCCATAACCCAGCATGGAGGGGATCCACACATTAAATACAGAGAAGCCTTTCCTCCACCCTCCATATGAGCCTCAGGAGCCTTGTCCCCATGCCAGATCTCTGTGGCACAGGGGGCTCCCCTATGACCACCAGCACTGAGGTGACAGGGTCAATGCACTGCTCCCTCCAACCAGTGTAGAAAATCAATGAACAGCATTGACCAGCTGTAAAACACCCCAGCCCTTGCGGAGACATGGGATGCTCAGCTGTGCAGTCCACCAGCTCCTTGGTGTGACAACACGAACACACTGGAATCCTTGCCATTGTCCATGTCCACAAAACCTCTGTGGACATGCGTCACCTCATTTTGCCCGTCATGGAAAGCTCTAGGGATGGAGCTTGCATGGGTCACGACAGGCACAAGGGTGTGCCTGGACACTCGGCACCCTGTCATGCTGTGGGGTCTGGGGACAGGCACAGTGAAGACGGGGGAGGTGAGGGACATGAGGCAGGAGTGGGTTGGGGCTCGGTGTCAGGGAGATGTGGAGCACATGACAATGCCTTATGGTGCTGGTTCAGGGACAGGTGCTTTAAGGAGCATTCACAGTACCCAGTGGGGACAGGACAGGACAGGGCTGCTGGGTTGCACTGACCGTACTTGCTCAGGATGAGGTCTGGGGGTAGTGGAAGGTGGCTGGGGTGTTCCCATTTAGGGTGGCATGGTCATGTCTGCAAGCAGTAATGGGAGTACTAGGAATGGGGTGGTATTGGGATGGAGCTTGGGCAGTGGTGTTGCCCATTCAGGGCAAGACGCAGACAGCTTTTGGATCAGTGGGGGGGGTTGCATAAGCAGTGTCCATTCATGAACCCCGAGTCTGGAGGCAACTGAGGGGCATAAGCAGTGTCCATTTGCAGAGGTCTGAGCCCTGATTTTGGGGGTTGTGAGGTGGCACAAGCAGCAGTCATTTGGGAAGGGCTGAACCCCAAGTTTGGGGGCTGTGGTAGGACATAAGCGGTGTCCATCTGGGGAGGACTGAACCCTGAGTTTGGGGACTGGGGGGGCATAAGCACTGCCCATACAAGGAGGGCTGATCTCTGAGTCTGGGGGCTGTGGGGGGCTGGGAACGCTCTCCTGGCCAGTGCTGATGCTGATGTGCACCGGATGCCTCCTACCTGCTTGAATTGCTCCTCGTAGGTCCACTCGTGATGCTGAGGGGGTGGCGGCTCGCGGGGGTCCCCTTCTTCCTCCTCCTCCTCCTCTTCCTCCTCCTCGGCCGGGGCAGCGGGCGCCGGGCGCGGCCGGCGAGGGCCGGCAGGGGCCGGAGCGGGGCCGGGCTCGGCCGAGGGCCGTCGGGGAGCGCCGTCGGTGCCACGGGCCAGGCGTGCCGCCTGCTGCCGCTGCAGGCTCTCCATCACCGCCGCCAGCCGCAGCCCCCCCGGGCCCCGCGGGGCGGCCGCCTGCGGGCACGGGGCACCAGCTCAGCGCCGCCCGAGGAGGAGGAGGAGGGAGGGGAGGAAGCATCACCCACCCCACCCGCTCTGCCTCTCCCTCCCCACCCCCCCGCCCTCGCCCTGCAACTCGCGAGGGCTCTGCACGAAAGTTGGGTGGGGAGTCGCCGCCGCACCTGGAGCGGTACCCGATGATGGAGGGACTGCATCCCCTGCAGCGACCACCCGGCACCTTCCCTGCCCGACCGGGTAGCCAGTCCTCCAGGACCCCATCCCCGCTCCTCCGGGACCCCATCCCCGCTCCTCCACGACCCATCCCTGCTACTCCGGGACCCTGTCCCCATTCCTAACCAGCACCTTCCTCTTCCGGGGACCCCATCCTCTGGGACCCCATCCCAGCTCCTCCGGGAGACGTTCTCCCCATTCTCACACGGCACCTTCCCCGCTCGCACGCGGCACTGCGTCCTGCTGGGGACCTAGACATCTGGGACCCATCCCCGCTCCCACCTAGCACCCTGCCCAATTAGGGACCCGGCCCTCCGAGAACCCCATCCTCACTCCTCCGGGAGATGCCCTCTCCGATCGCACCCAGCATGACGCCCGACCGGGGACGTAGACCTCTGGGACCCCACCCCGGCTCCTCCGGGACCCCATCCCCGCCCGTCCGCGGGACGCCCTCCCCACTCGCACCCAGCACCCTCCCCGCTACCCCCGGGGACAGGTCCCATCCGGGCCCCCCGTAGCTGACTTGACCTCCGCCCTGACATGCCCACAGGGGACCGTCTCCTAGCCAGCTCCCCATCCCCGTCGGGAACTCCTTCCCGGTCTACCCAGAGATCCCCCCTCGGTCCCACCGGACGCCTTGTCCTCCCGGACCCTCCCCCTGCTCCCACTAGGGACCCCATCCCGCTGCCTGTGCGATCCTGTCCCGCCAGGGGTCCAACGGGGACCCCTATTCGCTCCTTATGCGATCCTGTCCCACCGGGGAAATCACATCCCTCTCCCTGTGCGACCTTGTCCTACCGGGAGTGACCCGATCCTCTTCCCATCGGAATCCCCAACCCTCACCTTGTGCGATGTGTTCCCACTGGGGGTGCCCCCACCCTGCTCCCACCACGGACCCCCATCCTGCTTCCTGCCCCATCCTGTCCCACCAGGGGTGCCCTCCACACGCTCCTACCATGGAACCCCATCTCGCTCCCATCGAGGACTCCCACCCTGCTCTCTGTCCGATCCTGCCTCACCAGGGGTGCCCCCACCTTGCTCCCACTGGGCACCCCCACTCTGCTCCCTGTCCGATCTTCTTCCACCGGGGGCGCCCCCATCCCGCTCCTGGTTCGATCCTGTCCCACTACGTACCTCCACCCCGCTCCCACGGGGGGTGCCACCCCCCGCTCCTACCGGACACCCCCACCTCGCTGTCTGTGCGATCCCGCTCCACCGGGGGTGCCTGGATCCTGTTCCCACCAGGGACCCCCCATCCCGCTCCCTGTCCGATTCTGTCTCACCGAAGGTGCCCCCAAACCCCTCCCACCAGGGACCCTCATCCCGCTCCCATCCGGGACCCCTATCCCGCTCCCTGTCCGACCTTGTCCCACCGGGAGTGCCCCCACACTGCTCCCACCGGGGACCCTCATGCCGCTCCTGTCCCACCCGGGACCCGCATGCTGCTCCCTGTCCGATCCTGCCTCACCAGGGAACCCCACCTGGCTCCCACCGCGGGTACCCCCAACACGTTCCCACCAGGGATCCCTATCCCGCTCCCATCCCTCTCCGTGTCCGACCTTGTCCCACCGGGGGTGCCCCCACCCTGTTCCCACCAGGGCCCCCCCATCCCGCTCCCTGTGACATCCTGTCGTACCTCGGTCTCCCCGCCTTTCCCACCGGGGACCCCCATCCCGCTCCCTGTCCAATCTCGCCCCACCGAGGGTGTCCCTTCCCGGTCCCGGTACTGCCGCGGAGCCCTCACCAGGGCGGGTTTGCCCGCCAGGCTGGGGTTTTCCACCATTCCGATGGCTCCGGGGCTCTCCCCGCCGCCCCGGGGGGCTCTGCCGGCTGCTCCGCCCGGTCCCGGCCCGCCACTCACATGGCCTCGCGCCCGCCGATATTTCTTTTATTCCGCAGCAGATGAGGGTGGGTGGGATTTTTTTCCCCCTCTTTTCTTTCTTTCTCTTTTTCTTCCCTTTTTTTTTTTTTTTTTTTTTTTTTTTTTTGTTGCAACAAGTGGCAGGCAGGCAGCAACACCCCTCCCCGCTCCCATTTGCTAGCGCACGTCAAGGGAGTCATCCGGGGGAGGGACGGGTTTGTGGCAATCCCTGAGGATCGCCCCGAGTTCAGCCCGCTGGGAGCTGATCCTGCGCGGGGCCGCGCGAGGGGATGGGGGCGCAGGGGGCTGGGAGGGCAGCAGTGTGTGTGGGGTTGTATGTGTGTCTGTGTGTGTGTGCACGTCTGGAAGTGTGTGTGTGTTCGTGTGTGTGTGTGTGTCTGAGGGTGTGTCAGAGGGTGTTTCTGGATGTGAGGGTGGGTGGAGGTGTGGGCGTATGTGTGGTTGTATGGGGGAGGGGGTGGTCAGAGTGTGCGTGCATGGGAGTGCTGGAAGAGGGGCACATAGTGGGGTGTGTAGGGGGTCCAGATATGCATATGTGGGTGGGTGGGGGTAGAGGGGAGTGTGTGGGAGGCGTGTGCATGGGCTCTGTGCACCCGTGCAAGTGGATGCAGCAACTGTTGCACACATGCACAGAGGGTCTGTGTATGCAAATACATGTGTGTGCTGGGACAAGGTCGTATGTTGCGAGAATGTGTGCATTTGTGCAGTCATTCTGTGCTTGTGCATGTGTGTGTGCGCACACTCGGTGAGCTGAGCGTGCACTGCATGCGTGCATGCAGGGTATCTGAACACATATGCATCTGTGCACACCCAGAGAAGTAAGTGCACTGTGTGTATCTCTGGCTGTGTTTATGTGTGTCTGGGAGTGTGACCGAGTGTGTTTCTGCGTGTGGGTGTGGGTGTATGAGAGAGAGTGGTCAGTGTGCATGGAGTGCTGGAAGAAGGGCACATAGCAGGGTGTGCATGGGGTCCAGGTGTGCATGTGTTTGTGGGGATAAGGGAGCACATAGGAGGCGTGTGCAAGGGGTCTGCACCCACGCAAGTGGGTGCTACACCCATTGCACACATGCAAAGTGTTCTGTGTATGCACAGACACCTGGGTGTGCAGTGCATTGCATGAATGTGTGTGCAGACACTGTGCTTGCACGTGCATGTGAATTGAGCATGCATTGCATGTGTGCATACAGAGTATCGGAACATGTATGCATCAGTGTGCACCCAGAGCAGTGTATGTGTGTGTGTGCGTGTGTGTGTGTGTGTGAGTTTGTTTCAGGGTGTGTGTGTGGGAGTGTGTGTATGGGGGTGGGCAGGCAATGGTGTGCATGCATGGGGATGCTGGAACAGGGGAGCACATAGGAGGGGTGTGCAAGGCATCTGTGCACCCGTGCAAGTGGGTTCTGCACCCATTACACACATGCACAGAGGATCTGTGAACACACAGATACCTGTGTGTGCTGGGAGAAGGCAGTGCATTGTGTGAGAGTGCGTTTGTGCAGCCATTCTGTGCTTGCATATGTGTGCACACATTGAGTGGAGCGTGCACTGCGTGTGCAGAGTACGGAGCATATATGGATGTGCACACATGTGGAAAGGTGAGCACACCGTGTGTGTGTGCAGGGGACACAGTGCACACCCACCATGGATGTGCCCTGCGTGTGTGCATGCAGAGGACCCTGTGTACACCCGTGAGGAGCATGCCCTGTGTGTGTGCACACTGCATTTAAGTTGTGCTTATGCTCTAGTGGAGTTGAGGACAAGCATTATGTTCTGCAGAGCAGAGTGCATGCAATGCACAGCTGTGTGCAGTCACAGGGTGTGCATGCAGTGTGTGTGCACAGTGTATGTAGGCTGTTGGGGTAAGTTCTTATATGTGCACACTGGCAGCTGGCTGTGCGCGTTTTGTGTGCTGAAGTGTAGGCGTGAGGGAACTACCTTGGGAGAGGTGGGGGTGAGTGCTGTGTGCACAGGCTGGCGTGTGCACACGTGTGTGTTTGGGGAAGTGGGGGTGTGTGCCCGCAGTGTCAATCTGTGTGTAGGCATATAGGGGCATTTCAGGCGAGCTGCAAGTGCTGAGCCCTGACCTCCATGTGCAAAAACTGAAGGGTCACAATGACAACACCCCAGACTGGGGCCACCCTGGTGTCCTCCTGAGTGGTGGTATGGCTGCCCAGACCGTGGTCAAAGGGATCAGACTTCAATGTGGCCTGGACCTCCCCCCTAAACAGGCTTCCCATCAGGCATGGGTAGGATGAGGCTATGCATCTCCTCTGTCACTGGAGAAACTCAGTGCTGATGACTTCCCCTGTGTCCCTGCTTGCAATGGGGTAAACTGAGGCACCAGGGTACCATCAAGAACATGGAACATCAGGCCAAGGTGTAATCTGGGGTGAGCACACAGCTCTCTAGGCCCTGCTGTTGCATCCACACCACCTCACTGCCCTGGGAAGGCGAGCGGCACCACCACACTGTCCCTACACTCCCCCTCTGCCTGCCTGCAAGTTTTTTTCCTGACCTCCCTTTTCTATGGAGGCTGTGTTGGAAGGAGGCAAATGAGGTGCCTGCTCTTCCTGAGCGTTTTTTGATAGACCAGCTGCAGGGCTTGCATGGATCCCAGGAGATGAGCATCATCATCCTGCAGCACTGGGGAGAGACAGTGACTTTGATCCCATCCCACAGCCAGGGTAGCTGTCACAGAAATCTCCTGCTGCTCTGGGTGTTGGTGGCAAGGGGTGACAAGAACTCTGGGTGCCAAGGACCGATGGCTCTTTCCTATCCAACGCCACCAGTGTGCAGCAGGGGCTGGGGGCAGGGGCTGGGGGCAGCCGCTTTTTACAGCCCTCCATGAACTGACTCCTGCCTTTTCCCTGGAGTATCTTGTGGAAACAGCTGCTGGCTGCAGCAGGAGCTGGCTTCGCTCTCGGGCTCCTCAGCCTGGCCTGAGCCTTTCTGCCTTCTTCACTGCATCTGTTTGTGGGGAAAACCTGCTGCTTCTTGGTTCTCTGGCTTCCTTGCAAGCACCTCCAGAGAAACTCCTTGTCGTTTTTCCACAGCACTGGTGACCCCCCACCCCGGGCCTGAGCTCCTGGCAGCCCAGCAGCAGTCAGCACTGCACAGCATCCGCACCGGTCAGGCTCTCCTGTAAAAATGAGCCGCTTCTCCATGAGAGCAGGGCAGCTCCCGACCCCGCAGGGCCCCCCGGGCACTGTTTATCTTTGCACAGGAGATAAAGCAGCTGTCGGCCATCCCATTTCAGGGCTGGACAGCTGTAGCTCACCCTGGCTCATCCCATCCCACCATGGCTGGGACCTCCCAACGCTTGCCAGGCCTCCCTGAACATCAATTTGTTGAAAGCTAGACAATCCTGCTGGGTTGCCCCTGGTAAGTTATGACCCAGCCCCATTTCAAGAGGACCCTCAGGGCCAGCCAGGCCCCAGGACTTGTGCCTCCATCATACAGGGATCCAGCCTCCCCTTCTGCTATTGCTCAATTGCACCCCAGGGTACTGCCCCCCAGCCCCGTGCTGGGCTGTGCCCTATCCCCTGCATACCCAGGGCAGGGAGGGAGCTGGGGCTGAAGGTTGGGTTGAGTGGGATGAATCAGATGTGGCAATGGTTATGAGACTTCTCCATGGCCCAGCAGGAACACGGGCATTTGGGGAAGCTCCCCTGCTCCAAGGCAGAGGAGCTCGTGTGTTTTGAGTCAATGTGGCACCCAGGAGTGGAAGATGTGGCCAGGCTGGACAGTGGTAGCAGCAAGGCCTGTGTGGGGTGCAGTGTGGGTATTAAGAAAATAATTGGATATTAGGAAAAGGTTCTTCACCCATAGGGTGGCGGAGCACTGGAACAGCTCCCCAAAAAGTAGCCAATGGTGCCAAGCCTGACAATATTCAAGAAGCATTTGGACAATGCCCTCAGACATATGGTGTGAATGTTGGGGTTGTCCTATGCAGGAATAGCAGCTGGACTCCATGATCCTTGTGGGTCCTTTCCAGCTCAGGTCATTCTGTGATTCTGTGTTGTTATTTTCCTGGACATGGCCACCAAGGGACCTGGCCCAGCTTGCCCAGTTCCCACCTAGAGCCTTCATGGTGAGAACAGTGGCTCTGGGGCTCTGCACATGTGTCACAGTGTGTCTGTGCTCAGACTTTCCCTGCAGCGAGCAGAACCCTGTCCTCTCCACTCTCCTGCCTGGCATCTTTGCTCCGGTGGGGTCTGGTGACACACTCCTAGCTGGAGAGAAAGAGAAATCCCCAGGCAAGCGGCTATCGACAGCTGTGGTGGAGGCGGCACAAGTAGATACTGGAAGTATAGACGGGCACAGCAGACAGCGGAGCAGATTGAGAGATACTTGGAGCAGAGATACCGCAGGAGGAATCGGGAGATAGATCCTATGGGCTGATCAATAACCACTGCATGTGGAGGGACAGCAAGATAGAGCGAGCTGCAGGGGGAAGATATTTGGTGGGCAGCGTTTGCCGTGGTGACAGCTCTGGGGAGCTGATGCTCACGGTCATTTCAGATGGGCTTGGACAGAAACAGTCCCACAGTGCAGGTGTCTGTGGCTGACTCCCCTTGCCCGTCTCTGGCCACCCCACAGATGTCTGGTGTCCTTTGAGTTGCTCTAGGATCCCACTTGGCCTCTGGATATTAAAGGGTGTGTATCTCCCATGTGTCCTGGTCACATCCTCTGGTCCCTCAGGATGTCCATGCCACCTGTGGGCATCTCAGAGGAGGCTGGGTGCCTGTGTGTGGGCAGCTGATGTGGAGAAAGGCAGCTTGAAGTGCAAGCCTTGTCCTTTTTCCAGGGGCCGTGCTGGAGCTTGGGTGGCTGTGGATGAGTTCCCGCCCCGTGCCTCCATTTCTCCTTGTGAACCAAATGACAACAAACTGCAGGGAGCTGGGTCAGTCCAGCACACACATAGGCAGAAGGCATCAAGAGCCCGCAGGACACACTGTGTCCAGGACCCATCTTTCATCTGCTGTCACTGGGGACACCTACCCATGCCATAACAGGCTGCAAGCACCTGACCTGAAGGGAAGGGCTGCTTTTTGGGACACCTGAATGCCTGGTACTCTACCTGTTCAGTACTGAGATTGGGACAACCCCTCCTACTGCAGCAAAGCTGTCAATGCTCCAGGTCCCAGCCTGGCTCCATACTGCTGGCACGTGCCCAGGCCACCACATGCTGCCTGGTTTCTCTGCTGGGTACATCACGGCTTAGTTGGGGATGGTGAGGAAGGCACTCTCAGAGCAGCCCTTTGCCTGTACAGGGCTGCTGGCCCCAGGGAGAGGCTGGGGGGAAACCCCCGCCCCTGATGGAGTTATTGACATGGGCGCTACGGAAAACACTGCTGAGATTGTTCACACTAATGTTATTTAGCAGCAATATTTCCGTAATAAAAGAAATCAATGGGCAAGAGAAAAGACCTGTCCAGAGCTTTGATTTTCTCATTTTAATGGCATACTTATTTACTCCCACCAGCGTGCCCATCGGATTTTCATTACGTGGCCTTCGCTGTAAGTGGAGCGGTATTGATACAAGCTGCTGAGTTAGCGCCTTCCTGCGCGGGCCAGCATGGGATTGCTCATGTTCCTCGACAAGGCCCTGCTAAACCCCAGGGAACTGGCACAGCTTGGGGCCAGGGCGACCTCATGGCCCACAGGAACACACAGACACACACGGAGCCTGCCCAGACACATGTGTGTGCACACACGGTCTGTCCATGGGCACACAGGCATGCACACACATGTACCTGGTTGTCCTGCCAGTCTGTACACGTGTGCAATGACTGCCCACAGACACGTGTGCACACACTCATCTCACCTGCACAGGCACACACACGCACGTGTGACTCTTCTGCCCACACACAAATGTCCCCCCTATATGAGCTTGAGCACTGATGCGCACAATTGCTCTGACTGTACAGATGCACAATTCTTCTACCTATAAAACACACTTGTGCACACATGTGCAGCCCCACCTGTTCTGCCTACTGTTCTACTTATATATACGTAATCCTACACATGCCTAGCAGCCCTGCCAAGATACACTCACACACAAATCCATACTTGCTTGCATCTATGCATACTTGTGCCTGTGACCTGTCTGCGCACACACACACACTCAGCCTGCCCTGTGCCCTTCTCACACCAGACAGCACGTGTGCCTACGTGAACTTCTCAGGACCACCAATCCACTACAACTGGGTCTGTCCATGCCCAGAGCTGCACATCCAGCATCAGCACCGTTGAGTAAAAAGATGGAACACTCCCAGACTTTTGGGTTCCCCATGGAAGTAGAGCCTTGGCATCAGCCCAGCCTTCTGGTCCTCAGTGACTGCAGCACAGAGAGGAGTAAGAATACCATCTCCTGCTCGTTCCCAGGAGCTGAGACAGGTCTAATTCTGCCCAGCACGGCACCCTCTGGCTCTCAGGGCGCCAGGTGGGACGATGCCAGCTGCCCAAGGACACCCTGTTGTTCCCAGCTGCTAGCAGGACCCGTACTGAGCCTGGCACTGGATGCATTTAGCACTGTTTCCCATGGCAAAGGCTCAGCACGCTCCACAGACTCTCCCGAGGACCTGAGCAGGTGGGATGAACAATTTTATTACTGGTATTTCTTTTCAGGTGACAAATAAGAAGCAGCCCATTTGCAGGGCTGCCAGTCAACAGGATAGGGACCGTCCAGGGAGCAGGAGGAGTGACATGCTACAGGCCTGGTGGCCAGGGACACACGTTAATTTGGCAGCAACGAGGAGGTGAAAGCCCTCCACCAAGCAATGATTCCACACAGGTCCGGCCGCAGGGCTGCAAGCAGGGTCCACAGCCAGGCTCCGTCAGGGGACTGCAGCGCTCCCGCAGTAGCCAGGACCCCTCGCCAGGAGGCGAGCGGGGGGGGGGGGCTGTCCCCAGGGGGTCTCACAGCCAGCAGAAGCATTTTGAGGGGTGAGATCCCATCCTGAGTTAGTAGCGGCTTGGCACCCCACATACACTAGGTGTGTGCATAGCCCAGAGGCCACACAGAATGGGCTCTTGGTTAAGGCGACAGATGGTGGCTCTCCCCGTCCTGGGAGGGATTGTAGGGAGGGGGACTGTGGGGAACAGGACCCTCTTTCAGGTCTAGCTGTCCCCTGGGGCAGATAACACACAGGGGACCAAGAAGGACCTCCAGCACAGGGAATCCCCTTGCTGCTGGTGGGGTTCCACCGCAGATACTGCCCTGTGCCAGGGTGACACTGTGTGCTGCCAACCTACATCAGCGGGGACGGAGCCACAGGAGATGCTGCCAGCTGGATAAAGCATCTTGCACTGCCTGCAGCCCCACCAGCCTGACAGGGAGATGGGGAATCTCTCAGCCGACCTTTACAGCAGGTGCTCTGGACTGTCACACCCCATGCATCCTGCCTTGAGGGTGGCATCCTCCTGGTGTCTCAGGAGCTGCAGAAATTCTGCAGAACCTGGGGACAGCCAGCTCCAGCGCCTCTCCCAACTGCATGTTGAGGGCACACTGTGGCGTTCACACCCCTGAAGGCCACTCCAGCCCCAAGGGATGGAAAAGCAGGACTTGGCTCCAACTGAAAGAGGGGAAAGGCAGGTAGTAAAGAGAACTGATGGTCTGTATTGCTGTGACCGCCATGGTCCCTCTGTCCTGGCACCCAGCTGGCTCATGGGAAAGGACAGAGCAACCTGGGGGAGGCAAAAGGAGTCTCCTGCTGCCTCTGCTAGAGTCTGGGCTCTGGGAAGATAAGGAGAAAAAGGGAGGAAGGCTGGGAAGACAGGAGCCAGCCATACCTGGTAGGGTGCCCCAGCAAGCTGGGCTCAGCAGCCCCAGGTGCTGAAGAAGGCACTGGCTTCCAGGAGCAGGCCCTTGGCATAGACACGCAGGGTGTAGAAGAGAGTGACGAAGTCCTGAGTGCTGAAGAGGGTGTCAGCCAGGGCGAAGGCGAGCGTGGAGGGAATGAAGCCCCGGCCGTACTCCACCATCCAGGTGCCTGCACTCCACTGCACTGACGTGGCCTCTCCTGCCTGGTGCATGATGGTATCCCCTGCCAATACACACAACCAGCACGGCTCACAGTGGCTGCCCTCTATCAGACCCAAAGACAAGATGTGGCATCAGAACTTGCAGGGATAAGCACCCCAAGCCTTCTTCAGTTTTCTTTCTTTTACTGCCATCAGCTGAGATACTAGGATGTGTCCCAGGGAATACAAACTGCCCCATCGCGAGCTCCTGGCTTTTGCCAGTGGGAAGGATGAGGCTCTGCATCAGCAGAGGACCAGTCTGCAGACTGGCTGTGCTCCTGGACATGGATGCAGCCCACAGGGCACTTTAACTGCTGCACTTACCTGGATAGTAGATTTCACTTCTGGTGGTTCCTTCCTTCCACTGCCGGAAGGTCCCCGAAATTACAGTGTCAGAGATATCTGCCCAGTATCGACCTGTGGGAGGACAGACAGCAGTGGCTCAGTGCAATCTTGCTGGGGACAGCTTGAGAGCACCCTCTGGGGAGAAGGATGCCAGCCCCAGGGCCTCAACACGCTAAGGAGCACAGCTGCATCTTGCACCCAGGCTGTCTGTGTGACTGGCCGTACACCACCAGCCCAGGCTGATCAGTGCCCTTAAGCCACATAATTTCCAACGTGTTTGGCATTCACTCCTTGCTGAAGCACTGGGAGACATGACGCCTGCCACCTCCTGCCAGCTGGATGCGGAGAGTCCTGGCCACATGACATGGCATACACAGGGACCCGCAGGCGCTGCAGGACACCATGGGGGCTGGTCCCCATGTGGAAGGCATTTTCCAGCATCATGCACCCTGTAAAAGAGGAGCAGCGGGTTCCTGCCCTAAGAAAATCAGAGCTGTGCAAACAGATCCAAAGAAGTGGATGGGAAGAGCTCAGAGAAACCCCCTGCCTGCCAGACCTTGCCATTTCACCTTGCTTACCTGAGTGGCCCCCCGTGTCAACAGCTGTCCCGAAGAGCAGCACATACTCGGTGAGAGAGGCGTGCAGGAGGCACATAGAGCCCATCCACCCGCCTGCATTCACAAACACCCACTGCAGGTCCTCATCTGGCAGGATGTGGCCTGGGTGCTTCTTCCGTAGCTCCACAATGATCTTGGAGAAAGCCAGCTCATGGTCCAGCCCTGCAGCACACAGGGATGCCTTGAGCCCCTGCATGGAGCAAGCTGTGCTACCCGCCCCCAGAATCCCTTCCACAGTCACAGGGTCCCAGCACATCCTTGGAGGGGTCTGCCTAGGGAAGACGTCTCCTCTCTCCATCCTTCAGCCCTCAAGGCCCCACTGCTTCCCTGGATGGTGATGTGCAGACATGAGTCCTCCAGCCCCACAGCCCACCCCGTACAGGGGACCTAAGCAAGGTGACAGTGGTTCTGCCCCTGCACACCCTGCGACCTATGGGGCCAGTCCTCCCCTCCAGCTGTAGTCGTGGGATTGTTTTTACCCCTGATGCCCCCTTGGGGCGTGTTCCCCAGACCTGGCCCAACCCCAGCCTCGAGAAAGTCACCCTAACCCCGGGGTTCAGCCCCAACCGGGCTGAGTGCTGCTACTACTCCACTTTCATCCCCATGACCATCCCTCCCTTGCTCCAGTCCCATTCCTTCACCTCACGTCCCCCATGCTCCCCAGTAGATCACTTCCCTTTATGCCACAGCCCCAGCTCCCCAATCCCTTCTATCCCCACTTCTCCCATGATCCCAGCCCACCTGTACTGGATCCCGGGTCCCCGCTACAAGTTCCTTCCACATCCCACTCTGCTGTGCACTCCCTCGCAGTTCCTCTTCCCTGTCCACATCCCCATCCCTCCTGGATTCCTCTCCCCAACCCCAACCCCATCCCCATTCCCATCCCTTTCCTGACCACATCCTTCCTGGGTCCCTCTCTCTATGCCCATCTCCCCTGCATCCCGTTCCTCCTACCCATCCCTCCTGGACCCCTCTCCTCATCCCTCCCGGATCACTCTCCCCATCCCCATCGCCCCCGCATCCCACTCCCCATCTCTCCCGCATCCCTCTCGCTGTCCCTTCTGGACCCTTCTCCCCGTCCCCATCCTTCTCGCCATCCCCATCCGCACATCCCGCCCGCGTACCCGCGTGGTGCCGGGCGAGCTGCGCGATCTCGGCGGGGCTGAACTCGTACCGCTTGGATGCCAACCATCCCCGCAGCCCCTGCAGCGCCAGCGCCAGCGCTCCCAACGCCAGCCCGGCCCGCAGCGCCCGCCGCCCCGCCGTGCCCATCCCGCCCCCCGCACCCCGAGTCCCGCCGGGCCCTGCGCCGGCGCGGCGGGAAGGGGCGGGGAGGGGACGGAGTTCCGGGAGCGCCGCGGTATGGAGGCAGCGCCGGCGGGGGAGGAACAGGAGGGGGGCGGCTTCCGCGCCAGCGGTACGGCCGGTGGCGGGGGGCATCCCACCCAACCCCCGGCACAGCCCAGCCGAGCCCTGGGAAAGGCGGGGTGCATCCCCCTGGACCCCCAGGAAGCGGGGGTGCATCCCGTCCGACCCCCGAGAAGTGGCGTGCGTTCCCGTGGACCCTGGGGAAGTGGGGATTTATCCCGCCGACCCACATGCAGCCCAGCCGAGCCCCGGGAAGTGGGGTGGGGGTGCGTCCTGCCCGACCCCCAGGAAGAGGAGGTGCATCCTCCAGGACCCCCGGGAAGCGGGCGGGGGGGGGCATTCCCGTGGACCCCGGAGCAGTGGGGATGCATTAACCCCCGATCCCTGGGAAGTGGGGATGCATCCCCCAGCACAGCCTGGCCAAGTCCCAGGAAACGGGGGTGCCACCGCCTCCCTGCCCGGGGAGGGAGTACCAACGGGAACCACCCCTGTGCTGAGATGGGAAGGAGGGTGTGAAGTTGAACTGAGTGTAAAATGGGATGCGGATCCGCTCGCAGAAGCATGGGAGGGTGCCCGGCCCGCAGGGGTCTGCCTCCTGCTCCCTCCCTCTCTGTCGCCCTGTTCCCCTTTTCCCCTCCTATGCCCCACTCACCTGTCTGCCCCTTTCCCTCCCTGACGCCCCTCTCCCTTCCCAATGTCGTGCTCCCTCCCTGATGTTCTGCTCCCTTGGTGCTCTGATGCCCCATTTGCCTGATGCCCCACTCTCCTGACACCCTGCTCATCTGATACCCCTCTTGCTCCTTCTCCCCTAACACCCCGGTCCCCATTCTCTTGATGCCCCTCTTGTCCCTCTCTCCTGACACCCTGCTTGCCTGACATCCCTGACAATCTTCTCCCTTCTCCCTCCTTGATGCCCCACTCCACTGATGCCCCACTCGCCTGGCACCCTGCTCACCTGACATCCTGCTTGCCTGATGCCTCTGACTCCCCGCTGCCCTCTCCTTCATTGATGCCCCGCTCCCCTGATGCCCCACTCCCCTATCCCCTGCCACCCCACTCCCCTGATGCCCCGTTCCCCTCTCCCTCCTGGATGCCCCACTCCCCTGATGCCCCTCTTCGCTGTCTCCCTCTACCCGCAGAGCACCAGCACACTCGTTACAACCCACTGCGGGACGACTGGGTGCTGGTGTCGGCCCACCGGGTGAAGCGGCCCTGGCAGGGGCAGGTGGAGAAGCCACCCTCTGAGGATGTGCCCCGCTGGGACCCCAACAACCCCCTCTGCCCAGGGGCTACCCGAGCCAACGGCGAGGTACCACCAGGGACCCAGGTTTCCAGGCTCCCCCCACCATCCCGTGCCCTCCTGATCCTGTCTCTTGCCCCGGCAGGTGAACCCCCAGTACGAGGGCACCTTTGTCTTCCCAAATGACTTTCCTGCACTACAGCCTGATGCTCCTGAGCCTGGTAACTTCTGGGTACAGAGCAGGCTGCTGGGGACCCCCAGGATCAGGTTCCATGGACCTGCAGGTGGTTCTGGAGAGGTGTGAGTGCTGCCCTAATGCCCTTTCCCTTTCCACTCCCTGTCCTTCCCAGGTGACAGTGATCACCCCTTGTTCCAAGCTGCAGCAGCCCGCGGTGTGTGGTGAGTACGCCCATGACTCTGGAGGGTCCAGGCTATGATGTCAGCCAGAACCCGTAGGTTAAGCTGAGCTGAGCCCATTCTCCTCTTTGTGCTGCCTGTTCTGTGGACACCTGCTCTCTTTTGGGGGTCTCATCCCTGTCCCCTGTTCCACTATTATCTGGTAGGGCTGTGAGAATTGCTGGGGATGCCCTCAGCACCATGCACATGTGTCTCCTCTGCAGCAAGGTGATGTGCTTCCACCCCTGGTCAGACCTGACACTGCCCCTCATGTCCCTGGTGGAGATCCGGGCTGTCATCGATTCGTGGGCAGAGCTGGCGGCTGAGCTGGGTGCCTCCTACCCTTGGGTGCAGGTCTGGAGCTGGTGGGGGCTACCCTTCTCTCCCTGCCTTGAGGGTCTCCGGTGGAGGTGGGGAGGGCAGCACTGGGTGGTCAGGCATCACCTGGGGTTGGGGCCATTCCAGTGATGTGTAGATCTCCTGTCCCCATCTCATGCCCTCCTGAGCCTTTCCAGGCAAATGTGAGGCTCCTCTCTCCTGCGGGATACTTTCCTGGTGTGCCAGGGACACCATGGCAGCCTGCAGCAGGGACCTTGGGGTTGGCTTCTGCTGGCTGTACCTCTTCCTCCACAGATATTTGAGAACAAGGGAGCGATGATGGGCTGCTCCAACCCGCATCCACACTGCCAGGTGAGGCTGTCCCACCTGTGACCTGGCTTAACCACAAGTCCGTGTGGGTGACCCTATAACAGATACAGGCACAAGTTGTAAACAGGAGTCCCCCTGCCCTGTTACCAAAGCCTTCTGTCTGGAGAATACTCCTGTACCTGTCCTGTTCCCTCCCCTCCTGGGGATTGTCCCTTGTGGCTGCCACATTGGAATCTCCACCTGGTGGCAGCATGGACCTGCAGATGGGCAGCGTGGCTAGGACACCCTTGCAAATGTGAGGTACAGGTAATGCAGCCTGGTGCCCCAATGTCCCTTCCAGGTGTGGGCCAGCAGCTTCCTCCCCAACGAGGCACGTCTGGAGGACCGGACCCAGCGGCAGCACCTGAGCCGGCACGGCGTTCCCATGCTGCTGGAGTATGCTGAGCAGGAGGCTTGCCGGAAGGTGAGGACCTGGCTGTTGTCCATGTACCCTCCCTGGGAGCTGGATATGTGCTGGGGCAGGCACCCCAGACTCCAGGAGCAGTGCCCATCCCAATCATTGGGGCTGTGCCTGTCCCCATTGAGTGCTGTCTTCCACAGGAGCGGGTGGTGGTGGAAAACATGGACTGGCTGGTTGTGGTGCCGTACTGGGCGACTTGGCCCTACCAGACCCTGCTGCTGCCCCGCCGACACGTCTGCCGCCTCCAAGACCTCCATGAAGGCGAGAGGGACAGTGAGTGACCATGTTCCATGTCCTTTGGGCTCGGCCTTTGTTAGGAGCTGGCTCTGTGGCAGGCTCACTGCTCCTGGAGGGTATGTGAGCCCTGGAACACAAAACTGCCAGGCTTGGTTTGACGGGTGGACAGGCACCCCAGTTATGCAGGAGCAGGAACTGGTCATTCAGGCACAGCTGTACTGGTGGAGGTACTGTCATGCTTTTTGGGGTGATGAAGCGCATGGTCCTCTATGCTCTTGGGATGCTGGCTGATTAGAAATAGGGGCTCCTGCTGCTGCTTTGCTCAGGCTGTCTGCATGGGATAGGAGGGAGCCAGCATGTCCCTCCTGCCTGTCACTGATGTCCACCTAAAGGCAGGTGCTCAGGCTCACCCTCCGCAAGCCAGGTGTGCTGCCTGCCCTTGGCAGGGGGCTGGACAGTTTGGGATGTGACTCCCAGCCGCTCCCCGCAGGTCTCGCCTCCATTATGCAGAGGCTGCTCATCAAGTACGACAACCTCTTTGAAGTCTCCTTCCCGTACTCCATGGGCTGGCATGGTGAGTAGTGTGGCTGGGAAACCCCTGTGACCCTCTCATCTGCACCCTAGTCCCCTACCTGGGGCTCATGCAGTGGCTGCACCCCTGGCAGGAGCCCCCACAGGCCCCTACCTGAAGGAGGACTGCGGGCACTGGCAGCTCCATGCCCACTACTACCCGCCGCTGCTCCGCTCTGCCACTGTCCGCAAGTTCATGGTTGGCTATGAGATGCTGGCACAGGCACAGCGGGACCTCACGCCAGAGCAGGTGAGCACAGCTCTGGGGGCATTGTGAGGAGCCAGGGGTTCCCATGTCACGGCTGTCTGCAGGAGTGGCCCCTGACTGCCACTTGTGCTGTGCCCTGCAGGCAGCTGAGCGTCTGAGGAGCCTCCCAGAGGTGCACTACAAGTGGAGGGCCAAGGAGACATCATGATGGGAAGCAGTGAAGCTGGCCCTTGGCTTTGCTGGGTGAGGCCACGGAGAGGAGTCAGCTGGGGGTGGTGAGAGCTGAGGCCTGGGAACTCATCACTTGTGAGCCTTCTGGTCTCCCAGCTTCTCTGAGGCCTTGTTGTGGCTGAACCACGCTTGGGGACTGGTTTTGGTTGTTCACGTGCTCCGGTCCTAATCCTATGGCATCCTCGTGCAGGCATTATGGTTCTCCTTCTCCATCGCAGTCTGCGTCTTTCTGCCTCCAAAGTGTGCTTGTAGTAGCACTGAAGGGCTAACCTTCCTCCCAGTCCAGTCTTACTGGTGGGACTGGGAGTGCTGACTGTCCAGTTGATGGGCTCATCTCCGCTGGCCAATAAACCTCAGAAGCAAAGTGCCTCTGCGTGTGCCCTGGTGGCTCTTGGCCCTGGGTGGGAAGTTTGGGGTCTTTGGTAGTGACCCCCAGCTGGTGTGGGGCGGATAACCCTGGGGGCTGCCGGGGCTGTATTGGCAGCTCTATGTCGCTTGTTGCTGAACCTGTCTCTGTGTTGCCTCCTCTTCCTCCCTGGGGGGAGCTCTGAGCCTGTCTGTGCGCTGCAGGCTCGGGAAGGAGTGGGAAGCAGGGAGGAATTGATGCTGTCCAAGGCTTAGCCAGCTCCTGGGCGAGAGCTGAGGCCTGGCAAATTCGCTGCATGGAGGCTGCTGGTCGGAGATGCCTGGCCGTGGCTCACACAACTACTCTGATTCCTCCTCCCTGTTTGGGATTGCCGTCTGGGTACTGGGGCTGCCTGCAGAGCTGCTGGGGTGCAGCAAGGGGCTAGATCATTGCTAGCCTAGGGGATGGTGGGTGTCCAGGTTGGCTCATGGTGCTGCTGCACCCTTTTCCCTTCCCTGTACCCACCTGTGGCATGGGGCAGCAGCAGCCTGGCCCCTGGGCTGAGTTGAGGGATGCTGCGTCTGGCTCTGTGCTTATTCCCCTGGGGGAGCCCTGGAGCTGTGCAGGGATAAGTTTTGGACAGTGATTCCCCACAGCTGATGTGGGAGGGATGCCCAAGTACCATCTGCCATCACGTATTTGTGCAAATAGTTTTTATTTGTCACTAAAGAGCCATTCTCATAACTCCTTAATGAGGCCCCTATCCTTATCAAGTCCGTAAGTGGGCTCCTGGGGCTAGAATTACCTTGTAAGGAAAGAAACGCTCTCCTACCTACAGATGACAATTTGTGGGGAGGGCTGTGCCCCCCTCACACTATCTGTGTATCATTCTCCTATCCCTTCCCACGGGACTAGGGCAGGGAGGAGGACCCCAGCCAGCATGTGGCTCAGAGCCAGGCTAGATGCATCCCTCCTGCATGCTAGCCCCGTCCTCTTCCCTGGTAGCCCCATCTTACTCTCTGATCACCCCATACCAGAGCCCAGAAGTGGCCCCACCACCTGGCCTCAGGGCTCCCCAGGTGTCCGAGTTTTGAGGAGAAGGCAGTGGATTTTGGGATGACCCTTGAGCTGGGGCCATCGTTTTACACAGCATCGCCCCCTGTGGCATAGAGGGTGCCCAGCTCAGAGTCTGGCCTCTTGCAAACTGATTTCTTTCCTCCTGGGACAAACAGCATCTGTCTGGGTTCTACAACCATTCCCATTGCAGCCACCATCCCTTCTCATTGAACAAGTGCCTCCGAACTTCCCCGCTTTTCCCCAGGGCCCTGGAAAAGTGGCAATGAATTGGCTTAAATGTGGGAATCCAGATTGGTGTAATTAGCTGCTGAACTGGTTGTAACGAAGCTAGTCATCTCCCTGCATGCGCAGTTAGCTCTGATTTAATAGCCCACCGACTCCCAGCCTGGGCTGCAGAGCCTCGGCCCGGGGCTGTAAATGAAACTCGCAGTAAGTCAAGCAATATTAAACTTTACAGTCGCCGTCTTTAAAAACGAGACTCTCTCTCTAATAAATCAGAGCAAGTGGGATTGTAAATATCGAGGCAGGATCCATATTGCTTAATTAAACAGTGCCTAATGAACAGCGTGTTTGTTGTGTTGTGATTTAGGACGGAAGCTGGGGAGGTGGTGCGTGCTGACGAGTGCTGGTACCCATGCCGGGATGCCCTCCCTGACAGGTAGCAGCTGCTGGAGTTCAGATGCTGATAAAATAGCTCAGAGGCAGCCTGAGAATTTAATATTTTTAATGAAAGTTAAGTTCTACCTGAAAAAAAAAATCTGAAACAATCAGGGTGGAAGTCAACAGCAGGTGGAGGAGGAGCAGAGGGTACAGGTGGGTGTGAGAGATGGACTCTGGCTATGCTGACCCCCCTTCCTCATTACGGATAAGATCCACCTCCTCTTGCCCCGATATCTTCAGTTAGTGTGAGGGGGTGTGAGAGGCTGCAAGGGAGCAATGAGCTTTTTCAGTGGCACTGGGAGGTGTGTGTCTGGTGTGAATGGAGCTGCTGGGGATGCAAAGGCATTGCAATTTATGGGAACCATTGCAGCCTTGCTGTAAAGCCCTGAAGCCTTTTATATTGTGGTAGTTACAGTCCAGTTGTAATCAAAAAGTGATTTATGGCAAGGGGATTAGAAGCATCTAGCTGGATGCAGAATGGTGGAATGGAGGGGCTGCAGGATACCTGACGATTGCTCCTGAGCTGGGAGCATCAAAGGGAAACTGAGACCTATTGGGATTCCCTGTAGGAATGTGTCTCGAAGCCGTTTTACTTCTGCAGGGGCGCTGATGGACATCGTCCTGGGAAAAGTGTCCTTGCAATGGGGTCACTCTTATCCTGAGCCCCCGTCCCCCAGCATCAGGGCAAATATACATCGTCTGCAATCCCTGCCCTGAGCTGCTATGGAATGATGAGCAGGGCAGGTGATGCAAGTAGCAAGGGGAGCTGAGATGAAGCTCAAGCATGGAGTTAATGCATTAAAAATACATCGAGGTCCCACACAGGTATTTGCTCCCTCTATGGTTTGTTAATAGGACTGTGAGGGATAAGGAAAGGGCCATGATGCTTGTATGCTGGGCCAACAAGTCCTGTGCTCTGCAAGGAGCAAGGAAAAAGCCTGGGGTTTGGGGGAGATGTGAAAGTGTAGAGATGCTTGAGAGACAATGGCCAAGAATCATTTGCATCCCTTTTCGTGATGCCACTGAAACAGATGGGTCAGGCAACCAAGGGACATGGGTTTCTCAGAGCTACTGGGGCTTTGGCTCAAGTGAGGCAAACTGATGTGCTCACCCAGACTGTAGCAGTGCCTGTCTCCATTGTTTCTCTTGTCCTGCTTTTTTGGGAGACCCAGAGTGTCCCCAGCTCTGCAGCCATGGGTAAGTCCTGGGATGCTGCTCCAGGATGCTGCCCCAATGCACACTCTTTGATGCAGGCACTTACTGGTGGATAACTGCTGGAGTCATATTTGGCACCTTTGATTGTGTATCCATGTCATAGGCAGTTGCCAAAGGCTGCAGAGCTGCAAACCTGCTGCAGATCCCACATCCAAAATTCTGCTCACCCCTCTTCCACTCCTCCCTGCCTTCCAGTGCAGGTGAGACAATAAATATTGAGCAAAGGAAGTTAATCTGTGACCAGAGTGTTTTAATCAGAAAAAAGAAGTATTAGTGCAGGCCTGCTGGCTCCTGCCAAACTGCAATTTTACTGTCCCTCCTGGTACTGGGTTTATGGCTGTCATTTCATTTTGGTTTTACTGTTGTTTTTGCCCTTATTGAGTTTCTCCTTGCCTGTTGCTGCCTGTGGCTGAATGGGGCTTCTAGGAGAGTAATGAGAAAGAAATTAGTAAATTTTTGGGGAGGAAGAAGGGAAGAATGGGAGATATCAAGGAAAGAAGGGGAGAAGGAAAGAAAGGGGGAAGGAAGGAAGGAAGGGGAGAAAGAAGGAGGGAAGGGAGGGAGGAAGGCAGGAAGGAAGGAGGGAAGGGAGGGAGGGAGGCAGGAAGGAAGGAAGGCAGGAAGGAAGGTTGTATTCCTCCTATTTCTGTCTGAAAGACACCATCAGGTACTTAACATGAAAACAATTGAAAATTTAAAGCAGATGCTAAACACCCTAGTGCCCTGCAATGATGTGAAGATGTTTACTACACCAGGGGAGAATGAAAAACAACCACTTTTATATTTGGCTTAGACAGCCAGACAGTAGTATGCTAGCAGCCTCTGGAGCAGCAAACAGCACCCAGCTTGTCCTGGGCTGCCTGAAGCATCTCACCTGGGTTCAGCAGCTGCCTTGGCAGTGACTTTGCAAAGGGCTGAAACCAGCAGGAAGCAATTTTGGAGGTGGCTTGCCCATGCCTCAGCCAGCTGGTGTTTTTTCCTCTGCTGATGGTCACTGAGACCTCCACGCAAGGCACTTTTAGAGCCCTCAGGGACCATGTGTCATGGGAGGGCTGCTGATCCCAGGTGGACACAGTGGGGTGTCTGGATGCTGCCTGCTAGAGCCACAGGCTTTGCATGGGCTTTAGGACAGCAGCCTCAGGGCTGGAATTTTATTTCTTAATCATCTGAGACATGCTTGTAATTAATTACCATTACACCCCAAGGTGTCTCCATCCGTGTGGTCACTGAGCAGTAGATTCCTCTGTCTCCCCACGGATTTCCTGCATACCCAGGGGAGGCACCTTGGGGCTCAGGTCTCAGCAATGGAGACCTGGCATTGCATGTAGTTTTGAGCCTCTCTTCGCATCCTGGGCCTCCATCTAGGGGTCAAAGAGCACAATTTAGAGCAAAGACCTCCAGGAGGTCCATATTCTTTCTGGATTCACCACAAACATAACGAAAGAGGGAAGGAGGGGAGCAGATGCAGATACAAGGGCAAAGGTCTGGTCTGAGCTTGGGGCAGCCAAGATGCTTGACTGCAAAAGAGGGTAATCCCCCAGTGGGGGACATGCTGGGAGAAGACAGGAGCACTCACAATTTCAGTAGGAAATCCAGCTGGCTTGTGATGCGCCCAAGCTAGGGCACCCCATCTATGCCTGGCACTCCCCAGCTGCCCGCGTCAGCTGTGAGAACGTACAAACATCTGTGCCTGCCCTATAGTCACAAGGAAGGAGGGATCCCCCTTTATTTTGATGTTCCAGAGAAGGAAGTTGTAAATTATTGCTAATGACGGTCAGTGATGCTGAGAAATTGGTAATAAAGTACTGGGAGCAAGGAGACATCACAACAGTGGGATGGATCTGGGTAGAAAGTCACCCCCTGGGTCCAGCTGGGCAGAGGCAGAGCGCTTGGGAGAGTGAAGAAGGTGGAGATATTCTAATTAAATGCTAATGAGAAACTAATTATTAGGTCTCTAACCTGCCCGGTGCCCTCAGGCTCCCTTTCTGAGCTCCAAGCAAACCAGCTACGCCAGCGCCAGCATACCCAGGGTGGTTTAAGCCCTGCAGGTTACAGCTGGGGCTGGGGTGAGCCAGCTGCTGCTCCCCATGCATGCTGCCACACTTGATTTCAATAAAACATCCTCATAAATTACCCCTGTGAAACAAAACATGACAGAGAAAAGGCAGAAATGCATTTGCAGCCAGTTTGCTTCTGATGTTTAAACCCTCACATATTTTGCTTGCAGTGGTCTATAATGTGTGGCAGCTCATCCACTCCCTTCTGGTTACACGTTTGGGCTGGGACGTAGGATACCCGGGCTGCTTGTGTTGTCCCTGTGGGCAAGTCACTGCTCTTCCTTGTACCTCAGTTTTCCCATGGCTTGGAGAGGATCAATAACAGAGAGGCCAGATCCCATTGACCCGGGATGTAGAGGCAGCAGCAGCCCCTCATGGCAGCCCTGTGCACGAGGACTGATGTGACACCCTCAGTGTGACACCCTCACGGTGTCTCTGCCATGGATCTGGCTCCATCCCACCCTGTGTGCATCTTGCAGGTATGAGGGAAATGTTTTTCAGCCCAGAGGCTGTCTGCTGCACCAGAACAATGCTTCCCAGCAAACCGCTCAGTTTGTGCAAACAAATTGCTGGTGCAATATTTAATTAACACAATAATTAAAAAAATTAAATTAAATGTAATTTTAAAAATTAAAAATTGAATTCTCACATGGGTGAGAAACAGAGTGACGGCAAGGCCAGGATGGGTGCCCAAGATGCCAGCTGGCCTTAACCCTTTCCATCCTGCTTTCAAATTCCCCTGGGGATCAGAAAGCATCTGTGTAGTCCCAGCTGCTTCCATCACATTTTGGTAACAACAGGACCCCACTTCATCGCCGCCTGGCAGGCCCCCTCAGAAACAGCTGATACATTGGCACAAGAGAAAAGAAACGACCCCTAGCCTTGGCTGTGGTCTAAAATTCCCCAACTCTGAGGACTGGCCAACGCATCAGGGACTTGGAATGATTATGATAAAACCTGTGGGACACCAAGGGCATCACTATGATTTGTGCTGTCTAAATGTTAATCAGAATAATAATGCCTATTGAGACAGCTGTTTTAAAAGGCTGTGATGTCGGAGTAAAAATTCCAATAAAACTCTATTAGCCCTTCCTCGTTACACTAATGGTGCCTGCTGCTAAAAGCCCCGTGCTATAGACACCCGTATTAATGGGCTTATTACAGGAAATAAAATCCGAGGCTGAACATTACAGTGAAGCCTGATTAATTCAGCAAGGTAATCTTTTTTTTTCTTCCCCCCTCCTCTCTCCTTTTTCTTTTTCTCTCCCTCTTTATTTAATGAATATGCTCCTTGGAGTGCCAACTTTTGAGCTTTTCTTAGAGTTTGGTGGTGATTTTAAACTTATTTTGTTCACAAAGAGATGAATATTTGTGCCACCTCCCAGAGCAAATGAGGGGAAAGTCTTCTTAAATGCCTCCATTAAACTAGGAAAGAGAGGAAAAGCAGACAGGCCAGGAGTGAAGATACTGGCGAGGCGGGGGGAAATGGGTATCCCAGGAGTGGTTCTGGTGTGATGGTTCTTGGGCTGGGCCAGCCCTTTTCTTGTCCCCATGGAGATGTGTGCTGATGTTGGCCAAGGTGAAGCTGCTGGGGGCGTGGTGGGGTGAGCAGCCGCCCTTCACTTCTCTTATGCATGCTTTTTTTTCCTTTTGATTTCTCTTTTGTGCCACCTGTATCCCTGCAGGAAGGGCTGGCCAGCACCCAGGAACATATTCACTTTTGCTGATGCCATCCCCAACCCAGTGCAGGGGCTCTGCATGGCACCCATGAGGCTGGCACTCCCTGCTGAGCACAACCTCAGCCCCTGCCGAGAAGCAGAAACCCACTGACAGACACACCACTGTTCATCCAGGCTATAAATAACTTCCATAAAAATCCTCTTCCCAGCCTTTTGTGTTCAGCCAAACCCTGCCAATGGGAAAGGAGACGGCATCTATTTTACGGGCGGCTGGAAGCCGGCTTTGCATTTTTCTGGCTTGCGTAATCCCACAGGTACCCTCGTTTCTTTTCTTTTTTAACAGCCTTTTGATTCACATTCCTCCCAGCCAAGTTTAATTACGGCTTCAGCTCCTGCTACCCAGGGATGGGAAGGGACCCTGGGCAAAAGGTAGGGAGGGAAGGGAGGAAAGAGAAGGAGGGAGGGCAGAAGGGAGCAGGCAGGCAGAGAGGCAGGAAAGAAGGAGGGAAGGGGAAGGGGGAGGGGGAGGGGAAGGGGAAGGAAAAGGAATAAAAGTTCAGCATAGTTCTGTGCCCTCGCTGGGAGTCCCAGAGTAAGACCCAGGTCCCATTTTGGGTAATAACTGCATTTACCAGCCTAACTAATTTTTTTTTAATTAACCACAGCAAGAAGCTGTGAACACCATGAGCTTTCAGAGTGGTCTGGGGATACTGAGCAATGGGCTAGCAAAGTCTGGTCTTCCTTGATCTTGATTCCTCTTGGAGCTTTTGCAGTCACAGCCTTTGAGTTAAGCAGCCAGTGCACAGGACCAGTGCGCTATAGGCTTCTAACAGTTTAATGATAACCCTGCCAAGCAATCCTCACAGATCTGCCTCACAGGTGAGGCTGGAGCTGGGGTTTCCCTCTGGTGACCCATGGCCTTGTTTTAGGAAACGAGATGTCCTTGGGTGAGGATGGCTGGAGTTTCTCACCCCACCTGTGCCAACTGTGCCGGCCAAGTTGAGCACCCTGTATGTGTTGGGGATCTCTTCTCCACCATACAATGACAGAACCAATGCTTGTGTACTCTGTGATGCCACCGCCCCCCCCCCCCCCCCCCCCAAAAAAAAAAAAAGGTGCTTTCATCATCATTTGTTCCCTGGATCTTCGCAGGTGGGTTCTTAATATGATTGTCTTCCCATCACACCGTCTCTGGCACTATCTGGCAGTGAAGGTAAAGGTCCCCATGGGGTACCCTGTGATTAGGGAGGACGCTGTGGTGAGTGGGAAGAGGAGAAAGAAATACTGAAGAAAGAAGGGAAAAACTAGCTCATGAAGAAATCAATTTAGTTGCAATAAAGCCACTTACTGTATTAACTACTAATCCATGAACATACAAACACATAGAGGGAGTCCTTGGAATAAAGGCATTTAATTAAGCTATTTGCTCAAAGCTGGATCTGGAAGGTCTGGCACAACGGAGGAACAGGCACAGTGGAACCCTGGAGAGATGCTTGCTGGGGCCACCAGTGACCTTTCCCCCTTGGTTTAAGACCATGGAGCAGAGCTGTGCCCTCCATGGGGACACAGCCACCCTGCTGGCTGCATCTAGAACTGTCTGCAATTCCCATTGCCAGCTGGGGGGAATATCTTCTGGCTCCCTGCGGGTACCAGGGAGCTGACCGGGTGTCCCCCAGCTGGAGTGGGAACTGTTGGCATGGTGAGGCCATTTGCTCTTTCCTCCTTTCCTTTTCCTTGCAGGGAGGGGGCCACGGCAGGGGAGGTTATAAATCTGCTCTCCTTCCATTTGATCTGCCAGTGGGCTCAGCAGGGGGAAGACCCTGTCTCGGCAGGCTGCCCACGAGATAAAAGGCAAAGAGGGCCCAGCCAAGACATTTTTTCCACTGCTCCCCCCACCCCTTCACCCCTTCCTCCATCCCCTCAGTTTTCTTGGCAAAGGACAAAACGGGAAAATGAGCATACTCCTTTCAAAGCCCTTCTTTCAATATTGAACCGGGCCTGGATTCCCTTCTGGATGCCTGATTGCTGGCATTCCCGCTCCCCACGCAGCCTAAACTGTAACAGCTGGGGGCTGGGGACGATGTCAGGGGGCTGCAAGCACGTGTGGCTAGGCTGGAACAGAATCATCATCCCCTCGCTTCCCACCCTGTCACCCATGCTGCCCTGCACCCCCAGTGAGACTCATTCCCCTAGGGTCCCTTGGCCCCATCACCACCTTGGGCTGATGAAGCTGAAGGTCACAAGTTGTGGGGTCTCGGCTCCCAGCAAGCACGTGGGTTGAGAGATGTTTGGCCACGTCCCTGCATCCCACAAAGCTCATGCAGAGATGGGGCGTGGGAATCGGATCCGCTGTCCTGGGATGCTTGTCAAGACTCAGAGTCCTGTCCTGCCACGAGCTGGGATGAAAGCCACCCCGGGGAACCTGGCAGAGTGCAGCCCGGCTCTCATTTGCTGCGTTGGACTCAGCCGAGCGTTTCACTTTAACGTTTTCCAGAGATTTTCTTTTGATTTCACCCTTTTCTATTTGATTTTTTTTGAAGATGATAACGATCTTCCCTTTCCAAATGAAAAGTCATTTGGCACCTGGAGGGGGGGGCGGGGAAAAGATTTATTTTTCATTTAAAGCTGTTGAAACACGATAGTTAAACCATTGCGCCTCTTCTTTTTTTTTTTTTTCCCCAGAAGGTTTTTGGAAAGAGAAATTCCTCTGAAGTGACCTTTTCTTAGTAAGTGTTTTGATGAACTGGCATTTTCTGGATGAAAAGGCATTTCTGTCCAAAGTGACTGGCTGTTCCCAAGGGAGAGGGCAGGGTCTGCAGGAGCTGCAGAGGGAAACTGATTTTGAGATTCCTCTGGAAGTGTGGAGTGTGGTCAGGGTGTTGTGGTGAATTCAGTGGTAGGACCTGGGGTCTAATGACAGAGGTAGTAAGGTTGGCTCTGGTGTTGCTCCTCTGGAAGTGCTGGTGGGCTAAAGCCTGGCTGTGGGAGGCAGCAAAGGAGGGGAGGTGAGAGAGGGTAGCCCATATCTCTTGCACAGTGCTCCCCCATTTCTCCTTATCAGCTCTTTGGCATTTCTCATACCTTTAGCACATTTCATGTAACTCTCCAAGGAAAAGGGCAGACGACTGCTGAGGACTTAGTGTAAATCTTTAATAGCAGCTGCTTCCAGTTACTGCTTGAGGTCCTCTGAAGTGGGAAGATACAGATTTGCAGTGGGGTGGTGGGCATGCAAGGCTGCTGGGCATGCAAGGCTGCTGGGCATGATCCACCATGCTTCTCCTGGTAGGGTCTTATATTGGTACACAGCCCAAACCCTGGTCCAGGCAACGCAGTATCAGTTAGGCTGAAGAAGGACACTCAGTCTGTGCTCCAGCATGATCCTACCTTAGGTCTAGGGTTGCAGTAAGATTTTCAGCTCTAACAGCCCAAGAGCTGATCTGAACATCCCCTGGGGAAGCATCCAGATGTTCTGCAGAGCTGCTGACCCTGGCCAGACGGCCTGCCCTGTCCATACAGCCCACACTGTTCCCATTCACAGGAGGGTTGCATCCTTCTTGCCTGCATCCCATGTGCACACGTGGTGGATATGACCTGTACACACCCTGGGAAATGCTCTCCCAGAGGAGGCTTCCCTTCTTTAATCCCATTTGGGCATCCTCATTTGCTGCTTTTCTGCACATCTCATGTGCCATGTCGACTCACTGTCGCTCTGGTTTATTAATCAGAGTGTCAGGCAGGGGCAGATCAAATGGCTTACAAGAGCCTAAGTACATTACGGCAATGCTATTATCTCTCTCCACAAAATTCGTAATCTCCACAAAAAATTAGGACAAGCTGCTCCAACAAGCCCCATTCTCCATATGCCCCATGAGCAGAACCCTAATTATTTTGCCTTTCTTTAACTCTTTATTAATCCCATCCTCCACCAGCGTCCTGCTATTTTGCCTGGGATTGATGCAGTAACAAGAAAAGATTGGCTTCACACATGCTTCTAAAATCTTGGTGCTGGTAGACTGCCAATGGAGGGCCGCTCTCCTTGCATTGTGACACCTGCCAGAGAGGCAGGCAGCTGCATTTAGGGGGTTCCACATACTTTTTGAGGTGACCTTACCTGGCAGGTTGGCAGTGGCTGGGAATCCTTCCTGCGGTACCCAGCAGGTGGAGGTGATGTATAACTGATTCCTCATGGCCTTTTCTTATCGGAGGCTTTTAATGTTTAATTCAGCTGCAGGTTGGCATTATCCATCACTCCAGCTTTTGGTGGGGGCTTACCCTATCATTGAGACCTTTCTTTTCATGTTTGCTGAGTTCAGTGCAAGCAGGGCTGGCATTGTTCGGTGCTTGTTTCTCTTTTTGTCCTCCCCAGGCTGTGCCATGTGCAGCCTATCATATTGGCAAAAAAATCTTATCAGTTCTGCAAGTCCAGTTGACACAGTCTTTACACTCTTTGATTGTATTTAATACCTTTCCCTTCACATCTTTCAGCACTTCACGATAGGACAAAAAAAAAAAAAAAGTAATAAATATAATAATGCCTGTTTTAGAAGGATAGCTGAGGTGATGTTGCCTGGGGGGAGAGGACAGGGAGAGAGACAAGGCAGGGGGAGGCTGAAGATCGGACATGGGGGATGCCTGGGAGGAAGGCAATGGCAGAGGGCTCACTGGCTGGGGGTAAGTTAGTTTGCTCTTGCTTGGGGTTGTTCTCCCTGAGCAACAAGGACTAGAGCTTCAGCTGAAACATTGCTCTCCAGGACAAGGATGCAACCCTCCAGGACATTGGAATGGCTAAGGGAACAGGGCTTGCTGCAGCCCCCTAACGACCTCGTAGCTGGGGACATGGATAGAGATGGTGAGGAAGAGGTGAGAAGGAGTGGAAGAAGATGCAGGTAACAATTCCCCTGCCAGCTTGTAATATGGCTTTTGGCTGCACCTTGTGCCTGGGAGACTGAAAACTTAGCTTAGCAGAGGCGATGCTGTGGGTGTACATGGACAGAGAGGAGCATGGGTGGAGCAGGAAGCTGGAGTGCCCTTGTCTACTTTCTGGGGGTGACAAATAGCCCTTTAGCTCTCACCCAGCACCTTCCAGATGGCTATTGGGTCAGCTGTTGGTTTCTGGGGAAAAGACTGGGATGGACTCTGTGAAAACCCATTATTTGTCTCCACTGGAGCTGCAGTCAAGGTGCACAGTAGAGAAACCAGAAGGACATGCTGGGGCTGAAAGTGGAGAAATTAGGAATGTGGCTGCCAAAATCTTTGACTTCAAGTAGCCAGGGCAGCCAGAGGAGTGGCAGAGGGCACGCAGGCTGGCTGTTCTGTGCTGGAACCTGGATGGGGATGGATGAAGGGCTGGAACTGCAAGGGCTGTGTTCAGCTTAGCGCTGGGTTTGCAGGCAGTAGCCCCATTTTGTCCCAAAGATGCTCAGCCTCCCAGCTATGCCCCATGGCCATCAATACAGACACAGTTGTGGGCACAGCAGTACATCCCACTGACCCTTCAGTGTGTAAATGCCCACAGATACCAAGCAGATTTTTATTTCCAGAAGCCACGTAATTCCCTAGAGATGCCAGAGGAGTTCCCAAATTCAGCATCCTGAACGGCTGACCTCAATGCCATTGCTTTGCATGGGAAGTAACTGATTCTTCTTTGCTTTTTACTGCTTGCCACACTTATATCCAGGTCTTTAACTCTGACCTTGGATCAATCTAAAGTTATCCATTTTTCCATGAAAAGGGCCTCTAAGATGATGAAAAATTGACATGGTGTAATAGCAGAGAAGTGCCTCAGATCTGCAGCCAGTCTCTCCTGCAGCGTGGAAATAAAGCCCTCTGAACACTGCAGAATATCTGAGCAAATACAATAGTGTCTCATTTTTATATAGATATGTATGTGCAAGTACATGTCTGTAGCTTTATAAGTATTCATATTAATATTCTCCACCCATTTCATTGCAGCATGTGGCCATTAGAAATGCAACTCCTAATGCTGGGTGCTAAAGGGATATGTTTTTATTTGTCCTTGTTATAAAATAGGTATCTCTGTATTAACTTTGCAGGGCATTATATTGATGTAAGGTAGTAAACTTTATGGCAGATTTCACAACCCTGTTAAGTGTATCATCTTAGACTGTAATATCTAGCTGGGAAGACAAATGAAACACTTGCAAGCAATACTTGCCTGGGATGATGATGTGAAGCCAGAGGCAGAGAGGGGATGCTGATACCTGCAGGATCCTAGGATGCGCAGGAGGCTTCCCAAGTTGCAAGGAAAAGGGCTTTCTCCCTGTTCTTTGGCATCTCCCAAAATCTCCCAGAGCCCTATCTGTGGCAGCAGTGACTGCATCCCTCGAGTTTCTGGCTGGCTGCTCTGGAGGCTGTTTTCTCGCCTGTCCCTCCGCCTTCCACATCCCCCATAAATCTAACATGATGTGCACTGTGGCCGCTGGTCACAGATAACTGCTTAGCTTAAATCCTGCTTGAATTCCCTTGGCTTATCTGCTAAATGGGATCTTGGTTATAAATAGAGTCCTGCGGACATGGAGGCCTATTTGCGCATGGGCTTGTTTGGCAAGGAGTTTTACAGAAGTTTGAGCAAATTGCTGGCGAGAAGCTGAGAGATAATAACAGGGAAAATGATATTAAACTAACTTCTCTTCTTTGTCCTCGTGCCTTGGCTATTAGCAACCCATCAGGAGAGTGCAGCTCTCAGGCAGGCAAGACGGAACGGTTCTTTGCAGCTCCATTACAGTGACTACAGTGGTGAAATGCCATCTTGGAACCCGAAAAAGGAGAGGAACTTGTCTCTATGAGCATCCCCAGGGTGGACAGACAGGTACAGGTCTGGGCAGGGTGAAGGTGAGCTGCATGCACTGATGCTGTGGGGATGCTGGTTCTGCCCACCTCACCCCAGCTCTCAGTGCTGCTGGCTAATTGCAATGCTGATAATTATTAGGGTTTCATAATTTAATTTTCTCTTCATTACACCCTCTACCTCAGCCTTAGTGAGGCTGAGCACATCTCTGCAAAGACCTTAGGAGATGGAGGGTGTGATCTACACCCCCACAGGTCACTGCTGAAACCAGATAGAATCATAGATAGGATGCAAACTATGCCTGAGAGGACTGGATCAAAACCTCATTTCTTTGGAGACATTTGAAGCCACAGGAAGGACAAGGTTGGGCAATGGGTTAGCAAGGCTGGATCTGCAGTGGGTCAGGAGAATTATGGATAAGGGTCTGTGTTATGAGTTCAGCGTCAGCAAAAGGGAATCAGTTATGGAGAATGTGTGGGACCATAGGTGTGTGCAGGAGAAAACACCTGTTGGTGCCTCCCAAGAATTGCACTGAGACTGAGAGTGTTAAAGCTAAAAAAATTCAAGGACCACAAATTAATTTACTTGGGTGTTGGCACAGGAATAAAATTAAGGGGGGAATGTATCCACTGCACAGGAGAGCTGGTGGTTGTCTGGTGGTGAAGAGAGTATCCATAAGGGTTCTTGCGGTTGTGTCTTCAGCTGGGTCAGGAGAGACTCTTCAAAATGTTGTCTTTATCAGTCCTTGCAATCTGTCTGGCCATGATCCTACCTAAGCCCCCAGCACATGAATAATTCAGTGCCATTGACACCTCTAGTACATGAAAAAGATCTCTTAAATATCTTACCTACGCACAGAGGACCATCCTACATGGCCATTTCTATTGACAACTTACAAACGTCTTTTCTCTGCACAGCATGGTCACTGCTGCAGCAGAGATGCTTTAGGACTTAACACCCAGGATGGAGACCAGCACATTCAGATAGGACACGAACATCTGAAATATCAGAGCACATGGAGATCTGCTGCAGTAATCAGTCAGATACTTAACTGTGATGTTGCCATGGGGGCATTTGCAGCCAGTATGGACTGTAGTGAGTTTCTTCATCTTTTTGCTTGCAAAGCTTTTTGCTTCCTTTCCTCTCTCTGGCAACCAGACCACAGCAGGGAAGAGGCACCTTTTCATGGAGACTTGGAGCTTGGGGATGCTGCAGGGAAAGGTCATTTGAGCAGACATTGCTGGCTGGAAGTTGGCACCAAGACCTTTCTCTGCTGAGCAATACACAGTCTGAGGCTTGATTACCAAATGAGCTTTGGCTGGGGCCAGATTTTCCCCAAGGCCAGAGGGGATGGGTAGGAGAGGGATCTGGTGGCAGGGAGCTGGGGCTGGTACCTTGGATGAGCATGATCCCAGGTTGGTGCCAGCACTGCCTGAGGTCCCCTTGGCGTGGTGCAAATGAGAAACGCAGGAGGTGGCTGGACAGAAGGCAATTTGGGTAAAACTGTATCAGGAGTGTCAAAGTAGATTTGTTTCCAATATGGAAAACACCTCCACTGGGAGCATGAGGGATACTTAGGAGCTGTTACTTTTGGATGAGAGAGGCAGTGAATTTGATCTGCGAACAAACGGGAACTGGCAAAGCTGACAGCTTTTGCTCTGATTGCTTTGCTTCCTCTGTGCCGTACATATTTTTTTTCTCCTTTAATTTTTTTTTTCCCTCTTAATTTATTGAAATGCTCTGGATCCTGATTCACTTTCTTTGCTCTTTATTTCTTATTGCTTTGGCTGAAACATTAAATCCCCACTATGTCTGGGATCAGGGCAGGAATAAAAATAGCCCATGGAAAAACAAACCAACCCAAAGATGTGAAAACAAGCTGCAGCATTTCTGATGTTCAGTTTTGGTAGCAGAGGGTGGGTGACTCCTGGGAGTAGGACAAGGACAAAGGAATGGCAGCATCTGGCATGGAGGGCTGTTACCACTCCTTGCATGATGGGGTGGCTTAAGTGAAGAGGTGGGCTAGCCTCTAGCTCCTGAGGAGCCGGGTGTCTGCTAAAATTGGCTGCCTGATTTGATGGGTAGGATAAAGGAGAAATTTCACTGCCAAGGGGTGAGGCTGGAAGTTTTCCCTGCAGCTAATAAAGTGCCAAGAAGGAAGACTTGCATCTTGAAATGTCCTCGGAGTGCTGAAGGGCATGGATAGGTGGCTGTCAAGCGACCTCTTTGGCTGATCCTGCTTTTCCAGAAATGAGCACCCTTTGTCACAAAGGGAAGCTGAGGCGCAAGGCAATGCCATGGCATCAGTAGGTGGGAAGGCTTGGAGCAGCACCTGCATTCCAAGGCACTGCCTCTGCGCAGACAGCTTGTGTAGTCAATGTATCACATTACTGCCCTTCCATCAGCCTGAAATTACTGCTTGTAAAAAAGGGGAAAGAAATCCAAATCTTCAAGAAGCCACTCAGGCTGTTGTCTGAAACTAGTTTTTTAAAATGTATCAAAGAAACAGATGCTTCTTTTTGGTACTAAAAGGGCTGCAGGGCTGGATTTGCCTTTGCTTCCAGTGCTGTAAATCTGGATCAAAGTAGCTGTCCCTCCAGCAGGCAGAGCTTGTCTGTCCCACCTCCCATATTTTGGGAAAGGAGTTTCCTTCTTTTTGTGGCACCTTAGTATTGATGAGATTAGTAACAGATGCATTTGCAGCCTGCCTCCTCTGGTGCTGCCCTGGGAATATTTCTCCTTCCTGACTGGTTGCTTTTGTGTCTACCTCAAGATGGGGCCTGATATTGCCTTGATAACTGGATTGAAAGTTTCTGCAGCCTCCCTGTAAACCTTTGGCTCAGCTTCAGATACAACGGTGCTTTTCTAGCACCCTCCATTTTTGCCCCTCAAAGAGATTCAGGGCGGCCCATGTTAGCTCATCCCATGAATTTCCTGGGGAAATCTCTTTCCTAATGGGAACCTGCAGCCTGCTCAACTTCAGCCCTTCTCTCATCATTGGCAGCTGTACGTCAGCCTCCTGAAGCACCCTGTGTACAGGGACTGGTTTGGAGGGTGCTTTTCAGCAGCAGTCAGGCTATTGTCACACACCATGACCCTTCTTTCATTCCAGGTGCAAGGGAGCTGATGAGTAGCTGTTTGCTCTGCCAATGACCTTGAAGCACGGGACTGAGATCTTGTGTTCAGATGAAACCTCCTGCACGCCCAGCATGGACATGGTCTGCTGTTCAGGTCTGATTCTGCCAGCTGTGATCTCTGGTCCACGTCAAAGTTGGACTTTGCTCCTGGTAAACAAGCTGAGAAATTTGGAGGTCGAGAAATGTGGAAAACAGGTTCCTTAGCAATCCTGAAAAACAGATCATTGCCTTACAGATTGTAACAGCTACTGGCATCTGCTCACAGGGTATCTAAGCTGACACTAAGGAAGGAACTCAGCAATGCACAAGGCCAAAACTGAGATGCAGGATAACAACAGGGCTCTGTAAGGCCAGGAGCTGCGATGTTTGTAGATATGCCTAGTGGAGGCAACAGCTTCTTACTCCTGCTTCCCCCAGAGCTTCCTGCCCTGCAAAGCAGAAAATCCAGAAATTCCTCATCTTAGTCCCAAGATAGGGCCCATCAGCAGAACCCTGCTTCTTTGAGAAGCAGGATCTCAGGGGTGGCTGCTGGTTTCCTACCACTACCTAATTTAGGAGAGAAGAACTCTTAATTTAGAGTAATATGCTGCCCTGGAAAGTGAATGAGTGCTGTGCCTGGTCATACTGCAAACAATGCTCTTCACCTCTCCAGCACCACAGATGTCCTGCCTAAGCCTGAGCTACTCTGTGAGGATGTTGGGCCCTTTTTGGTGAAGGTTTTACATTCCAAGAACAACACCTGACGCCTCCCACTGCTCCACATTAGGGCTGAGCAACGGGACTGTAGCTGATTAGGTGCAGTAGAAACCTCTGGGCTGGATCAGAGGCATCCAAGGTGTCAGATCTTTTTCGCCCATCAAAATATAAAAGCAAGAATCTCATCTGGCTGCTTGTCTGTGCTGAAATAATAGCTCATTCAGGAGGTGGAATTTAAACCTATAAGCTAACATTTGTGGTGCATATTTATAACTGGCAAGCACTGGGAAACTAACCATACTTCATTTAATTTCTTTCACAAGGTTCTTTGATCCAGAAATTATTGTCCAGGCAAAACTGGCACAAATTTCATCACACTAGCCACGCTTGCTGTGAGCTGCCCAGTGTTGGAACTGAGAATAGTTACATTATCATTCATTTTGATTATGTGTTTGAATTAGCCCCACTGGCCAGAAATCTTGCTCCATCTTGTCACCACGAGTTGGCTACCTCCAAAACCCTAAAGCTTTCTTGCCTCAAAAATAGGAGACAAAAACACTGGGGCACTCTCCAGGTGCTTGCAGCAGATCTCGGTTACAGTGCATTGGGTGATGCCTGGGCCGGTGCTGGGAGGGAGGGTCACCCAGTTTGGCAGAGATGGAGCCGATGGGGTGTTTATGAAGGCTGCTGGATGCCCATGGGAACCTGGGGTTTGGGTGGGTGGAAATCCTTGCAGAGAAGGGGATGAATTCTGTGTTTGCAGGATGTAATCACTCTGCCTGCCCTGGAGGATCATGAGCCCTGGAGAAATCAGGCATTCCTTCTCCTTTCAGGGCAGGGAAGTGACTGCTGGTATCACTGGTCCTACTCCAATCTCCTGCAGTCCATTGTGATCAGGATACGATTATTCTTGCAAAGCAAGGAAAGGCACTGCTGCTGGCCTACTTGGGCTCATTTTGAGTATATCAGAGCCAAGCTATACCACAAATCCAGTTGGTAGAGGACACCAACCTGCTACCCAGTTGCTCATGCCTAGTGCGTGCCCAGCAAAGCCTGCTCCCTCTCCCAAATGTTATCTCAGCCTGACATGAGCACTGGGCTTGCTGAAGCATGGCAAGTTCGCATGCTGACCTCTCCTTCTTATAGGAAGAGACAATGAAGAATATATTTATTTCCTCTGTGCCTTCTCTATGCCTTCATTGACTGTTATTCTCCCTGGCCCTGCACCTTCTTTTCCAAGCTCTTGACACATTTCCTTCTGGCGCAGAAGCTATCCCACACCTTGGGTTGTCTCCATTTCTGTGCCAGTGTAGGAGAACCACACACACTGTTCAAAGGATATGGATTTATACTGCAGCATGATGATATTTGCTGTTTCACTATCATTTCTGGAAAATTGCTACCACTTATGTGCTACTCCCTGTTATGTTATGTAGCAGTACCCAGCTCACAAGTTCTGCAAAACCCCAAGTATTTATTTCCATTGTGTTAATTTGCTCCATATTTAATTTGTTATTTTATTGTTGAGCAGTTTTTCCAGATCTTTCAGCAGCTCTGAAGAATTTTGTCACCCTAAACATGGGGTACTATCAGAAGGTATCACCTCATTGACCACCATCTTCCCTGGCTCATTCTTGAACAAACGAAGAGGTGCCGATCCCCATGCTCCCTCCCTGCAGGGCTTTGCCTCTCTGCTGAGAAAATGGTCATATATCCTAGCCTTTTTGTTCATTTCTAACCAGAGAGAAAACCTCCCTGCTCTTCTGCTGCCATCTCGTTCCTTTGAGGGTCACTTTGTTACCTGTGTTCACCTTTGTTTTGAGATGGGCCATAAGAAAGCTTCCAGAGTGTGAAACTTTCCACACCTACTTGCAGTCTGTATGAATAAAAATCATCCTCTGCTTTGTCCTGCTGTGGGCTTGTCCACATCTGATCATCTCATAGTCCTGCAGACTCTGCTGCCTCTATGGCTGAAAGAGAGACCATTCATTTTTTGTAGCCATGGCAAATTAATCTTCACACTCTTTTCTGGCTGCCTTACTGCATATCTACAATTAATGTGCCACAAGGTGTGCTCTTTTTTAATTCCTCAGCTGGACAAACCTTCAACATGTTAAGATTGTTCCCTTTCCTACCTTATCCTGCTGTTTAACCTGGATGACCTTTCAAAGGTCTTTTTCTGCCAGGAGGAATGTGCCTGTGCTGAGCCTCCAAAAGGGCATCTTTAAACATTCGCCATGCCGCCTGCACACGTTTCATCTCTTTGGCTCTTTATCTTGTTTATATTCTTTTTAATGAGTATCCTTGTTACAATGTCATTTCCTTTTCTCGAGTAAACTCTGACAAGTTGGACATTTGCCATCCCTGCATGTATGTGATGGTCATGTTACATGTAGGTTTTGGGTACTCTTGGTTCAGAGACCAAGTGCTCTGTGTAAAGTCCTCTTTGCTGCCAAAAATGTCATCTCAGCCTTACCCAGGGAAATGCCCTGTGAACACTGATTTGGTTTCCAAGACTCTCCCAGAGCCATGGCAGGAAGGGAGTCTTTCAAGATAGAAATCAGCAGCAGTGTTGTCCTTACCCTCTCACATCCCTCTTGCTGCTCCAGGAGAGGTCTCTTGCTTTCCTTTCAGAACCCACAGGCTGGAGATTTGGTTGTTCTCACACTGTAGTGGAGCACAGCAGACATCCCTGCCTGCCTTCCAGTGTCTGCTGTGTCAGAAGAGGGATAACGTATCCTATTGGATCTATGAGATTGCTTTCCACAGCCATTTTGGAGACAAATGTCTCTCCACCTAGCAAAGATGGCTAGTGAGCTAGGAAGGAAACACAGATCAGGCCTTTCAATTTTTCTTGTTATCAGCCGTTGCTAGTGCAGCAGACACAGCCTTTGACACTGTCTCCCACAGCATTCTCCTAGAGAAGCTGGCAGCTCATGGCTTAGAAGGGTGTACTCTTTGCTGGGTAAAAACTGGATGGCCAGACCCAAAGAGTTGTGGTGAATGGAGCTAAATCTGGATAATGGTTGGTCACAAGAGGTGTTCCCTAGGTCTCAGTGTTGGGACCAGTTCCATTTAATATCTTTATCAATGATCTGGATGAGCAGATCAAGTGGTCCCTCAGTAAGTTTGCGGATAACACCATGTTCTGTGGGAGTGTTGATCTGCTCAAGGGTAGGAAGGCTCTGCAAAGGGATCTGAACAGGCTGGATTGATTGTGGCCAATTATATGGGGTTCAGCAAGTTGGAGTGTTGGGTCACAACAACTCATGCAGAGCTACAGCCTTGGAGAAGAGTGGCTGGAAATCTACCCAGCAGAAAAGGACCTGGAAGTGTGGGTAGACAGCTGGTTGAACATGAGGCAGCAGTGTACCCAGGTGGTCAAGAAAGCCAAGAGCATCCTGGTGTGTATCAGAAATTACGTGGCCAAGCAGAAGCAGGGAAGTGATTGTCCCCCTGTGCTCAGCACTGGTGAGGCCGCACCTTGAATTCTGTGTTCAGTTTTGGTCCCCTTGCTACAAAAAAGACATTGAGGGGCTGGAGCACATCTGGAGAAGGGGAACAAAGCTGGTGAAGGGGCTGGAACACAGCAGCTGTGGGAAGCAGCTGAGGGAGCTGGGGGTGTTTATTCTGGAGAAGAGGAGGGTGAGGTGAGACCTTATTACTCTCTACAACTACCTGAAAGGAGGCTGTAGCCAGGGGGGTGTTGTTCCCTTCTCCCAAGTAACAAGTGATAGGATGGGAGGGAATAGCCTCAAATTGTGCCAGGGGAGGTTTAGATTGGATATTAGGAAACACTTCTTTACTGAAAGAGTGGTGAAGCCTTGGGAGAGGCTGCCCAGGGAAGTGGCAGAGCCTCCATCCCTGGAGGGGTTCAAAAACCATGCTGACATGGCACTTTGGGACATGGTTTAGTAGGCACAGTGGTGTTGGGCTGATGGTTGGGCTAGATGATCTTAGGCCTTTTCCAGCCTCAATGATTCTATGATTCTGTGAGTTATTCTCTTCCATTTGTAACTTTGCAGCCCGCGATGTTTAAGCCTGTTTGCCTGCTCTGAGCAGTCCCCCATGACCAGCCATGCTGTGCCAGGAGTTCTCCTTCAATACTGATGTACACTTTGATGGATGCATCAGACCCAGGACGCAAGGGCAAGATGTTTTCATGACAAGCTGCACCACGACTAGCAGGTTTTACCAGGCTGGTCTGCAGAAGAACCCTAGGGATGTCCCCTACATGCTGTTGGTCCTCACGGCTCCTTTGGAAACTGAACTGAGCCTGGTGAGTGGTGATGGAGGGGGAGTCTCCGAAGGAATGGATCCAGCCCTGTTACAGCTTTCTTTGGGTCTGCATGTTGAGGTTTGTGTTTCATAACTCCCCAACAACAGGACATATTGGGCACCCAGATCAGGCAGGAGGAGAAATGCCAGTGGAAAGAGCTCTGACGTGGCAGCTCACCAGCTGCCTCAATCTCATTTCAGAGCTGAGGCAAAGCTGAGCCAGGGAGCCATTTGCACTGGGATCAGCCAGATGAGCAGGGGTCTTACAGTATTAATTAAACATCTGGACAAACTGGCAGGAAGCCCACTTCATTATCCCTGGTGTTCAAGGATGCTTTGAGGTGTACTTCTCTTTCTGACTCTCCTCTCAGAGCTTCTTCCTTCACCCAGGAGAGACCTCCTCTCTTGGTGCAGATGGAGAAATGGGTTTTCCAAACTCTGAGGGCCCATGAGAGTTCTTCAATAATCAGCCACACTATGGACACCATGAGGTGGTGTGTAGGGAAAGGTAGGGCAGGAAAAGCAGGCTGAGGGGCATTGCCTTTTTTGTGGGATGCTTCTGCATTTCCTGGAGCTGTGTCTTTAGGTACAAGTAGCATGCCTCTGCGTAAATGCAGCATTTGCCTTGCTTTTTCCTTGGTGTGGGGCACAGCAAATACAGCAGGATGAAATATCTCTGGGGTTTCTCTTCCAGCACCACCCAGGTTGAGAAAGCAGCTGTTCCTCTGCTCTGAATTGTGTTTCCAGTACTGTGTCCCCAGGCTGCATCAGAAAAATGAGGAAGGAGATCTGCATGGGTTGGGACATTCAGGTGCCTTGTACTTACCCTTGTAGCTCTAGCTACGTGTGTCCCATTAGGCAAGGAGGTCTTTGCTGCCATCACAAGCTGCTTGGCAGCTAATTTTAGCCTGGAGCCCTTTAGCTCTGCCACCAGTTCCCAGAGCCTGGCTTCACCAGCCAGGAGTTGTTCTCCTCCATCCCTCAAAGCGACACTGGAAGCATCCCCATAATTTCTGATGAAGCTGAGAGGGCAAAAGGGCCATGGTATGAATGCAGCAAGCTGCTAAAGCCATTGACAAAAATGTGGAAGGCCAGTTTCTTGATGCTGCAATTCCAGCTCCAAGGGTATGTATGGAAATGTGAAAATCACTGGAATAATACATCTGCCTGGATCTTTGTTAGAATTTAAGTGATGCTGGTAAGCTATGGGAAAGAGTTTGTAGAATCATACAACCATAGAATGACCTGAGTTGGAGGGGACTCACAAGGATCACCAAGTCCAGTTCCTATTCCTGCACAGAACAACCCCAAAATTCACACCATATGTCTGAGGGCCTTGTCCAAATGCTTCTGGAATACTGTCAGGCTTAGTGCCATGACTGCTTCCCTGGGGAGCTGTTCAAGTGTTCAGCCACCCTCTGGGTGAAGAACCTTTTCCTAATATCTAACCAAAACCTCCCCTGACACACCTTTCTTCCATTCCCTTGAGCCCTGTCATTGGTCACCAGAAAGAAGAGAGAGATCAGTGCGTGCTGCTCCTCCTTCTCTCGAGAGAAAACAGTAAACAGCTGTGAGGTCCCCCCTCAGTCTCCTCCAGGCTGAACAGACAAATTGACTTCAGCCTCTTCTCATATGATTTCTCCTCTAGACCCTTCATCAGATTTTTTGGCCTCTTTCTTTTGGCCACTTTCCAGTAGTTTGATATCTTTTATATCCTGTGGTGACCAAAACTGAACACGATATTCGAGGTGGGGACAGAGTAGAGTGGGTGCAGAGTTAGTTTGCAATTAGTACATGGGAGGCACAATGAGATAATTAGCTACCAGTGAACAGGATGAATGCGACGACCATATTCCCTGCTTACCCATGTTTGTCCAATCTGCCATCAGCGGCCTTGTTAAGTGGTTATGAATTACACGGGAGGCACAACGAGCTGGAACTTGCTAACAAGGGTGCAATGACACGTGGCTTGCACCAAAGGCATTTATTTCCCCCAAGTGACTGCTCTCTTTCTTCAGCTGCTGCAATGGCCCTGCCGAGGCTGTCTGCTGGCCTTTGGTGACCTCCTACACACTCATGCCCAGCTTGGCAGGACCGTTCTCCTGTCCTCTCCGCTGTTGGACCGGGAGAAGTGACAGTGCAGGGGGGATCCTAGGGGACATGGCCCTCAGCATGGCAGGGATGAGGAGATCTGGCAGGATTTGCCTGGGCCATGTCAGGTACAACAGGGTGGCCTTTGCAGACCAAAAGCAGCCTAATGAGAGATAAACCATTACTCTGGTGGGTGATGTTAAGGAGAGGCTGAATAGCACCAAGTTGGGGCCAAAGGAAGGCAGCGAAGGCAACTGTTGTGACAACCCACAAGGAGCCTGCAGAGTGGGGCCTGTGGAGCAGGGAAGTTGTGAGCTTCCTCATGGCCCTGAGGGGCTCTTTGACAGGCCACTTCTGTCCTAGGTGGAGGGGATGGCCAATAGACATCAAGAATGCCCTTGAAAACCTGGGATGTTTTGGGGCTCTGCCTGGGCATTACAGCCGTTATGCCAGGAGTGGTGAAGTCTTGGTCTGGTAAGGTGCTCACCTCTGCTACAGTTGTTTTGCCACTCTTGCACCTGCACATAGCAAGAAACTTGGAAGGGGAGGGAGGTGAGCAATGCTCGGTTGGTGTCTGCCCAGGCTTTGAGGCAGGCAAACACTGGTGTGCCTGTGGAAGCAGTCGTGTGGCTGGGTCAGCACTGTGCCAGGCCGAGCCAATCATCCTGCTGGGAGATGGAGATAATTAGCTTGAGCCCAGCTTGAAGCTGATAGTGTTTTGGAAGTTGCTGCCTCAGATATTTCAAGGGCACATGGCTAAGTAACCTGTTAAATGCTCTTACAAATCTAACATGATAACCAGCCCCCTGAGAAGCTGAACAAACTGTTGTATTTCCACTTTGCAGAGGTGAGTAACCTCTGCAAACATCAAGCCGTTCACTAGGAGGATGGGGGCAGTGCAGGAAAAAAACCCAGGGGCCACAAAATGGGAACAGAAACTCTCACAAAGCAGCTTGTCTTCAGTGATTTGTCTCTTTTCTCCCTGGCTTGAATGAGAAGCTGCAGAGACAGCATGAAAATGAAATATAACCAGGAGGAATACCCCATTTCAGCTTTCCTGCATCTCTTACTGCTCCCTCTGGTCCCTGCTGTTTGACTGCAGAAGTCCAAGGCAAAGTGTTATTGAGCTGCTGGATCTGATTGGATTTTTTTTCTTCATATCCCTGAAGGGATGCTGTGACTGGAGTGCTGCTTTGAACAAGAGAAGACATTGTGAGCCAGTTGGCAGTATTGACCTTCCTGAGACCCTGGCCTGGGCTCCTTGAAGACTGGGTAGTAAAGCCAGCTCTCTTCTGCTATGTGGGAAGTGATGCAGATATTCAGAGTGAGAATAGAGGCTTAGATTAAACCTGCCTTGCTAGCTTACTCAGATAATAGTCATATCCTCCACAAAGTGTCTGTGGAGAGGAGCTCTGTGCTGTCCTTTTGCTGTGATTCCCCTTGATGGGATTTAGTGGGCTCCAGATGAACCCTTGGGTTCATATTAAGCTGTTTGGGAAAATGGACCTTCCTGTCTGTGGATTGAATGTCTGGCTTGGGAGCCCCTGAGTTTTGACTTGGCTCTGAGCTGCCCAGGGACTGGCAAGCCCTAGGGGGCTACTAGCAAATCATAGCAAATCAGTGAGTGAACATGGACCCAGAGATATGTTAGCGGATGGCTAATTGTCCCTCCTCTGCAGGCTGCAGTGTGGAGCTGTGGTGGGCAGCCCCTGCCAGCTCTGTCACACAGTGGTGAAATGAGGAAAGCAACATCCCAAAGCCTTTAGGGACATCCCATTCCTGAAATCTTGGGCTGGAGGTGGCCATGATGCTGGCTGGGGAACCTCACATGGGGACACAAGGCTGTGCTGAGGTCCAGGAGGTGAGGATGGAGATGCTGTTGCCCTCCATTGTCCTGCATTAGAGGCTGCTATCTTGCAGCGCTGCTGGGAAACAGGGCTGAGAGGGGAACCAGCACTACTTTTCAGGGTGTGCTCTGTCATCTTCTTAAGCTGCTGAACTTGACCATGCAGACTCTGTGCTGTGCAGCTCAGGCAGAAAGAGCGCAGCCCCCTTCCCTGGCTGTGCTGCAGGTGGGAAGCACAAGGGCTCCCAGACCTTTAGGATGGGGGAAGAAGTATTGTGAGCTTTTGCAGCTGTTTGCAGAACGCAAGACTATCCACAGTTTTTGGGCTCTCTTGTTGTGTTCAACAAGCCAGCTGAGCTGTATTCTTCGGCCTTCTCCCTCTTGGGGGCCTCAGCCATGTCTCTTTGGCTTCTGGATAGAGGGTGCTGCCCAGTGGTCCATGCATACCTGGGATATCTAAATGGTCTGTGCATCTGCTCCCAAGACAACACTGCTCCAATCTGGCACAGAGATGGCTTTACTGCTGTTTTCAGTGATAACAGGCCCAGCTGTGAGTGGAGCTGGCTGGGGAGCATGTGCATTTGTTGTCCAAGTGGCCTCGCCAAAGGCAGGAGCAGAGACCTGGCTGCGGTACCTGTTTTCACCTCACCAGTGCAGTTGGTGCAGGAAAACAAGCCTGGCCCAGCCAGGCAGCAAGGATGATAGATGAATTGAGATGAGGGGAAATGGGCAAGGAGGCCGGCAGTGGGGCTGGACCAAACATGCACAAGCTGGACCATGATGAAACCCTCCAAAGGGCAGCGGCAGTTTGCACATCCTCCTCTCTGTTCCTTGGGAGCAGAGAGAGACCTCGGCTCCACATTTCTGTGGTTTCTTTGCTCATTATAGGGAAAACGAAGGGTGAAGACAGGTCAATGAATCATTACTGTTTGGTTTGGCTGCACCACTGCACTGTGTTTAGGAATGGCTGATTCTTTTTCTTCTTGCGAGCTATTCTCTCTTTCCCTGCTCCTTCGGGTTTTGAGGTTATTTTGTGTTGGTTTTTTTTTTCCCTGCTATTATCCTGAATTATTGCAAGATGGTGAAACAGAAGAGCTCCTCCTTTCCTTGGGTTGGCTTCCCTTACAGCAGATGTCAAATAAAAGAGTCCGGCTTTTGGATAACTCATCCCAAAAGGGGGTTAGTGCATCCTGGATCTTTCACCCCTCACATGCTGAGATATTGCAGGGAACCACTTGCATGGCCTTCAGGCTCACAACAGCACTTTCCAGGGAAAAAAAACATAGTAAAAAAGAACAAGATTCCTGTATCTCTTAATTATGTATTTTCTTCGGGTTCCTGCTAGAACATCTGTTCTGCATTTGCACAAGACACATTAATATCTTTAGATTTTTCGTTCCTTTTCTGCCGGGACACTGGGGTTGCATAATGAGAAGAATGCACACACCACCATACACATGTACCTGGGCAGTACCTCTCTTGAGGCAAAAAACAGGACAGAGGGCATATCAGCAGAATGCTCTGTTGTGCTGTTGTGAATCACAGGCTGTGTTGGGAACTGGGGCAGTTGCCTTACTGTCCCACTGCTGCACATCAGGGATGGCAGCGCCACATGCTTTTTTGCACACATGCTCAGTTCCGAGCTTATATCGTGTGACAGGTACACATGCATTGGGGCTGTGCTGGCAAAGGCATTTGCAGATCCATATCCCTTTTGCTGTTGCATGCTGAGGCTGTGAGGAGAGTCAGTATTGCATTTACAGTGATGAGGGTCCTGGAAAGACAGGGGGCAATTTTCTCATTTGAGTCTGTGCTGGGTTATAATTTTTTGTAATTCCTCACCTGTCATGACACATGAGCTAGGGATGAGAGCTCCCTCTTACATATTGCTGCCTGATTACACGGTGTCAGAAGAGGCTTCCAAAAATTATTCCACTTAGGTGGCACAGTCTGGAAGGGAACTTGGCAGACAGCCATGCACGAGGGCTAGAGCCATTGTAGCTCTCCCAGTGCCAAGTGATGTTGAGGAGGCCAAGAGGTGGAGATTCTGCTCCTTCAAGTAGGCTGACACTCCCAGGACTCAAAAATCAATTTTAGGTGGAGGTGGATGGGAAATCTGAATGTGACCGTCGTTCTGATTAAATTGTCCCTTGGCAAGGCATGTTTCTGCCCCTTCTGTCCTCCCAGGCTGGGTAGGGATGGTTACGAAGTGGATGGACGTACTGATGGAAGTCAGGCTGAAAAGCTGTTAACCACCCACAACTCTGCAACAGAACTGGCCTGGGGACTGTAGCAGGTAACTGGAGAGTGAATCAGAGAGCAAACTGCTTGCGATATAATTAAATTGGGGAGAGTCTGTTTTGAGAATTGGAGTGACTCTGCAAAGGTGGGCAGTGTTTACAAAAGGAAGCATGTATGCCCTGAAGAAAGACACACGAGTGGCCAAAGAGTAACAGTGAGTCTGGCTAACAGAGCTCAGCTCAGAGGCTTGTGGTGTGGGTAGGGTTCAGTTTTTTTTCTTCCAAATTTTTCTGCAATAGTAAATGTTTTCACGGACTCTTCAGGAAGGACAACTTTGTGTTCCTTAGATGTCTTTAAAGACAGAGTGTCCTGCCAGGCCAGTGAGGGTTCACTGACAAGATTCATTGACAAATCATGCCAATGCTGGCTGTAGGGAGCAATGGCACAGCAGTATAAATTGAGTAAGGGTTTTCATGTACTGCATTCCTACCAAATAAAACAGCACCCCATGGCACCCTCCACTGCCAGTGCTCTTGTGACTGGATGGTGAGCCAGCTAAGAACACTGATCTAGCTGAAAGAATGTTTTTTTTGGGGGTGGGGCATGCCAGGATCCTTTCAGGCTGCTACAGACCCATGGATGTACTTGCTGTGCTGTGATATGATGAGTGGTGCCCAAGAAGGGACAAGAGACGGGTGTAAGACAGGACTGTGGCTGGGCCTGGGCTGCTGCTCAAGTAATATGTTCAGCAGTTGGGTGGCCAGCAGAGCCAAATCTGAGACCTCATACATCCTTAAATCACCTCATGAGCATCCCCAGCTCTCTAGGAGTGAGCTGTTACCTGCAGCAGCACAAGCAGGAGAAAGCCTGAATCACAGAACCCATGCTACTACACTTTCCCAAATGAAGAGCTTGGCTCAAGCATCTATGCTCTTGTGGGCTTGACTTTTCCTTCTCCATCCCTTGTGCACGGGTTTCCCTGACCAAGCTCAAAGCAGAGGCTGACTGTGTAGACCTTGGTGCAAGCTTCTAGCTTGAGTCTGCAGAGAGCTGAGCCGTGCTTAGCAGAGGCCGCTGGTCCACATGCTGCCCATGTCCAGCCCCAGACTGGGCCCAGGCTGCAGGATAGGACCTTACGTGGGGAGTTCCAAGAGAAGGAAATTATTCAGATAGCGAGGAGTGATAGCTGGCAGTGTTTATCCAATAGCTTGAAATGAGATGGTGCTTTCAGCACAGTTTTGAAGAGCAGGGGCCCAATCCCAATCCCAAAGGGTGCGTGTTCCTTTTCTTCTTGCCCCTGTGAAGTCTGAATAGTGCCATAGCTGTCTTTATGACCCTTCACTGACTATGGTCTAGGGGTGTGGAGGTTACCCAAACTGCAGCTGCTCTCTGGCTCATCTTGCGTGTGCTGTAGTAGCTCTGTCTGAAGTGCTGCTGACTGTCTCACAAGCGTGAGCAGCGCTCGCCCGGCTTTGACACAGGGAGCACAGAGCTGTGCTTGAGGTGCCTGAAGCTGCCAAAGAGATCTAGCTCATCTTGACACCAGCAGAGAGGAGTGTTTAATGACCCCGATTCACGCTGTCCACAGAGGCCCCCTTCCATGTTTGCAAGGACCAGAGAGAATCAGATGATGAATGTGTTAGGAGAACATGAATAGATAACACAACAGATCAGGAATAAATTAGCAATGGGCAGTGCCTCACATGGCTGCCTCTAGTCCAGCTCTCCCGCAGTGCAAATATGTTCCCTGTCTGCATCTCAGGAATCACTGTTTAATCTAGTTTCAAATGTCCCAGGATTTCCTTGGGAGAAACTTCCACAGTCTCATAAATCTTCTTGTCAGGAAGTTTTTTTCTTGCTACAGACCTGAAAATTTGCCTTTCTTAATTTTGTGCTGCTTGTTCTCGTTTCTCTGCGCTGAGCCATCCCCTGGATAGGTGCTGGTGCACTACAGGAGCAATGTTCTCAGCAGCGGCTCTGTTTCATCCCACCCTCTTAAGTGATTATTTCTTGCTTGGTGCTAGTTCCCTTCCTCCTGTCTGGTCCTACCTGCTCTAAGGCAGGGCAATGAGAGCCCTGGGCTGTACTGGAGGTGGTGGGAGAAGCATAGGATGAAGGAGGCAGGTGTTGGAGGGGCTCTCTGGAGCCTGTGAACCCAGGATCAGCTCTCCTTAGTCCTCCTTGCATCTAACCTCTTCCTAAAACCCTCCTCACTTCTCACCCCTGGCAGTCAAGAACAGTTCTTCTCTCTCCTCTTTTTTGGTGAGCAACCTACGTTTTCTTCACTGCGATTTAAGTCCCTCCCTGTTACACCTTTCTCAGCATGGCCATGGAGAAGAGCCCATTGCCTTGATGCAACCTTCCCTGCACAAGAACCCTGCTCAGATCTTGTCTACGCCAGTGCTTAAGGTGACAAGAAATGCTGGGTCTGAAAGCCCTTTGGGCTCTCCAGGGAAAGGGCTGCAGGCTGCTGTCTTCGCTGCCCGTGTACTGCAAACAGATGAGCCCAGAGAAGCACCTTGCAGGTTAATCCGGAGACTTTAAATGTGGCCAGGTTGGGTTGCAGATGTTGATGCCAGAGTGTATTTATTCATTTCACAGTTTTGCTTATTTGTCAGATCCTGTGATCATTAAATTGTGCATTACCATTTGGCATGTGGCAGATTTTAATTCCTATGGCTGGTTTATGCCCTCTGCAGGTATTAGCCTAAATGCATTTCCTGACAAGTGATGGATGCTCCAAAAAGCCATGGCAACTTTTTTTATTGATCAGAGCTCTCGGTAACCCCAGCTCACTAATGCAAGCTCTCACAGCGCCAGGAACTATTGTCTCCTCAGACTGTTTCATTAACTCAGATGTGAGGGTTTGGACTTTTCCTTCCACGCAGGATGGAGTAAATCTTAAACGGTGTCAGCTTTGACAACATCTCCAGCTCACTAAGTAGGGTAGACCTGGTCTGTGCTTGGCAAGGGGACCTCTGAGGAATATTTAGGGATAGAGAAGCCCTTCAAGGACTTTCCAGAGAATGTGGGAGCAAGCACACCCCACCTAGCTGCATTTGGGATTGGAAGGTGCCTCTCTCACAGGTATGTCTGACCTGGCTCTATACTTGGTGCTGCAGCTACAGAGTTTGGGAGCACAGTAATTTGGTGCTGCTGCAGTTTCTCCCTAACACAGATGAAGTTTTCTAGAGAGGTGTCAGCTTGAGGCTCCCTGCAGGGTCTGCAGTGCAGAGCCGTGTTGGTGCTGCAGCGAATGGAATGTGTGTGCTGACAGTAGGGTTGTGCTAAGAAAAATCTCATAGGAAAAGTCTTGCCTAGAACTTTTCCCAGGGAAGAGCTTCTGTTAACCCTTGAAGAGATGGAGGAGCAGGGAGGTACCCTGACTTACCTGCAGTTTCATGGGGGTGTACATGGGTTCTAGCGGGCTCAGAAAGCTAAGGCCTACCATAGAAAGTGGAGATGAGGAGTAGTTAATGATGTGGCCAAGCTTGTTAGAAAATCATCAAGGAACAAATCCAGCCCTAAGGTGAGTTATTGAGGCTTGAAGGACCGACAGGGCACCTGAGTGGTGGTAACGGGGCTACTGTGTGCTCCTTGTCTGCCCATGGACATGGTAAAGTACGTTGTTGAAACTTTTTCCCTCTCTGCCTTTGCAAAGCACTGCTCTTGCCTGCTCTTCCCAAACCCAACTTGAATGAGTCTAACTTCCTCAAGGACAAAGGCAGGAAACCCTGAGAATTTCCATAGACTTCTGGGAGAAAGTATGGTAGACAAATGCAGGATGTCCTGCCCCATCCAGGGACTCACTAGATCCGGGGCTTCATGAGATGAACTGACCTTGCAGGCAGATCATGCCCACAACTGCGGAGGTGGTCCTAGGTGATCTGAAAACCTCCTCTCCCATCTGAAATCTGGGAATTGCTTCATCTTTGGAGCAAGGCAGGCAGCTTATCAGTAACCTCACATTGCATGATCCCGTGGGTAAAGTCATGTTTCTTGGGGCTAGCTGCTAATGACTGCTGCTAATACCCTCCCTTTGCTCTGTGCTGTGCTCCAGTGATATGAGAGGATCTTTATGTCCCAGAAGAAAAAGCCAGTGATAAAAGTGGCTGCTACAGTGAACAGTCCATCATATTTGCTTTAGGACATATTCTTAGACTCTCTCCCTTGAGTCTGCATCTTGAGTCCAGACATCCCATTGCACTCCCCTGGGACTGTGCCACAACATCCAAAAACCTCATCCATGCATCTTCTTTGAGAGCAGCAGGGTGGGATGGCTTTGCTTGGGGGCTTATTGCAGCCCAGTGCCTTGCAGGGTGAAGAAAGGAGTTCCTGCTATGTGACAGTGGCTTTGCAGAGTAACACTACGGAATACTGTGGAGTGGAGCACAGGGGAGTGAAGCTGCCAAGCCCATGTCTGGGAGGGAAGAGGTAAGTGATTGTGAAGAGCTAGTGGGAGGCTGGTGTGGGTTCCTGTCGGTTCCCCAGTTGCTGTAAACTCCAGCTGAATCAAACCTGCTGGCGAGGTTCTTGCGGCTGCTGGAAAAGCTGCTCTCTGCTTGCACTGGAGAGGAGTCAAAGCCCACATGTTCCAAACATGTCCAGAAAACAGCTCCTCACCCCTTCTCCTGTGGTTTGCATGGCCTAAACACCCATGGTAAGAATAGATGAACCTGTCAAGAGAGATAACTTTGATCTCAGGGTGATGCTGGAGCACTCTATGAGGCTCTCCAGACATCATCCCTATGGCTGGCACTGGCTGCACCTCTGCCTGTCGCCACCACCCCAGCACGGGTTATTTAATGTTCCCTGAAGCAGGGCACTGGCTCCTCTCCTCTGACACCTCATTCACACAGCTCCTGGTCTAGCGCTGGAAACTGGAATGAAACGCTGAGGTCCCAAGGCCAGCAGACAATAAGCTGTGCCTTTGCCAAAAGACAAACCAAGCATGAGCGCCTTGTTCATAGCAATGCTTACAGCTGTCCAGCGTGAGCATCTTTGGGGCTGAATTTGCCCCTGAGACAAATTCACCACCTCTGTGGTGAAACTGGATGATTTTCTCTCCAGTCCTATGCAATACCTCCCCAAATGCCAGAAGGGTCAGGTAGTGCCTATCCAGGTGACCATCACTTGGGGAGAGATACCCTCTAGTTTGCCTGCCAAAAGGTTTCTGTGTATATTAGTAGCCACCTGTTAGATTTTGAAGCCCTCAGTTGTCCCCATCACTTGACAAAAACTGTTAATGAAGGGTGTCTTTAGTGGGCTGCGGTAGGGAGCCCACTGGACCCAGGCCTTGGTGAGGGTATCTGGTACAGGTGGAAGCAAGAGACGCTCAGGAAGAGCAGGGTCAGCCCTCTTGCCATCTCATATTTTAGCAAATGCCTGGAAAACAGAGTAGGACAAAAACATACTCACTTTGGGCAGCACAGATGAAGGGATTCTTTCCACCTTCACTTCCTTCCGCTGGAGACTGGAAAAGAGAAATCATTATTTTGTAGAAAGAAACAGGGTCTTACATTAATAGGGAGAGATTACAGTTTAATCTGAGAAGAAGAAAGAAGCTAAATGAGGTGCTGATGCAGGGAGGTGAAATCTTTATTGTTAAGTACTGTTTTAATAATGCATAGTGTTGTGCTTGTCTTTCAGTAACTTTATTCCACTATTGTAAATCTGGTTTTACTGATTTCATTATTTCAGCCTTAACTCTTGTTAAGGCAGAGCCAGCCAACAGAAATGCTTCTCTCCCTCTCGTCACATCAAGCACTGGGAAATGGCCTGCTCCCCAGACAGCACTCCCAGATACCTAGAGGGCAGTGCTGTGTCCAGAACAGAATCCCACTGGCTGTCTGGGGCAGAAACACCTCCTGAGCACTGCAAAAATCAGGAGGAAAGTCTTTGGGATCTAGCAGGAGAGCAGATATTGGACAGGGAGAAGTCCTGTTGGGAATGGAGAAGCAATTGAAGAGGAAAACTCTTGACAATGCCAAGTCAGTGCAAGCAGCTGAAGATGCCATCACCTTCATACAGGGTCTCCAAAGAGTTGCAAAAGCACCCTTATCAGAGAAAAACCCCAACCAAACAAATGATATAGGAGTCTTTTTTGGAAATCACCAGAAGGGGATGGAAGCCAGCAAGTTTTCTCCTGTATCCTCTTAGCACCCGTGTCCCTTTGTTGCTCATATGAAGCTGGAGACAAACTTTGGGAGCCACTTGCTGGCTGGCCAAGCTGCAGCACCCCGAGCTGAGCTTTAATTAACAGAAAGTGGCAGCCGTTCTGCTCAGCGCAGCAATCTCAGACTTCAATTGCTGATTGAGGCAAGAGCCATTTCTCACCAGGTAGAGGAAATAAGGCTTGCATCAGAACATAAAAGATTGTTTTAATTAAATCTGGTATTTCTAAGCCTGCTGCTGGCTGCAACTGAACAGAGGAAGCAGCTGGAGTCAGTCAGAAAATTCCCAGAAAAAAAGGCAATTTTTGAACTTTGTAGGCTAGAACTGGAGCAGGATAGAGCTGAAATAAGGCTCTTCTTTTGTTCTTGGCCATGAGGGTTGGAGACATCAGGCTGGGCATTACAGAAATGCAGCTGCCTGTAGGGTGTCACAGAGGAGGAAAACCTCTTCTGCATGTAGGTCTGGGGGCTGTGTTTGCTCTCAGAACTGACCACGGCCTGGAGTGGCCTGATGAGACCAGCCCCCACCACTACCCATCACTCATCTTTTCACTGGGCACCCTAGTCCTTCTGACCCTTCTCTGGCTCGCCCCTAGCTCTGCAGTGGTCTTTGCAGGAACGTCAGTATCCAGGTGAGTTTCTATCTCAGCATTGTAAATGACTTGAAGTGCTCTACACCCAGCTCTGAGGCTTTTTTTCTTGCCCAGCAGCTGCATGTCAAGCCAGCTAATTTGGTCCCATAGCACAGCAGCAAACTGTAGTAGCCAACAAGCTCCAATCTCACTGAACCTGGTGAGGGCATCTGAAACCGACCTCAGCCTCAGCTCTCAGCTGCGTTTTCTACTTCTGTCATGATTTTTAAACCTTCAGCTGGAGAAGTAAATAGTTGCTGCCCATCCTGGACACAGCTGTCCTCCTCCAGAGCTGCAGTGACCAGCTCCTGGAGCAGAAGAACCAATCCAGGCAAAAGCACATTTTTAAGAGCATGTCAGCTCTGGGCTTTCCCTGCCTAACAAGGTGAAAATCAGAGCTCCCCAGATGCATTGCTGGCTCAGGAATCAAGCTGGATTTAGGCTTAGGCTTCACAAAACTGTCAGACAAGGGACAACCAGAGCCCAATAAACTCAGACCCAGTGTGATAGCAGGTCTCAGACAGGACCCATGAGGTGAACTCAATGAACACACATGCTTTTCTGTACCCACAGGCCACTTCCCACCCACGCACCTAAACAGGGTGAACAAATCTCTCAGTGGGTTTGCTCAAGCGCTGCTCTGTGTCGAAGTGTAGCTCCTGCTTTCCATCTCTTTTGCTGTTTTTTTTTTTGACCAGCCAAGAAGCCTCTCCAAGAGCTCCAGGCCAGCTGTGCCTGTGCAAGGGCTGGGTGATGTGACCAGGGCACTGGATTGTATCTGGGAAAATGGTCTCAGTAGGAGCCCTTCTGAGCCCTTTGGAGGTGACCAGGGGCTCCAGCATTCTTACCTAGAATAAACATAATTGAGAAGAGACATAAAAATATACCTGTATCCACAGACTGAAATACACTTACACACCACATCTCTGGAGTTTCAAATGTTGTGTTTGCCCAGAATGCTGTTTCAGTAAAACCAGAACTATTTTCAGAGCAGAGTCAGTCACAAAAAACCCTCTTTCCCAGCTCAGAAATTTCTAGGGGCAAAAGTAACAACGGCTATTAAAGTGAAACTCTTTGCCAAGGTATTTTCAAACCAGAGAGCTGCAGATGAATCCGAATGGACCTGTCTCTAAATTGGAGTAAATTTAGACAAACAAACAAATAAATTGAGACTAGCTTGAAACTACTTGAAATGATCAAATCAATCTACACCAATTCCCTTCTTTCCGACCTGGAAGTATCAGCTTGCAAGAAGACAAAAGATCTCACATTTTTGTCTCAGTACAAGACAGGAAACATTTCTGAAAGCCCAAATATTTCCATAAATCAAAACTTTGAAAAAAGTGTCTCACAGTGCTTCTGAAGTGTCTCTTGTCAATGGATGATATAAAAAACTTCACTTGATTGAGCAGAGGGACCAAGATGTTTTTGTGGTGCATCAGTGAGGTTTGTCAGCTCTCTGGGTCCCATTGGTGGCTGGCATGAGCCGATTTAAACTGCATATGCAAATCCTAATTAATTAGCAGTTAGGAATGGCAGCATGTCAGATTGCAAGGCCTGGCACCGAAAGGCGTAGACTCTGGCCATGTACTTTCAGAGTGTCAGCCTGTAAGCAGGGCATGTAGTTAATGCCTTTGTGACAGGGAGGAACCACTAAGCCATGGGCTTTGGAAGTATCCAGCTTTGATGGCAATGTGTTCAGGAAGATCTGCCATGAACTGCCCTGTGTGGGAGGGGAAGGGGCATGTGGCATTGTGGGTTTTTATCTCTCCTTGCAGGCCAGGTCTGCATTCGTGTTTCTGTTTCTGAGCCAGATGACCTCTGGGATGGCCCAGGGACAGCAGGTGGTCCTCCCAGCTTGCAGCGGCAGAGATCTGTCTCTCTGGAGGTCTCAGCCAAAATCTGAGCCCAGCTCCCATCTGTGCCATTGCTAAGACTAGCCCAATCCATGCCAACAGAGCGATATGGCTGAAGTCAAACTGCCCTGCAGATCTTCCGGGCTGGGGCCTCTGGGTGTTCACGCAGATGTGGGCACCAGGACAGAGCACCTGACAGCTGCACCAAGGCTGTGGTGGTACAACACTTTGGTGGGTATGAACAGGGCAGAGCACATATCCTACGCAGCCTCCTTGCCTCATGGGAAGAAACATTCTGCTGCGATGCTGCAGGCACTGCCCACATCCAGCTGTTCTGCAGCTGGGGCCAGTTTCATGGCTCTGCTGTTTCCAGCATCCCAGTATGTGTAGAAAGCACCACACAGAGGAGATGGGACAACAGGGCAGCCAGGGACTGGATACCCTTGGGAAAGCCACATCTGCTGGAAGCCCTTCCAAGGATTTCTCTCTAAGCTTATGGCTCATGTCCTGCATCCTCCTGCTGCCATTACTTGGTTGGACCAAGTAATTTATTTCCTATGCAGCCTGAAAATACACATTTCAAACCATTTGTTTTGAGGAGCTCTAAATATTTTCCAATGCATTTTCCAGAAGAGATGCAGATTTCTGGAGCATTACAGCCCACTGACCATTGCCTTGTTCTCCTCTGTGGACTCCACAAGCTGCCCATATATCTCCCGAATCTCCAGGGCAACATGGTGAAAAATACCAAGCTGTATTTCTCCATGAAATCTTTGAAGTGTAAGACTACAGCTTTGAGCCAGATGACAAGAATGGCTGTTGGTGTGCACCCTCACTTAAAGCCTTCAGCAGCAAAATGGGCCTAGGAACAATGGTGAGAGCCAGCCATGGTACATTAGAGACCCCCACAGGGATATTATTGTGCTGCTGTGATTTTAATATCCTTAGGCAGGAGATAACCCATCTCCACAGATAAAAAACAGGAACCCAACATGAAAAATGCAGCCATTACCCAACTAGATACAGTTTCCTCAGCTCTGTGAAGCTCTGAGTAGAGGTAAATGCACACAGGATTGAAATTTCAGTCTGCTTCAACTTTCTCCTGGGGCCAGAGCTATGTGGAGAGAAAGAAAAAGATTTACTTCTTTCACAATAAGCTTAACACTCTTTACATATCACTAGGTGCCTGGTGCCGCATGCTGACCAGGTCTAGGCATTTCATCGAATTTCATCTCATTTTGTTAGAGCTTTAATCACGTTAATGACAGCCCTAATGTTTTGGGATGGCTGTGGATCAGCAGCAGAGCTCTGAGGATTTTACTGCAAAGAGGAGGATGCCAGGAGTCAGACACCTCTCTCAAGTGTCCTGGTGTTCCCTCTGCTCTGCACCAACGTGTTGGGAGCATCTCCTGCAGAGATGGAGAGGTGGAATGTGTTGGAAATCATCTTCTCTGCTGTCTCCTGCCACATTTTCTGATCTGGCTCTGCGTGCCAATCAGGACCTTGCAGAAGGCTCCTTTGGGAGTTCACACCTTGAGTGAGACTTGCAAAAAAAGATTGTGAAAATAAAGGCAGTTTAATCTGGAGCAGAGGGCAGACAAGAGGGGAGACAAGAAGGGTCTCCAGCCACATAAAAGGGAGCTGCAAAGAGGGCTGGAATAGGCAGAGCTTAACTCCACTGGGCACAGGCAAAAACAATTGCAGGCACTCAGCAGGGAAGGTTTAAGTAAGACTAGGCGATATTTTCCGATGATACAGCAGCATAGCACAGCAATCAGTTGCTGGAAGGAGGTGTTAAAACACCATCAGGTGTTGTAAAGCAGCAGTTAGTCCCATGCCTGGCTGGGAAGTGCTGGCCTCAGCTCAGGACAGGAGCATGGGGTTCCTGGCTGCCTGCAATCACACCCAGCACGATTAGCTCCACGAAGTAACACGTGCCTGAAATGCACAGCAGAGACAACCCCGTTAGCCCTGCTTTGGCACCCTGGTTCAGAGCAGGCAGGGAGCAGGTGATGTTGTGTCTGCAGTGGCATCCTACAAACCCTGTTAATCACATTGAAATAATCAAGCCTGCCGAGTCAAATGCATTAAGTGCTAATTACAGGCATCACTAACCCTGCAGGCACTTTAGGTCCCCATCACCAATCTCAGCCCAAAGGCAGGGAGTCTGGCACCATGAAAGTAATGTGACAGCCCTGAGCATGATGTGCTGACCTCCCCACCCCTTTGCTGACACCCCTCTTCTTCCTAGCTCGAGGGCACTCACACTCTCCCTGAGCCATGTACAATGAACTAAATGAAGGATGCGCTAATACTGATGAATTAGCCTCCCCCTTGGCTTCTTCCATGACCTTGGGCAACTTCATCCTCCCTAGTAGGGAGGATGGTACTTGGCCAGAGCCTGGCACAGGGCTGGGGCAAGGCTGAAAGCCAGACCTGCAGTGCTCTGACCTGACATGGCATAGCATGACCATGTGGTAAAAATGCATGAAAAGCTTGAATCCTGCTGGCATTTCTCTTCTGCCTGCCCGTTTCAGCTCTGCTCATTTCCTCCCAGGACTCAGCACTGCAGCAGATGCGGAACAATCTCAAAATGACAGGACAGTTAAAGATTGGATTGTCTAATAAGATGAGAAGAAATGCTGAAAATCAGACTTGTGAGCTGCACGAAGCACCCCCTGAAATGCAAAGAGCTCTCTGTAAGGAGAAGAAAATCACTGTCATTTTTTCCCCACGGTCTCAGTTCTGCAGTGGTTTCCTTCTCAATCTTGAGTTTTCTCTAAGGAGATGATGGGCTAACCTGGCACACAAAACTGGGAGCACAAAACCAGGAATATGAAGTTGTCCATCAAAGTAGGAACTGTGCCTGTGTGTCTCATCACCACATCAAGACACCCAACTCCTGGGCAGCCTCTGACCCCATCTCACAAATCACATTCACCACATAGACTTCCTTTCAGCCAACGTGCCTCAAAATGTTTATTTAATTATCTGATATTAATCTCTTTGTGAATTGTTAATTACTATGGTCTTTTTGCATTTTTACTAAATAAACGTTCAGACAGCATCACTCTGCCACAATACTTGCCAGGGATTTTACTGAATAGTGGCTGTGTGTCTTCTTTTCAAAATGAATTTTATCCTTTACATTAACTTGGCTTTACAGACAAAGATTTAACCATGGAATAAATTAACCTATTAGCCTGAAATAATCCAGTGGCCAAAACAGGCCAAATTTCATGGATGGTTTCCCACCTATCTTCTTCTGGCAGAAATTACAATCAAGAAAGTGGGTATTTTATCAGTAACCAGACTGGGGATCTCACCTCATGTACCCCAGCTTTAACCTAACCAAGTTCGTGATTCTGTGAAAATTGGTCCCATGTTTCTTCAGCAAAATCTTTCTGATTGAAAACCAAATCATTTTCACCAGAATAAGAACAACCAGAAGCAAAACACTCCAGGCCAGTCAAAAAGGGTTGGCCTGCAGTACGGCAGTAGGTTATGACAAGGAATTTCTAAGCCTCACTTGCCTCTCTTTGTGTGCAAGACGTGCAGTCAGATCCATCACGAGTGATGCAGTTTATCCTCTCCTGCAGGTCACATACCCAAATGTGTGAGGAGAATCCCCTGACCGAGACCATCTCCTAAGACATTTTTGTGTTTCTTGCCAATGCAGCCCTATGGACATTTGCAGCATTTCTCCTCTTTTACATTCAGCTCTAAAGCATGCTGTTTGTTTGCAGGCTGGCAAGGGCAGGAACTCAGCCTATGGTCAGCCAGCTCCCATTCCAGCCTCCAGCCAAGGCTCCATACCAATTGCTCTGCACAGGCTTTTATGGTTCTTTCAGCTGCACTCAGCTTTGATTGTGCCTGATCAAAATGCACATGGCCAGCTTTGATAATCACCGATGATCAGGAGCTTTTAGGAGGCAAGTGACAGGGCCAGTGCTAGCTTGATGGATTGGGTTATTAGGAGCAGCTGTTTTCCTCTTTCGCTTGCTTTTAAAAGGGAAGTGTGCCCCTACCCTTTTCTCCTCTGGGAATATGTGGGATGGTCTTTTTGGGTCCCTGGCTATTGCACCCCTTAAAAGCATAAGGGTATTGGTGGGTATGAGGCGGTCGGTTGGCATAGTTCTGTGTCCTGGCTAGCGTGCACAGCAGTGGCTTTGAATAGTAATTTCTGCACAAACCTGCTGCCAGCTTGGGTGGAGCTTGAACAGCTTTCCTGGCTGCAAGTGGAGCATGTTTATCATCACAACCCCACACGGTGAGAATAGAGGTACAGAGGGATTACAGGCAGTTTACAATGCAGTATTGATACTTCTCTGCTGCCTTCGTTGGATGGGCTGAAGGCATGAAGTGCTGCTCTGTAGTGGCCCAGCTGTGAGCACTACCTGAGAACTGGAAAGCGTGGGGGGCTACCTGTGTCACAGCAGCCCCCACCCTGCTTGGTGCAACCTTGATGGAATGCTGTGCCTCATTACCCTCCTTGCTCAAGGAAGAACTGTAGTTATCCAGATGAGGCGTCAACCCCTCAAGGACAGAGAACTGTTTGTAATTAGCACCCACCAATGTAAAAGGGTCTAAGCACGGTGGCTGTAAATACCCCATTGCCCTGGAGGAATGGAGTTGCAGCCAGCAATTAGTGAGTTTCACATCTTAGTATGTGTTTGCAGTCCATCCCATGCTGCCTTTCCATGGCCTCCTTGGTATCTCAGAGCTGTTATACAGCCCCAGAAACACTGCCAGCGCAACTGTCCTCAGTGTTGTAGAATCTCTTCAACAGAGCCAGAAGCACCTGTCGCTAAAAGCTTTGTCTTGGGACAGGACCTGCTGCTCTGAGGGGAACAGCCTGTGTGTCTCCAGCCATCAGTGGCCTCTCCAGAGCATGTTCCCACCCTACAGAAAAGAGCCAGGGACTTGCTGCAGCAGCTGAATCTGGGAAAGGATGATGCAAAACAGCTTCCAGACCCTGCTGGAATGTAAAAGCCCAGGGAAAAGCCAGATAAGGAAAAGTGAAACTGTGTTTAGAAGAACCCGTCAGAGATGTTACATATCTTGCTCTGCCTGTAGGGATTCAGCAGACCTGGACACAGGTAAACTGAACCACTTTATACAGGCACAATAGGTGTTTCTGATGTTGTAGGACTGAATGCATCCTTGGAGAGTTTTATACTTAGCTGTCCCACTGGTCCCTGCGGATGTGTGTACAGACAAGGTTAACCACAGGGCCTAAGTGTCTGCCTCCCTGAGCACACCTTGCTCAGCCCCTCCTGCTCTACTGGGACACCATCAGCTTAGGAATTAATTATAAATGTGAGCTGGAAAAAAAAATCATTTTTTTAATAAAAAAAATTTGCAAGGCAGGGTAGGGGGAAGAGAGGGAAAATTTGCCAGAGCCATACATTAAAAACAAATTATACTCAGCAGGCAGGTGAGCCAAGGCCTGACAGGCAATTGGGAAGGCAGCGTGCAGGCAGTAATTGAAAAAAAGTGAGACGCAAGTGAACCGCTTAATGCACCGGCACAATAGCTCCCAACACACGCATGCGATCATGAAGTTAACAGCTGGCAGCAGTGGCCACAGGAGCTGCCCTGCACTGTCCTGAGGGCCCTACTGCCTTCTGGCCACTGGGCTGGGGTCTGCATGCTCGGAACTGAGGCAGGTGCCCCAGCGGCCGTTCCTCACTGTGTTCCTCTCTTGACCGTGACAAAACTTAGGTCACTCCCAGGGTTTGCTGAGAGCCTGCAAGTAAATGCCAGGGCTCCCTTTATAGCCCAAATTATGGGTTTTTGCAGAGTGTAAGCGTTAAACACCTGCTGCAGGAGGGATACTGTTTTCCTTTTGCAGTCAGCTGCTTCTCTTTCCACCTCCCACCCTGGGGAAAGCCCACCATCAGGCAATGGCCAGGGAGGACTTTATCCCTAGAGAGACTTTATACACTGTGTTGCCCCCTGCCACCTGGGGGCTGAGGACAGGCTCGGACCAAGGCTTTCCCTAAGCTAACAACCCTAGCTAGCAGCTGAACTAGATGTCTGCAAACACGTAGTCCCTTTCCTGGGCTGTCAGAGATGGGAAGCACCCCTTCTCTAAAGTCACAGGTTTCCTTAGTGTGTGAGCTAATGAAGTGTCACAAGGACATTCCTCATGCCAGAGTCACTCTCTGCAAGCAGAACAACAGCCTTGCCTGCTGCAGGGAGGGCAGAGCTCTTGCTGTGGAGTTAAGTTGGTGCCGGCTTCTATGATTGGCTGTTCCTTAGGGGGACTGGAGATATAGAAGAGACTTTTGGTCTCCTCCTCCTCAGTTCCTAATCTCCAGGCAACCTTGAGAAACAAGGAAGGAGTGGGGATGGAGTAGGTTCTGACTGTGTTTGCTGTCTTGCTTCTTCAGTTGGGTCATGTCTACAACATTAACAATCGGCATCCAGTCAAGACCTGAATTTATACCACTGTCTGCAGAGCATCTGCATCACAGGGAGTGTGGCAGCTCCTCCACTTAACACCTAGTCTTGCCTATTCCCTATCTTAACTCCTTTCTCCAGGACTTTTGTCCACTGTACATGTTATGTTTAACTCCAGCCACTGCTGGTAATCGCTTCCTTAACCCCATTTCCACCACCTCCCATTGCTCTCCGCCCTGTGGTTTCCCTGCAATCATTCCACATCTCCTTTATGTTTTGGGCTCTGTTGCTTTGATTGCTTCACATTCAATGGGTCATCAAAGTTCAGGGCTCATTTATGAGACTTGCTGTACGTGCAGAGATCATCCCCACCCTGAGATCCTACAGTTGGCTCAACAAGGTTTGTCTTGGGGTGGGAGGGAGCAGAGACTCAGAGAGAGATGTTAACTTGCCCTGTGTCGCACGGAGGACCCTATGTGAGGAGCAGTCCCAGCCTGGGTGTGACTACGGCCCCATGTTAAGCATGTGGAATGTTAAAAACAAGACAAACTAAGTGCAGCTGGCATAAAATCCATGCAGTACATTGAACTGTAATGATCCTGACAATAAAGCAACCCAATAAATATTATGAAATGAAAACAGCCCTCCGGGAGCGTTTTCTATCGATTGCTGAGAGCTGGCATTTGTGCAGCAGATTACTTTTGAGACAGGTTTGCTCTGCCTTTTTTTCTTTCCCTTTTAAATGCAGAATGAAAAGAATACGCTGGAGTGCCTGTGGAGGAAGACTCCCTCCCCCTTGCACTTGGGCGCTGTCAGAAAGGCAGAAAAAGAAGTGAGTGAGCTAGGAAAGGCTGTGCAGCAAGGGGCAGAGGAGTGTGGGGATGTAACTCCTGTCCTTGCAAGCAGTGGCAGTTCTGCTGGTGTCCATCTGTCCCAGCCTGCAGAGTTGGAAATCCCTTCCCCCCCATCAAAATATTCATATTTCGTGGTTGATGCATGATATGGGTCTTCTGCCTCGTACTGGGGCGAGGGGAGGTGGCTGGTGTGTGGGGCTGAGCAATGGGATCTGGAGTGGGTTTATCTATGCTGGAAGGGACTTGTCAGGGTGGGAGGAGGATGCTTGCCATTGGCATCTCGCAAAGCTACAGCTCCAACTTTCCTGCTTCCCTATACTTTACTTAAGCATGGGTGACTATGAGTGCTCCTTGGCCAGCCTAGGACATGGACCAGCTCTCAACTGGGTCCTCTTGGGTTGGTGCTGTGAAGACAGGAGTGATAATGTACTGTGGGTCACTGTTTGGTCTTTGCCTGCCCTGGCTCTTGTCATGTTCACACTGCACCACCACCCCTACTAGCTGGATTTTCCATTTTCTCTGTCCTCATTTTCTCTTGTTGCCCCGCAGTATACCCAGCTGAGCGAGGCCTCCTCTCCCTGATGAGGGTCATCCCAATCTGATGATCTGATGCTATGTGGGCAGAGGGTATGAGCTGGGGACAGCACAGAGCAGGGAGGTCCCTGGCTCCCACTCCCTGGCCAGTGCCGACCATGCACCTGAGCAGCTAGGGCAACAAAGCCATGCTCTGTCCTCCCTCACATAGAACCCTGTCCTTCAGGGAATGTACTCTCCTTGGTTTCACTGCCTCCTGCCTTGCTGCATCTTGAATCTTCTCCACCTGCTCAATTAAACCTGTTCCCAGTGAGAGCCTTTCTGCTGCTGTTAATTACAGAACTCCAGCCTGTGAGAAAACTAGTCCCAACCTGTGGTTTCTAACAGGGATGAGCAAACTCACAGGACATGAGAAGGAGTGAAGGAGTTATTCATTAATTTGAGACATGAATCAAGTGGGCAAGGTGTTTTTCCGGTGTGAGTAGAGTCCATTGGATGATGTTAGGCACAGACAGGTTTCAAGGTAAAAAAAGTAGTCCTTCTAGCAAGAAGCAGTGGGTGTTCAGCATTTTTGTCACAGTTGTTAAGAGTTTACTCGGACTGCAGAGAAGATTGGACAACTTCATAGAAAATAGAGGTTCATAGTTGCACCGGAATTACATCTTGCTCAGGAAGGCCATTATCTGAGTGTCTGCTACAACTTCAGAAAACATCCCAACACTGGCAAAAGAAGGCGAGTATCAGTAAACCACTGTGCTGAGCAGAACTACTCTAGAGCACAAACTGTTGTACCACCTCTCAGCTGGTCCTTCTTCCTCTCTGCCTTCGCCCGCCACCATTTTCGCAAAATCTTCTCTTCTACAGACTTGAGGCAGAGCACCAAGCACTCAGACTCATTGCTCAGACACTGCTGGCATGTTCGCCATGAATAGCTGTGTGTTAAAAGAAATACATTTAAAAGCTACTGAAAAATAGCAAGAGATGTCCTAGAGCGTGTGTTATCTCATCAAGTGCACCCAGACTGAGATCGGCTCTTTCACCAGCCTTGTTTTGATGAACAGCAGCTGATTGCGATTTACAAAGCAACTTCTCCAGACCTCTGGGTTCTTTTAGATTTATCTTTTTTTCTGGTTGTTGTTTTTTTTTTTATTTATTTCAGAGAGCTCTTTTTTTCAAACAGCTTCAGTAGGAACGAAAAAGGAAAAAGGAATAATAGTTATCCTTCACTGGGGAGAGAGGATAAAACAGCTCCATTTATTGTGGGCATTTCTTACACCAATGTTACGACCGACTGCTGGGTGCATGACAAGAATGGGCTCGACTCTACTCTCAGATATTTGCCAGAATAAATTTGAAGTATCTGTGCTGCATTCAATAGTTATTACGCTGGATTTTTATCAGTGTGAATGATAGCAATTGAAGGTTTTTTCAAGGCATTTTAAAAAAACATTCCTGCTGGCTAAAGAGATATACTTCTTTGCTAACTGGAAATAATCATATGCATTTTGATATCAGCATCTGCTAAATAAGTCCAGGACTGTGTACTAATGAGGACGCTGCAAGAACTTCCGAGGACAGGCTCAGAATTTGAAGTGATGGGGATGGATTGAAGCGACTGTCTGGAATCAGCCAGACAAAATTTAGTACAGAGAGCACAGGATGCCACATTTGAGATGGATAAATGAATGCATGAATGCGTAGACAGGAGAGCCTGGAGAGGCAGCGGAATGGCAGGAAAGGATCAAAGGGTTGAGACGGATCACTAACTTAGCATGAGTCAATAGTGTGATGGTTTAGCAAAAAGGGCAGCTCACCTCCTGGGATGCATTAATGTTGGGTATTGGATGTGAGCCATGGAAAGCTGCAGTTCTGCTTTGTCTGAGCCGTGTCCGGCTCTGGGCACTGCAGCTGAGGACCCCTGCAGACGAAATGGTGAACAGCGGTATGTCTGGACTGAGAGAGGTGGAAGTGGGCCACAGATCTACGTTTCCTTCCTGTGACAACATTTGTTTTTCGTAAGGAGAAAATGAAGGGCATTGGTTTCTAAAGGGCTCAGCCCACTTCTGAAAATGGAACTCAGGCTGCTCTGAGTTTGACTGTACGGGACAATGTCCCTCACTTCTTGATGTCCCTCAGGTTCGTCTCTCAGCTCCGTACCTGGTATCGTTTGGGGATGTCTTATGATGGAGAGCAAACTATCTTCACCCTCGTTTTTTTGCAGGGTATCTCTATTTCCACTTGCATTCCTTGGAAGCCAAATGAGAAATGATTGGCTTCTCAACAGGGAGCCTGGCTTCAATGTTCATGCTCTGGGACTTCCCTCTGCTTTATTCCCTTTAAAAACTAAGCAAGTAGTAAGAGGGACTTCTAGACTGAGAACATGGGTTGTTTTTGACACTGTAAGTCTGAGCAATGTTTGGGAAAAGGGTAACCCCAGCAGTAGGCACCAACTCTCTCCTACTGCCCCTGAGACCTGTGTTCATGATCCCAAGGACAAACAGCAATAAAACAGAAAACAGCTATTCATATAGGAAAGTGGAACTGCTTTGGGGATGATCCTTTTCCACCAGGGAGCAACTGCCTCCTCTGTTGCATAAAAACCTGTGAAGTTGCTGGGAGGCTGCACAAACGGTTCATTATCCACTGCTTGACAATAGCAAGAAGCAGACATCTCCGCACTGACTCCTTCCTCTTTGCAATGCACTGTGCATACTGGCTTCTGGGTGACATTAGCGTTTAGGCAGGTGTGTGTACACCAGAGGAATACAGGAACACTGAGCATATCCCAGAGTGGCAATATAGATTAAGCTCTTCTTTCAGTGATATTAGGACAAACCTGCAGGAGGTCTCTTGAAATCAGAGGGGCAGATTATCTTGATAATAAAAGCAATCAGAATCTGTCCTGCCCAAGATATTTAAATGACACCACTGACTGCATGATTTTCAGGGATGTGTTGTCAGGGATGTGACTGAGACTGGTATGGGCAGGGTTTTTTTGCAAGGTTTGTGGCAGTGTCTGAGGATCTGGCTCTGCAGAAGGAGGCAGGATGAGCAGGATGTCCTGAGCCCCTGCTCACCCTGGACCAATGGTGCCTCTGAGTTGGATGGGCAAGGAAACACAGGGGCAGGACAGTACGAGATTGCATGCTTGCCCTGGGAAAAGAGCAGCCTAGAGCATGATTTGTCTCCACCAGCAGTGGCTAAAATAAGTAGGCTGAGCCATCTCCCCAGAGGTCTTCATTGCCCCTTCCCTTAGTTGTGTCCATCTCACCACTCATGCATGGAGGGCTGCACAGCAGCCTAGGAACAAATCTGCACCTCTTTCTGGCCCTGACAAAGCCTCCATTACCTCTCTTTCTCCTTGCCCATGTCCTGACACTATCTCAGGCCTCCTGGGCATGCCTCTGGCTGGCAGACAAACCTGCCCTCACCCAGATACCTGTGTCATGCTTGGTATGCTGCATACGGCACCTCACAATCCCTGTCCAGGTGGCAGCCAAGATGAGGGTCTTTAAGGAGCAGGGCCCTTCTCAGACAATTCAGGGGGCTCTCCTAACACTGTCTGGTATCCAGGGTGGTGCTCAGCTGCATGAGTTTGGGGCCTACTGAGGAAGCTGGCTGGGCTCCAGCAGTCCCAGTTTGCACCTGGCCATAGTTCTGTGCCAGCCCTCCTGTCCATGCCTTCAAAGCATTACGGGGATCAAAGCATCTCTGTGCCCTCCAGCATGACACCAGCCTTTGCCTTATCCGCAGGGTGCTGAATAATTCACTGTACTCTCTACGAGCTTGGTGACACCCCTTTGGTCCCCACTTCTGCAGGCATGTGATTTATCTGCCAGGTCCCCAGGATGCAGGCATGTGGTTTATCTGCCTCTCCAGCAGCATTTTGGGATTACCTAGGTTTTACTAGGATAATTGCCTGACTGGGTTGGGAACAGGGGGCTGGCATGGGGGTAACAGAGCCAATAAACCCTGACTAACCACTAACACCTGCCCTGTCCGCCAGCTCGAATCAAACAGGCTTACAGGGTGAAGAGCTCACTCGCCAACACACGATGGGAGTTAATAAAAATAAGCCCTTGCACAAACCAAAGCATTCAGGCTTCCACTGCTTAACAGGGTTTGCAAGCAGTGTCTGAAGTGCTCACGTTCAGACAAGACACGTCCTCTTCAGAAGGCTACACCTCCCGTTCAGCTTTGCCTTTTCATTCCTCCTGGCCTTTTATGTCTCTGTCTTTTTTTTCATGGAGGTTTAAAAATGGGGCCAGTGCTGGAGTATGCCGTGAAACGTTTTTAAGGAAAAGGGGACAGGACACTTTGTTCAGAATTTGAACAGTGATGCCTCTGGAATGCCTCATCCTTTCTGCCTGGGAGGGTCACGGGGGCTAATATCAGCCCCACGTGTTGCTGGAGGGGTGCACAGGCAAAACTGCTGCACACACACACACGCACAAAGGCAAGCACAGTACCTCATGAAAGTGTTGTATGCGGCCTCCCACATCAACCCATGCATGCAGAAGTTGTCACCTGTGTTCCCTGTCATGTAGCTGTTACTGACTGAATGCATTCCCAGAGCATCCCTTTGCACCCAAACACACAGCTCCAGCTTTTTACTGGAATGCTTTGCTGTGCTAATTGCATGCACACACATCACCTTTCTCACGCATTTCTTCAAACAACAGAAGAGCACATACAGAGACATAGGCTCCCATATGCGATTACCTAGGCACAACCATCCTCCTGAACTCTGCCTTGCAGACAGCTGCTGCTGTGCTCACTTCATCTCCATTACAGCCTCCTGCACAGCATCCTGTGCAGCCAGTATCATCCTGCACCCCATCTCCCACCTGCACACAGTCCCATGGACATACACGTGTCCAACCCACTGACTGTGATTTGCTCTCCAGCATCCCTACCTGCTGTGCAGCTGCTGTGAGAAATCACTGTTCAGTCCCTTATTAGTAAGGACAGTAAAACTGATCAGGAGCAGCAGCCACCACATGTCCTACCTTTGCAAACAGGAGGGCTGGGCAAGCCCTGAATGCTACATGCAGCCAGGTCTCCTGGAGGCCAGGACGCTGCTTTCATGGCTGAAATGAGAATTGCCACAGATCTGAGTTTCATTTTGTCTCATAGACTGCACACATGAGGTTGTCAAAGGCCTGGCTGGGAGGAAAGTGCGAGGCAGAGATAAGCCCCCTGTTTACTTACTAACAGAGATATGGCAGATCTTGCTCTTCTCTTCTGAAAATCAAACCTGGTGAATGCAAACATCCCGGGCTGCCTGAGGAAGGCAAACTCTGAGGCACAGGCTCCGATCCTGAGGATGCATCTAGGAATCTTACCGTGACTGGTTTGGCGTTCTAGGCACAGTATTTCCCCTGAATGACACCTCAAGCAACTTTCTCCAGCCACACCAGCTGGAGTTGCAACAGATCACTGATGTGGATTGCCAGTGCTCCTCCAAGACCCAGCAGCCCCCAAGGGTTGCTAATATTTCTGTCTCCTGCACTGGCATTCCTGATCCACCTTGTCTCTGTAGGGAGTCTTCTTTCCTTCCATCTCAGGTCTGCTGAAACATTTCAGCACCCCTGTCACCCTGCAGCTCCCCATCCCTCATGCTCCTGGGCACAGGAACTGAAGCAGGGATGGTGGAGTGTTGGACACCATGTGCTGCAAGGAGGGGAGCCTTACAACCAGGTGAAGCATAGACAGGGCTTCTAAGTGATCTGATTCTTGCTGCTTCCTTTTGTCCCCTGTTCGTCTCCCAGCAAAGGGACCCCTGACCTCCACACCGTGCTATTTATTAGCTGCTGCCTTTGATTCCCTGTATGAGGGATGCAGTCAGTTCCGCACCCAGGTTTGCTGGCAGACCATTTTTTGGGACTGTGTGTGCTTGTGGTTTGATCTCCTTTGCTTTGTGCCTCTGTGACCAAACAAATTGAGCTGTGCTGTGAGGAATTCCTCAAAATAAAGGAGGGAAGCATTGCCTGTGCAGATCAAGTCGCTCAGCTCGTGAACTGGCTATCTTCCAAGCAGCACTCAGCCAGTGCCATCACAACATGTCCATGGACCTCAAGAAAGATGGGGACCTGTTGTCTTTGGGACAGATGGTTCTAAAGGGAAGAAAATCAGTATGGAAAGAGAGACTGATTGAAGGACAAGGCATTGAAACCAGAGCTCCTGCCCCAACGCGAGGATAATATTCTTGACCCTGGGGCCACCCTGCACAAGATGTGCATGAGGCAGCATGACCTGATTGCCATGGTGGGGCCCTGGGCATAAAGTGAGGGTGCTATAATTCCCTTGGGGGTAGAGGGTCCTTTGTAGGGTCTGCTGTGGATGCCAAAACCAAGTCCCTGAGTTTCAAGGCACAGGGTCAGCAGCTGCCAGCTGGGATTGGCAAACTGAGCTGGGAGCTGGAAACAATGTGGTGTTGAGCCCCAGCCCCCCGCCCCTCCCCAGGCATGGGCAGTTAATGCCCCTCTGCTCCCTCTCTCCTGGGGAAAGCTGAGTCCTAAGGCCCTCAATGCTTTTCTGCCACTCAAGCCACAGTTCTGTTTTGGCTGGGACAGGCTGTTGGATGCCAAGCATGAGCACACACTGCAGCCAACTCCCTGAGTGCATCCTGGCAGGCTGGAGTGTTGCATGTGCCCACTCATGTGCCTGAGATGCCATTTTCCACAGTTTTGTGCATCTATAAGACAAGACAGGTGTTCTCCAGCAGCAGGGAGAGATTTACAACAGCTTATCTCTGTTTTCTAGACGTGCAAAGCAGCTTTGATGTGGTTTGGGCATTGTTTCTCCCAATGGCAAGCTGAGAAAGCAGAGTCAGGATGCCTGTGCTCCCCAGCTGCGATATGAAAACTCTGCTGATAGAGAGGGCTGGGCCCAGGAATCGCAAAAAGTTTTCTCAAAATTCCATCAATATAATCCTAGGAGGAAACTTGCTGGGCTCTAACATGAATGACCTTCAATCTGAACACATTCAGGGGTAGTTTAGCTCCAAAAAAGCCCTGGGGATGGCCTGATCCTGGTCCCAGGCACCATCTCCTGCCAGGAAAGACAAAGTGCCGTGACACCTCATTTGGTTGCAGCCATTTCTGAGGTGAAGCAGAGCGGATGCAGGGCAGCTGCAATAGCCATGGGAGGTCAGGCAGGAGAAGAAAGGCAGGGCAGGCAGAAGGAGGAAGAGGATGGAGGAGGAAAGCTGGGCTCCTTGGAGATGGGAGAGAATGCCAGGGGAGTGTTGATAAATGGAAAAGGCAATTAAGACACAAAAGAAAGTGAGACCTAAAAGGTAACTGACTAGAAACTTAGAATTATTCAGCTGCAGAAAACAGATCTAATGGCTTAAATGTGATGCGGTACCTGGCAGATCAGCACAAAGAGTATGTAAGGGGGAGTTTCCTTCAAAGTATCAGGTGCAGAGAGGAGCCTCAAGCCCTCAGGGGTCTCCAGAAACCACTTTCCTTCCTAGTCACGAGAGCTGGCTCCTTCCAGGCTCTTTCCAGTCTCCTACCTATGCCTTGGTTTCCTGCTGCAGCCCTCAGGTCTCTGGCTGCCAAACTGCTTCCCCCAAGGGGGGCTGGGTACATTTGTCCCCATGCTGCAGCCGATAGCTTCAGCACACAATAGCCAGGCTGTGCAGGGTTCCTTGCTTACAGGGCAAAATGCCTCCCCTGTGGTTTGTGGGGTTAGTTACTCCAGCCTTGTGCCATACCTCACTTCTTTCTGATTTTTTTTTTTTGATCTTTCTTCCATCTGCTGATATTGTTTGACATTCCAGTCTTGTCCTTTCTGGTATTTACAATTCCTCCCAGCTTGCCACTGGCCACGGATGAAGACGTAGCTTCTGCTGTCCACCAGCTGGGTCATCACCAAAAGCATTAGCAGTGTTTATTGCGCACACCATGAAATTGATGGCAAGGAATGACAAACACCTCTGCTGAGAGGGAGAGGTGATGGGGACCAGGGCTGTGGACACCAGGAGTGCAGGGAGCACGAACACTGGTGCGATACTGATGCTGAGGCTGAATCAGGCTCTGCAGGTAGCTGAGAAGATGAAAACTTGTGCAAAAGGGAAATGCAAAGGCGCACGCCTGGTCTAGACGAGCTGGTTCAGCCTCTTGCTGAAAGGCCCACTCTATAGAGGGCCGAGGAGAGAGGAGAGTTCTGCACTGAGGGCACAATGCAGCTGCAAGTTGAGGGGAACCTAAACCGTGTCCAGGGAATTGTAAACAGAAAAGACACAGTCACAGAGGGTGGGAGAACAAATAGTCTGGCCAACCCACCCCATCCTTCCTGCTGTCTTTGCCCCTGACAGCAGCCACTTTAAGGATGGGTATGAGGACAGCTTCTCCTCCTGTAAATATCACACAGTGCTGTAGGGGGCGGTGTCTTCCTACTCCCCCTCCCTTCCTTCCCCAGAATTTCTTGCCCAACACCTTGTTCCATTTCCCTTTTCATCAAGTCTGGGCTTCCAGCCGCTTGTGTCCCGAAGGCATGCTGAGAAATACTGCATATTATGGGATAAGAATAGTAAACATGGGTTTCTTGCTAGTTTTCCACTTGTTTTTATTCTATGAGCATCAGCTAAAGCCATAGGGATAGGGCATTTAATTAGAATATTTTCTTTCACCTGCTTTTAGGCTCTGTGGGGTCTTTTGAGGAGGATCCCATTCCAGTGAGATTCAGGAATGGCTTTACTTGGGAAGCAATGGGGGCACATTCCTACAGTGTCTTGACCCTGCCTAGCAAAGTTTCTGCCTTGGGGATACCATTCAGCAAGAGTGAGATGCCAAGTGGAGGACAAGGAAGTCGCAGATCCATCCCAGGGGTGTTTTTGGGCAGGACTTAAATCCTGGGACAGATCCTGCTGAGGTTCATCAGATCCCACAGGATTGTCTCTCTGAGACAATACTGCCACATAACTCTATCCCTCTTTAATATCATGTCCCTGATAAAAATGCCTATGATTTGTGCTCAATGCATTGCAGCATCTTTCCCTGAAGGGTTCTCAGGCTCTTTATGCACTCTAATTAATAATGATCTCCCGTACCATCACAGTAATTTATTTATTCAGCACCAAGGGGATGACATGTTGCTTTGCAGACAAAAACGCCCCACATCCCTTCAGCGGTGCTGGTGGAAGCTGGAAGTCTTGCTTTGAAACCAAAATCACAGCCCAGATTCTGAGCAAGGAGATCAGCTGGTGCTGAGACTGCAGCCAGGGGACTGATTCTGCAGCTGTGTGGGGTTGAACCCCTTTGCAACCTGATGCTCCGTCCCTGCTTTGCACAGGCTCAGGTGAGTCGTGCCAAGGCTTCCCCAGTGCTGTCATGGACTAATAGCTGGCGGAGAAAACAAGAAGTAATGGTTTTAAACTAAAGGAGGGTGCATTTAGACTGGATATAAGGAAGAGATTTTTTTACAATGAGGTTGGTGAAACACTAGAACAGGTTTCCCAGGGATGTAGTGGAGGCCCCATCCCTGGTAACATTCAAGGTCATGTTGGATGGGGCTTCGAGCAACCTCATCTAGTTAAAGATGTCCCTGCTTCTGCTGGGGGTTGGACTAGATGACCTGTAAAGTTCCCTTCCTACCCGAAGTATTTTATGATTCATGACTCTTGCCTGGTGCCTGCAGGGATCCAGGGCTGTGTGACCCAGCCTGTCTCCCAGCCAGAGTTGCTCACGTGCTTCCCACTTTTCGGATGGGTGGATCATAGCCTAAAAATCAGTTGAGGTTAATCCCACCACCAGTTTGCACAAGAAGTTGCCATCCATTCACTTGCCATATGCAAAAGCAGCAGCCATGCCTGGAAGGGGTGATGGACGCACATGCACCCCAGGGGTGGCCTGGCTCTTATGTGGGGCAAGTCCTGCTAAATGTACATTTGCTGCAACCCAGTTCCTGCATATCACCTCTCCTGTGGCTCTGGGAGAGGAGGGAAAGTTCTGCTTGAGTACCCACCAGGCTACAGAGCAGGCAGTGCCCCAAGGTGTTTAACCCCACCATGCCCCTGGCAGAGGTGATACTGCCCAGCTCCAGACTGGACACTGATGCAAAGCAGCATCTCAACTTTCCTGGGCTATTTGGAAACAGAGGGGTGGGATGAGGGCAGCCGATAAGCTGAGAGGTACAGGATGCCCAGTAAGATTTATTGTGTTGTGTTTTCAATTTGCACATCGACACAAGACAAAGAGATGAGGTTTCAGCACAGCAAGCTCAATTAATCAGAGCTTTGACAGTTGTGAACCTGGACATTATTAATCCCTGTTGCAGAGAGGCTGAGGAGTAATAATCATACTTTCCCCCAAAATAAAAAGAAATTATGTTCCTCTTGCTGCTCCCCCACAAGAACATTTCCTAATCACAGTCCCTAATACTATTAAACTAGTTGCAAAAATACTTCATCTCACCCGTTGTTTGTTAAATGGGAAACAAAAAACATAATTGTCAAATTCCTGGAATGTTCTTGTGGCTCAGAGATTCATAGGGAGAAGGGCACCCAAAGCCAGGTCCCCAGGTGGTGAGAGCTGAAACATTGTCCTGGGCGCTTACAGCCCCTTCTGGATGTGCAGTGTGACAAGAAGGCTGTGTGTTTGGGATTCATGGCAGGGAGCCATGGGATGGATCAATAATGTCTGTGAGTACACAGGCTTATGGAGGTTGTTTGTTCACCTGTGTGACTGGAGATGCTCGTGGATGAGCTCTCAGCCAGGTTCTAAATGAATGCTCCAGCCTTTGCTGGGGCAGGAGGTCTCCAACCATCAGAGCATGACTTACCATTCCTTATCTCCTCTTCTGGGGAAGATACCTGCAGTCTCCAGGAATGGGCCAGAAAGTATTTTTGAAGGGCTGGGGGAGGGTGATGTCCTCTCTCCCAGCTAGAACACTGCTTTCCATGGCCATGCCGCAAAGCTACCCAGCAGCCCACTGCTTTCCTGCACTGTGCTGTGCAGACACCACCCTGATCCATCTGCCTCCAGACAATGTCATCTTCCAAGCGGGAGACATTTAAACAGTGAAATGCCAAAGGAGCAGTGTGTTATTTAAAGGCAAAGATGGAATTACTGAAGTTCTCGGGAGAACAAGCACACAAATGAGGGAGGTTCACAGACAGGTTGTTTATCCTGCTCCTAAGTCCGCAGTGATGCCACGTGTTCTCTAGGAAGTGGATGTGCAAACACAAGGCTGAGCTGAGTGTCTCCGGCGGGGACGGGTTTGTTTGACAGTTTGCCATTAGAGCATCTGAAATACCTGACATTGCCTGCAGCCACTGGAAAGGTGACAAGCTGTGGTTCCTGCAATATTGTGCCTGGCTGAAGCCTCATTATAGTCATTAGTGGCAAAGGGAATATCAAGGGCTCCATTCACATCTACATTCAGCAGGTGGGAGATGCAGCTAGAGAGGAAAATAGCCAGGCAAAGGCGTTAGTGGTAGGGTAATTTCTTGGCTGAGGATTGAATCTGATCCTAAATCCTCTGCTTCTCCCTGCTTTCCCTGGGTCTCTTCCCACCATATTTAACCTCTCCACCCTTCCCTTCACCACTGGCAATAGGAGTTGATAAGGAAGGTGTGATGTGGGAGTGTGCTTTGGCAAGGAGCTGGAGGCATCTGTATACTGGTGATGATGCTTCAGTCTGCTGGGTGGTGCAGCAATGGGTGGAACAATGGATATTGGCATAATACTCCCAGCGCAAGTCAGAGTTCACTCACAGCTCCTAACGCCACAAGAAATGTCCATTTGCTTTTCTGATATGGGTGGTGAGTCTCCCACGGGGAATGGCTGGTAAAGATGTGGGATTTAAGATGTGGAACAGCCTGGCTGTGGCTGTACAATGTCCCAGGGGAAGGAGCACTAAGCCTCTCCCTGCTTGCCTCTTCTTCCTATGTTTCAGTGTTGGACACATTACAAAGCATTCTTCCATCACCCAGACTGAATCTTTGTTCTTCTGCATCTGTCAAGTGCCTTTGGTGCAGAGTAATGCTAAATAATGCTAATTTTATTCCAGTTGGCTTGCTTGTGCTTAAAAACACTGTTGCAGAGAAAGAAAAATGAACATCAGCTGGAAGTGTCATTTTTGACAGAGAAATGTTGGAGAAACGAGGCAGGGGCAGGATTGAAAATCTGAGGGGGGTTAGAGGCTGAGAAGGAAATGGTAGAAATGTTTCTGTGAGAGTGGGTGAGGAGACTGGATGTCTGGTCTCACATCCTCTACAACACCCAGCACTCAGCATCTCCCACTGAAGCAGCAAACCTTCTTGCTGGTCCTGGCGAAGTTTCTTGTGGTTGAAGGTTGTGGTTAGGCAACCCACAAAATCCAGCCATAAGATACCTAGAACAGCTGCATGGTGTGAACAGGAGGTCTCCTATAGGCTTTGCCTCTTTGTTCAGAGATGCTGAAGCACTTTCATGGGTTCCCTTTGCACCTCCAGCTTCTTGCAAATGGCAGATCGTTGGCCCTGGCAGCTTGCTGGCTTCACAACTGGCTTAAGGCACCACCCCTTCTACAAAAAAAAAACAAACCTCCAAGTGTTTCTTGTGGATGGACAGGTACTTCTGTTGTGTTGCTGTGGTACTGAGGCTACCCACGGAGGGAGAATGGCTGCCTGGGCAAACCACACTGGCTTTATACAGGAGGGAAGCAGTAAGCACCTCAAGACAGCAGCTTGATGGAAGAAAACAGTCATGCACAGGGCTGTCTGGAGACAAGCTGTGGTGAAACGAACCCTTGGCATCCACCCTGGTCCATGAGCCTAGGATTTCCTTCTGGTGGTTTTACCTTCATCTCCTGATCCCAAGCAGTGAAACAGGGCTATCCTCTCTTTCCTGGGCACCTCTAGATGATGGCGGAGAATTTCCGTATCAACTCTAGGTCAGCCCAGGGCGCTATTAAATTTGACCCTATTTTTTTTTTTTTTTAAGAGCTGAAATAAATAGAAGGGAAGGTAAAAACCTTTCCCCTCTGCCCTGCCATCCCTGCTGGAAGGTTAACACATCGTCCGTTTCCTGCCTGCGCAGATGGGACACGCCTGGAGTTTGTCAACTCAAATTCAAATTAACTCTCAATTGAAGTGGCTTCGTGTGGGGCCCCAAGGGCAGGTGGGGTGAACAGCAGCCACGGATGAGGGCGGGCAGGGAGAAAGGCAAGGGGCAGAGTGAAGCTGCCAGCTGGCCCTGGGGATTTTGCCCTGTAAATGTTGGGGTTTACAGGAGAAAGAGAAATGAAGGGAAAGAAAGCCAAAAGGAGGAGAGGAGAGGAGAGGAGAGGAGAGGAGAGGAGAGGAGAGGAGAGGAGAGGAGAGGAGAGGAGAGGAGAGGAGAGGAGAGGAGAGGAGAGGAGAGGAGAGGAGAGGAGAGGAGAGGAGAGGAGAGGAGAGGAGAGGAGAGGAGAGGAGAGGAGAGGAGAGGAGAGGAGAGGAGAGGAGAGGAGAGGAGAGGAGAGGAGAGGAGGGGAGAGGAGAGGAGGGGAGAGGAGAGGAGGGGAGGGGAGGGGAGGGGAGGGGAGGGGAGGGGAGGGGAGGGGAGGGGAGGGGAGGGGAGGGGAGGGGAGGGGAGGGGAGGGGAGGGGAGGGGAGGGGAGGGGAGGGGAGGGGAGGGGAGGGGAGGGGAGGGGAGGGGAGAGGAGAGGAGAGGAGAGGAGAGGAGAGGAGAGGAGAGGAGAGGAGAGGAGAGGAGAGGAGAGGAGAGGAGAGGAGAGGAGAGGAGAGGAGAGGAGAGGAGAGGAGAGGAGAGGAGAGGAGAGGAGAGGAGAGGAGAGGAGAGGAGAGGAGAGGAGAGGAGAGGAGAGGAGAGGAGAGGAGAGGAGAGGAGAGGAGAGGAGAGGAGAGGAGAAAGGGGGAGAAGGAGCTCTTATGAGGAGCTAATCTCACCTCCCATGTGCTCTAAAGCATTGAAATAGAAATGAGCAAACATAGGTGAAAAAAGTCCCCTGAATATTTGCTTATCTAGAAGAATGAATTTGCTTGGTCTGGGCTGTGCCGTCTCCTGTGTTTGCTTTCTGCAAATATCCAGCCCTTGGGTTTTACCTGTGCAGACCTTCAGGGAGAACCAGTCGCAGTCTTGTACACACAAATTAGTGCAGAGATGAAATGCGCTGCTTCCAAATGCTAGGCAGGGAGCAGGACCCAGCAAATCATCCTGAGCAGCCATCCTGCTACCAGAGGCTGCTGGGGAACAGCCTCACAGTGACATGTTTTTAGAAGAATCACAGATTTTAAAAACACGTTAAATAATTGTAGCTTACCATCTATATCTGAGGACATTGCCTTCCACTTCCAGACATGCCCTACACAGGAAAACAGGAAGACAGGTTTTCTTTGTGTGAAGTTTTGACTTTGCTTCTGCATGTGGGGGTATGAAAATTGATGTATGAGTGTGTTCTTGCGTACAGGTGTGTTTGGAGGGAGACACAGAGAACTCTGTGTGTTTGCAGGGTTTATATGTGTGGCTGTGACCTGGTACATGGTTTTATAAGGTCAGTAGGGTCGTTTGGTGCTCTGCAGGCTGCTGTAGAGGGAAACCTCTGCCCAGCTGTGGCCAGATGTGAGGGCCAGGTGATAAATACTTCTGCTCAGCCCTTCTGTTCTGCTCTTCCTGATTCTGTTTGCAGACTCCTAACCCTCCAAAATTCCTGTTCAGTTGACCCAGTCAGTCTCCTATTTCTATCCCAGCCAGCGGCTTCATGCAGATGTTGTACTGCAGTGGTGGGCAAAACAGCACCTGTTGTTCAGCCCTGCACAGCTGGCACTGTCCTGCTGGGATGAGGACATGGAACATAGTCTTGGTGACCCTAAAGACCTGTGCGGCCAGTGAGAAGCCTCCATCCCAGCAGTACTTCTCTCTGCTCCCCATATATGGAATCAGCTCAGATCTGGTTTGGTGGGTCAGAGCAAGCTGTCTTCAGGTAGGGTATTTCTGTCCTATACCAGGGGACATGAAGCTTTGCAGTCTTTTTTTCACTCACTGGTTTTGAGGTCTGTGAAAAAACCAAAAATATCTGGTCTGGATAGTGAGCCCTGCTGTGGTGGGGGATGCTGTGAGTACATCACAATGCGATAGGTGTGCTGCCTTGGAGCAGCCCTGTACTGCAATGCAAAGAGGATGCTAGGCAGCTTTGTGATCTCTCCCCAGAGCAAAGGGAGCCCACAGGGAATGGAGACCCTCACCTCTGGTATGGGACAACAAGCACGGCGTGTCTAGTGGGTGCCCAAGCTGCCTCTGAAGGATGTGTTGATGTGTGCCTGCTTACCCTGGTGGTGCAAAAAGCTAGGATCCCTGCTTCGCCTTATCAGTGTCAGCAGTAGTGTTATGGGGTCAGGATGACCTGTACCCACCTCCTGTGCTCCCCATCAAAGCCACAGGGTGATTTATTTCTTCAGCTCACCACCCCTTCACATTTCTGCAATTCTTCTATGTAAATCATGACACTGATTAATAACACTTAGCACTTTCCAGCTCCAAAGCACATTGCAAGTATCTCCTAATTAATCCTCGCAACAGCCTCACCAGAGAAGGCAATGTGCCACTGTCCTGACTTCCCAGGCTTGCAGCATTCTGGCGGACAGAGGTGGAAGTGTTCATATGCACATCATTAGCCCCACGCTGCTGCCGCTTAATGAGTTTCCTTGCAGCAGAAGGGAACATTGCACAGCACGGTTCGAAGCAGATGGAGTTTGTTTCCATGCCACTCTGAGAAGATTGAGAGTGGTGTAGTTCCTCAGCTTGCTGTCTCTTTGTGGGGCTCTTGGCCAGCAGCAGGAGGAGGGTGCCTGTGGGTGCTTTCCTTCCTTTGGTGCACGGGTCCTACAGGTCCCGTATGGATGCAGCCCAGTGGCTTCAGGGGACTCGTAGAGCCAACTCTACTTCTAACTCAGGAGCAATCTACAGGCAAGAAGTAGAAACCACATAGGCATGAACAGCAGTCAGGAAACAGTTAACAGCCTTCTCATGGAGACATGCTATGAATTGTCACCTCCTTGTAGATGCTGCAATGGCCTAACTCATGCATACTCTGGTATCTCTCTGAAGAGTGAGCCCTAGAAGGGGTTAAAATGAAGAATTTTGTGGCTGCAAGCTACGGGCATGAAAGAGATCATTTTTACCCAAAGCAATTTCCCTGATAGACCATTTTCACAACTCCTCTCTGCTATTAAGGCAGGTAATAGCGGCTGAATGTCAAGTTCTTACCTCCTTTCTTGGTCCTGCTTTTCCTCCTGCTCTATCTGCAGCCAAGTCATGAACTGTTGCTGGAGATGTCAAGTCCCAAGGTACATTACTTGGCCTCCTCACAGAGTGCAGCAGCAGAAGGCAGTGAGGTCAGCTCTGTAGGACACTGGCCTGAGTGCAGGTGTGCCTGGTGGCTTGTGGTAACTTCTACACTAAGCCTGTAAGATTTACACCTACAATTCTCACCCATGCAGGGCAGTTTAGAGCGGTGGGGGGGGGACCCAGCTGCCCTTCTGCCACCTCTCCTGCTGTGGTACATTGCTCCATGCACTGAGCCCTTTGCTGTGCACCTTTTCCTTGGCGGCCCTGGCTTTGCATTTCCCTCCAGCACTTCCCAAAGAGGTGTGGTGGCCTCCCTCTGCTCCTTGGCCTTTGCCCCTTGGGCTCATAAAAGAGGCTCACAGAGTGCCCTCTTGACTCTTGTAACACAGGAGCACGTCTTCAAAAAGCCAGGCCTTGGCAATATCCCCTGGGCCTGCTGCTGGCTTTCCTTCCCCTGCTCTCACAGCCCACCTCAGGAGAGCTGTAATTTTGGCAGGACCTGCAATATTTCCAGACTAGCCCCGTCTCATGTTTCCCCTGCCACTAGTTTGTCACTCCTTCCCACTGGCCCAATAGCCTCCCCAACCTCACCTGCTCTTGTTGCTGCCTGTTGCCCACTCTGCCAACCTTTCCAGGCAGAACTGGGTCTTCAGCTGGTGTAGATATGCGTGACAATGGATTCACAGGTACCCCCTTGTGCCCACACTGCCCTCCGCACACCCACATGCACACACACACATGAATGCAGAGACAGGTCCCTGCATACCCCTGCTGCTTCACGTTGTATGCAACCTGGGTGTCCGGAGGCTCTTCCCAATATTCCCAAAGGATTTCAAATGCTCTGGTGGCAGAACTGAAAATCATCTGCGTTTCTGGTCCCTCCAAGGGATGTGAAACTGGTCACAAGTACCATCACCATCAGACCCAGACCTATCCTGTGAGCAGGGACTTCGGCTTCATGATGGTTTGGATTCTCTGTGACCTCTGTGCTGCAGTGCCTCATCTCTGCCGCTGTCATCAAGGAGGCTTAGAGGCTGCTCCATGTGCAGAGTCTGTACGGGAGAGATAGATGCATCATGACTTGTGTCATTCTCTCTCTCTCACAAGAAAACTGACCAGAAGAATCACTGCAGCTCACTGCCCAGAGTGTGACTCAAACTACAGAGCATGCCCTCCCCGAGGGTCCTGTAGCATCCTTCTCTGTGCCACCCACAGCCACAGGTCAGGTGTCTTGTTGTTCAAAGCCTGCTGGATCCACTCCTGAATATCCTATCTTCCCTATCACTGCACGGGAATCAGGTTCCTGGGGCCTTTCCTGCCAGAGAAGGCCGTTTGAACTGTGAAGTGAGCAGGATCCTTTTCATCTCACCATATTTTTTGGAAGGTATTTGGCAGAAAGGAAAAGAGTTGCTTCCTCCTTGCACCCACTGGGTTCTGGGTGTCTGAGTAAACCTGCCTTTGTTTGGAGGATCTCAAAGGCTCAGTATTCATTAAACCCACCAGAGACTTTCCTGGCAATTAATTTTTAATGGGCTGAAAAATTCTCTGCCTAACCCTGCTTTCTTCAGAACAAGCCTCCAAAGCTGCTGCTCACCCTCTTGATGTTTCTAATCATTATCTCCTGCATTCCTTTAGCTGTTTTAGAAACCAAAGCCAGGGAAGAAATTGGAAAGTGTTATTATTTCATTTGGGTTAAACTGTATCGCTTCATGTTTCACTCCCCCTGGGCATGATCATCAGCATATCTGATCAGCAAACATCTGCCAAAGCCACCCGCTCACGCCTCCCGGGAAACTCAGGGAAGGAAAAAAAAGCAAGACAAAGTCACTGACGTCACCTCCCGCCTTTTGCTCTTTCCCCCATGAGTTTTATTTCTAAGGGACATTTGCATAGAAAGAGGATCTTTGTTTCTGAACGTTTTGCCAGCTCCTGCTGCCGATTCCCTCCATCTGGAAGCTTATAATCCTTTTCCCTGTGGTCTCTGAGGAAACTGGAGCTTCATACCAGTGTGGTCCCTGATGCTCCCAGTCCTATCCCATCAACAGAAGGTCCCGCAGCCTCATGCATTGACCATATCACCCTCAAAATCACCCAGCAAAAGGAGTTTGGGGCAGCAATCTGGGATACCTGAGGTGGAAGCAGGTGCTGGCACTGTGGTCTTCCCATGCCCTCTTGCCCATCCTGTGCCTCAGTTTCCCTGGGCAGAGCTACGCAGGTGCATATGAGCTTCAGAGAGCATTTGTGTGGATTAATTACCACCCATAAAACTCTTTTAACACGTGAAGAGTGACATTGATGCATAAACAACAAGAGTAATTTGTACAGTGCTCCGGGTGAATGAGGTGCTAAATTAGTAATACAGCCATAACAATACATCAAGTATTTCTGGCGCAGAGGGGAAGGCACCTATAGCACGTTGGGACCACCTCCTGGACAGCCTGGAAAGTCCCTGGACACCCAGCCACTTTCTCCCACTGCCTCTGCTGCCTGGCCTCCGACAGACCTGCTGAATTTATTGGTTAAAAAGGAGATCTTTACGACTCATCTGGTCAAAAGATGTCTGGGTTTTTTTTTGGTGGGCTTTTCCCGTTTTCCCAAATCATGTATGAATTTATTATTTTTTTTTTCTCAAGAAGAAAAAGGAGGAGAAAGGGACAGACTTTCAAAGAACACTCTTCGGTAAAAATATCCATTTATTCCATTAAAAAATAAGGCATTTTTATGTTTAGCTCTCTTCCAATGGAAATTTTTAAATAAAACAAAATATTCCCAGGGAAATAGTATCTTTTTCTCATTTGTTAAAAAGGCATATTTTTTTCCCTCCATCCCTACAAATAAGATTGAGATGAAAAACATCTTGTGGATTTGCAAGAGCTCTCAGTGTCATGTGGAGGAAGGGAAGCCACAAGAGCATCTTCCCTTGAAGAAATGAATGCTGTGGTAAGGGAGATAACTACCAGAATAAATCCTAAGAGATTGGGGGGGGTTGTTGGTGGGGTTTTTGTTTGTTTGTTTGCTTGTTTTTTAAATCTAGGGTCTCCAATGCAACCTCCTTTAAATCAGCATGAGCATGGACAGATTCTGTTGGCTGTGTGTCAGTGTATGTTGCATCAGCCAAAATACATGGAGTAAAACCTGCCCCTCAGTGTAGCTGTACCTCCTTGGGCTACACTGTCCAAACCCACCCCACTACCTCCAAAACTTGTGCTTTGCAAATCAGGAAAGATGCTCTGGCTCCTGGCATTTGCAAATATTACCTGGGAAGAAAGACCACTTCTGACCCTGACCCATGAGGAAGCCTCTAGAACAGGAGGCTCAGAAGAGAAAAAGCAATTCCTTTATAGGGTGTTATAATTGATTTGAAGTCATGGGAAGCAATTAATGTGGAGCCCCACAATATTGCTTCAAAACAGGGATAGATTTTCAAACTCCTAACAGATAGAAGCAAGAAAAGGGGTCCAGCGGAAATTGTGTTTTGAATGAATGAAGCTCCTCCTGTAGCCTTTGCAAGTGCAGCTGGTTTTCAGACAGATTTTTTTCTTCTTTCTGTTGAAAATGCCGAACTGTTGAAAGCAAAACAGCTTGTGAAAATGCGTGGATTGTGAGGAAATTTCATTCTCACAGAAAGAAAAGGGAGGAAGTGGTCAAAACATCAAAATGCTTGTGCATAATACACTGTAATGTATATAAAATAATCTAATAGTAATGGGTAATTAAAATCAGGACAAAACATTTTGATTTTATCCAACTGTGCTGAGATGAATGACTCAAAATGATTAAATTCCAGTTCACAGGGAAAACTCTGCCTTTGTTTTCTTCTGTTTTGGAACGAGGACTGTTTTGAAACACTGGACTCTTCTGAGGAGGAAACTCTGAATTTCCTCCCAGCAATAGCTGCTGGGGGACGTGGGCTGGTCTGATGGAGGAGGGGAATAGGGGTCCGCACCAGGGAGGTGGATGAGTCTTGGAGTGAATTTCTACTCTGGAAAACCAGGTGTAGTGCTGACCTACCCCACAGCAGAAATCCACAGAATCATAGACCAGTTGGAAAAGACCTTTGAGATCATCGAGTCCAACCGCACCCATCACCCGCTAAACCATGTCCCTCGAAAACTCTACCCGTTTTTTAAACACCTCCAGGGATGGTGACTCAGCCACCTCCCTGGGCAGCTGTTCCAGTGCCTGACCACCCTTTCACTAAAGAAATTTTTCCTAATATCCAGTCTGAAGCTCCCCTGGCGCATCTTGTGCCATTCCCTCTCATCTTATCACCTGTCACTTGAGAGAAGAGATCAACACTCGCTCTGCCACAGCCCCCTTTCAGGCAGCCATAAACAGCGATGAAGTCTCCCCTCAGACTCTGCTTCTCCAAACTAAACAACCCCAGGTCCCTCAGCTGTTCCTTAACGGATTTGTTCTCCAGCTCTTTCACCAGCCTTGTTTCCCTTCTCTGGACACCCTCCAACACCTCAATGTCCTTCTTGTACTGAGGGGCCCAGAACTGCACACAGTTCTCGAGGTGTGGCCTCATCAGCGCTGAATACAGGAGTACAATCACCTCCCTTGTCCTGCTGGCCACACTGTTTCTGGTACAGACCAAGATGCATTGTCCTTCTTGGCCACCTGGGCCACTGCTGGCTCATATTCAGCCGGTTGTCAACCAACACCCCCAGGTCCTTCTCCTCCAGGCAGCTCTCCAGCCACTCTTCCCCAAGCCTGTAACGCTGCATGGGGTTGTTGTGCCCCAAGTGCAGGACTTGGCACTTGGCCTTGTGGAAACTCATCCCGTTGGTCTCAGCCCATGGATCCAGCCTGTCCAGATCTCTCTGCAGAGCCTCCCTTCCTTCAAGCAGATCAACATTGCCACCCAGCTTGGTGTCATCTGCAAACTCGCTAAGGGTGCCCTCGATCCCTTCGTCTAGATTATTGATAGTATATTGAACAGGATCGGACCCAGCATGGAACCCTGGGGAACAACACTCATGACTGGTTTCTAACTGGATTGAAGTTCATTCCCCACCACTCTTTGGGCCCGGCCATCCAGACAGTTTTTTACCCCGCAGAGGGTGTGCCTGTCCAGGCCAATGGCAGCCAGTTTCTCCAGCAGGATACTGTGAGAAAGAGTGTCAAAGGCTTTGCAAAAGTTAAGGTACGCCACATCCACACTCTGGGAAAGGCTGATGAGCCACGGTGTGCTGGATCATAGGGACTACATTAATGGTGTGAAAACGTAACCTAGGACCTGTGTGAGCTGGCTGGGCTAGTGACATCTCAATGCACAGTGGTTCCCAGTGGGAAGCCATTTGGTTAAAAGCACATGTGCAGCTGAGGGGAGGGCAATACATGCCAGGGTCTTCTAACAGGGCAAAATTACCTCCTTCTTCTGCTTGTCTGAACACCTTCTCTGCTCCTGGGGTACTCTACTCTCTACTGTGCACAGCCTGTCACTCCTGTGGAGGTCACAGCTCTGGCTGATTACTGACCCACCCAACTCTTGTTTTTCAGGGGTTATTTTATGAGAGCAAAGACAATTTGCAGTGCTGGTGACAGAAGGAAGTTTAAATCCAGCCTCCTTTCTTATACGTTGCTGCCAAGTCACAAGTAAATCAGAGATACTGAATGACTGTCTTTCACTGAGCACAGCCAAGGGAAGACAGACATGCTTTTTTATGATGGATTACTCATTAATTAATTTTACATCTAAAGAAGTACCACTTTCTGTTTCCTCATTGCAGGTTTTTTTTTTCTCTGTTTGTTGTTTGAGAACATCAATGAATGGATTTAGGCAAATGGATTTCGAAGTGTCACTGTGAAATATAATCTTGAACCTTGCAAATGTGAATTTCACTTTGGTTGATTTTTTTTTTCTTTCCCCTCAACCCCGATTAAACTATTTGCCATCCTTGGTATAAATTCATGAATAGTTTTTGTTGCCTGAAAACTGCATTTTTTCCGCAGCAAACTCTTAATCTAAAAATCTGACTTAACACAGTTCTGTAAATAACTTCACCTGCCCTTGGGCTGACTGCTTTGAGGATGTGCTGCAACAGGTAGATCAAGAAGAGGGATGTGGACATGAAAACATTAATAATCAAGATCTGCTTCATGGACAGGGTGCAGGGAACTGCATCCATGCCTTCACTCATGCTGGCTGGGGATGTTTTGTTATTGCACGCTGGATGAGATGTGCAGGCCTGTTACTTGAGAAAAAGGCTTCTCCCACCTCTTTTAAGAACAATTTTGAGATTCTTGCATCCTAAAAGAACTCTTCAGCCACTGAAGAGAGGGCAGCCTTCTCTTCATGAGACAGCTGGAAATACTTGCAAACTCTCAAAATCACATCTTCATTTGCAGTAGCTAAATAATATAATTATTTAAGGGGTGAATTTTCCCTCTTTTAGAGGAAAGACGGGGTTTGGCTGGTAATCCCTTTGCTAGCTCTCTTATGACAAAATGCCTTCTTAAAAACTTCCTCCATCACTGTTTTCACTTACAGGGCCTGTTTGGATCACTTTTCTTCCAACAGTAAAAAGATGGGTTTTGCATGGCCACATTCAGAAGTTTCCAGACCTCCTGCACCTGAGCTGGGGATAATGAACTTCTCTTATTGCTGGTGATACAAATCTGTTTCTTTATTTCCCAGGGCAGAGTTTCTTTCCTGCTCCATCTCCAAAATATATGGTCCATGCATGATCCAGTGGGAGCCAGAGCCTCTCCAGGGCTTCCTGTGTAGCACGACAAGACTGCCCTGGAGAAAGCAGGACCTGAAGCAAGCCGATGGCAGCCCTCGGATGAAGGCAGGGCTGCTCCCAGCTCTGTCCCCCCTCTCCCAGCCTCCCCATGCCCTACTTGCACCTTGTGCTTCTCCCTGAGCAGCTGGCAGTGCCCACCCCTGGTGCCCCTTTGTTTGGCTCTCCTGTTACTTTTTATTGTTCTTCACATCCACTACAATTTATTTAGATCTGAATGTGATAAAGTCCACATACGAGCTTTTTTTAAAAGCCGCATATTTGTGGAAAGTAATACTTAGCCAGACTCATATTCCATCCTTAACACAAATCTAATCCAGATACAAGCCAAACAGCAGGACGACAAATGCTTTTAATACTTACTATGTTTCTAGCATCACAGCTTTAATTGAGGAGAGAAGATACCAACTTTTTTAATTGCTTTAGGATTTCCCATACCTGCTGCCTGGCCCACCCTGGGCTCCCCAGTCTCCATTTCCTCTTTCAGGGGTAAATCTGACCCTTAAAAACCCAGTCTTTCCTCCTGACTGCTCCAGACTGGCCTCTCTTAAGCCAGGTTGTTGAAGAAGATGAACTGTCTCGTCTTCATGAGAGTGTCTAAAGATGACCGGTGATTGAGGTGACCATGTTTTCAAAGAGGATTTAGTCTATTAATTGAATTTAGTCTATTAATTAATTTTGATTTGATCTATTAATTTTTCAAGCTTCGTTCTGATAATCTCTTTGTTATCCCCTTTGTTCTCTCCAAAGGTTTCTTTTTACATCTGTCTACCAAGCAGTGACGATGTTTCTGGGCTAAGAAGTGCAAATGCAATTTATGATTCCAAACAATTCTTTGTGGAGCTCGTAAACCAATGCTAATCCATGGAGATGATTACACAAAGCCACTCTGCTTCAGCAGGGGGTTAGAAGGGCACTGACGGACAGGCAGCTCCTGGCTTTTGCTGTCATGTTTGAGTCATTCCCAGATATCCCAGTCCAACTCAAACCACTGAGAGAGGACAGGGTTGGAGCAGATGGGTTAAGCCAGCAACCCTATTTGATAGAGCTGACATTGAGTCACCTATCCTCCAACAGAGAGCTTGCAGAGTATTACAATGCCAAGATACTTCCCTGTTTTACAATTCTGCTCCCCCACAAGAAGGCTTTCTGTCTCCAAGGAGCCCCACCACATTAATAAGTCTTGTTTTTTACTGGTAGGTTATCTGGAAGCTACTTCCAGTTCCTTTCCCTGCTGGCCACTTGTTGTTCTTCTCCTGAGCTGGAGCAGAGCTCTGGTCTGAGTCAGACCAGAGTCACTGCAAAAAACTATTATTCATTAGACTTTTCAGTTTTGCACATAGACCTGATCCTTTGTCTCAGGGGGATATTGCAGGACAGCAAAAGACTCGCAAAGGATGGTCAAAGGTGTGGAACAGTCCCCTCCTGACAAATGCATGAGCACCTTTGCTTGCTCATGGTGCAGGAAAAGGCTAACTGAAGAGTATGTGGTAGAAGACATGGGAAGGTGACAGGAAGATGTGTGAGGAGCAGAAGACAAAACAGATTGCTAGCAGGTGTTGAAAAAGAAGACAAGGGAGGTGGTTCCCTGTGCAAGGTGTGATAGACCTGTGGAACTGGCTGCTGCACAATGATGTGGATCCTAACTCTTTGCATGATTTAGGGAATGACAGGAGAAATTCCCAAAAGAAAGAGTTCTTCGGTCTCTGTAACTAGATCGATAGAAACAACCTCTGGCTCAGGATGGCACCCAGCTAAATGGGATGGAGAAGGTGCTGGGAGGATTTATTATGACGTGCTTGTCTTGATCTTACAGGCTTTCTGGGACACTGGGAAAATGGGTGCTTGGTCCTACCCAGTATGCCCCTGCCCCCATCACTTTTAGGCTGCATCCCCTGTATGGAGAAGCATCTGACTGGAGCCATGGGAGTGTGGACACACCAGGGGGCTGCGGCTGAGCTGACCTGCGCCAAGCACTGATTTCTTCAGCATGTACTGCTGGGTGCAAGAGCCATGCTTAAGAGCACTGAGTTAGGACATCTGCTGGTTCTGTGCTCCAGCCCTGTGATCCCTCCCGTGCCTGATCACTTCAGATTTCTTGACAGGATACAGACTTTTGCTAATGCATGGGACCCTGCAGGATTTTCTCTTGTGCAGTGCCTCTTAAGAGTCTTCAGATACCTTCTGAAAGGTCCCAGCATGAGCAGAAACTGTAGCCTCCTGCAGGCTCACATACAGGTGTGAATTCAGTCCTGCAAAAGGACCTGTTCCTGCTCAAGCATATTTGGTTTTGATCTGATTTGGAGTGCCCATCATTTGGCTGCAGGATGGCATTCAGCTGTGTTTGCAAGCTGCATTTTGAGTGGGTGAGAGAGAAGGAAAAGCAGTCTCACCTGCCTGTTTCTTGAGTGACCTTTCCAGCCTGAGGCTTTGCCAGCTTCGATCTGTTCAATGATCACCTCCTCCCACACCTTCTCCCTGTGACATTTTCCTTTCACTCCTGTTCTTTCCAGGCAGCACTTTGTAACCCTTCCTGCCTTCCTATCCCACATCTTCCTTTGTTACCAGCCTCTCAAATGATCTAATTTAGCAACCACCAAACCCTTGAACACCAATGTGCTCTGTGATTTACAAACCACACTGCTACTAATGAATGCCTTGCTTGATGTTTTCTGAGATATTTTGGGTAGCGAATCAGCTATATATCACAGATCAGTATATTTTTTCTCCTCCTTTTTAAGTTTCAGAGGACTGAGGGGTTTTTTTGAGAGTTCCTCAAAGAAACTGCAAGTGTTTTCAGCTGAGAAGATAAACTGGACTCAGAGTCCTGAACATGAGATCTCTGTGTATTCACAGAAGTTAAATCCTGGCTGTAGGAGTCTTTCTCATCTTTCTTGGGACTGTAAGCAATGAGCTACTACAGAAGTAGAACAAGATTTAATGCCCTGAGATAGACAAAACCAGGCTGTCCTCTGTGTGTGCCCAGAAATATGCTGGGGAGCAAACAGACACAGTCTTGGGAGTCTGTACCAAAGAGAGCTGAGTGCTTTCTCAATTCATGAGGATCCAGTTGTAGCTGAGCAGCCCCTTCACTTCCCCCTTGTGGCATCTGTGACCTGGAGCAAGCAGACACTTGGTATTTGCATACAGACACCTGTCCTGCAACAGCTCCTTGGCTGAGACTTGGTACACTCAATTCTCAAGCAGGAGCACAGGCAGCTCAGGCACTGCTGTCCCTGTGGGCCATGGCTGGAGTGGGAGCTGTGCTGCACAGCAACAAATTGAGCAACGGCTTCTCTGCTCTCCTGGATTTCCATCTTCCCATCATTTTGGCCGTGGCACAGACAGGTTTCTGGCAGCAGGGAGATCTAGGAGCCAGAGAGGCTGCAGCCTGGAAGGGATCTTAGCATCATGCCTTTGACTACCCTTTTCCCTAGGAGAGGTGGCTTGCTGACCTCTCCCTGAGTTTGCAGAAGGACAGGGACAGCATTTTCCGTTTTTTCCGGGGTCTGGATGAGTGAATATGAGAGCACAGCTGTCCACCATGCAGGAAGCCCATATGCTGGGCTGTAAAGTGGAGAGGGCTTTATCCGGATAGGTTCCTGGCTTTGCCTTACACTAGAAAGGAAAGACAGATGATTCGCCCTGCGCCACAGCTCTGCTCTCTCTCTCTAGAAATGACTGTGGAGGAAATTCAAATCCAGGGGTTAGAGCCAGGCTGGCTAGTGCAAGGGCACTGTAGGACCAGGGAGGCCCTTAACAGTGTCTGAAACCTCAGCACATGCTTCAAGCCTGGGGAGAATCATGCAGACATCTCACATTGTAGACAGCCAGGCCTTGCACAGCAGAAAGAAAGGGCACTGCACATTTTTACAGGGCTGAGTTGATTCAGCAGCTGGGGTTCCCAGGGATATGATGAGAGATGTTGTGACCCCCTTCCCGCCCTGCCACAGCTGAACTAAGATACCACGGTGCCTGGCTGCATCCCTCCTGCAGGGCTGCGCTCACAGGAGTCATCCTCTCCCCAGGATCCCCTGTTCCTCTGCCCAAGCATGTCTGAAACACTAGGAAGCCCTAAGCTGTCCTTATATGTGGCAGAGACCCTGCAGAGGAGCAAAAAACCTGGAATGATGTGCTCGTCATACTCTTTACCACAGAGCTGCTCAGTTAGCTGCAAATTCAGGTGCCACCAAGCATCATACATGGGTGTTTCTGGTGGTTGGAGAAGTGCAGGAACCAGAGGCTGGAGGCACCCTGGGGCTGATGCTGCAGAATTGAGAGGCAGCATGTCACACCAAAGCAGGCTGGTGACAATTAGTTCCAACCACAGTAAACTGTAATCACTGAATTGTTCAAGAATAATTATGCCTTGATAACAACATTACACTTTCTATTTCCTTTATTGCTGTTCTTGTTAAATATAATTACCATGCAAATTGCACAGCGTAAGCAAGCCCAGGTGATTAACAGGGCCATGGGGGCCTTGTGAGCAGACTGAGGTTACTGCAAGTACATATCTCTCTGTTTGCTTAGTTATCTTTCCAAATTTGCACTTGGGACATCAGAGAACCATGGAATCATTTAGGTTGGGTAAGACCTTTAAGACCATCAAGTCCGACTGTAAACCTAGCATTCCCAACTTCACCATTAAACCATGACACTAAGAATCACATCCATACATCTTTTAAATATTTCCAGGGATGGATACTCCACCACCTCCCTGGGCAGCTGTTCCACTACCTGAGAAGCCTTTCAGTGAAGAAATTTTTCCCTAATATCCATTCTAAACCTCCCCAGGTACATCTTGAAGCCATTTCCTCTCATTCTGTCACTTGTTACTTGGGAAAAGTGAGCAGCACCCACCTCACCGTGTTCTTCTTTCAGGAAGTTGTAGAGAACGATAAAGTCTCCCCCTCAGCCTCCTCTTCTTCAGACTAAACAACCTCAGTTCCCTCAGCTTCTTCCCACAGCCACTGTGCTCCAGCCCCTTTCACCATCTCCGTTGCCCTTCTCTGGACATGCTCCAGCACCTCAATGTCTTTCTTGTGGTGAGGGGCCCAAATCTGAACAGAGAATTTGAGATGCGGCCTGATCAGTGCCAAGAATAGGGGCAAAACCACTTTTCTGGTCTTGCTGGCCACACCATTTCTGATAGACACCAGGATGCTGTTGGCCTTCTTGGCTGCCTGAGCACATTGCTGGCTTATGTTCATCTGTTGACAACCCGCATCCCCAGGTCCTTTTCCACCAGGCAGCTCCCAAGCTACTCCTCCCCCAGCCTGTAGTGTTACAAGGAGTTGTGGCTCAAGCGCAGTACCCAGCACTGAGCTTTGTTGAACCTCATACAGCAGGCCTCTGCCCATAAATCCAGCCTGTCCAGATCCCTCTACAGAACCTTCCTACCCTTGAGCAGATCAACACTCCTGCCAATTTTGTGTTGTCTGCAAATTTAATGAGCATACACTTGATCATCTCATTCAGATCTGAGATAGATATTAAACAGTACATGCCCCAACACTGAGAACCAAGGAACACCACTTGTGACTGGCTGTCAAATAGATTTAACTCCGTTCACCACAACTCTTTGAGCCTGGCCATCCAACCAGATTTTTCCCACCAAAGAGTACATCAATCCAAACCATGAGTAGCCAGTGAGAATGCTGTGGGAAACAGTGTTTGCATGACATCAGGGGCTCTGAAGCAGTCTCAGAGAGACATGGCTTCAAGCTGACCAGGTATCTTCCAGCAGGTCCAGGGTGGGTTCCTGCTATGGTGACCTCTAAGTGCAGAGTGGGACAAATAGGGTTCTGACTTCTCATAGCTGACATTCAAGAGATGACTGGCCCATGAGTGCCCAAAGTAAGGGTTTTCCCTGCCATCTAGTACCCCATGCCAATTCAGTGCCTATCCCTCAACATCCATCATGGTGTCTGGACACCTACTGAGCTCTATGGGTTCCTATGGCTTGTGATTCATCAACACACTCTTCCAGCTCTCACCATGCAACTACCTGCACAGGTATGAAGTAGAAGATGCCCTTTTCTTCCTTCCTCCCCCTCTCATCAGCACATACATAGATATCTGAAGGATGAGAACGGGAAGTCAGAAGAGGATCTGTTAAACATAATGAAGTGGAAAAGTACAACAGAATCTGCTGAAGAGTATTCCCTGGGGAGGGCTGGAAGTGTTGTCACCTGAGTCAGTGAAAAAACTGCCAAACAGGCCCGCAGCGTGGAAGGATGAGCTGATCTCACAAATGCCCTGTTAGATAAGGACAGCTCCTTGCTGCAAGGGCTGGGAGCTGGGATGCTCAGGACTGGGGCCTTATGTGGGCTTAGCCCTTCACACGGTCTCCTGCCGCCTCATCATCTGCCCTCTTCTGAGGCTAATGGACATGGTTTTTCCCCTCCTCCAACCCATACCGGTGAGTGTCAGGGCTGCAAAACAACCCCCTAATTCTTTCCATCATGTCTCTATTGGACCAGGACCTGGCAGAATCTTGCTGCTGAAGGTCTTTTTGGCTTCACTGCAAAAACAAGACTGGAAACTGGAGTCCTTGCCCAGCAGTCATCCCTGGACTGCAGCTGGGGCAAAGACAGTGTGGGAGGCAATGGGAGGCAACATAATTCTCCAGTTCTCTGGGCCATCTATTTTATCCCGTTCTCTGGGCCATCTATTTTCTCTCTGCCTGCCTTTACTCAGCTGAAAAGAGCAAGTCAAGAGCACTTACCTGCCACGCTTCCTGGTGTGGCCATGAGACCTGTCTAATTACAGGGCTCTCAGATCCTCAGATGAAATTCTCTTTCTATATATACATACAAACATACATATGTGCACCGAGTTTATTATTATTACCATGCCAGACAATCCTTCTTCATTAGAGCTTGGAATTTGCTTTCAATGCTTTCAGTCAGATCTTTAACAATATTTAAACACAGTGGGTTTGGGAGAGTTTTGTTATTTTTAATTCAGACCAGATTTTGCTGGGATAAGAGAATGAAATTGTTCTTCATCCAGACCAACTATCTGCCTCTGTGGCAACAGGAGCCAGTAGGATTCTCATTGCAGAATTCAGCCTGTAGACCCTTTGAAATCACAGACAGGTTGCCAAGGAAAGGAAAGAGAAGGTGAAACCTCCCTTTCCATCTGTGCCATGGCTTAAGAGCCTGCACAGACCATTGTGGCATGCTGGAGGTTCTCCAGAGTTAGGGCAAGCAGGCGCCTGCAGCTCCCTCATCTTCCGTGTGTGTCACAGCGCTCAAGGACGTCAGGAGCACATCTGGCACGCCTGAACGCGTGATGGGGAAAGCATCCCCATGCTCGGCACAGCTGGAGCTGTGTGTTCGCTCACAGGCGCCTTTGAACACCCAACCCTGCTACGTGGTACATCCTCAGCTGCTGCACTGCACTGGGACTACTGTCTCTCCAGGACCCCATATGTCATAGACAACACGTCTCATCTCAAATCCCTCACCCAGCTGTGTCTGGTATGCGGGTCCTGGAGCAGGGAGAGGCTACAGCCCTTCGTTGGGAATGTGTGAGATCCAGGCAAAGGAGGGAAGGAGTTGTCTGAAATTCACATGCTGCAGGGATGGGGCGGATGGGGCCGTGTCCAAGCAGTCCCGGCTGTACAATTGTGTGAAAGATAGGTTCAGACTTTTTTGTGAGCAGTCCAAGTGCACCTAAGATGAGTTTTGTGGAAAAAAAATTCTAATCAGGACAGGGGGTCCTGTTTGGGGGGATTGGAAGGAGGGAAGGAAAGAAAGAGACAGAGAAGCAAAAAGAGAAAGAAAGAGAAAAAAAATAGATAGCCTTCAAATTCTCTTCAGCAGCTGAAAAACAGCCAGAAGTTGGATATCAGAATAGCATTTCTTCCAGAAAGTGGAAAAAAAACCCTTGTGAAATCTCTCTCTGGTGCAGAAGATCTTGGTAGAAGAGATGGGAGGAAAACCACCATTTTGCAGAGATGCCCGGGTGGAAGGGAGAGCAATTGAAGCTGAAATAAAATATCAACACCAGAGCAAACGTGCATAAATGGGCCATGAATAAATATAAGGTGAAGAGGAGAAGAAACTATCCAACCAGCAAGAGTCCTGGAACTGCCTTCTGCAAAGCAGTGATGGGGAAAGAGAGATTAAAGAAAGCACAGACAGGCCCCCAAGACTGAATGAGCACATTGCCTCATTTTTTGATAAGACCAGTGCTGCTGCTCATGGGAGCAAAGGCATGACATATAATTAGAAATGAGGGTGTGGAAATTATCACAGCCAGTCTGTAAGCAAAGCTTGACGAGTCCAACACTCTAAGTTTGCTGGGAGTGGGCAACTGCCATCCCTGGCAACCAGCAGGGATGCAGCTAGTGGGAATTCAAGCATCTCTTGGAATGTACTGCGATAGGATTAAATTGGCTGTAACTGACCTGAGGCTCAAAACTTGAAGTCATTTCCTACCCATGAGTGCAGGAGGCTCTGAGGGGCTGCTGCCACTGTGGGCCAAGCAGAAGATGTTGATAGGACTGGAGATGCAGTCCTGGAAAACTGGCAGGACTCCCAGTGGGATTTTTTTTTACAGTACAACCACACCCGTGTTAGACGTTAGAGCAGAGCGAGAGGTGTCCTCAGCAGTCCCCTGCAACGTGGCAGAGAGGGAGCCACTCCTCCACCTTTGCTTTCCAAACCACTGCCTCCCTTGGCATCATCAGTTGAGAGAGCTGCCATCCACTTGAGGCTCTCTCCTTCTTCTTGTCCTGATTATTATGATCATTACTGTCTCATTTCGAGCTGTAAATCAGAAATATTGTGCCTCGTATTTTTCCTCCCTGGGGAACGCATAACTAGGGGTGAGATTGGCTCTGAAGTTCAGTGCTGTTCTGTTGAAAAACTGCCTTGACAAATCGAAACTGTCTCACTTTTTAGAAGAAGTTTTGATTGGAATCAATCTTTCTTTCTTTTTATGAGCATAAAAAGGGAGTAGTTAAAAGTAAGATTTATTCCAAATTCATCTTATCAGCTCTGAGACATTCAATTTTGTAATCAATTCCCACAGGGGCTCCACCAAGAAGCCCATATTCAGAATCAATCTTGTATTTCATTAGGTTATTTCTGGTGTTAAAAAATAAGATTGATTCTTACTTTATGTTATAGTGCTACAGCAATTTATTTTTTAATGATATGAGGTAAGAATCAATCTCTAGCTTCTTTTTTTTTTTTTTTTTTTTAATCCTGCTTTTCCTGCATTGGTTTCATTAAAGCCAAGAGAATTTAGTAAGTTCTGAAGGATTTTCAAATTATTCTTGTGCAAATCTAGACCTTGTTGGTGCCAGTCTGTTGCTTATGGGATCTGCAGTGTACCAAGAAGCCTGATGAAAGGCACAATCTCCCCTGTCCTGGGATTTCAGCTGTGCACTCCAGAAAACTGCCGCAGGCATCATTTTCCACTGGCCCAAAGCCATTTGAGCCAGAAAGTCAAGTGCAGATTTTGCACTTATTTTGCAGAAGTGTGAAGTCCAGGTTTCAGACTCCTTGATCCCTGCCAGGCATCACCCTTTGGGAGGGTGGAGTTTTGCTGGGATGTACAAATGTCCCTTTCTAGCTCATCCCCATTTCAGCAGACAAGGCATTTAGACCACCTCACCTCCTCCTTGCCCATGTGCTGCTCTCCACCTGGCATACTGACCTCCCGGGAGCCCCACGCCACATTCAGCACTCCCAGGAGTCAAATTCTTACTTTCCTCCCCCAGGGAATCCTCTGCTGCTATCCTAGAGTGGATGAGTCTTTGAGATTCCTGGCCAGGCAGCACCCAATGAGGACAGAGAGAGGTGGTTGCTGGTATTCTGATCTCCTGCACCAAGAGGTAGAGAGAGAGCTCATCTTCACTAGCTCTCTGTCCCGTTCTTTGTGCCAGCCTGAGCAACAATGTGCATCTCAACCCATTCTCTAATGCAGCTGTGATGCTACTGCCACTGTCTTCTGTGGCAGGACCTGGAAGAAGTCTTCTGGCTGGCACAGACCTCCAGCAGGGCTCTGTCAGGTACACCTGGTGCACCTTGCACAACAGGTGGCATCTTTTGGAGAAGTTTTGAGTCCCATCTGCTCCCAGAACCCCACTCTTTTCCCAGTGACACTGGTTGTTAGCCATTCCTGCAATCACAATGCCAATAATTATAAGCTACTTATAATGAGTTGTGATTCATCACAAATGATTCAGTTTTCCACCCCTGGAGGTATTCAAGGACAGGTTGGATGAGGTTTTGAGCAACCTGATGTAGTGGAAGGTGTCTCTACCCATGGCAGGAAGTTGGAACGACCTGATCTTTAAGGTTCCTCTGATTCAAAGCATTCTATGATTCTAAGTTACTCAAGCAAGCAAACACAGCTTCTTCCTACAGGCAGCTGGGAGATTACCTTGCTCGTGACACTTGGACTTGGATGTCATTGTGCTGGCAGTTGCTTGGCTATTCTCAAGATATTTTGATTCAAGTGGTGGAACTCTTTGAAGGCTCAGCCTTCTCCATTTTTCCTTTTGTTTCCCTTTGTGCCCGGAAACATAGCACAGGTTTCCAGAAACAAGGGCAATAATCCACTGGAGTAACTGACCCAGGAACCAGCTGGCGAATCGAGAGATTCACCTAAAGCTCAAGAAAACTAACTTGCTGGCCCTGATGGATTGAGACAATCAGGACAGCCAGCCACCCTCCTAGGGTGCAGAATCTGTCTTCACGTTGTTCAGATATTCTTCACAGAGAGCAAAGGCCTGGTTCTCTCGCTACCTGGGAATTACTGGATCAAGTTTTCCTGATTTTGCTTGTGCTAGCTGCTCTTTAATGTACCACTGACCAGCTAGGCTTGGAAGAATGGCTTTTCTCAGGGCTCAGCCCTGTACTTGCAGCTTGTCCACTCCAAACATGAAGTAGTTTGAAGAAGAAGCTGAGCAGTGATAGTCAGAGCAGGAAACCTTTTGCTGTTCTGTCACCACTGGAACTCTCTGAAATCCCTGCCAGAATTCTCATTTACAAGATGTGGCCCAAATCTTAGCATCCAGCAGAAGTGAAATGTTCTCTTGAGGTTTATCCTACACCCAGCAGTAGCATAGCTCCTGCTCCCCAACACCAGGTGCACTGTCCCAGCTGGGCAGATGGTTTCTCTGGGGTTGGTTGTTTTTTATGTGCCAGGCTCAGTCTTGACCTCTATGGAGGGCTGAACCCTTTTCCTTGAGGCATTTGCCTGGGAAGCAGCAGAGTTCAGTGGAACTTTTCTCCCTTCTTCTGTCTCAGGGTGACTGGCCCTCGACTTGCCTCATGCAGTGGGCACATGCTTCCAACATGCTGAACTCCACGGCACTGGGAAGGATGGAAGTGTGATTGGAAGGGGTCTTTTCCCATGGGGAAAATGGTGCCAAGTTTCATCACACACACTTGGGACTTATGAAGCATTATTGTAGGACTGGGAGGTGCAGAGAAAACTGGGAGTGGGAGTCTTCTGTAAGTTACACACCCAGATGCATGGCTTATGGGGTCTGTTTGAAGCAGCGATCCCTCCAGGCTCAGTCACATGTTGTGTCCTTGTGCATGTTGTGGGTTCAAATCTCCAGTTTCATCTCTCTCCATCTGCCTGCTACTCTGGCTGTCCCCTCATGCGTGTCTTTGTCTTGTCTCTATCTTTGTCACTATGTACATATCCGTCTGTCTGTGGCTCTGTTAGTCTTCAAAGGCCCTGAGTTCATTTGATTTCATTATCATTTCCCATCTCTTGAGCTCTATCTCTTTGTTTTTCCTCTTTTCTCATTATAATTTACATGCGTCCTGGGTGCATGCTGGAAATGAATTGTGAATTTGATAAAGCAACCATGGCTTTCACTCCCAGCCATGGCCTTAAAGCCCTGAACCCCTTGGAGAAAAGCAGGCTCTTCATTTTTTTTTTTCATAAAGGGGGAAAAAAATTGATTTTTTTTTTCCACTGCACTGGAACAGAATGAAATTCTTCCAGCAATTACTTGGAGATAATGGCTTGAAATTAAACAGTCCTATCTCACTCTCTAACTATAGGAATTTTTATTTTTTCAAACTATTGAAAACCAAGAGAATAATAATCAGGTAGGCATTAGGCATTCGCACTCAGGCTACCAGGGACATGAAAGTGCATACACATGGCAGATCTCCTTTTAGTGTTTGTTATTAACAGCAAACCATCAAGATATGCAGAGCTGTATGCAAATGGAGACAGACATTAGCCTTGTGCCCAGCAATACATTGCTAAATCTGTCATAGATATCAATGTTGCCTTCCTTGTGGGAACATCTGATTGATGGAGAGCCTACCCTTCACCAAGTGGGTGGGAGAAGAGCCTTCTGAGTAGAGGCTCCCAGCACCAAGCACACCTCTCCCCTTACCCATGCATGTTCTCTACTACAGCATAAGTGCTCACATTCACATCCCCACTTTGCAACGTGGTGGTTGAAAGGTATGGATTTAAAGAAGGAGTCTGAAGGATGATCAGGTCAGGTCCCTGGCTCAGTTCTGGATTGCACGGAAATTTTTTTGACTACCAGACACTCCTGCACATGATCACACATTTATTTCCTGCTCTCCTGATCTTTTGGGGGCAGTTGCAGGGCTCTGTTGTGGCCATGGAGGTGGTATGCAGGGTTTGAGCAGCCTGGCAGAGCCAGAGGCAGCACTTGGCTTCCTGCTGAGCCAATCTCACTAAAATTACCTAGAAGATCTCAGCAAAAATGTAATTGAGCTGCTCTGATTTAGACACAGCTTGATGTACATGGGAAAGGGAAGAAATCCAGGAGGATGAAGCATGACTCCTAAAACCGGCAAGAGGTAAAAAGAGGTGAGAAGATGCCTCAGACTGAACATCCTGCTCCCCGGGGTGTTAAATACCCCATGCATGACCCCTACAGAGGGTTTCCAAAGATGAAGCACGGGGGTTTGAGCAGGCAGCCTCTTACAGAGACAGGGATATTACACATGAGGAGAGCCTGGGTTTTTCAGGCATTGCCTACACTTCTCATCAATCTGCAAGAGGTATTTCAAAATCAGATACCAACTTCCAGAACAAGCAGAGGGCAGGGACACATCTTGTTGACAGGAGGCTTTCTCCACCACGGCTCATGCAAGATGCTGCCAGAAGAAGGTGGTAAGGCTGGGGAAGATCTGCTCCAAACTATTACTCTATGATTCTATGAAACTGCATGAGGCAATGAGCTGCCACCATCCTACCACCCACAGAAGGGGATAGAGTTCACTCAAATGAATCCAGGCTTGGGACTAAGCTGTGATTGCTACCTCAGAGAATCACTCACTATCTGCCCTCATTCATGAGCAGGGATGCCTTCTTCACCTGCGACTTGTGTGGATCCGAAGCTCAGGAACTGGCCATGGAGCTGGGGGAAGACTGTTATGTTCTGGATTCCTGAAAGGGCTTTCTTGCCAGAAATGTAGGTTCTTCTTACTTGGGTGCCTTCTGCTTCAAAATTATTTCTAAAAAGACCTTTTAATAATTGCTGAAATGCCCTTCTTTAATATCTGCATGACACAGGACCTTTACTTGTAAATACCTTCACTGTATAATACTTGTGGCTTTATAGTCATGATTACTAATCAAAATTACAAGGCAAATCACATCAAATACACCCAAATTCACCAAAAAATATGATATATTTTTTATTGAGAGGGATTGGTGGACTTCTTTTCAGCTCCTAGGAGTAGCTCTTTCTCCTTAGGTGGGGTTGGAAGATGTCTCAGCATCTCAATGAGTGCTTCTGGATTGGCAGGAGACATGAGTGAGCTCCAGTGGCTTTCTGCAGAGCTGGCCACAGAACCATGCAGGCAAACAGGAGCTCTGCCTCTCTAATGCAAGCTAGAATTCCTCCAGAAGGGTTAAAAAGATAACAGGGAATGCTGAAGCCATGCCTATAACTTATTTGAGCTTTCAAAAGGCTTTTGATAAAGTCCCTCATAGGAGGCTATTAAGGAAACTTGGTAACCACAGGATGAGAGGAAAAGCCAAGGCATGGATTAAAACCGAGATAAAACAGGGAGGAAAGGGAAGGAGTAAACGGCCAATTCTCAGCAGGCAAAAAGGTTAATAGTGGAGAGCCCTTAGGTCACTCGAGGCCCTGAGTGGTTGAATATATTTATATAGAGGAGAGGGGAGCAGTGTGGCTGTGGACGCTGCTGGGTGCTACTGCAGCAGTCCCAGTTTTGGCAGATGGAAATGAGACGCAGCACAAATCCTGTGGAGGTGTGGAATGAGGCAGGTGGTGGGTAAATGCTGCATCCAGAGCTGTGATTGAGGCGGGCATGTGAGCTGGGGGACCCTGGTGGGTTGCACCTGCTTGTGGGATGTGCAGAGGGGTCATGAAAAGCACTGCCCTGGATTCTGCCAGAGAAGCCAGGGGAAAGTGAACCAGATCACATCCATCACAAAGGCACAGTGATAACCTTCAGGTGGTAACAGTCCCAAAACAGAGCACAGAGGCATCCCTTTACATCAATGGGACCCGTTTAGACCAGCTGAAGAAGTGCTCTGAAGTCCATAATCCAAAGACCCGGTGATACCGCTGAAACAGACAGAGTTTTTCACTTTTCATATCAGAAACAAGGGCGGCATCTCCTTCTCCTCAGCAAAGTAGGACCACAGCCCTCTGGACTCAAATACTGTGTTACAGCCAGGTTCATCAGTTTAAATGTTAATTGTCTAAGGGATGAATAGAATCCAAAAGAGAGGTCTGAAAACACTAACTGATGAGCATAAAAAGAAATATTGGCTATTGACTCAAAAAACATTATCCATCCTGTGCAAACAGCCCCATGGAGCAAACAGTCTGTGGACACCTGATTAAACAGAGTTTACGATAACTAGTTGAGAATGTCTTTTTAATTACTTTTGTGGGAGGGCATGCAGATTTGTATAAGAAGCTTCTTTTTGTTTTGTTTTGTTTTTCTGGGCATAATCAGCTTGAAAAATTACTTAACTTGGGAAATGGCTGCAAAGAAGCATTTGGAAGTTGGGTGAAAGCTTTTGGTCTTATCTAAGAGAGAAACGACTGCAGATTTCAAAACGTCTCCACATTTTGAAGAATGAGCTGATTGGAGGTTAATAAAAAAACAAGCCTAAAAGGAAAAGCCCAAACTGAGACAAATAATTTTGAAACTTTTAATATATAACACTTCCAAAATTATTAACATGAGGTATTTTCTAATGTTTCCATTAATTTGAACAATTTTCATTAAGTTTCCATTCATATTTTTTTCCTTTGAAAACTTAGATTTAGAAAAATCCTCCTTACGTGGCTCCTATCTCATATCTGTGTAGAGACGAGCCATGTAAGGAGGAATTAGATCTCAGCAGTAATCTCAGTCCTGGGGTTTCTTAATTGTGTTCTCCATATTTTGAACATCCACGCCCTTTTAATAGATTTTCCTAGGTTGATTATACCATTATTTCACTGTGCATGTATAAAACTGGCTGTTCAAAGTCAACTGTAAATGAAAATTGCAGTTGTTAAATCACTGGGGTGGCTAACTTGCTGGCTGCAAAACAAAACCAGCACCCACTAATTGGCCTTTAAATAGGGATAGCGGGGAAACGCTGAGACATGTCTCTGGCATCCATCGGGCACAACCCAACAGCAAAACCAACATCAGGAAAGCAAAAGTCGCTTGAAAGAACCTTTGGCTGCCAGGGTCAGCAGGCTGCCTGAGCTGCCAGGCTGTGGCCCAGGGGCACAATCTGGGAGACTGAGTTGTGTGCACACTTTCTCTCCTCTCCCAGGTCACTTGCTGATTGCAATGTTAATTATCCATTAAGAAAACAAACAAGCAAACCCATCTCCCTACCCAAGATGACTCCAGAGAGCACAAGGAGGCTGGGACAGCCCTTCTCCCTGCCCTGCTAGCAGAGGAAAACAGGCATGCACTTGACCCATGTCCACACCACTGTTGATAGCTATTACACAATAAAATATACGAGCAAAAATCATCCAAGGGATGAACTTTTCAGCTCTGTTGTTAGCTAGCTTAAGATAAGACAATCTGAGACTTTCTAGCCTTCCTGGATCTTCCTTTTTGTATTTGATTTTGCCCTCTTCTTCATATTCACCCTCATTAGAATCAGACAGGAAAATAAGACACTAACAAAACATCGTTCAGCTCTATTTGCCACCTTGTGGATGTCGCAGCGTTTTGCAGAGATCCCTCCAAGGTGGCAGAGAGCAGCAGCAGGCAGGCTGTGTCTGCCAGGACCTCCACAGTTTTGCCACCCAGACACTCCCAGCTGCCCTTACCTCTCACTGGACATTCATAAGACAGGGACATGTAACCTTGGAAGATCACGTCACTTGAGACCCCTGCACTTGCCTGGAAGTCATGGGCCTCCAGGGCAGACCACCAAATGGGTTGCCCCAGGATGCATCTCCTCTCTTGGAGAATCTTTAGGTAGTTGTATTTTTTCTGAACCACAATAAGATCAAAGTATCCAAGTCTGCCATTCAGCAGAGTTATTGTCTCCCACCAAGCAAACGTTATGTTAAGCAGAAAAAACAGAGGCTCAAAGCACAACACCAGTGTTACCACTATACTTAGTTATATCTCCATAACTTAGGATGCCAGCCCTCAAGAAACCTGATTAGAGAGCAGAAGATTTGTGCCCTTGAGGTGCAGCGAGTAGTTGTGCCAGTCTCCTTCCAGCAAAGGCAAAACAGAGAGACAAAAGCAGGTAACACTGATTTCAGCCCTCCTGGCTGAGCCTGTAAGAACTGTTTGGTGGACATCATGTAACCAGGAAACTGGAGGGCACCATCACGGGCTTTTAATGTTGTTCCCTGAATTGATGCAGAAATGTAATCAAGCATGTGCTTCTCTCACTACACTTACAGATCTCAGGCAACAGTGTTCTAACTCTGCACGAAGATTTTTGTTTATGCATCACCAAAATTTCCCTTTCTAGCCTAGAGAGAAATTTAAAGGAAGATAACAATTAAGTTTACCAAATAACTGTTGGGTTTTTTTTTAGTTTGTCTGCCTTGAGCTTCTGTTTGCTGTAGCAACTCTGCTATGCTGAATATCTATCAGCTCACTGACAAGGAAACACCCACCTGCATTAGCAATAATAAAGCTCGGGACATAAGTTAATCAAGAACAATCCTAAGGACTGGTGATATTTTGAGGTCACATGGACAGGGTGTCACAGTGGTACTCTATGAATGGGAAATTAGCTCTGTAGTGAAATGTAGGTCCTGTGCCTCACTAAGGTGACTCAGCTGACTATACCTCCTTCAGGCATCAGCATTGACGTCTCATTGTCAGGTTCATCAGAGCTGACGTGAAGGGGTGAGCATACACCAGACTAAGGGGAAATGAATTTCAATTCATCTGCAGGTTTGGAAGGGAATTTGCTCTGGAGGAGTCTCACTGGCACTGGTATGGGTTGAAAAGAGTACAAAGTTAAAAAGCAAGCTACGTGCCTCATCTCCTTTTTGCATCACTCGACAAGGTAGCAGCCTCGTTTAACATATTTATTAATGATCTGGAAGGAGAGGTAAACAGCTTGTTAATTACATTCTCCTGCCTCAGTTGGGAGGCATTGAGAATGCTGGTGCAGATTGGGTAATAATAGAAAGAGACTCCAGAGATCTTAGAAAGACAGGAAGGAAAGAAAATGAAATCCCTCTTGGGCTCAGTTGAATTGCAAAATATAATTTAGGACTGGGTTTTTAGCAGGAACAGTGAGCCAGTCAGGGAAAAGACCAGTGGCCAGCAAGGAAGAAAGGGGTTTTAGAGCAGCCAAACATGCTCTTTGGAGGGGTGGCACAGGAGACAGCTGAGCATGAGAGTGGGTAATGTTCCTCCCATATCCTCCCACCTGCACTCTCAGGCTTCACTCTGTTGTCAGAGCAGCAAAGACGAACTGATGCTGTCTCAAGGAAGAGTTACAAATATGATCAGAAGCCCTGGGGAGGGGGGAATTGCTTCATGAGGAAAGATTAAAAGTGCTTACATACGTCAAGCTCAGTTAAATGATGTTCAGGGGAGGTGGGATAACAGCTGACAAATATTTGAAGGGCATAAATCTAGCAGTGACAGTGGGCTATAAATACAAGATAGGAGCTCTTGTGGGGTGCAGGTGTCACTTTGGGTATACATAACATCTGTCATGCTGCAGGTCAGGGAAGCAGTAGTGCCTGTATGACTACTCCACAGCACCTGGATTTGAGATACTGAAGGGAAGGGTAGAAGGTGAAATATCCGTATTTATCACTATGACTTACCACTCTTAAGCAACAGCACAGCCAGCTGCTGCAAGAACTGAGAGCAGGGAGGCTCCATCCTGCCTCTTATCGGTCTGAGCTAGCTGCTTGCAAAGTAGTGAGGAGGGGGAAAAGTTTCTGAGAGCTTTTGGCTATTGGGATATTGTAAGGGAGCTGAGAAAAACGTAGGTGCCCTGGGTGGTCTCAGAAGGCTGGAGTCTCTGGTATGGATATGTCTTAATGTGCTTATGATGCCCTAAGAAACTGAGATTGTGAAGGTCCATGTCTGAATGCAACCAGGCTGAACCAAGAAAACAGCTGCACAGGCCTGGCTGCCGCCTCTCTCCCTGTCAAAAAGAGTTTTTTATAGTCGGGGTTGAAAAATGTGGTCTGGGGATGAAGGAAAGCTATGGCATAGGGTCTGATCTATAAGGAAAGATCTCTGCAAAACCACAAACATGTTTTCTCAGAGAAAGTGGTGACCAATAGGGAAACAAGAACATGCCTGTCATCGAGGGAGAGGGCTCTTTGCCATCCATACCTCTCCACAACCTCAGCTGGACCTTAGGTGTTTCTGCTTTGAAAAAAGTTGCTCAGGAAGTTTGTCAGGATTGTCAACAGTGATGTTTCAGACCTGTTTACACATTCACTGTAAAAAATGCTCCTGGCAGTAGTCCATCAACCAACATAAGGTGAAAGAGGGCTCTGGTGTTGGGACCAGACAATGCGGAGAGAACCTTCATCTTGGCTCTGTTTGGGAGCCAATGCCTTGGTGAAGTAATGGTATCAAAAATTAAATGTCTAGAACCAAAATCCTATCTCTGAGCTCTGAGAGTCACTCACTGATAGCCTGACACCACATAACTTGTCTGGTGCAGGTCAGAAGTGACAAGTCTAACAAAGGATCTCTAATGCTACCTTCCTTACCCTCCACTAATCAGGATCTTCTTCCCACTGCAGTAACAATTCAAGAGAAGTCACTTGCCATTAGTCTTTTGAAGAGAGGTTAGCTAAAGTATGTGCGTTCCAGAGAATATCCCTGTGCCAGTTCCAGAGAAATGGGCCAACAAATCTGATAGTTTTTTCCTGTACTAAAAATTCTAAGTGGTTTTTTTTTTTTGATGCACGACACAGTAGCTTTCCTTGCACCCTGCAGGGCTCTCATGACCTCCTCATAACAGCTTTTGAACAACTCATCTGCCACTTCAGACTGCATCTGACTGTGGGATCCTCTCAAAAAAGCAAGCTCTCTGTACACTGATAACTGAGAAGCGTCCTTTCAGACCTAAGTTCCTCTTCTGCAGCTTGACTAAATACAGCACTTAGAGTTTTTGTGGTGCTTTTCATTTTCAAAGTGCTTTACAAACATTAGTAACACAACACACATGAACTCCACTGCCACAGTGGTACCTTAATTCTTTCTCTTATCTCCTCTTTGGGCTCAAAACTTCCAGACTGACTGAAGCCCACAAGCTCTGGAGTTCTCTGACAAATAAACACCATGAAAAATAGTTTCTGGTCTTTCTCTTCTTCATCTTTTAAAAATATTTTTCTGCAGATCTTCATGCCAATAATCCATTAACCCTGTCAACTGTAGGGTTATGAACCGCATATGGTAATTGGCTTGAAGAGTACTGCCATTCTGGGTTACAGCTCTCTGGAACACTCTTGCAGCATCTTTACAGAGGGACTCCATGCAAGGACCACATCACTGTCATCCTGACACTCAGTGTAGGCACTAGGTTATCCACCCTTGGAGCTAAACCCGGCTCTAGCAGGAGGCTGGACCCTAAGAGCCAGCAAAGTTTTCTCTGACTACCCTGAGTGGTGTGACTCGTCGTTGTGCCTCCCATACAACAACAGTGAGGATGTGCTCCCTAATCCTGCTCCCTGCTCCATGCGTGCCATACAGAGTAGTCAGCAGCACAGTGAGCAGGACTGATTCAGTATAAAGTGATCCCATCATATACTATGGAAAAAGTAAATTGGAGGTGACTTGCCCAAATGTGCCAGACTGCAAACTGCAGCAATTCAGTGGCTCTTTCATGAGCACCCTGAAGACCCCTGCAGCATGGCTGGGAACTTCCAGGAACTGAGCAAGACAAGGCTCAATTTTTTCCTTCATCCCAAGATATACTGTCCCTGAGTCAGTCACTAGGTGTGCAGTTGAGTGTCATAGTAGGATTTCACTCTTGTTCCTTTAAGACAGACATTTGGCTTGCATTCCCTACAACATCCTTGCTTGTTGCTCCAGACGCTGTATGGATATGCACTGAAAGATTCCAGCTTAAACCTGCAAAACAGACCACAGAAATGTCAGCTGCAGTATTCAAGCAAGGTGTGACCAGGCTAAGGAGTCAGTGGTGTGTGTTTCCTCTGATTACATTGAGTTTGTGGCCCTTGTGACTCTTCCAGCAACAAAACCAGGTGATTGCTAAGTGCTCTGAAGAAGCAGAAGATCAGGTAGGATGCCATCTTACACTGGTCCTGTGCCCTCACCACAAATCTATCCTTTTCTGGGTCATACCTTGCTTTCAGATTGCTGTGGTTAGCAACGATCTTTGCAGACACCTCTACAGAATCTGCCTCTAATGCTGTAATGCTTGTCTGCATATTTTTTTTCTCTTTGCCCACGCTCAGATTTCACCAACCTTAAAACACAATTTCAATTTCTTCTCTTGATTTTGTATTCAGATTTAGCAACCTGCATCTCAAATTTATGCTTAATAATTCTCCTTATCAAACCATCAAGTAATTTTCCTCCCTCAAATTACCTCCTCCCCCACTCTCTCTGCAACTCCTCCTCCTCTTTCTCCATCTCTCTCTTGTATCTGGCAATATTTCAGACCCCTTCCGTAATTTGCTTGACTGTGTAATTGATCAGAATAACTCAGTTTTACTACAATTTGCTTGAAATCCCTTTGTTAGCAATTAGAACACTTTGTTTAAAGACAAATAAGATTTAATGCAACTCTCTCTCTTCTCTTGGCAGCCTCCCAGTCTGGTCTTTCCATGCCTCCTTGCGGCTGTCTGCTCCCTGCTACCCTACTAGACAGCTGGTAGAAAATACTCTGTCTCTTGCCTCCAGCCTTCTGCCCTCTGCCTCTCACTCTGTTGCCTCTAGCGCTGCCTGGTCCACTTTCCTCACTGATTTACCTAGGTATATCATATTGACATGGAGCACAAGATGTGCCTTCCTTCCCTTTGCTGCCTTCTCTCTCCTTAAAGACGCTCAGGCTCCCACCGCAGAAGCAAATGGATCTGAACCAGTCATCAGGACATTTAAATGATTTTGATGAGGAAGAGCCTCATGCCCAAAGGGCAAAGAAGGTTCCTGTTATAAGAGAGCACATTGGATTAGAGAAGGGTTGCAGGACTGGCTAGATGATGTGCATGTGTCTACCCATACAATACATGTGTACATACAATAGCAGTGCCTTGAATGTGCCTTGGATGTTATTTCACGAGTGCCTTCGGCATCCTCAGCATACCGGAAACCATCCCTGTGTGATAAATCCCACAGATTAGCTGTAATCCCCATTGGGAAATGGCTATCCAGCTGTCTGGACTACTGCAGCCCTGATGCTGTCAAAGCCCAAGGCTTCCTTAGTCCTCCCCTGGCTCACGCAGCCATCTACTTTGTCTGTGGCTAGCTCTAACGGTGGTAGTCAGCTGCAAAGAGTTTACTGTCAGGAACGCTGTTCCTCCCCTCCACACAGTGTGGGAAGTAGAGTAACAGCTGTTGCTGCAGGATCTGTTCTTTTGTCTGAGACTCTTGCTGTGATCCTGGCTTCACTCGGCCCTGGTCTTGCTATAAAGCAGATTAAGTGCACATAGAGTCGTTTGTGCAAGGGGTACCAGGTAGCACATGGTGTCTAGGGTAGAGAAGATGATGACAAGGAGACAGGATCTGAGTTTAGACAATCACCTATGTCTCTCCTGATTTGTGATTGATGCTCCTCCTTTTCTCTAGGCTTCCCCACAGCATCCTTCTGCCCTTAAGCAGGGCCCCACCTTCCCAGTTCACATTCTGCATCACTGTGTGGTGGCTGGCAGGTGACAAAGCATGGCAGGTCCCAGCACAGGGTCTGCATCTGAGACACAGGCTTCCCTCCAGGGACATCTCCCTCACCCCATGGATGGTTTCTCAAACACGGCTGGCCAGCTGAGAGGCAGACAGGCTGCCTGCTGCATCTCACATGTGGTGACCCAGCAGCAGAGACGAGCCTTTGTTAGTGCTGGAAGCATCACCTGTACCTGAAATCTCCTGGGCTGGCAGTGCCTCCTTAGCTTCCAGCAACACCAGTACCTTTAACCAGCCAGTGGCAAGCCAAGTGGCAAGCTTTTCCTCTGGAAAAGCCTCATCAGAAACATTGCATTCAGTGTCTGCCTTGCCTTGGGAAACTGCACATGCATCTGTCTGGGAGGACACAGCCGTGCAGGCTCCAGAGTAGTGGCTATTTCTCCTAGGGGATTTTGGACATAGCAACATAATTTCAATAGGCTGATGCTTTGTGTGCTGGCGGGGGCAGGGGGAGCCAGGAGGAAGGGCTCATCCAGGCGATCTCCTTTCTGCCTCAGTGGGTAGCAGTGTCCATCACCAACAGAGGAAATCCGTGCGGTTAACGTGGTGTGTCATGGAATATCAAAACATGCCACAGGATTTCCGGCCAAAATGTCAAGTAGGGTCTCATGAAAATATCTGACACCAGAATTGCCCTCTGCCAAAACTCAGTGGAATTGCACTGAGGCTGGACAGTAAGCGCCTGTTATTTGCAATCGACTCAGAATGGCTTTGTTAGCACTGGGATTTGGGCTGCTGAGCTCCTTCCAAGAACATTTCATAAACATGGGTTTAGCTTCTTGCTCTGAGAGCATTTTCTGCAGAGCAGTTTGGATTCTGCAGCCGGCCCCATGCCCTTTGACACTTCACGTTTTGAACAAAGAAATGCAATGTTTTAAGTATTTCAAAACATGCTCAGAAGGTGCTGCACATAACAAATGTAGGCAACCAGGGACATAGAGTCGACAGCATAATAGGAGCTCTGAGCAGCTGATTTAAAAGCCCTTAGCTGATTTTTAAAAACTCGGTCTAAATCAATATGAGTTTTGGAGTTAAATGCTTAAGGAGAGGAAAGTGATGTTGAGTGATAGCACACAGAACACCTTGCTGCAAGCAGACCATCATGGCAGTAGATCCTTTGAATTGAAGAGACTTGAGCCAGAAGGGGAACCTGACCACTGGTGTGGGTCTGGGGCTGCTTCTAGTGGGGGTACCTGTGCTTCATAAAAAGCAAAGTGTATTTGTATCGTGTCTCGGTTTAATTCCCAGTTCCTACTAGCTGAGACATTTTTTTAAAGGAATCTGTTCCTTTTGTTTATCTGTTTTGGATTTTTTGAAAAATAAATGCATTAAAGAAACACAGTGAGGTAGTGGTGAAAAAAAATGTAGGTCTCTTATTTCAGGGTATTTCTCAGAATTGCTTGTTTTCCCTCTTGTTGCTGCTGCCATCCCTCACAACCACCAGCCACATGCAATGTTTTTTTCCTTGAAAATGTCTTTCTAAGGAAAATGCTTACTGTCAGGGTATGAAACCGGTTTGTCAAAGGATCAGTGTACTCCTTGGGTTGAAAGACGTTTAAGTTGAGATACTCAGAAGACAGCCAGCAGCTCTGTCTCTCAGTTCTCTACAATGGCTGGAACTCTCATGGCTTGCACCAGACCAGGAGCGACACAGTAGCACTTACTGTTGCCCGGGGATCTTGGGCCACAAATATCTTGGCAATGTTGGCTGAGACCCTGGCACAACCAGCATGCAATTCTCATCCTCTCAGATGGAAGAAATGCTATATGCAAGGTGGAATTACTTTCTGTGTTTGAGCAGCTGGAGTTTTTCCATGGTAAAATGCATTCTTGGAAAGCAAGCAAGATGCAGATGCTGGTGGAGGCTAAATGCAGGCAGATGTTGTAAGGTAAATCTTTCTGTGTCATCTCAGTCCCTGTGAGCTTTCTGGGGTAGATTTCTCTGGAAGTTCAGGAGAAGAGCCCAGATTTAGCCCCATCCCATACTGAAGTAGGTTAAGTTGACATTCATATTTCCTTGTACCAGTGGAGGTCAAAGCCCCATGGCACCTCTTCCTCCCAATCTGATGAAGCAAAACATTTGGGTAAAGCCAGAATGGCTGTCACAGTTGATGGCTGAGGGTAGTTAATCCCAAGCCCAGTTGTCAGTGGGCTAAGTGCTTGTTTCTTGACACAAATTCTGTTGGTCTTCAGTCTCAGTGCAGGATGTCTTTTCTGGTTTGAATGTAACTGTCTCTAAGCTTGTATTAGAATTCTGCAGTCCTGGCATCCCTTCAGACTCCACTTGCAGGGTGGAAACCCACATGGCCTCTGTCTTGTGCTCTCTCTAACTCTGCCAGGCTGCAAGGTGACTGGGGCAGAAAAAAATTGCTTCAATTATTGTACTCTTTCCTACAGAACCTTGAGACCCTGCAGCATGAAACTTGCACCCTATATTAAATCTCCTCTGCAGAATTTCTGGCCAGTCAGGACAGCCCTGGTGTACACTTGGCCAAAGGAGACAAGATAGCAAGAGCCAAACGGGCAGAGCAAGCAATTTGTGCTGTAAATACCAGTCGCTGGAAAGCATGCAGATGAGATTCAAATTCTCTCCCCCATTTGCAATATGAGCAGTCATCACTTGCGCTCTTCTGCCTTCCCTCTGCTCCTCAGCAGGGTCCAGAGGCCAGTTATGAAAAGTTTCTCTCCTTGATCCCATCCTGATGTCTCCCAGTGCAACATCACATTCCTTCTGCCCGAAGCTTGAGATCCCTTGGCTCAAGGGGTAGGAATCCGGAAGACTGATGCGTGCCTGTGTTTATTTTTTACACACTCGTGCTGTTTTATGGTGTTTTTTGTGGTCGAGAGGTCAACTGAGAGCAGAAATAATTTGCCTGCCTTGGGAAAAGCAGTGTATCCATTAGCTGTTTTGGCTTCGGTTGGAAATGCTCTGCTCCTCCCTCCTCCTTGCTGGAGAGGCAGAGCATCTTCAAACAGCCCTGGGGCCAGTGGAGTGCTCTCTGCATCCAAGTTGTGTCTGGCAGAATCAGACACCACCTCTGGGATATGTCATCAGAGCAGCTCTTGGTGGGTCAGCAGAAGCCACAAGCCTGGGAGCCCCAGGCATGGAAATCAGCAGGAAAGACGCTGCTAACCTAATAGGGAAAGGGTTCTGTCCCGAAAGAGTTGTGGTCTGTTTTCTATGGGTTGAATTGAGAGAGATTCTCATGTTTCCCTTGGTTGTCCTCTGTGAATAGAGCTAGCAATGGTCATGCTCTATCTCTGAAAACTTCACTCATCTGCTGTCTCTGCTGTGTCCAGTTTTGCTGGTCATGCCTTGTACAGTGCTGGGCACAGATAACCAAAGAACTTCCTGAAGACCCCTTCTACTTTTCATGAATGGAAACTTTGCCAGGCATTGCCTTTCCAGATGGGCCTTCCAAAGCACTTCAACATCCCCCTCTCTTTCACCAGCATGACCGGTACCAGTCCCTGTGGAAACTGATTGTGCATGGAAACAGGACTGGGACCACAGCCCAGAGGAGACACCAGGATTTGGACAACAGAGTTCAGCACTCAACAAGGTAACTATGAAGAAGACATTTGTCCCATCAATGCCCATACAGCTCTTGTCTCATGTTTTACAAACTGCAGAGCACCCCATGGGGCACCTTCCAGCTCTCCAAGAAGTCTGAATCCTGCACCAGAACTTGGCTTTGGTACTTAACAGGCCCTGAGGATCAGTGTCTACGTTTACCTGGTAGATGGAGGGCAAAACAAAAGAAGAACCAAAGGCCCTCTCCAACCTCAGCATGAAGCAGAGGAGATCCAGTTCTGAGCTGAGTCCTGAAAGGAAATTACACCAGACCAGCTGCTTCTGGCCAAGGATGTTTTTCTGATCTGCTGCTTACACATTTTACCACATCCCCAGTCCCCTGTTTTAAAGACTACTCATCTGATCACCCGGTAGAAGAGCTGATAAGCAGAGAAACTGCAGGGGATGGGGATAGGAGCCGCATGAAGAAGTCAGAGCAGAGATAAAAGATGAATTCTCCCCATGATGTGTCAGCTCTTTCTCTGTGACTGCAAGCAACATGCTGACGGCTGCTTTACCATCATCACCCTCCTCCATCCATCAGGGTGAATTTTATGTCAGTGGATGGCCCCCATTGACAATCCTGGAGAGTGAAATCCTCTGTCTTGCCCTGCAGAGGAGAGAAATGGACAACAGCTTTTCCTACTACTATCTTTCAGCCATGCATAGAGAGGAGGAAGCAGGGATGTGAGGGCTGTGGATCAGGGTCAAGGCTGTGTTCAACAGCCGAAGATGTGCAGCACTCACTGTGCAAGCTGGTTGTTTGTAGTTTATTTTTGTGTGAAGTAATCTTGTCTCCTGTGGGAGTAAAACTAATGCTGACTGAGCTCTTCCATAGATCTGAGGACAGTTTCTAGTGTGACAGCTGATGTGTCAGGGATGTTGATGCTATAAAGAAGCATGAATAGGGCTGCCACCATAAGACTTGGGAACCAGAGGATCACCAAGGGACCGAGGAATACCTTCCCAAAACTTAAGTGTTTCACTGCTGCCAGATTACTAACACACCCTGCTGCCCAGCAGGGCAGAAGTTTGATTATGCATCCCTTAGCACTGCAAGAAGGATGTTTCAGCAGACACATGTGCCCCTGTCAATAGTGACGTTCATGGAGATGATGGATGTGACACTGAACACCTTAAGTGTACTTCTGACTGAAGAAGTTTGGGGGTTTCCATGTATCATAGAGAGGAAATGATCCTTCAGTAATTAGTCAAGGTAGTGATTAATGCATTTTTACCTCAGCTGAGATTTAGCAACATTATTTCTCACTCGCAGCTGGAAGGAAGGAAGATAATAAATCCTGAGTGACAGGGGGAGTGAGCACAGGGAAAAGTTGTTTGCTGTTCTTTGCAACACAAGTACTGGGGGCAATGAGTAAAATTAGCAGGTGGCATTTTCAGAACAAGAATCTAATGCATTAGCATTAGCATTAGCCCTTGTTGCGGGATGTCATAGGTGCTAAAGGCTCTAATGGGTTAAAAAAATAAGCTGCTAGAGCAGCCCCATTTATGGCAGAAAGTCCCAAGACACAACTCACAAAGTACGGAGAAATATCGATTAGATATGCTGGCTCATGCTCATGCTCCTCTCCTGGCATCTGCTGTTGGCTACTCTTGGATGCTGAGCTAAGGGGACCTTTGGGATGATCAGACAAAGCTGCTTTTGTGCAGCAGTTGATTGCAAGCTTGGTTAAATGCCAAGTGTCCTGTTGCCTTTTCCCCAACCTGAGCTGTGCAGGCAGCTCACACAGCTCCAGCTCTGATGCTACCATTGAGCATCTCCCAGCTGCCTGTTTCCCTTGGGTGTCTCTGTGTGATCATCTGCTGTAACACAGGCTGCAGCAAAGACAATCTTGTTTGTTAAATGAAACGAGTCCAAGAAGATTTGTCATTTGCATCACTGAGACTAAACAAAACCCTTTATTTAAGAAAATAATAAAATAAAATGAAATCATTACTAGCACTGTTTCTTCAAACTTGTAGTGATAAACACCCAGGCAGAGCTTTGCTAAATAATCTTGCAGCCTCCCTTCTGCAGCAGGCGATAAAGTGGGAATAACAAACTACCTGGAACTGGCTATGCATGAGCCACCACTCCGTCGGCACAGATAGGGCTTAATTACTTCCTATTGGCCAGCTAGGGCTGAGAAATAAAGGGCAATGATTTCAAGGCTTTTCTTGTTAAGCAACACTGACAAAAAAGGATAATATTAGGATTATTGTCTGTCTCTTTCATGAAGAGTAACAAAGCTGGTTAGAGCAGTGCAATTAAGGAAGAAGGGATTTAATCTCCAACAACTGAGTTCATGAAATAAGAGAGATGTTTATGAGAGGGATCCTTGAAAATGCTGAGGATAATGTAGTTTATCATGGGGAAGATATTTGAATAACAAAGATCTCAGACCCTTATTGTAGTGTAATGATAGATTTGTACAGTGTTGAGCTTTGTACAGGCCTTGAGCTGAGCATACCCTACAGGAATTATCCCACCGTGTGTGCTGCTGCCACCACCTTTTCCCTTCATGTCTTTTCCATCACATGCTGCCTTGTGGCTCCAATGTCTTTTTAAGAGCCCTGAAATATTCCTCTTCTGCTTGGGTGTTTTGCCACAAAATAGTCTCCAGACTTTGCAGGATTTCCTGTGCAGAGAAATGCATTGGGATTCGGCTTCTTTGGCAGAGCTGTGCCTTGAGCCAAATAAGGGGAACCCAGTCCTGAGCCCTCCTCTGCCACACTGGCACTCCAGCACTGAAGGTAAAAGGGTCCGTTTTCCTTTGCCCCCTCTGACCCAGTCCTGAGGAAGAATATCTTCTCCATATTTGTTTCAACATGATGGCCCAAGCAGACCGATATACTCTGGTATAATATTGATGCAGGGTTGTATTCAGGGATCCTAAAGCTCATTTCCTACATAGATGTCTTCCATATCAGGAGTTCCTTTCTCTAGATTGAGGTTTCTGTCTCTATTTCAGCCATGGTTCCACTAGCAGTGTGATTATTACTGTTTAAATCTATACCACTAAAAGCCTTGATTTATAGTTTTGGAGTTATTCCTCTTCACACATGGAAATAGTTATACAGGCATAAGGTACCTTTATCCTGAGATAACCAAGTCCATGCAAAGGCAGGTTACACCACTTCTAACAATACCAACACTGTTAGAAAGCCAGCTATCACTTGCTAAACACAGACAAGCCCCATGTTAAAAACTCCTTTAAAGACTGCTGTTTTTTATAAAAGTGGTGCTCCATTCTTCTCTAAAGCTAATGAAATATGATACAGGAAATCAACATGGCATCAGATATTTATTAGAAATGTAACCTAAACCTGAGAAACATGTCTGTGCTATAAAAATACAGATTTGCAAAGACAACAGAACATGACCAAATGCATCATAAGAAATAAATCAGAGGCTACCTTCACATTATATTCAGAAAGATGACTGTTCTTGATTAATTTTAACCATAAATTCCTCAAAATAAGAACTCATTTATACCAGGAACAAACTGCCAAGGGTTATATTTCATTAACCTTCTAGGGAGTTCTTCAGATAGGATGGGCTGGATTTCTAGGCTGAGTGCAAATTGCCAGACTCATTACAGGATGTCTGGGCAGGTTGCAATGCGGGGTTATGCAGCCTGAACCATCACCTGCCCCTTCTGGCCATGCAATCCAAGACACTGCAAGTACAGGAGACCTCAGCTTTTGTCCTAGTGACAGTGGTGCTGCAAAAAGAAATACAGACGTGTCCAGCTAATTATTTATAATCCAATTTACAAAGGTCCTTGTGTTAGGCTTGGATTTATGGGAAGGCACACATATACATACTTGTAGGCGTGTTGCGTCTGCCCTGGGACTGTGCCAATCCCACATTACCTGTTAAGCAACCATCGATGGTGTTTATCATCTAAGATGGCAAAGCTTTATCATCCCCCACTAATATCACTGACTTACAGATTAATTTTTGTGATTCTGCGTGATCTGGAATGTGGGGTGCGTGTAGCATGCAGAGACATACTGGTCCAAGGGGTTTTACGGGTGTATTGCAGACCGGATCATCCTGAAAGGCTTCTTTGCTCCCACCAGGAAACTGGGATAACCAAATGAAATCCAATGGCACTGTTTGTTCTTTGTTGATGAGGGGCTGTGTCTGTCAGTTGTCCTTTGCCCTGTGCAACAGTAGGTCATGCTCGTGGTTGACATGGGCTGCTGTAGGACATGCATATGCACAGGATGCTCATAGGAGCCACCGCAAACCCAGGGACCAGTGTCCTTTGGGTTAAATAAGGGCCATAGGACCAAGTTTAACTGCTGATACACATTTGAACTCATTGGCGTGTGTGCTTGGTGGATTAATACACCATTGAAGAAGTTGGCTGTGGATTTACATACCAGGAGATGATGGATGTCTCTTTGCAGGCAAGGGGAAACCTACGTGACTCAAATTAACTGCTAGCTTTAGTCAAAGACAACATCCCTGGGTCTCAGCAGCCATCTCTCTCCAGTGCTCCACTGACAAGCTCACAGCCCTATGTGGACCTGTGCCAATCTCCCCAGCAATCCAGCATACTCCCCAGAGAAGATAAATGCCATCCCATGGGTGAAGGAGCCCATGTAGCAGTCAGTCTCTGCTCAATCCTCACAGCACAGATGCTGTTCCAGCTCATTAGGGCACTGCTGGAGCCAAGGCTGTAGAAGCAAGGGCGGAATGAGCAGGCAGTGTCCCAAGCATGGCAAAGTGATCAGTACAGTGCAAATTATATCTTAGGGGGACTGGGGTCCATTTACCTGGTTGCGTGTCTGCTGCCATCCTTGACCAGAGTATTCAGAGGCCCATAGGAGTGGAGGCAGGTTATGTGTTCCTATGAAAATATAGCTCACTTCAGAAGCCCTTGGTCACCTGATGCTCTGTGATCTCCAGGAACAATAAAGCATGAGGACAGCTCCTGCTCTTAGAAGGCTATGTTCTGGTATTAGACGGACTCATTCGTTGAAGAGCTCCACTGTTAAAATAACACCCTGGATAGACTTTAATCATGATAGAAAGGAGCAGAACTAGTATTTAAACCATGCCTGGAACTGGACGCTATAGGGGAAAGGCAGCAGTCTTCACTAGGCTGCCAGATGCAACTTTCAATGCTTCCAAGAAAGTCCTGTTCCCACACAAGGGCTAGACACCCATGCATCCATGTCTTCAAGAGGGTTTAAGAAATCAACTCCCAGTAGCTCCAGCAGCAAAAAAGGTACATGCACTCCCACCTCATCTTGGCATCTGCAATATCTGCAGCAATCTTCAGTTCAGATTCCTATTAGAAACCAACTGCAACCAATGGTGCTCCTGTTCTGTTTGCTGTTGCAGTATAAATGCCTTTAGTGCAGCAGGCTGTGGTGGTGTTCTCAATAGTGTAGTTTCTCTTCCAAACATGTCAGGCTTTTCACCGTGAGTATGAATACCTGTAAAAAATAGCATGAATCTCTTATTTCCCAGCAGGTTAAGGGTCTCTTGAGCACGCTGTTCACTCTATAATCTCTGCTCCACAGTGGCTGCTCCTTATCTGTCTCGGTTATTTGTACCTGACATGTGGACAGATCAGTCCAGCTGGGAGTGCTCAGATACGTACCTGCAAGCTGAGCTTGCTGGTGTGGATTTTTTTGGTGAATAATATTTATTTATTTGTTTGTCTGTTTATTTAAAACTGGTAGGCTCAAAGCACCCTGCTAAAACACAAACCTGTGTTGTGGCTGTTGTCTATACACACAAGGCTTGATAGTCTTACTTTGTACGACTCTCAAGCTGCACAGAGAAGACAAAGCATGGATGAAAACAGTAAAGAGAGACATAGCCTCCCAGTAGGGTCCTGGCAAGAGAATGTCTCCTACATTCCCCTTTACCACGACATAAAACTGAGGTTCATGCTTCTTGCTAGCTCATCCCCATAAAGTGGTCTGCCCTGGCATCCCTCTGCTTGCAGAGTAATAGAGATAGTGCTCTCTTAGGCATGGGATTGTAGCTCAAAGAAGAAAACACTTCAGCTTTCTTCTGCAAGCTCCTCCAGAGTCAATCTCAAGCAACATAAGCTCTAGCAGAGGCTCCAACAAAGCAGATCTGATCACCCTTGTCAGAGCTGCATCCACTCACCCTCACTGGTCAAAAAATGTGTATTTAGTCTTTGGATCTCCACTCCCTGTATTTCTGCCTTGTCTTGCACATACATACTTAGATGTGATCAACCCGAACACATCTAAACAGTCTTATCACTTCTTAGATCCTGTACTATTTAATAGCAGTAGACATGCTATTAAATCTGTTTTTAATAGACATCTGTTGCAGTTTGTAGCCACAGATTCTCTAGTGATGGCTTCTCTCTTCCCAAGAAGCCCAGACCATCTTCCTGCGAAGTTGCACAAAAACTTGGAAACAGCTTCCTTCTCCAGTAAGCTTGATCTTTCTCTCCAGAAGATTTATTTAGGCTTGTTCTTTCATGTTGCAAAGTAGATATTTGTATGTCAGAGTGTGATATGGCTGTATTGAACCATGATGTCTGTTGTGTACCTGTATTGAAAGACTGGCACTACAGCAGCATTTGTTTGAACTTGCCTGCAGGCAGTCTGTTACGCTGGAAGACGGTAAGGCTGCTGTCTGGGGCTGTTGGCTTTGATTTGGCTCTGAATTCCTGGCTTATCTCCAATAGCTTAATGTTCTTCCTGCAAAGGTACCAAAGCAAGCAGAAGGGGCAGGGAACAGAGGGCCTATTTACTAGTGGGGCTCTGATGTGTACAGAGACTGAGTGTCTGCAAAACAAGAGCTCACAGACAGGCCAGCCTTAGGCAGTGCTGACCTAAAGCAAGATTTTGGCTGGGATCAGAATAATGATGGTTTTATTACAAAGCAAGCTCCACATGCAGAGTGCAGCATTGCTCCTCAAATTACACGTGTGCAGAAGGAATTTCCATAGGATAGCGCTGGTTGGAGGTCACCCTTCACCACAACCACATCAACACATCCAGAGCGGCAGAAGTTTGAAGCCTATTCTTAGTATTTGCTTTTAAGGCCTCAAGTAGAAGTTCATCCTGTACAAGGTGGTACAAGGTCTCTGATGTCTCTCTGAAAGAGAGATGCACTGTATCACGTGCACTATGGGAAATAAGTCTTGGCACAGAGCAGCTGCAGAAAAGCTATGGCACAAGGGACAGCAGCAGGATGTCCCAGGAGCATGGTTGCTATCAACTGTGGTGCAGGACAGACACTGTGCATGGCATACTGCCACACAAAGAAGCCTTCTGGTGCCACAGAAGTGAGGTGGAACTTATTGAGAGCTGTGACCGAGACCACTCAGTGCATGCTCCTGAGTTAATTGTGGAGTGCTGGAGTTGCTCCTGATGTCTCTGCTCAGGAATATCTAGCTGCCAGGTCACTGTAGCTGACTGCATGTACAGAGGTGAGTGCCAGTGAGAGGTAAACTGTTAACAGCAGTGGCCTCTGTCACCATGCATTGAGTAACTTGCTCAGGAAGGACAGTTCTTGCAGCTGTTTGAGCCCTTAGAGGATTAGCGAGTGCTGGCATGTTCATCCAAATCCAGAGTGGGGAAATTGAGTCTTGTTTTTGTAGCCTCCCTTTGAAGCAAATATCCTCATTGTCATTCCCCAGTAACTAATGGCATAGCTGATCATCCCCTGGGTCTGCGTGTCAGGCCTAACTGGCACCCCAGTGCAGGGGACATTTTGCAAAGGAGACATGTCTGCCAAATACAGGCCTTTCAAGAACAGTTATTGTTTAGTTACTTTTCATAAAGCTCCCCGTATCTTATGACGATTTAAGAAAGTGGGAATTAATTTTGTGCTGCTCAGCTTTCCTTCCTTTCAGCAAACACCGATTGTTCCTTATTGGCTTTCTCCTGTCTTGGCAGATTTATTTCTCATACATGTTCGTGATTGACTTCAGGACTTGTGAAAGAAACCAGAGTGGCAGCCAGCCCCAGGAAATCACAATCAGTGCAAAAGACAAAAGCAGCAAAATCAAACCTTTTTTCCCCCCACAGTCTGCCCCACCTAGACCTGGGTGCTCCCTCTTGAAACAAAAGTACAAATGCCTGGTGCTTGAATTGAACTGCAAATAGCAAACCTAAAATAACCCCCCAAAATACAGATATCATAGTCAAAGCACAAAGCAAAGTTCTCTGAGGGCAAGGGAGCAGGTCTGCTTACACCACCAGCTTTGCATCCCATCCCCAGCCAGTCTGCATTAATGCCTAATCCTCAGAAAGCCCCAGGTAGGGGTCGATAAGCAAATGTTATTCCCTGGGAGTGTGTCAAGGAAATTGAGCCTTTATGACTCATTCAGCCCTCAACCTTGCTGCTGAGCCTGCAGGTTGTAGAGATTTCTGTGTTGGAAGTGCTTCAGCAGAGTAACACAAGCAGGGGTTTCTGAATTGAGGCATTTAAATGTAGGCTTTGGCCTCCAGGTAAATGTTCTGATTAGAAGCCAAGGGGAGCTGTGGTGGCAAATTGCTATTTGGCTCTGCCTCATGCAGGCTGGATGTTGCGAAGCTAATGAAGCAGGACTTTCACTGGCAAGGATAAAATCCAACTTTGTGGCAATCGCCCCTTTCGCAGTGCACCCCTGGGGCAGCCTGACTCCATCTATCGGACTGTCCCTCCCAGCATGCCAGGAGAGGCCGTGAGACTGGTGCCCAGCAGGGATGTGGGGCTATGTGTGCAGTCCCTTTCCTGACACAGCTGGATCCTCAGGGCTGCTGGAGATAGTGTTGTGCAGCCAAAATAAATGGTGCTCATGTCAATACAGAAAACTTTCCAGCTGAGACGGGGAATCCCAGGAGGGAATCACATTACTCAGTGATGTTAGAGCTTTGGAGACCTCCATCCCATTCGACCTCTCACATTGGACACACACACAGGCAGAGGTCAAGTTGTCCCATGCATCACTCACTTGGGAATTTCCTGATTCTTCAACTGCATCTTTTTATCTGAATGACACATCACAATTTTTTTAAAGCTATTAAAGCTACAGGAAAGACACTACTGGATTAGGCTACTAACTGCAGGCTCTAAATGCATGTGGGCAATTTATTTGGCTCACATGTAGGGAGCCATTTGGAGAAGTGGGACATGTTGCTGGGCTCCCTCTGCCTTCCACTATGAGGTTTATGCGTGCAAATTGTGTGTGAGGGTTTTGCTAAGACAGCCACCAAGTGTATGGCAGGTGAAAAATAGCTTTGTGTACATAGTGATGGTGTTTGTAAATAAGTAATATGCACACGGGCTGTGCTTGCTGAGCCAGGGGAAGTGGAAACGTTCTGTGCATCCATTAGACAAACATGGTTGCAGTGGATATGTGTGTTTCCATGTATGTAAAAGTATGTTTGTGATGTTCTTATATGTGTAAGTTTACACAGTGTCCATTGCACATCTACAATGTGTTGAAAGTGCTTATACAGGTAATGAGTGTGTGTGTTTGTGAGCAACTACATTCTGCCTGCAAATATACCAACTCTGCTGATGAGTACAACTTGTCTGTGTTCACGGTCAGTACACAGGTGTTGTATCTGTGTATACAAACATAATGACAGTTTCTCTATGGTTGGGGTGTGTGCTTGCCTGTGTTCCTGGGTGTACAGGCATCCTGCCCAAGTATACGTGCTACCCCACTATATTAGTGTGTAATTTTCTGTACACTCAAATAAATCAACCCTTTCCCTGCACTGTATGTGATTCCCTGTGGGCTGTTCATGCCTCCTCCCATGATCCCTCCCATTTCCAGGCACTGCTGTTCCTTGCCTGACTGGGAAACACTGAATAAATGGTATAAGCATCCAGCAGTTCACTGGGCTATCAATCACTGAAAGAGCCCTGCATGGCTTTTCAGTGGTTTTGCCAGTTGCAGCAACAACAGCCGGCTGTGCAGGATGCAACCAGGAGCGGCTGGGACTTGGCTGCAGGCTTCAGCACCCAACTGGGCAGCAGCACTCCTGTTGCCTCATCTCCAAACATGTATTGAAATGTTTTCTATTCCTGCTGTGTGCAATGGAGAAAGACAATCAGGCAGGCATGTGCCGGTAATGTCTCAGCTTTGGGTTAACTGATCATCTTCCATAAGGAATTACTGACCTGCTTCTGCTTGCGCTTGTTTCTGGTGTGAGTCCTACCATAGGCTGCCCATGCCTTGTACAAGACTGGGACCACATGGCAGAAAGCAATCAAGATCCTGAAGCTTCCAGGAGCTATTGGCAATGTGTTAACGCATAGTGTGATCTCTGCCTGCAGGCTGGCTCCCAGGCCAGGGTAGCCTGGGCACTTCCCAGTGGAAGAAGTCCTGTGCACAGAAGTGATTGCTATGATGAAATGGTCCAAGGAAGAGGATTGCCAATAATAACATCGCTTCCTGGTGAAAGGTATTCATTTTAGGAAGGCACACTATACCAGCTCATTGCAGAAATTATATTCCAGGAGACAGAATTAGGGGAGACCAAGTGTTCATTCCCTGCAGCAAGGCAGGATTATGTCCATCCTGGGCAGGTATGTTTTATCTTCTTTGTAGATGCCTCAAGAAAAGAAGATTTCACCTCTTCCCCAGACAACTTGTCCTAGCACTTCATTATTCCTAATACCTAATATGAACCTCCTTCCTAGACTAGGACCTCTTGTCCCATCCCCAGTGTCCATGGAGAATTCCTTTCTGATTTGAAACAGCTTTCTTAAACATTTTAAAAGCTATGCTCGTGTCTTCGGCTTCTCTTTTCAAGACTAAAAAGCCTCAATGTCTTTGATCTTTTCTTACATTCTTTTCACTGCTTTCCTCTGGACAACTGCCAAAATGTCCATCTGTCTCCTAAAATACAACACACACCTTGGTCAAAATTTTGCCTGTATCTGGAAGCCCACGTTTCTGGACCATCGTGTCTGTTTCAAATTCAGGTCACATTTACGGCATTTGAGGTTTGCAGAAATGACTGGTAGAGGTGAACAGAGAAACGTCCTCTGAGAACTCCTGAATCTGTGGCACCTGGGTACTTCTTTCCTCCCAATACAAGATGAGAGCTCAACAGATGGGAATTATTCATGAGGTGCACTCCTGATTCCCACGCATGTGGACACACTCTGAGTGCTTCTGAATTTCATTCCCTGTTCACCATCGTGGTCGAGGCAACCTCAGCGCAGTCGGCATCCAGTCTGGCACGTCCTCAGACTCTCCAGCAGACAGAGGGGCACTGCCCCATCCCCACAGACCTGCACAGTGGAGCTGTCCATGTCCTCATGATGCTGTGGGAATGAATACCAAGCTGACAGTCAGTCAGCAAACACAAGTGAGGGTGAAAAATTCATTATCCAGTAGGTATTCTGAAACGTTTTGATTGCCTGCTCCCAGGAAAGGATATAAGATACTGTGATGAGAAGTTAGGGATATGGATTTTAAGGGATGCAGACTCACTGTTTCTTGTTAGACTCATTCTCACAGCATGTACTCAGCAGGATAACCCAGAAGCCACAAAATCCTTGCTAAATACGAGTAAGTGTTGTCTGTACTATTTTCGTTCGACGTATGAAGCCCCTGGTCTCAAACTCCAGCCAGACCAGAAAAGCAATGGTAACAGCACAGCCTCATGCCCTCCTGGTGCATTGTTTTGCCTGATACCCACAGGGTGCATCTTGTCTGTGAGCAGTGGGGTGACCTTGCTATAGTGTCTCTGTGAGCTCCTGTGAGCATGTGCTTCAATAAGATGTTTCTTTCAATGAGAGGAAACCAGCTGTACTGGGAATTGCAAAGCCAGTAATTCTGTCCTTTACTGGTAAGATGTCCTGTTTGTTCAGGTTTTCCTTTCTTTTTTTCCTCTCCTCTCCTCTCCTCTCCTCTCCTCTCCTCTCCTCTCCTCTCCTCTCCTCTCCTCTCCTCTCCTCTCCTCTCCTCTCCTCTCCTCTCCTCTCCTCTCCTCTCCTCTCCTCTCCTCTCCTCTCCTCTCCTCTCCTCTCCTCTCCTCTCCTCTCCTCTCCTCTCCTCTCCTCTCCTCTCCTCTCCTCTCCTCTCCTCTCCTCTCCTCTCCTCTCCTCTCCTCTCCTCTCCTCTCCTCTCCTCTCCTCTCCTCTCCTCTCCTCTCCTCTCCTCTCCTCTCCTCTCCTCTCCTCTCCTCTCCTCTCCTCTCCTCTCCTCTCCTCTCCTCTCCTCTCCTCTCCTCTCCTCTCCTCTCCTCTCCTCTCCTCTCCTCTCCTCTCCTCTCCTCTCCTCTCCTCTCCTCTCCTCCCCTCCCCTCTCCTCCCCTCCCCTCCCCTCCCCTCCCCTCCCCTCCCCTCCTCTCCCCTCCCCTCCCCTCCCCTCCCCTCCCCTCCCCTCCCCTCCCCTCCCCTCCCCTCCCCTCCCCTCCCCTTCCCTTCCCTTCCCTTCCCTTCCCTTCCCTTCCCTTCCCTTCCCTTCCCTTCCCTTCCCTTCCCTTCCCTTCCCTTCCCTTCCCTTCCCTTCCCTTCCCTTCCCTTCCCTTCCCTTCCCTTCCCTTCCCTTCCCTTCCCTTCCCTTCCCTTCCCTTCCCTTCCCTTCCCTTCCCTTCCCTTCCCTTCCCTTCTTCTTTTTTTTCTTTTTTTTTCCACCCTTCATTCATGGATATTTGAAAGAAAATGAGAGAAGGAAAGAAAGTTAATGAATGAAAATCCATTAAATCTAACCGGTAGCTTCAATGTTTATGCCATTTCGAACTGCCTGATCCTGCCATTACTTTCCTCTGCATCCTGCTATACCTGCAATTCAAGAAAATTGCCTCCCAAATTGCCATCTTTAGTTTGAGATCCATGTACAATGTGGCTGTAAGCAGTGGATGGAAATGGAATTGACTAAAAATGTAATACAGCCTGGATTTCCTTGCATTTTTCAATAGTCCTTACTGTCAAACTGTGAGTGCGGCTTATTAAAGGTCATGTATATTATACAATGAGACAGGGAGAATTACAGATACTGACATCCTTAGAGGTACAACTAAATAAATAGTAAAAAAAAAAAAATCTTCTCTTGCATCTACACTTTTGCCTCTGTATACAGACAGAGATGTATACAAACTTGTGATTCTTACAGTAACATATACCTGCAGCAGTCTTTGGCAGAAAGCTTGAACATTCATACTGCACTGAGGTTTGCCCTTAGAATGGGCTAAAAATCCCTCTGCTTCACACTTCAGTGATCAGATTTTGTTTCCTAATTTGATGTAACAGCCTCCAGAGATTAATGAAAAATTCCATGTAGATTTTTTTTTGTTTTCCAAGTGAAATCTTCCATACCCCCTTTCCCTAAGGAGGCTGTTAAAAAAATGCCCTTTTTAGAAATATGTTCCTGGTTACACCTTCTTTATTAGGGATTTTCTAGCTAAACCACCATTGTCCTAGTTTCCAGTAAACTCAAAACTTCACATACAAACACACACACTAATGTCTCGGCTGTTAAACTGGTCCTCAGATCATCTGCACTGAGTTCTCCAGTTCCCAAAGGGCAACTTCTTGCCTCTAACACTCTTTCCCTTTCTTTCTCTCCTTTTCTCCTTCTCTCAGCCTCCTTTCAATAATCACTTATTTTTAGGATCATTAATTTGAAGGTTCTGAAACTCAAAGGCATAAAAAAATAAATTAAAAAAAACAACTTCTCAGTGCTTTGGAAAGTGTTGGTGAGCCAAGGGAGAGATGGAGAAGGGGATGAAACAGAAGGAAGGAACAAATTTGTGGAAGAATGGTTCTGCAGAGAATCCTTAACTGCCAATGCATAATTGGTGGCTCAGGATGTCCCTGGTTTTCAAACTGCTGGTGACTGGGACAGAAAGATTGCTTTATTCTTCTAGTCTTGTCCAGAGACCTGCTATTGGCCATCTTTAGGAACGGCACACAAGGTCTTTGATCTGACCCAGGTGTGCCTAGAGCTGAACGCAGGGTGCTGAGTCCTGTAGGGATGTATGTGCCTGAAGTCACAGCATCTACCTGTGGGCTCCTAGCTGAAGAGAAAGTATTAGGGCTGTGCTTGATCTCAGCGTGACCTCAGGGAGATATCTTTGGATCCAGAGTCTCCTGGGATCTGGATCACGTGCTGGAGCTGACCGCCTCACTGAGGGCAGCAAGGACAGTGGGTTTTCTGGGAATAGGCAGGATGCATCACCATTTTGGGGATGGTCTGCAGAACAGAGTCTGGCATGGCAGCCCCCAATCACCCTATGGACAAGGGCATGCATTGCTGAATGATCCTGCCCACTGCCTCGTTCCACTTCTGCTTGCCACCTCATTGTGTCCCCACTGAAAGGATGGTACAATAAATATTCATAGTGCACTTAAGGGTCTATTAAAAGCTATGTCTTTTTTTTTTTTCTCCAAGGTAGGTTCATCTATTCTGATTATGCTAAGGGCCTACCAAATCACTCTCTCTAAATATGCCGTCGCCCTAGTGATAAATGCAGCTGCTGGAGTGGGTCCTTTCTGGCGTTAATCGAACACTTTAATGAAGTCAGCTTGCTGTTCTTATGCATTAAAATGCTTGGTCCCAATCTAAAAAGGTGCGGTAGCTCTCTGGATCTTATGCCACTGCACCAGAGGTAAATAAAGCACTTAAGACCTGTGTTGGGGAGGGATAAATACCTATTGATAGCTGCTCATCCTTCCACATACCCTGTTGCCCTTTTTTTTTTTTTGAAGTATGGAAGGCCTTTAGTGACTCCTTTCCCAGGCAGGAGGCATGGAGGGGCTCTGTGGCTGTTTGTTGTCTCTCATTCCTGTTGTGTGTGACAAACTGCTGTTCTCCAGGGCCCAGTGCTGGGTCCAGTCCTGTTCAATATACTATCAATGATCTGGACAAAGGGATCAAGGGCACCCTTAGCAAGTTTGCAGATGACACCAAGTTGGGTGGCAGTGTTGATCTGCTTGAAGGAAGGGAGGTGCTGCAAATAGATCTGGACAGCCTGGATCGATGGGCTGAGACCAACGGGATGAGTTTCCACAAGACCAAATGCCAAGTCCTGCACTTGGGACACAACAACCCCATGCAGCGTTACAGGCTTGGGGAAGAGCAACTGGAGAGCTGCCTGGAGGAGAAGGACCTGGGGGTGTTGGTTGACAACTGGCTGAATATGAGCCAGCAGTGTGTCCAGGTGGCCAAGAAGGCCAATGGCATCTTGGCCTGTATCAGAAACAGTGTGGCCAGCAGGACAAGAAGGACATTGAGGTGTTGGAGTGAGTCCAGAAAAGGGCAACAAGGCTGGTGAAGGGGCTGAAGAACAAGTCCTACAAGGAATGGCTGAAGGAACTGGGGTTATTTAGCTTGGAGAAGAGGAGGCTGAGGGTCTACCTCATGACTGTCTGCGGCTGCCTGAAAGGAGGTTTTGGAGAGGTGGGTGTTGATCTCTTCTCTCAAGTGACAAGTGAGAGGAAACGGCCATAGGTTGTGCGAGGGGAGGTTTAGACTGTCCGTCAGGAAAAATTTCACTGAAAGGGTGGTCAGGCATTGGAACAGCTGCCCAGGAAGGTGGCTGAGTCACCACACCCATAGGTGTTTGAAAGGCAGGTAGATGAGTTTCTTAGGGATGATTTAGGAAGGGGACAGGTACAGTTGAGGGGGACAGGTACAGTTGGACCTGATGATCTTGGAAGTCTTTTCCAACCTTATGATTCTATGATTCTATGACTTATTTCAGACTTCCAGTTCCTCTTACAGACCATTGTCTTCCCAGTAACAAAAAGACACCGTGGCAGGAGGAAGGTGTCTGAGCAAGCAGGGGTCATGGTGGCCCAGTGAGAAGGTGGCACCACACACACACAGGTTCTTGAACCACATGTCCACATGGGTGATAGGGAGCTTGTACCATGAGACTGGTGGTGGACTTGCAGGGATGCAGGCAGGAAAAAGGCTTTCCCTGGCAAATTGTAATGTGAGTGGGATTATGCTCGATCAGAAAGCCTTTAAAATCGGTAGTGTGGTCACTGGCTTGTATAAGTGAATAAAGAAGCCAGCAACAAGGGAGGTGAAGTAAATAGTGGGTGATCCATGAAGTGTGCCATCCAGGGAGGCTATAAACTGTGGGCAATATAAGCAGAGCTCTGACTTGCGATGCCTTAATCTCTTAGCTACAGAGGAACTGGGTATGCAGGCTCCTGTGGGAGTCTAATGAGATATTTCTCCTACCATGACTTAGATACTGATATTTGATCAGCTGAATTGCTCTCCTTAGTTGCCTAAAAATAAATGTCTGCTGTGTGGGTGTCTGCCTACAAGCTGGGTACCCATTCATTATGAGATTCAAACTCCCCCTGTACTCCTGTTTACATTGACAGTATTGACTGTGTGTGGCTTAGTTTATGCACATATAGCAACCTAGACCCACCTGGGACCTGCTGGCCCAGAAAGGAGGGTGCCCTGGCCCAGAAAGGAGGGTGCCCTCTAAGTCCTGCACTGCATTTAAAAGCCTTGTGAAGATGTCCTGGATATCTTGAGGTATCCTGAATGGCACTAAATGTCTATGGATAAGCAGTCAAACCGAGCTGTGGCTCACAGGGAGCTCAAATTGCCGAGGTAGGGCTGCATGTTCAGGTGAGTTCAGGTGCCTGATGCCCACCCAAGGTATTTTTCATCCCTGAGAGTAAATCTCCAGGGGATGATCTGGAAGAACAGTTTAAGCTCTTTTGTACATTCAGGCTTGCTATTATGGAAAAAAACCTGCATTTTATGGACTCTGGGTATGGATCTTTGTGGGTGGGATGCAGACAGATAACTCCCTAGGACTCCCTAGGACTAAAACAAGACCCACCAACAAATTTCACATAGGCTACAAATAACAGCTGCAAGTCTACTTGCTACCAAATAGAGTGGGGAACAAATACTTAAGGGAAGCAGTGAGACTTTAAGCACTTCCCAAGCCCCAGGCATCTTCCATTAACTTCCTTCACGTAAATTTTGAAAAAAAGAAGAAACAGTCTTTAGTTGGGGAACTGAGCCACATGGCAGATTGAGTATTGTACCGCACCACAAGTGAATATGGCCCAGTCGAACATTGGTAATTTAGAGGACACTGACTACCCTTCTGCTCTTTCTCTTATCTGATTTTTTTTTTTAAACCTATAATCTGTTCTTTGAGTCATTTTGTCTCTCCTCTCACTGGTCCTGACTTCTCTCTTCCTCCTGTATTCCTCCTGTTCACCATCATTGATGGGAACCTTCTTCACTCGTGCTGAAACCTCCAGTCAGCTGAAAAATTGACAGTGCAAAAGGACTGGAGAGCTTAGTGGACCCCCTTTGTAAGAGTCCAGGTGTCTTCTCCTGGAAAAATAGACTCAGAAATGCACAGTGTTTAAGGGGTTCTCTATCAAGAATCATTTAATTTTATATATTCATTCTGAGTTTATGTCACTAACTTGTGCTTGTTTAAAATCCCTTTTCTGGGATGTTATGTTGTGACCTGAGGACATCAGAAGACATCAGAAGCTTATATGTCTCCCTTCAGTGCTTTCCCTAATAATATTTGGAACTAAGAATTGGGATGTATTTCTAAACTTGAATACTCATCCCTGTTATGCTGTCCTCACTGTGTTGAAAAGCTCCTGAAAATCTTTACTAACAGCCATATTACCGCTGAGAAGATATGTTTGTGCTGTTGAAGCGTGACTCCTGTTCTTATTTTCACTAATCTAGGGAGACTGAAGGCCAGACTCAGATCACCTGTTTTAATGGGTTATAAAAAAAGCAAACAGAATTCATGTCCTTAAACCACAGCCAGCAATTTAGAAAACTTGCATTCCAGCTTGACTGACCGTTGGAGTGAAATTCAGCTAGCCACATGCCAAAGGAGGTTGTCACTTTCTCTATCTGACCCAAAGCTCCTAAGGCAGGGGCATTTGCTCTCTTCCACCCTGGGGTAATTTTTGTATGCTGCGTTCAGGAGCAGTTTCATTGACCATTCCCTAAGTTAAAACACCTTCCCTACTCCTGTACTTGCTTCTGCTCATTATACCTTTTATCTTGTTTATCTATCAAAATATCAAGCAACAAAACTGCCATCAAAGGAAGGAATTAATGATTAATTGCTTGCCTTTTAAAAACTCCCAAATTTTCCCCAGTTCTTTTTCTGCTTTCCAGAGACAGCACATTATGCAGTTTGTACTTCATACACACCCGGGCCCAAGACATCCAATTTTACTTCTTCCTGTAGGAGAGTACTTTGTTAAAACAAGCCCAGCTCCCCAGCTCTGAGTAGGTGTCCTGTCCTTGTAATCACTGACTACCTTGCTAATCTTTGTGTCAGTCGGTAGCTTCATTAACAGCAATTTTGTTTTTCTTCACAGATTATGGATGACAAGACACAGTCATGCCAGGCTTCCTACCAACTCCTACAGACCCTGTCTCCTCAGAAACACCCCCATGTGCCCTTGATGCCTCATAAACAACTACTTTTTAGGAGAGAGTTTAGCACTTTAAGGAGTGCTTCATGGACATTGCATCACACTAATTTTTTAATCAAACTGTCATGAGTTGCAAAGTCAAAGCATTATAAAAGTCTAAATGTGTTATATCTGGGTAGTCACCTTTATCATCCCAAATTTTTGTCTCATCAAATCATGTCTCACAAGTCCTATTTTCTATTAGTCTGTGTTAACTGGCACTAATTATGTTCCCACTCATTAATTCTCTATTGATTGACTCCTGTAGTAGTTTTTACATTACTGTGATGAGATTATGTCAGACTTGCCACCCTAGAGCTGCTTTGGTTAGACCACTTTCTCTTTTCTAATACTGGCACGTAGTAAGAGCTCTCTGACTCCTCTGGAATTTCCCTAGTGCTCCAGGAGTTATCCAAGACTGGTGTCAAGGGGTCAGAAATTTCCTCAGCCAGTTCTAGGAAGACTCTTGGCTGCAAGTTTGCAGACCCTGTTCATATAAAATGTGTTTATCCCTAGAAGATATTGCTTAACTTCCTTCTTGGTTGTTAGTAGAGTGGAAAGTATTTCGACATCCTTGTGTGATATAAACACATCCTCTTCTTTCTTTCCAAGCTCAGAGCAAACATATTTATTGAACGTTTCTGCCGTCTCTAAATCATTATTCACATTTTTTCTGTCTCCACATGGCTGGCCCATGACATTGCTGGCATTTCTTTTTCTTAATTAGCCTAGAAAGCTTCTTCCTCTTCAATAATTTGGATCTTTCCTTGCCATCTTTATCATCTTCTTTCCATTTTCTGCTTTTACTGTGTTAAAATTCATATTGATTTGCATTTCCACTTCATGTCCTTGTTTTACTTTGCTATTGTAGGGCTAATTGCTACCCTCATATCAAAGCTGAACTAAAATATATGTTTGGCCAAAATTGTCCTGTTGTTTTTCTTATTCACATTAAATCATAGATTTTAGGTCCTTGTAAACCCCCTTTAAAGCTTTCCTGATACATATGCATACATACATACTATACATAGATATGCATGTGTACGTATATACACTTCCCCCCATTCAGTTAAGATCATGCTTCCCCTCAGCTTTGGGAAATCCTTTTCTGAAGTTGCAACACATATGTTTCAGAGGGAAATTGTTTTTATTAGGTTTCATGAACAGAAGTCCAAGGCACAGAACCACTTGGATAGTTAATACACCTGAGCAGGCATTTTACACCCTCCAAAGGCTTATATACTTTGTAGGACCAAAGTAGGATGTGGCTGAACATGACTGGTCAGGTGCAGGAAAAGGATAGCTGAATACACAAATCCTCATGTTTCCTTGCTTATCTCACCTTTCTCAAAGTGACCTCCAGGTTTACTTGAGTCTAAGGCACTCCATATCAGGGTTGTAGATATTTTATAGCTGTTCTCAGGAAAGTTCTGCTGACTGTAATATTTGCTGTTGACTGGACACTTCCATTTCATAAGATTCATTTGGAACCCAGACCTGTGTGACCAGGAACTCTGCTCCTCAAGTTCGACTATCATTGCAAGGAGAGGAGACAGCCCAGGTAAGTACAGGGAAAAGCTCTTTTGTGTTAGCAACATGTGAGACACAAGATGGATTTCATTAGCCTAAGCCTGGCTTGAAGATTTCTTGACTGAATTTGTTAAATGATTTAAATGGCCCTAGGTGTTGATAATCATCCTGGCGCCTATGAGATTTGTTATGAATTCAAACCTTTTACAGCTAATATGACTTTGCCACAGTAGTAAGTCTGAGGACTATTCAATAGTTATAGTCAGTTTGGTTTGTTTCTGATCTCTGTCTGTTCTATAAGGTCTATAAGGATGCCAGAAGATGCCTTATCAAGCTTCAAGTTGAAGGAATGTGAGAACTCTTTGGCAAAATGAGATGAAAATGTAGGTGAAATAACTGGTGTAAAGCAGGTAGTGGCTGTCAGACACGCTCTTAGAATCATTAGAGGCAAAGTTCAGTACATGGAAGGAATAAAACTCCGTCGGATCAGCAGCAGTCAATGAGTCTGAAATGGATGGTTCAAGTCATGGTTAATTTATTCAAATTGGCTTTCCGTCTTGGTGTGATAGACAGGTACAATACGCCTATCCCCCTTCAACATTTTAAGTAGTCCTCACAATAACACATCAAATTGAGTTTCACCACTAGTAATAATGCTGAACATTGACCTGTGACATTTGAAAATAAATGACGGGAGCACAAATGCACTTGTTCCCGAGCAATCATGCTTTTCACACAGGTGGAGCATTTTTGTTCCAACAACTGTTTTGTTCCAACCATAGCACCCGAACCATGTCAATCACACTGAAGATTCAGAGCTTTGCTTGCTCAAAACAAGCAATTCCTCTCATGACGTGTAATTAATCTGCTGAACTGTTTTCCTCAGGATGCTGTGGACAACAAGAGTTTACGTGAGTTTAATAGGTGACTGGACAAATTAATGGAGGATTATGTAGCTGCTGGCTGTTAAGCACAGCATTGTCACCTGTCTCAGGATGTCTGTGTGATGGAAATTTCTAGAGCAGGGCAGAGTACTCAAGGGAAATATCACTATATACATGCCATATTTTTATACTTTCTGTGTAGGCTCCTGCTCCTGGCCACTGCCAGAGACAGGACAGTGTTATAATGGACCTTTTGTCTGATTGCGTGCACCTATCCTTACATTCCTAATCAAATCCAATGGAAACATTTGAGCATGATTAAAATGGGCCTGGGAATGGGTTGAGAGTATCTAAAAGGTTGGTATGGCAGCTCTTCATCCAAGACGATGTCACAAGAGCTGATGTATGGCTTGGTGCAGTACCACATCAACAACAAAACAAATGTCCTCCTTGGTCTGAGATTTCATAGCTGAGTTTGCACTCTCCACAGCAGATATGATCTTAATGGTGAATGAACTTCAGGCTAGACTGCATTTGATGCAAGATAGCAGTCATTATTCAAGCTGACATTGACAAAATGACAGAGTAGTAAAATAATGGCACATTCTTTGATATTGCCTTCAGGGTCATGCTGCTCACTGTTATAGGATGGCTTATTGATCGGACTTACCATTTCTAGAGCCCAGACAATGTTAGAAGGAAGCTGCAACTGTAAAAGAACAAGAATTAAAGGATTTAGCACTGTTTTTTGGTCCTCGTAGAATGTGGACATATACATTCTGAAACATTCCTGAAACTTGTGTACCTCCCAGATGATGATGCCACGGATAGAAGGTACTTTGCTAGCCAGCAACATTCTTCTTGCTGATTTCATAGTCTTATTTCTGTGCGCTTCCACGAATACCATGTACAGGGATGGATTTCATTTTGGGCCACCGTGACACAAAAGAGCAGCTCTGATTTCATAGCTCCATTCACTCCTTTGTAGAATGAAGGTTTATGCAAAGTCTTGGTGCACGAGGAAAGATGCCAAGCCAAATGTATTTTTAGCTGTTCAGCCAGATGGGTTTCTTGTGTCTGTACCAATTCAGTGCTTTTCCGCACAAGAATGATCAGAAACATCACTCTTGCAGAAGTTCTCAGTAAGATATTTGTAAGAATTGGTGAACCCAAAGGTGTTGTGAAGCTCTCAGATTTTCTTTGGAGCTCATCCAGCAGTGGTAGAAATGCTTCAGTTTTAGTTATTCCCTCTGAGTAGGTGAAGTACCCAAGGAGCTGCATTTTAATGAACTTGTCATGTTTTACGTACTGTCTGTTTTCTCAAGCACTAGCTAGAGAGGATCAGCATGTCTATGCAGCCAGCCAGGACTGAGCCTAATACATCCATGCAGGCCCTAATGATGTAAGGCACTGACAGGAACAGGGTGGGCAGCGTAGATAAATATTAAAATTAAATGTGTTGTATGTAGACTAAAACATTCTAGTCAACACCTTCATAAATACACACCAAGCTGCAAGCTCTATTTAAGCCCAACACTATAAACATCCTGGCACTCTGTGTCCTTTTCAACAGTTCATTAATTAAAGACAGATGACATTTGGTTTTGATAATTATTTATTTTTCATGATTTGATGCAGTCAACAACAAGGCATCCTTTTTTAACAAATATGACGGAGGTACCAGAGGGAGATATGTGACTGAATGAAAATCTTTATTAGGCTTTTTTTAAAGGTATTCCTGATGACCTTGAAATCTAGTCTGGAGAAGCAGTTAATTGTTTCAACTGAGGTGTTTGCTCCAAAATTCAAATAGTTTAGACAGCAAAAAAACCCCGCTGAATTAATGTAATAAGCAACTTTCACCAAGGTATTTTACAGAGGTGTAGGGGAGAGGTTTACCTGGGGTTGCTGGACACTGGTATGGGTCAGTGTGATCAATTATTTCCAGGACATCAACAATGTGCACAAAACCCCTGACAACTTTGGACAAACTATGTCCATACTGATGGGATTTCTGCAAAACGCAGAGGTGATACAAACAAGAGATGCCAAATGTTTCATGTCAGTTAAATCAAATTGTGTTCACAAGGTGATCTGGGATCAAAACTTGGGTAGGTCACTCTGACGCAACCACCGCCAGATGCACAAGGCCAGGAGGGGCCCTGGCTCTGCTGGACCAGAAAATCAAGCTTCAGGATAGCCATGAGGTTCCCAGATGTGACAAAGTCACTCAAAGAAACCATGAGGCACAGCAAGCAGGGCTGACTTTCTGTGTGCGTGGAAAAGCCAACTTAGCAGAGCTGTTGACTTTCAGGTCTCACTAAACCTGGGTGTTTTGCACATTTCCTTGGCTGGCCAACCAGTATGAAAATTTGAGCATGAAAACACAAAAAACCTGTCCAGAATAACCCATTTTGGGTCCTTTTGGTGCCTTCCTTTTGTATCAGCCTCCACTGGTATAAATAAAAGTTCTGTGTAGAGAAAGTAAGAACAATCTGGGAAGGAAAAAGCTTTATTTGCCCTTGATTTTGCACATGCTGCACGTCTGTCTGCAGAGTTCAAGCAGGGATGTGTGCAGGTCTGGAGAGCTGACCTGAGCCAACTTAATCCTTTGCTTTATTGTATCAGGTTTGGCAGAAACAGACTATCTGAGGCACTTCAGCCCACTCCCGGTCAAAAACTGTGCACAGCAGATCAAAGCAGGATAGACACTGCTTATTGCTTGCCAAGAAGGCCAGGTGGCAAAAAAAGCTTCTCACATGTCAGCAGGCACTCGGAGAAGTTCGGGAAACATTTACAAGCAGCTGATGTCTTCGTGGAGATCTCACGCCGCAGCTTTCAAGAGTTCACTGCACCTTCAAACGCAGCTGCTGAGGAGACAGGGTACATGCAGCTGGGTGGGATACAGGGCTGAGTAGGAGTGCGGACATCCTCCTGGAGGTCAATGCAGAGATGACAATCAAAGGCTGGTTAGGAGCAGAGGCAGACGGTAAGACAGAAGGATGAGCCTTTATACCCATAATAATGAGCTTTGTCATTCTTGAAATCACAAACAAGTGTTTAAAAAGAAGCTCGATCTCTTCTCTGGGTTGCTTTGGTGGTCTGGAATAGACTCCAGGAACTGCATTCAGTCAGCTGTCTGTTCCTAAGCTCAGCTTGTGAGTAGGTGATGCCCCATGTCCTAGTGGAATTTAAATGGAAAAAGGGCAAAAAGGCTAATCCAGGGAGAGAGACAGGAAGACATTTAGAAGAGGGAACATATTAATGCAAAATTACTGTTCCCAACAGCACTTTCAGTCTCCTCCCTAGGACCAAGGATTAAATAGGACAGAGAGCTGCTGTGATTTGGCTTCTGCTCTTCATATGTTGAATTTTATTTTCCTATTTCATTTTTTTATTGTCTTTTTTTTTTTTTTCTTTTTCATTTGGGAAGTGACCCAAGAAACTGTGTTTCCCACATAACCATTTCAAAGGAAATTTGATGCTTCAACAAGGGCCCTGGGGGGAAACACTTTGGGAAAACAGCACCAGCTCTGTCCTTCCTCTCTCTCTCTTTTTTTTCCTTAGGAAAAAAATAAATGAAGGGGAAAGGGAGAGGAGAGGAGCCCTTAGTGTGAGGAGACAAGAAACTGGAGAGATTAGGTTTCAGAAAAGCAGGCGGCGTGGCGGCTCAATCCTGTTTCTTAAGCCAAGGACTCTCAGCTTTGGCTGAGCCACAGAAATACCTCACTCTTCAAAGCTGATACTTTTCTGATCCTTATTTTTGCCCCTTTACCTTCCTGTCCCTACTGGAAGACTCCAAAAAGCCTCTTCTGATAGGGCTCAGCCTGCTGTAAGGATTTCTGGGCATTTCAGGACGGGGAAATGATCCCTTCTAGCCTTCCCTAGGAGATGGGCACTTTGATGGGAGGAAAGTCTTGCTCCATAGTGTGGTTGGCAGCTCTTGGCAGCTTCCTGGAAGTCCAGAGACCGTACTTTTCATACCAGGGGCTGACACTTGCACGCTAAGTAACATCATGCACCCCACACCTCCAACTTCTGCCCCAGAGCAATGATCTAAATGTTTTCCAGGATTGCAGAGTGATTGCCCAACACAGCAGCAATGGGGACTCTGATGATACTTCAGGGATTGACCTAAATTTTCAGTATTCTGAGAAAAGGGACACTTCTCCTTGAAAAGCCTCAGTTCACAAAATGACCTCTCCCAGCCATGCTGGATTTGGCTGAGCTTGGAAAAAGGAGGAAAAATCCTTTCCCCAGCAGGAACATGTCCAGCTGTTTTCTTTGCCTTGGATAACTAAACAAGGGCTTTGATCAAAGCCTCCTGGCATGAGCATCTGTGCCTGTCTCTGAAATGCAGATTTGCCTTGACTACGTGGAGAGACAAACTGTTGGAGGCTGGAAGGAGCAAGTGCAGTGTGTGAGGCATGTCCTGCCCCTCATGCTGGCTGGGTGAGAAGAGAGCCAGACATGAGGCATTTGCACCTGCGTCTGCCCACAGCTCCTGGGCAGACGGGGCTCAGACAGCTCTGGGATCATCAGCTCTAGTGATGGCAGGAGAGGCAGTGAGTATGGACCTCTGGAGACTGCAGAGACAGACCTTATCTTACACCCTGCAAAGAGTTCTGACCCAGCGGTAGAGTAGAACTGGAGAGATCTTGTATTTCCCCCCATCTCTCTGCCATCTGCAGAATGAATCATCCAACAATGTCCTGAATCATCCAACAGTTGTCAAAAATACTAACCTCCAGATTCCTCTTCCCCTATCCTTCACACTCATGTTGACCCATAAAGCAGTGCTGACTCATCGTGCAAGCCTGGGTGGATTTAATGCCTTCAGGCAGAGAAAGCAGAGGTCTATTTGTCCCATCTTTATGCCCCGGATGCATTTGTTCTCCAGCTATTAGTGTGTTCCTTCCCCAGGGCTGAGAGTTGTCTGGCAGAAATGGTGAACCAGCTCCCAGCTCAGCACAGCTCCAGTCCTCATACTCTGCAAACTGAGAACTACTGCAACAGGAAAAGGAGTGTCCCACCAGTCACTCACAGTAGCAGCCTTGTGTCCCAGGGGTCACTGAGCAGGGTGGACTCTGGGTGCCCTCTGTCTCTCACCATGCCATGGTGACATGGTACACAACAGAGCGCTGTATATCACAGAGATGTCAGAGCAGGTGGGCAGTCTAGTCCTGATTCTGTGGAAAGAATGTGCTGATGAAATCGCTAATAAACCAGGCAAAACTGTTCTTCCCCATTAGCTCATGCCTTGTATTCCTTGCCTCACTTCACATACCTCTGAAGAGCTGGTATGAGTCCTTACAAGCCTTTCAACATGTGTTCAGACTCTGAAATCTCCCCAGGCTATACCTGCCTGGGTAAGGCTGTACCTGCTCTCTTGCAACTGAGCAGCCTGCGTATTTCATAGCACCACGAATGGTTTGAATTGGAAAGGACCTCTACAGGTCCAGCCCTCCTGCAATAAGCAAGGACATCTTCAACTGGATCAGCTTGCTCAGAGCCCATCCAACCTGACCTTGAATGTTTCCAGGGATGAGGCACCCACCACCTCCCTAAGCAGCACATTCCACAGTTTCATTGCTCTCACAATAAAAAAAAATCTTCCTAATATCTAGCCTGAATTTACACTTTTTTTGGTTTAAAACCATTATCCCTTGTGCTATTGCAACACATTGTCCCACAGCAAGGCACGCTTTTCAGACAATGAGACTGCAGGAAAATATAACTGGTTAGAGAGGCCAGAGCTAAACCCCAGCTCTCTGTACTATGACCCATGTTGGCGCCCAGAAAACCTGACTGTGCGTTTCCACATTTTGTCACTGATCACTGATCCCCTCAAGCTGAGCCTGGCTGAGCAGCCTGAGGTGTGTGCAGAATGATGGATCTGGCAGAACAGGGGGCTGCTCCTGGCCACAGAGACATGGGACGTTTCCTCTGATGGTGTGAGGTTGTCCTGGATGTTCACATACATGTGCACAGGGGCAAATCCAGTGTTTACGCTGGGAGTCATCTCAGCCACACCAAGCAGTGTAGACCAGCAAGCTCCATTTTCTTCCCATTCCACCACCCAGACAGTTAACTCCAGCTATGCCCCAGAGAAAGGGACACCTTTCAGAGTAGGAGACTCATCTGTGTCCAGCACACCCTTGTGCCCTCAGCTATGTCTCCAGGCAAAGAATTTTAGATAAGACCAGCATGTCTTTTTTTTTCCGTGTAGAGATTCGCTCACCAAGGATGGACAGAGATTCATGAGATTATTTTCATGGAGGGCTCCAAATTGCTGTGACACAGAAACAACACTCAAGTGCTCTCAGCCTGGCTGGATATGAGAAAGTGTCCTGAAGGCCTGATTTACTTTCTAATCCACCTACATAGGTATTTCAAACACATTGCCACTGCAGCATCTCGGTCTCAGTTTATCTCCATATCCTATTGCGTATTCCCAAAAGAAGTTGAATAATATGTCTCTGATATTACTTTTTAAGTAACCTTAATTGTCTGATTTTGATTTGTGTTTAAATTGCACTTTTCCCTGCAACCTGAGAGGCATCAGAATTATGCATGCAGCGTTTTGGTGGAAAGTATTTTCATGTGCTCGTCTGGCAAGCGCTCCTGTTGGAGGGCATACGCACAAGGGGGCAGAGTTAAAGCTTCTGGGGGAAGATCAACTTCTGAATTTCCTGAGCTTTATGAGATTAAAACCTCACATTTAACGTTGCATTAAAAGAGAGCTGTCAGGTTCTATTTCACAGAAGATGTCATTTTTGTGAAAAGTGCTTTTTGCAAAACATATGGCCAAGTTAATTGTTTGGGTTTGGGGTGGGGGAGAGGGAGTTATTCCAGGGAAAGCATGTCTTTTGAGCAGTTCTGGCCTGAAGAATTTGGAGCCCTCAGTTAATGCATGAAAATGAAGCTGACTTCACAGAGCAGTGATGTTGACTCTCCTGTTTTCTTTGCGAGGAGGGAAGGAAGCAAAGGGAAGCAGGCTGCTCAGAGGGAAGCACAACGCGGTACCTCAGCAGGAGACTTAGACACTTCTCATGGCTCCAGATTCACCTGAAACCAGGCTGGAACACCACAACCCAACTGGCAAAGGCCTGTTTGCACATGGGTGCATTTAATGAGCAACACACTTCTTTCATTACTTGGCTTCTCTTTAAATCATAAAAGGTTTCATGAAGGCTTTTCCTTTCAAAACATATGTAGATTGGTCCCTCTCCTTTAAGGTGGCTTTTGTGTTCACAGCAGAGAGAAATGCTCAGCTAGGCTTAAGCTCAGGGCTGACATCAGTGGGAGCTTTCGTTAATTGAATTACTGTTTTGTGGCAGAATGTTTTAAAAATAAGAGGAAATGTCCCACATACATTTTTGGCTGAGAGATCAAATGTATGCAATGGAATTCAATAATATTCCTACATCTGTGAGTCCTGCCTGTCCCTGGAGAAAAAAAGTCAAATTCAGTCTCCACCATTGTTTGTGTTCATTATATTCCCTTATCGTCTTTTTTGGCTCATGGGCAACGGGGGGGGGGGAACTAGCAGAATTCCTCAGGCCTCAAATGGAAACATATAGAGTCATATGCATATCACAAGAGCAGGAAGGACAGTATCAGAAAAAAAAGACTCCACTATTCATGTGAATAAGAGCCATGATTTGCTTTGAAGGCATTGCCTCCCCTATTGCTTGCTTTTCTTGTGAATGCTTATTGCGGCAGAATCCAGGCTGAAAAGGTATAGGTAAAAAAGGAAAGCACAAGGTGAGGTTCTTTGAACCTGAATTCGCATGCAGAGCCACATGCAGATATGAATTTTCAGGCAAGTGTATCTTCAGATACATATTGGCAGGCAAATCCCAAAGCAAGTACTTGCACTTATATGAACCGATGCGAATTTATCTGAGAATTTGCTGGCAAAAGAATACTCATATGAGCGCTTATTCAGAGATACCCTGGCAATGAAATACTTGTTCACAGGCTTGTCCACAAATGCATTAGCTGCAAATTCATATGTAAATACTGGTGCTACAATCCCTTCATATATGCCTAGGTGAGGGAATGTATGTGCATATATATGAGCAAGCCAAACAACAAATAAATAAGAATGCAAATATGAAGTGAGAGGAAAATGGTGTTTGATACTCATGCAAATGACGTTGGGTACTCGTGCAATGTCTGTGTGAGTCTTATGGCCTACGATGCTGTGTGATTGTACATGCAAACATATTCAGACAGCCCATAACACAGGGATATCAAACTCACAACCTGTGGGTTGAATCCAGCCCTCCACCTTGTTTTATCCAGCCCGGCAACTTGTTTCTACCCAGCAGCTGAGCTGCTTGCCCCTGCGCTCCTGCCAGTGCTGGTCATGTGTGCAGCGAGTGACGCGCATTATGCTGCAGGAGCAGGACGACAGTGGGAGCCATGAGTTTGATACCCATGCTGTAACAGATGCTCATGTATCTTGGTGATGCCATCAAATGTTCATGCCTATCCGTTTTCCTGGCCAATATTCAGACAACCAGGTATTAACTGGAAATTTCATGGTGGCTCAGGAAAGCAAGGGTTGAAAATGTTTTCTGCTTACTGCTTGGGGAATCTTTCAGAAGCCCTCCTTGAGGGAAGGTGTAGCAAAGTTACGTAGTTTAGATCCTGAACAGAAACAATCTTAGCTCAGATCTGCAGTAAACTCACAGAGGAAGAACCCAGGTGGAACTGGCTTGCCAGGTCTCGTTGAGACATCAAAGCGGAAAACCAGAATGGCATTGAATCCCTCTGGATATGTTTGATCTCCTACACCAGAAAAATTACGTTGGGCACTTCATCTTATTTTTAAAACATTCTGCCACTAAACAGCAATTTGAAGAGCTATATCTCCCTCTGACATCAGATCTCAGGCTCAGTGTCCAGTTAAGTTTTGTTCAAGATGCCTTAAATAGACATTGCCAAGATGGAAAGAAAAATAATTCTATGAAACATCTGATACTTAAAAAGCAAAGAGTTATTTCTGACAGAGGCGGTGTTCACCCTATTGCCCAAGAGCAGACTCCTGCACCACTGTCTTACAGGGTGGGATTTATCAAGGGAAATAAGGAGGTGAATCCCCTCTGTCAGCAGGCTCCATTGCAGGAAAACCACACTAGCCAGTGCCAGGCTTTCCATTGATAAAAATGGGCTTCAGGGAGCTGCAAATAATTCAGCACTGACCATTATTTGTTGCTGATTTAAAGCCTATCGTGTCCTACGTACCTGCAGAGGGAAGTGAGCTGTACAGCTGCAAAAGAATCAGCACGGCCCCGAGACAGATCGTCCACAGCTTCTCCAAGCTCCTTCTGCAAATCTGTTGGAAAATAATGCAATTCCCACTCTAAAGTAAAGCGTGTTTGAAAAGTGCATTTGATTAGACTTGTGCCCTGATCAACTGAGTTTGTATAACTCTAGTTCTGTGTGCTCCTCTCCTTTGCCTGTGCTCCTTCATTCTGCTTGTCAGCTTAGATTTGCTCCACTTAAGCTGTAGAGACTTCACTGAGGCAGATAAATGGGGAGCAGAGTTGCCAGCACAATGGATCTAACACCTCCAGGTGGGCAGCAAGTCTTTGCAAGGATGCATCCCTTGGGAGAGTGTCAAACTTGGGCTGCAGAAGAAGCTTTTGGGGTTACTTACTCTCTGTTACTACCTAAAAGGAGGTTGTAGGCAGGCAGGGGTTGGTCTCTTCTCTCAGGCGACCAGTGACAGAACAAGAGGATATGGTCTCACGCTTCGTCAGGGGAGGTTTAGGCTTGATACTAGGAAAAATTTTTCACTGAAAGGGTGATTCTCCAATGGAATGCGCTGCCCAGGGAGGTGGTGGAGTCATCGTCCCTGGAGGTGCTTAGTGCCATCGTTTAAATGGCGAGTGGGTGGAGTGGGTGCTACTGTTGGGTCATTGGTTGGACTAGATGATCTCAGAGGTCTTTTCCAACCTTGTGATACTGTGATACTGTGATATGTGATATTTTCTAGCAGAGATGCGTAAAAGCAGGTAACGGAGGGTTCAGCTGCAAGTACGTCATTCCAGCTGTATTTCTGCACCTGAGCCCCTCAGAGATGAGGTTCCACCATTCTCCTTGCTGCTTCTGCTTAACCACCTCCTCTACCTGCTGATTCTCATTAAGGCAGGTGTTGCCTTATGGTTGCGGTTGGCTCCCACTTTCCTCTGTGAGAGAGTGAGCTGGCTCAGAGCCGTCTGCTGCCACCATGGTTCCTCTCCAGCTGCCGTTTCCTTTTCAAGAAGAGTTTCAAACATTAGCAGGTGGGAGCCTGTGCTGCTGGGAGGTACTGCAATAGCAGGGTGTGAACTGCCCTTGCCACCCTGCTGTCAGCCAACAACTGCTCTTTCTGTACCTACACAATGTTCATTCCCCTCATCCTGCAGTCTTCATGCAACCTTTAGTCTAAGTAAGAACTCTGGAGCAAGAAGGAAAATGAGACTCCAGTGTGGGCCTAAAGGTAATGATTCATTACCAGTGTTAAAACAGCAGGGCCTTTTACAGTGTGTTTTTAACATCCCAAACCCCAGCTTTCTTTGCAAAGGAGCCATTGATTCCACTGCCCTGGTTTTTACAAGTAGGGAAAACAGGACATAAAGGGGGAAAGAAAAGCTTTTGTTCAGCGCAGTGTAGCGAGTCAGCAGCAGAGCGAGGGAAGCGACACAGCTCTTGGATAACCAGGTGCTACTCCCACTTTGTGTTTGTTGCCTGTATGTGGCTAATGCCAAAGGAGTTTAATGGGGGTCATGGCCACCTTGTCCCATAGGCTGTGCAAGCTCAAGGAAAGCATTTGCTGTGCCCATGCTAGCTAGTGGCTTCACTGCTTTAATGTCTGCTACCATGGGGCAAAGCCAGCCTCTAGAAATGGGAAAGAACAAAGGTAAGCGCAGGGAGGGCAGAAGTATTTGCTCTTAAATCTTTGGAGCGAGCTGTGCACTGTTTGTAACACAGAACAGCTCACACTGCTCATCAGAAGAGCCTCTAGACTTGAGCAAGCATGTGCAGCGTCCTGCTGCCACACAGCCATCAAACCCCCAGCAGGTCTGTGGATGGCAGGTTTCACTGTGTCAAGTCCTCTGTGGTCCTTTCATGTGAGGGTTCCCCACTGCCTTGTGATGTGGCTCATGATCAACTTCTTACCCATCTGGGACAACAATATATGCCGCTCCTTCTTACGAGGATACTTATTGCCACTAATCCTGCAGGAACCCTGCATTTCTGAGAGTTTTATACCTGTGCCTGATTTGTATAAATTTAGCCAAAGCATTAGAAATACAGATAGAGAGACCCTGCCCTGTTTCCTTACGAAATCAGCCTGAAAATCCTATGCAAAACACATGTTTCTTTGAAAAATTTTTCCCTCTCTCCTCATGCACACAGCCCATTTGCAGGTTGTCAGTCTTTATGATATTTCATGTTTTGCCAGGGATTCAGTTGTGTGAATAGGAGCTGAAGAAAAGCAAGGACAGTGCACACAGATTTTTTCAATGACTACCTACTCTATTTAAACTGCCTTACACCTGCAGACACACAGTTCATTAATTAGGGCTCCCAAAGCCAGGTAAATTTAGGAGTGGGATCTACCATGCAGTGTGCGCTCTGCAAAAGAAAGTACCCTCTTGCCCCGGATCCAATCCCAGGAACCTCTGTTTTGGCACGTGCTGTGGACACTCATGGATGGAGGATCCACCTTTCACCTCACCAGCATTTAATAGATCAATTACTATCTTATACTAATTCATCAAGATTTAGCTTCCAACAGAGCCACTTTCTTACAGCTTTCAGTGGTAGATTAAAGATCTCTTTGGTACTTGTAGCTTCTTCTGAAAGTGCTTAGACACTATTATCCAGTCACCTCTTCATCTTCTTTTTGATCCACTGAATGGTTTGGTGATTTAAATCTCTCACTCCAAGACATCTTTGTCCATTGCTTAAATTATTCTTCACTTTTCTCTGTTATCTTTCAAATTTCCCCTGTCCTTTTTAAAATGTGGACATGAGAACTGGGATTTAGAGGCTTGGTTGCAAATGGATACAAACCATTTTCCCTGTCTCAGGATAACTGTAGATATTTTGTCATGTTTTCCATCTGTTTTGAGAAGAGATGTCAAAATCTTGATAAATGCAATGACATCATGGCCCTAGAAAATAATTGATTAGGAGCATAGTAAATGTTTTATACTGACCTTTCTTTTAACATTTTAGGAAATAGTCTGTTTTTCAATTTCATGTTTTAATTTTAATCTTACTTGTTCACTTTCTTAGACAGCTAAGTAATTTTGAAGAAAAAAATAACTCCTAACCCTAAAACGATGTTGCAAAAAATATTTTGACCGTGCAGATTTTTACCTCCCTTATTGTTTTCCAAAAATGATGAACACAACACCATATCAGTCTCCTGCTGAATGTTTTAATTAAACATGATTCAGAAAATCACTTTCTTTGGTCTGGTTTCTCACATGTCCCTCATCAGTACATAGGTGAGATGCTTTAGCTATCTTGCCCTGATCCCAGAGTTTGGACTAGGTAACTTCTAGAGACCCCTTCCAACCTCAGCAATTCAGAGTTAACAGGTCACTTTGCAACCTAGTGCAAACCCTTTTAATTATGACCAGTTATGTCCAGATTTCATGTGAACAGGTACAGGGGAGACCAGGTCTTGCTTCAGTTTAGCCTAAATCTATATCCACAGTGTGGAAGAGAAAATGAGCCCTGGAGTCTTTTGGATTGGGTTGCGATGTGGGTGTGTAATGTATGTTCAGGTTCATTGTGAGTGGGGAAGGATAAACCTGTGTCCACTTGCTCAAGTGCTGAGCATGTTAATCTGAAATACACAAGCACACATCCTTCTGTGTCCAACACTCTCAGTCTCTTGTTCCTGATGGAAACAATATCAGTGAGCTGCAGGTCACCTTGGGCCTGATCTTGGCTTTAACACTAGAATAAAAGATGGACTAAAAGATGAACTTGATAGACTTTTCTCCAGCGTATGTTCTGTACACGCATTTACCAAATGCAAGTTTTCAGACAAAGCAAGGGAGATATTTTTTGTTTTTCTTTCCCCACCTCTCACTAGGCTTCAAGTGCTTTATTGCTATCATTGAACAGGACCATAAAAGTGGAAGGATTAGACCTCAGCCATCCACTCTCATGCCAATAGCCTTGTTGAAGTCAAAGGGGCTTTTGGGTGATGGGGTCTCAGTGCAGACTGCTGGCTTGGTCTCTGTGTCATGGAAAACTTCCAGCTGCATAATTGCATCCTGCCTCAATAAATTCTCCCTAGAAATCCACTTGGATGTAACATCTTCTCTCCCTCTCTCTGCCTCTCATCAGCAATGGTTAGGAACGGATCTGGGCGATGAAGCAGCTGCTTTGTGTTGTCTCCAGAGGTGGCCACATTCCACTTGCAGGCAAATTATCTCTGTGCTCATCACATTCGCTGAATTGCTAGGAGGGCTGCAGCAGGGAGGGATGTGAAAATGGGCACTTAAGGGCAGAAACACTCTGAGATGACGCAGAATCACTCTACTCTGTGCTGCTGCCCTGTTGTGGCCCTAAAGCCAAATTGCTCTGCCCTGGAACGTCCTCTTGAAATGTAACAGGGAGGTGCTATCGGTTGACATTTGCATTGCTCTCACCCGAGACCTTCACCAAAAGGCAAATATTTGCTAGTGATATTGGTATCATCGTAGGACCACAGAAATGAGGCCTGGCTAAGGCATATTAAATCACGTGTTCCCAATACTGGGGATATTTTCCTGCAAGAGCATTTCTCCAAGCTTCATCTAGTCCTATTTCAAGAATCCAAAGGACCATTCACCACAGGGAAGGATAGACCTGTTGATAGCTTAGGTGACTTGGAGATTGCTTCACTGGAACACGTCTTGGAATAAAGCCATAACCAAATGAGCAACTGATATCTGAAATACAGGATAATAACAGAATAATTTATCTTATGTCTTTTAACACTTATTTTTACCCCCAGCCTGGTTTCTGAGTGCAACGTGACTTAGCATAAAAACAGGGCAGGGAGAAGAGCAGTGCCTGAAGACAAACAGGTGGTTTATTCAAGGAACTGGACAATACTACATCCCTGTGGGCACCCAGTCCTGCCAGAGTCCCGAGCTGCAGGCTATCCCCATGTCAGTCCTGCTTACATGGAAAAGCTGCATGTGATGAGACTGGCTGAAAGAGAGAGAGGGCAGTGGGGACAGGAACAGGTGTGCCCTGGATCTCGTTTTGGGATAACCCTCCTCCTCACATCTTGTCTTCATCTATCTCCCTCCTTTCGTGCACCTCTGTTTCCATCTCTTTCCAGCACATACATGTGGATCATAAAGCAGCCCCTTTGCCCACTTCATTTTTCCCCTCATCCCTGCAGGAGTGCAGAAGGCAAACACACCTTTCCTATCATCAAATGTGGATGTGAACCCCCTCCACACACCCTATGCGAGAACAGCCAAACAGGCTCCCTGAATGCGAGCTCGGGGAGTTATAAAAAGGTAGATGTGTTTTTCAGGAACACAAGCAGCCCAGCTGAGCAGAACTTTAAGGGGGCCACTTCTTGCTCCCTTTCATTTCCACTCCAAAGAGCGCGTGAATGATGTCCAGTGGGAATGAGCTCGCCAAGAAAAATGCAGCTGAACTGCCGTTGTAAAGGCTGTGTGTTTCACGCCATAAAACTGAAGTGGAAGAGTCGTGTGAGAAGCTAAGACCCTCACGCACAGGCCATAATGTTCTTTTCTGCTTTGAAGTGGATTTAGGTCTGGCTCAGCCTCTCCAGGGGCTGGAGGCTGCTGCTTATCCATGCAACCTAGCAGCAGCAATAAGCAGCTGAACATCCTCAAGCTTCCACTGTATAGAGAGCAGAGAATACTCCACAGCCCTCTTCCTCCAAAGCAGTGGCTGCAATCAAGGAATCATGGAAGAGGTTGTCACAACGCATCCACTCTCCTCTCTCTGACGTGTTTTTGAACTGAACTCTCCCACTCTGAAGTCTGTTAGTACCTCCTCATTTTGACCCCATTTTCATGACAAGGACTGCCTTGCAGGGCACCCTGGATTGGACCTGTGTCCTCTTCACAATCTGTATCCAGGCACACTTCTTCTGGACAGCATCTCCCAGGTTCTTGCTTATGACTGAAGAGAGGTGAGTGATGTCTGAATCTCTCAGTATTTACCAGCGTTACTTGGTTTATACCTCCCCTCCGTGTTTCCTGTGGAGAGGACAATCCTGGGCTTTTTCCTTCTCCTCCTTTTCTGAATAAGGTCTGTGGATGTTCAGCTGTAGATGGACTCAGGCCAACTCTTTTCTCCAAGAATCCAAACAACAAGGTCTGTCACCAGCTGCCAGATAACCAGAATTGTCCAGCTGCCCTGGGGACTCATGGCAGAGAGCAAAAGTTCTGCTCACAGCACATGCTGCTCACAACAATTGCTCCAGATTCTCTGCTCTAACTACTGAGCTTGTTTGCTGACATGGTCCATACAAGCTGGTCACAGGGTCAGACAGATCAGCACTGGGACGCCGTGGCAGAGCTTATCCACTGGGATGCTTGTTCCTGGTCCCTTATGCATCCCCGTCAGTGGCATGTTATGTCTGGCCAGCGTAGAGGTATAAAACTCATCCTATCTGAAAGCTAAGTCCTGCTTTGGCCAGAAGTCAGCCACATCTTCCTACAGACCTCCTAGGGGGCTGCAAGAACAAGTAGATACTAATGTGTGACTCCACCAGATGCAGCTACCTGAAAGTTCAGCATCTAATTTTCACTTGTCATCTGGGATATCTCTTGTTTGTGGAACACCTTTTGATGCAGTTTCAACCTGTCTGTTGAACACCTCTGCATGACGAAGGAATTATTTTCCTCTTTCCCTGTTTCTCTCCACAAGCTGTGAAAGGAACAGACAACAGCTACAGTGTAGATTAGAACCATAGCATTAACACAGCCAAAAATAGATGGGGTGAGTCCTACGCTCTGTGTCAGGTGGAAGGTCACCCCTGCATCATGACACATGCCCTTTCTCACTGGTTTTATATAAAAAGAAATTTCTGATGATTCTGATACACTCAGGATCTCAGGAGTTACACTTGTGTGTTTCTAGTGTAAAATCCCAGAAACCTGGAAGGGATGGAGTAAGAGGAGACAAAATTAAGCTTTTAAATTACCTTTCTACGATACGAAGTTATTAAATTTGAGGTTGGTCTCTGAGTTAACTGAATTCCTTGCATCTGCTCTGATGATCACTCCTGCCATAAGGATGTCTGGGTACGACTTGTATCCAGCCCTTGTAGCAATAGGGCAAGGGATAACGGTTTTAAATTAAAAGAGGAGACATTTAGACTAGATATTAGGAAGAAAGAGTTTTTTTTCTGACAGTAGTGAAACACTGGAACAAGTTGCACCAAAGAGATGGTGGACGCCCCATCCCTGGAAGTACAGTCAGGTTGGGTTGTGCTCTGAGCAACTTGATCTACTTGAGCTAGACTAGATGGCCTGTAAAGGTCCATTCCAATCCAAACCACTCCATGATTCTATGATTCTCAGCCACTATAGTTTGTAGCCTACCATTCTATCAATATCCCTTCAGGTTCATTTCAGGTAGTAGTAATGCATTTTACCTTTCCTTTCCTAACAAGGTTGAGAAGTTCACTGAAAAAAATCTGCTTTAACCATTGAAGCTAAAAGTGCTGGCAGTCCAGAGGAGTCATCGTGCATGCTTTATGTCCTTTGCAACAGAAGTCCCCGATCTCAGCACAGCACAACAAGCCCATACTGCCTGCAAACCAGGCATCTGCAGCAAATGTGCCAATACTCATGCTCATGTCATTCTTCCCAATGAAATCTGATAGAGATTTCTTACTTTATTAATGAAAGCAGGTATTCTTGAAAACAATTAAAAGAGTTGCCATAGGCACAGACATCATGTGCAGACATACAGTTGTTCTTCAGGTACTGTGCAAAGTTTAGGGAAAGAAGAAAATCCCAGTGCCCAAGAAACACTTTTTCACTCAATTATGGTAGTTTGAAATAAGGTTATAATCTTGGTTCACCACTTATTCCCCAAATATACCTACCATAGTTCATATGTCAAATGCATGTATTAGATACATTTGGATGGGCTGTCTAGGCTGATAACAGACTTGGGGAATGACCTCATGTTGAACTGCAGGGAGAAGGAATTGTTTCCTCATTAATATCTCTGCAAAATAAATGTCAACTGGGAAAACAGTTTCTGTGTAATCAATCTTGGCTCATAGACACTGGGCTCTGACAATTCCTTTCATAGAAAGGAATATATTTCCCATAGATCTGTAGTGTTTCATACATTATAGCTTTCATAATAGCAAAAGACTGTGCTTGGGTTACATTGAGATTTTCTTTCTAACCCTGTGGTTTCATATGATCATAATTCTCTGAAAAATTTCTCTGCTCAGACTAAAACTTTCACACTTTGTATAGGGAAAGAAACGATGATTTTTCTTTCACTGAAGAAAATCCTTTTAGGTATCTTTGATTTATTGGAGTGTGTGTATGGGAGAACTACACTTTTATGGCTTTTTAAAATGTATTTTTCTTCTTGGCAACTAACAACGCTAGAAAAGTCCTTTTCCTAACCTGCTTGGCATTTTCCTTCCCAAGAAGCTGAGCTTTTTTAGGGGGTGGGCTGGAGAAATCATCTTCAAGAAAAACAGAAATTGAGTGATCACTTCTGAGCATGCATTGCTGAGATAGATACACTGGGATTTTAGGGGGAGGGGGAAGAAAAATGTTTAGATATATTTCTTGCAAGACAAAATCAAGTACAGGATCTACTGTTGAGCCTGGGGCTGTTTTAGGTTGGGCACCAGGTTATGGACAGAAATACATGGCTGAATGACAAGCAACTCTCCCTCAAATACAGAAAGAACCTGCATCCCTACATGCAGTCTCACCAGGTTGTATGATCTGGAATCAGAAGACATTTGCTTTTGCTAATTTTCTTATAAAAAATCTCCTCCACCTCTTAGAGCCAAATGATACTGGGGAATCTCATGTGTCATTGCAAAGAAAGCCCTTTGAACTTCACTTTGGTGCAGAAAAGTGTGAAAAGCATGACTTGGATATGTGGGGTCAGGCACACTGGGAAGAAATCACCTGCAAGACCTGCAAAATATCAAGGTGAATGAGAGAACCTCGTATTTTGCAATAAAGAATTGTTTTTAATCAGTGTTGAGCTGTCTGTGTGGACAGGCCAATGAGTCTGGACACTATACCAACTCCATGAGTTCAGTCATTTCCAAGGGGCAGCAGAATACAAGAGAAATGCAAACAGCTGCACAGTGTTTTCTTCTACTCTAGTTTTCCCTTACTAACAGGCAATAAGAAAATGTCACACAAAATGACTCTGTTAAAAGTGACAATAGGATTATATATTGATTCAGTGAAGGATGGCAGGAAGTTCAGAGGCTGATCCCATCGCAGCCACATTATGTGGTAGCCTCTATTTGTTGTGCTGTCTTGCTTCCAGTCTTGGTGACTGTGGTAGCTAACTCTTGCAGAATTTCAACAAAATTCCTGAAATCTTAGCTGAAAAGCAAATTTCTCACCACCTCTTTAATTTTTAAAGCACATACCTGATGTCCACATACTATTGCTTTTCTTTCTGGCCTGTTCAGTGCAGCTTGGCCTGTTGATCTAGCCTTTTTTCCTATTTCTTATATAATTTCTACATATTCCCTGCATCCCTTCAGAGACTGGATTCATCCTGCTGAGCCTTTCTTTCTGAGATTCTTGTTTTCTATGCAAAAAAATCCTAGGTAGTATTTGCAACGCTTTGTAACTAGATCCTGGCATTGCCTGGTCCAATGCAGTTGGCTACCACACAGAGATCCATTCATGTCATAAAGTTTGTCCTCAGAAGTCCTAATTGTAGACCTGCTGGTTTTACCTATTGCTATTTGAATCTAAACCAAAACTGGCAGAGATTTCTTTATCTCAGCCTGTTTTCTGCTACCTGTTCTTTTACAAAATCATTTATTACATTCCAAAAATCAAATCTCAAACAGCATCATGACACTAATATCTCAAACTGTTTGGGAGAAAATTCTGTCATCTGCCTGTTCTCAGCAATCTTGACTGGCTCCAATAATTGAGCTGGAAAAATCTATTAAAAGGATTAAGTGGTGCATTCCTCATGGGCTGTCAGCTGGATCCCTCCAGCCTTGAGACCATATATCACCTTGACTCAAACTGAGGGCAGTCAGGGATTATGTGGCCATTAGTACACATTATGGAGGAAGACATGAGGTTACAGATGGCAGATAAACCCTGCAGTGTGAAGACCCTCCCAAAAGGTGTTTTCCCTAAGATTGAGACAAATTTGTGGGTTTTTACCCATACAAAGGACTCTGGATAAGAAGAAGAGCTCATCAACCAGGCTTTGGAACCTGCTGAGTTGCCGTTCCAGTGCCTTCTTTTGGCAGGGAGCTGCATGGCTTAATGTCTTTGTCCTGCAGCACATGCAGCATCCATCCCTAAATCTAAATTGTGGGGCAATTCACAGATTTAATGGTGAACTGACCTGGAACTATACACTGTACATTTAAAATACAGGCAAAGAGACCAGTTGTCAGGACCTGTAGAGTCTACAGTCAGGTTGGGAAAATATTTTAAGACTATAACATTGTGTATTAGAAGTATATTTACAACTTAATAAGCCAGCCTGTATATTTCAAAGATCAATGAGAAGGGGCCAGTCTTGGTGACGTTTGAAGTCTATCTCCTGGGCCGTTGCATATATTTGAAGAAAGCCTGCTACACATTTAGATCAACCCCCATCCCAAATGGAGGGGAACGCCACTCTCTCCCATATGGGGCTAATCTCCGGGAAGGCGGCGCGAGCACATGGTACCAATTCCTGCACACTTTGGTCCCTTAACTCAGTCCTGAAGGCAGGGATCTGAGATGGGGGCAGGGGTAAAAAAACGGTGTCACTCGTTTATCTTTCCAGAGAGAGATGCTTGCTGCTCACAGGTGATCAGTTTTGTTTTGTTCTCATAGTTGGGAAGAAATATGAGTGGTCTAATCATAGGGAGTGACACCTTGGGACTGGAATTACTCCTGATGGAAACGCAGAAACTGCAGCTCCCTCCCACTGTCTGGGGCAGCAGCAAGAAGACAAATCGAGCCCAGAATATGGTACCACCTCTCTTGGCAACTCTTTTGCAGCTACATCATGCAAACACAAACACATGCCTAAACAAATATGTTTCACACAAATAGCAAGTTAGCAGGGAGAAGTCTGACTTTGGAGCAGCAGGCCCAAAAGCAGCTGCCATTTCAGCTCCAGAGGGGCCAGATCGAGCCCATGGGAGCCAGACCTAGTTGTACCCTGCACACCCAGCCTGTAAACGTGAGAAGCAGTACTGCTTGTGCTTGAGGATGGGTAAGAAAACATCCCTCCTAGCAGGAGGGAAACTGTAGTGGGAGATGTGGCTGAGAACAGAAAAACAGTTGAGGGGAAGGAAAAATCCAAACTTTTCAACATGTTATTTCCTGGAAGTTTGTAAAAGCTGTTACATTTTTTTCTTTTGTGATGCCACATTAATCAGTTAAACCCCAGTTTAGTCAGTCTTCATTTTTTTTTTTGGTTTCCTCATCTTTTCTTTCATGTGGAAGACAAACGTAGAAGGAGGGAAAGAGTAGTAGTATGAGGGTGGTAGCACAAGAAGAAGTAATATTAATGCCCCCAAATTTGGAAAAACATCATTTTCAAGGGAATGTAAAAAGTAGGGGAGTGGGTGGGAAAAGTATCTCTTGTTTAGAATTTTGAAACAATAAATACTGATGTCTACAAAGGTCTTTTTCAGACTTTGTTGATTTTTACTTTTCTAGTTGCATCAGAGAGAAACAGTTTCTAGGAAAATCCATGACAAGAAGGGAGAAAGTCAGAGCTGTGAAGTGCTTAGATGCTTAAAGCATCTATATGCAGATAGTGCTTTCTCATCTACGTGAAGCCTACTGCATGAGGATCCTGTCCTGGTTGTGCTCATCTCACCATGCATGGACGGATCTCTGCACTCTGGTGCTCCACATAGAAACTTCTGTGCCTCTAGGCAAGGGCTGGTATCTGCTGTGGGGAAAACGATTCCAGTCCCTGCTCTGCTGCCTCAGGGAATTTTGCCACAGGATTTCAGAGGTATCTATTAATCTCGAGCATTTTATCCCTACATTACAGAAGGAAATGAGTTATTCATTAGCAGTGCTAGATAGTTTCACCCCCCTTCAGTTATTAAAAGCAAATTGGCTTACTTAGGGATCAAGCCTCTTGTATAGTAAAAGCAGAGTGATGGCTTATTGAAAGGACATCCTACCACCCTTTGAGGAGATGGCTCTACACCTGGAGGCGCTGCTGAATCCCAGGCCTGGGTGACAGTTCACATTCACATCAGTCTTTTTTAGATGCATGACAGGAGAGGACTCTTGTCCTGTGTTAATGCAGGAAACACAGTCTCAAGAATGTGGAATAAACTCTGGGTACCACTGTCAGTACAAATGAGGGATGCCCAGCTCCATTTCCTTGTCTTGGTACAGCTCTGGACAACTGAAGTAACCCTGGGATGGCCGTGCTTCTCAGAGCTTTCCATACCTCGCAGAGTTCATCGGCTCCCTGCTGACACAGACTCAAGAACAGACTCCCTTCATCCCAGTCCCTGTCCATGACCCAGAAACTGCTCTTAGGCCTCAAGCACTACAAGCAGCTTTGTCAAACTTTAATTACTTGACTACAATCTGTCCAAGAATTTTATGACATTGATATGAATGTTCCTAATTAGCATTTATTGTTTATATTATTGAAATTTCATATTACACGACCAATTGATTTTTCTCCGCCGCCCTCATTAAGTCACAGGGAAATGCATTTTAAAATAGATTGACATTTAATTCCTTTAGAAAGTGCTGATTAGATCAAGGGCCTGTTTCACTGTGTTTTGTTGCATGAAGTCACATTAGGTTTTAGTTTCTCCCTGTTAGTATGTAGGTGAGTTCCTCTTCCCTGCCACACAGACACCTACTGGAAAAATCCCCCTCCATGGCTTAGGCCAGGACTTTGGAATAAATGAAAGCAAAACAAATCTCTCCAGACAGCAGATTCAACGTGAGATGAAACGCAAATCTCATTCGGGTGTTGAAATTATTCAACTTGCTTCATGAGCTGACTGTTGGGAAAAGAAACCCAGAATTATTAAGGGGTGTTTTGCTAAATATACAGACTTCAGTATTTACCTGTCTTCCTAAGGTAGGGTTTGTTTGAGCCTGCTGCCTGTTCCCTATCCTTTCCTTCCCAATAGACAGACACACTTCTGGTCTGGCATGCAGAGCCATGAAAACTCAAGGCACGGATAGTGCTGAGGTCTAGTAAGCAGATTGTATCTCCAGTTGAGCTATGGGTTTCTTACATGGCTCTACTAAGTTACTTGGCCCTCATTAATTCAATTCGCTTTAAGTTTGTTATATAATGGTGTAACAGTGTCTTCCCATACCATGCATCGGATAGGACTGAAAACATGAGGATCTTTGTAGTTTCATAGATGTTAAAGCTACCTCTCACCTAAGCTTGTTGTACCCCATGAGGACAAACTGTATGGTCTTGGGCATGCAGCTTCTTGGTCTCCTTTGCAGACCATGGAGTGTGGTCGGAGAAACATCACAGGCTGCTGTATGAATTAATCTTTCTCATCGTATTTCCTGGGTGACACCCAGGTACCTCTGCAGACAGTGGGGTGTCCAGCAGACTGAACATTTTCTGTGGTGCGGGATGAAGAGAAGTTACAGTCTCCTGTCCTGACCAGGACCCAGCCAGCAAGTCCACCAGGGTCCTGTATATACCATGGGAAGAGTTTACTTCCAGATCATGAGTCTGATATCAAAGTATCTCTGAGCATCATGGCCACGTACACGCCTCTTTCCCCCCTTCATCCAGTAACTCATAGAAAACCAAGAGAAACAAATCAGAATTAATCCAGAGAAGTGTGCTAAAAGAGGACAATTCCATTGTCCATTGCAGTTTGTGCAGTCCTGCACTGGGCTATGGTTGCAGCTGTACTAGAATAGCTGTAAGCACAGTGTGGTGGTAGTACTCCACAGGGCCCTCGGGTGGGTGCATCCTCATAGACACAGCATTGTATGAGAATAAAAGGTATATAAGCCAGTAATGCCAAAGGGAGAAATGCATGAGGATGAAAGCAAGTCTGAATTTAAATAGAAAGCAATGTTGAAGGACATTTTCCTTGCATACTCTATTTTAAAGAACGTTTGCTCCAAAGTGGAAGCATTGCAGGTACTTCCCAAACCCTTTTGCTTCTTCAAAGAGACACAATCCCTCCCTCAGAAATGGTTCTTCTCAAAGCCCTTTTCAGAGTTGTCGCAGGTTTTCGTTCTCTTCTGCAGAGGTGGTGTCCCTCCCCCCCCTTTTTGGCTGAAATTTGCCAAAATGTCTTTGGGGAATGCCAGTTGCTGGGCCCAGACTGTGTCTGCCACTGCACACAGGGCTGTGTGCATGGGGCTGGCAATGCAGGGTGCTGGTCCCAGGCTCATGTCACCTTCTGCTCCCACATAAATGGTGCTGAGAACACAACTGGCAACAAAAAACACCTGATGCTGGGCCTCCTCTTATGCTTTTACGTATGAAGCTACACAAAACACAGTGTTTATCTTTACTATTATATAAACTTTATTTTCTGACAAGGTCATAGAATCACAGAATCATTTATGCTGGAAAAGATCTTTTAGATCACCAGTTCTAACCTTAAACCTGACACTGCCAAATACACCACTAAACCCTTGTCCCTAAGCACCACATCTACACATCTTTTAAATATCTGCAGGGATTAGGATTCAGCCACTTTCCTGGGCAGCAGTTCCAGCACTGGATAACCCTCCTAGCAAATAATTTTTTCCTAGTCTCTGATCTAAACCTCCCTGGCACAACTTGAGGCCATTTTCTCTTATCTTATTGCTTGTTACTTGGGAGACTAACGCCCACCTCACCACAGACTCCTTTCAGGTATTTTAGAGAGTGGTAAGGTCTGTCCTCAGCCTCTTCTCCAGGCTAAGCAGCCCCAGTTCCCTCAGCAACTCCTCATAACCTCTGTGCTCCAGCCCCTTCATCAGCTTGATTACCCTTCTCTGGACATGGCTCAGCCCCTCAGTGTTTTTCTTGTAGTGAGGGGCCCAAAACCAAACATGGATTCGATTTATAAATCATTATTTTTGCTAGGAAAAAAAAAGTTTATTTCCTGTTTTGTCAGGGTTTTCTTTTCACTACAATGTACAGCTACTCTAAAAAGGTGGGGAACCGTATGCTCAGAATTTTGCTGTCCACTGTATTTGCTCAAATGCAAAGAAAACAAGAGTACTCACTTCTGTCAGCGGCACCTGGCCTCAACGGTATCTGTGAGTAAAAGCAGAGTTCATCATGTGCTTCCACTGCTTCCTTTTCTTCACACTGACAATGCCAGCAAAGCTGAAATCTTTTTTCATGATCTAGTTTGCTAAAGTCTGGGGTAGACCTTGCCTTGGAAGCTGGTGGTGAGGTGACAGCTCACCTGTGGAACGAGCTAATCCTGCAAGTCGATCCCTGCTGCAGGCTGCACCCAGGGAGTCCTGAGTTTTACGTACACTGCTGGCAAAAGCAGCTGTTTAGCCCTTCACCACAATTTTTCACAGCACAAACTGACCAGAGAACTTGGGCTCTGCCTAGGTGTGAGTCTGCAGTGGTCAGTGCATCAGGGGACAATCTGCTGGGGCTGATTTTGCAGAGGATGCAGGGGTGGGAAAAGCACTGTGTTCAATTTTTAGCTCTCTGATAGTACTTCAAACCCTATCAAGGCACAGGAAAGGGTAGCCTTAGTATCTCACTTTGGAGAGGGGGAAACTGAGTCACAGAGCAAGGAAGCATTTACTCTGGAGCTTTGCCAGAGGTGGGAAGGAATCCAAGTATCCTGATTGTCGAGCCCTTGGCCCAGACACCACCTCATGCTGCCTCTTTATTAAGCATCCTCTAAGACGTCTTTAAAAAGCCTTACAGAAAGGCTCTCTTGTTCTCTTGCAAGCCCTATAATAGCATCTGAAACACTCGTGCTAAATTTGAAGAGGGAGGGGGAGGCGAAAACGCATGAGCAGCTACTTTGATTAGGTAATAAAGTATCAATTTATTTTTTATAAATACAGAGAAAATTCAAACCAGCTGGAACTTGCAGTACCTCTTTGCACGCCACATTGCTAGCAAAATTCCCTCTGGTCCCCTGGAACCTACTCTATGGATTATCATACCTGAGGGTGCATGGACACTCTCTTTGGTGTCTCTCTGCTGGTCAGTCAGTCACATATGCAAGTAAGGAATAGAAGACTTTTACAGCAGTTTTCACTGGATTTTTCGCCTCTTGAATGCTAAGGGGATTTTCCACAAGGGCTGCATAGCCCATGGCACCTGGGGCTTTGGGAGAGCTGGTTATTTCTCTGACAGCTCAGAGACGTGTTCTGCTGGCAGCACTCTGAGAGCCAGTCACTTGCAAAGGATGCTTACAGAGAAAAAGGCTGGATGCAGTGTGTGCATGCTTGGAAGCACATGTGTGTGGGTGTGCAAGCCCATGTGCACTTATCTCTTGGATGTCTGGTTCTCTTATCATGGTTGTGTCTGATGAACGTCTACCTGTGTCACTCCAACATGACCTGTAGGGAGAAATGAAAAGCCTTGAGATGTGAGGGAGAAAAGGCTGTATTGAGGCAGGAGAGTCGTCATGAGGCTGCAGAGAACGTAGGAATGATCCATATCCATTGGACAGGAAAGAAGAAACAGGTTTAAACTGCAGGAAGGGGATTTCAAACAAGATACAAGTAAATCAAAGTGACAGGAATTAAGTGTTTACTAACTGTCTGGAGAGAAGGAGACTTGCTATTTTGGGGAATCTTTGAGAACAGCATGTCTGCCAGGAAGGGTTGGAAGACTAGTTTTGGTGGGGGGAGATGACTGATGGCTTTTTGTGTCCTTTTCAGCCCTCTCAGCTGTGACGCCATATCCCATAAGCCGTAGCAGGAACTGAGCTGTTGTAGTGCTGGTGGGAAGAAAAACTTCTGAGAGCAGCCTGAAGGCAGTCCCCACTGCACTCTTCCCCCAGCCCCTCAGGACCTGTGCTGGATTTGGCAAAAACCTGTTGAACTATCATCTTCCAAACCTCTACATTCTATCCAAAATAAGTTAGACCTTCTGATAAAGCTTGTTTTAATCATGTCACTCCGGAGTGACTCCAGTTGAAGGAATGTGTAGTCTCCCACCTTCATGCTGGTAAAAGCACAGGTGAAACACTACAGAGTAGAAAGATCCACTTGCTGGACGGGTCTTTCATAGGAGGTTCAGAGCTCTTGGGACTGTCTTACAGAGGGGGGGTCAGACATGGGGCCCCGGTGCAATGCTGCTGCATTTCTCCAACCTATGCTGCACAGCACCTCACATTCCTAGTATCCCGTTCAGATCCTCCCTTTCCTGCAATTTTTTCTGATAGGAGAGCTATATTTTGCAACATGCTAAAACTCCATAAACAAACTAAGATTCTATTTTAGACTCCAAATTGATGTATCCAACTGGCAAGGAAATTAGCATGAATTAATTAGAGGGAAGATGAAAGACTTCAGTAAGCAGAGTTATGAGCAACAGCCTTTAATAAAATTCAATTCATTCTCCTCTTATCGTAGGATATAGCACGCAATGAATACTAGATCTGAGCAAAGCACTGACTGGAGCTGACAGGATGGCACTGGTGCTTAAATACCAGCTCCCTTGCTTAGGAAACTGCACGCTTTGGTTGCCAGAGGCAGTTTTGTACTCTGACACCCTCCTCTAAGCTTCCTCTCCTACACAGCTCCATTTGGTTCCACAGCCTCTCAAAACTTTAGCCTCACATAAACAAGCCCCTGTACAGCACAGCGGATAAAGAGGCTAACAAACAATCAGATAAGTAAGAGCTTAGCTGGCAAACAATTCATCACATCAACAAAAGTGTTTAAGGGGGAGAAGGGGGAGGCAACCTGCAAGCAGACGCTCAGAGAGTTCAGCCACTGTAAGCTGTTAGTGAGGCAACATGGGGAATTTGCAAGGATATGTGCACCTTCTCTCTGTCCTCTCGTGCAGCGCAGATTGGCAATCCGTGTCACTTCAGAGCCCTGATTTCAGCAGCCTGGAAGGGTACAAGGACACACTCACAGAGTTAACAAGGTTTGCGGAAGTTAATTAGAGGAGAGCTCAGTGCCCTCTAACCTTGCCCTCAGCTCATCATGTCATTTCTAGAAGATGGAAAAAGCATGTGTTAGACTCGGGTCCTCCAGGACAGCAGCTGATTTTAATGAAAGATTACATACTTTTACCCCTGTAGATTTAAAGGAATCACTTGGCTCCTCAGCAATGCCCTCCTTTGCCTCCTCTTCCTCCTCCTGTTCTTTAATTGCTTCTTTCTACCCCCTGCTGCTCCCTCAGACCAATCAACTTCCTTCAGTGTTCTGATACATGTTATATATTTCTCATTATTTGGGTTTATGCTGGTTAACTATTTGCTCTTTGAATTCCCTCTTGGCCCTCAAGTTTCACCATAAATGTGATAAGTTACAACATCTGTTCTGCCAGGGCTGGACTTCCACTCTCAAAAGATTGTTACTTTGCTTAAAAAAGCCTCAAAGTGCTGCAACTCACAGCTCTTGGTGCTTCTTCCATTTCCATAAGAGCACCACAACTCCCACATGACACCTACATGGACGTGGGAATGGAAGGAAATGACAGTCTTTGGGTGAAAATTTCCACAGTTTGGTGTGTATTTTGAAACCTTGTACCAATTTCCAATTAATCTGGGTGAGAAAAGCTGCTTGAGTCACAAATAAGCCCTTCTACAAGTACTAAAATTGCATTTTGACATTTTCCACATGAAAATTGGATTTCTTTTCCTTAACAGAAGTTGCATTAGGAAACGTTGCAAAGCTCTAAAAGGAAACAAGAGGCTTTCTTTGAGCCAGAAGAATGCTTTTCACCTTTTAAATTCACCGAAAGTTTTAGTTCTGAGGCAAAACAATTTTCAACTGTGTTGTTAAAGCAAGCTTTAAAAAACAAAGAAAAAAACGTTTTGTTTGTCAAAGTCCAGTTCTAAGCCTAACTTCTCTTAAGTAATTATTTCTCTGCAAGCAGAGATTTTGTACGTTAACCAGCAGCACAGCCTCACTGAGTGAGGTGCCAGAGGAATTCTGTTTGCAGGCAAACACCTCGAGGAAGGAAGCAGAATGGAGTGAAAAACATTGCCTCGAAGGGCTCCCAAATGCTGTAGGAAAAATGAGGAGAGAAAACAAACATCTTTCTTCTATTCACAAAGCTGGATGGCAGCACAAAGCATGGTCCTTTTCCTGCCTGCCATCAGCATGGAGGCAACCTGTTGGACTTCGTGCTTGGAAAGGTGTGTTACCGTCAAGCACAGGCTGATGTTGGAGAAACAAGTCTGAAGATCATATCAGGAGTGATGGAAAGCTGCAGCCAATGTCCTGGTGGAAGAGACACACGTGGTGCGGGCTTTCTTCTTGGTCTGTGCACTGCTCACAAGTGTGCAGAGCTGGAACGGCTGCTACTGCCCACTGTATCTCCAATGGCAAACTTCATCCGCGGGGAAATTCATGACAGTGAAAGGCATTTCACTGGCAGCCAAGGAGCCCAGCATTTTCTCTTTATCTAGTGAAGGATGGGCAAGTTTATACCAGCTTTCTGACTTCTTTGGAAGCTCAGAGTGGGCTAGAGGATTATCTGGGGCAGCTGGAGAGTCAGAAGGTCAACTGGGTTTGATATCTTGACTTCTCACCAAAAAGTCATTGTAAAGGGTAAGGAAGTGGTCTTGTGAGAACCTGGGGTAAGTTCAGTGATTTTAAGAGGCTTTCTGTTTCTGAATGGAACAAAAGCCAGGGAGATTTAACAGCCTTCTTGAGGGAAAACAGCAGGAGAAAAAGAAAAGATGTAGGGATGACTCAAAGGGTTCTGCTTGATTTTCTGCTTTTTTCATTTTTCATTTGGTTTTACAATGCATTTCCCTTTTTGAAACAGAGGAAGAAGTCATCTTGAAACACTGCACCCTAGAAAGACTCAAATGAAGCATTTCAGGCTTATCAAAGTGCTCATCATCTTTTTCTGTCTTTTTTTTTTTTCCCTCAAAATGAGTTTTGTCTCAAAGGCAACACTTCTAAATGAAACACTTTGCTTCGAATAGATTGACCTTTACATATGCCAGTAGAAGGAGGTTGCACAGCTTGTGAGAAGATCTGGCATGCTATCAGTGCCTATACCACAGAGAAAGGATCTCAGATGCCTTCACAGTCCCTTCCTTCCGGACAGAAATCACCTATTACTGGACAATAAAGACCGCAGTGAGATAAATCAAACATCCCTGTAAGTAATCTGTCCCAGCACTACAAGTCCCTAGGGATGTATTTCAAATCAGGATCAACGCATCATGATTTTTACCAAAAACTGTCTTCAAGCTTGCAACAAAACACCACTCCAGGATTAAGCAGCTTTTGATTAATTCTACCCCTGCAAAATAATCCAGGTGTCTTTTACAACTCTTATAAATTTTTACCACCCATGACATCCTGTGGCGAGAAGTTACACAGGTTAACCTGCATATATGAAGAGCCAGATCCCTTTACTTCTCTTGAACCTTCTTCCTTCTAGTTTTATGTATTCAGAAAAGGCAGAAAATCATCCCTTCCCAGTGATCTTTGCCTTGCTATTTTAAACTTACTGGACTTGTGTTATACTCTTTTGTCATCACCCAGGCATTACACAGACTGAAGAGTTCTAATCTGGTACTACATGCAGCCCTGCTTCCAGTCCTCTTGGGCAATTGCTCCTTGTTCCCACTTATTTTTTGGCTTGAAAAAGTCCTAATTAACATTAGACCTCATATATTTCGTATGTCAAAAAAAAAAGAAGCTGGAAACTGCTCTGTGTCACTGTATCTCTGATTATGCTAGTACTTCTTCCTTCCTTCCTTCCTTCCATGCATTTCTCCCAGAGTCTCTTGCACAATGCCAAAGTTGCCTCCATTCCGACTTGAAATGGATTTTATTTTTTTTAAACGAATGAAGCTTTTCCTGTTCCCCCTATAAGCATACACCTTGGGCTTATGGGCATGGTTCAGATATTTTTATAAGTTTTGCCAAACAGCTTCAGACTGAAAAGACATTGAAAAAAATTTCTGAAGAGTTGGAATGTCTCAGGTTTGCAGTGAAAAGTGAATCCTTTGGATTTTTCTTCAAAATGGTGTTTAATTTCAAAAAATTAGAGTGAGGAACAAGTGATTTATTATTTGCTTAGAGACAGCTTGCATCTCCTTACCACGAAGAAGCTGTACTGTGAGAGACCTGTTCTTCTGTGGCATTGGGGGGCATTTGTCAGGGTGGTGAGAAGGATCTCTAGTCTGGGAGTGATGAAATAGCCAACATGATGTAGTTCAGCAACCGGCTTCAAAGTGGCCAAACTGTCTGCACTGAAGATCTCTCTTTTCAAAGATAAAAAATCACTTTGTCACAGTGTCAGTCTGATAGTCTAAAATCACTGAGCTCCCTGCAGGATGCTGGTGACATCCCATACATTGCATCCTTCAGACAGGTTCCCCGTTAGAAACCAGTGTGCTTAGGAACAATTGTGCTGTGATTACAGGTTCTTTGATGAGTGCCCCACAAGCTGTCATTTTTTTTCAAAAAAAACCTAGACTGTGAAATGCTGGCTGCTCTGTTTGGACTGGTCCTTCTTGGGAGGATGCTGTCCTCAGACTCTGCCATGCTCCCAGCTGTGGTGCAGGCAGCAGAGCAAGCAGGTGAAAAGGCTGGGAAGAGGGGAGTGATTTTTGTTCCCAGCACTCCTGAGCCACTGCTTAAATCATTTAATGCCAAATAAATCATGGTGTAATTAGGCTGCAAAACATTTCATGCTCAATTAATGCCACTTTAGAGGGAGGGAGTTCTCTATGGGGGCTGAAGCTTGGGAATTTCACTCTGCACTGAGGGGGGGAAGAGGTATCTCTTAAAGATAAAGGGGTAACCATGACAACAACAGAATTCAAGGAGAAACAAGGAGGAGAGGAGTCACTGCAAATGAGGAAAAGGTGGATAAGAGACAGGCCACCAATAGGTCCTTTTTGTGAAACAGATATGGCTGTTGGAGAAACGGTGGTGCTGGATGCTACAGGCAACCGTTCTGTGGGACCCCACCAGCTTGGTAACAGTTGTCTGTTTGGGAGGCACAGTGACTCCTGGCCAAAGTAAGTCCAAGAGGCTGAATCAGCAAGCGAGGGAAGGCAGAGGAATGACAGTAAACCCTACTGCCAACATCCCAGAGGAGAAACCTGGTGGAGAATGTGTTGTGGCCTAGTGGTGACACCAGAACTTGGAGATTGCTGCTGCAGATGGGTTCATACCCAATGAGGTGCACCAGCTAGTTGTGACCTCCTGCCCATCACAGCCACCACAGTGCAGGGACACTGGTGCGGACATCAGTGTGAAGTGTCCATGATCCCTGGGGAGCCCTCTTCATCTTGCCCATCTCACCACCAGTATCTGAGCAAATGAACTGAGAGTAATCCAGGGGTCCACTCACAGTAAGAGGAAGCAGCAATTTGAAGTTGAACATCACGAGGAGGGTTTCCCTCTCTCCCAGTCTGTCGAATCAGACACCTCGATGTCTTAGGGCTGCACAGAGCATTCAGCAGCACTCTCTGAATGACACCAACACAGTGGATGAATGACAGTCACAGTGGTGCTGGGACAGTCCCAATTTGGCACAGCTCTGAGATGTTGACTCCTCACCAGGACATTTCTCTTAAAGGTCAGAACCCCACCAAGTATGTCTTGAGCAACCATGTCCTCACCCAATGCCTAAAAAGACAATTCCCCAGACAAATGCATCTCTGTGATGGAAAGCACTTCCCTATGTTCAGACACATCTTTTCTTGCTCAATTTCATTCTCTTCCTTCCAGAGAAACCACAAAGGGACTTAATAACCTCCCTCCTCCTCTCAAATTCTTGTAGACAGGCAAGTCCCCCTTTAACTCCTCCTTCAGGGCCTTTGCTCTCAGACGTTTCATCACTCCTGCCCATTTCTGGAGTGCCTCCATGTTTCCGGCAACTTTACTCTGTCCAGGAAGTCACACAAGCACTGTTCCCAAGAGAGAGGTCTAATCCAGATGAGTCCTGTCTCCAGATGTCTCCTTGCACCAGACCTGTGTGCAAGCAGCAGCATATTGAGCCAGCTCCCTTACAGAGTGCACTCACAGGGCCAAGCCTACCTACACTCTTGGCCTCACCTTTGTTGTTAACTTAAACAACAGCAGCAAAAACAACCTTTAGACTTTCTCCTCCACCTTGGCTTCTTCCCAGAGTCCCTGGGCCTAGAGTCCACTGCTTCCCCTTTCCACAGTATTTGACCTCCTCCTGCAATTTTAAATCAAGGTGTATCTAGCTGTAGGATGAGCCAGGAAGAACTTCTCAGGAGCTGCCTTTGATGTACCTAACAACAAGTATTCCCAGCTTAAGAGAAGATAGAGCTGTGCTGCGGAAAAAGGATGCTAGCTTCATGATTGAAGAAGAGACATTTAACAAGGATGGAGAAGAATAAAACTTTTATAAAAGGGAGCATAGTGTAAGTTTCCTTCTTTAACAGGCTCCTGAAGGCCTGGGAATAAAACAGGAGTGGTCCTATAGAGATCAGAATCACAGGTGTGGATAACGTTTGGGGAGGAGTGGGCTGTGCTTTGAAATGACAGACAGGGTAAATACAGACACTGAAATAGCAAACATGGCAAACCCAAATGCTCCACTGTATCTAGAGAGGACAAAAGAAGACAAATGCAGATCTGGAGTTAAGGCTGTAAAGAGGATATAATAAACTGCCTAGTGGATATGCCAGCAGTTGTAGAATGAAAAGGAATGAGATGCAGCAAGAGGTATTTAAACATCCTTTTTCTGCCAAGTGATTCTGGAAGAAAACCACAGGTCATCTGATATGACCCCCTTTACAGCACAGCCCTTTCGTGTGAAACAGGGAATCGCATCTTGTTTCTACAGAATGTAGTCCAGAAACATGTATTTGACTGAAGCCATCTCACAGAAAATTATCCTTTGCTTTAAAGATGTGAAGAAATTACTACATCCCAGAAGTTACCACATCCCTGGGATTTTGACTAAATGTCTGGTCACATTTTCTACTGCAAATCCAGGCCATAAGTCTTACTGGAATTTGTCTAACTTTAATTTCCAGCTGTTGGCTCTTCTGTTCCTTTCCCCATATGATTGAAGAGCCTTTCGCACCTTGTATTTTCTTCCTGGGAAGGTACTTACACACTGCAATCAGTTAAATCTCAATCCTTTTTTTGATGAGCTAAACAGATCAAGATTTTTCAGTCTCTCATTGAAAGATTTTCTTCCAGATCCACAGTCATTTTTGCAGCTCTTTTCTGCACTGTCTCCACTTGTTCAACATTCAACATCTCATTTTCCTGCTCTCATCTTCCTCCTCAGCAATCTTGCTCATAATTCCCTTGAGATGAGGAAAATTAATCTTTCTGAAGCATTGAGTGTGTATGTATATGTGTGCTTCCCCAGCCAGGACTGTCCTCCAAAAGATGACATAAATTAAATACAATGACAATTGCTGGTATCAAGCAATCACCGATTTCCAAGAGCGGTGATCTTATTGATCGCTTCATACTTACTTATCTACCGCTTTTACTAACACAGTCTTCTGTAGCACCAATGAATTACCTCTGGAGCCAGGAAAGACAGCATCTCTAATCTTAAGAACTTACCTGAAGCTTCCTTGGAGGAACACAACATCTTGAAGGGAGCATTAGTTGTGGAGACATATCTGCTGACTTGTACAGCCTGTTGCACGTGCATGCAGTGCCCAATCATGCAACCAAATAGAGGCTGTTGGAGGGCTGTGGTATGGAATTTGCCCCAAACTTGCTTTCCCTCAATATCTCATGTCTCCTACCTGGGTTCGTTTTCTAGAACTGTTTTTCCCCACTGGCCCCTTTCCTGTGGCCTTCCCACAATTGATCCCTTGACCTTGATAACAAAAAGCAAGCAATTTTGCAGGGTTAGCCCTTGCTCTGCAAACTCCTCCTCTCAGCTCTGTCTAGGGAGTGGTGCTGTTTAGTATCATCCTGGGATGTTATTAATGTGTTGTTTAGTTCTCCCTCCCTATCATTAATAAAGATGTTAAACTAAACCAGCTCTAACATCGATCCCTGTGGCACTTTCTGGACACCTCCATCCCCACGTAGTCTCCTGTAGTTTATCATGACTCTGTATTTACACACCTTAAGCCAATTTTCTGTCAGTTGTCTCAGCTTGCATCAGCTCCAATTGGAATTCATTTGCCAGGTACGATTTTGCAAGGCACTATATCAAATACTTTATTAAATGTGGCCTCTAGATACTTGCATTTTTCTTCTCTTAATACAGATAAACCCATCTGAAGAGATAACACAACACACAGGCTGGAAAACATATTTAGAGGAAGATAGGGCCACATTTTGTATACAGACAGCGGTATTTAAGTTCAGGGGTGTTAGAGAATGCTGATTAAAACTAGCCATGCTTCTTGCAGCTGGGTGTTTTATTCTGGTCACATTTACCCTGATGTCAATGATTTTTCTTTTGTTTTTTTTTTTTCCACAATGCAACTGCTATTTTTTAAGATCTTGCCACATTACACATCTGATGGGAGAGATTTCCGAAGCACTCGGTGGCACTCAGCACAGGTTTATTTCCTGGGAAACTGCAATTTGCCAAGAAGCTCTGTTTTGAGGTGACTGATATCTTGCAGGTTTGGACCAAATCTAGGAAAGAAGGGAATGGGAGAGGATGTCTGTCTGTGTTACCTCTTGACTGTTTTTAATATGAAACAGTTGATTTCCAGGTTGGAGCACCTGTGTGGGCAGCGGGAGAAAGCCAAGTGATGGACTTGCCATATGGGTGAGCTTCAGCCATTGCTGTTTCTCCACACTCTTGGTCTTGGAGCGAGGAGCTCTGGTTCCTCCCCCTGGAGTAAGTTCCAGCTGTGAGAGCTGTTTCCTCACACACACCAACCCTGTGCTGCTGTGGGAGTCTGGCAACTCTTGCAGCTTGCTGACCTGGGAGAGAGTCTCCCAACCCAAGTGACCTCCCCCCAGCCCTGCAGAGAGCTGCCCTTGAGGGATATGGGTGGCAGAGGGACTAATAACAGAACAAACCTTGATGTGCTGCAGACAAGGTCTGCAGTCAATAAGCATCAGGGCGGGTCAGAGAGGGATCACATTCCCATTGCCCTACTTCATCTTTTCCTTCTTCTAGCAAGGTTTTTCATTACAAAACATACAAGTCAGGCAGAATGGCCCATCTCCCCTCATTTGTGTGCGTGTGTGTGTGTGTTCACACAAACATTTTTCACCTCTGTCAGAAGGCAAAGCCAGCTTGTGAAGAAGCCATTAATCTGAGCCCATGCCTCATGCTCCTTTTGTGCTGCACAAGACTCTGGAGGATATGTTGCAACGAGCCATTCTGCTGTGCTAATGCCTCCTAATCTTCCCCTCTACCCTGATAGTCTCCAGCAAACTCTTGCTGAGCTCTGGGGCTATACGTCTTCATGGCTGCTCACCAGGGACATCATTAGGAAAGGGCTCTTAAATGGCTTGACATTCATGGCTTCCCAGAGGAAGGGAGCCGCTGACAGGTCTCTCCATTTGGAATATGAAATCTATTTGTTCAGATGCATAATGACCGATTTGTCTTCTCGGAGGAGCTGCTGCTGAATCCTGGGACAGTTAGTCATGGTGCTACAAGCCAGCAGCTGTGTGCTGAAACCACAGTGGGGCCAGCCCTAAGTGACACTGATTAGAGGAAGGGGTAAAAAAATGGCCCAATGGCCCTGGGGCACTGCTAGTTCCTTTGTTGATGGTCAAAGCAGTGTGGAGAGCAAAGTAAAAGAAAATCTGCATGGTGCACTGCTAGTGGCACAGTGCTCTAACATCTCAGGCTTTGACATGAAAGGCTAGGGGAGAGGCACTTCTGCCCCTCCCTGCTTCATCCCGTTCAAAGCCCTGAGCAGCAGCAGGGCGATGAATAACACTCTGGGAGCAAGGAAAGTGCAGGGAGACCTGTTGGGAAAGCAGAGAATGCATATGGGACCCCAGAAGGAACTGAGGAGGAAGAGAAGGTGATATTTGGGGTGATGTAGTCAAGAGTAAAAGGAGGACATGGAAAGCGCAGATTTAAGAAAAGCTTTCCCTGAAACAGGGCACAATTTTCTGAGTACTGGAGAAGTAACCTGGAAATAGGATTCATTTTCCAAGTGTCCTGCATGGAGGCAGCATCCTGGCTGCCCTGTAGCACCTGTGATGGGAGCTGCTGGTGGATTGCGGGCATTGTTTCCTGAAGGATAAGAGCAGGAGATGCTAAGGCAGTGAAAGCTTCCTCCCAGGCTTCACCAAAAGGCCCAGCTATGGCTTAGGACCCCCATCCCCTGGCACTCTCCTGCCTCATCCAAATTGAGGCAATGAGCTCTCCCACCAAGATGTGGGATATTCGCTCCAAGGGGAAACCCTACATTCCAGTGTTTGGTTGTTTTTCCCCAAAAGGGATGAAGCAGTTGCTGTTTTGAAATTTTCCACAGAGCGATAATTAAACAAACAATTAAATCAGAAACAATAGAAAATTTGGATGGAAGAAGAATGTTTTGGTGCTGTGAGAAGGTCCGTCAGAACTGGGCTTGTGTGGAAAATGCAGGCTGGAGGGATATGGGAAGCTGATGTAAAACTGCTTTCAAACCTTAGCTCCCCACCAAACCCTTGGCTTGGCATCAGCAGGTCAGAAGAGAAAAGGGCGTCTCAGGACAGCAGCATACCTGCTACTTCAATGCCAAAGCATCTGTACTTGGTCTGACTCCCAACTTCCACCACGGATGAATTCATTTCCACAGCAGAAAACAGCTGAAGATGCCTGGGCTTGTCCTGCACTGATGGGAGCCCTTCCCAGAACAGGGAGCCCTGACTGCCACAAGCCCCAGCCCTGCTGCCTGCTAAATCAGGAGGACATTAATTGAATCAGAGGAATAGGAAGAAAGAGCCACTTCTTTGCTCTTTGTGCTTCATCAATAGACCAGTTGGCTACGCTGACAAGAGCTCTTTCAGAGAGCCCTTGGCAGCACTGGTTACAGGATTCCTTACCTCTGTAATTGCAAACAATGACAAGGAGATCTCAGGGCTACCTTTCATACCACGATTTCTGTTTTCATTGAGTTACATTCAGTGTACCATGAATTTCTGGGCGTGCAAATCAGCGCAGATGCCAGCTGAGGACCAGAGTGGGGGAGACCTGCAGGGAATATCGGGTTCCTTGAGGTCCCCAGTAGACAAGCCCATGTTTAACACTTAGTCCAGTTGCTGTAGTGAGAGAAAAGGTCTGGCAGGCACATGCAAAGTGGCTTTCCTGCAGCTCCCTGAGGCCAAACTGGGTGTTCAACCAGGATGGGTATAGAAATGAAGGTGCTAAACGTGCCTCCAAGGTTGTGTTTGGAGCTGTGTGGTCTGATTCAAAATTAAATCAGCGGACAACAGGTCACCAACAATACTGTCTCCTTGATCCCATAAACTGAGCCTGTTCCCCAGGCTACCACCTGGGATTCTGCCTTCTTCTTTATCATGCTGGGCAGGTTAAGGGGACGATAATGCTGACACTTCATATACGACACCCGTGCTGCCACTTTCCTGTGGAAACAGACCAGAAGCATGCAACAAAATGCCGTGTGGCAGATGCAGCTCCAGCAGTCAGACAGAAGAGGAAGCATCAGATCTCAGCCAGGGCACCCAAAACACCTGTATTGATTGCGAAGAGCTCTTGGGTGGAAGGGCTGTCTCAATGCAGAGATGCAAACAGCACGCAGCCTGAACACTTGCTTTTGGCTACAGGGAAGGGAACAGGAGCTCTGCTTCAGCCAGAGCTGAACTCCAGCTCATAGCCACATCCATTCCAAGCTGAGCCACGATGACTGTAATGCAGCTTATCTTGGTCTGCGTGGGCAGAGGTGTGCAGAAAATCCCTTTGTGATGTATTCATCCTGGGCTGAAAGTACACACACCAACATTCAGAAAGGCCTATTGATCCATGGCAAGCTGCTACCTTGCAATCAGCCACCTGCAAGTCTGAGCTCCACATGGATTGTGGTCTAGGATTCAGCTGAGGCCCACATGACTGGGAGAGGCATGGAAGTGGCTTTCTCAAAATGTTAAGGAGAAGCACTACCCCTGGTACAGCAGCAGAAACATTAAGGCTCTTAGGACCGGAGCAGTCCCTGTCCATGTGGATAGATGAGGTGCCTTGTGAATGACAAATACAGTTCTCAGAAACTGTTCTCCAGGGTCTGGTGCCTTAAATCCCTGCAGAGGGGTCTGGACAAGCTGGAGAGTAGGGTAATCACCAACCACATGAAGTTTAGCAAGGGCGAGCGCCAGATTTTGCACCTGAGATGCAGAAACCCTGGATACACATACAGACTGGTGAGCAAGAGGCTGGAGAGCAGCCCTGTGGAAAGGGACCTGGGCGTTCTGGTCTATGGCAGCTGGACATGAGCCAGCAGTGCCCTGGCAGCCAAGAGGGTCAACAATGTCCTGGGGACATTAGGAAGAGGTTCTTCACCCAGAGGGTGATGAAGCAATGGAACAGCTCAGGGGAACAAGCCAGGGAAGAGGTCATGGTGCAACATGACTAACAACATTCAACAAGATTTTGGTGTGAATGTTGGGGTTGTCCTACACACGGACAGGAGTTGGGCTCAAGGATAATTCTGGGTCCCTTCCAACTCCGGACATTCTATGATTCTATGATCAGCTCCCTGTGTGAGAACCTCCCAACAGAGAACCTGCTTCCTCTACCAGCAGCTCACAGAAAAAGCGGAAATGACCCAACACTCTCCTCCTGCCCAAAACAAAACAAACTTGTCCAAAACACAGTCTGCCTTAGCAGGCTTTTCCCTGCTGCAAGAGGGTGAGAAACCAAACAGCATGCTGGGCAGATGTTAGCTAATGAAGTGGAAGGTACCCAGTGTGCAGCATCCAGCTGCACCAGAAGACTGTGCAAGTGCCATGATCGCCTGGTGCATGCATTTAGTGGGAAGGCTGTGAAATGCAACTTCAGGTCATTTCAAAAGCAAATGATCCTGCTATGTCTTACACACAATGGCTCCAAACCTCATTGTAAAGAGGAATTTATTTCCTCCTTAGCTGTCCCTTGCAGGGTGCTAAAATGCCACAATCTCGGGCTCGCTGGTGTTAAAAGTTTATTCTGGGATAGTTTACTTGAGCAGGGATGTTCAGGAGTTTGGTTGTTTGTATTTCTTTTTCTCCCTGCAGCTCTGCTTCACAGCAGCGCAACCACTGCGTCTTTCTGTCAAGCTATGATCTGAACTTCTGTGTCAGAGGTGAGCTCAGCTGTCTATGGGGATTATCTTCCTTAGAGGCATTACTGCAGGAGGTGGTCTGGCTTTGCTGCAGGGGTTTTGCTGCCTTCCCACCTCTGTCCCAACCTGATGGGCAGCTTCAGATCCAGCTAGCATTCCTACCCCAAACTGTATTGCCTCTCTCAAAGATAAGCATTTTGAAACAGATGCTGTTTTTTTGTACTAAGAGCTTGGGCAATTTGCACTGAGCCCTTCTGTAACTGTGGAAAGCGAAATGAGAATAAATAGATGTCTATGGCTGTGCCATTCAGAGTCCTTGTTAACAGGGCTCAGGCCAGCCTGGGGTGTCGCCCTGTGGCTGGATCTACCCAGCGATGTCCCTGCTGGAGTAGTGTCACTTTTGAGCAAACACAGAGAGTACTGAGCTGCTCTAGAGATTCTCTGTGCCACTGCCACCAGACTGACAAGGACAAGCCACACCAGTCTGGTTTTGCTGCTCATATCAGAGTCTTGAGGATGTCCCCCGGGTGGGAGAGGGTCTATCTCTTCACCCTCACTGCAGAGCAGATGCAAAGAGTTGTGACATGCCAGCAGCAGAGCATAGCCAAAAACCTGATGGGATATGCTATGTCCCTGTGTGCTGAGGGTCTGCATTGCCCCCTAACTCTGCACCACAGGGACTGGTCCCAGCTAGGGAGAAGAGTTACTTTAGGGGCTGAAATGGATATGAAGGCCCCCTGGAAAAACCTCATATTTCTCCACAAACAGATAAGGAAATGGAAGACTCCAATGACCTCACTGACCCTCAGCTATAAAGTCATCACAGCCCTGTTTTGTCCCTCTAGTCCATGCAAAGCAGCTGTCAGGGTGGTACAGAGACCCTGCCACCACTGGAAGCTTTCTTGGATGTACCATTTTATCTCTTGCTCCCTGTCATCGTCCATCTGGACACTCCCAGGTGCTTAGGATGATGAGCAACCCAGGGCCACCTTGCAGTGTTTGGTCCTGCTCTCGCAGGGGTGCAGTGTGTCTGGCAGACCTGGCTCCATGTTGTGCGTTTGACCCAGCAACATTTACTGCAGAACCGAGCTGCCAAATAAACCTCTGGCTCCTTTAATGCTGATTTCTAACAACGAAAAAGTGTTGTAAACTTTATGCAAACTGCCAGGTGACAGCTGCAGAGTGGAGGGACATATTTTCTATATGTTTTATTTCCCCTCTTTGATTTGGGATTTTGTTTCTCCTGTGGTGCATGGGGCATCTGCATGGAGACTGCCTCTTTTTCCCCTTTGCTGCGTTTGGCAGCTTCTGTTGCCTTTCTCCACCTGAGCTCCCTGCTGGGGTAGTTTGTCACCAGGAAGACAGTCACAGTACTACAGGGAAGAGTCTGATGGAGGGCTGGTGACTGAAGTGAGCTGAGCGCCTGCTGCCTGCTGAACACCACGTCCAGATCTACTCCAATTCAGGGACAGGGGAGTAAAACAGGTTTTCCTGCAGGCTATAAAAGCAGAGCTGTCCCGTGAGTCTTACAGGGCGGTGGCAAAGCCAATCTCTTGTCCTTGCAGAGAGGTGGGTTCGTTGCTCTAGTTTGCAGCCTTTCAGTGCTAGCAGACAGGCAGAGGGAGCAGTGAGACACTGCCTGGGAAAGTGATCCCTGCAACTGTTTTTGTCCCATCACAACTGAGATTTGCATACATGACCTGTAACCAAGCAGCGCAGACGTGACTCCCTGGCTGCACAGGGGCAAACATCCTTTTATCTATGTTCCTTTTGTTGTCCAACATAATGAACTTTAAAAGTATATGAGAACTAATCATCCTCATCCAGATGCTTCTCAAGCACCCTTGACAGCTCTTCCAGTTGCTGGATGATGAATGCATGTAATGCATGGACATGCAAGGGAATCATCAGGTTCAGTCACCTGTAGTTTAAGGCATCACTTCAGTGAGCCCATGGAGCAGGAAGGTTTGGGTGCCTACAGCTACCTGGACCAAAAAAGAGCCTCTGGCATGAAGTTTATAGGCAGTCCAGATGTTAATATCTCCGTGTAGAGAGATATTAACAAGCTCTGGGGGAACAGTTAAGTGAAGGTGGCTGTTTTTCACCTCAGGAAAGAAATATCAGAGCACAACCTGCCCTTTTGCCTCGGCTGAGGGTGATGGGACATCACTCACACTGAGCCAGGAGCAGACTTAAGGGAGCTCTTGTGTGATTTTTGTCTTGTTTTTGATGCTTCCCCTCACTGTGCTCTTTGATATCTCACCTGCTTTTGTTCTCCAGGATCCATGTGCTGTTGGGGCTCCTTTTGTTCCCTCAGTGTTTGTTGTCCTCCTCCCTCCCTGGACTTACCATGCCAAATGGATTTTGACTGCCTTTACCCAGAGATCAAGCGCTGTTCTCTCTCATTAGATGTAGTATTTGTTGTACTAGGACTCGAATGACCCCAGCACAGAGAACTACAGAAGAATCCCTTTAACTGCTATGCAGAAGACAAATATTTGCTGGTGTAGAACACTTTGGATGATGTTACAGGGAAGATTTCTGCACATATCAGATGTGCAGTAAAGCTGACATGCCTTTTCACTTAGTTGCAAGTACCTTGACACCTCCTCTGTCAGAAAAGCTGGAAAAAACAATTTTAGTTTACAGGGAAAACATGTTTGTTAAATGTCTGTCCTTTTTTTGTCTTTTTTTTGCTTTTGTTTTATATTCTGCTGAACTGGAGTGAAACTATGATTCAATTTTATTTTTAATGCATTATAGGTTGTGCAATATTGAATGGAAGAAACAGTACTCAAGACTGGCTGAGAGCCAGTGACAATTTCTTGGTGCAGGAGAGCTGAAATCAGTCTTAGCCAGGCTGATTCCCCCTTGTCCACCTGGAGTACTCTGACTTCTGTGTTGTTGACTACTTTGTGTCTCACTAACGTTCATTAGAACTCTAATCAAGGACCCGTTGAATTTTCCCATCAAGATTTAATCAAAACCAGTGCATTGCCATTGCATGTTTTTGTTTCAAAACTTTTTTTCCCCAAAACGATGGACAATGTCTTTTACAGGTAAAAGGAAAATTATTGACCGTTCCAAGCTGGGAAATAGAAGTGGAAGAGGCATTTTAAGTGGGTTTTACCTTCTTCCAAATCTTGGCAGGAAATAGTAATCTGAGAAAGCAAGTTAGTATTCTTTTTCAACTGTGGAGACTTTCTTGAGCAAGCAGGGCTCTGAGATTTGAGTAAAGGATCAAGGTCCTTTCTAAAAAATCTCATCCTGTAAAACAGCATTTCTGTGTTTAATCACACAGAGAGGGGAAACCGGGATCATGGATGCTTTCCAGGTCCCAGTTATCCACCTAACAGGGGACCAGATTTTTCAAAGGGATGGCAATAGGTTGTATGTATGTTGAGAGATGAGCAGACTTTTTTTTTCCCACAAAATCTGTCCCAGACTGTGGATGCTGGAGGCAGGGAAAGCTGTCTTCTGCAGCTGAGAGCAGGTGGGATAGGTAGGTCTTTCCTTGCAGATGGCTTCTTCTAAGGCCACTATCCTTTTCAGGATGCTTGTTTTTAAAGGCTAATGAGACATGCTGATTCCACAGTTCAGAATTTCTTCTGTAACAATAATTATCATGCTTTGCCTTTCTTTGTTGTTTCTAGTCTGAGACCTCTATGCCTTTATCCAGCAACAGATCTTATCTTGCTAACCCTTCAGCAGGCAGACAGATGGTCTTCATTTCAAAGAAAGGAGAAAACAAGACTGAGTGAAAACAATGGGCATTTCTTCCCCTTCCAGTTCTCTTTCCCAGGTCCTTCCCATGACAGATTTTGGGTTCTTCGTGGATAAGTGTTGCTCCTTCCCACTTTCTCATGGTGAGAGACACGTGCCAGTTTCATTCTTTCAGGGAAAGGCAGGTTTCTGATTTTCACAGCATGCTTTCATCCATCCAGCCACGAGGCTGATACTGGGAAATGAACCTCTCACTTTTGGGACTGGCTGTGCTGCATGTGAGGTTTCACGGTGCCAGTTGCCAGGGCAGCAGCATGCTGCTCTGCCCCACAGACTCACTTGCAGTCCCACTGGGTGGCATGAGCAAGCATGAGCAAGAATGATCTAGCAAAGGAAAGGGGAGAAACGCTCTGTTCCAGACCAAGACACCCTGCCAGAATAAGGAAACAAATAAATGGATGAGACACGATGTCTGAGAGTTTGAGCATTGAAAGAGCTTTACTGCAGCGTGTCAGGGCATGTCACAGATAGAGCAAGTGAGGACCAATTCAGCAGCCACCAGCCCCATGTTTGGAAATGACCTGTGTCAGGGGAACTGAGCCCTCCTGGTACAGGATGAGGCAGAGTATCTGTTCCTCTGGGCTCCCTTCTCTCCCTCCAGCCAGGCAAGAAAGGGATACCTTTTGCTTCTCTCTTCGCTAGCACAACCCCTCTCACCCCATGTCTCATACAGATGTCCAAGTGTGAATATCATCCCAGGGTCCTCAGAGGACCACAATGTGACACACAGTCAACCAGTTTTCTCCATGCAGGAGCAAGAATGTGAAGATCAGGCTAATGGGCAGGTATTTACCTTTCCAGGTACAACAGACTTCATGCTACCTCCCAAAAGCATTGGCTTAATGGTTTCATCCCTGGCATCTTCCCATTCCCAGAGCTTGCTGGGCAACGGGTTTAAATAGGTTTTATAATTTGCTGGTTGGCATCCCTAGTAACTGGGTTGACATATCTAATAACATACTGCAGGAAAAATTAGATTTTCAGACTACAATAAAGCTCTAAAAAGAAATACTCTGAAATAAAATCTTTAAAATAGATAACCCTCAAATACAGATACACCCAGGCTCCCTCTTAGAATCAACTGTGTTTAATTTGCTGAGCAGCAAGAGGTTTCATGAGGTCTTTGCCAGGACCCTGCTGTTACTAGCATTACTGGATTAGTGCTCTCAGGGCTCCAAACCTTGCTCCATACATCAGTGACTAACCTAAGAGTACCGAGAGCCGAAGAGAAGAAAATGCAGCTTGATTTCCCATCTATCAGTTCTGATACCTTTCTTAAAGGTACAATCTGCCCTTTCTCACTAAACAGACAAAACTATGACCATAATGGGTAGCTTCTTTCCCCATCCAGCTGCTTAGGAGCTCATAAAGACACCGTGAAGTATCTGCAATTTCTCCTTTCAAGATACATTAGGGTCATTCTTTTTTTATGAGAAGGAGTAGGGAGGACAGGAGGGAACGATCCTGAGGGAAAAAAATAAATAATCTTCAAAGAGAACAATTAACAATCAATTGCAGAGCTGTGGTAGAGCAGAGGTAGACACATATTTCTGGGGTTTATTTCTGATTAATGAGGGAGAGGCCGGGCATCCTCTCTCCTCAGCTCTGAGAAATGGGTCTCCTGATTATGTCACAACCAATTCACAATTGTTCTCTCTGAAGATTATTTATCTCTTTATTCATGATTGCCTGTTCTGAGACCTTAATAAATAGGATCCAGCCAGCGGCAGCACTTGCTAATTTCCCCCTGAAGAGGATTTGGATTTTTTGTGGCTCTTAGGGCATCCATTTCCTTGGTCTCTGTTGCTTTTTGAAGATTTGTGTTTAAAACATCATTTTCCAACACTGTAGTACCACGATTGTCGGCAGTTACATATTTGCACTGAATGAAATTAGCAGAAGGGCTCAACATTGATATCAGCTACTCTGTACTAAAGGCTGTACAGAGATGACCTTGGCAAATCGAGTTTGTTGAGTCCCATTATTATACGCTATGGAGACGACCTTGCTCTTCTCCCCAGCTTTGAGCAAAGAGTTAGATGGGACAGGATTGCCAGTAGCTTGGAAAAGCCCTAGGCTGAGCCAGCTGGAGCCCAGACAAAGCTGCAGGATTAATGTAAAGCAGTGGATTTGGGGAAAGTAAAGGAAGACTGATAAAGAAAAGATACTCAAAGCCAAACCCATGGAACAGCTAAATATTTGCTTCAGGGAGACTGTGGGTCATGCTGCAAGGAAGGTTGAGCAGAGAACAGAGCCACTTCATCCAATATAGTTTGCGGCCCCACATTTCGAAGGAGGGTGACTCTGATGTTCTGGGCATTGCTAAGCCTGTAACATCCTTGCAAGCTATCCCAAGATGTCAGGCAAACTGAAGCCCAGCTCTGCAAGATATTTCTCTTCCCACCACACTGCAGGGCACTTCCACTGCTTAATTCAGACTGTTGTACGGATATGCAGTGAGGCAGTCCTTCCCTAACAGACCTATTCTCTTACAGGGGGAGAAGGAGGAAAGCGGATGGTGTCCGTTTTTGTGGGTAACACAGAGGTGTCATCACATTAGTTTGTTGCTCTGCAAGTGTAGATTAAAGATTTTATGCATCTTTTTTTTCCCATTCTCAAAGGAATCCTCTGTATGTGCATGAGTTCCATTCTGTGTCTCTGATACTGGCTACATGCACACAAGGGTCTATCTTGCATTAATGCAGTCAGATAAGGAAGTTTTCTTAGGGAATCATTCCCCACTGTTTTTATTTTAATATGCCAAACATTGTGTGCTTGAGTGGTAAATGAGATGGTGTTATTTCTCTGACTTCCTTTATATTCTTTTCCTAATCTTCCCTCCTATTTCAAGCTGTTGCTACACACTCTCTCTCTGTATTCCCTTTACTCTCTGACTCCTATCCTTCAGATGTTTAGGCTAAGCCTCTCCGTGGGGTCTGATGGGATCAGCTTCATAAACCTTCCTGCTCTTAGGTTTCCGAAGAGAAAGGCCATGGGAATGAGAGTTACCAAAGGCCATGCTATCCCCAGAGCCATATAATATCGCCTGCTTTGTGATCTGGCCATTTCCTCTTGGTTGGAGTGATGAAAGCTACACCCCTAAAAACCTGCATAAATAGTTTAGCTGAAAAAGAAAGAAAAAGAATCATGATGAGACTGGAGAGCTGACTGCAACACCAGCTCTGCTGGAAACAGCGAGCGTAGATGCTGGCTCTCTAAAGGTCATCCTGAGCAAGAGAAAGCCGCAACTGAATTCAAAATACCACCACTCCTTATTGGCAGCACCACATACATTTGCAGACAGGCTCTAAATTTCACTCTTATTAATGCTGTTCCCTTTTGTCTGCGTCAGGATCAGTGTCCAGCTTGCAGAGGGATGGGAGCTCTCCCTGGTTTTGGGTTGCCACAGGCTGGTGTGTCTAGATGGAAATAAAGTTATGCTCTCTCAGATCTATGCAGCTGGACCTGGTAGCAGGATCTCAACAGTCCTCATCCTCTGCAACACCAACAATGCCATCAATCAGGTGAGGAGCTGCTGGGCACCTCTCCTAGAAACTCAGCACTCACTGCTGGCCTGCTTGGGTGAGGAGATGTCCTTCCCTCAGCTTAGTATAAAATACTGCATCGGCGGCAAAGCCATGCAGACCTTTTCAGTATGGGTGTGGTCTTGGGCCTGTGAGGAATATGTGGCTGCATCCCCCTTGCCAGCATTAGGAGGATAGTCTTGGGCACAGGGTATTCAAAGGAAAAAGCATCCATCTCTGCCTTGAAACATGACATGGTTACTAGTGGAGCTGCAGCCTGTGAATGGCAAACCTCTTAATTTAGAATTAAGTTGACATTTTGTTCTAAACCTGTACCATGTTATAATTACGGAAAAATGCTCCTCATGCAGCCCTGACCAGTGCTTGGAAAACTGGCAGGAGCGAAAGGCAGCTCTCACTAGTTGTGAGCTGCAAGGTGGATGTGAAAAGCCAAGCTGTTAACTGCAAGAGCCATCTGAGTTTCTGAATGCACAACACAGCTGCAGCCTGCTTTCAAACGCATGAGAAACCAGGCAGTGGTATTGCTGATGATTACCAGAGTGAAGCCACAGCCCAGTTTTGGACCTGTGCAGTCTCACTCCTTTGTCCAGAGATGCATCCTTGGCTCTGGCCAACTGCAACCACACTTCCATCCTGCTCCTGGACATTTCTGCCAGATCCAGCTGGCTGTTGACAACCTCAGGGTGGGAATCAGTGCTTCAGACAGGATTTATACTATCTATATAGCTATATATCTACATATCTATATCATCTATATCTATATCTATATTTATCTGTGTGTCTACATTTTCTAAGGTCTACCCCAGAAAACCCATGCCAATCTTGGTGTTGCAGAGAATAAGTTGTCTTGTTAGAGTTCAGACTGAAAACATAAGACTGAAAACATCATGCCACATCTGCCAGCTTTCTCCTCCTGGCTTTAAAGGACCTCATGCCAGCCTTTCTCAGCCATATGGCTTATGCCCACTGGGCTGGAGAAATAATGGCAATGACAACGTTTGTCATTGTCCCCTACTCTAGGCACCAGTGATGGAATTCCACCTCATGAGTGTTGAACCTGATCTGTCATCACAAGTTATCCTTCTTATTCATTGAGAAAAATAAATTTCTGACATTCCATGTCCAACATCACCCTACATCAGGGTGCTCAGGCTCAAGAAAGACTTACCCTAAGAAAGGGAGGAAGGGCTTTAAAGGTTGGCTCTGGCTTTCATAGAATCATAGAACCATAGAATAGTTTGGGTTGGAAGAGACTTTAAAGATCATTCAGTTCCAGCCCTCTCTGCTGTGGGCTGGGGCACCTCCCACTAGACCAGGCCTGACCCCATCCAACCTGGCCTTGAACAGTGTCCCGCTCTAGGGCAGTGAGAACTGCCCCAGCATTGCTCACCTCTGGCCCCTCCAACAAACACTTGTATGGCCACCCAAGTGGCACAAATATTAAAACCTCTCATCATTTTTACACCAAATGACAATAGTAAGCAGGAAGACATCAGCCCCCTGGAGAGAACAGTTCTCCCAAATCCATAGCTGCCCCAAGGCTCCCATGAGTGGCTAATCCAGTCAAATGCGTTTGCCTGGGGGGATCTTTGAGGATGAGCCTATATCAGGAGGGAAGTGCTGTCTTACACTGACTCCCTTCCTCTGCACTTCTCTGTCAGATGGGGTGATCTGCCCAGAGAAAGCAGAGGAACGAAGAACGGGTCTCTCCACAGCGGGTGACACTCATTACGTGGAGCAAGCACCTGGAAACACCAGGGCTGTGCAGCCTTGCTCACTAATGGGGAGGTCTGGTCTTGCAAAAATGTGTTATTTTTGCAACATCTTTTCCTGCAGCTACATCGAGTATAACAGGAGAGATTATCTTGACAGCTCTCTTACCTTACTCTCTCATTACAGCTCATCTAGCGAGGGGGGGGGGTGAGGGGGGGGAAAGTGAAGCAATTTTAGGAGGCTGCGCTTTTTTATGGCTATGTCTTATGATGTGTTAATTTGCCAAATCAAATATATGTCTCAGCACTTCCACCTTTACCTCCTGCATGCCTGCAAAATAAATAGTCATATTAATCATACTTTGCCATTCTCGCTGGGGATTAGAAAGCAATTTGCAAAGATTGGCTAGGCCAGCCTTGCTGTCTCACTGTGAGGGTGTGCTGTGGGCACTGTGCAGCTGGGGAAGCTGAGGCATGGGGAAAGCAGAGCAGCTTGCTCAGGGGAGGGCAAGAAAGATATGATTTAGTTCAATTACCCCAGCTCCGAGGGTTTTAAATGGGATCCTGTGAATGCACACTGGCTGGCGTACCCCGTTGTCGGGTAGTGGAGGGAGAATGCACAAGGGACACCAAAGAAGTGATGGGAAACCTACCCCCTTGTAAATCAAAAGAAGAGCAGAAAACAAGGTAATTGCTCAGCTGCAAGCAGCTGAGGCTGACGCCAAGTGACAGCTGGGTATTGAGAAAAAGACTCTAATGTTCCAGTGTGGAATCTTGCTTCCCCCTTCCCTCTTCTCCGACTCACCTGCTAACATAATCTTTCCTTCCCTTGCAGCTCTGACTGTGTCTGTGCCCACTTTTCCTCTTTCTTAATCTTTGATGACTTCATTTACACCAGTTCCCTGTCTGCTGACACCTGCCATCAGCTCTGAGCCTCCTTCTGCTGGAGCAAGCTGTGACCCATGAGGTCGAGCATGGTGGAATATGATATTAATAAAAATAATGTCATCCAGCAACAGTGCAAGCTGTTACTGTCTACTGTTCCTGTTAGTGAAATTGTTCCTGCAGATCTACAATGAGAGGAACTGCCATGTCCTTGCTGATCTGAGGTGGTCGTGTTCCTGACCAAGCTTCCCAGGAAGAATCAATGTTGCCCACATTTTTGGGAGCCTGTGGGCTGTAGAACTCACTGAGGTGTGAGCACTGCAACATGGTAGGCAATGTCTAAACCTTTAAAACACAGAAAACACAAGCTGGGAAAAGTGTCTCTCTAGGTGGCCCACTTTACAACCAGCATATTGTTGCACACCAAGCTGCAGCCAGAAAACGTGCATGTGCAAAAAATTCCAATGGTCCTGCAAGTGAAGGGACATGCTCAGTGCCAGAGGGAGCCTAGGAGAGGTTTGAATGGTGTCACGTGCTTCACTGCCTCTCACATGAAGGACCATGTCCACCCATGAACTCCACCCCTCTGCAAACCCATGGGTGCATCCTTCCCTGGAGGCAACTCATTGGGTTGCCTGGTGGAGGAAGAACTGCACCAGGCTACAACTGGGAAGGGACAGTTTTTCAGGACACCTCATCCCTACTCCAGGAATCTCCCAGGTACCACCGACTAAATCAGAAATCAATCCTCTCAGTGGTTTTGGTACGTGAAGTGCCAAAGCTGTGCAGCCGGGAAGGAGGTCCATGTGAGATGTGACTGAGTAGGAAAGAAGGTTGGAATGAAAAGAGCAACCCTTGTGCTCCGCATGGGAGACCTAAATTTTTTGTTCTGAGGTTAGGAGGCATAAATGTTATAAAACATGGAGCTGAACCACTTAGTTGCAGTCAAAATATCACCACACTGCCTTCTCAGTCAGGCATCCAGGGGTGCTGGTTGCTCTCCAGACTCCTGGCTCTGGCCATGGTAACATATCATTGCAGCCTTCAGATTTACACTGAGGAGCACTGACCTGCTGCTCCCTTGGGACATGGCTTTAGGTTTCTGCAATGAAGACAGGTTTATGGATCACCACCAGCAAAACCTGCCTAAATCCCCCCTACTTTACACTTCAGAGGAGACTTAGCATGAGGAGCATGGTGTTCCTCCTGACTTCTAATGACTGGGCCAAGAACTGAAACCACACAATATGGGGTCAATGTACTTTATTAGTCTTTTGAGGTGCAATCCCTCCCAGGGCTGGCAGCTCCGTGGTGGTTCATGTTTGTTCTGGCATCCTATCATGTGCTCCACAGTGGATGACACCTTCTCTTGCCCTGTGGCCAAAATGTTGGCAGGCCACTCTGTTCCCGGCACCTTTCCAGCACCCCTTGCCTGCACACGCTGGCAACCTTGTCTCAGTCTTGTAAAGCTATTCCCTGTGTAAAGGACAAGATATAACTGCAATAACCTGACAAGTCACTTACCCTGACAGCATGGCTCAGTTCCCAGCTTCTTTGCTATTATGTCCTTAGTCTCAGATAATTTGCATTAAGGTCATAGGATGAGACCGCGTAGGATTAGAGTCTCCCACATCTTCCAGTGGTTTGAGCAAAAAGAAGTGGCTAAGGCAGGCGAGGACTCCTTTGTGTGCTTCACATTCAGTGAAGAAGAGGAACCAGCCACCTGTGCTACAAGGGGTAGGAAATGCTGGATATGCCTGACTCCTTGCCTGAGCTTGAAATTGCAGTCACTCTCCACCTTTGTGGTGCAGCAATTCTAGAAGGGAGGGCGGCACCCTGGAGCGCCCTATCCCCTGGATGCCCAGGGAAGCAAAGCAGGTTTTGTGCAAGTGTACTCCCTTGGAGGCTGTGGTAGGCTGAGATCAGCTACGTGCTGATGTGGCTCATGCAGAGGCTGCCATCTGAATGACTCGTGGGGAGAAGCGTGGCTGAGAATGGAAGGTGTCACAGGAATTAAAATTGCTCTCTCCAGATTACTTGTGAGCCAGGTGAGGCATCCATCAGCAAATGTCTCCATACAGTACAGTTCCCCAACTGCTCTGCATTTTCTGCTGTAATAGGTACACATCTTGTTGAAATAGAAAGCACAGCCTACAGTGTCCTTGAGGACCCAAAACATCTGCACAGGACTGACAATTACAATAGAAGACTCAGCCTCTTGCACCCTTATGAAGGCCAGGTGGGATCTCCTGGACATCTCCCCAGGGGCTGGAAACCTCTACCGCATATGTAAATTTCTCCCTCAAGGTCACAGAGTGGAAAGTAGCTGAAGTTGGTTGAGTTTTCTTTTTCTAGACAAAATGGGTATTTTCTTAAGGAATTATATCCTAGATAGTGTTTTCAGGAATTACACCAGGAAAGAAAAGCTGCCTTTCCTTTTGGGAACCTTTTCTTAATGTTCCAAACTGACATGAACACTGATAGCAAAAACATCCTGAACATCCCTACATTTTTATTTTTTGCACACAAAAAATTTGCATATGTTAGCATATGTATTTGATATATAGTGTATATATCCTCTGAAAAGTAATTAGTATTTTTTGAACCAGCTGCAATGATCACATGTTCCTGGGCTTCGTGCTGGCATAATTGGATGAAGCTCTGTTGTACGTGCTATACTGTTGATTTGAACATTTGATCCAACGTTCCCATCTGGCCATAAGATTTCAGAATTTCTATCAGCGCTCTAACGCAGCTCCACTGCTGCCAAAAGGTCATTACAATGTGGGAGACCATGAGGAATGAGTCTGAATGTTAAAGTTCACATCCAAAAAGCTATCAGGATTTCTGCTTACTCCTGGAATCAGAAGACAGGGCAGAGAAAGGAGTTTTGAAAGCCCCAGTCTCTGACAGACACCTGAAAAGTGGTGGCTATCAAATAATCTTGTTATGTCTTGTTTTCAGTTAACACATCATGAAGCTAAACCTGGAAAGCTGTTCCTGACAGCAATAAATTATGGAAGAAATTGTTTATTCTAAGGACGCTGTGAAGGCTTTCTGAGAATAAAGAACAAGACTCACACAACTTATTAAAGAAGCTGTAGTACAGCAGGAAAACTGTTGAAAGCAGAGCTCTGCATATCACTGGAGATATGAACTAGCTGCCTAAAACCGACTGCCACCATGCTCCCCTTGTGTTCAGGTGGAAATGCTCCTCATTCTCCACCCTGGTTGGATTTTGTCACAGGGCAATTAGCAAGAGGCAAAGTGGAAGAATTACTTACATATTTTCCAATGCAGGAACTGGAATGTTTTTTGGTTTGTTTTTTTTTATCAGCAGATTTAAAACATTTTAGAGCTTGTGAAGAGCTTGAGTAAAGAGGATTTTAAGAAGTAAGAAAGCATAAGGTTTGCTTTCAAGTCCCTACTCCACCAGGAGTTTTGTTGATGCCTGTGAGCAAAGCACTGTGGGTTTGAGGAGGGTTAGTTTCCCATCTCTAAAAGCAGGTCAGCTGCACTTGTTCACCTTGCAGGTGTATCTCAGGGATAAGAATTCACATGTGCTGAGATGCTATAGCAATCAGACATGCACTTGAGTTAGATGGTTTCCGCATTGCCCAGAGGCAGTAATTTGCCAATTGGAAACTCACTGCATCTAGAGGTTTTATTTGAAAGCAAACTCAGCAACAACAGCAAATGACAACCCAATGAGTCTGGAGTTGAGGGATGCCATGCTGTGAGGAGCTCTAACAGCAGGCTTTGAAACATTTTTAATGGAGCAAGTCTTGGTAGTCATGCTGGTGGATGGAGAGCAGCGTTGAAAGCCAAGGTGAAGTTGTTGTTTGCTGCTTGTGTTGTGTTTGTTGGAAAACAGGCTCCAGCCATGAAACAGCACAAGGACCTGAGGTCTTCAACCTGGATGGCAATGAGCAACGTTATTGTTGGTTTCTCTCAACACGTTTGAGCTAACTGCAAAATCTGGAGGATCATGAACAGCAGCAGAAAACATGCCTGACAACCAAAGCCTAGGGAAAAAGCGCTACATGCCCAAGAGACCCTTGAATACACAAAATAAAATGCTGGTTACCTTCCAGTCAAGCACCATCAAGATAATTTGGCTAGTTTCACAGACAGTGCAGAACCCAAAATGCTAAATATTGAGAAACTTGATTTAGAAAGGTTGAGTAGGGAAAAGAAAATCAGGAACATTTGGTTTCATTTGCCCTAGTTGTGGATAGAATACAAGCTCAGTCCTGAATTTCACGCTGTTGCAAACTTTGAAGCTACTGTTGTGTGTCTTGCGGTCCAAAGAACCTGGGCTTTGTGGATACCCTCTAGTCAATGCAAGAAATTCATCTTTGCAAAGGTGTTACCAGTTTGCTGGCAGGTCAGGCTGGCACCTGGCATGGGTACAGCATGCACAGCAGCATGGCATGAAATATGCCAGCTCAGCAATGGCAGCTCTCGGGTCTTGCTGTAGCTGCCAACGTGCCGTGACCAGCAGGCAAACCATAGCCAGGAACCCAACATGACCAGGAGGCATATGATGGCCAGGACACATGCATGCCATGGCCAGAAAACACGCCAAGGCCAGCAAACAGCTTCATGCACACCATATAACACTACCTGGAGATAAATCTTTTAGGCTTTTATTATTTTCTCGCTTCACAATCTTCTTCCTCACCAGCCAAAAGACTCCTGTTCAGGCTCTGAGCATTGACATGGAGTTCTGGGCAGAAGGGTCATATTCCTAGCTGTATCAAAGCCCCTTGCATGATAAACTACCAAAATAGATGGATCTCTCTTGGCATCCAGCAAAAACAAGAGTTACAGCTCTCCTTTATCCCCGGAGTAGATGCTCTGAGTTGTTCCAGAGTTTTATGAGACCAGCGTCTGACCACTTTTCCAACCACTTGTGCGTGTTGGTGATAGAACTTTCCTCACCTTGATGTTCTTTGTGTTTGCAGTGGCACGAAGAACCCAATATATGTGCAGTCCTCAGGTCTGCTTTTCTTACAACTTTATGAAGCGTGCAGGATGGTAACAACATTTTTTACAACTGGAATTTTTTTACACTTTCAGGTGTTTCGCTTCCTCTATTCCCTCCCACATCTGGTGACACAATGAGGAAACACTCCTTTCTTCACCTCCCAGTTTGGGCATTAGATTTTGGGGCATTGCTTTAATTGCCTTTTCTCAGCTCTAGCAGGGACTGGCCACTGCTGGCTTTCCTTCTGACGTATGCCGTGGCTGTAGGTTTGTTCTCCCATAAGAGCACTCCGTTAGCTCAAGTCCATACCTGCAGAGCCCATGTGAAGCACAAACAGGCTTCTATGGCTCATCAGTTTTGCTATTTATCTCACTTACATTTCTCCAGCTGCTCCACCTCCCAGTTTGATCAAATCTTTTTAGAGCTTCTTACAATCACTTGTATTTCTTTACTTCTTTCATTGTTTTCTTTCATTCTTCCATTAACAAATAAAACCCTAAATAGTTTGATGCCACCTGGACAGATTTCACCTCCTGATCTGTCCTCTTGCTTCTCCAAACCATTAATAAATATTTTCAATAATATCCCTTCCAAAGCAAGTCTGTTGAGTCTCTCCTGTTTAACCTCCCCTGCTCCAAGGAACATTCATTCACTCCAACTCTTTGTATCCTGTTGCTCGAGCAGTTTCTGACCCACAACAGGATGCTGCCCCTTACCCTGCAGATGTTTATTTTCCTTAAGAGCCTCCTGTGAGGGAGTCCATCAAAAAGCCTTCGGAAAAATCCAAGTAAATTATGTCCAGAAGTGCCCTTCATCCCATTTGCTGCATTAACTCTTTCACAGGTTTTGGTAGGCTCAGAAATCAGAGTTTTCCAGGTTTGCTGCATTCATGATCTTCCCTGTGTGATGTCTGTTCAGAAATGACCAGACCTTTGCTCCAAGGGCCTCATCCAGCCAGCACTGGATCCTTCAGGATTCTATCAAACCAAAGACCCAAAGAATCCCAGAATAAGGTGCCAACTTAACATGGAACGGGATTTTGTAAGAAGGGCAGAACTGTGGAGCCCAGATTAAAGTTCCCACTTTCATTAGTCCAATCTCTCCTATGGAAAACGTACCGAGAAGAAAAAAAAAAGTACTTCTTTGCATATTTTCAGATTTTTATTACAACTTTATATCTTTAATTTGCTGGTTTTAATATCCTTTTAAAGTTTCTATTTATTTAGGACTTTGTTATGTTCATGTTTTTGTTACAGGATCTTTTAGGTAATCATAATATTTTTTAAAATAGCAAAACATCCTTTCTCAAATTAGAAAAAATTTCAACATAAGAATTTTGAAAACAAATGTAAATGAAATTCAAGAACAGGCAAAAATACATTATCATTTTAGAAATCAGCTGATCTTTACATTTGCCCTTATGGGATGAGCTGCACTTAGACTGAAGAAAAACATGATTTCTTAGTATATGAGACATTGGCAAGATCTTCGTTTGAACATCATCTTTAAGTTTGATGTTCATCTTTTAGAAAGATGTTAAAAATTGGATGAGTGAACAAAAAAGTTGTAAAAGTGACAGGAGGTCTAGAAAATAAACCCTTGGAAATGAGTGTGAAGGAAAGCATTCTATTTAGCCTACCAGAGTGAAAGGTAAAAAGCAATTTGACCTGTAGGTATCTGCACAGGAAGATGGTATTTGATATTACAGTGCTCTTTAATTGAGCAGACAAAGCAAAATGAGGTCCAATGGCTAGAAGCTGAAGCTGGAAAAATTAAAGGTGGAAATAAGGTGCAGCTTTTTTTTTTTTTAATAGGCAAAGCAATTAACCACTAGAGCAATTTGCAAGAATGGAAAAGATTATCCATCACTCGAGGTCTTGAAGTCAAGACTGGACGGCTTTCTGAAGTGTACATCCTTTGTCAGGGCCCAGTCGCGAGTGCCATGCGGGACTGCTGTAATTCCACAAACCAGGTCCTGCAGGAGGTCAAAAGCAATTGCCATAATTGCACTGTCTGACTTAAATTCTCTGCATCTCCACGGCCTTTTCTTCACCATGCTTTTAAGACATGACTACTAAAAGCTGCACAGCGGAAACATCTTTTGATGTTGAAAATATATCTATAAAAGAAAAATTACCATGATGTCCTTTTCCTTTGCCCTCTATAGATGGCCTTTGGGAATGCAGAGACTGCGTTGAACCCCATGGCAACTTGTCCCTCTGCCTGTGTCTCAGTTGCACACAAATAGATAGTCTGCTTGAAGCTAATTGCTCCCTGCCCATCACCTCCCAGAGCTGAGCAGCATATTCCTACTACCATTGTCTCTCAATCCTGGCATCTCCCCCACCCAAGCTATTCCCAAACCAGAGACTTAGGATCTTTCCCCTGCTGGGGCTTATGTTTGTGAATTCCCTTCATCATCCTGGCTTTTGCTGCTATGTTTGCCCCAATATTAGCAAACTATATCAGCAACGCAGGGCTGATTGTGCTCTAAGACCACTGCCTGGAACTGGTTTCATCATTCTCATGCCTTTTCCCTAAATGCCTGCCACATCCTATTGTTTCATGCCTTGCATTAGGAAAATGAATTTCCATGTGAACCCAAAACTGAGCAGCCCAAAGGTCCTATTAGTCCTGCTGCCCATCTCTGGTAGTGGCCAAGAGCCAAGGCAACGGGCGAGAACCAGAACTGGGCATGCTTTTGTGCCTCTGTGTCCTGGAAACTCTCCTTGTTGTGTGTTTATAGAGCACCTTGCAGAGCTGGCCTGCAATGCAGGCTCCCTGGGGGCACAGTAAGAGGAATCGTTACTATCAATTATTGCAATTATTGCAATTATAGTAATTATTATTCTGTCACTTAAATTTCAGCAATTAATTTTTCCAGAGTCTAGTTTAAGCCATTTTCTTTCTGCCAGATGCTGATCACAGCAAGAGCGAGGTGCACCATCTGCTGCTGGTCAGAATCTGCTTTAACTCATAAGACACCACAGAGGCAGGTGCCTGGTAAAGCACAGACCTGGATCTTCTTGATGGGTTCTGCTGGTGTCTAGTGTGATCTTTACGCAACAAATCAGCCACAGCATTAGTCTGGGGACATTGCAGGCTAGAATAAGACTACAGTAAACTGGGACAGAATGATTCAAAGCCAAGATGTCCAGGATGCAAGTTTAACTGGTTCTTCAGATTAATGTGAATAACGGCACACACATTGTTCAGCTTTAGGCAGGTAAGGGCTGTGCTGCTGGCTACAGTAACAGTCCAAGTGCCTGCCAAGAGAGCCAGGCTCTGCTGAGGAGCAGTACATGTCATCCTTGTAGAAATGTCTGTGATCAGTGCATGACCTTACCCTCTGGAGATGCCTCTTTTTCTCCACCAATATTAGAGACTAGATATCTAAAAGTGGGAGGAGATGAATCGTGCCCGTCATGTTCTCAGTGGTAGTTTTGGTGATAAGAAACCTTGATGTATGAGAGGGACCCATCAATCTAGAGGTTCGGGAAAGACCAATTCAAGATAAATACAGGAAGGGTAAAGCGAGTAATGGTTTTCTCACATCTCCCGGTATCGAGTGACTCTAATAATAGAGTGCTGTGGCATAAATGTATGCACAGTGGCCAGGTCATCTTCCTGAGTGACAGCCCTGAGACCAGCCCTGAGTGTCAGTTGGACAGGTCCATTGAGAAGTATTTAGCCATTTCCATTTGCATCAGCTCAGAACTGGCTTATATGATATTTAGGAAGTTAAATTAATCTCACTCAATGAGGTGCTCTTTCCTTGGGCATCACTGCTGCTCTTTTCCTGTGAGCTCTATTGAGGAATTTCACATCCAGGCCAGCAAACCTTAAAATGAAGGCAGGAAACTATATCTCAGAAGACAGTCACTCTTGAAATGACTGAAAGCTCATAATAGATATTCAGTTCACTGAGGGCTGTCTTCACTCTGCTGTAAGGGAGGGAGTGAATGGTATCTTCAAATCTTTCAGTGACAAGACAGTAAGCAGGAACTAGGAGATTGCTACTATTTTCTTCCTTAGTATTGTGTCCAATTCTAGATTTCTGTTTTCAAAAAAGAGTTTAATTACTTAGAAGAGGATGGGAAAATTGCTGTTGTAATGGCTTGATTTTGGGAAAGGTTGTCTTCTAGTGAGAAATTCACTTATGTTATTTGTCCAAGGGAAGATTAACAGGCAATTTGGTCATGGCCTTCAGGTCTCGGCATCGAAAAAATGGTCTAGGAAAATAAATAGTATTTGTTCTGTTAGAAAAAAGCATATAAAAATTCAGTGGTAGGTAGCAGTAACGTAGTCATGCTGGGAAAAAAGTGATACCTGGAGCTGGGAGGAGCTTCATGGGGTGTCCCTTACTCATCTTGAAGTCAAGACTGGGGATGTGCTCTGGTACACACAAATATTATGTGACTGATGCAGTAATTAATGGGGTGGGTCTTTGCTCTCCTCACTGCTGTTTGTTATGTTGGATTCTCTAATTGCATTCCCAGAGCTACAAACTCTTGCATTACCTCCGTGAGACTGGATAAAAAGCCTTTCTCACATACTGCCGAACGACAAGACAGTGTAGCAAATAATGTGCCGTTTGGGCAATAGGGACAATATCTGTTCTTTAAAAGACAATACCTGTGTGTTCGCCTGAGTGTTTCTTGGTGATCTATAGGAAGGTATCTGGAGAAAAAAAAAGAAAATAAATTGGCCAGTAATGAAACATCTTCCTTTCAAATTCAGAAAAAAAGAGAGAGAAAAAGAGCCAGCTTCTTCAGGATGCAGTAGTAAAGGCCATGTTCAAGGCCACGCAAACTAGGGGAAGATTTCTATTATTTCAGTAACTTTATTAGTGAGCTCTCTTTAGTGAAGTTGTTGCATTGTTGCCCAGCTGGAAAAAAGGAAAATAATCACTAATTTTCCTGTAAAATCCCTCGGTTGATGGCAGATCTGCAGGGGGCTGCAGGCTGAAACCCAGGGTTGTGAATGGGATTCCTAGGATGGTCCCAGGGTGAGGCTGGACCTTGGAAGAAGGTTTTGGAACAGCAAGACTGCAGGGCTGGAAATAGAGATAGCCTTGTTACATGAAGGCAATTCACCCAAGGTAACTGATGGAAAAAGAGATGTAGAAGTGGAACAAATACATTGTGTAAACATTTTCATGAGGATTAGATACTTCTATTTTAATCTATCAAAGGATGGTACCAGACAGAACCAGCAGCTAGAATTCAATTCAGGCAGGCAATATTCGATTCAGAAGGAACGTACACATTTCTCACTGTGAGACTGATAAACCGCTGGAAAAAACAATGAAAGAAGCAGTGGTTTCTTTTCCAGTCCTGCCCACATACTGGTCTGGCTGAGATAACTTAAATAGCTACATCTGGATAGAAATCGGAGTGGGACTGGGCTACAGGACTTAACAGAACATCTCCTGGTGATGGCAACCACGTGAAATTCTGCCCTGCATGTTACTACTGGCCAGAGTGAGTGATCCCATGCTCTCTCTCTGTTTTAAACACAGACTGGACTTTTTAACTAGGAACATGCAGTGAGGCACTTCAGCAGGTTCTGCTTAGTTACAACTGCATAATGAAGTTCCTTTAAGGAGTAAATGTTTCTATTTAGTTCAATAATAGGGCTTCATTAAAAGCCTTTATAGACCAAAAGGGAAGAGTAACCCAATCAAAGTTTCCTTATGAAGAGAAAATAGCAAAGTAGGAAAATCAGAATTTACTCCATGCCAGGAATATGTGAGCCTATTCCCTGCAATGAACTGGGATGTAGTTTCTTCCTTACTTATAAGGATATTTAGCATTAAGCTGCATAATAAAAATGTACAGTTAGAGTCATAAACCCAGGGAGGTGTTGACATTCCCAGAGATCAGTCCTGGCTGCTGATTGAACACTACAGCATGGTGGTGCAAATGGACAACAACCATAACTGCCCATGCACTAAGGAGCCCACTGTGCAAATTTGCAGCCTCAGCAGAACCAGTCACAAGCCTGGGTGCTCCCAGAGCTGAGCCTGAGGTGGATGTTCCCTTGCTGCAGGTGCTTCAGAAGGAAACCTGTAGAAAGCTACTAAAAAACCCCTCCCTCTTCGTGCCTAATCCAAGAGGTGGAGATGCCATGAAAATGGTTCTAAATCCCCCAATTCTTCTCTTGTTGGAAAGTAAAGGGTCATGGGCAGATTCAGGGGACAAATATAGCGCTAGGACTTGGCCCTGCTGCAACCCAGGAGATCCTTGTTCCTCTGTGTTTGGTCTTGACCCTCTTTCTTTACTGGCTGCATCTGCTAATGAACAAAGGTGGCTGGTAAAGCCTGTAAAGGGATCCTTGGAGACGCAGTGGTCTCCGTAGCTTACCTTCTCCTGGCTGTAGGAGATATGCAATTCCAACTCTCTCCAACACAGCATATCCCTCTCTCATGTCAGCCAATACTGTGGCCTGACAGTCCCAGGAAAGGAGACTTTTCTCTCACAGAGGAAAACAGATAAAAAATAAAAACAATTAAATGTTTTGATCACAGTAATTCATGAGGTAAAATTTGCCATGGGAAAGGACCTCCTAGACTGCTGCAGTCACTCATCCACATGAACCAAAGCCTGTAATCCCATTAAGAAACTTATCTTTTCTGATGGACAAAAAAGCTTTCTCCCATCAAACATCTATTCTGATGGAAATCTTTATACCAGAAGTCTTTCTGTCTCACAAAAGGCCAGGGTGCAATCTAAGCCTTTGATGTTGTGTTTGGAGAATAATGAAAGGCATTAATTTGAATAGAATTATTGAAATGGCATGTCTGTTTCTGCTATTAATAGAAAAAAGTCTTAAAACAATGAGCAGCAGAGATGGGGTGTATTGCAGTGAACAGGAACAAAGACAGAGTGTTTTGTTTTGGTTTTTGTATTATGGGAATGGCCTGAGGTCTATAATATGCCAGGCTTTGTACAGAGCACATATTATGAACCTTGCAGGATGCTATAAGGGAAGATCTTGGGATCTGGGCTGTCTGCAGATCTCTTATGACTCAGGAGCTGCAGGGCATTCAATGAAGCTGGCAGAGAACAGTATCAAAACAAGTCAGGGATGGTGGGTCTTCATTTAGCTGGGAAATTCCTTGCCAGAGGATGCTGTAGCTGCTAAAAGTTTACCTGGTGCTGGGGGGAGGTTGAATGAGTTTATGAACGGTGTATCCACTGAGGATCAAGCCTGTAAGTTTCTAATATTTGTAGCCTAGCAAGAGTGCATCATACTTTCTTTCCATGCTATTATACCTTCTCTACGCATCTGCATTTATAAGGATGCTGAGATATCTGGCATTTGATCAGACTTAATAAAGCTCTTCTGATAGTCTTGATTTCTTCTGATCCCTGTATGTAAAAATGCATTTGTATTTTCATATCTGTGCAGCATTGCATAATAAGCTGAAAATCATAGAAAAGTGTGGATTTTACAGTACAAAACAGCCCAAACAATCCTTCCCAGAGGTCTGAATGTCTAATGAACTGTCTCTTTGCCTTTTGTGTTTGTTTCCCAGGAACAGGCTGCAAAGTGGTTCTGCGTTTGCTGTCCATATGTTGGTGTAACCAGGCAGCAGAGCTGATGAGATGGTATAAAGCAGCACGGGCTCACGTATGCTGGCTCCCCAAGGAGCTATCAAAGGGAAACATTTGGAGGAAGTCTGTCTACATGGGGTGAAATTAGGTACTCCCTCTAGGATCCAGGAGGAGAACAAGAAAGCCTCTGGGGAGAGAGAGCAAAAACATGTCTTTGCCACAGGGCGCAACACTGAGCCCAAGAGAAATGGACAAGAAGTACCCTCAAGAAGTAACTTTCTAGTGGTAGGTGCTACAAATCCCACGTGTGTCCTCAGTAGCTGTTTCCATGAGGAAAGGACCACAGAGAGGGATGTGAATTTATTCCTTGCCTTGTCAGGGGTTTTCTGCATATTCCTGGCTGGGGTAAACTTTTCCTCTATACCCACTAACTTCAGCTGTTGAGCTGGTTCAGTGGGCATAGGGGGACTCTAGTCTCAGATGTAGCTTTGGTAAGAGGCTGACAGCATCAACTGGAGCATGGAGCTTGGGGACCAGCTGCGGGAGGACTCTGGGCTGCCCTTCCCCAGTGTTTCCTTCTGTCGCCCAAAATGCAGGGTGCAAGAAGACCTCTTAGCACAAAGGCTAAGCTTTGCTTGCTTCCCAAGGCAGCAACACCCAGGCTAGCAATGTCCTCCCTCTTTCCATTCCTCTGTAGCCCTGGCTTGCAGTGTACATTTTTGGAGGTTGAAAAAAATGCATATGTATAGGTCTTGCAGGCCTTTGGCTGAAAGTAATCAACACTGGAAATGACCCAGAGTACATTAAGAAGGAGAGAAACCAGCAATGGGTTTGCAAAGCAGAGGAAAAAGAAACAGGAAGGGGAAGCTACTTGAAATTAATGCTGTGAGATGGGGGAGACCAGAAGCAGCATTGAAATTTCTTTGCTGCTCTGATTTTAATTACTTGGCAAAGTCTTCTGTGACATTCCCATTCCTCTCATTCATTGTGCTGTAGTTTCTTTCCTGTTCATCATCTCAGTCGAAGACAGTGCGAAGTTCTACCTTCCCTAGCTTGGGTGAACAAGACTGAAGATTTGCATCTAGGCTACAGTGGGAATGGGCAGCTTGGCAGACAGTGCCGTTGTGTGTTGCTGCCGTTATGTGTCTGTACTACAATAAGGAGTCTGCTCTGTATCAGTGCCACAGAGCTTTCTGCAAGAGCTGTCTGGGCCCGACAGACATCCCACTGACGGTGCTCTGTGAGCTAACACAGCTGCTCCAGTCCCTGTGGGAGGGTGCTGGATCCTTCTGTGGGACCAGAAATCAGCAGACTGGTAGCCACTGCATAACATTTACTGCTTGGAGAGATGTTGTTGTAGCAGAACAAATTTCTTCTCCACTCTGGAGCACTAACACAGCCCAGAACTCTTGCTTGAAAACCCTCAACTGATATCATTGCTGCATCACTACTTTTCCATGCTGCTGCAGAGTGGTGCTAGCTAGATTGCCTAGCAATGTAAGCAACTTAGGGTATGTCTGTATGTATTCAAAAGCATAAAGCAAGCTCCAGTGCAGGGTGCTTGCAGGTCACCTGGGAAGCTGAAAGCAGGAGACCTGCCCAAGCTTGCCGTGGCACAAAGTGGTTAGGCTTGTGGTACGTATCCTGAAAGGCCAGCTTCAGAGCAAATACTGAAAGTGTGATCTTTTGGCCCCACTGTGTAGAAGGGATGCTTCATTCCCGAGGCACCCTGCAGCTGAACCTGTCCCTGGTAGGAATTTCCTTTAGTGGTGCATTCCATAGAATCGTAGAATGACCTGAGTCAGAAGGGACTCACAACAGTCATCGAGTCCAACTCCTAACCCTGCATAGGACAATCCCAACACTCGCATCGTGTGTCTGAGGGCATTGTCCAAATGCTTCTGGAATATTTTCAGCCTGTTCCTGTGCTCCACCACCCTCTGGGTGAAGAATCTTTTCCTAACATGCAACCTAAACCTCCCCTGGCACAACTTCCTTCCCTTGAGTCCTACCATTGGTGACCACAGAGAAGAGATCAGCACCTGCTCCTCCTCCTCCCCTTGTGAGGAAGCAGCAAATGGCTATGAGGGCCTCCTCAGTTGCCTCTCCTCCAGGCTGAACAGATCAACTGACTTGAGCTGCCCCTCACATGATTTTTCCTCTAGGCCCTTCACCAGCTCTGTGACCTCCTCTGGACACTCTCCACTAGTCTGATGTCCTGTTTATACTGTGGCATCCAAAACTGAACACAATATTCAGGGTGGGGTCCCACCAGTGCAGAGCAGGACAATCCCCTCCCTCACCTGTCTGGAAATGCTGTGCTTGATGCACCCCAGGACACGATTGGTGCTCTTGGCTCTCAGGGCACTGCTGGCTCACGTTCAACTGCCATCGACCAGAACCCCCAGATCCCTTTCCTCAGGGCTGTTCTCTGGCCTCTCGTTCCCCAGTCCGTGTGGAAGTCCAAGGTTGCAGTGTCCCAGGTGCAAAATCTGGCACTTCATGTGGTTGGCAATTTCCCAGCTTTCCAATCTGTCTAGATCCCTCTGCAGGGTCTCTTTGCCCTCAGGAGTGTCAACAGCTCCCCCTTGTCTCATGTCATTGGCAAACCTGGTTAGTAAAGGTTTGAGTCCTGCATCTAGGTAATTCAATTTGGCCCTCAGCTGCTGCACTACCACCTCCGTCTCACAATGCTGCCTCTGAAGCAGGGCTCTGCAATGCTTTTTGGGGGTGCTGCAAGGCTGTGTTAGCTGACATAAAACAGATTTGGAAGGTCACTGTACCTGAAGAACTTGCAAATTGTACATGATCCCCAGCATCGTTGCCTAACTCGTTGGTTGCTGCATTTTCATGCGCACATTCTGAAGCCTGGTCTCTCATGAACACCAGCAGAGAGGACTGAAAACCAGTGTGAAATGGCAAAGGCCAGTGAAAGATGCATTTATAGGATTATCTCTTTACTTGCTATCGGGGGAGATGCAATGAGGAGAGATTTCCCAGCTTTTCTCCTTTCCACTTTTTACTCTCTTCTGAACTCCATTTTTGCTGAGGAAACAGCAAGACTTGAGCAGATGGGAGGGAAAAGAACACTTTTCCAAACAAAGCCAGGGACAGAATCAGAAACAGGCAAAGGTCTGTGCTATAACCCAGGTACAGGTTAATTAGAGGCTGGCAAGTCTGCTGGGTGATAATGATTGCTGCATTGGCCTGGACACATCTCTGTTTTGGTACCGGTGCAGCCCTACTGCAGTCTCTGCTCCACCTCTCCTTGACATAGCTCACCACCTCGTTCCTCTCTGCCCTTTGGTAAATCTGTCCTGTGTGTTTGGAAATGATGAGATAAAGCTCCCAAAACAAAGAGCAGGTGTTGGATCTATTGATTTGCCTGCTTGCCTTTCAGTTGGCAGGCTTCAAGTTGCACCTTCAAGTTCAGCCATGAAATCAGAGGGGCTATAAATAAAGCAAGCAGGCTGAGATTTTTCACAAGACTCCACTTGCTGGCAGCTTTAAGAAAACAAAGTACCAAGTAGTACCTAAAGTCCCCAGGGATGTACACCAAGTGAGTCAGACTGCAGTCCACAAACACTTCTTTTATCAGCCATGCAGGTGAACGTGTCTCTCACCATCTCCTCTATCTGCAGTAGCTTTCTCCTCTCTCTGCTCCATTTCCCCAGCCATGTGCACAACTGCTTAAGAGGCCAGATGATAAACTGAAGCTGATCTGGCTTAAATATAGGTTTACGTGCATATTTCTTTATTTCCATAATTACACCTATGCAGGCAGCTTGCTTTCTGTCAGTTCCTGACTGGGGCTGTCATGTGGCTTCAGAAAAAAAAGGGATGCTTTCCCATCATTTCCACCATTTGCTGTTAAGAAAAACTGTGATCTGTCCAGCCTACCTTTAAATCACTTCAGCACGTTCCTGTTGAGAGGGTTTGATAGCCAAAACTAGCTCTCTCTGAGAGCACTCTTCCTTAATCTTCAGCATAAATTTGCTCTTCCCTCTGCTTTGTGTGAAAGAGTTGTGATACAACGGGTGTTCTATTTGCAGTGTCTCTTTGAGGAAAATGCTCTTGAAGTTAAATACGGCTGTTGCTGAGCAAAAGTGGCTCATTGCAGGGGCAGAGGCTGAAGTGGGGAAACCCAGGCTGGGCTTCCTGTGGCACTGGGATGCTGCTGAGCTGCAGGGAGCTGGTGGTACACAGCAGGGGAGCAACGCGACATCCTCGAGGATTCTTGTGAAAAAAGGGGAGACAAATGAATGCAAGATGACAAAGCTCAGTGGAATGATGTATGGCAAGACTGGAAAGTGATGTTAGTGGGAAGGACTGGAGTTTCATGCCAGAGTCTGAAGTTGACTGGGGAACACCAAGAGGTGTTGAAGGTCAACTAATTTGAGGTCACTTCTCCATTGCCAGAAGTTTAACTAAGAGATAGCTGTGAGTGAACATTTTGGCAGAGATCTTGTTCCTGCAGCTAGCTGCTCCTTTGTGTGTGTTTTGTGTAGCTTGGCTGCCAGAGCAGGTTGCTTTTACTCACCAAGGCACCGCATGACAGCTGAGCTGCAGTAACTCAGGGTGGTGCAGCTGGAGGAAACAGCTGAGCCAGAAGTTGTTCGGTGGCAAGTGAGGAGATTAAAAACCTCAGCCAAGAGCAAAACAGCTTCTTTCTTCTAACTGCTGGCACTGACAGTCCATACTGTGAAAGCTGCCCCGTGGCAGAAGCCCTTATGCTAAAATTGCCTGTACTGCTCAGTGTGAGCCAAGAGGGGGTTAGTACACCGTGAACAGTGCATGCTAGTTTTTGGCTTTAAAATTATACCTGGGACTCCAACTCCCGCCAGCAAAACAGGATTTTGCAGCTAAATTTCCTTCTTCCCAGTCTTTGCAAGCTCAGTGCTGTGTATGTGATACATACACAACCAGGAGTCCTGCATTTTGGTGGAGAAGCTCTTTGGTACTTGCATTGGGCTGCAGGGCATTGGAACAGGGATTTGAGCTGCAGCTGAGTGAATCTTCCTTTAGCTAAGATGTGAACACCACCACCACACCATGGGGCCTTTCTGCCAACAGGAATATTAACAGGTTTTCTTCCTGATGCCCACTGCAGTATCCCAGAGAATTCTCACTCTTCACCTTCCCTCTCTCCTGTCCAATGGGTTGAAAGTGGGTTGCATTCTGGAAAATGAAGACAGCAACTCTCCATACTCAGAGACAGTGCTCAAGCAGAAGCCTGTCCCTGAGGAAACTGGGCATGGAGGCTGAGATGTGCTTCAGCCCAGGGAGATGGTGTCCCCTGGGGGTGTGAAAGTTGGCAGGGAAGATACAAGGACAATTCAGCAAGGCAGGTTTTAAAATGTAATTTCAGATCTTGTGCAGGCAAGAGACTGAAAAGACTGAATTATTTGCTAGTTTGGAATACTTAATTTTTCATCTTCTCTGAAGTATTTGCATAATCTTTTTTTTTTAGTAACTTTGTTATGTTTTATGTTTTTTGCTTGGAAATTAATTTTAGAATGAAACCTTTCTTGTCTGTGATACCTTGGCAGCCTCTGTTTGAGTACCAGCAAAACTTTCGGTGTTTACTGCCATCAGAAAACATCAGCTCCTAAGAGCCTCACAATTCAATTACAACCAAAATCTCGGAAGTGGAAGCAGCTGGAGACAGGGAGGTCACCACTCTGGCTGGAGTAACGGTCTCCATGGAGCAAAACTTGCTTGTACCCAGTCCCAGCTCCCAGCAGAGTAGCCTGTGTGTGTACACAGACCATCTCACGCCTGAAGGGTTGTCATGGGTTACTTTGGCTTTGGGTTCAGGCAGGAGATGGTGCCTGGTGTTGTGCGGGTGGAGGTATGCTAGGTAGAGCCAAATCTTGCTGATCTTTGGCTCATTCAGCATTTCTTCTGATTAGAAAGTACTAAAGCCCAGGAACTGTGAGTGAAGGCTCTGCCAGAGTGTTTCAACTAGTTATTGAGATCCCTTACTAAGCCCCTTCAGAACATCATCAAGCTGAGAATCACAAGCATCACTGAAAGAAATGGAGACATTTCATTTAGAAATTTTGCTGAAACCCAACATTCAGCATTCTTTGCAAGAAAATGTGATTAAACATCTCCTCTTTAGCTTGGAAACTCTTGCCAAGTTTAAACTGAAAGTTCATTACCCCCTCTCCCCACATGCATTTTTTAATGAATAAACTATTTATCTCCCCCCAGTGCAAAAAAATCAGCTTTGTCTCTCACTGTCACACCAGGCCACAGCACTCATATTTGGGTACAGAGCCAGACTTGGTCTGAGCCTCTCGATTTCCCTGCATGTCCATAGACACGCTGGAAATCTCCAGATGATGGGCTTTTAACCACCTCCTGGGGAAAGGAGAGGCCACTCCCAAAGGGAAAACTCTATTCAATCATAAAAAAAAAATAAAAAAATACCCCAACCCAAAAACTCTTGGGGGAAAAAATGAGTAATCTTCTAGGTCGCCAGTTGCCTTGAAGCACTGGGGAAGCAATCCTTGATGGCTAGCACAGAGCTATCCAAGGGCTTCAAGTCCTGATCTCCCCAGCTCTCCTCCTGACAGGGAAAATTTATTCTGCGTTGATAGAAGTGTGCTCCAGGGTGGGAACTAATATTAATTACATGACAAACACATCCTTGGATAGTGATTTGCATGTGGCATTACATCAAACAGCTCAAGGTCCTATAAAAGAGGAGTAGAGTCCATTCCTGCTCCCTGTTGCATATTGAATGAATGCAGGCTCTAAATTTGACTGCTGTGACCTTCAGGGAAGGTCTGAGCGTGTTTCCAGCTCCTGCAGACCCACACAGGTGACTGGTTTTGTGGATGCAGCTGGCACAGACCTGGCAGCCCTTCCTGATGGAGCTGTTCAAAGAGTTTGGAGAAGCTCTTGCGAAATACTCCACGGGGAGGGGGCGAGGGGGGTTGCAACAGCAAGCAGTGTCACAACCTACAGGCTGCTTCCTACCAGGATTATATTTACAGCTTTATCATCTGCGAAGAGCAGCTGGTGCCTCATCCCGCTGCACACTCGGCAGTGTGAGTCTCTAACTTGCAGGCTGATTTATGGAGCGTGTCTTGCTTTTCTCAGTAAAAATTATAAACGCCACAAAAAAATAAGAAGAAAAGTGACAGAGTCTCTTCAGTTTGGACTCTGCCATCATAACTGACAGGCAAAAGGGCAGATGGGAAAATACCTGCTGAGAATGAAGGAAGATCTACTAAACAGAGATCTATCTCTATTTCCCATGGGGTTATCAGTGCTTTAGTAATCAAGTATGAAAATAACATATTTTCAGAGCCAGATGCCAGCAGAGGAATGGCCCAGATGTACAGAGCCTCATAAAGAAACAAATCTGAGGTGTTTGGAGTGGCCCACCCAAGGGATATCTGATCCCAGAGCTGTCTCTTATTTTGCTTATCCATTTCATTACCCGTGGCTGCCTTTCACTGCCAGAAGACAAGGAAACAGCACCGTGAAATCCTCTGGCTCAAGGGGATTGGCTTGGAGATATTTGGGAAATCTTATGATTTTTTCCCCCCATCCAAAAATAAATAAATTCTGATTTCTCAAACCCAAATCTTGCCTTGGGAAATTGCTGGGATTGATGAATTTCCCAACTCTAAAAGTAATTGTTCCCAATACCTTTTGGAATTATAAAACTACGTGTCTCTGACTTCTTTCAGTGCTCACTTAGAAATGCAACCCCAGGGTAACAGAAACATTTGAGGCAAGAGCAGAGCAGTCGGCAATGACAGGAGTGAAATACTTCAATTGTGCCAAACCAGTCTTGAAAGATTATTATTCCTGTGCTAGCCCAATCTGGAATAGACATTTTGTTTGTTTTCTTTTTTCTTCTTTTCTTTTGCTTCTTTTTTTTTTTTACTTTTTTCTTTTTTTTTGTCTTAAAATTGTTCACAGCATGGGAAAATAGCTTTGGGCCAGGCTCCTGTTCTTCTAGAATCCCATCAGCTATATGGGGACTCCATGGACACACTACTTGTAGGAAACCATCGGGCTAAATGATTGAGATGCAGAGAGTGGTTTCCCTATAGAGGAGTTCCCCATGCCCTAATGATGTGAAACTTGGGAAACCACTCACTGAAACAGGAGAGAGGGAAGTCAAACACTTGCATTAGAATAAGTATGTCTTCTGAGTGGTCCAGCACCAGGTTGAATCTTAGTGACTTGAAAATAGGTATGATCCATTTATGTGGAATGTCTGAGGGGAATTAGTTTCAAATGTTCCTCATCCAGAAATGAGAGGTCAGTGGCTTCTCATACCCTTATTTTCCTAAAGCTTTCTGCTTTCAAAATCAATATTTGCTGGTCTTTTTTTTTACTTTTAAATTGCCCTAAGTTCCTCTCGATAAGATGGGATTCAGGATTTGCATCATCATCTCAGTGGAGCAATTCTTTTTCTCAAGGAAGTGTGCAGTTCTTGCTAGCGCCCTGCCCCGCCCCTCTGTTAGGACCTGGTCCTGGCAATGCTGGGAATGGTGTAGAGTGGGATGTACAGTGAGTCTTAGATGTGTCTGATGGGAGCCTTCACATCAGTTAAAGTCAGAAATGAAGCTTGTTTGGTCACAGTTATCAGACATCTCACCCAGTTAAGGGCAGAGTGTTGCAGAAATAACTCTCAGGGCATGGGGTCTTTATTGTTTTCCTTGTTGATGTAGAAAAGTCCAAGTTATATGGAAATCTCATTTACTGGTGCCCCCAAGACAGGGTCTACCAAGGACAGAAACAAACGGAGGCTGCAGAATAAAAAGGTGAGAAATGAGGGGAAGATGTTGTCTGATGGTGTGAGTGCTCTGGAAATCCCAGTATCAGGTGATGGAGTAGAAAGGGAAGGCTAAAACGTGGAGAGCAGAAAGAGAAAATTCTGAAGTTGAAAGAGAACAGCAGCTGCCGATACCTTGTGGCTTTGATGGAGAAAGGATATACACAGCTGCCAAGTTTTACTTCCACCTTCATGTGTGACAATTAATTTGAATTATTTAATGACCAGATTTGCATATTTTCAAATAATTTGCAGTTTCTCTTTCCATTTCTTCTCATACTGTTGCTGTTGCTATAAGCTGCTGCTAATCTTGGAGCTCTTTTTGTGTAAGTTTTATAAGAGATGCTTGTGAGACACTGTTGCTCCTTCCAGGAACGCACCAGGATGGGGAAAGGCCCAGGAAGGTGGTGGCATTTCTCTTAGGACCCACACCAAAGTCCTAGTTCCCAAGGAAAACACAGTCTTTTGCAAACTCCATGTTCCTTTCCATCCAGGGTGGAAGCAAGCTGAAGGTGAGTTTGCAATGACGTGAGGACCAGAGGAGTTAAGTGTGGGGAGAGGCCAGGAGACTGTATCCTCTGCAGAATGACAGGCAGAAAAAAAAAATGTAGTGTATTAACAAAGGCTAGTGATGATTCTCTATAAATATTTCTAGGGAGTAAGTACCAAGTAGGGAGGAGAACTCTTTCAGCCAAAGGAGAGTGCTGGCATGAGAACAAATGGATATAAACTGGCCACAAATAAACTGGGCTGGAAATTAGTTGAGGGTTTCGAACCGTTAGAGTGATCGGGTTTGGAGCAGCCACCCAGTAGGAGACACAGAGGCAGAAATCCAAACAGCTTTTAAGAGAGAGCAGACTCCAGCTCCAGAAGGGCGTTGTGATGTGTTGCTGCAACAGCAGGGATTGGGTTTGGCAAGCCTGGAAGTCCCTGTCAGCCTCCTGTTCTTATGTTTCAAACATTTGGGAGGTTTGACTTATTTTTTTGTGGATAAATATGGCTTTGTGAGCAAAAGCAAATAAACTGCTGCTGGAAAAAATTATTTCCAAGATATTTTAAGACAAAAAGATTTGAAAGCAGGAGTTGAAAAGCAGAGTTGAAAAGCCAGTTCTCACTTCCCTGTCAGTGCTGTGGCAGCCTGAGCTGTCCTGTCCGGATGAGGAAAGCTGTGAAATGAGGGCATATTGAAATGTCAACAACCTGTAGACTCAAAGGGAGCATGGAGATGGGAATCTTGCAGGCAGTGCCTGCTGTGTTGCAGAGGATTTGCCAAGTCTCAGGCACAAAAATGTTCCACCATGGGTAAGGAAAGGACTGCATCGACTTTCTGCAACAAACTCCTCTTCACTGATCTCTTGACAGCCCTCTCACCAGAGGCTCTGGTTCTCCTCCCAAACCAGCAACCAATCCCCTGCCTTGCCCGAGTCCATGTTTGCTGTTTGCCACCAGGATGCAGCCCTGAGCTCTGAGCACAAGCTGACTTCTGCCCAGAGATTGTGGAGATATCATGTCCCTTCACAGTTCAGACCATGGCCAACAGCAAAGTCTAAGGAAGACAACAAGAAGAAGACAACTATTCCAAACATCCCAAACAAATACTGGCATCCTTGTAGCTAAAAACCAATAATAAATATGCCCGCTCACCTTTTATATAATTTGTTCTTGGACCCATGTAAATGTTTTGCATCAACAATATCATGCATTCTGGGGAGGAATAACCCCATGCACAAATATATGCTATATGGGACACTTTTGGAAAGCAGCTTTGCAGAAAAGGCCTGGGGTTTCCTGTGGACACCATGAGCCAGCCATGTGCCATGTGCCATTGCAGCAAAGAAGCAAAGAGTATCGTGAGCTGCATGAGGCAAAGTTGCCAGCAGGTTGAGGTAGGTGATTTTTCCCCTCTACTCAGCACTGGGGGGGCCACACCTGAAATTCTGTGCCTGGTACAAGAGGGGCATGGACAGAATGAAGAGAATACAATGAAAAGCCACGAAAGTTATTAAGGGATTAGAGTATCTCTCCTATGAGGAAAGGCTGGGAGAGCTAGGACTGGTCAGCCTGGAGAAGGCTCAGAGGGTATCTCATCAATGCATATAAATACATGAAGGGAGGGTGTAAAGAGGATGAAGGCAGGCTGTTTGCAGTGGTGCCCAATGACAGGACCAGAGACAATGGGCACAGACTGAACACAGGAGGTTCCCTTGGAATACGAGGAAACACCTTTTTCTGTAAGGGTGACTGAACACTGTAAAAGGTTGCCCAGGGAGGCTGTGGAGTTTCCCTCTTTGGAGATATTCAGAAGCTGCCTGGACACAGTCCTGGGCAATCGGCTGTAGGTGGTCCTGCTTGCACAGGTTTAGGTGGACAAGATGACCTCCAGAGGTCTCTGCCAGCCTTAGCCAGCCTGTGGTCCTGTGTAAGGAGTTCCACAGACAAATGATGTGTTGTTCAGAATTTTCTACTTTATTTCTGACCTGAAACTTACACTTTTCATTGATGCCTCCTAATTCACCCATTGTAAGGAACAGAAAATCACAGGCTCATGTCCATGCCTTCCTTCCCACTCATGTTCTTGCTAAGCTTTCCCACATTTTGGTTATGAGTTTGCCAGATTTTAGTATCAGCTTATTTGGTTGCTTTTCACACAGCTGCAGTTCTAATGTTTTGCTTATTGTTTTTACTGTTCACCAAATCTTTCCCCAAACTACTTACACTGGGGGAGCACCATGGTACCAGTAAGTCCCAGCCCAAAAACGTCATAAGAAACATATGATGAATTTATAGACTCTAGACAGAAGATCAATCTGAGATCATGGAGACCAGGGAAGTGTAGCATTGACTGGTAAGTGGATGGCTTTGAGATGCTGAATCTACTTGGCTCCAACAGGAGGATCACCCTCGTGGAGGGGCTCCAGATGATCCTCCTAAACTAGTCCTCAAGTTCCTCACCCATAAGAGATGGCAGATTCCATCAAATTGCCTGTCCCTGTGAAGCCAGAGAAGCACCTGTCCAAATTCAGCTCTAATAGACTACAAGCATGGTGTAACTAGGGTTCAACAGTCATATCTTACAGCGAGAGGGCTGAACACCGTTGCCAATGTATTCCATGGCTCTCCTACGTATGTCCTACTTTCCTTCAGCTGGTGAAAATGTCTTTGTACAGACCCATCAGTTCCTGGCATGTGAATGGAGAAACAGCAATTGCCAGGAGTGCTGAAGCACTGTAATTTAGCTCCTGGTTGCTGGGCAGCAATTTAAACCACTGTAATTTCAGGGGACCCATAGAGGATTCCTTCTCTAATTGAGCCTTTTCACTCCACTTGCTCAGGGATGCTTATATAGAGGACAATGAGTCACTATAGGAAACATTGATATGAGAAGTCTCTGGGAAGAGACAAGACAGAGTCCCAGCTGCCCACAAATTGATGGCAAATTTCAGTTCAGCAACAGCATTTCATAAAACCAACCTTCTGTATCTCACCACCCATCTCCACCACCCTGAGACCACTTTTGCTTTGAGTCTGTGGGAGCAGAGGGGAGCAGGACATGTGCCTACGTCTCAGGCCATGCTGATTGCCTTTCCTCATTAATGCCAGCCTGGTTTCCTTGCACTCCCATCACAGCTCTGACACCTGATGCTCCCTCTTCTTGCCCCAGCCTTCACCCATCATGCTGCAGATGCTTCTGAAAATGTTAATTAAGAGTGGACTCCTGTCAGTCCCTGTCTGGGACCAGTTCAACCCAGTTTGAGGGTGAGTGTCTTTGCAGCATTATCAAGCTTCATTCTCTGGCACTTGGTGACAATTTCATCTTCCTCTGGGGACACAAAAGAAGGAGAGATGATGTTGCTGTAAAGACATGCTAATCGGGGGATGTGGATCTCCCGGAGAAATCGCAGAGCCCTTTGTTGCAGAATGCTGGGTCTGGTTGTCCTCGGCTCTTTGTTTTTCCTCTGATTTTGATACGATGCTTTGTGGGCAGGAAGGGAGGGTAGAATTTATAAAGATATTGAAGGGCAAGGGAAGGACAGTGCATAATATTGCATCGCAGAGATTGCTACAGGCTGTTTTGAACTGGATCTGTCTTTTTATTGCATGTGTGTGCACTGCCAAATTGACAGGGACAGGGATCTGCTCTCAACCCACAACAGTGGGGTGATTACTTTTGTTGCTATTATGATTTCTGGTTTCCTTCTGGCTTGCAAAGAGTTGTAAATGGATTGGGAGGGCCCCTGAATGTCTGGGAGGTTCTGGCTGTACATCTGCATTTCCTCTTCTGGAGTTTGAGATTTGCTTGGGTAGTCTCTGGAGGAATACGTAAAGCGACTCATAGAAGGAAGATGCTTCTGGATTGATTGTGACTGATAGCTTAAGGTGAGTGTGTTTCTTGCAACACAGCCATCAGCAGATATTACCTCCTAATGGCAACAGCCAAGGGTTCTTCCTCTCCTCCAATGCAGCATGCAGAGCCCGAGGGCAGCCTTTTGTACTCTGCAGCAACTTATGTCCAAAATCTGCTTCTCTGCCCCCAAATGTAGCCTGAGAAATAGGTTACCTTCTGCTTGGCGGGACAACAACCATCTGGACTGTGTGTTGCTGGTGGAAACCAAGTACTGTGGCTGTTGTCCCTTTGAGGGCTGCTTTTTCACATTCACCTACAGTGATGTGCACTCTTCAGGTCCTTTACTGTCCTCACAGGTGAAGTTGCACATACCTGGCCTTGTCTTGCAACTTGGCCCCATGCCTGAGGAATATGTCTTACCTCTCAGCCAGCCTGGCATGTCCTCCCAGTGCCAGCCTTCTGAAAATTCTCTTCATCGTGGTGGAGAGGGTGCACACCACAGTTCAGGGTTGTCCCCAGCACACTCCCTGGACAGAAAGCTGCAATGCCTGTGGAGATCTTCAAAGAGTTAACTTCCCCATGCTCAGCAGCTCTCTGAGCTCAGTGACTTGAAACAGGGGCCTTGCCATACTGCAACACAGTCTTTGGAGCAAACCATATGCTTCTGCAGGAGAATAACAGCATCATTAAAATCCTGAACCAAGAACTCAAAGGAGCATTTGAAGAGTACATAGCAGCAGGTCCTGAATCCTAACTATCAGCTTCACTTCCTCTCAAATCCTTTGCATGGTCTGAATGTGAAAGCAAAATGTATAATCAATCACAGCAACCCATCTCCTTCCTCAAGTGACTCTCTTGGCATATGTCTACCTGAGGACCAAGCTGTAGTCAGTAACAGCAGGGAAATACAGAGGTACAAACAGGTGAAACAACAGAAAGAGTAAGGGAGAGAGAGACAGACAGACCCTGGTCACTGCTTAAACTTTGCTTATTTACAGCAGCAGCATACATATGAAGATCTATAGCACTTACACCCAAATAAATTCTCCCCTGGAGACAGGTGGCAGATTTCCCCCTCCATTATTTACAGCCACTTCTCAGTGAAAACTGCAAGCTGTAAAATGCCTATACAGTGTTGGAGAGATTTATAGTCCTCCTGTATTACACACACTGCCTTGCCCTGCTGTGCTGCCTTTGGGGAGACATGGCAAATGGACTCCAAGGCGTTTGACAAAGATGAAGACTCATTTATTACTTGGTGCTTTGGAGAGAAGTATTTGTACGCAGCAGCCTACATGGGTGGCAAAGGTTAATCCTTTCTTCTGCTGTCGATTCAGCTTTTTATTAGTGAGAGAAAAGCAATGTATTTGGGTGGAGAGAAACAAGGGACGAGAGCCACTGAACAACAACAGTGACCTCCATCACCTTGTGCCCTTGACCAGTGCCAGAGAAGACAGGGAACTTCACTCTGCCACTGACCCATCACCCAACTGAGCTTGATCTCAGCCTTTTCTTGTACAAAGCTTGGTCCTACAGGAGGGGGACTGATGTCTTCACTTCCCTGCAGGAAACGGGCTTTCCTGAACCCTGCTGTTAGAGGAGATTTTTGGTTTGCAGGCCAAAAACATCCATGACACCTACAATCCAGAAATCGCATTGTGACGTGCCTGGTTCCCTCTGGTACAGTGGAGCACAGGAGCATAACGGCTCTCAGAAAACTGACCTTCAGAGTGTCTTAGCCTCGATTGGAGCCCCACAAACACATTTCTTTGTCTTTCTCTGCTGGCAGTGCCAACAGCACTGTTCCCTGATCTTTGAAGGTGAACCCTGTAAGTGAGGTTGAGGCAAAGAACCAGCATGGTGCCAGCAGACACTGCCTTCTCTGAGTACAGACAAAGATCTTCAATCTCCGGAGCTGTCGATAGAGTGCTTTTCAGCACCACTAAATTCTTGCAAAAACCTGAACATGAAAACATAAAAATAAAAACACGGTGTAAAAAACACACAATAAAACTATAATACCAAATATATCACTTAACTAAAACTGCTGACTTAGCGGCTTTGATGTTAATGCGTTGTCTGTAACAGCATGGCATTCCAGCTGAATACTAACTGGCTGCACAGCCTAAGCTTCAGAGATTTCTGATTTTACTACCCTGATTTCTGAAGTCAGACTTCCTCTCCTGGGGTTTATTAGGTCTCCTCCCCTGCTACGATCAACTAAGAGCTGTTTTCACTTTCTCCCCAGTGTTAATTAAAGCTGGAGTGGAATAACCCCCAAAAGACTCCCCAGAGGAGGAGGAGGAAGAGGAAAACTGAGCCCAGCATGACAGCAGGGTTCGATCAATGTAGACCTGTGTTAACAAGAACCCTATGGATGTGAGAGGGATGAACAGTCGGTGGGGAAGGCAGGAACAGATGGTACTCAGCTATACACAGCAAGACTCCCAGGGTCTTGCAGGATATGCAGAAGCTCATGCTCACTGCACAAGCTGCCTCATGCCTAATGACAGCTCCAGTCACAGCCTCTACAGGGCCACTTCTACGTGCAGCAAGGAGATATCCCAGAGGGAATATGTCCTACTCGAGCTCTGAGATGCTGCTATCATGCAGCTAGCCAGAAGTCATTAACTTCTTTTTGACAGCAAGACTTAGGTGTATTCCTGTGCATACACAACGTAAGAGTGACAGCTCTGTGCTGTTATTCAATGTCCAGCTGCAGGAAATTCAATGCTAGGCAGACGGAAAGTCTAACATGAAGTGAGACAGAAGGAGAGTCTCCAGTTGGGGACAGTTTTGAACTATGGTGCCTGGAAGCACAACCTTTGTCCCACACTGAAAGATGTCCAAGTTACTCCAAAAGATTCGTGTCACTTTGTTAATGGAGAGACCAGTGTGGTCCAGCACAGAATTTCAGCCTCATCTATCTCAACTCTGTCAGCCAAAAAGCAAGGGAAAGGGGTAGAGATACCCTCTCTACTAGTTAGTCAAGACCCTGCAGTTGAGGGGCAGGAACTAGGGCAGGACACAAACTGAAGAGCTTGACCCTGGAGACTTTCACTGCAGACAATTTAAAGATGCTGTTTCAACCACACTTAAAGATGTCTAGTCCCAAAGGGTAATGTCTCTGAGTGGCCTTGACCCAGGTCGTGTTGCTTGCTGAGGCAGCAATTGCCAAACAGATAGCTGAGGACAACTTCCAGCCAGGGCCCTGAGTACACATCATGAGCGGCTCCAGTCAGGTTCTGTCCTTGGATTTCAACAGGTGAAGTCATCTGGAGCAAAGTGATCCAGATTTTCCATTCCTGCAAGGTTATAGTGACCACTCTCTCTTCAAAGGATAGAGCACTCCATCTGTGCATGGCTGTTTCATGCTGCAGAAGGCAGGTTATTCCTCTTCTGTCCCTAGTTTAGCCAGAATTTACTTCCATTCCCAGCTTCTTCCAAAATACATTTTTATTCTCTAACATAAATTCTAAGACAAGTATCAAGCAAAGCTGTCACTATGCTCTGTGGCTGGGCTACAGCTCCCTGGAGCTTCTCCCTTGGCTTCTTCCCTACTGCTGGAAGGAGGACATGCCCTTCACTCCTCCAGCCTTGGCGCAGACAGTAGTGCTAGGCTGAGGCCCATGGTGAGCAGGTGGAGATGTGCTTGGTGTCTTTAATCACATGCCAGAGGATAAGAGCAAGGTCGCAGCTGGAACATTTGAAGGCAGCAATGTGGCCTCTTACTGGCTCTGAGTTCAGTAGCCCAGCATGGCTGGCCAGTGGGGAGAGGAAAACAAAAAACTCTATTCTGAGTTGGCAGAGAAAGCGTCCCAATTGACCTACCAGAATGGGCCCCTCCTTCTAAGGAGAAGCTGAAGCAGGTGAGGAGGAACCTAAACATTATGTACAATCTTGATAGCCTTACCTCTTTTTTTGGCAACTTATGCATCATTGCAAGCTGCTATTTGCTCTTTTTTTAACCTAGCTCTTGGTCTTAAGTAACCCAACCTACAGCTACCTTCTCTCTCACATCATGACAAAATGTGCTTGAAAGCTGTGCAAAACCCTTTCTTTCCTTCAGAGACCCCAAAGTGTTTGGTGACGCTGCTGCTTGACAGCGAGGTGTGTGATGGGGAGGTCAGGAGGAGGAAAGTGTTTCCCAGTAACAAGTGATGAATGGGGAAATTCCCCCAGTAAGTGGATTTACCTACTCACTGGTGTTAGGGAGCAGGAGAGACATCCCAGCAGTCTCCAGTCAAGGGTGCTTGCATCTCTCCCCTGCTCCTGGATCCAGCAGCATTCCTGCAATAGCTCCTGGGTTTGTAATCCCACTCCACAGCCCATGTGCCTCCTGCACCTATGGAGGACTGAGAGGACCATATTCCCTCTGCTCTCTCACACCCCCTACTCACATCAGAAGTCTCTGGAGGAGCATGATGTGCTATGGAGGGCTCCAGCTTCCCTTGCTATATGTTGTCTGCAGTGTCTTACACTGGAAGTGCTCCCTTGTTTTAATTAAGACTGTGAGCACCCAACTCAGGCAGAAAGAACAAAAAATGCTAAGAACAGCTAATTTCTTAAACTGCTCTCTGGCACCTTTTGAAACTTACCTCATGTAGCAAATTAAAAATGCTAATATATGGCCAATAAAAGAAAACCAAATCCCTTTATTCTCTGTAATTTCAGTGAGCTGAGTGGCTCTGTGCATCAATTAGTGGTGGGAAATGAGATTTTTCTCCATTGGGGAAGAACCTGGGTGGAGGCACAAATCCACAGGGTGGCTTCTGCAATGGTTCACTCCTCAGACTGTATTCAGCAAAGGTATGTGAGGCCATGCTGAGCTGCCCCACTAAATTTTATAACATTTACAGACTTATTACTCCTGGTTACCTTTTGTCTCAAGGCAGACGGTAAGTCTGGACACTCAGATGAAGATGGAGGCTTGAAGCAAGCACTGTCCCTTCTTATTCAGAGGGTTTGATCTTATCTGGGTACTGCTTTTTAACAACAGTAATTGATAAAAAATCAGAACAGACACTCTACACTTTAACTCCCTCAAGTTGTCTTTGCAAGGATATTGCTAGCAGTGGGCTATAGTGTTTTTCAGCTTGTGCTAATCTGGGATCATAGCAGCTTTAGGAGTTTATAGAGCAAGTGAGCTTTGAAGGCTTTGCAGATCCTAGGGATAAAAGATGGGAAAACCTGCCTTCTCCTACATTCACTCTCTGTCACTACATGTTTGCAAATGAAAAATATACACCGTTTCTTGTTAAAGTCAGAGAGTTGAATACCAGGCTCCTGCTGGCCAAACAAGCACTGTGATAGTCAAGTGCAGAGAGCTTTGGAAGAAGGACAGGTATTGATGAATACTGAACAGTTTCTCCAAAGCAGGGCAGCCATACACATAGAAATGAAAGTTGACACCTGCTGAAGACCCTGTCACATTTGTTCCTGCACAAAATAAGAGTGAATCAGAGGAAAGATGGACCTTGGGTTTCACACTCTCAGGAGACTGCCCAGACATCAGGATGGCTGTGAAAAATGTGAAAAAGTCTGCAATCCTTTGGGAGTTCCCAAAGGCTATGCCTCAGTAGTGTGTGATTGCTTCTGGAGCAAGGAGCAGGACTATGCTATTTCTACTCAACCGCATGAGCTTATTCCCTTTTTGCACTGATGTTTACATCCTTTTCATTCTTGTCTCTTAGTAATCTTTTTACAGAAATACCTAGCAGTAATCTATGTCTTGGAGGTCTTGGCCCAATACAAGCATTCAGTTAAATACACAGTCCCAGCATATTGATTTTACAGGTCAGCTGGAACACCTTGGAGGTAAAAAGTCCAGGGATCCCGAAGGAGGTCATGGACAGTCTCACAATCACACAATTTGGCCCATATCCAGTGGCTCTACACTTAAAAGCTTTCAGCCAACAAAAAGCAGCCTTGGAGCACCAGGAAGGTCTGAATAATAACTCCTGAGTATGGTTAATGAAGCTGCTGGGTTTGATGTATTTCAGCCACGCTGTGTGTTCCTTCTCCTTCTACCCTCTCATTGCTGCAGAGCAGCAGATGGGAAAGAATGAGGAAATTGCAGGTGGAAGCTTCTACTTTCCCTCTAAAATTACCTTGACTTTCAAGTCCTTTGAGGGCTAAGTGAGTTTGTCACATGGCAGACTTGGCCTAATGAACAGTGACACCCTTGCACAGGGCAGGGTAGGCTGCTTGGAGAGAGCAGGGAGAGAGGATGATGGGTTCCCAAGGGTTCATGCCCTGCTATTTCCATTATCACAGCAGGAGCAGAGGGAGTGAGGGAATAAGGCAACACTGGAGATCTTGGAGGAGGAGTTTCTGAGCTGCAGCTGGGTTTTAAGCTCAGCTGTCATGCACCAGGTGCTTCATGGGATTTCAGGGCTGATCTGGTCCTAGAGACTCTCTGTGGTAGCGCAAAGCAAGAGAAAATCCACAAGGCTGGCAAGTCAGGCTGCTCCTTCAGTGGGGCAACATTAATGCAAGGCCCCCAGCTGTTCCTAGTTGGGTGCAGGCAGCTTTGCAGGCGGTAGTGCCCAGGGTACAGAGAAGGAAAGGATGAAGCTGTTCAGATTTGGAGTGTTGACTATTTCTTCTCCTCATGTCCAAAACACAGGACCAACCTCTCTACACCTGAATTCCCTCACATTCAGTGCAGTGCATCAAACACAATCCAAGGGAAGGTCTCCACGGGAACAGAGCTAACTTCCAGTGCTGGAGCACTGCCACAAAGGATTTTCCCATTTTTTTTGCAGTTCTGTAGCAAAGATGCTTCAAGCTCACCACTAGCTCCTTTACATTCACAGATAGACAAGGAAGAAGGAAGAGCAGGTCTGTTGCTCCAGCTAGGCCCTGTAGAACACACAGAAAAAAACCCACAAGCTTGCAGGGCCTTGATATTTGCTTGGTGATGGCATTTGTCAGCACTGAGGAGCGGAGCCATGTGCAATAGTCATTTTTTTCAGTGGATGGCTGGAAATCTTGTGAAAGCACTGTCATCATGGCTGGTTTTGAGGATTCACATTCTCTCATGGTGAAACACAAGTGCTCGGGCCAGGCTTTGAGAGTTTCACAGTGGTAGTTGGTGTCGAGATATTTGCCCTATTTCAGCTCTCATGCAGCCAGAAACTGTCTCAGAAGAGGCTGATTTTGATTTCTAGAGTTTCAGCTTTTCTTCTGTCACTAATTTCCAACCATAAACAACAGTGTAAGCATCAAAGCCACAAGAGCCATTTTGCCCAGCTAGGCAATCTGGGTAGAACAAGCTTCTATGGTGCTTATCATGCTTTCCCTTTCCTTTACTGAGGGTCACTGCCTGAATCACTTTGAGCAGGCTGAGCGTCTCCCTGATTCTCCAGTGAGAGGTGGTTGCACTGTGAATAAATGATAGGTGGGAGATCAGCAGCTTCGGTTGAGAGCCCAGGGACCAGGGGCCAGGGAGGACCATGCCACCCTAAGCAGTGTCCATGGCAAGCTAGAACCAAGACATCCAGGGCTATAAGCTCTTTGTCTTACACAAATATTAAATTAAATTTAATACAAAGGAGAGGGAAATGGGATTTATGTCTTCCAGGTTCTGCTGGCCTAGAATGAAAACTTAATTAGAAAGACTGAAATGCCATCATCTCCTGGAGAAGGGTGAGCACCTTTTTCTAAAACTCGAGTATCTTTTTTGGATGCACTCACTAGTCAAATAAATGTGATCTGCTATTTCTTAAGCAGCAGTGTCTCATTGTAAAGAGAGAGGAAATGACCCTATGGAAAAGAAAAAACAATCCTCTGCTCATGCTCTAGTCCATTTAGGGGAAATGGACTAGTCCCATTAGGGGAAATAATTGACCTGTCCTACCCTTACCTAGATTGTGTAGGTTTTAAAGGGAATCCTGGACCTGGCTGTACTTTTGCAACCATGAAAAGCCCTGGGGAGAGCTCGAGGCATAGCACCTCTGAGCCATACAGCAGCTACCGGCTCTGACAGCAGCTGCAATCAGGACAGAGAGCATATGGAAGAACATAGGTCAGTGCCTCTTGGTGTCTGCCTCCACTACACAAAGCATGAGCTGAGCAGAGCAGCAGTGACAAGCAATGATCTTGTACTAGTAGACACTGACATCTCCAAGGGGCCTGTGAGTTTTGCAAGTGGTTATTTAATTCATCAGGTTATGAGCAGTCTGACTTGGACCTCTTCCTAATGCAGTAAGTGGTACACACACTTGCAGGACATCAGGGCTATGGTTCCTAAATGGGGACTTGGTGTCTACATTCACAGCAGAGGACCTGCAGCTGTCCTTGGGAATTGTACTGGTCAGTGTTTCTTCCTCAGGGGTACAAAAAAACCTTAAAACTTCTTGCTTCTGCCATGGGATAAAAGGCAAGGTCGGATTGTTACTACAGAGCAGCCAGTTCATGGCAACATGGTTTTGCAGTGTTTCATGTTTTCCATTCCAGCTCTGCTCCATTCTTTGCAGCATCTTTCACAGCATGGGGAGAGTGTAGGCAGGGTAGAAAATCCGGAGGATGTGGTGTGTGAGATGAAAAGCGGAGATAGAGTGGAAAGCAGGGGCTAGGGGAGGCTGAAGGATGGACATGACCCTGGAACTGGAAGTTTGGTTCAGGGAAATGTGTGGATATTGAAGAAAGAGAGATAGAGATGGAGGGAGAGAGACTGGATGGGTCTGTAGGATAGTCTACAGATCTTTGTGGTAGTTTGCATTGTCTAAAGCCTGCTCCTGTGGGGAACAATTAGGCAGTGGTGATCGGAAATAGAGAAGATGAAATTTCAGAACTTTTCCAGAACTCCTTGATTCTGCCCTGGAGGGAGGACAAAAGGAAGAGACTAGATTTCTCCATGAGACAACTTGGTGATCCCAGATCATGCAGATCTGACATGAATTCCCAGGCATACAGGCAGCTTGAAGAAGGCTATGATATCCAATCTTCATGAAGAGATTTACTTGCAAAAGGAGAAGAGCCCGGTCTCTTGGCAGGGGACACTACTACATGGGACCACTCTCCTGCTCAGCTGAGGTGCAAGAAATCACATCTTACCATAGGAGGCAGGATGTCAGGATCCCTTGAGCACCACGGCCTAACAAGGTAGGGCCTATGAGCTGCTCGTTTCCACTCGCAGTCTCGTTCTGGGGTTTTGCAGGGCTGAACCCTTATCGTGCTCTTGGGACAGGCAATAAGAAGCTGCATTAGCAGCATTCAGTTTGCAGCCTCTTATAACCCCAGGGCTATTAAAAACACGCTCAATGTATCCCAGGGCAGTGGGGGAAGGCTGTGCCAAGGTTGATTGGGGAATATCTTCCACATGATGGCTTCTGAAGGAATTACTGGATAAATGGAGGCAGACTCAGTCTGAGCAAGCTTTGTCTGATGCCTGTCCGGGTCCATCTTGGACATGCCCTTAAAGGTGACTGATCCCAATCCATCTTGCCACCAAGCTGACTCCCAAACCCTGGCATTGAGTCAGTTTGGACAGATGGCTGGGCAAAAGCCTATGCCAACACAAGAGCATAGTCTAGATAAGGCCATGAGATGCGAAGCCTGGTCCAGAGAGGTGTCAAGCTGAACAGTGCATCCAACCTGCTTCAGAGGAATGCTGGAGGTTATCTGTGGTGTTGTGACCCAGTCAGGATGGGTCCCAAGCCTTGTGCCCAACAGCAGTGGTCTCCCTGCTCCAGCATGCCCCACAGAACACACTCTTCTCCCAGCTGAACCCCATTAAATCATCAGTTTCTCAGTTTCCCCTCAATTACCAAGATCAATGACTCCTCAGCTCCACTTTCCTCCATACATTTCCTGCTTCTTCCAAATGTGGAGCAGTTAATTGCAGTTCACTGTTCATCCTAATGTTTCCTCTCTCGCTCACTTTCTCTCTCTCTTGTAATTTACTGGCATTTCCTAAGCATGCTTAGGCTATGTTGGCAGCTGGGTTCTGTGATAAGGTTTTTTGACATCTAGTGATTTTTGGTCGATAACATTTCTATCCTATAATGAAGAGAAAACAGGGAGGGGAATAGCAGAGAAGGAGGCATCTTCAACAGTTAGGAGATGAGATCATTATCTCTTGGAAATATGGGAAAGGCACAAGTGAAAGCAGAGAAGCGAGGCTGCCATCACAGCTGAGAACAACCTAATAATTGCCTTTCACAGGGAAGGCATTGCCTGATACAAACACATGCACCCCAGGGTGCTCTTTGCTTTCCTGGCTCCAACCATGGGACATCTCAAGGTGCAAGTCTGATCACATTGCATGGTATGTGCTCAGGGAGGGTGAAATGCAGGTCCCTCCAGCTAGCAGTTTCACTTGCCGTGCTTGGGCTATCAAGACTCAGAGCCCTTCACCGTGTGATGTGGATTTGCTCTTTGGGGTTTGTCTTGGCCAGCTCTCTATGCAGTGCTGTTTCACAGGATGGACATGTTGAATGTAGCTAGATGCAAACGTTGTCTCTGATGAATAGGCCAAGGTATTTAGCACAAATGCTCTTGTGTGGGCTGAAGACCACAGTTGGACGGTACAGTTCTGGCTTTAACAGAGGCACTTTGTGTGGACTTGGCATGAGGACTCTCTTAGTCCTTCTTTTCTCTTTCAGGCTGCAAAGTGCTGATCCTTCATAGTCAGAAAGTTCCTCTGGCCTATTCCTTCCCTTGGGAAGGACGCATTGGATCTCTCTTCTGAGCTGCCAGGCTGATACTTCTCAGCAAATATCAAAGCTAGAAGTGCTTTCATGACCTCGTGCTTGTGATATGAGTCTCATGCTTCTACGTGAGCCTTCCTGGGCATTGATCCATCCCTTCAGCACTATACAATATGTAAACTGAAATTGCAGCAGTAGCCTGGATTAGACAGGGAGGTGCCAATCCACTGGGAAGTGCCCAGTGTTTGTTGCTCATGTGGAGGGACAGGAGACAAGATAACATGTTGTTCCTGACTTCCTGCCCAGTTGGATCTTCAGCTGGAATAATTCAGCCGAGACCCACAGCATATGGAGATTCACCAGGCACATGGGTATCTGCCAGTCACTGGCTAATGGCATTGTAGTCTTCTATGGTCACAAAATCAGTGATGGAGTTGGCAAAGAGAACTGCTCACTGTTAAGGAAGTCCCAGAGCAGCAGAATCCAGCAGTAGGGAATATGCTGGGGGAGCACCACTACGTACTTGTCTTGCTCTGTTTGTCTGAGGTGGACACTACTGGCTGCTGTCAAGATCTTCTTCTGGTGAGCCTAAGTACAGCGGTCCTTATCATCAGCCCTGTGACAGTGCCTCCACCTCTCCTGGCAACAGAGAGTTTTGAAAGTGATAGCACATCTCGTTAAGGAGCAAAGCTGAAATGTAGATGGGATGAAGATGTCTTACACTGCCTGTCACTTGCTTCAGCACTGGAGCACTAATAGTGCTTATCTCTGCTTCTTCACATGACCTGTCCCCAGCCCACTCTGAGTTTCTACCAAATACAATAAGGACAGGCAGAGAAGGTCAGAATCGGACTCCTCCTCCCAGATCTGCCCTCTGCCACTTCCCACTAATGAAAACTCTGGAGAGAAGCATAAGAGACAGGGTGCATATGGCCATTCCCTCTCCATTCCCTCAACTCCCAGGGTGCTATTTTTGCCCTTAATAGGTTCTGATGGGATTTGTTTTTCCCCCACTGATATTGTTTGTTTGCCATCTACAAGATCTGCTGGCAACAAGCTTCAGAATTTAAACACATATTGGGGAAAAAATTGTAGCCTTTCGTATTCATTTTAAGCCCATTGCCTGGTGAATTTTCTGGGTGCTTCTTTGCCCTTGCATTGTAAGCAACAGCAAAGAGAAATACTTCATTTTCTACCTTCTTTTAACGTGTCAGTTTTTTCCTGACATCTCCATTCAGCTTTTTTCCTGACCTACAGATTCCTAACCGATTTAGCCACTTTGTGTCCAGAGCTGTTCTGTTCCTCTGATCAGTCCTGTCACCTTTCCCTGTGCTGTTTCCAGCTCTGTGTCTTGTTTGAGACAGAGGTTGAGGCCACATCCTGAGATGTGGCTTCACCGCTGTCTGTGCCATCGCACAGCCACCTTCTCCATTCCTCTCCTAATAAGGCACAACTTTCCATTTGCTTCTTTGACTGCTAATGAATAGGAGTCTAAGGCTTTTGTAAACTTGTCCACACCAAATTCACTTTCAGGAGGATGATAGCTTGCTCTCTGTTGGATACCACTGTGTGCATCTCTCGGTTTTATCCCCAGGAGCATCACTTTGCATTTGCACAACCCAAACAGAGCCAGCACAGCTACAGGCTCATTGCAAACTTCATAACTGAGTCAAGTCACGGTGTGGAAGCAATAACCTGAATCAGCCACAGGGTTTCTGCACCCCAAATCAGGCAGGGCAAGGGGGGACAGGGCTTGCTTTAGGCTGGTAAAATATTAATGTCTCTGCTGGTTCCTGAGCTGTTTTTTTAAGGATGTCTCTCAGTCTTCACTCCCCAACCCTGATGCTGTCTCTCCTGGAAGACACAAAACCTCTGCTTCCTCAGCAGATATTTTCTTCTTCCTGCTCCTTGCTCCACACACCTTTTCTTCCTCTTCCTCTTCCTCTTCCCACTGCTTTTGATTTGGACCCTCATTTACTGGGTCAAGGAAAGAGGAATATCACATATGTTCTCACCAATCACCCCAGATAAAATTAATGGGATTTCAGGCTGAGAAGACTCAGAAGAGGATGTTTTATCTGAGTGAGAAATGTAATCATGTGCCTCAGACTAATGAAGAATTACCTGTTGAGAAACAGAAACAAAGAACAGGAGCTGGCAGTTGCTCTTTTCAGTTGTAATTATCATCCAGCTTTTAATGCTCCTTAGTTACCAGATTCTGCACATCAGCTTAAAAAGAATTGCAAGATTTAAAAAATGGGAAGAATTTTCCCTTTGTTATTTTAAGAATACACTGCACAGCTTTTCTCTGCAATTAGGAAGGCAAAGACTCAACCCTAGAAACTAAAAAAAGACAAGATGAAATTTTCCTGGAAATAACCCATTTCCACTAGGAGGGAGGGCTTAAGAAAACAGAATATGATCAAATAAACTCATTAAATAGCAGGAATTGTGCATTGTCTTTCCATCTGTACAGCTATCAGGATGACAAGGAGAGGAAGTAACGCCTGGGAAAGAATGTTTCTGGAGTTGATGTGGGCAGGACGGTCAAGCGATGGGACGTAAGATTTTTGTGTCCTCCTCAGATTAGAAAAAGCATTTCTTCACCGTCCTCCCAGCAGAGGGAACTATCGATCCTTGCTGGAGACAGGTCACTTCGAAGCTGTGAGGTTTTGTAGCTCTTCAGGGCACACGTAGTGGGGGTAGCTGCAGCTTGCACTGAGAGCCACAGGTGTGCTGAGGTGGCAGGAGATGTTTGCAAGCTCATAGGCCTGGTTCAAATTAGAGCCCATGTAGCAAAGGCCAGGCTCTGTCTGACTTTGGGTGGGGTGGTGGTAGCTCCTGCTGGCTATGTCAGTCACCTCCTGTACCAAGACAGTTCTCTTCTCCTCTCTAAACACAAATCCCTGTAGGAAAGCCAAGGGGAAATAGGTGTTCTATCTCTCCCCTAGCGCAACCCTTGCCTGTGCAAACTCTGCCTGGATTTGCCATGTGACACCAAAGCCCGTGTTAATTGTGCTTTCCTGTCACTGTGCAAGGGATACCATAAGCTGCTGGACTGCTGCACCCAAAATACAATCTTATTTTTGTTTAAGAAGCGTCATAAAAATGCCAAATAAAAAAAAAAAAAAAGAATCTATAAGAGAAAAATGGTATCTAAGGCAGCAAAGTTAAAAAAAACCCCTACCAGATTCACTTTGCTCGAGTACCTTATTTCTGTCCCTTCCCACGTATGCATTATGGTGCTCTCTTTAACAGCACTCAAATTTGCTATTTTTAATAGGTCCCCATACCTCATTTAATCCAGGAGGTAGATGCATAAAGAGAACAAATTAATGTTACCAAGATAACCATGAATTTCCTTTTTCTATTTTTTTGCCTGCTTGACCCTGCAGCCTGAGGAATGTACTTTCAGAGCAGTTTTTATGTGATGCTGCTGTAGCTGTACACACAGTCAGACACACACACACACGCTGTGGCCGTGCCTCCAATGCAGGCCGTGTGCCGGGGGTCTGTGGGGAACTGAGTGACTCCCAAAGAGCAGATTATACCTCTCTTTGCAGGCACGTGAAAACGTTCAGTGCGCTTCAAGCACAAGCAAATGGCTAATGAGAGGAGGAAGCTGGTGTTTTATTGTGTAGTATAATAGAATAGCAGAGCAAAACACAATAAAAGGCAGACAGCCATATCCCCGCAACATAAACCTGGCTGGGCTTTGGAGCACTTGGGGTCTATTACACAAAACTCCATGGCCTTGGGAAGGCAAAGGATTTCAGCTCCATTTACTGACATTAAGCAGAACTGCTGCTAGCATAGGTTCACCCAGTTATAGCCACCTGGCAGGCTCCCTTGTGAGTTTGCTCTCCCTGAGATATCCTTGGAGATACCTCAGGATATCCACTCAGGAGAGCTGGATGCTCCTGTAGATGCCACCCTGCTCATGACCAGCCCTTCCCATTCCAGCTGCCTGTTGTTCTATTAACGTGTCTCTCATGCTGTCTCCCTTTCTGCACATCCCATTCTAACTTACAGCCCATCTCTGGCAGTTCAAGGCTCCCCAGATGGCTCCCCAAGCCTATGTGGTCTCCTGGTGCCATGGCTGACGGCTCTGTTAGGTTTGACTCCTTGCTAGCCTGGTGCAGAAGATAGATGAGTTTTGTTAACCAGCAAGTGGTTCTAGGGAGGGGACTAAGGGCTAACAGACATGCCCAGAGCCAAGAAACTCTATTGTCTTCTGTCCTCTGCTTTGATGTCTTGTAATGCATGTCATACCTTAGAGAGGTATATTCAGAACTCTGCAATTAGGTCTGAATCATTTTGCATTCACTCGGCGTATATCTTTCCTGAACTGCAGGACCTCTGGGCTCTTTCAGACTGTGTTATTTAGCATCTCCATTAGCAAAATCTTTTTCTTTTTCCTCTTTCCAGCCTTATATGAATCTTTCCCTTCTTTTGATGCTGTGCTCTGGGCTACACTCAGTTGCTGATGGACCTTGACATCTCCATCAAAGATGCAGGAGAAGACAAGTCCCTAGATGCACATGAACTGTCAGAGGAGAAGTGTCCTGTCCTGAGGAATTTGTTGGGCTTTTTACCACAGGGGCCTGCCCTTGACTCCACAGGCAGCGCAGAGTGCACTTCTCATCCCCAGGTGATCATATGGTGATTCTTTCCCCATCCAACCATTCCTTCTGTGGCAGAAGAGCTCCAGCATATGTAGCTTCTCCCCACCCAAAAAGCAGCATCTGCTCATTTTTGGCAGTACCCTCTAAAGGTTTTCCACATTCAACTTGCTGAAAGAAATGGGACAGAGCCACACCCCGTGCCTCCATCCAGTACCATAAAGGCATGAGTAGATTTGTTCTCTGATCTTTCCTGATAATTCCTGCCTCTCACTTTGCAGTTTTCATCACCACAGGTCACCAAGCCAATGTTTAGCAGAGACGTCTGTGGCTCTGCAAATTTGTTCCTGTGCAGCATTGCCTTGATCAGAGCAAAGGAAGTGCTTTGAAACCTTAAGGAAGCCTTTTTAATATTCTTCCAGCAGGATCATGGGGCAGCAAGAGGGACTCCTGGATAATGCCTGCTGTATAATATAAATAACTACATGCTGCAGAGTCTGCCCTCTCTTCCTGCCATCTCTCCATTCCCCATAGCCAGGTTTCACATGGGGAGAAGTGCTCACTGTAAACTCATCACCTCTCCAGGCTGCTAGCACAAATCTTCCCAGCAGAACAGTTTGAAATCAGTTGATGCTGGTTTTGCATTTTTTTCTCTCACTGGGAGCTGTGAGTCCTCCATGTGGGTCAGCACACATGTGTGGGTGTGCAAGCAGGCACCAAAACAGGAATTGTGAAGCTCACTGTAGGAAGGTAGCTTTCCAGCCATGATTCTTGGAGCCAAGAGTCCCACCAGGAAGAAGGGCTATGCAAGGAAGAAAAACTGATGCCCTGAAAGTCAGATATGGTACATGAAACCCAAGGAGGAGGGTGTAAATCCCCCTCAGCTGCTGTCCCCATCTTTGTGCCAGCATCTCACTACGTGTTCTCTAGAACTTGCCTCTCCACTATTTCTGCCCTGCTGTACTTCGCAAAGTTGTGTTAGAGAAGCACAACTCCACACATGACATCTAAAAGGCAAAAATCAAGGGGACTTGAAAAAATGATGCCACCAAAAAGCTCATAGCATGGACGGAAGTGCATGGAAGAGCGCAGGCTGGACTGTGGGAAGAGCCATACAATCAGGTCAGCTCAGGTGTTTCTTTGCTGAAGGGTTGCCCAAGAGAGCTGTAGTGAAAGGAAGCAGGAAGCCTTGGAGATGAGAGTGAGGGCAGTTTGGAGGTGCCTAATGAGGCAATGGCAACTAATAGGTTAAGAAAGCAGAGATAAAATCCTGCTTAAATATAACCACTGTGAACCACTGTTCAGCATTGCTAGACCACGTCCCCAGCAGGTCATTCTGGTCCTGGACACAAATAGCCATCTGTGAGTTTTGAAGTGGAAAATATTACTAATTAAAATTGAAAAAAGAAAAGCAAAACATCTGTACTCGGCAGCATCTGTCATTCTTGCTTCTTCAGGGCATCGTGCTTGGAAACTTTAAAATGAGAGGGTATTTTTAGTTTGAAAAAAAATTAAAAGCATAATTTTAATCATTTTATTTAAAAGCTCTTTTCTTTTTCCCATTGCTGTCTGTGTAACCTCAGAGAAGCTCTACAAGTGCACGCCAAGGAGCCAAGTGTAAGAAGGAATGATTGTGCAGGAGGGCAGGAGAGTCAATCCCATCCTTCCACATGAAGCCAGTGGGAGACAATGGTAAAAATTTGGTGAGAAGACAGGGAAGGTGGAGAAGAAAGCAACTGACACCAGAGGAGGGGCAGACATGCAGGTGCAGTGTGAGAATCACAAGTGGGAACAGACTCTGTGGCCCCAGCTCAGCACTACGATGCTCCCCTTTGGTGTCTTGGTCCATCTCCACACCCCAATACTATCCGAAAACCTGGTGCTTGGCCACCATCCAGCAGTGACCCCATCTCAGAAGCACCATGCATCTCCTCCAGCTTTCAGAGTTGCGGAAAAAAAGAAAAGCAAAACTCTTGCTTAAGTATCATTCATTCCCCAAACATGCATTTGTCCTTCCCTTCGTCTCCCCTGCCCTACAGCCTTCATGGCCTGCTGGCAGAGGCCCCACCACAGCCAGCACTTGGTTTGGGATGCAGGGTCACCTGCCCCAGAGACAGTCCCAGAACTGTTCCATAGATCAGTTTGACTCCTGTATCATCTGGCTTGGTCTAGGTGGGAAATGCTAAGGCTTTTCTAAGGGGCAGAAGAATCATTATTCAGTATTGCTCATTAATATTTTCCCAATTTTTTTTTTAGGAGAAGGTAAAATTACCTTAAGGCTTGCATTGCTGCCCGCTCTACTCTTGAGAACTGTGCTGTTTTTAATTGAGAACCTGAAAGATTACGAATTAAGCAGAAACCTTTATCTAGAGGGCTGGACCTGCAGTAAATACAGAAAGCCTAAGGAGACAAGGCTGGCAGGGAGGTTTGGGCTGCTCTGTAACACCATGGAGCCCTGCAGGAAACTGGCCAAGGAAGAATAATCCAGGCTGTTCTGTACCGCAAGTGTAGCTTGCTTCCAGGGTGTTTATCCATAGTGGTGTCACTGGCCTTCAAGAGTAGGTTCATCATTTCTTGGCTACTACCAAGATGAAGGGCAGTCATCCATCCTCTCCACTCAAGGAGAATCTAAAACTAGGCAGATCCAGATGAGAAATGCCAGGATTTATTCAAGGGCCAGGAATGGCATCAGCTTTCCTTCTTCTGAGGGCCTTTCTTTATTAGGTAGGCTCAAAATAAGTAGTTTCTAGGAACAATGTTTGAGGTACAATTTGTTTTCACACACATTTAGGTGTCTACATGTGCTGTGAAGTGCAAGAGCCACTGTGGAGACCCTGGAGAGATGTCCTCTTCCTGGCAGCAGATGCCTCTATCAAGCACAGTGATCTGATTGGGTGTCTCCTGTGTTGCCCTCCCTGAAGCAACATGCCTTTGATCTGTGTCCTGCCCATCCCCTGTGCCATAGCTGACTTTGCAACTAATGGGCAGAGGGTGGGAGTGGGTATTGCAGCCACTGTTCTCTCCAAAAGATGAACAGAAAACAGACCTGTGCCACCAAGGCTCTGAGGTACTTTGCCATCCCTGCCCTGCTGCAAGGTGCAATTTCCCTCTGTAATTCAGCAGGGAAATGAAGATGATAATTCAAGGCATAGGTGATGGAGGGGTGGGGGGAGAACAGAGGGCAATCTGTGACTCCAAAAGTCTTTGTGCTTCTCAGACAGATGGCACTTGACAGAAGCTACTGTCATTGCTGCTCATGCTTGAAGCCTAGCTTGATTTTCTGAGGGAGGGCAACACATGGATAAGTTGTAAGCACTCCCAGCCCCAAAGTCTTCCAATCCAGAGCTCTGCCCAGAGCCTGAGGATGCAGATACCATGCTGCATTCGGGGCAGCAACTCCTGTTTTGTTATTGTGGGAGCACACTGAGCAAAGGCAAAGCGAACGTACACGGGGACACATGGCAAGTGCTTGGAGGGAAAGGGCACGAGTTGTTTAGTCCGTATTTCCCAACAATTCACATGGAGGGCAGCTGCAATTCAGAGGGTCTGGGGATTTTGATTACTTTCCGGAGGGTTTCCAGCTCTGCTAGGCCAAGGAGCCAGTGTGACAGGCGTGCGTGGGCACGCGCGTGTGCACGAGGAGAGCCCCTCTGCACATGAAGCCGGGAAGCCGTAGGAGGGACAGGACTGTAGCTCCGCATTGCCTCAGCTGCAGCCTATTAGTTGACCATGCTCTCTGCTCCTAAATCATTTCCTGAAGGGCTTTTTTCAAACCAGAAAAGAAAAAATTCCCTCTCAAGATGGTGGGGGCAAAAAAAAATGGTGAAAAGTTCAAATCCAGCCTGGTGTCCCGGAGCTGTTTTTGTGCCCCGCTCTGTCTACCGGGAGCCTTGCCTGGGTATGTGAAAGGTAACGCCAAAGGCCAGCAAACCCTCCCCTCCACGGGGCTGGGAGCCCAGGGACCCAGACTAAAGCTTTTGTCTTTTTTTTTTCCTGCTTGTGACTTTTTAGCAGTCCTTAGGGGACATTCCAAGTATGTGGCCAGGCATGGAGATAGTTTAAAACACATTAAGTTCACGGACAAGGTGTCATTAGGGCTTCTTTGGAGGGGGAGAGAGGGAGGAATTATTTGAAGTTCATTTGCCCAGAGGGAGTGCTGTCTGAAGAGGAATGGTTTCAGGGCATGGTGGGTCTGTTTCAGGGTTTTTGCTCTTCCTGAGACTTCAAGAAGCTGTTTCTTTTGAAGATGTTGGTTGTTACAGTGCAGGATGGGACAGGGAACAGAAAGCACCAAGAGCATTATGCCTGCTCTGCCTTTAAAGTCGCTCTCCCCAGGCTGTCTAGGAGAACTGTTTGGAGCCCCAGAGTCCTGTTCCATGCGAAATACCGACCTCTTTGTTGTTGTTGTTCCAAACAGGAATGAAAAATGTAAATTTATGGTCAAGCAAACATTCCTCAGGGCTGTTCTGGAAATGTGAAGTGACACTTTCTCAGAATTTTTATTATATTAAAACTCAGCATGCAAATTGGGTGTGTGATATATATGACACAACATATTGCAAGGGAGCGTAATAGAACATAAAGTATATGTATAAATTTCAAATTGAACGGTTTCCTCTAAACATGTTACCAAAATGATACCTTTCTGGCAAAAGATTTGGATCCTACTGAAACAGCTTCCTTTCTTTTTGTTTTGGAAAACTTGCCTGTTGCAAATAAATCTGAGCCGTCTGCAGGCATCATCCCAAGCCAAGCCTGCCTTTCCTCAGGGCCATCTTTCCATTAGGGCCATCTCCTCTGGGAAGCAAGGGCTCCTTTCACTGCTCCCTGCTTGGGTTTTCAAAGAGCTTCCTGGTGGCAAAGGCAGCAGCTGAATTTTCACCTGGTCTGCTGAGCTCTGGGTTCATCTTTATACCTGTCACACACTTTCTGGAGGAGGCAGGAGAAATGTAGAATGACTTGGAAAAGTTTCTCTTTTTTTTCTTGCAATATGTCCACAATGAACCCCGTAATAAAGTTGTTTTGGAGGGGTTTTTTCTTCTTTTCTTTTGGTGATGTTGTACATTTGAGGAATAATGCAAGGGAGCTTTTTCTAAGCCCTCCCAAGCTGAAAGGCTACTTCAATACAAGTACAAAAGCACATCCTTGGCGCTGAGGAAAATGAGGAAGATTAGGAAAGCAGGCGAGCCTGGGCTGGCAGTCACTGGTAGTACAGGAAAGACTGGTGGAAGCCTTCTGGCAAGAACTAAGTCAGCTTGTTACATGGCCTAATCACTTCTCGGCAAGCTGGGGGTCCAGCCAGTCCCCCAACCAATCAGCTCTTGCTCTACCCCAAGATACTGGGACACAAAGCAGCAGCTCAGCAATTTGCCTGGGGATCTTTCTTCCATGATCCCTTCTGGATTTCATCATTATGAGAAAAAAAAAAAAAACAAATGTAAAAATTGCCCTGCTTCCTTCAAGATGGGATATGGGCTTGTTTGGACTGTGAGCCACAGAGATTGATGAATCTGCCTGCAAAGGCTTCATTTATGTGCCTCCTGGGCTGGAGCGATATAACCCAGCCACTGCTCAGCATGCCTTGCCAGTGCTGGAGTGGGATCATGTGTCAGGGGAACAAGGATGTGGCTTGGAAGGGCTCTAATAGTCTGCCTCTGGAGGATGGAGTTGGGCTGATACCGGGTTGTTTGATGCACCCAGCTAGAGCTCAGCAGTTCTTGCTCATGTCCTTGCCACAGAGTCAACTGCGTGGTCTGAGGCACATCCCATACTCGTGCCTTCCTTGCTTCTCTACATCTGAGAGATGGGAGAGGAAAATGTGAGTCCACACACAGCCTCTGGAGAGCTACTGTTGCCAGAGCATCATTGGAAAGTGATTACTCCCCAGCCTTGCTCAGGAAAGGCTCTGGATTAAGGATGTCCATGGGGGCTTATGTCTATTCCTATCACTTGAGTGAGAAGGAAAACCCAAATAAGCAGGTTGTGCTTGTTCCTGTCTCTGAGCAGAGCCATCCAGTGGAGGGCACAAGTCCTCAAGGCAGAGGTAACAGGGTCCCCTTGGACTCACAGTATCGCCCACACCCAGTGTGGTGCCACTCTTAACATGGGTTGGTGGCACTGCTATGACTTACCCCAGCAAAGGTCAGCCCTATCCAGGGCTGCAAATATCCCTGATATTTGTAAAAATTCGATGAGTGACAGGGAAGGGCATTTTGCTCTGGAGTTAATCGATAGTGAAGGAGAGCAGACATGGAGTGACTTCTGAGGTTTCCACATGTAAGTCCTTTCCCCAGCAATACAGGAAAGGAGAAAGCAGCTTTCAAGGGGTAGCTGACTTCATATTCACATTGCACATGAGACTGGCTGTAACTGCTGTGAATTTGCCCCGGGCTCAGGAGGTACATAAACCTGAGCATCCCAGCCTGGTACTACACCTCTCTCTGCAACTTGCTGAAACTGGGGGGATGTGAGCCTATGGGGAAGGGTCTTGGTGCAGAATGCAGTGTTGAGCTGAAGCCCAGCTGCTGCAGGGCAGCGGCAAATCTCAAAAAGTACTCCAATGTGGGAAGGAGCCCTGCAGCTTCCCGAAAACCTCGTCCTCCTCTCTATCATCCCACTGGTGACACAAACAGTGTAGTGAAGCAGGGCTACAAGTCTTTTTAAATTCACAAAGGAGCTCAGGAAAGCAGAGTTACCTATGTATGTAGTTGCAGGATCATTTCAGGAGATATATATTTTAATCACATTTGCTCTGGTGAAGACTGGAGAAGAAATTCTGCCCTTATCCTGCTTTTTTTTTTTGCTTCACTAGAGAAGCCAACAGATTGGCAGGTTAAATCTGGGGCAGGATAAAATGTCCCTACAAAGCTGGAATCAAGTGGGGCAGGACCTGAGCCTCAGCTCTGTGGGAAGCAGAGGTGTTAGTGCCACACCAGAAGGGCACTGATTTAAAAAAGAAAACTAACAAATTAAAAAATATCTATGTAAGAGTAAAGAAGAAGCCAGGAGGAGTGTAGGGTTTGGGATCAAACTGGCTGTGATCAAAGCCTCACCTAGAAAGCCGTTAACTGTGCAGTGATGCTTTGATGATGTGTTACTGGTACAGCAGCAGGCAGAGTCCCTTTGGAGCACCCTCAGCTCTGCAACACCTGCAATGCAGCAGCATTGTTCTTGGTGGGGCAAACCACACCATGGAAGCGACTATTCAACTCCTAGGCTGGTGTCTATAGTGTGGAAATGAGCACTGAGCCTCTCCATCATATATCCCTCCCAATGTGCCAGGGCAGACCTAGCAGCTATGAAGGTGCCCCATAAGGCTGCAGAAAACCCCCTCCAGTCCAGTCTGCTGCAGCCAGCCTCACTGGGACAGAGGCAATTAGGACAAGGGGAACAATGGTAATTAATGCCAACCATTTCTAAAGCAGGATGGTTAAAATTGTTTGCCCATCTCCACACAGGGCAGCCCAGGGAGAACTCCTGTTCTGAAGGGCTTACAGTGAAACCATGGGGTGAGATGCCGAGGGTGGAGGCAAAGAACCAACAGTTAGCCAGGCAGCAACTTTGAATAATAAGACAAGCAAATTACCTGCATACATAGGAAGAAGGCAGAGGAGGTTTCATTGTTGTGACAATTCAAGCATCCAGGCAAAGTCAGAATTTAAGGGAAATTTAACAGCTTATCTCGGACTAACTAACACAGTCAGAAAAAAAACAACTCTTTTTGGAGAGTGCCAAACTTTTTCCAGGTCTCAAATACAAGGAGTGAACTTCAAAGGGAAATGCAAATAGAGAAGCATGGCTGACAGTTTAATTGGACTTGTTAATCAGCTAGACTGTTGGAGTGAAGAAGCAGCTGATACCTGCAGCATAGGGGAGAGCTTGGCCCCTGCCCCGCAGAGCTAATGATGCAGAAGCACAGGCAGCTCAACAGATTGCACAAGACAGATTTAAAAAATAGAACAAAATCAGGCAAATCCACCTGCCCTGTAGAGGCAACAGAGAACCTTGGGGACAGGGTCTGCCTGGTTTGACTGGTGCTGCTCTCATCCCCACTGGGTGCCAGAGATATGGCTTGGGTGGGGGGAAAGGCTGCACCCTCAGGAGCTGCAGAGCTAAGTTGGACTGGCATGAACACCCTGCTGGGTGGCCACACTGAGCTTCATATACATATTGAAGGTGACCAGAGATGGGAGTTTCCCTTTCTACTGAAATCTCTGCCCTTTCTCCAGCAGAGGCATCACAAGAGACCTCACTGAGCTGTAGCTTTGGGGAAAATGTGCTGCAGGAAGCTAAGAAACCATCCGGTTTCTGTTCACTGAGGGCCCTTTTGTGGCTGCTGCTTAGGGGCTGAAGAGGGATTTGTGCCTGGTACTACTGAATTGCAAAGAGGCATATCTGCCCCATGGTGGGAGAACAAGAACAGGCAGGTGTAAATCCCAGCAACAACTGCTCCTGAGGGAGAACTATGTTCAAACCCTCCAGCCTTGAAAAGCCTAACAGTGATATTTTCACATTTTTTGTCAGTACAGAAGAAAACTTTCAGCTTTCCCAGCCTGAAGCACTCTGCTTTAGCTTCCTGAAATCATCTCAATGATCTGAGATGGTTTAGCATCTCCTTTAAACTAGACATTGCTTTGAGGGTGTTTCCTTTCAGGAACCCAGTGCCTCTTGTTCTCACTGACTCCTTCTCCTGGCTATGGGCTGCATCTTCCAGTGTCTCCTTGGGTCACTGGGAACCTTGTCTGGAGCAGTTTGTGCTGCATTGTGGAGAATGAGGCTTTTGCAGAGAAACTCTGCCATCGGAGAAGCTAATTCATCAGCTCTTGGAAATGCAATCCCTTGTGGGACAAAGCTGCTAGATTTACAATTCCTCATCCCTTTTGCACAGCAAGTAAAGTTGAGATAACATCTTGCCAACCTTGAGATGCAAATCTCTGGCATTTCTGGAGGTAACAGAGGGCAAAACTTCACACTGGGACCATGGTAGCAGCAGCAGTGCGTGACTGGCAGGAACTGATTTGAATAATTGGGTGTCACATCTCTATTTTCCTTTCAGTTAAGCTACATGTGCAATTAATTAAAATAATAACCTAAACAGTCTCCTGCTGGGTTTGTGTTTGCTGCTCTGCTTCAGTCTGCTATCAGTACTGTTGAAAGAGTTTTATTGAGAGCTGCTTCTTGCTGAAAGGAGCTTGAGCAGAGGAAGTCTCTCCCAGTAAGATGTTTAATGCTTGTAGTGTCTGCACTTTTCTCACCCATGTTTTCTGGATGGTGGATGGACAATAAATAAGGCTTTAATGTGACACTTCCCACACCCTCTGTTCACCCTGCACTTTGCTTGGCATGGAGCATTGCCTCATTCATGTAATGGGAGATGTGGTTCCTATCCTGTATAAAATACATCCTCATGGTGCTGCAAGAGGACCTCGGGGATAGAGGCAGTGCTTTGAAATTAGGAGCCCCTAAGTGTAAGCATAGGATAGCCCTGCATAAATCTGATGATGGAAACAACGTACAGAAACACAAGAGCTTTCCTTCTGAGAAGTCCCCCAGGTCCACCCCATAGACTGTCAGTGCACTCAAGACTCCAAGCACTGAAGTTTTACTGGAAGTGTCATCTCCTCCCCCTTAAACTAACCGTTTTCACCATCTCATCATACGAGAAGTTGCCTCCAGAGCCCATCTGCACCATTTTGCTGCCTCTTTCCAGTTGCATTTCCTTCCTCACCATTGCTCTGCAGCCCAAGGCTGGCAGATGCCCTCAGCAGCCTTTGCAAGCAGAGAAAGCTCCAGTCCATGAGGAAACTGTCAAAGGACCTTCATTCCTTTGCAGTCATTCTTGTTCATTCCTTCACTTAAGTGAAGGCCAGAATAACGGTGTGTGCTGTGCTGACCACATCCCTTGCAAGATTGTGGTGCAGCTTGTGCTGGCTGCTCCCACATTGCAGATCCCTGTGGAAGACATGAAATCACTTGGGCAACTGCTCTCCCACTTTTCACACTCCTCCCAAAACCCCTTTATCTGTACACACATGCTGCTACAGAGGCAGCAGGACCATACTTGAAAAAATCAGGATGCTTGCATCCAAAGCCATTTTCATTGCTGATACAAGAAATATTGTTCCCCTGCAGCTGAGTGCATTCACATCTCATTTTGTTTCTTTTTCCAGCTCTTTTTCTTGCCTGGCTGACTCTCTGTCAGCAGAGACTAATCTATCTCTGGCAGTCCCTTCCCTCCTTGCTTTAGTTTTAAGGATCATTGGGATACAGTGCATTGACCATGGTTGTAAGCATGGTACCACCAAAAAGCCCCTCACTCCACAACTCCTACCTGCTTCTGGCAGGGTTGACAAAGGGTCAAGGGGCAAGCTGGCAGACAGAGCTGCCTGTCCTAAGATGACCTCTTCCATCTGGGTTTGCTTGGAAAAAGCTGAAGCAGCCTGAGTTAGATGGGCAACAGAAGACAATGAGATTAAAGGGAATGGCTGGCAGGAAGATTATAAACTTGTCCAGAAGAAATTGAATTGAGATTTAGCTGAATGGGAAAGCAACCAAAATGCAAAGTTGTTTTTTTTTTTTTTCTCAAACCAATTGACCAAAGCAGAGCTCCCAACTCTGTAAGTAGCATTCATAAACTTTAGGGCTAGAGAGGACCATTTGATCTGACTTCTAGCTCAGTGCAAACCTGATCCATACTGTCAGACTAAGAACTCCTGAATCAAGCAGAGGACCTTTGTGCCTCTTTTAGGAAAACAGCCTCTATTGATACAGAAATGTCAAGAGAACAGTGAGTCTCCCTTGCTCTCCTGTGGTCCATAGGTGGAGGTTAAGTTAGCTTACTGAGTCTTCAAATAAAAGGATGCCTCATGCTTGCCCCAGAGATAGTGAGGACCTGCCTCGGGGCTCAGGGCTCCTTCAGCCTGAGGGATGTACTAGGAGGAAAAGCCAAAACACTGAATGGAAGAGAAGGGCAAGAAATCCAAGAGTTTGATCTTCTCTCATTGGCAAAACACTCTCACTGCTCTCCTGTCAGCACATTACCTGAAAATAAGAGTTGATGTGCTTTGTTTCCATCCCTATTTAAATTAGCACTGTGTGGATAGCCATTAGAACATAGCACACCTTGCCCAGAGCCCTTACCTCCACAGAGAATTCTACATACAGCTGGGGTTTACAGGAGAGGTCACTGCAATTATTTATCACTTATTACCACAATGATTGACATGGTAGGAGCTCTTATATCCCATGCGTCAGTGTTACAGCCCATTCATTGCATGGGCTTGAAATGATGCAGATGAGGGGAAAGGGGGAGGAGGAGGAGGCACCTTTTCTCTGGCACCAATAAGGTCCAGATGCTTAGGAGGCACTGAGAGGCAGAAAAAGGCAAAGTCCCAACCCAGGGGTTGTTCCCTGGCCAGCTAAGTGGTGGCAGGAGACAGTGGAAAGAAACCAGCCTGTGGGATACACACATGGGACATTGTTAACCTGGGCACAGCCAGAGCCAAGCAGGACCACTGGTGGGGACAAGATGGGATCCAGCACACCAAAACCTGGGCTGAACTGGCCCATGGGGAAATTTTGTTGTTTCTCTGCTCCCCAATCTCTCATCTTGTCTTTGTGTGCCTCATCTGGTTGGTTGCATCACTGGGGGAACACCAACCCTATCAACTGGCTGGTGAGTGTCTCCAGAGGTCCCAGAGCCATTTCACATTGGGAGCTGAGTGTTATCCTAAGTACACCCCTTCTACAGTATTCAGTGAAAACCTCAGACAACAGGTGTCATGCTTCTAACACAAGTACACACTCCCTGAAGAAAAACCGGTAATAATAACCTTTGATGGACCAAGAGCTACTTGGAAGGGTGTAAACTGGTGCTTCTCAACATTTCTCCTCTATGTCACTGCTGCTTTCCCAAGAATGCCTGCAGACTCCAGGGCTCACTGCTTGATACTTTGCAGGCTCAAGAGAAGGACAAGGCCTTGCTTCTTCACACCACTGGCACAGGTTGCCCAAAGAAGTCGTGGATGTCCCATCCTTGGAGGAGCTCAAGACCAGGTTGGATAAGGCTTTGAGCAACCTGGCCTAGTAGGAGGGGTCCTTGCCCAAGGCAGGGGGACTGGAACTGGATGATCTTTAAATATCCCTTCCAACTCAAACTGTTCTACAATTCTACGAAGAACAGGAAAAGGACAGGGCAAGGAGGTAAGGACAGCACATAGGATAGCACCACTGACAGCTTCTCAGGGACCTGTACACTTACACCATGATGCAATGTCCAGTATTACTCTTGCCATTCCATCCAGACATCAGATTTAGCAAGTGCCTCTGTCATCCCACACTTCAGGGAAAGCTTGTCTCATTTAGAGCCCCCACATGCAAAGTATCTTTTGTATTAATGCAAGAAAAGGTCTGAGAAAACTTGCTTGTTTTCTCCTGCAAGCTCTGACCCTCGGTGCTCAGCTCAGCCCGTGTCAGGCTGGGGGAAGTAGCCGAGGCTGAGCGTTGCCCTCCCGAAACATTCGCACATCCACGCCCTCGCAGACGCTCCGCAAGCACAGAGCATCCGGAAGCGGTCCCGGAGCAGACCCTGCCGGGAGATGGCACTGCAAGCAAGCAGAATCATCCCGCGGCGCACCGAGGGTGGCAGGAGCTGCCGAAGCAAGAGTCTTTTTAATTTTATTTTTATCTCCTTCCGCTGAGACCTTGCTGGAAAAAACCTCCTCCTGTCACCTGTGATGGCTGCGTCCTCTCTGCTTAGTAGCGTTTATTTCATGTCAAGCGAAACTCGCTGCTAACGGGGCAATGAATGCAGGAGGGATGATTGGAAATAGCTGGCACATGTCTTACCATTCATCAGAGCAAAGAGGAATGGAGAGGGAAAACTCTGTGCCTTTCTCTAGGGAATGAAGACCTCTCCGTGCAGGGAGACTGCAGTCTCAGAGGCCACCTTGAATCCTTCAAAACATCAATATTTCAACTGCAGCCTCTTCTAGCTCAAAAACCTCACAAAACTTTCATGGGAGCCTTTTTTTTTTTTCCAGTCCAAACAAAGAAGCTGGGCAAAGATACTAATTTCTCCCCTCTGGATGGGAAGATTTGCTAAATTGGCTGTCAGGGAATCACAATCTACAGCACCTGAAATTTTGCTAACTCGCAGTTTCGCATCGACGTATCAAGGGAGACAAGAATTTTCTTGTTTCTCATGAGAGCCTGAATCTCCACCTGGACAAAACTGAGAAATTTCAGCAGCCTTCTGTGATGCTGGCCCAGATTCCCAAGGAAATTCCGTGGGCTTTTCTGCACCTTGCCAGATATTTCAACACCTTTCAGGAAGTCACAGCTGAACAGTTTTGGTCAGGATAGTTTTGAGTTTCAGGGAGAATACTTTGCACCATTACGTCTCCTCAGCAGATAGTTGTTGAATGCTCCCAGGACTGGTGTTTCTGCTCCCTAGTGGTGTATTGTCCCAGGCAGCAAGGTGTTCCCAAAACTGTTGATATGACCCAAACCCAGTGAGAAGACACCCATCAGTTCTCTTGTGAAAAGAGATGTGTGTGGGTTCAGATAAAAGACTCCAAGTCTTTGAAACCATTTTTTTTTTTTTGGTGGGGGGGAAGAGATGTTTTTCAATAGGAAAATCTCAAACCTAAACTTTAGTTTTGAGAACAGGAATGTGTTGATGTCCTTCCAGTTCCGATGAGATGACACAAAGCAATTACGTAATTTGTCTTAATGTCCCATTATGGCATTTTTGCAAAGAAAGTTTTGAGTGGGAGCCAAAGGAATCTATACTGGAAAAAAAAGGAGAAATGTTAAAGGGTCACAACTGAAATATTTCAACATGGGGATAACGTGCAGGTGTGTTCAAACCCCTCTGATTTTGCCAGGTTGTGGGAGAGAAAAGCAAGCATTGGTTCATTTTTGATGTTGGCAGTGGTGAGGCTGAAAGAAGGGATGGCTGGAACAACATTAATGAAGGAGAGGAAATGGAAGAAAAGGAAGATGGCAGATGAAGCATTTTGCCAGAGAGGAGCTGTTTCTCTTTTTCTAGATGAGGGCTGTATTCTGTGTAGGTGTGCCCATACATTCATCCTCATGAATGTGGGGACATTCATCCTCATGGTATAGTTGTGCCCCACAAAGAGGTACCAAGGAACTATGGGATGAGGATGGGGCTTAGCCCAAGATATTTTCCCTTGCTTGGTTGAGCTTCTGGGCTTACAGGAGTTTACTCTCAAGGCTAAGGAGGAAAACCCCAGCAAATTATTACAAGAAATACATCTTTGAAAGGTTATACTCATTGAGAGTCAAATAGTGGGGAGAACAGGAATGGAGACAGGGGCGGCATCTCTTTCCAGGCATCATATTTGGGAAGGTGATTTCCTACTGTGGCTCTCCCTGCAAATGCAGCAAACAGGAGCTCATGGGGGCTGCTGGCAGAGATGGGAAGCTCTCCCTCCTCTCTCCTGCTCCCTGCACCCGGCACTGATATTTCCCAGGTGTTTCTGACTTGCAGAGTTTGAAACTGAGTCACCTTTGATTTTTCGTGACATTTCCCAGAATTTTCTAAAGTGCAATATTATGTTTACCCCAAATGTGGGTTTCTGAGGGAATTGTGCTTTTCAGCTAAAGGCTAAAGGAGAGAAAGTGAAAAAAATTATCTCCCCCCTCAAAAAAAACCTATTGAAAATCGTGGGGGCAGGGGTTTGCAAATTCCTCACCAAAAGACATTCAAAAAGCAGCTCTTTCACTTTTTTTCTTTTAAACCTGACCTTTTCAGGCTAAAAACTTCAAACTGCTCTAATCCCTGGCTTCTGCTTTCTATGTGAGGAAGATGATTCCTGATAGAAGCCAGTCCCACAACCAGAGCAAGGAGCCATGCTGCAGCAGATGCTGGTCTGCCTTGAGGTGTTAATCCACGGGGAGATCAGGAGGGATGAACAATTCCTGCCAGGATGGGCCACAGGTTGGGATGGGCTCATACATGGTTGGTGACCAGTAGGATTTTGTGGCAGGGATTCCCAGTGCAGGCAAGAGCCACAAGAATCAGGACATCCTTGCTTTCTCAATGGTAACGAGAGCACCTCTGCCACACATGAAAGACTGCAGTCCCTACAGTGGACTGTACTGACTGCAGTCCCTACAGTGGGTGGAATCCTGTAAGAAGAGAGATTGGAGGCAGGATGACTGGATCCCTTCCTGAAGATGTGCACTAGCTCGTGTGTGCCTTGTGCCAGCCGCATCCCTCTGGACATATCCATGACCCCCGACCCTGACAGTGGAACAGCACTGGCGCACCTCTGTAAGTTGTCCTGATCCATGAGGAAAAAACAGTCTATCTGGCAAATACACAGGATTATGGTGCTGGCTTCCCAGTGCTGGGAGTATTGCAATACTTCTCCTGCAATTTCGGATGTTCTTGACACAGTGATGCAAAACATAATTGATCTAAGGTCTCAGTTCTTGCATGAGATTACATGGGGCTGTACTTGTGGCACCAAGGGAAAAAAATGCTGAGAGAAACCTTTTCCAGACCCCGCTCCTGTTGTTCTTTGCTCAGAAAGACATATGCGAAAATGTATTTTAAATATGGCTTTCATTCCATGCTGAGCCTCTTCCGAGCGAGGAGCTGGCAGCAGTGGGCCATGTGCTGAGTGGGTGATGGGATGGACGTTATTTATAACAGGTGTCAGGCGGTACTTTGTCATCGAAATCCTACCCGGCAGTAGCAGCAAGGGGTCTCGCCATATGCCAATCTCTGTTTTCCAGGAGCGGTTTGATAACAGTGTGCACCAAATATGACATCCTTATTGCACTTGGAAACTTTACTCATGTATTTTCACTGACTGGTGGGACCTCATTAACCCTGCACCGCTCTGCATCCCAAATCATGCTAATCACTCATGTCCAAGCCGCTTGATGCCAATCCAAAGACAGGATTTTCTCCCATGCAAACCTTTGCACACACATATGGCCACATCACACCTTGTCAAGGCTTTGGGAGGTTCCCATGGCCTCTCCTTGCTTGCACCTTGCTGTGTGCACACACACAGACACTCACCACCATCAGTCTTCCCAGGCAAATGGGTAACAGGCTGGAAAGCTACAGCCAGTCCTGTACTTATTATCTCCATCTTTGTCTTTCGCACGCACCTCCTGCCGTTCCCCACTATCTGCACAGGAAGAAGTTTGGCAAATATAATAAAGACAAGGTGAAGTTTTACATAAAATAATCTCTCCTGCCATGAATCCTGAGGAATTTTAATCAGTCCAGGAGTACCAGAAGAATTCCTTTGCCTGCAATCTTTTCATGATCTTGCTTTCCCCTCTTGTTCCTCGTGGGGAGCATTTGCCGAGAAGATGATTAAATCGGGCTGGTAAAAAGCTCGTCGGCTCCACAGTTCCCATCTTTTCCTACTTTTTCTGCAAGATCATCTGTACTTTTTTCTAGCTTGCAGCATGCCAGGTCAGCCGCTTTCTTTGCCTACCCTGTACGCTTCCTCACCATTGTTGTGGGGGCTTTCCCCCTCTGGAGAATCTCTTTTGTGCAAAGGCAAGAGACAAGGCTCCTAGTTCAGCCTGCTGTGTTGTTGTTTGCCTGAAGTCCAGCAGGAATTCAAGGAATGGTTCCCCATGTCTCCTATTCACCTTGCTCCTGCCAGCAGCAAGGGGTTGGCAGGGGGGTGGGGGTATTTCGGGGAAGAAGGGTGTTTCTGCTCGGGAGAGCAGATCCAAGGGCTCTGGGATGTGAACTCAGGGATTTTGGAGGACAGAAACTCATCTGTGTGTTGCCTGCCAGTAGCTGAATGTAGGAATTTGGGCATTTTGCTTTGAACAAATGATTCACCAGTAATCATTCAATCAGGTCTCCTGATGGTTGAATAATCTGTGAGTAATTTATTCAGATGTTTACTACAAAGTATCAAATAAATGGTTTGGAAAGACATTAGCTCTTGCCTTATACATACACTCAGCTCTGGGGTACAACGAGGCAAATGCTGTCCCCTGAGTTGTGGCCCCAGGTTTCCAAGGGATCTGTGTTTCTTTACAACTGGCCAGGTCCAGCAAAAAAATGTCCATGGCTCAGCTCCAGTGTACCCTTCACCATGCAGCTGTGAAGCATCCACTCTGCTGCTTGGGCTACCATCACTGCTGGAGGCAGGTGGGTGGCACTAGGCATTGCGTAGTGATGTTTTCGGAGATATGTCTCCTAGTTGAACTTCAGTGTATAGGCTGTGATAAGCCCTCACTTTCTCTGAGTGGCTTCTACTGGGATACAGTAGATGGGAAAAGCAGCCCATGGCGATGGACTGATGCTGGCTCATAAGCTACCCAAAAATCATTTCTCTGGGTCCAGTGCTCTTCTTGGATCCATTGGTGCTTTGGCATCTTTCTGTTCTTGTTCCCATAAAGCTACCTGACACATTTTCTCATGGCACCTGAGTGATCCTGCTTTCACTACAGTTTTTCCTCCTTCTTTTTCAGCCCTGATTCTGGCTGAAAGCAGGGATGAAGAGGGGGAAAATGGGGTTGGGATTTTCTTTCCTCATCTTCCATCTCATGACTGTTTCTATCTGGTCCAGAGCGTCTGCACTGGAGGGTCATTCTCCAGCTTTGCTGCAACCTGCTGAACAGACTGGAACAAATGCCCTCCCTGCCCTTAGTTTTCCCTCCTGTTTTTTCAGGACCCGCTATTATCTATCACAAATTCCCCACAGCCTCGACATGTTGGTTATTCTTCACAGATAAAACCAGCAACAATAAACAGATAATTTATTGAGGACCTTCAGCTGAGACAAAACATCATTATTTCCATCCAATTAATAGTGGGTTTTAGTACCATCAATGAAAAACTAGATGAAATCTGTCTTTCACTCAGCCCCCTTCTTCAGCCTGTGTGACATTATCTGTGTGAGGCCAGGACTGTGGGGAGAGGCGGTATCTTTAATTTGATCAACATATATCTAGTTGGAACAAAAAAAGATTACCTTCTCTGTTTTCTTTTTTTCTTTAACAGGAAGAGCAGGAAGAAAGTTTTCTTGTTGTTGTTAATACTGTTGTTTTCCACAGCCCAGGAGAAGTCCTGGGATGCCAGGGAAAGTGGGAACATGCCAATGGGAGTATTTCTACTAAGTCCTCTGTGCAGAGTTTTCTCGCATGTGTTGTTTCCTGAGTCACGGGGATTTGTGCTGGGAACACTCGGATATCTGGAAGCTGTAACAGCCCTTACTGCCGACCCCTGATGTCCAGGCAGCAGCCCTGCCACAGCCCCTGGGGTGGGGACCAGGGCAGAGGATTCCCATCGTGAGTTGTAGGGCTCCTCAGGGCTCCCCCAAAACCCCTTCCAGCAGTAGTCTCAGCCCCGTGCCAGCACGCAGCCCCTGCCAGCCAGCAGGCTGTTTCTCTATGGGCATTTGTCTCTTTCAGGGTGAGGAAACAGAGGTGTTTATCTGCATGCTGGGAGCTAAGCCGGGGCTGTGCCTGGGAAGGGCTATTTCCCTCAGATCCCCCGCTGCATTGCACCCCCCAGCAGGTGCCACCATGGTGCCAATCAGCCCTTCCCCAAATCCCCCCAGGTGTTTGCAATTGCCTGCGGGGGTGGCAGGAGTTGGGACAGGGGGAGCCCTGGGCTGTCGCCTGCTTCTCAGCCTCCTACCCACCCTGCCCTTCCTTGCCCTGAGGCCGCTCGGCTGTCCTTGCTCACCCTCCCCTTTGGCTCCCTCTCCTTTGGCCTCGCTGCCGCTTTAATTTTAGCAATTCCTTGGAAAGAGTCATTTTCCATAACTCAGCTTGCAGCAAAGCCCTCTTCTTGCCAGCTCTGCCTTCTCACATGTGTTGCTGGCGTGCCCCATCAGCACACGCCTGCACCTGCCCAGTCAGCCCTGCCTATCCCAGCCTTTTGCACACTAAAACCTCACGCTCGGCTCCTGTCCCCTCTTGGCATGTTTCATCCTGGCACTCCCAAATTCCACCATGCCATGGCTGGAGTGGATGCCCTGGCCTGGCAAACCTGACCCAGTGGCCCCTGCCTCATCAGGAGTCACGGTGCACAGCACATCTGTTCCACTCACCCTGCAGACCCTCTTCATTTGTGACAGCTCACAGGGTTTATCTATGTTGGGAAATGGGATGACACCACATGCTGAAGGGGACTCCACAGCCATGGGGTGCAAAGAATAGGCAGGGTGGGCTTGCTCGGCACACACCGACAGTTTGTATCCAAGTGGAAAAGGTGGGTGCACATGTGGGTGGGCTGCCTTGCTCATGCATCAGTTGTGCAACAGGGTGTGGAAGAAGAGTCTTGTGCGAGATGGACGTTCAATTGTGCAGAGTGTGTGTGTGTGTGTGAGAGGGGTGAGTCCAGTGCTTCCATTTCAGTCTGTATCTACACATGGTGCTTTTGTTGTGCACTCCAAGAGGGTGCTTGTGCAAGGGGTGTGCAGCACTCACAAGTGAGGTTTGTGCATGGAGGTGTGCATGGAAGTGTTAGTGTACTGCCTTCATTTGAGTCTGCAATTCTTGTTGGAGAGGGAGTGTGTGGAGGGGTCATTGTGCAAGGAAGTGCATGCATATCTCCATGTGTCAGAGCACATGTGAATGTGCATGGGCATCTGGGGGGCTGTGACTGTGCTGCCTTTGCTTGGTCTGCATCTTGATGGGGTGTGGAGTCCCACGGAGGCAGGGACTGTGCTGTGTGGGTGCTTGCATGTGTGGCTCTTTGCACACAGTGCTTTCATCCATGTGCATTTTCGTGGGGGAAGGAGGGATGTACATGTGTGAACTCTCTCCACCTCAGCATCTGCAGGGATGTGGAGAGGGGGAGGCTGCGTGTCCACAGGGATGTGTGTGTGTCAGGACAACGTGGCCACACATGGGTTTGGGGGGGTGTATACGTGTGTGTGCATGTATGCATTGTCCACCTCTGCCTCAGCATCTGCAGGGATGTGGGAAGGGGGAGGCTTAATGTCCATGGAGGGGGTGCATGCCAGGGTGTGGTGGCCATGCGTGGGGTGTTGTGTGCACTTGTGTGGTGCCCCCCTCCACCTCAGCGTCAGCAGGAAGGTGGGAAGGGGAGGCTGCGTGTCCAAAGGTGGGGGGTGCCACAGTGTGCTGGCCATGCATGGGTATGGATGTGCATATATGTGGCTGTGCGTGTGTGTAGTGCCCCCCTCTGCCTCAGCATCATGGGGGAAGTGGAGAGGGGGAGACTGCATGTCTGCAGGGATGTGCAGTGGCTATACACAGGCTTGTGAATATGTGCAGTGCCCCCTCCACCTCAGCATCTGTAGGGATATGGGGAAGGGGAGTCTGTGTGTTCACAGGGGTGTGTATGTCCCAGGGCGTGGTGGTCATACATGGATGTGCACATGTGTGGTGCCCCCTCCACCTCAGCATCAGCAGGAAGGTGGAGAGGGGGAGGCTTTGTGTTCACAGGGGGGTGTGTGCACCAGGGCATGGCGGCCACATGTAGGGGTGTGCGTCTGCATGGTACATGTGTGCAGTGCCCCCTCCACCTCAGCATCTGCAGGCTTTTGTGGGGAGAGAGGCTGTGCATCCGCAGGGGTATCTGTGTGGCAAGGCGCTGTGGCCACACATGGGGGTGTGTTCATGTATATATGTGTGTGTGTGTGCATGTATGTGTGCATGTGTGTGGTGCCTCCCTCCACCTCAGCATCCGCAGGGATGTGAGGAGAGGGAGGCTGTGCATCCACAGGGATGTGCATGTGCCAGGCTGCAGTGGCCACGCATGGGGTGTTGTGTGCACTTGTGTGGTGCCCTCCTCTGCCTCAGCATCACCAGGGAAGTGGGGAAGCGAAGGCTGTGTGTTCACAGGGATGTGAGCGCCAGGGCGCAGTGGCCACGCATGAATAAGCGTGTCTGTGTCTGTGTATGTGTGTGTGCGCACACGTGTGTGTGTGTGTGGTGCCCCCCTCTGCCTCAACATCTGCAGGAGCAAGGGTAAGAGAAGGCAATGTGTCTGCAGGGAGGTGCGTGTGTGCCAGGGCACAGCGGTCACATGTGGATATGTGTATATTTGTGGCAGGGGGTATCCACATCTGCCTCAGCATCTGCAGGGACGCGGGGAGCAGGAGGCTGTGTCCACAGGGGTGTGCATGTGCCAGGGTGTGGTGGCCACGTGTGGGGGTGCATTTATATGTGCGTGTTTATGCGTGGGCATGCATGCATTTGCGTGGTGCCTCCCTCGGCCTCATCATCTGCAAGGACATGGGAAGAGGGAGGCTGTGCATTCACAGGGTGTGTGTGGCAAGGTGCAGTGGCCACACATGGGTGTGTGTGCCTCTGTGTGTGTATGCATGTGTATGGTGCCCCCCTCTCCCTCAGCATCTGCACAGATGTGGGGAGGGGGAAGCTGCGTGTCTGCAGAGATGTATGTGTGCCAGGGTGTGATGGTCACACGTTGCTATGTTGTATACGTGTGTGCGTGGGGGTGTGTAGGAGGCATCCACCTCTGCCTCAGCATCAGCAGGGACGTGGGGAGGGGGAGGCTGTGTGTATGCAGGGATGTGCGTGTGCCAGGACATGGCATCCACACATTGGGGGGAAGTGTGTATATGGGGTGAGGAGGTGTGTGTTTATGTGTGTGGTGCCTCTGTCCACCCCAGAATCTGTAGGGATATGAGGAGGGGGAGGCTGTTCATCCACAGGGATGTGCATATGCCAGGGTGCAGTGCCACACGTGGGGTGTTGCGTGCACTTGTGTGGTGCCCCTCTCTGCCTCAGCATCACCAGAGAAGTGTGGAAAGGAAGGCTGCGTGTCCACAGGGATGTGTGTGGCAGGGCGCTGTGGTCACATATGGATATATGTGTGTGCGGGGCGGGTGTGTGTGTGTGTGGTGCTCCCCTCTGCCTCAGCAACTGCAGGGGTGTGGAGAGGGGGAGGCTGTGTGTCCCCAGGGGTGTGCGTGTGCCAGAGTGTGGTGGCCATGCGTGGGTATGTGTGTCTCTGCGTGTGTGCATGCGTGTGTGTGCGTGCGGTGCCCCCCCTCCACCTCAGCATCGGCAAGGGACGTGGGGAGGGGGAGGGTGTGCATCCACAGGGATGTGCGTGTGCCAGGGCGCGGTGGCCACGCGTGGGTGTGTGTGTGTCTCTGTGCGTGTGTGTGTGTGTGTGTGTGCGCGCGGGCACGCGGCGGGGCCGGGATGCGCGCCCCCGGCGCTGTGCCGGGGGGTGCGGGCTGAGCTCATCGCTGGCTCCCCGGCGCTCCTTACCAGTGGCTTCTGCGGTCACATGGGTTATGTGCTGGAGTTTAAAAGAGCTTATAGCCCCCGAGCCGGTGCAGAAGCAGCCGGTGGTTGCATGGGGTAGCGCCGGGAGCGGCGGCGAGGAGGGCGCCGTGAGTACCGGGGGGGGCGGTGCGGGGTGTCCCCCGCCCGCGGGGCGGAGGAGGGGGTCACAGGAGGCGACACCCCGTGTCCAGCGCCGAATCGCCTTTCTGGGAGGTGAAAAGGGGGAGGTGGGGGTGGGAACGGTTACCCCCCCCTCCCCGTGTGCCCCCTTCTCCTTATCCGCTCCCCCCCCACGTCTCCCCCCTCCGCGCACCTTTCCCCATCGCCCACCCGTGTCCGCCCAGCCACCAAGAAACAGTTTTGGGCAACTTACTTTTCTGCCTCTCCTTGCGCCTGTGTCTGCCCTGCGTCTCCGGCGGGGAAATGGATGAAGGGCACGGCTTTGGGATATCCCCGCAAACCCACCCCCCCAGGGCACCATGGCGGGACCCCTCCGCCCAGGTCCCCAGCGTCCTGGGCATCGCTGCGAGCGGCATCAGGTTGAAGGCTGGGAAGGGATGATTCCCTCCTCGCCTGCTGCATTCATCGCATGAGGAGGGCTGGAGCCGATGTTGCGGGGTGGCTCTTTGTAAAGCGGAGCCCGTGGGTTTCCTGGGCGGGATAGTAGGCTTTTTTCTTCATTTCTCCAAAGGCCATTCTCTCTGCTGCGGCAGCGCTAATTTATTTATTTATTTATTATTATTATTATTATTTTTTTGAAGGGGAGTGTGTGTGATTTTATAAGAAAAGCGTCTGCATGGCGCTTCTGTGGAACTGCTCTCTCCCAGGCGTGAGTACGAGGGCTGCTTTCCAGAATTGCATAATACGCACCGATCCCTTTGCAAACTCTCTGACATTTCCAGTTCTTGGTGACTTCCCCCACTGTAATCTTGAAACGGGACCGGGACTCCAATCAGCCCGTGAGATAGTTTGTGCTGCCTTTGCTGGGGACAGAACCTGGTGTGCATGTTTCAGCTTCCCTGGCTCCTCTGGCGTTGTTTCTTAATCTGTTAAACTTTTTTTGGTATAAAGATGGGCACTTCTCTTTCACTCTCTCACGAAGCCCCTTTTTTCCCCTACTAACACATGCATAGGGTTTGTACAGAGCACAGGTTGTAGAAAAAGGATTGCCTGCAAAGCTATTTGATTTCTTTTTCACATCTCTCTGTGTTTTAATTTTTGGGCTAGTCCAGGAGTTCCCTTCCTCAGACTGCTTTTTCTCGGGAACTTGCTGACTTCTGCTAGGGTTTTGCTAATTTAACTCTGACTGTGCCCACTCTCAATGCACATTGTTTTTAACCTCCGTGAGGGACAGGACCTGCACACGCCACTGCTGGTCTTGTCAGCTGTGTGTACATGCAGCTAGACAAGGATACTGGCTGCTTCCTGCGAAACGTGCAAATACGTGGGAGCAGCCATTCTTGCTCCCTGCCCTGTCTCTCCATGAGGGGTTAAGAGCGTTACTGTGATGGCTGGAGATGTGCAAGGGATGCTCGTGTCCAATCGGGCATCTCACTGGGACCAGGTCCTGGAACTGAAGCTTGCTGGGGAGGGGAGAGTTTCCTGTGATGGGGTGTGCTTTGTAAATGAGAGCCCCGTGCCTGGCAGACTTATTTGAAACAGTCCTTTATGATAAGTTCATCAGAGCCTGTTATCAGAGCAGGCCAAGCCATGATCCGACAATTGTATGTTATCTTCAGTCTGATTTACCCCAAGAGGACCCAGTCCTGCCAAGGTGTTGTGTCCCAGTCCCCATCTCCATGGAAAGTGCTCGGCACCTCCTGGACTTGAGAAGGAAAAAGACCTGGTACCTCTTGAAGCTGCAACGCTTATGATGCATATACACGTACAAGTAACTGTGCAGCTGAGATGTAGCTGACTCTCTGAAACCAGCAGCAGGAGTTTTGTGGGTGTAAGCCCCAGCTCCCAGCCACTCTCCATTAATTCCCTGGCAAGCCGGAGGAATGCATCCTGCTCCAGCTCAGGCTGGGACTGGGTGTACGTCTGGGGAGCCTGTCTCTCAGCTCTGTCGTTTATTATTGCTGCCGCTGCCATTATGCCTGACAAATGGCAGTTGCTGAGTAATGTGCTGTTTGTATGTAAATATCTGAGTGCTCACAGCTGAGCTCACTCCTGCGACTTTGCAGGAAGCTGCCTCAGCACCTTTCCCCAGTGAAGACCTGGGAGAGAAAAGGCATCCTTCTACGGGGACCTTTCCAATGCTCCCAGTAGTTTTAGTCTTCGTTCTTTGCTCCTTCCCTTCAAGCATAAAGCCTCCATCCTCTCGGGTTGATGTGGAGGCCCTGCTGCTTTCCTGAGCGTGAGTCAGGGGTGGGAAAGGGTTTTATGTGTGTGTGTGTGTCCGTGTGTGTGTGTCCATGTATGTGTGTGTGCGTGCACCTTCTTAGGCACCAAGGCATGGTTTCTCCCAAGAGTCCTTGTCCTGAGCAGAAGGAGTTTTGGGGACTTTGTGTGTTTTGATAGAGACAGTCATGCACATCTAAGAAATGAGTTTTATTTTGGGTTGTTGGGGTTTTTTATTATCTACCTGCTTGTCCCTGAGTTCCCCTTAATTTCATCCCATTACTGCTGTAGATGTTAAATTATTCCTTCCCATACCGTTTTCATCCCATTTGCAGATTAGTGTCCAACTGCTTCTGTCTGTACTTGGTCAGCCCAGCTAGACTGATCGCAGCTCTTTTAATCTCCCCTTGTAAATCAATCCCTTCTGCCTCCTGATCATTTTTGTAGCTCGTTTTTCTGAAATCTCTCCAATTTGTCCATTTTGTGTTGGTGACGTATGCCTGGCCCTAAACATGATGTATACCAGGCCTGGCAGCGTGAGGGAAGGACACCTCCTCCCCTCCCACCCCGCTGGGGCTTGTGATGCTTTGTCAGCACTGAACTGAGTTACTTCCCCATTATTCTAAGCTATAGTCCCTGCTCGGTGTTGCAGAAGAAAGCAGCATACCCAGGTCAGTGCCCTGGGGAGAATTCCTCCAAATTTTGGCGATGAATTGCCAAGGTTGGCTTGCATGCTGCTAGCAGATGCTGGGAGGGGCAGTGCTTTAGGTGTTGTCTGTCAGGTTCCTCTCCCCACAAAAGCTGAGCAAGGAGGGATGAGCAAAATAAGAGAGGGCAATTTGCATCGGGGCTGGTGCGCAGATGGGGAAACTGAGGCACTTGCATGGGTTCAATACACATTGCCTTTGCTCCGGTCCAGCATGCACCTCATGTTTAGCTGCTCCATGTACGGGGTCCAGTCCCAGTTGCACCCATTATTATTGGGCATTTTCCCAGGAGATACGGCATCTTGCACTTGGTCGGAGCAGGCTGGCAGGCTAGCTTCTGGGCTGATTTTGTGCATTGTTAATAGCCAGAGCTCTATGCTACAGGTGCTCTCATTGGGGACTTTGTGCAAAGACAGTGGTTTCTTGCATTCAGGCACTTCGAAGTTTTGTTATCCCAAACCCTGACCTCCTAGAGACGAGCATTCCCATTAGCTGGAAGGGCCATGCCCTTCCAGGGACCATCTATTTTTAGGAGGAATTGTATTCTGGACAGTGTCCACCGCAGATGCTCTCGGCCTCCTCCTCTTGGCCCCTTGCCAGGGGCACTGCTCGGGATATCTGCCGGTGGGGCAGATCTTGCTGAAGCTCTGCGGCAGCGCGATGGAGGTGGCACTGTGCTGGTCACAGGGATACTTGGGTGGCTATTGCTGCCCTGGAGGTGCTCGGGAGGGCCAGTGAGGTCACGCTGCCCTTTACCTAAACTGTCAGGAATGGCACTCTAACTGTGCTGTTGGTGCTAGTAGGACACTGCTGGTTTTACTGCGGGATAAGTAAGGGAACTGCCTGGTCCAGGTGGTACCCGGTGCCGGTCCGTTCGCCAGGATGACACTAGGGGGCACGAGATCTGCTGGAATCCCTTTGTCGGGGATGGGGACGGAGGATGCAAAGCTTCTCTTGACCCTTCAAGCCCGTACATCATTCCCCTGCGTACATATTTTAGGGATCCGAGTGTAAAAACCCCAAGGGCTACCCCGGGTTACTCGTCCTGCAGCGAGGGCAGGATGCGGCTCCTTGGATGCTGCTCTGCTGGATCCATGTGTCGATGTCTGTGGGAGCAGCGGCAGTATGGATGGGAGCACTCAGCCGGAAACATCTCTGAAGCACAGAGGAGATGGACACAGCCAGAGTGTCTGGGAGTCTCCGGGGAATTTGGGAAATCCAGGAAAACACCTACTATAGTTTTAATGCCTCTCCAGAGGCATTGTCCAGAGCAGGGATTAAGTTAAATTCAGGGTTGGCTTTCAAGATGAAGCATGTTACAGTTTCATTTTCTGCTGGATGTTAAGTTCACGCGTGATGTCTCCTCAGGGTCATATATTCCCAAAGCAGCTGAAACTTTAGAGTGTCTGTTTTAATGAATGGTTCTGATCGATCTGAAACATGGACGGGTGGTGGTGGTGTATGCATACATATATTTGTGCCCATGTATATATCTGGGTAAGATGCAAAGAATGTTTTTTCGAAGGTATATTTGTGCATTTCTGCATATATTCAGCTGTAATATTGTCTTTTGTCCTTAAATCTATATTATTCCAGCTGTGAATATGTGTATGTATATTAAAACACTGTATACTGGAGTCTCTCTCTCTCTTGTTATAACAAACCTTGTGAAAAGCAAATAAAGAGACATTGTTCTCATAGCAGGCTTGGAAGGACTCAATATTTATCTTCTATGAATTCTGATAGTTTTTGTTCAGCATGTTTATGATTACGATGGTGGGGGTTTTATGCCTATCTACTTAATATTTTGTGCTAGTGGGAAACTGAAAACATTCAGATTGTTTCAGTTTATTCATTGCTTAATGAAAACAGAAATCAAGCTTCTGGATTGAAATGTTGATGCTTGATAACATTCTGCCATATTAATTTCTAAATGGTTAGGTTTCTTAATGACTTCTGTCGCCAGATAGCAGGCTCCTTTGCTGGAGAACTGCTTCTCTCGCAAGCCCCGAGGCAATATTTTTACTAGGACACTGACACATCGCAAACGCTCCTGTTCTCCTAGTAAAGGCTTTGCTGACTGTTGTTGAAAGTAGCACTAGGACAGATAGAAATGAGAGATCAGAGGAGGACGATGGTGCTGCGTCAGTGGATTTGTTTTGTGGCTTTGATGGAGGTTTTGTGTCCAGCCGCGCGGGTGTGTGCCTGTGTGGATGTAAGGGCACTTCTCCAGCTGGTTTCTGAGCCAGGGCTGAGGACCAGGGGTTTATTTATTTTGAAATGCCTTGTGAAGTGGAAGGAGGTCCTGGAAGAAGTGCCGAGTCTGCTTTTAAGTCAATTAAGGTTTGTATCCGAAGGCATAACATGGTTTGAAGAAGAGAGGGTGATTTGTCTGAATGTGTTACCTAATTAGAGGGTGTAGTCAAGGCTCTAATTAGCCGTGACACCCTAAAGATGTCATCGAAGCCCTCTTGAGGCACCGCTGTTCCGGCGTCATGGCTGTGAGCTATCTGGGCAGCGTGGCCGTGCACAGCTGGGACTGCTGCCCTCTGTCTGGGAGGCAGCCTGGATGCTGGTGCTGGAAGAAGCTGTTTTCCTTCAGGTGACTTGTCATGCCCTCCGGGGCTGCTGCCAGCATCAAGTGATGTACATAAAGTCACAGAATGAAAGGAAAGCTGTGGCAGGTGGAAGGATTAATACTGGTGCCCATTAAGTGGGAAATGTCTCTCTTTTCTCTGAGGGGATCTCTTTAGGCTGCTCCCCGCTCAGGGGAGGAACGCTGAAAGAGTTTGCAATAAATTATGCTGTACTGTAGTCGTGGCTGCATTTGCAGCAGCTGATGGAGGCATCATGACATCTCTCTTAGCATTGCATTGCAGAGGGGGCATGGGATCAACTGAAGTCTGGCTTGCCCAGACCTGGTTGCATTTAAATACTATGCAACACACCTTGTGAGGGGGGAACTGGTGCGGGAAGCAGGAAGAGAAATGCTAGGTGAAAGGGAGAGGCTGCTGCAGAGGCTTTTCCCCAATGCTGTAAGTGGCTCACAGCCTGGACCTCTACTGGCTCAAACCTGAGTGATGGGTGGTTGGTCCCATTTCGAGAGGATGGTCTAGGGGCTGCTCTGGGGCTGCTTTCACTCCTGCTTTTTATCCAGTGATTCAGTTGGTATTTACTGAGTCAGTGCAAACTGCCCACGAGAAGAAGACAGTTCAGTTGCCCATTCCCACATGCAATGCTAAGAGCCAGGTGGAGCTGGGGGTCTGACTGGTAGTTGTCATTCCCATTATCAGTGAGTGAAAGCACTCTTTCCTCCATCAGGGCTGAGATTCTCACCACTGTCAGAACCCTCTGAACTGCCAGGACGGTTTGAATCTGTCCCTTTCGCCCTCAAGTGCACCCTGAGGGTGATGCTCACCTCTGGCAATAGCACTGAATGTCTCAGACCTCCTTGGGAGGAAGGAGATACTGTTATTCCTGTTTCAATGGGAAGAGAAGGAGACCTCCTTGAAAGGAAGGAGAGACTGTTATTCTTGTTTCAGTGGGAAATGAAGGAGATCCTTGGGGCAAGGCAGGGTCAGCCATGTGTTTTGTCAGTGCTGTGAGCAGCTTTGGTCTGCAGAAGGACTGGTGGACAGCTTTGCTTTTCTAGGTAGCATCACAGCCCCCCCTAAAGCAAACACATAACCCAGCACATCCCTGTGCTAGCAATTAGCAAGGGATGTGCCTGTTTTTAATTATGTGGGTGTTAAGCCTGCGAGTGCATTTTGTTCATAAAGTTGCAGGCTGATAATTTTCCTACTTCTAGTTGTCTCTGGTGCTTTTCCCAGTCTCTGGATCATGGGTGAGAATAAGTTGGAGACTGGACATAGTAACCTGTAGGATCCTGCCATGGATACACAGGGCTGACCCACTTGGCTATCCCAACTCCATACTATTGCCATGGCTTTGCAGTGCTGGCAGGGACCACTTTGCATTTTGGGGTGCCGAAGGTAGCTGCTTTTTCACTGCTGCATCCTCTTTGCTCCAGGAATCGCTTCTGTCAGGGTGACCACCAAGGTGTTTTATTGCTACGTGCTTTGCAAATGCCCAGCAGCACAGCTATGGATGAGCCAGGCTGATCCCCGCTCAGATCCCGTGCAGGCACAGCAGCTATTGCATGTTGCTTGGGATCATCTGTGAGAGGTGTAGAGTTCCCTTTGCGCAAGCTCTGCAAGCTGAGCGACGAGAAAGGAGGGATCTGCTGCTGCTGCCAGTGTGTTTGGGGAAGGCAGGCTCGCTGGGTTCCTTGGGGCCAGGCAAGAGCATTCGCTTGTGAAATTAAGCAATATTACGTATAATAAAACAAGCTTTTGTCTGCTTGGAATATAGGTACGTAGTCCTTTTGTCCATTATCCTAAAAAATGCTAGTGATAACAAGGACTTATCTTCGCCTGTGGTTAGAACGTGGTTCTCAGATACGAAGGGCAGGCAGTCTATGCCAGACTTTGCCAATGTGTGATTTACCCTCCTCTGTGCATCTGAACTGAAGGCTTGAAAAATAAATACTTAAAAAAAGGAAAGAACAAAAAGCTGCTGCTGCTCTGAGATTCAATCCGAAAAAGCTCTGTCCTGTCCTCCTGGCTTCTCACTTAGCAAAGAGCTCTGGAAATAACAGCGTTAAGGCAAAGGTTCACCCACAAATAACTGTGGGTTTTGGGGAAGGGATAGTTTTATTCTGAAGGCACCTAGACAAAATGCATTTGGGATTTTTTGCTCCCAAAAGGGTGGGTTATTTTTGCTCCCTGAATATAAGGCCCTTCAAAGCTGCCTGGAATTGTTCAGCTTCGAAATCCTCACCTAGCCTGTTCTATTTCCCCAGCACACTAAATGCCTGTAGCAGTGGAAGCCTGTTTGATTTGGGAGCCTGGCTGGGGCGGGGGGTGGTGGGAGAAGTCACACTTGAACAGCGGCCGCTGTTTTTCACAGCTCTCCCACTCCATGGTTCAGAGCAGTTTCCTCTCACCCCATACCCCAGACATGTGCGGGGCGGCCGATTCCCCACACGTGTTGCACAGACACGTTTCCGTGCTGGCTCTTTGTGCCTGCCCACCTATTTGCAGCTGGGGGAGCTGAAGCTGCTGTTTCTTGTGGTTCATAAAAAAGTCTCTCTCTGGATGGAGTTGTCTGTGCTTTTATTGACCTGGTTCCGGGAACGACAGAGGCTTTTCCGTCTCCTGGATGTGTGATTTCTGCAAGGGCTCTGGAGCAGGGGCTGGCCCTTGTTGCTGCTGTGTTTCCAGTTCTCCTAATGTGATTGGTTTGACAGGTCCACTGGGTATGTTGGCAAGTCTAGTTTTTATTTTGTGCATGAAAGTACTGTCACAGGGCACGGAGCACCAACTAATGCTGAAATCTATCCAACAGGAAGCATATTGGCTGACTGTATTTTTGACCATGCCACAGATGTGCTGCGTTACCTGGCAGAAAGTCCTTGCCCTTTTAATAGGACATTCTGTGCATCCCAACTCCCAGAAAATTTTTGGGTTTCCTCTCAACTGGCTGCAGTTGAAGTCTTTTGCCTGGAGAATTTGCAGTTTGGTCTCTGTGAAACCCAAATGTGTCAGGACATCCTCGGTGTGCACCCAGGGGCTCCCAATGAAGGCATCCATTTTCTTGAAGTCCAGTAAGCTGCCATCAGCCATTTCCCATCTGTGCACACTGCTTGCTGGGCTCTGGTTTGGTGCATGTTACCATCTCCCAGCAAGGCTGAGACTCACAAGACTTTGGGCTTGTTTAGATGGGACGAGGACTAGGAGGCGAATCATTGACGATCTGTATCCCAGCTCTGCACAGTGCTTTTTGCTGTATAGGTACATCTGCTGTACCCCACCCCTCTTTGGATTAGTGACTTTGGGTTCACCCTAGCTTGCTCCTCTGTGAAGTTTAGGATGAAGAGTAACTTCTCCAACAGCCACAGTGGGTCACTGACTTCAAGGACATGTGGTATTTGTACTTCCTAGTTTTGGCCAATTTTTACCTACAGTCAAGCTATTTTTTCCAAGTATTGCTGTGATATACACAGGTGGAGAGCCAGCTGTGCACTGATGGGTTTTCAGTCTCCCCAGTGCTGGCAAAAAGAGGAGGAAGATGATATAACTTGCCCAGGTCAGAGGTGTCAATGCAGAGGAAGTGGGTTGATGATTTTGACTTTCCATCTTACATCAAGGAACTGGTCTGGTCTGACCTGTGTTTGGATATAGGACCCAAACAAGACATTTGTCTTGTTGCACACTTGCATTCAGGCTTGGAGGGTTCCCCAATGCTGCTTTCTATAGTACCTTACCAGGGTCAGCCTTTAGCCTTGCAATAACCTGAGGCTGCAGGGAGCATCAATGCCTGCAAAGAGGGGAAACTGAAAACTGGAGTGGCTTTAGGATTTCCTTGACGTCTCAGAAGCAGAGCTGGTGTCATAAAACCAGATTTCTTGAGTTGCTGACAGCTCATGCCAGCTGCAGGACACGTTAGTAAATACTCTGCATAGACCAAAGCAGGCATCAAGCTCTCTGCACATGGCTGTGTGCTTATCTGTCCGTCTGTCTCTAGTTCTTCTGGCAGCTGAACCCCCAAGATGACATTTATAGGTTTTACATTTGTTCTCTCTTGCCAGTTCCTGATCAAATTTGCTGAGTTGTCAAGCCAAATATGCTTTTCTCCTAAGTGCTAGCCCTGCAACAGCTCACCGTTCTCCATCCCTGCTTCAGAGGAGTCCAGCTAAGTTCCTTCTGCCTCTGATGTCCCTGGCGGTAACACATGGGGGCTGAAACAACAGCTCAGCTGGTGGATGTGTGAAGAGAAACAGATTTCAGCTTCATTCTTCCCTCTTGCTCAGGCCATGCTGGAATCTGCTAGCAGTGGGTGTTGAAAAGCAGCAGATGGAGGTAGGGTGTGGTGGGATGGACAGGGCAGTAGTAAGGACTTGCATGCAATGAGCTGGTGGGTTCTCATCAGAGTCCCAGCAGGCTGAGTGTCTGCCTTGAGAACAACCAAGACAGTGACACTAATCAGTGTCTCACTTGCTGGATTTCAGCAAGGGTGGTGAGCACTTGTGTATGTGAGGTGAGCAAATTGCTGCCTTGTCCCCAGAGTCTGTGACTTTAATGCTTTGCCATGCTCTGCTGGCAGGGAGTGACATCAGAAGATGCCTCTACTGCTGCTGCCTGTCTTGGGGACAAGAACAGATGGAGGTTTCCAGCTGGAAGTCAGCTGGAGAGCTGAGAAACCTCCCCAGAACATGTATTTGCAAGCTCTTGTGTGTCATAGTCCCTCCCAAGCAGTCGCAGCCTTCCACCATGTGAGCTGGGGGGAGAGGCTTGATGCCTGTTTCTCTGCACGACAAGGGGATGGTGTCACTTCTGCTCTGGAACAGCTGGTGCAGAGAACCAGAGGGGGTTGCAGGCGCTGGAGCTAGAGACATCACTTGGCCCCAGACCCAGCAGCCAGTTCCAGCTTTGGTCATTGGAGCATTTTTGAGGGCTTTGTGCAGATGGTTTTAAATTGACCCCTTCCTCTTGTGCGGGCCTCTTCCTTGATCAGGCCTGATGATAAAGTCAGTCTTGAGGCAGATGTATTTTATTTGATTCGGCCAGGCTCTCATCTCACACTTTATGCCCATCAGACACTGCACAGCCTGAGCATTTTCCAGGAGGAATGGCAGTTAAGAGGATACCACATAACTCATTAGGGTGATTCCAGTTTAACCCAGCTGATGGCCCTCTTACAGCCCAGGTGCTCACTAGTGGAGAACACCTAGCAGCTTGACAGTAGAGACACAGACTGACCTGCATCTTTGCTGTTAAGGGCAGAATCAGCACGTATAGAGGAGCAAGGCTGTGACACGAGTGATTGCAGTGCTGGCTTCAACGACCAGAAGCCTGAGGTTTCTCCTGTCACCCAAGCCAGGAGATGGACCAATTTAATCATTATTCTAACTTCTTCCAGAAGTAGCTCAGATGCCTCAGCAACAGACATCTTTCTAAAGTTGAAAGGATGGGAGAAAAACAAAGGACATCTCCTTTTACTGAGTTCTGGCTAGTTAACCCTTTTAGCCATACCATGCCCAGATGGTGTGACTGGGCTCCCTTTAGCTCAGCATCATGTCTCTGAAGACACCCTTGGGCACAGCCCTGTTTACAGAGTAGCAGAGTAGCACCTCCTCCCTTGGTGTAGAGGTGAGATCTGCCTTAGGAAGAGCCTCTTTGCCTTGGTAGTGCTCATTTTGAAAGCCCTGCCTGCTCACTGTCCCCCTGCAATTCTTTCTGTGGACATTAATTTTTCCCAGATTTCTGCTTCCCTTTGAATATCTCTGCTATGGATCATTTTCCCTGCATGTGTTAGCTGGTATTTTCCCAAAGCTCAATCTTGTGCTATTTCCTGCCTGTCTTTCTATGATTTCTTTTTCTCCCTCTTCCGCTCTGCCTAAACCCACCTTGGTCTTTGTTTCTTCACTTTGGAGGACACTGTTTGGCCCTGTTGTTCTAGAAGTTTATAAGAGGGCTGTTTAAAAGATGAGGAATCGCCTTCCTTTGTCATGCTTAGTGCCTCTCCAGCTGGAGAAACTGCAATGCCAGGATAGCTGGGGTGGGAGGATAAATCAGGTGTTTTGGGGGTGGGGAGAGCTTTGTAGGAAGGGAAGGGCTGCAGGGCAGGGACAAGCTGCTGGGCCTGGCAGGGCTTTGCAAGGGCTGTGGTGTGAAGCTCCTAGCTGCAAAGGTGGCCACAGGTAAGCTGGGAGCTCCTGGACTGTTGGGTGGGGGTCTGAAGGACCAAGAGGCAATGATGGTGTAAGCGTGAGGCTTTAAAGCCAGGCTGGGCAAGAGCAGTGTCTTTTCTGTGCTGTTGTAGCTGGGGTTTCATGTTGAGGGAGGAGGGCGTATATAAAACTAATCATCTTATCCTTTAACAGTGTTTTTCCACAGTCCTCTGTAACTTCCCAAGTAGAAACTTAGTTTAGGCTTGAAGTTGCTCTTATGCAACCTGTTCCTCTAGCTCTATGTGGTGCTCAAGCTGGGTCTGTATGGGGACTGTGCAATCACTTTTTTTTTTTTTTTGTGGATCCTTGTTTAGGTCTTTCCTCCTTATTTGCTAGTTGTAGCTTTTATGTCTTTCAGCTGTTGCTTCTGCTGTTTGTCTCCCCTCAAGGATAGGGGGATAGCAGTAAGTAGGACAGCTTTACTGTAGACCCCCCTAACCCGCCCGTGTGCCCTGAGCTGGGGATGGAGCATCCTTGGTGTCGAGTCCTCTTGTTTTGCCCCATTTCTTGTGCAGCTGGCTGTGCTGTGGCATCTCCGAAGGGAGGTGGCAGCTGTGCTTGCAGGAGGAGGCTGAAACAGAGAGCTTTTACAAGAAGACAGGAGTGGAAGCAGTGGCTTTTCCTGTCTGGAGCAATGAGCCCCTTTGTGCACACCTTTTTATAGACGATGCCTTCCTTGTATCCTTCATCAAAGTATGAGAACAATGCTACTTTTGCCAAAGCCTAGTGCTGGGGCACCACCAGCTCATGCTACATGTTCAGGAGACAGACAGCAGCTTAAAGAGTAAATATATCTGCTGCTGCAGCTCTTGGCTTCTACAAAAATAAATCTTAGGGAAGTAACTTTTTGCCGTGCAGTTCTCAAGACTGGCTCTGCTGTGGTTTCCACTGAGATAGCATTTGGCATAGCCAAACACAAGTGGAACAAGCCTGTAGCTGTATAGAAAGTGGTAAGATAAGGCAGGATTATGATTTGCCTGTCAATCCCGAAGCTTTGTACATTGTTTAGTGGGTGTAGCACGAGGTCAGTAGCCTCCTGATAATTTTCATTAGATTAGTCAGGTAGGATAATCACCTGCTCAGAAAAAACCCAACAACTTGACATTGTTCGATAGTTGGGGTTTAGCTGAAGATAAATAGTCTTGTAATTATAAGGACATTGCCAGGGTCAAGAGGCTCAAAGAGTCACTTTCTTTTTTCCTCTGATATGTTTACAGACACCCTGCAATTCTTTGTGAGGTTTTTTTTTTTTGTCTGTTCTAAATCCAAACTGAGAGCTTTAGGGCTCTTAAAGGAAATTCAACACTTCCACAGCAGTGGATGTGAGTGGTGTTGCAATAGCCAAGTGGTTCTTGTGCCCTGCTGCAGCTGAGTGACCCCATGCTAATGAGCAAGGCACTTGCTAGCGAGCTGGAGTACGTGCAACCAGCCCAAGCAGACCTAACTAGGAGATGCTCTTCTCTCCTTATCTGTGCTAATTGCGGGATGGATCCAGCCTAGAAGACCACGCTGTGCATTGCTCCCTGCTAACATGGCAGAGGGTATTCCTCCTTGGGGGTGGTCAGCTCAACACCAGTGCCACTGGTGTTGGCTGTTGAAATGAGATTGTGCATTAGCTCCTAGGGGTGACTTTGCTGTAGTTAGCTGCTGCTTTCAGAGAGCCCACAAAGGAAAAAGTGAGAGTGAAGCTGATTCTCTAATCTGTTCCAATGGACTCTGCAATGGGGACTCTGCTAAGGAAGCAAATAGGATAATAAAGCTGATGTTGGTGCTGCTGCGTTGCTGAAGTGCCTGCCCTCTTCCACCCTAGAAGTGGGTGGTGCTTGCTGTTTATCTTCAGGCAAAATTGAAGCCTGAAGGGATCTTTGCAACCTTCTAATCTGGTTGGCTGTGGGACCAACGCTTGCTGAGTGAGATCCGGGCCTTGCAGGTGCTCAGCTTCATTTCAGAGCTGGTAGTGCCTAAAGTGATGGAAAGCTTGCTGTGTCCATATTGGGTGCTGTGGTTCCTTGTTGCTGTGTTGCCACAGCAGGTTGCCTTGCTTTGAACCAAGCAGTGGTGTGCAATATACAGAGGAAGCTCTTAGCTTGCTGTCCTGAGCCTGGCCATGAGCCAGGAGAGCTGCTGGCTGTGCAGGGAGACTTCAAACCCAGTAACCTATATGGCAGAAGAGGCAGTCTTTGCATGCTTGTGCCAGCTGTGCGTGTCTCTGCCATGGAAAAAGCAAACTGCCGACGTTGGCAGACGAGCTAGAGCATTGAGCCCTTGCTGCTCTTGGGTTTTGTTTTTTCCCCAGCCTAATGGTCCATAAGTGGGGATTCTCATCCGTGGAGCTGGTAGGGCTCCCGCTTAGCCCATCTTCTCCAGGAATCTGGTGCATTGCCTGTCACAGTCTTTGACGGATGCCCCAGGGAAAGCGAGGGCATGGCTTGGCCTGATGTGCTGAGTGGCTGATGGTGTGGTCTGATGACTGACGCCACGTGTCTGCAGCAGGCGTGCAGGTGCTCCCTTGCTCTTCCTCCGTGGGAGATGGGAGGAGAGGGGGCTGCCTTGACAGCTTGTTTTGAAAGCAAAATTACTCCAGGGCTGGATTATATGTTTTTTTCTCCCTTTTCCCCCCTGCATCATTTCCCACCACCACCACCTTTTTCTTTTTTGCTTGACAGAAAAAGCATAACTTGTCTTTGTTTAATTGGTGCTTTGTGCCTATCTTCTGCCAGAACTCAGCAAAGAAGGGGCTGGCTGGATCAAAATGCTTGAAGCTGGGAAGCTGTTATACGTCTGGCCTGCCTTTTTAAAACAAAAAACTTTTATTTCTTCCCCCTCCTCGTAGTTGTAAGCCTGTTCCTTGTGCACCATAAAAGCAAAGTGGTGGATGCTGTTGTAAGCCCTCCTTAAAAGACACCCCATTGGAGGACAACAACTGACATGGGGAGCCTGCAACTGAGTGCCAGCAAGACAGCGTACGTTGTGCTTGACCTTCTGCTGAGTGTGGGGTTTGGAGCATCTAATTGGCATGTTCATGTAAGGCTTCAGACCGTTTCACGATTTTACAAGTAAGACCTGCTGGTGTCTGAAACACAAAACAAATGCATTGTGGATCAAGCAGGGAAGTGTTCTGCACTCCTCAGGCAGCACCACGGCATGCTGGCAGCAGGTGAGCAGATCTGGCTGCTCTGCATGTTCAGTGGTGCTTGCTATGTAAACAGAGCAAAAGTAGGGTTACAGCAATGCCTCTGGCTCTCCAAGAGGAGGGTCACTTCAACCACCCTGTCTCAGTTTCCATTTCTGAATGTCTGTGATGATGATATGAATCCAGGTAACATCTCATCAGAGTGGAGTAGCATAAAGGGGAGGCAGGCATTCCATGCCCTTGTCTTATCTTCAAGCTCCAGCTCTGGTAGAAAACAGCGCAGGGTTGCTTGCGCTATATGAGCTGCTGGAGCCTTTACAAGCTGGCTGGCCCTGCTCTTTTCAGAGCAAAAGCAGACAGATACTTTGCTGCCACATGTGGCTCATGCCTGGCAGAGCACTCCTTCCTCCAAGAGTCTGCGGCTCCTCTCCTGGACTTTGGAAGGGGCTGGGTATCTCCTGCTCCTGTTTGTTCCAGAGCTGTTGGGTCTAGAGCCCTTCCTGGGAGATAGGGCATGGATTAAATGTCATGAGGTCTCCTCCAGCTGTATCTTTGCCTGAAGGGGACAGCAGGAAGGTCAATTGCTTGGGTATTTTTTTGTCTCTAGTGTGGAGTTCGCATATCCTTCTGCCCTTCCCCAGCCAGAGGCAGGGGGAAGCAGCAGCTTACAGCTTGTTTTGGCTTGGAGGCATAACCTAATCCTGCTCGGCCGTGCTTATAGATCTCTGCCATCCAAAACTACAGGTAGCTTTGGTGTAGACCAACTCAGGTGCATGTGGGGCAGAAGAAATGAAGGTGATTGCAAGTGGCTTCACAGCAGTTGCTTAGTTACCTCTGAGGCACCAGAGGAAACTTGCTGCTGCTGCGATGCTTCTGGAAGTGTTTCTGTGGCAGCTTCTCAAGATGATGAGAGAAAAGTGTAAAGTGGCTTATCTATGGTTATTAAGCTGTCCCGTGGGCACCTTGGAGCCTTGCTATAGGTAGTGAATGGTGTTTTCCTTTAGGGGAAAGAGAATCCTGGAAAGGGGCTGGGAGGAGGTTGCAAAAAGGGGAGTATTTGCAGGTGGAGGCTGGTAGGACTTGAGCAAGGCCCATTTGCCCAAGGAAAAGCAGCTGCAGTGATGGGAATATGAGAAAGTGGGAGGCTGGAGGAGCTGGGTGTAGCTGGAGGGCTGGAGTGGTGCTACGGCTATTATCATTGGGCCAGGGAGGTGCTGCGGTGAGCATGTGGTGGTATAGTTGCTCTGGAGGCATCTGGAGAGAGAACTGGGAAACAGGCTTGTGCTGGGTTGAATTTGAAGTTTCAGTCAGATCTCCATGAGGAGATACTGAGTGATAGGCTACAGCTTACTTTGCACAGCCACCAAAGGGCTGTGAGTGGGGGCTCCTAAATGTTTGGTAGGTGCTTGCCTACAGAGAAGAGTGGAAAGGGATGGATTGAGCTGAGTCCTGGCTGGAGTGATGGAGGTCCAGATTCACTTTACCATCTGTGGTGAATGGTGCTGCTACAATCATCTTACCCCACTCCTGAAACAAGCAAGGAGGTGAAATGCCTCTGTGAGACTAAAAACCTGATGCGATGGGCATGTTGTGAGGGAGGGGATGTTTAGATTGTGAATGGGGCCGGATGCCCAAAGGAAGAGGTATTTAACAGAAATAAACCGTTGGGGCTTATTCCTTATTGTATTTTCTATAGGATCTTTGGACCCTCTTATGAGAGGGAAGAAAAACCAAATATCAGCTCCAGCATAATAAAATTCCAATTTCCCAAATCATCTTTTCCAAGGCTGTCTGCACTCTACATGTAGGATTTTTCTTCACTTTTTGGAGACTATTCTAAGCATCCTCCCTCAGGGGTGATCTCTCTCTCGCATCCACAGCCCTTACTCTTGCAGCCACCAAGAGCCTTTCCCAGCTGCTTCTCTGCTCTGGGCAGAGCAAGGCATTGATGCTCTGGAGCTGTATTGCTTCTGAGTTGGCAGAAGTATTTCAGATCCTCCCCAGTGTTGGCTGTATTGATCTGCAAGAGTGAGAGAAGCTAGCAGCCACTTTGTGGGCCTCTTCTCTCCTGTTTTTAGCTAGAGGTCTGCAGTCGCAGGGCTTCCACCCCACCATGTTGACAGCTGTGGTTGCCCTCTTCAGGGGTGTATGGAGGAGAGCAGGGCAGGTGCTTTAACCTGGTAGTTTAAGGGGTAATGTGATGAGTCTTTTCTACTTCTCCTCCTGACCCGCATTCTACCTGTGCTTTAGTTACTGTGTTCTTGCCAGTGGAAAATAACTGGTATATACCTATTCTTAAGTTCCTGAGGAGTCTTAACCTTATTTCTAGTCTGGAAATACCATACTCCATAGGGCAGAAATTGAGGGCTGCGGTAATTCCAGCGTTGCACCGTAGCCTCTGGGGAGCAGCTGACTGCTTCCCCAGGATATACGCTTTGTTGCTATCTCCTTGTTCTTGCTGCCAGATGTGTGATGGACAGTGGCTCTTCTGGGAATGAGGGCTATGGGGAGAGAGGAGAGTGGGGAGGAGTGTTGCTGCCAGCAGGGGAGGTTTAGTTGGCAGCTTTGTGCATTGAATGTTGCCCTGGGGACCAGCTTTCTGCTCCTTCAGCCTGATGATAGCTCTGCCTGCTGCAAGCTCCTGATGTTTGTGCCTTTCCAAGTGAAGAAGGTGTAGGGGGCAAAGGAGAGGATGGCCCCCTCCTGCATCCCTCTTCCCCCATCAGTGAGATTCAAAGTTGGGGTGGGAGTTCCTCTTGCAGAGGTGAGTGGGGAGCCCTAATTGCCCCTCTTCCCAAGACTCCTGTTTGTGTTAACGACCTGTAATGGGATGGGTTGTGTTAGCCTATTAAGCCCCGATGGGGTTCCTTGTCGACTTAAAAGTGTGAGGAATTTCACTCAACCATGTTAAAACATTTCCACCCCTTTAATAGCTTCATGCATTGATTTAACCCTATGACAGCTGGGGCTGTTTGCTGGGAAAAGCCATCTGGCTCTCCCCAGCCTCCTGTCCAGCTACTTTGGCCAACGTTTGCATTTCTGGGGGATCTTATTAGAAGGAGTGCTGCTCTGAGTCTTGCCTTTGCAGTCCTCCTGATGGCTGGCTTGACAGAGCTGGTGTGGGAAGCAATTTTCCTTCCATCAGGCTGAGCTGTGGTCTTGCTTTGCTGCTTTTAATGAGAGTAATTTTGCCCTGGCTTGTATCAGCTGCAGCCCACCTGTGCTGCCAATTACACTGGCGGATTTGGTGTGACCTGTGGAGCTGGGATCACGGTGACCGAAGTTTAAGTGTTTCTGAGCTGCAAGGTGTGAAAAATCTCACCAGCGTTGAAACAGAGAGGAGTGGGGGAGCAGCTTTCTGGGTTATGAAAGACTTAAGGACATGCCAGTATCAGGTGCTGTTGATCTCTGGGGAATTCAGAGAATCAAGAGTTTGCTAATTGCAGGCATGTTGCCAGCATGTTGGGAAAGAAATTCTCCTTAATCACAGGCTGCATACCCTAATATTTTATTTGTTGTTATTGAATTAGTTAAATCTGCATTGTAACATCTCTGTGCCTGGGTAGGCTGGAAAGGTTGTGCATGCAGACTTGAACTGTGTGCCTGTATGCAAACACAACAACAGGGCTCTGTGGGAGCCAGGGTGGTGGTTCTGCTACATAAACACGATGCATCTGCCACACATCTCCTATTTCTGGTGATGCTGGGATGCAGGAGAGTGTGTGCCTTGCTCACGCTGACTGAGGCACTGTCCAAGAGGAGCTTTCTGCAGTGTCCAAATAGCCGTGACTTCCTTCTGGCTGGTGGCTGATGCTGAAATTAATTCCTGTCTCCTTGTAATAACTGTTGTTGTTATTGTTGGGATTTCAGGCCTTGCAAGGCAGGTTTGAAGGGAAGTATTGGCTGAACTGTTGTTACCCATATTCTTTGTGGCTGCCAGGCAAATGCAGTGGCAGGGATGTGGAAATCTGGATAGCTTGGTGATTGCAACACTAGGGAGCCCTGTCTCAGGGTTTGGTGCCTGTGCTGATATTTCTGCGGCCCCAGTATGCAAATATACTGATAACTGAGGCACACATTGAAAATTTTTGCTGATTTGAAATGCTCTGCTAGGACTCAGCGTCTGAGAGCTGGGAGAAGGCACAGGACTTTGGACGCTGGGTGGGCACTGCAGTGACTTGGAAGATGCTGTGGTCCTGCTTTGGTGCAGAGCAGGAGGGGCAGCCCATGTGAAGAGTGCTCTAGGGCAGCATGACTGCATGCAAGGTGTCTTACAGCAATAACAACTTATGCCAGCTCTTGCTTTGCTGAGGTTTCTGGTGCAGGGAGCAGCTTGTGTTGTTGCTAGCAAGCTTTGCCTTAAAAGGCTGAACATGAGGTTACTTGGTGAATTTAGGGGCAGAAACTGTGCTTGCCCTTTGTGTGGGTCAGCTGTCTCCTTGGTGTGTCATTCAAAAACGCTATGTTCTGTAATTAATACCTCTGCATTTAAGTGTAAGGAAGAGAAATCCAAATCCTCAAGATGGAATAACTGGAGGGGGAGCTGCAAATTAACAAGGAGGTGGTTGTAGGCTCCATCCTCAAAGTAGCAGGGTGTGGGAAATTGATGCACTTCGAAGAAATATGAAGATGCTATTGATAAAATCATAGCGTTATAGAATCTTCCAGTTGGAAAAGACCTTTGAGATTAAGTTCAACTGAACCCATCTTCTGCTAAACCTTGTCCTTCAAAAGCTCCTCTACCCGTTTTTTAAATACCTCCAGGGATGATGACTCAGCCACCTCCCTGGGCAGCTGTTCCAGTGCCTGACCACCCTTTTGGTAAAGATATTCTTCCTAAGATCTAGTCTGATATTGAAGACTTGCTTCTATTTCAAAAGCTTAGACTTTCTCTGGACACCCTGGCATAGCCTGGCCTGGGTCTGTCCTTTCTTGGCAAAGATTTTCTTACAAATGGAAATGCTGGCCTGGGTGACCTTCTGTGTCTGACTATTGGAGGAAATGAGTTGAGCCAAAACAAGCGTTTCCAGAGCTGAACTCTCAGGCTTAGGGTCTGTTCATCTCCTTGATGAGATGCTGGGGTTGGCAGCTGGGCAGAGGTCCTTCTTGAGTGCCTGGGCTTGCTCCCAACCCAAGCCCATCAGACCACTTCTGATATGAGCTTGCTTCTAACTCTGAAGGTCAAATGGCTTGCAGCAGAGTGACAAAGGAGCCCTTGATCTGAAAGCGAGATTATTCTTGTGCCTCGCCCCAGGAGGGGTCTTGTGGGCTGGGATGCTTGCTGGCTGAAAGGAATGCTTAAAATGTTCTTTCTTTGCTCCTGTCAAAAGCCCTTGCAAATGTGAATCAAAATATCTGCCCCAGTGCTTTCCTGCTGCGTACTTCAGGCTGGCTTATTCCCTGAGAATGGCTTGATCAGTACAGCCAAATGTCCTGGGGTGCTGTCCCTGACAGCAGTCGGTAGTGGACATGCAAGAAAGGCATAAAAACAGGGTGACCATGCACTCTGTAGCTCCAGCCTTTGGCTCAAAAGTCTTCAGCCAGAAATAAGGATAATTCCCCCCACACCGGCCCCTGCAGTGAAGTTGTCCAACTCTGTAGATTCAAGAAAGCATGCAGTGTCTTCTAGCTGGTATTCCCACTGCTCAGCTACACCTTTTGTGAAGTGCTGGTCCTTTCTGAGTTGGGGACCTTCTGCCCATTGGGTTTTTCTGTCTTCTGCTGTGGGGGCTTCATTGCTGTCAAGAGCTGAGTGGGAGACTCATGCCTCACACTGCACTGGTGCAAAGCCTGTGCTTGCATACCTGTAGCTGCAAGGTATCCTATCCTCCAGCAAGGCTCTGCTCTATGAGGAGACTTCCATGATCCTGTGCACCCTAGCTTCATACTGCATCCCTTCTCTGCCTGGCCATGCCTCATCAAGTGTATCCAGGCACATGGTTCACCCTGTGTCACAGATGTCAGGTCGCACGTCTCCAGCACTGATGTGTGACAGCTGAAGTACCAGCTTGTTTCTGTGTGGAAGCAGTGGCTGTAGCTGGATGTAAGTGGCTCATGGGGTCCCACATTTCAAGCTGCTGTGCTGCAGCCATGGGGCACATCCCAGCAGCATCTCATTGAGACTCTGCAGCTCTTTCTGGAGCTTCGGTCAATTTCGTTTCGGCAATAAAGTGACTGAGGACTCTCATATCGGGCAAGTAAAATGTCACTATCTCAGACTGAAACATACTTAATAGATTTTTTTATATACAACTTTAATTTAAACAGGAAGAGCTGCAAACCAGCAGTGCCTGTACTGTTGAGGCTTTGACAGTGCCCTTTTCATCAGGAGGAAAAGGGACTGTAACTTTTGCATTGCAAGAAGTTGTACTGGTGCTGGAGGGAGGCTGTGACCATTAGTTTGATCATCTGTTCTTAATCCATTGATGATAGTATGTTGTTTACACTCATCATGTGTATAGTGACACGTTAAGCTAGGGGACCTGTCATACCCTTAGCTACTTGAAAGCTGTCCTGATGGTGGCTATCATTCCTGCCATGTAAGCTGTAAATTGAAGGCATCTTGCATGTCCCTGGGAGACAATGAGTCTACTTAATGCAAGTCAAAGGGCTTGCCAGTTAAGACTAGCAGCATGGCCCATATTGTGTCTGTAGGCTATATTGCAAGCTTCGGGCACTGCTCCTGCTGCAACTGTGGCTTTTTACTCTCTACTTGCCCTTGCTATGCTTTGCAGTTCTCTTGGTCCAAGCAGTGATGTGCAAGGGTGTTTGCAGAATAGGGAGGAACTGCCTTGTGCAGTGAAACACCAGGAGGGAAAGGTGCTGGTGATTATCAGGCAGATGGGAGCATTTTGATCTTATTCCACAGTTGCTCTAGGCCTGTACCACTGAGCTGTGGGCAAAAAGCTTTCTTGCTCCCTGTGTAGATCATGGCAGGCTTACTTGGTGCTTTTGAGTTGGAATAACCCTGTTCTGAGTCTAGCCTGCCTATAGGTGGTGGGTTGCAGCCCTGGTAGGAGTGTGCCCTTGTGACTGGTTAAACCAAAAGCTGAGGAGCTGCAACTCTTTCCCTAGGGAAAAAGCGAGTACTGCTGGCTCGTGCTCCCCTGGGTGAGGCCAGGTCTGAGCAGCCAGACTTCAGCAAGTGGGAAGCCGGTTCCCTGCATGCTGTTAAGTCTCGCACGTTGCTATTACAGCTGGCTCTGAAGCACTTGGGGGATTTCTTCTCTTTCTCTGTGTAAGTGTAATGCAAAATCTAATCTACTTAAGATGCAGGTCTGCATCTACTCCCTCCACTCTGCAGCTCTGGGTCATGGATGGTCGCTTAAAAATCACAGCTTTCTGTTTGCATTGAACCAAAGGAGGCTGCCTGTCCTGCAGCCTCTGTCCCAGTGATGCTGCACAGGCAGGTGAGGAGAGGAGAAAATTTATTTTTTTATGCTCTTGTTCCTTGTACCCTCCCTTTGAAATGTGCTTAGCATAGCGAGTGGATGGTCAGGAGGCTGGTAAGAATGGGAAAATGAGGGCAAACTGTCAGTGGGTGCTGGTCCAGAGTACCCAAAAAGCTTATGTGGGGATGCCTAGGCATTCCTGCTGGTGGAGGATGAAGTACCTGGGCTGTAGGCAGCTGACCCTAAATCTCTTGGCCTAAGTGCTACTTCTTGAGGGACAGGGTCCTGTCAAAGAGCACTTTTGCTTTCCCTTCTGTACTTCCCCACAGGGCATTCGATAAAAAGCTGCTAGGTTTCTCCAGTTCCTGGGGGACAGGCCACCCAGTGCTACCTGCAAGTCCACCTGGCTGGTTCTGATACCTCCCTTGAGAGCTAAGTATAGGAAAGAAGAGGCACGGGCAGCAAAGGAGCTGACTGGTGTGCTTTGCTCTTCTCCTAAACAAATCATGAAGCTGATCACCAATCCTGGCAAGCTTTCTGTGCCAAGAAGCAGGAGTATTGTGGTAATGCAGGGAGCAGAGGGAAGTCAGAAAGGGGACTGAGAGGTCAGGGCTCAAATCCATCCATGGTTAGTGTTACCCAGGGCTCTCCCAGGTGATGGCAGGAGGATGTTGCTGTTGTGTGGGCAGTGCATCGGGGATTACTGTGATCCTTTTAACAGGACACTTCCAGAGACACTTAAGAATCAGGTCTCTGGCCCCAGATACGTGCTCAGTGCCCTGTTGTGTCTAGGCTGGGCTGAGGTTACCTTGTGGCAGAGCACAAAGTAGGTTTATTTGAAATACTGCGGAAGGAAGGAGGGAAGGAAATCTACCCTCCTGTTTGTTTCCAAATCCTCTTCTAATCAGATGGATTAGGCTGATTGTCAGCACGGCAGCACTGTGACTGTCCAGATGGTAACTTCTACTTTTTGTCTTAAGCTGTCGAATGTCCAAGCAAAAAATCTACTTGTGGGAAATGAATTTTAAAAACAATGTTACCTTTTCACCCCCACCTGTCCCCCACCCCAGCGCAAGCTGGTTGTTGCTTATTCGACCTTTGGCAGTACGAGAGCTTAGGCCAGCAGAACTCCAGGTGGAAAAGACATAAAAGGATAAGGACACCCTTTTCTGCTGTTAAGGCTAGAGTACATGTATGTTACCTGTGTCCCTGCCACTCTGGGGAAGCAGTGGGAGTTTTAAGGCTGTCATGCTTTTAAGTCTTCTTTCTTTCCTAATCTTGCTATGACCATGAGGATCTGAACCTTCAGGACAGCATTCCTTGACTTTCGAGGGCTGCCTCACCTCTTTTGACAAACATCCGTAGGCAGTTTCGTGAAGTGTTGCAACATTTCTCTGCTTGCAAACTTGTGTGCACAAGTGCCACTAAGTTTGAGTGTGAGGTTTTGCCTTTGTAGCTGCACTTGGGCTGCTCTGTGATGCCTTCAATTTCTATGGCTGAGAAGTGCTGATCTAAGGAGCTCTACGGTGCTGCATGGGAGTAGGAAAGGGAGATCAGCACCTGGAAGGCATCCCCTAGTAGCATGGGTTGCATTTCTCTCTTCATGTGTCAGTCACTAATGCCAGACTAAGCTCATCTTGCTTAGGAGAAGGGTATCTCTGCCTTGCTAGCTTTGGGCCCTTCTAATATGCTTCCACATCTGTTTATTTCTATGCTTTCTTCAGAGCTGTCACCAGCTTGGAGCACAAACCTTTTCAGGGTTGAATGCTCTTGTGTTATTGTTTGGAAATATATGAGGGAAAAGTTTTTTCTGGAGGATGATAATGATGTTGTGTTTGAAACATTAAGCTGCCTCTTCTGGGGTGCCCTTCACTCAGTATGTGTGTGTGTGTGTGAAGCTGAAGCTTTTCTTTGGGGGAAGCATCTCTTGGTTGGTCACATCTGGTGGTACCTATAGCCATTTACCTCCTGTGATAGTTTATTCATCCTGAGAGATGACTCTTTCCTTGATTCAGGCATCTTCATACTAAGGATATTTATGCAGAGAGAAGGGAAAGGGCTTTCTTCTGCACTCTGTCTCTCAGTGTGGAATCATCGCAAAGCCTAATGCCCTGGATGTGTTTATGCTGAGGTTGCATGTATAGAGGGCCTGTGGTTGCCCTCGGCCACTTCTGGATGCATCCAGCTTCAGACTGGTATCCTGCTTGCCCTCTGAGCTGTGCTGCTGACCAGCAAGCTCTAAAGCTGGGGACCTGTCAGAGTGTGGTGCAGGAGCTTCTCTTGGCACTTGCTCCATGCTCTTGGCTGGAAGCCCTGTGGTCTCTGCCATCTCTTCTTGGTGGGGACAGCCATGCTGAGGCTTTGATTTTGCCAGCTGCTGGCAATAGCTCGTTTTAATTTCCGTAATGGACCTGGTTCCTGCAGAGATGATCCACAGCGATAAATCACAAGGCTTCAAGAAGAGGGGTGGGGGCACTAGGTGAAGGAAGAGCCTGCCTAGTTCCTATCCAGTTTCTTCCTCTGTCTCTTGTCTTTGCCAAGGCAGATCTGCTTCCTGCAGTCCTGGATGCTCTCCAGTATCTTATGCTTTTACCAGGCTGGAGGTGGTATAAATCACACTTGGAAGATGCTGAACCAGAGAGTTTGCTGACCCTGATGGGAGTGGGGAGGGAAGAGGAGGAGCAAGAAGGGCTGAATAGAGGAAGGAACCAAGGCCTGAGAGTGTGAGAGAGAATTTCTGAGTTGAGGGTGGATATTAAGCAAGCAGGAGCCAGGCTTGGCATGCAGTGAGGCTGTTGGAAAGGAAGATGGTGTATTGCCTGTAGCACATCGCTGCCACTTCCCGTTGCTCTTTCTCTACCTGTCCCAAATGCTCAGCATTTGGCACAGGGCCTGTAGGAGCTGGCTTGGAGATGGGTGATGGTTCCAGATCTGTGCATCCCACTATCTGGCAGAAGAAGACCAGCACTGTTAGTGGTAGTCCCACATGCAGCTACCCTGTATCCAGTTTGACCAGAACTCTGCTGCATCCCTAATTGAGGCTAATGCTATAAAAAAAGTGTTGTCTGGTTTTAGGAAATGGGTTGTGTGCAGCATCTCTTCTGGATCTTCTCTTCATGGCTCTTCTGGAGAAAGGGAATACGCTGCCAAAACAAATTGTTTTCCTGTGAATATTCCTGCTTAGGTATTTTTTTTTCTGCATGCCAGTATACCTCCTGCTCTACCCTCCTTTGATCACTGCTAAGCACAGGGCCGTTTTGCAGTCAGCTGGTGAAATGTGGTCCTTCAACATCTTTTTGGAGATTCCTTGAAGTGAGGGTGAGTTGTGAGGTACCAGAGGTGGGTCAGTGAGTGATCTGGGGACGACATATCTATCCGGTTATCTCCTGAGAGTCTCCAGCCAACCGTGGCAGCAGAGTAGAAATAGCCAAGCTTATCAGCAGAGAAGAGCTCCGTTATGCTCATGCAATGGTAAAAAAAACAAAATCAAAGCTTAAAAAAATGACCGAAAAGGAAGAAAAACATCTTACCTTTTCCAAGTCATCTTTTTCTCAGTCTGACCAGCAAGGTACTGCTGCCAAGATGAAGAGATAACCTGGAGGATGGCAGGACAAAGCCCATGCAAGTCAATGGGTGGATGGGAATTGAGCACTGCCTATGGTGCTCGAGCACTGCCCAGTTAAATTCACTCTCCTGCATAAGCCCTAGGAGGGAACTTAGACTGTGTAGGTGACTCTGGGCTTTTGATGTCCTGGCCTGAGAACAAGCCCATGTGTCTCTGTGGCCACAGGTCTTATGAGAGCTATTAAGTTGTCCAGTTTGGTTTGTAGCATCTTTAGCAACTCTTCTGCCCCTTGTCCCTCTGCTGCAGTCTTGCCTGTTTGCTTGGAGCTGGTGGAGACCAGAGTGAGCCTCACAGCTTGTAATGAGCATGGATAATACAGATCAGAAGCGCTCTGGGAAATGATGTTTTCCTTCAATTATCCGTGCTTGTTACTTGTAGCAAGGGGAGGAAGTGCCCATGAAGGTGAAGGGTGGGTAGAGTTCATGCAGAACCAAAGCAATATTTTTTGGCTGGTGCTTCAAGTCTGATTTTTCAAGTCCGAGTACAGGGGTACAATCACCTTTCTGGTCCTGCTGGTCACACTGGTTTTGATACAGGCCAAGATGCATTGGCCTTCTTGGCCACCTGGGCCACTGCTGGCTCATATTCAGCCAGTTGTCAACCAACACCCCCAGGTCCTTCTCCTCCAGGCAGCTTTCCAGCCACTCTTCCCCAAGCCTGTAACGCTGCATGGGGTTGTTGTTCCTCAGGTGCAGGAGGTTGTGCCTCTGCACTTGGTCTTGTTAACCCTCATCCCGTTGGTCTCAGCCCATCGATCCAGCCTGTCCAGATCTCTCTGCAGAGCCTCCCTTCCTTCAAGCAGATCAATGCTGCCACCCAGCTTGGTGTCATCTGCAAACTTGCTAAGGGTGCCCTCGATCCCTTTGTCCAGATCATTAATAAAGATATTGAACATGACTGGACCCAGCACTGTTGCCTTTCTCTTTCTGGGCCTGTTTAATGTTTTTCCCCAGTGTGCTGTGCCTGTGTCTGCTGTAAATCTTTCCAGTGAGGGCCTCTTGCTGTCTGTGTGCTATGAGAGCTGCCATCTCAGCCAGAGGCTCTGGTCGTGCTGCAGAGATGAAGGTGTAAATGGGTGGTGGTGGAGACAAGGTAGCTTGGCACTGCCCCCACTGATGCGGTGAGCCTCGGAGACAGTTGTTGAAGAGACAGCATTGCAGATAGGCAGAGATCTGGGGACCAAAGAATTTATATTGGTCCTAGCTGCCTCTGGGAGAAGGTAACGGGTAGGTTGTGATGAAGCAGTAGAGGACTTAGGGGTAGGAAATACCTGAGGCAAGATTCTTGCTGGGAGGTTGTGGACAGCTATGTATCCCCAAGATACTTTGCCCAGTTGCATTTTTAGCTCAGTGATTCAGTACCTGGGCAAACTGAAGTCAGAAGTGGAGTTACAAGTGACAGGTTTGGGGAGGTTTTGAGGGCGATCCTGGGGGATTTCATCAGGGAAAGAACTGGAAAGGAAAACATTTGGGAGGCAGAATGCGGAGTGAGAGTTATAAAATAGAGAACAGAACTGTGCTCATATGTGGATTTCTGGGGAGACTGGGAAGAATGGTCAAGCTATTGAAAACTTGTAATGTCTGCAGAGATGCTGCTGGATGGCAGAGAGGAGTGTGGACTCTCTTGAATGCAACAGGATGAATCTTTTAAGTTATGTTGTGGAGGTGTCTGAGATGTATGATCTCAGCCCTTTCAGCTGGAGATGGAATGAGAGAGAAGGGCTTTTTCGCAGTACTGTCAGGGAGAAGTAAATACAAGGGAGACAATAGGTCTATTAAGTGGAATTGTTTTCTCACCAATTTCTTCTCCCTTAAATGACTGAGATCTTCACCAGCTCTTTATACCTGTCTTTAGCAAGATTAAAAAAAGCCCAAAGAGGTGTGGGGGAGATTGGGAACAAAAGATGACTGTAGAGAAATAGCTATTAAGGACAGCTTGAGGGTGCTTTGAAAGCATCTCAAAAGCTTGGCTAACCTCAGTAAATACTCTTCAGGGCATTTGGGGAATTTCTGATTGAATGCGAATAACTCATGTCCCTTTGTTTTAAAAAAGAAGGGAACCTGTGCCAGGGGTGTTGGCCAGTGCAGGGTTGATACCAGTCTGAGGGACAAGATAGGCTCCCAGTTAGTTGTTCCTGTCCATGCAGGAAACAGTGTGATGTCTGCTTTCTCTGCTTGCAGCTTTCCTCTCGAGGATGCAGCTCTGCAATGGTACTACAGCCCTAGTCTGACACTAGCTGATCTGTGCCATTTATTACTCAGCACAAGCAGGCAGCCCAGGCAGCCTTGCTTTAAAGGTGAAGTGAGCACTGTAATTGGAGAGAGGAGTGAAGAGCAAGTTTCAGTGTTGCATCAGGATTTTAGAGCAGTATTTGATAAGAAGCTTCCCTGGTGAAAATGGTTTCAATATGGAAGCAGGAATGAAAGGACAGTGAGACTTCAAAGTGCCGGAGGAGCGCATGGGATGCTTCTTTTGACCTCTTAAGGTTGCTGGTCTGTCCTGTTTGTTCCTCCTTCTGATCCAGCAAAGATAGCTGACTTGCATTTTCAAAAACACATAATCTGCCTTCCCTTTTCCCAAAGGACGATTGGCCTGACTGTCTTTAGTGAAAGTGGGCTGTCTCCTTTGATAAGTCTTGCATGTGAAATGAAGAAATAAAGGAAGGTGCAGAGGGGCATCTTGGAGCAGGCTGTCAGTAGATGCTGTGTGTCTTGATTTCTGGTTCATCTTTGTGGCTGCTGTGTGGGGAGGGGACTGGGGCATCTCCACTGCTCATCTGAGCTCCTTGGTTACACCTGAAGCATTAAGGGTGGGGTGGCTTGCAATTGGGCATAACACTTCCAGCCCAGACTACCTTATTTGCCCTCTTACAGTGACCCACAAGCTGAACTGTCTCCTTTGCCTTGGCTGTGCAGGATTTGAGCCCATAGCCCTTTCTGATCCTGCCTTTTGCCTACCACATGTCTGATGCATGAGCAGTTTTCCCTTCTCCCATCTCAGGAATGGCACTTAGCAGGAACCTGAGCAAGGGGCAGATATGACCTCTTTCCCCTTGGCAGCCCTTGAGACAGGGTCGGTGCTGCCAACAGAAATCTTCTCCATGCACTGGTACTTTTGCAGGGGGTGATTAAATCCACTCCTGATTGTCTCTTGGCTTAGTTGAACCAATTGAGCACTTGAGCCTGTGGCTGCTCATTCTCCTAACTCATTCTCCTAATTCTTCTTGGAAGCTGTTCCACTTCCACAACCTCTTTTTTTAATTTTTCTTTGTGAGCATGGACATCAGCACTGAAGGCAGCAGCCAGGAATAGTCTCACTGCACTCTAGCAAGAGCTATGCTCATGCTGTTCAGGATGCTCCCTAGTGTATGCAGGGTGTTTTTTTTCCCCCTTAATTATATCACTGCCCTTGAACAGCCTGACTTATGTGTAGGAGCCACAGAGGGGATTTGGAACTGCATTTTAGGATAGATGAGGCTCATTTAGACCAACAAGTGGGTTGCGGTGTTTGGGTATGCTGGTACACATAGTGCTGAAACTGGGAGAGGAGCTTCAGTGAAGGGGACATGGCAAGGGGTGCCAGTTGCCCTTGTGACATTGGGATTGCAGCTGATGCAGCAGAGCAGAGTTTTGCTTCTGCCATGGCCTCGTGTCTGAGGATAGGGATGAAATAGTGATGATTACTTGGGAGGATCAGCTTTCCGCTGAGCAAGTAGGTGGAAAGTCAGGCAACAAAATTAGCTGAATACACAAACAGTCTGGGCTGGAAGAGGTTGTCTCTCCAGGGAGAGATTAAGGCATGTGGTGTCTTACGTAGCAGTGATGGCCTGTGTGCTCTCCCTGTGCCTTGGCGCTCTGGGCTGACAGTTGCTGAACTGTTGGCTTTGTGCTCTGTCCTCATCACTCCCAGCTCTTTTCCGGTGACCAGCTGGGGATGAATATCTTGTGACACACGCTCAGTCCTTCTTGTTGCTCTTTTCCCACATGCGGTTGGGTGCTCTGCCCAAAGCCCTTCCTCCCTGGGACATTTGAGCTCAGCTTTGCATCTTGCCTGGATCCATATGTGACTCCCAGGTTGAGTGGTGTTGGGTGACAGACAGGACTCTGCAAGCCCTCTGCCAGGGGTTTGTGCCTGCCAAACTTGTAACAGCAGGGGCTGTACCTGTGAGCATCATATGAAGTTTCAGAAATAGCTTTGATTGCATTCAAACAACGTCCCTGAGCTTCTGGATGCTAATGTCAGTGCATCAGGTCCTGAGCCATGGAGCAAGAGGCATCTTTCTCAGCCTCTTCTCAGCCTCTGTGCTGACACATAGGATTCCAGAGGGGAGGAGAAGAGTACAACAGAGCATAACAGTAAAAAACTGCAGGTCTTCAGTTGTTTGTCTCTTGGAAGTGTAGAAATCAACAGGATGCTGTTGGTCCTGGCAGCAGGTTGGTGTGCAGTGATTTTGCTTGGCTCAGTATAGCCATGGTCTCTGTGGGAAGCTGTAGCTGACCAGGCCCCTGCAGGCAGTAGCTCAGCTTCCCGTGTAGATCTGGTAACATCCTACCCAAGTTCCCTGAAATGAAAAAAAATAATCATTTGTTGCATGGGGTTTTTTTGCAAGTGGGTCTTATCTGCTGTTCAGGGTCAAAAGAGCTTATCAGGTAGAAACTCTTTTACAACAAACTTGATGCAGGAACTGAAAGCTTTCAGCAAAACATCAAGATTATCTAATATCTGAAAAGGCTGAGAGCTTTCCCCTCAAATCTGCCTAGCAGGATGTAGGTAAACATTTGTTAAGGTCTGGATGTGAAGTCTTTTGGTGGGTCAGAATGTGCAGTATGTGGCAAGGCAATAAGACTTGAAGGTGTCTCTAGTGGTATTGCAAATAATCTCTTTAATTGTGTTTTTAATTTCTGTCCACTAATGAGTGGGGAGGCATAGCAAAAGTCTTGAATTCAGCTTGGGAAACTTGGAAAAGAGAATGAAATTCAAGGAGCTGCCAAAAAAATTGCAAGGATGTGAAAATAGTGTTAGGAAGCTATAACCTGAGAGGATGAGAAATGGAAACTGCAGTCTACTGCAGGGAGGTGTAATTCAGCCCTAAAGCATAAGGACTTTGGACATTTCCTGTGCTGAAATCATCAAACTTCAAGTGTTTTGCAAACGGAGTACCGGGGCCAGGTTTCCTTGTGCAGAGCTTGGTGTGCCCCATGCTGGGTTCCCATCAACTGCCTGGCTCCAGATGTGCAGTTGTCCTGCTCAGACAGACGTCAGGCTGGGAGTAGAGCTCTCTGGTCTACTTCTTTGGTGTGCATCCCTGGGGACCTCCCTCTCCCTGCTCTGGGGCTGCTGGTGGCTACTTCTGGGCAGAACTTAATATTGTGAGTCTTCCAGGTGCTTGCAGATAGCAGCTTGACCTGGGTCTCCTGCTCTTTTTTTTTTTGAATAAAAGGATCACTCTGACTCTTGTGCTACTTTCTTTGGCATCATTTAGCACAGGGCCAATGACATTGGTGTCTTGTAGCTCCTTGGCCATGGATGCATGTCACCAAAAAAGCAAAAAGGATTAGAGAGTGTGGGAGGAACAGGTCTGGGTTTTCTATTGTCCTGTCCCAAACTCAGCCTGGAAAACACGTAAGAGGTGCTTTGAGGTGGAAATCATATGCTGCAGAGGACTGGGACCTTGGTGATATGTGGCTTTGGCACAGAAAGCCAAAAAAAACCTGGGCTGTGCAAGTGGGAGGCTTTTGCCCTGTCTCTTGCAGATCCACTAAGTAGGGCAGGGCTTCACAACCAGGAACCTTTAAACTAACAATTTTGTCTCTGGATCCTTGTGTCCTGTGTTGGACAATGCAGATGTTGAGTTGCATCTCTTCTCTCTCTTGTTCACCCAGAGGTCCTCTGCATTCTTGGCTTGTAAATTAGTAACCTAAACTTCTCCACAGCAAGCTGTTAGGTAAATAAATATCCTCTTTTAGAAACCTTTTTTCCAGTTAAATTGACCCCCCTTGGTACTTTCATGCATTTCAAGAAGTCAGAACAGTTCACAATTGAAAACAAGCACTGTTTAGCTCCTGCTGTGAAGGGAAATAGTCAGGCACCAGAAAGACTGTCATTTTAGCCATGCTCTTACAAAAGAGGGTGTTACAGTAAACTTGCTTATTTCACTGAGGGAGAATTCAGCAGACTTGACGGAAACCGGATGAGACAGGCAAGGTAAATGGATTTTGCTGGCCGAATTGAAAGCAAAGAAACATGCATGTGCGGTGGCTGGTCAAGAATTGACTGTATCTTGCAGAAACCAGGAATGAATTAGGGACAGAGAATTAGTGAGCCCTGAAACAACATCTGTCTAGCTGCATTCAACGTCCTGTTCACCTGTGGTATGCCTTCAATGGGAATGGAGTGGCTCCGTTGAACTACCTTGCTGCCTTTTAGCTCCATATGCCTGCTGGAAGGGTTAGGGCTGCCTGCCTGAGGTCTGCTCACATGGTATTATTGGGGTTCAGCAGGCTGCAATGCTGGGTTAGACCTAAGGCAAGCTGAGGGGCCTTCCTGTGGATGCAGCATCCTGGGGGCAGCATCCCCTGTGCTTGGCACCAGCTGCTGGAAGTGGTTGGGAGTTGGTGGGGATCATTGGGGCAGAGCAAGGGAAAGGATGGATGTCTCCTTGTGCTTGATGCCCAGGTGAAGAGTGGTACTCAGCCCTGCTTGAGGGAGTTTCTCCAGTATTCTGCTGCCTTTTAGGGGGTGAATTTAACTCCCCAGTGAGCAATGTGTGGGGATCACAGTGTTTCATCCCCACCTGACATAAACTGTTTGCTCCCGGTTGTTGCTGCAGCACTGACAGGGGCCCTCCTGATGAAGTGGGACCTATCCTGCCTTGCTGAAAGCTGTATGGAGGGCTGGGAATATGGAGTACTGGAAAGGTGTACAGCACCTTATCTGTGACCTGTTAAGCTCACTGACATAACACAAGAGCAAGTCTTTCTTCTCTCTAAGCAAAGCTACTTGTTGCACCATTATAGCTGCCAAAAAGGGCTGATACTGCCTTCCTTTCTTGGCTGGGGCGACTCAGAGAGGACTCTGAGCCCCTGGGGGGTGACCCGGTGGGAGCCCAGCAAGGTCGTGGACAGCGCAGTTGAATGCACCATGCTCCACTCGACCCAGTGCAGGAGCCTCAGAGCTGCTGAGGGCTCTGGTTAGTGTGTCAGGACAGTTATAGCTGAACAGCTTTTTTGGTGTTATCCTAAGGTAAACTAGCTTGGCAGGAAAATTACAAATGCCAGAACGAAACATCCTCCTTAATCATATGTCAGCATGTTTCTCTAGCAGAGATGGTTCCTTCCTAACCAGAAGTGGGTCTAATGCACAGCAGAGGGCTTTTGTGCAGCAAGTCTGACCCAAGGTGTTAGAAAGGTGAGCTTGGTTCTTACACATTCATTAATAAAAAAAATAATGCTGCCTTTTCGTAGTGCCACTATTTACTTCTATTTATTTTTCTAAAGAGATGTTATACTCTCAGTTTAAATCAGGAACAGTTGCCAGTGCTGTGTCCTTTGTCAGGCTGCTGAGCATCAGCTAGAGATGAAGAGCAGAGGAGCTTGAACAGGGGCCTTTGGTAACTGGGTAAAAACTAAAGGAAGAGACACAGCCTATCAACACTCGGGAGGCTACTTGGGTACAGGCAGCCTGAGAAGTTCTTAAAAGAAGTGCCTGTTTAATATTAGAGCATCCTACATGGTAACCCATAGAGCATTTTGATGTGTGGGCTAATAATCCAGAAACGGCTCTTGAACAGTTGGTTTGCATTTTCTGTGCATTTGAAGTCAAAACACCTGGAGTCCCTCTGGATCACTGATATTCTTTATGAGGTGCAAACTGGAGATGTACTTGGACTCAAAGCCTTGCTTACCTAGGTCTTGCTTTGCTGTGTTAGAATTGGCTGGACCTGGAAGCCTCTCTTTTTCTGTAGACAAAAGTTGGCTGCCTCTTTTGTGTTGGTTCGTGACACAGACTGGCTCAGCATCACGGCTGGTGTTAAGTCCCATGCTTCAGGATGAGGATGAGGGGGAATCAATCTTGGACTCGTTTTAGTAATAAGGGTAAACTCAGTGTATTGATTTTTTTACCAAAAATTAAATCCTTCAGCTTGTGGGTGTATCAGCAGCACCTCGATTTTGCAAGGGGGGTCAGTGACTCTCCTGTTTCCAATATAGCTGGGTACTGTGTGGTTCCACTACTGTTTTCCTCTGGCAGAGGGCACCTTGCCTGTCCCTGAAGGGAAATGGAGCTTGCTTACCTGGGGCTCCCAGGGGATGTGGATGTGGAGGTAGACAATGCCCTGGGGAGCTCGAGAGCTATCACTTCCCAGCTGCTGTCAAGTTGGCACAGGTTTGCTATGGAACTACAGCTACTGTAGGGGTGGATAGTGGCTCTGTCTCACTGTTTTCTCTCTGCAGCCTACTTTGCTGGCTCTGGGTTAAAGCCTTTGGCTTGATGAGGTCTGGAGAAGCTGAACTCCTTGTAAAACACTGTCTGTGAAGGGCATGTCTTAGCATTGGATTGAGGCTGCTCATTGCAGGGTAGCAGCAGGATTTTTACCTGGTGGCAACGTGCCTGGGCTCAGCAGTCTGGCAGGAGGCTGCCTGGACCCAGGGCAGTGTTTACTCAACTGCTCTGGTGGCTTTTGCAGCATCTGCTGAGTGCCATTCTGCTGCCAGTGCCGGAGGCAGCTGCGTGGTCTGGCAATGCTACAGGTGTGGTGGTGTCTGGCTATCAGGTCGTGTATCCGACTCCTGGTCTCTCCTCCTGCACCAGAAGGACATGTAGGGACCTGCCTCCCCCATGCACTGTGTTTTCAGTGTGAACTCTCTCTGTGCTCATCCCCAGATGAAGAAATGGCCTAATTTTTATGTTAATGTCTTCCAAGTGCTTCCCTCTCTCCCTCTCGCAGGTTTGGGGCCCCACTGCCCAGCAGTTCCTGATTTATCAGCTCTTCACCACCTCTCCAGCCCTTTGCTTAGATTCCCCACCCCACCTCAGCCTGGCAGTGCAGTGAGGAGAAGCATCCACCTGCGAGCGGGTACCAGACAGCAACAGGACTGACAGAGGCATCTTTGTGCATCCTCACCTGTATCAATGCCACCTTCCCTGCCAGCCAGATGCTTCCCAAGGGTCCGATGTCCACTGGGTGAGCAGAGGCAGTGGCACCATGGGGAGGCCATCGACAGCCTTTTAGCAGGAGGCCGAGGCTGCTTCTTGAAGCCCGGAGGACAATGAAGGCGCTGAAGCAACCAGAGCTCCACCGGGGCCAGAGGGGGACAGGCAGGCAAGGGGAAACCATGCAAATGGAGACTTTGATGTGGCTGCAAGGAGCAGGGCTGGAGCATTGTTCCTATCACATCACATCAGTTTCACATTCCTCATGCAGGAGTGATCAACGCTTTCAGTGCCAGACAAAAGAGCGAGGAGATGAACAAAAGCGAGAGGGGGGGCTTCACCTACTGCAGAATAGAGGCAGAGGATGAATTGCTCTCTTGGCAAGCCACAGAGATGGGCTGGCGGTTGCTGTGCTTTAAAGCACCAGCTTAAAATTTTTCTCTTTTATTTAAGGCAGGAAGAAAAAAAAGGTAGGAGAAAGGGTTTCCTGTGTGCAGAGGGGGGATAAATAAAATAGTGTGACAAGTGTTTGTGGTCTTCTTACATTCCCTTGCCTGGTCTCCCCAAGTGATGATTCTCAGCAGAGATGCATTGTATCTGCTTGAGATGAGGGGCTGGCAAACGTGAGTTTGACCCGCACTGCAAGGTGCGAGTACTTTTAAGAGAGCTTTCTCCCAAAATTAGTGATGTTAGTGGGTTTGGAAGGAGGCTGGCCTCATAGAGCTGAGGACCAGTCTCTGCAGACCCATGGAGGATAGCGGTGTCAGCCCTGATACAGTGGGAAAAGCTGTGCTGGATGGAGCAGTGGGTTGTGCCCAGCTCTCCTAAGCCTGATATGCGCCGTGGAGGAGACGAAGCACTTTTTTGCAGACTGTTCTGGTGATCCTGCCTTTTGCTACAGGGGAGATTTGATGTCCCTTCACTGGGCTGGGTTTTGTTGGAGCTGGAGAGCAGAGATGGCAGAACATAGCACAGGGTATCTGTGTGTGTATGCACTTCCATGTTGCCGTCTCAGCCTTTGCTGCAGCCTCAGTAACTAGCCCAGGGTCATTAAGTGAGGGCTTCACTCACCTGCTTTCCCACCACTGATCCCTTCTGGCTTTTGCCTGTCACTAACCCCTATCCTCTGTCTGAGCTTGGAAGTCCTCCTTCTGTCTTGTCCTCCACTCCCCACTTCCTCTGGTGTACACTGTGATCCACTTACCTTGGGCAAAAATGCATTAAACCAACTCTTCCCCCTCCCAATCTTGCTATCTTTAATTTCACTTTTGCCCATATGAAGTGGATCTGTATGCCTCAAGAATGCTGCAGCGTCCCTCAGAGACGCTTCCCCAGAAACGTTTTTTCCTGTGGAAACACCAAACCTTGAGCATCATCCCCACCTCACAGACATCCCCTGCCCTCCCAGCCCCATGCATGGCTCTGGCTGCCCCCCCCCCCGCTTGCCTTAGCCCTGACCCACGGCTCCCTCCATCCCCGGGCCTCTCTGCCTGAAAGGCTGTCAATCAGCCTGAATTGTCTGGTGGTTTTGTGATGTGGAAAGACTCCCACCAAGGAGTCAAGGGCCAGGCTGAGACCTTTAAACTCGATCCCATTTGCGTCTTAAATCAAACAGAAATCCAAGTCCTGGGATGGAGGGGGTGTTTAAGGGGATGCAAAGGCTCAAAAGCCTCTGCTGCCCTCTCCCTGAGGTTTCTTGGAGCCCCTTCCCCACCTGCACTGTGTAGAGGGGGGTTGATGTATTGATGGCCCTGGAGTTTGGGGGTTGTTTCCCTCTGTAACTGACCCAACAGGCTGAGGGTTGGCAGCAGTGCTTCCTTTAGTGCTGGTCCTTTGAACAAACTGCCCTTCCTGGGTTACATGACAGGGAGGGTGCTCTGCAGAGTCAGAGTGGGAGGGCTGAGGGATGTGCTGGGAAATGGAGCCTCTGCCCTGGAGAAGGGGAAGTTTCTGGGATCTGCTATTTGAAGCATGTGCGGCTTGGGAGATGAGTAGAGCTGTGCTTTCAAAACCTCTGGTCTCGTAAGATTGAAGTGGTTACTGGTACATGGGAGGATGTGGATGCAGAGGGTGGATCTTTTGCTGAATGTTGTCTTGCAAATGGTTGAAAGCAATGTTTCATCCTCCTCCCAAGACAGTACAAGCAAGCTTGGCCTTTTTGGACTGTTGTCACTGCCCCAGTCCTTGTTCCTGGTGTGCCTGTGTCTTGGTGGCTTGCATCACACAGTGCCTAGCACTACAGGTTATCCACTGGTGCTCTCAGAAGGGGTGCAAAACTACAAAGCAGCTTGTGAAATGTCCTGAATTCCACATCTACCAGTGTTGCCAGAACAGCGCATCAGGGTAGATGAGGAGGCTTAAAACCTTTATCTTGTCCCTACCGTGCATAAAAATGAGCTCTGTCTCCTGTCTGCAGATGGATGATCATCTTAAATGGCAGGCTGGTATTTCTTTTTTTTTTTCCTCTAGAAGAGGGTTTGACAGCAGCAGAGCTAACGCTGCCTGGTTGCCGCTGGGGTTGAGCCCCATCTCATCTTGTGGGGGCTGCTGAGGTCGCTTGACCTAATGCTGCTGGAGAGATGAGGGAGAGCAGGGCTGGGTGGGGAACCAGCTTTTGCAGCTCAACTCTTGGCTTTATCTGCCTGCCTGTGAGCAGAGATTTTCCTTTTGTTTTTTTTTTCTTCCAGTTTCTTTGTGAAGTCTATGTAGGTGAGAGATTTCATCTTCCCGAGGGAAAGTTGCAAAACTCTTTTTCCTGTTACTGAGTTGTGTTTTCAGGAGAAGCCTGGAGCTGCCTTAAGACATGTACAAGCTCAGAAATGTGGTGGCTGTGTTTGTTTTTGTGTTCTGGGCAAAGTCAGGGCTGCTACCAGTGCTAAGTAAATACAGAGCTACCCTAATGAGTGACTACAGTAGCCAGGGCCATGTTTGCTGCCTCCGTGAAGCCAGATGGATCTATCTGGGGACTTGAACAGCAGCCTTCTTTCCACTAGTAAAGGCAGAGCCACTGGCCTTTGAATTACCAGCTCTCCTGTGCTTTTTACAGAGTGCCAGTGTTTGACAAAACCATTAAGTTAAATTAAGCCCTACGCAATTCAAATGGATTCTGAGACTTCTGGCTCAGTCCCTATTAGCAGAGCTGTCTCTTCTCCCTTTCGTCTTTTTCCTTTTGCCTCCTCCCTCTTCCTCCTCCATTTAATTCCCTCTTTGTAGCTGGTTTTACTGCTAATGTATAAAGGCAACATGCTGGGACTCAAGGAGAGGCTTGGCATTGAGATTGGGACTGCTGTGAGCCCCAGGCATGCCTTGTCCCACAGTAGCGGGCAGGGGGGATGCTTGGAAGGTGTTTGCTTAGGGTAAACCCTGTGTCCCACAGAGCCAGAGCATGGGTTGGCCAGGGATGCTCCGATCCGTGCAGAGCCCACGGCTGCTCTGATCTTGCCTATTGCCAGTGTTATTTATGGCACAGGCTGCTGCTTAGCTGGGCCATTTCCAGAGAGCAGAGAAGGCTGCTCTTGGCTCCTTGGGGCTCACTGCGCAAGGGCAGGGTACAGCAAGAGCATCGGTGGGAGCAGGGCAGCAGCAGCACAGTCTGTCCAAGTCACCTTGACTTGCCTGGGGCGAAAGTGAAGGGCTTTAAAGAGGAACAGGGTGATGACCTTATAAATGGATGCATTGACCCAACTGCTTCCCTGTGGTGTCACTGCTTTGTGTCCCCAGTACCACTCTTTATGCCTATGGGGAACCACTGGGGCTGGGGTGTGGTTGCTGGGGTCCCATTTGCACAGTTGTATCTCAACTGCATCTCACTGATGTGAGAAATGTTGTCAGCTTCCTCCGGCCCATCTAATACAGCCTTTCTTGGGGCAAGAGAACCCCTGTGAGACCTCACTGTGACTGCTGGTGGAGCTGTTGCTGCCCTGAAGCATGTTTTGGGGGTGGGCAGTGGGGTTGGAAGAGAAGGCAGCTGCATCCCTGCTGCTGTACTGGAGTGTGAGTCAGGCCAGGAAAGAGGGTGAGTGGTGGCATGGGGTGAGCTTAAATGCCAGGGAAAGTATAAGAGTGAAACTTTTCCAAGTAGTAAATGTGCTGAAGGGGTTCTGATGGAGCTCATGGACTAGTGAGAAGATACAGCAATTAGACAGTGTACCAAAGCAGGAAATGTCATGTTGGCATCTGAGGCTTGCACCACTCTGCTGCCCTTTAGCCACAGTCCATGGAAATGTGTTGTGCCAACTGCTATCCTGGAAGACAACATTCCATATAGCAGCTCTTGTTGCTCTGCCTGCTTGCTTTGAAACATTAATTGCAGATGACGTGCAGACTGCAATCTTTGGCAAACCTGGGCTGCACTGCTGGAGCAGCCTTCCTGCTGAGCAGGTCACTGCTCCTTGCACCGAAATGCCCTCAAGCGCCTCTGCTCCTGGGCACCTCTTGCCCCTTGGTCTTTGCTGCCTCAGCCCCATGTTTATCAGGTCACTCTGACATGTGGCCTCTTGACACATGCAGTTCCCTTCTTGCACTCCCTGTCTCAGCTTTCCTGGAGAGGAGCCAGAAGTTGCTGGAGCTGATATTTCAGCAGAGGAATATGATTGGTCTTGGGTGTGCAAAGCTGGGTATTATACCATGGGAAGTGCCTCTGGGTGAAGACCTGGAGGAAAGTCAGCACAGTTGAGCCTACTCCTGTTGGCACCCAACGTATGGTTCCTGTTGCTATATCTTCCTGCTGGGTGCAGCCCCCCTTCCCCCTGGCCCCCGTCAATGTCTTATTTCTCTGGGTGCTCTCTTGTTATTTCAGTGTTCATTAGTGCTGCTATGGTCAATTGCATCAGCTCATTTCCAGGGACCAAGAGCAATCCTGCAGCATCATTTGCATCTCCACTGCCTAGCTGTTGCCCAGGCAATGCCAGGTGCTTTGACATCATTACCCAGCTGACTGGCATCCTCTCTGCCCCATTAACCTTGCTGTAATTGACTTCAAGTTGAAGGAAGGGAGGAGGAGCGAAGGGAAGGAGGGGTAGATGTGGACTGACTGTGATGACCCACACAACAACTATGTTGAAACAGCAACTATTTTCATCACTGCAGAGCAAGGCTCTTTGTTTTCTGAAATGAAAACTGACAGTCAGTTGTGGCTGTGGCTAGATTTGGGAAGGTTTTCTTGCTCTTTAGGTAGCTGTGCAGTCTGTCTTGGTTTACAGTATTTCTCCACCCCTCTCTCATGGAAATGTGATGTCAGAACTCATTGGTGATATGACTCATTTTTTTGGAAGCATCCAGGAACAGTGCAACAGACAACAGCCCAGTTTGGAGCATCTGCTTACCTGTCAGGCACTGAGGAGTATCCTGTCCCCATGAGTGTGGTCAAACACAAAGGAATAAGAAATGGGAAAGGTCCAGCCTTTGAGATGCTCAGTCCTGCAGCAGTCCCTGTGTGACCTGAGCTGGCTGGTCCTCCTCTGCCAGCATGGCATTATGTTGAGGTCTAGGCCAACCTGCGTTCTTCTACAGCTCTGATCCTAAATCCATTCTCTTAACTAGCAAAATTTTCTTTCTTCTTGGTTAAATTATTTTTTTTTCAAACTTAATTGTTGGAATAGCATAAAACGTCTGGAGTTTTTCCTGTTTGAAAGTAGAATTGGCTTTTGTCATGTTTTCTTTTGTCCCCTTTTGAGCCAAAGTCACCCAAGTCGATGCTTCTCTACAAAATCTCTGTCATTGAGTTGTTATCTTCCAATGAGCATCACTGCACACTTTTCTGTCAACTAGAGTCAATTTTATTTATTCATCTTCAGCTTGCACAGCACTGTGATCTCCTGGTCTTCTTGGGTTTGCCCGTGACTTGTGCTGAATATAATTCATTAGGCTTAATTGAGCAGCCTGAGGAGAAAGGCAAAGTGAGAGTGGATGGATGGAGACCTCGGCATCAGTTGCTTGAGAGCCAAATCAAACAGAACTGATCCTTCTGTAGCAGAACCCCTGCCCCTGCATGAGGGAGGTCTGTCCAGCATGAGCAAGTGCTGCGCTTACCTGTGCAATAGAGAAACTTCCCGTGCTTCAAAGTTAAGGCAAAGGCATGCAATACTTGCAGCTTTACTGTCCCTTATTAAGGAATTATAATTCATTATTTATTAACATCACAATTTAATTACTTATTACTTGTTACTTATGAAGAGATGAGGTAATTCTGCACTGCGTTTTTGACCTTTCTGAAAGGCAGAGCTGAGAAAGTTGTTGCAGGAGGGGTTTTGTCAGCTCCAGGATCTCAGCTGGCCTGATCTTAGCTCTCTGGCACAGACTGTTTATTGCATTGCTTCATCTGCTTGTCCTCTGTGAGGTGCAGGAGTCAGTAAAGGGATAAGCAAAATGGCTGCTTTTTGCTGTATAAACCTTTAAGCGATGCCGGGATGTATTGAGAGGCAAACTGGTTTATCTCTGCAAGCAAGGAGATCTTTATTTGGGGGAAGCTCTGGAGCCATGACCCCTAATTGCTGTAGTATGGGAAGTCTGGTGGAGGCAATTATTGGTGTCTGTGAATGCTGACTTTGGATTTGCGCTTGGGTCCAGCCATCAGCTAGGAGAGGGTGTTTGAACCTTTGGTTGTCACAGGTTGGAAGCAGGTCAGGGCTGGAAAAAGTGAAAAATTATGGATCCATAGGACTGATGCGTGCAGCTTGAGCTGGAAGCAGTGTGGCTCTGTCCCTAGCAGCTTTCCTGGGGACCTCAGGCCTGTTATAACACAGCTGCAATCAGTGAGCTATGGTGTGAGGGGCACAGCTCTGCCTCTGGTTCCTAGAGCTACCAAAGCTTAGAATCAATTAGCTGAATTTTTAATTAATGACTTGTTCTCTTTTTTTGAAATGGCATGTGGCGGGGGCTAACACAAGAGGCTCATGCAGCCTGCAATGTGCTGCCATAAACTGCTGAGGATCATCCTGAGATTTGGAGGGGCAGGTTTGGACTTGGAAGATGTTGCAAAGCAGGAAGACAACCTTGGGAGGGGGGGTGTGGTGCGGGCAGTCCTGGAGATGAGCCTAGGGGCTCAGAAACCTCTGCCTTTGCATCAGTGCTGGTTGATCATGTATGGCAAATTTTGCTTTGCTCTGAGCACTGTGACACAGGGATCCATGCTGGGAGAGTTTGGACTTGTCTTGAGTGTGCCCTGTTGAGGGGGAGCGCAGAGCAGTCTGGGTGCTCGACTGTCCTCTCTTGCTTGCAGTCCTTCTGTGACAGCCAGCCAGCAGTGCTGGAAGTTTTCCTTATGTCTGGCGGGTGTTCTAAGGGGCTGGCAGGGCTGTCGCTTCCCTCTGTGTATGGGAGCTGCTCCAGCAGCACATGTTGCTTGGCAGGGTGGTTGCATGTGTCCCGGAGCTGCAGGCCAGCTCGGGATCTTCCTGTCTTGGCAGGGACATATGCCATCTTCCTTGCAGCTCTTGGTGGGTTTCCCTTCCCTTTCCATACGTCTTATTACTTTCCCAAGCACACCAGCTCAAGGCAGTATGGGGGGCTCCAGCCTGCTGAGTGCCTTTTGCACAGGGAGCAAAGGTCCCTGTAATGAAGAAATTGGGGCTACCCCACTGACAGAGGCAGACACAGAGATGTGACCTGCCCAGGGCCACTCATCGAGGGTGACCTTGGGCTTCCTCATACCCCAGGGATATCTACTAGCAATGCTGCACTCAAAGTAGCCTTCCTCATACCATCCTGCAAAGAAGAGCATGATTTAATGATGATGATACCTCTTTTTCCTACTCCCTATTCTGCACCATCCTTCTCTGGCATGGCCATTCGATGTGAGTGGTCCAGAGGCTCCTGTCCTGTGTGTTGCTCCCATCACCTGCATGGTCTGTATCTCTTGGTTCGCTCAGCACCTCTACTGGGCAGTGTAGGACACAGAAGAGCTGTGGTTCTTTAGCATTTTTTTCTAAACAGCTGGTTGCTGCTTCATTTTCTGAGAACTGCAAAGAAGTAACTATGAAATGCACAGGAAGAAAAATGCTTGTGTGTTTCACCTTGCGGAGGAGATTGCACAGAAAACACAAAGTGGGTATGTGCAGCCATGGGAACCATCAGAGAGCCATGGCAGTGTGCCAGTGCTGGGGGGTGCTGTGCGTGTCCCAGGTTGGCTAGAACTCTGGTATCTGAGGGATAGCCAGTCTTGTGTTGCTCCAGCCTTGTCTTCACTGTGTGAGTCTGTTTCGAGACTTTTCACTGCTCAGCTGTTCAAGTGAAGCTTTCCCTCAGAGTGTGAGGTTCTCTCTGTGCAGAGAGAGATTTGCATCTGAGATACTTGGCATTCATTTGCCGTCCAGCAGGTCTCATGTGTGGAAAGGTCTGCAGTCAGGGCAGAAGCTGAGTTAATTTGCACTGGAAGGCAGGCACGCTTTGTTTTGCATGTTGTTTTTTTTCTCACAGAAATCCCATTTTAAGGTATTTGTTCTCTTCTACTATGTTAGGGGGCATGGCAGCTTTCCTAGAAGGCTGGGAAAAGAGAGAGCTAGCCTGAAAGGTGCAAATTAAACCTATGCTCTGGTATGAACAGCTATTGCACTGTGTAACATAAGCCCTCCTCCAGAGTTTTGTTGCTCTTTGCCTATAACTGAGGAAGAAATGCTTACCGAAACAGTCCATTATGAAGCAAAGGAGGCTCTAGCGTTCAGTTTGCAGCTAGATTGGATGATATGCTTCTAAACTGTAGGGGAAAAGAGCCAGAGGGTCTTTGAATTGATTAGACAGGGTATTTTGGTACAGCCTGCCTAGGAAGATAGATTTTTGAGAAGAGCGCCTGGGTCTAAGGGGCCCTGGCACTATGGAAAATAAGGAATGAATGTGGAGAGACTGGCTGTAGCACTGCACAAGCTGGAGGTGTTTTAGTCTGGGAATTGAATATGCCAAAGCTTTGTTCTTCTTTATCTGGGTGCCAGACTTAGGACCTGTGTGTTATCCCATGGGTTATCCCACTCTGCTTCCTTCTGAAGTAGCCTCAGAGCCCCATGTGAGCTCCCAGCAGTGCATGGTGTTACTGCTCCTGGCCCCATGCATCCCAGGGAGCTGTTACCACCGACAGCCCTGTCTCCATGGGTGCATCAGAAGGGCTCCTGATGCACTGGAGCAGAGATACCCCAAAAGCATCTGTAGAGAAGGCAGCTCCAGCTGCAAACCCACAGGAGATAAAAACTAGGAGAGGCCCTAAACCCTGCTGACTATTGAGAAGCTGTTGGTGACTTGGTGCTCAGCTGTGCTTTGAACATGGTGTTTGCACAGTCCCCACTCATCCCGGCTTGGGGCTACTCCTTTTTCGTGCCCATGGCTTTGACAGGTAGAAAGTGATTGCTGAGGACTGCCATGAGCCCTTGAGCTTTCCTCCGCTCTCCTCGTTCCCCATCCAGTCCCAGAGGGAGCTGGGAGAGGCACCAGTCTGTGGTGTGGGGGCTGTGCTGCCTGCAGATGGGTCTGGTGCTGATAGAGACACGGCTGTGGGCTGCACAGGGTTAAGCAGACATTGACAGAAAACAGGAAGAGAGGACAAAAGCAAGCCTGCTGTAATTACGTAGCATTTATTATTAATATGCTGGAATTGCTGGAAGCAGCCTCTGTAATGTGAATACTGATACAGAGGTTCAGAAGACAATTTAGCTCTCATCTGTCTGTTTATTAGCTCCCTCAGCACTGGCAGGCAACGAACTAAAGCCTCATTTGCTACTGCCTTGTTGCAACCCCTCCCTCTCCTCCCAAACTCCTTGCTGTTTCCACAAAGAAACCTGTTATTTGTTCGTCTTCCCGCTGGGCGCCGCAGCAATGCGCGGTGTGGTCCTGGATAGCCAATCGGACTTTAATCCTTGACCCAAGCCTGCCTGTTTGCAAGCAAATTGTGCAAAGCACAATGCTGGGCTGTGCAGAGCTGTTGCTTTTTGAAGAGCAGCACCACTATGGCTGGTGCTACCTTGGCATGTTCCAGCTCCTGGCATGCAGAGGTGCTCATCCTCATGGCAGTGTCTTTAGCAAGACCACGTTGCGTGGGCTGGCACAGCTTGGGATCCTGGGTTTGTAACAAGGCCGTGATGAGGGAAGAAGGTAGGGGATCTACATGTTGATTTAGGATTCTGGTTAGGAAATAATTAAAGGTGGCTGGGGTGGAGAGAGCAAGAAGGTAAACTAGCTGTTGGGAGGTCCAACAGGTCTCCTTTTTCTTCTATGGCTTAGTAGGATCTCTCATTCTAGCTTCTGTCCAAGTTTCTGAGCTTCAGCTTGTGATTTTTCTGCATATCCTAAGCATATAGGACATCCATTCCCTTATGTATTATAGAGTAGTTTAAAGAGGATTAAGACAATAGCTAATCTAAATGATGAATGATGTAGATTGCTCAGCCGCTGAGCCATCGGGGGTTTTCTTGCACACAGATTAGTCAGCTCAGTAGCTAAATATTGGGGCAAACAGTATAAATCCATGCAGATAAGCCTTTCTGGCTTGAATAGGATAGAAGGATTTTGAAATGGGCTTTGACACCACTCTGCATCTTGTCATGGTGTCTGCGGCTGTGTCGCTGACAGGACAGATGGGGAAGGAGGCCTGATAGCTGCTGATGCACAGCCCCGGTGGCTGAGGAAATAAAGCATCCTACACTTCTCGATCGATGCCATTATCGGATATGGATGGTGGCAGGAGAGGGAGGGGATCAATGCCACTTGCCTCCCTGCCACCAGAGCTGGCTGTTTGCTTGTTGAGCTGGGGCTGGGGTCCCAATGCAGCCTTGGAGATGGCATCCTGCAGCAGGATAACATAGGCTGGTGAGATTTTACTTGCATGAACAGGCTGGCATGGCTGGTACCTGCCCTCTGTCCCAGCATCAGTGTTGGGATGGAGCTGGCAGCCCCCAGGAGCGTGACCTGTAGGAGAGAGCTTGTACTGATGTGAGTCTGACAGCAGGTTTTTCTTAAGCTATGAAGCAGAAGGATTTGAATCTTTTATTTATGTGTCTGGTCGAGTCTGTCAGAGTTGTGTCAAATATTTTTGACAAGCAAAAATGCCATTTGCTTCAGCTTAATGAAAAATGATTTTTTTTGTTTCCCCAGGAACTAGAAGAATTGTAGTTTCAATTGCAAACCCAAAAAGCTCCTTAGGAATAAAAAAGCACAAAACAAACCAAAAAAAATATGTCTGATAGCTGTGAGAGTTAGGTGTTAGAAGATTCTCGGTTGGTGTTTTGGGCCTCTGTAAAATGAGGGTCTGGAGAGTGTTCAATCATATGGTATCTCCTTTTATGAAGCTTTCTGGGCATATTATTCTAATGATGTTTAATGGCACTGATTTCTTCATCTTAACTGAGTATGTCTTTTTCCAGTCCCACATAATTTTAATTTGTTTCTCTTTTGAGAAGTATGAGAGCAGGGGGTGGTTTCACTCAGTGCAGGTGAGGAGCCATCCTGATGGTGGTCTCATCCCTCCCCAATGGGAATGCTGTGCTCCCAGCATCTGGCTGTCCAAGGCTGAAGGTTTTGGTGAAGGAAAGCTTGCACCAGGACCTGGATTTGTCGGAGGACCAGTTCTTGAATTTTCCCTGATACCTTTGAAAAAATTTGTTTTCTGCGTTTTTTGCAAGGAGCTATGCAAACATCATGGTTTGGCCAACACTGTCTAGTCTGATGTCCTGTGGCTAAGTCCTATCTCCTTTCCTCTCCTTCCCAGGCTGAAAAGTTTTGATGTGCTTGGTGTGCTCTAATGCAGAAGCTGTTTTTTTCCCTTGTACCTCTTGTGGTTTCACTACTCCTTTTTTGAGGTGTGAGGACCAGAGCTCTGTTTGGTATCCAAGGGACAGCTGCATAGTAGACCTGTACAGTGTCAACATGGTCTGGTTTGGGGCAGAGGAGTGCTAGACCCTGTACAATAACTTATCTACTTTGAAGGACACAGGTACAAGCTGTGCTCAAAAATGCAGGATCTGCATCTGTATTTTATCTTGTCTTCTTATTGTGTTAGATCTGGGTTAAAATTCATCCTGAGTCATGGTTGGCTGTGGAGAAGGTCTAGATGCCATGGTTGGTACTGCACGCAGAGCTCCTTAGCTGGCTGGGTAGCATGGAGCTGAGACATAAGATGCTGCAGGCATGGAAAAAAAAAGGTCTTTTCCAACCCCTACCCACCCCTACTCTTGAGATTCAGGCATGACCAGCTTTGACTGACCCCCCCCTCTTTGGGACCAGGTGCTTGCTTGGGTACGAGTTGGGGGAAGGGTGGAGCAGTGAGACAAATCTACATAAACACTCACTGTTCATCCTGCAGCTGAAAGGTTTGTCTTGTGCATCACGAGTCAGGATCAGGCTGTGCCACAGCCCGGTCCCCTGCCTTGTGTTGCATCCCCTGGGATTTGTCAGGAGGCTGCCTGAGCCGTGTGGTAACACGGGTCCCAGGGTGCAAGCAAGGTCAGACGTCTACTCAGAAATGAGATTGGCGATGATGACACTGGTGCTGACAAATGGGTTGTCATTAATCTCTGACTCACGGCAGTGGAGAGGGCAGTGGTGGAAGAAACCCATGAGGTCACTCACAGCCTCTCTCCCCAGGGAGCTACACACAGCTTCCATCATGACCCTTTCTGGATGGGGTGGGCACCCATTCCCCAGGGATGGCCAGTCTCTTCCTATGCTTCTGACCTGAGTGTGTTTGTGTGCAGGTGAAGGTGCATAGCATAACTCTAGTGTAGCTCCAGTCAAGCTCCTCAGCTTCCGGGAACTGACTTTGTGGTGCAGATGGCACAAACTCTGCAGCCTGTCTTGGGGACTGGATCCAGGCATGTAGCTTAGCTCTGGCTCAGCAGTGGTGCAAGCAGGATGAAGACTGAAAAAAGCTTGTGTTATCAGTGTTGCAATACCGATGTGATACGCGAGGTGCTGCACTTCCAGGAGATGCTGCAGTGAGCTGTGGGGAGACCAGACCTGGGATGCTCAAATCCTGGCTGTGCTCCCCTGTGCCTCCAGGTACGAGAGCATTGCCTGGGGCCAGCTCTGCTGGATGCTCGACCCTCTTGCAGAGCCCTTCACCTCTTTTTTTTTTTTTTTTGTTTTTTTTTTTTTTTTTTTGTTTGTTTTTTTTGAGTCCCTTTATATGCCTTTTCTAAAAAGGAGGTCTTTCATTGGTTGGAAGAGACTCTTTGGAGGTTTCAGCCAGAATAGCCAGGACCTTCTCTGGTACTGGATGTTAGTGGAGGTGCTGCACTCACTGCTCAGCCAGGCTGGTGAGTTGCACAGTGCTGAGCTGCATTTCACAGTATCGAGTATCACAAGGTTGGAAAAGACCTCTGAGATCATCTAGTCCGACCTATGACCCAACACTAGCGCCCACTTGTCATTTAAACCATGGCACTAAGCGCCTCATCCAATCTTTTTTGGGGCTGCTGTTGATGCAAGAGTACAAGCTTTGCATATATGTGGGGAACAGGTGACTTTCTCCTCTGAATTATTGGAGTTTTTAAAATCTCTTGTAGGAGAAGAGGAGAGACAGTTATTCCACTTTGACTTCCTCCAGATGCTTGAGCCTCTTGGCTAATGCAGGGAGTCGAGTGGCACCAGAATGGCACATGGGATGAGGTTACTTTGCCTGGAAGGTGGAGGAGAAGAGTGCATTGGTGAGGATGAGTAGGTGCTGGTTTTGAAAGCCTGAGGGCTGCTGTCAGCCCAGGCTGCTGAAGCTGTGGCACAACCTGAGCTGTGCCTCCGGGATGCTCCCTGTCCGCCTTTGCTGAACTACAGTTTCATTTTTCGCTTTTCTTTCATCCCCTCTTAACTGGAAGAAGTCCTAAATAAAGTTGCTGTCATTTTTATTTATGGGCACAGGGGAAGAGACGGACAAAAAGCCTGTGTGCTCCTGACAGCTACAAAGCAGCTGGCTGTTTTTCTTCGCTTGCATTGGTGAAGCAATTGATCCAAGCACAGGCAAGCACCCTCCTCAGGCATTTGGGGCTCCTATGTCTTCATGCTTGGGGGCTTTGGAAGGATAGGTGGAGGAGGCTCTGCATCCTGGCTCCTGACCGTGGGGCTGTTGCAGAGCCAGGCTTGTCTGGGAACACCTGTCCTAAAATGCTGGACCCCTGAAAATACAGATGCATGAGCTCGCCTGCCTTAAAAATCCATCACAGGCTTCTTGTCTCCATCTTGATTGGTTCCAGTGAGGTCAACTTTTTTTAATAACTTCTGGACTTCGGCAGGGAAAACTATTTCCTTCAGGAAATAATATAATTAAGGTTGCCTGACACTTCTGATTATAAGCCCCTGTCTTCAGTTGCTTGAAACTACGCCAGCCTTTAACCATTTGGACTGAAACTTTGCATGTCTCTGCCTCCGGCTGCATTTTTTTGGAAAATTTTTAGCAAAGAGGGTTTTAAGCTGCTCTCAGAACACAGTTTGGAGGAGAAAAAGGCATTAGTTTATCCACAGCTTAAAATAAAACCAAGAAAAATTCTTTCAGTGTTGTGCTGAAGAAACTGTAGTGTCATTGCACTGTGAGGCCAGGTCTTATAGCTATGGGGAAGGTTTTCAGCCAGGTGTCAGGGATCTGCTTGTTGCTGACACCACGAAAATCCACCTTCCCAACGCCAAGTTGTGAGCCTCTGAAAAATGCTGCTGTGTGGGTGTATTATATATAGTGTGTGTAGGGAGGTAGCGGCTACTCTGCTCCCACAGCAGGATCTGCGCTGCTTTGAGCACATGTGAGTGCGAAACAAACACCCAGAATCTTGCAATGGATGCCTTGCTGCTGGAGAACTGTGGGCCCCTTCTGTTGGTACAAGTAAAACTCATTGATCCCTGATTGATGTAGCCCCGACTTGTGCTGGGGAGAAAGATTTTTGTCACATGCTGTGTTTGGCTTGTTTATTTTCATTTTGACTTGGGTTTTTTTACTGCTTTGATTTTAATTTTGTTTTTTGTTTTGTAAGTAGTGGTTCAGTTATCCCTTAACCCTGGGCGTGTGGGACAAGCAACATGCAATGGGTGCTGCCTTCCTTCAGGGTTTTGCAGGGACCTGTTTAAACAGTGCTTTTGCATTGCAACTATTTCAAGTTCCTCCTAAACTAGCTTGTTGCTGCCAAAATTGCCAAAACAAGAGTATTTCTGGGGAGCAGTCAAACCAGGCCCTATAAGCAGGTGTCACATTGACAAAGTGTTCTCCTGACTGTGTCACTGCTGGGACTTCAAGCCCTGGTGATGTGGCGTGAGCTCAGAGCTGGTGCAGGGCCTCCTGTAGGGACCTGCCCCAGGACTTGTCCCTGCTTTGTAGCTGGCACTGTTGGCTCCTCACATGAGCCTGCCTCAGTTGTGGTCAAGACTGTCCCCTGGTTTTGGGGCAGTCCAGCTTACAGATCTTCCTGTTGTCTCAATGGTAGCTCATGCCCTGTGCCAGGTCTTTCAGCTGGTGACCAGCTTTGGGCATGCTGAACTTCTCCAAAACCCAATTTGACCTCAGTTTGGGGTTCTTAAAATGCAAATCCGTGATTCAAGTTCTGTAAGGAAAGCTGGGCCAATGCACCTGTTTCAGGGCTGACTCAGGTCAGGCCACAGAGGTGATGGGGGGTGTCTGTCCTTTCCATATGAACAGATTCGACGGACATCTGTCAGCAAGGGCATCGGAATTTTGCACTTTGTATCCAGCGTAGTGCACCATCCCTGCAAGGCCCATGTCCTTACAACCTGAGGCTGTAAAAGCCTCCCTGAGGGTACTTCACGCTAAACCCATTGCTCTTGTCATATCTCTGCCAAGCTAGAGTGACAACCCAGGCAGCTTCCTGGCAGGTAGTGACAAATGAGCCTCACTGCTTGCTGTAGCCTGGTCTCCACTGTTCTGCTTCATCTGTAGGTGGAAAAAACCCAAATCAAACCAAAAAAACCCAACCCAAACTAATGAAGAAGCCGTATTGGCATTACAGAGCAAGGGGAGGCTTGGTGTGGGGGAGCCCTCTCCTTGCCAGTCACTTGTCAGCTCAGGGGTGCCTGGCAGAGCACGTTTTGAGTGATGGGGCGTTGCGGGTGTTGGGCTTGGGGCAGCTGGAGTTAAATTTCTCAGTGGCTGACACCTGACAAGCATGATAAATTGTGGCACACCATGCGCTGCCGGCATGACAAACGGTCCGCTTCCCTCCTTTATGCTCTAGGAAAACTTTTTAATTATTTCCCAGTGCTTTGCAAATGAGGGTTTCTCTATCAGGCACCCAGCGGAGTATGGGGGGGGGGTATTTATTTATTTGGTTTTGTAGGCGAGGTGGGGGGTGGATGGGGGTTGTGGTTTGGGTTTCTGTAGCATCCTCCTGCTGACGAGCCAATTCTTTGGATGGGGTCCCAAGGAGGGTTCTGGCAAAGCTTGTCGACTCAGGGTCGGGTGCTAATTAAAGCACATGGCTGTTCCAGGCTTGGAGTCACTGTTGCTCTTGGGAATGCATCTCTGTAGGAGTGACTCCTAGACTTCCCTTTTGCCAACAGAGTTTGGCTCCTATTTTTCATTTTTAATAATGCAGAACCATAAGACTTATTTTCTCCTCAAAACATTTAAAAAGGAGGGGGAGAATAACACAAGCTCAGCCACAAGAGCTAGATAATGAGCATGGATCTTTACTAATAATTTGTTTGTCTAACACAAAAAGCATATTTGCTGCTCTAACTGAAGGCACCACTGGTTACAGTAATGCGTCAGACTCCAATCTCACTAGGCAGCATGTCAGACGTAGCACAGAAAGTCTCTCTCCCGTTTCCAGTCCTCAGTGTCTGTGCTGCAAAGCCCTATGTGCATGCTTTCCTCTTCACACTCCTGGGTTCAGTTGGATTGGCCTCTCCGTGCATGGTTTAGCACGTGTGTGAGGCTTTGCAGGATTAGGGCTTAGGCAGTGCAGGACCTCGTGGGCAAATGCCTTGGTGTTGGGCTGACATTTTAGTGCTGCTGTGCTGTTTTGGCTGGGGAGCATTGCTGTCTGTCATTAAAGATGATCAGAGATGCCTCAAGCTGCAGTATTTGTTTTTCTTCCTTTTCCCTTTTATGTCTTTAAATCAAAATAATTAAGCAAATGCATACTTCGGGGCTGGACTGATGCTTATGTGGGAGGGTTTTCATTTAAACTAGCTTCATGTTTACACCAGTTATCCCCAGCTGTGAGTGCTGGGAAACGGATGCCCCCTTTCCCTTGGTTGTTTTCTAAACCCAAAGTGGTGGCAGAGCTCCACCTGGACCTGACAGGTTGTCTCCTCTGTTTTGTTGAAGAAAATCCCAGATCTGAGCAGCGAGGGTTGGTCAAGCAGCCAGAAGAATCCCCCAGAAGTTGATGAGAAATTGGGGACGCCCCAAGGACTCTGGACTGGTGGAGAGGTAAGAGGTGGGTTAAAACACTTGCTCACCTGCTTTTTTTTCTCAGTTGGTGTGCTCTGGGCTACCTGGCTGTGGTGGGGCTGCCGGTCAAGTGCCTTTTGGCTAGGATGGCATTTATTAAAGTGTGGCAAAGGGCTGCTCATGGCTCTGCTGTTTGAGCAGCCCAAAGGCTGCTGTGCAGACTGCAGATACTGACAGTGGTTACTTAGGTTGTAGAGGGCCATATTTGGATGAACAACTTGGAAAATACATGTCATGGACTGCATATGGGACACTTCTCCCTAGAGAGCCCTCCTTCCTGAAAGCCCTTAGGGATGCATGGTCTAACTAGGGTAGCACAGGTCTTGTGGTGGTTGAACTACTCTGCAACCAGGTAAGTGTCATCCAGCCCTGCTTTGGGGTGGGAGGTGAGATGCCTCATCTCACAGATTAGCGTAGTTTCATGCTCTCAGGTCTACTGGATTCACTTTCTGCTTCCTTCTGGATGCTCTTTCTGCTTTACTGCACTGAAAGTGCAGTGTTATGGATGTGATGAACTTCCCTGGGCTCTGCTTCACTGAAGAGCTCTGCATCACCTTAGGATACAATCACCAGCCATGGTCAAGGGGTCGCCTCACCTCTGAGAACTGTTGAATGTGTGTTTGCTCTGAGGCTGTGGCAGTGCAACATTGTTTGTGGGGAGGTTTGGGGTCATCTTCTCCAAGCCACTGGGACCCTGTTGGAACAGAGGGAGCCCCGTGGACAGAGCTGCCCTGTTTGTGGATGCCAATCCTTTGGAGCTAGGTTGAGGACTGGGGAAGCAGCTGCTTGCTGGTGCTAGGCTTGAGAAATGAAAATGATGAATTAAAATTTAACAAGTCTCTAAATGCCAGACAAGGACATCTTAAGTGGGAATTGTCACCGTTTGACTAGCATAGCCTCCCACTTAGCTAAAACTGCATGGCTTTAATTTCATTGATCCTGGAAAAGCAATAGCTTACACTAAAGAGGAGAAGCTGTTGGCCAGAACAGCATGAAGTGTCATGAATTTTCCCTATGCAGCTACCCTATCCTCTCCTTGCTGCATCATGCTTCTCAGGGGTGTTTCACAGCCTTTTTCACCCTGGATTGGCAGAGTCCTGTATCCTCTGAGCCACAGGCAAGGGCATAAATGGTGCCTGTGTGCAAAGCTGAACACAGGCTCTGGAGGTAAAAGCTCAAGGTTAATGGACCGCAAGGGCAGGCAGCACCTGATGGAGCCACAGTGGGGAGCAGGCTGGGGTCTGGGTGTGCTGAGAGCTCTGCAGCAGCAAAACCCTACTCTCAGCACTGCCTGGTGGTGGCATTCATGATGTGGAATAAGGAGCCCTTCCCTCCCTATCCTTGGTGTGGACCAGCCCACCCACAGGACTCCTCTCTGCTCTGCAAATAGAGCAGCTCGAGGAGGGTACATCGCTAATAATACCAATTACTGTTACACGCTGGCTACAAGGTACGCTGGCAGTAATGGGATCCGGGGGGATGAAATGAAAGCAATATAATATGGTGAGATAAATTAGCGTTGTAAAATTAGCCATGGGTCTAGTCAGGGATCTGACAAATGTGTCGCAGCTTCGGTACAAGCTCTGAGCGCTGCTGAATTGGATTTAGTGGCCCAGAGCAAAGCAGATGGGAGCAAGGGAAAAAGAGTTTATGAGGGGTCTCCGTACACACACGCTCGTGGTTTACATTGCTTGTTTCTTCCTCAGCTTTGCTGAATGATACATCCCCTGGCACCCACTCATATGCAGCAGTGGAGGAATAAAAGCCCAGCCCCGTTGATGTGCTCTTGGAGTACCTCACGCCTGCAGAGACATGGAAAGGGGGTTGGAGAAGCAGCAGCAAGCTGGCAGCCTTGCCAAGCTTGGTGCGTCAGCTACTGATCCTCGCCTTGCACCGTGGTTGTGGGCTTCCTTACCCAAGTTTGCTATCAAAGGGAGTGTCAATGGGGTTCAGGTGGGATGTGTAGCAGGCGTTAACCACGTTTTAGCCTTGTAGGGAGGCTCAAAAAGCCAGGTTTTGTTTCCCTTGTAGCAGTCTGATATGTTTTACCATGCCTGGCTGGGCTCTGGGGTAGAGTGATGGCTACAGCTGGACATCCGATAGCACAGGGGTTTTGCCTGTTCACCAGGGGTATGCAGCCAACATTTTCTTGTCCAGATACATACATTATGCTTTCCCCTATGAGGCAGACTGTGGAAGCCAGGAGATGCTTTCTGTGCCTTGTGGAGGCTGGTAAATGGATGTGGCTGGTTCCAGTGGGATCCGCTTCCTGGTGGCTCATTAGGACAGACTCCGACAGAGCAGTCCTGCTCATGAGTGATGGATGGCTAGTGAGAGCTTCTTACAGATTTGTAAATGCAGGCTAATTGCATGTTTAATGGATGATGCATTACACGGGATCTAGGGAGGGGCAGGCATGATTTAGGTCTGGCTTAATAAGGCAAGTTGTGTGGCTTAATTAGTGTAATAAAAAAGGGGGACAAAATACTCTGTGGTGGAGCTGAGAGGGGTAGAGGGCTTGCAAGGGAGTCTGTGCAGGGCCTCTCCAAGTTGTGCCATGATGGTACAAGAAGTGTAGTGGGTGCGTGGGAGACGTGTCTGCGGAAGGAGAGTGCCACATCCCCGGGGGTGAGTTTGCAAAGGGCAGGCTGCTGCCCTGTGAGGTTCTGCAGCAACACCAGGTTCAGAAAAAAGTCCCAAGGGATTGTCTCAGCACACAAGTTAACACAAAAGTGAACTTGTGTGCTGAGCCAATGTGGATGGATGCCGGAGGAGACCATTTCCAGTTTTTGGGAGGTCAATCTGGTCTCTACCAACAATCCCCGTATTCTCTTGCTTGCAGGGTAGGTATGCATGAGGTGCCATGGTGATGACACTTTGAGGGTATCTCAGATGAAGCCCTAGGGTTCATCTGTCCTGAAAAAGCCAACAGAGTTATGAACTCTAGTAGTGGAGGGAGCCCCTTTCCTTGACTTCAGTGGCAGAGAAGTAGTGATGTGGGACCACAGCAGGGAGCCGCCAGAAAATGAGCTCGCGGCTGAAGTGCTAGTAGCAGCATAAATAGAAATACAACTTCTCGCGTTCTTGTGCAGCAATGATATATCTTGTTTCTATTGACTTTCTTAAACCTCTAAAATACATTGTAGATTGATCTACAAATCTGCAAAAGGGACCTGTTTTTTTTTCAAGTCTAAAGCAATTTTCTGCCTGCTGCTTGTGGTTGGCTTTGAACAGACACGTGTTTTCTTGTCCTATTTGAGGCTGGCACTCTGCCATGGTGGTAGGAAGTTTAGTAATACTTGAGCTGGATCGATTCAAGCCCATTATCTGTGCTGCCTGGGACTCAACAGCAAAGGGTAAAAAAAATACTCTCCCAAACACATCAAAGCCCTGCGATAAGGACACACAGTTGAGCTCTATTTATAGATGGACAGATGTATTGCCAAAACTCTGCTGCTGTCACTTTGTTATGCAGTTTTTGAGTGTTTAGCAGTGTTTGCATCTGAAGGAATCTATTCTACCTTCTGGCTTAGGTGTGTACCCTCCATGGAATAGCCTCTGGTGGAACTGCTTCTAGCTGGGCTTAGTCATTCTTCAGTTGGGGATTTGGTTTTTCCATAGGAAGAACTAGGTGGCTGAGGGGTCTTGTAGATGCTTATAGAGTCAACGACCAAGATAAGGTGTGAGCAGTGATCTCTTATCTCATTCATGCATCTTGATTGACCCACAAGGACATCAGAGGTCTTCAGAGCAGAACTGCCACCATTGCTGCATCAGATCAGTATGTCTGTTCAGCTGTGTTCGCAACTTAAGCACGGACATTCTTATCCCATGGGATACCGGGACCTCAGCTGCACCACCCTCCCAACAAAGTTTTTTTCCACTGTTCACCTAAACCTCCCCTGTGGCTGCTGCCGTGTTGCATCCCATGTGTTTTTCTCTTTCATCAAATGCTGTCAAGGACATTTGAATCGGCACCAGCCATTCAAATGTATGTTTGGAGTAGTTCTTCAGGCCAAGTTAGCGCAGGCCTTGCAGAGTATGTGCACATACATCTTGAGTGAGCATGTGGGTTTTGAGGAGATGGTAGAAAGGGTGCAGGGAAATTGGTTAACAACTCCAGATTCAGTTCCTGGAGTGGAGGAGTGCTTTTACTCATATGGTAGAGCTGCTCGTGTTTCCTTCCATATGTTGCTCTGTCACAATAGTCATGAAACTGGGAATGGGGAAAGGGCAAAGTCTTTTTTTTCTGTCTCACTTTAAGTGTTACTGCTGAAGGTGCTGTGCTGGTTTTCCCTCAGTTATGACCCTGACATGTGGCCTGAGGTGACAATGCAGCAACATTTTTTCACAACAGACTTACAGAGCCATCCAGAGACCTTGGAGGTCTGAAGTCCAGCACAGACTCAGCACTAGGCAGGAGAATGAGCTTGGATGTGGCTGCTTAGGGCTTTATCCAGCCGGCTTCTTAACCCCTCTTCGTATGGAAAGAGCATAGTTTGTTTGGGCCATTGTTCCCATGTTGGTGGGCTCTCACTGGGCATAAGAGTTTCTCCTTGCATCCATCTCATTTCAGCTACTGCCCACTATCACTCATCCTCTTGATGTGTGTTCCTGGGAAGAGCCTGGCTCAGTTTCCCGAATACCCCAGCCATCTCAGTGGCTCCTGCTGAATTTGCTCCAGTTAATCAACATATGTCTTGTCTTGGGGCTCCCAAAACTGGAACCAATGTCTTGATGTGGTCTGAGTGCTATGTGAGCTGCTGGCTGTGCTAGTGTTCCTGCAGCCCAGTGTGCTGTTTCCCCCCCTTTGCTGCCAGGGCAGGCAGTTGCCTCATGTGGGACTTGCTGCCTTCCTGGACCTATGCTTCCATAGGGTGGGTGTCCCTGTGCCAAAGCCCTGCACCATGCCATGGCAATGAGCTTGGAGAATTCACAGTAAGTGCTTTTTTTCAGGATTCAGTGTATTGTGGCTGCAGGAGGGAAGAAGTTGTTCATGTGCAGGTTTGGGGACCAAGACGTGACTTTTGTTGTGTGTAGGTTTTTTAACATGTCTTGATCAGGTGCAGGATAGCTGCATGATGGCTTCTGGCTGCATGCCATTCCCAAACCTGAGAGAAAGGAGAATTCTCCTCCCTAGGGCATTCTTAATGTGTTGGTCGGCATGTCTCCTGCAGAGTACTCTGAGCATCTCTTGCTCTCTGCTTGGTTTTAGTTGGTCTCCAAGGTGCTGCTTAGCTTTGCTCATATATTTTTCTGATGAGTGTGCAAGACAGGAAGCAAATTCCTTTGGTACAAAACCACATATGGGCTTTCAACGGGTGATGACACTTCTCCAAGCTATCTGTCTAGTGAATGCACTTTCCCTCGCTTGTTTATATTCACAGAAGTGTTACTTATCTGCTCAGGTGGGCCATAGATGTCAAGAAAGATGTCAGTGTCAGGATAAGGCTTTAATGCAAGACTTCCTGCTGCTCTATGTGATGGTTGGCAGATGAGACCCCAGCGCACTGAGGACAGTGAATGTGGGAGAGGGACTGTCAGCTAGGTTTGGCACAGAAACCACGGCTCAGGAAAGAGGTATCAGTAGTGTTGCAGGTGACTTTTTACAGCTGGCCCAGGATGCTGAGCTGCAGTGTGACTGAAATGGTCATTTAGCAAATGAGGGCTCTGATGGAAGCAAGCAGTGTTTTCCAATTAAAAAAACCCCAACCATCAGCGAGAGGGACTGTACTGCTGCTGAAACCATTTCAGATGGTGTCACAGCTGCTGTGAATCTCACAGCTTCTGGAGGACCACGGTGGTTGATGCCCAATAATGCTTCATGCAGTAGAGCTGAAGATAGCGGGGACACAAATATGGGATGTGTTTGCCTGGGGTGGGAGCAGCCCCACTGAGTCCTGGCTCTGAGCCATGGGGGACAGTTGTCAGCCTAGAGGTGGGAATTAGAGCGAGCCAAAAGGAGAGACACAAAGACGATCAGAAGGCTGGAGCACCTCCCATACGAAGACAGGCTGAGAGAGTTGGGGTGGTTCAGCCTGGAGAAGAGAAGGCTGCCTTCCATTACTTAACGGGGGCTCCAGGAAAGCTGGAGAGGGGCTTTTTATCAGGGAGTGTAGTGCTAGGATGAGGTGGCTTCTTTCCTGTGAGAGTGGTGAGGCACTGGCAAAGGTTTCCCAGGGAAGCTGTGAAAGTCCTGTCTCTGGAGGTGTTCAAGGTTGGTTGCATGAGGCTTTGAGCAACCTGATTCAGTGGAAGGTGTCCCTGCCCATGGCAGGGGGTTGGAACGGGATGAGCTTTAAGGTCCCTTCCAACCTGAATCATTCTACTGTTCTATGATATGGCTGTGTAAATCTGGGACTGGCTGCATCAGATGGAGAGACCTGCCTCCTTGTAGCCCCCTCTTAATGGCCACGTGGAGTGGGTGCTGGTGAGGAGCCACTGAAAGAACTATTCAGCTGCAATGGAGATCGGCAGGATCCTGTGTGTGGAGGGCCTCAGCTGCACACACCTGGACCCCATCCATGGTCATGCTGCTCCAAGAGTCCTGTTTGCTTAGCACCAGCAAAGCTGTTCATAGGGGAGGGAGACTGCAGTGCTGATGGCACCCCTTAGCAACATCTATTGCACTATTTTGTCCTTTAGGATGACTCTTTTTTAAGCTATGGATAGCTCTAGTAAGCCTCCACTGAGAAGCCATATCTCCAGGGCAATTTACAGCACTGCCCCTCAGTGCTGGTTACAGCCTCTAACTAGGACGGCTCAGGTACTGCCCTTCAGTAAGATCACATATTTCCAGCTCTTTTTTTCTCCCTCTTGCCCTAAATTGTTGCACTTTACATCAAGAAGGAGGGGCATGCACGTGGGGGCCAGCACAATTTATGAATCAGAGATTTATATGCTTCTGCGACGCTGTATTTTTTCCCCACAGTGACACTTTATTGCCACAAATTACCAAACAGGCAAGGTTACTGAAGTGACAGCAGGCAGAGCTGTAAAGGACAGGAACAAACGGCAGCAGGAAAAATACCCAGAGGAGAAGGGGGAGGTCGGGCACCAGGCAGAAATAAAACAAGGTGGGAGGTGGGACAAGCATTAGAAATCAGCTTGTCTTGCAGCAGAGTGTATGGGTGAAGCCTGGGAATCAGTGTGCCATCTGTGGTGCATGGACATGCCACAGGGTTGGGAGAGCCGCCGAAGATCTGAGTTTGAACACTGGAAATCCTTGATTTTTTTTATTTTTTTTTTCCCTTCTCCCCCCTCCTAGGTGCTTCTATAGGCTGCTTTTTTTGCTGGGGTAATTGCAGGTTTGCAGTTGCTGAAGGATTTTCCCTGTGTGCTGTGTTGTGTAAGCAGGGAGAAGATCGGTAGAAAGTGAGCACCTTCTAAGCACCCTTCATCCTTAGCAATATGCAGGCCATGGTAGTGGTGCTTGGAGATGTGATGGTGTCCCTGTACTTACCTTTGTACCAGCAATCAGTAAAACCCTGAAGTAACCAGTACTATGCAGAGCAGGCAGATCTACTTCTCCTGAGGTGGGAAGCAGCAGATCTTTGGCTGGATGAGGTCTTGTCATCCCAACCATGGCACCAGCAGTGCTAGAGTCAGGGCCACTTTGGGCAAATCCCAGAAGCACTCGGACTCATGTGAGAAAGTTATTTGCAGTCTTGTTTTCTTCACTTGTCTTTTAGTACTCTTTTTATATGTTTCATGGACAATCAGGTCATCTCCTGGCTTCATTTGAACATCAGGCTTTGATCTGGAGGCTGAAGGCTAGTGGCATCAATTTCTCTGCCTCCTCAGTAGAGGGAGGGAGATGCTGGGGAGGTGGGCAGCATTCCGAGGGTTAATAAGAGATGTTCTGCCTTGCAAATGGCCTCTGTATTTCCTTGCTTTCTGGCTGTGGGGTGACGAAATATCCTAGGCTTGCCCTCTGGGGGGACAAGTTGGTCGCTTATGTCCATCTATATTAATATATTCTATATGCATGATGGAGTGTAAGGGATGATCACTGGTCCTTGGGTGGAGGGGCATCTGCTTTGCTGCTGAGCGTCTGCGGCAGCCCTGCTGCGACATGCTTCAGATTTGGTTGAGTGACTCTGTCTGCGCCCACTCACCCAAGTTAGATCAGCTTAACTTCAAACGAATGTAAAAACTGAAAGGCTCGAGATTGGCGGAGGTATTAAAGGCTGCCTTTGAGCTGGGGATGCTACTCAAAGCTGCCAGGGAGCTGTCACTCTATTGTTCTTACCACAAAACACTACTCGAGCTGCTGAGAGCCACAGAGGCAGCCAAAATTACATTTAAATAGTAGAAATGTGCTACAGCTGTGGGAGTCGCTGCATCAACCCAAGGGAGAGCCAGCACCACCGTGTGCCACACACCCTGGCAACAAGGTGGGGGGTTTCAGTTCGCCCTTGTGCCACGATGGACTGTTACACAAGGCAATTTGACTTGTCTGTTCCGATGCTTGTAAAAGATAATTTCCCTTGAATCCCAATGCCATAAGCCAGGTACTTAATCTTGCTTGAAGGGAGCATGTCTAACGCACACAGGGCATCACAAACAATAGTAAGGAATCAATAGGCTAAATCCTGAGGTCTCTTACCCAGGCTTTGCTGGAGTAAAGGTTGACAAAGTGCTGAGTAGTTACTCAAGACTTCAGCCCTACACTGGGGGCAAGAGAAGTGATTGACTGATCTATTGATGATGCGTTTCACTATGAATCTAGTCTGTCTGTTAGTCACAAATGCTCATTTGAGCATAAATCCTGAGCCACTGTGAGCAGATAGCTGCTTCTACAGCAGAGCTGGGCAGAAGGATTTCAGATGAATGGCTTATTTGGTGAAAAATAGCTTTGAATCAACGGGAATAGCTTGGTATTTCTGTGTTGTTCTTGGCAAATAGCCTCAGCAGCAGAAAGTGAAAGCCCACTTGTGAAAAAATCAAGTGCTGAGTTTTGACACTATGTTTAGATCTCCTTTCAAACTGGTTTTAAGTTTTCTTCCCAAATCAAAAAGCCAGCTGAGTTCCAGAAGATCCTTCTGAAACCCTTTTTCCTCACCTTCTGTGCCTGGTTTCTGCACCAAAGCAGCAGAACGTGGCACTTCTTACACCTGGTGCTGACTTGCCGCAAACCCATATTTCATTTATTTTCAGTTTGCCCAGCTATGTGAAGGCTCAGGCGCTGGTGGGCATTTGTTTAGCGCTGCTGTGCTGGGGGATGGGACATGTAGGGCTGCAGAGGTGCAGCTCTTGCACCTCTGGGTTTGTTTCCACGCAGGGCGACTTGGCTTATCCTGCATTGACGGACCCGTGGGAGGCTTGGAGAAGACAGCATCCCACAACAGCTCATCCCAGTGTAATGTTAGGCAAAGCATTAACTGTTTCTGCAGTAGAAGAGTATGCAGACCCTTTGGATGTGTCCTATGGAGAAGCTCTCGTGCTAAATCCTCAGCAGCTAGGATGTGGCTTGCTTGCCCCCCTTGTTGTTGGATCATCTTTTTTTTGGATCCCTTAAACTGAGTAGCTTCTAACTAATTCAGGAATAAAAACATGCTACTCCATTGCCTGTATAGCTGTATTTCCCCTCCTGTAGTGCTGATTCTTCTTTGTTTTAAGCTTGGTTGCTGCATGCTACTCTGCTGTGGCTCCAAAGGCCTGTGCTTGCTCTTGCAGGGCATGGATATGCTCGTGGTAGGTGCCATAGGAAACTGCTCAGACAGATTTGTGCGTGAATATATGCCTCTCTAAGTATTTCCCATTAATTAATGGACACTGGGAGTCTGTCGTCCGTAATGAGCGCTCACTGGTGGGTGATAAATTGCTTGTATGACAAGATGGCAATGAAAGCTGGGCGAGCCACGGCTGTCGACGCTGGCTTTGCGGGGGGGACGGAGGACACAAACGTTAGTCAATATCGGGTTGGGAAGAGGGGTGGTGAAAAGCCCAGCAACTGAATGTGAGACCCCTAAGGTATCCTGCCTGTTTGTGCTGGAGGAACCCTTGCTGTGGGCTCCGACAAACAGGCAGTGATTCTGCATTGGACCCCATGATTGCCTGGCAAACCCCACACCCACTGCTGGTTTTTATGTGAAGGGAGGAGGAGGGAAGGGCTTGTGCCATGGTGGCTACCCCTGCTCCATAGGGGTGCTGGCTCCTACTCAGATGAATGCACTCTGAACAGCCCCTGCTGACCTAGGCAGGGTTTTTACTGCCTCCTGCACCCCAAAGAAGGCACCAAGTGCTAGGGCCTGAGATAAGTGCTTCAGCAGTGCCATGGCTTCCAGCAAATCCTGCTTAGCAGCAGAGTCCCTTGCAGAGATGCCACCACTGGACATCCTGGCATGCCTTGCCTGCTGACACCACCATGCAAACACTGGCCTCACTGGGCAACATTCATGGAAGCAACTGAGTGTCAAACCACCAGCAACGGGTGGTTGAGGTATTGTTTTGCAGAGCAACATGAAGGTGAATATTATGGATGTACTGGAGCACAGGGCTGGATGTGATGGATTTGAGTTGCAAATGTTCATAGCCTTTTCAATTGCAGTCATGCACAGTGGAGACCCATCCCAGGGAAGCAGTGCTGGCCCCAAAATCTACAGCTTCCAGGGGAGCAGGCATGGACTGAGACTGATTCTTGCTGCATCTCCAGTGGGACTAATCCCTGCTGCATCCCTCTGGAGCTCTCCATGCAAGGTGCATCCTATAGATCCATCTCCATTTTAGCTGGCACTCTGAAGCTGAAGTTGAATCACTAGTTGTGCTCATTGGGACTCCAGCAGTCGAAGCAGGGATTCCTCTGGTAAGGACAGCACAGGTGCTGGGCACCCTGTGGATTCCCCCTGCCCTGGGACCTGTCGCTCTTGCCATGATGAGAGGGGAGCAGTCTGCATTGCTGGGGAACTGAATTATCTGCTTCCCTGAGTGGGGAAAATAATAATAAAAAAGTGCCTTCCACTAGGTCATGAGCCATTACCTCGAGGGGCCCTTCATCAGCTGATGAATTCTACTTAATAAAATAAATACTGAGAGAAAATGTAATTGGATTTCATTTATTACCCAGTTCCGCCTAGCAGCCCCAGATTATACAAAAGCAATTAGAGAAAGCTCTCCATTAATAGCTATCTTCAAGCCGCCCAATGGGCTCATTCCATCAAACCTTCTGGCTCGTGTAATTTCCTTTCTTGGAGCTCGCTCCTGGCTGGGGGAGGATGCAGGGTGTGCGAGCGCCATTGCCAGTGGCCTGTAAACAACAGCAGCCCTGTCTCTAGGACTTGCGCAGGCATCATCTTCCCAAGTGCATGGCTCTGCCAAAGGGTCTTCTGGATTGGGGCGAGCAGCCAGAGCACCTGGGCAGTTTGGCTGCAGACTAGGGCTTGATTGTGCCTTCCCTGGGCTGGGAGCATCCTTCCTCCACTTGGCATTGCCACACAGTGAATCTGTCTGTGCTGCTCGGCAGTGAGTATGCAAAGTCCCAGGGGGGTATTGGGGGTAATGTTGTCCCCCTTGAGATGCAACTGGTTCGCTGGTGCTATCTTTCCCATAACTCTTGCAGGCTGCATAGCAGCTTCTGCCTTTGCCAGCCTGCAAGGACAAAGCAAAATTCTGTTCCAATGCTTTTTTTGCTGGGAGCTCAAGGAGGCCCTCGGACAGCTTTCGAAGGTTGGGCAGAGGAGCATGTTTCATAGCATGTCTCTGAAAATCTTATTGCAACACAGGGAAGTGTGTTTGAGGCCTGTCACAGGGCAAGGACAGTTGTCTGGCACTTGTGCTGTTGCTGAGGGTAGTGTGCAGGTTAAGCTGTAGCAAAGGCTCAGCCTGATATCAGTCGTTTTAATCCCTCTTTGCAATGGTAGATGAGGAAAGACAGTTAGAGTGGACATGGTTTATGGGGGGAGAGATGTCGATTGATCTTGGTGCATGATCAGTGAGGACTGGTCCAGCCTAGAGGGTGGGAGTAGAATGAGGTGTGTACTGTGTGTACAGCAGTGAGAGAGTGCAACCCTCTGCCCTCTCTTCCAGCCTGTGCACTTGCAGGCCTGGAAAGAGGTTGTCCAGCCATGCTGTCTGCTTTTGCATCACTCCTTTTTGGGGTGCCTCTAAGGACTATCATAGCAGACCCAGGGCTGCGTAGAGAGAAGAGATTTTGAAGGAGGAGCCCCTTTGTGGCCTGGAGTAGAAGAAAAGTTGTTGAGAGCCAGAGAGGCTCTGGGGTCCTGTCTGAGGGTGGCATTGTCTTATCATCCCAGTTGTTATCACTTTGGGAAGAAGCCAGCACCATTTCCCAGCTCAGACAACTGATTCTGTTGCAGCGAATGGTTTGATGGAGCTGGAGAGGCTCAGCAGGGATGCACCAGCCCCCCTCATGTACAGGAACCTGCTCTTGGCTCTGATGTCTTTGATCTCCTGTGCTCTGAAAGCGTTCTTCCTCACTGCCTCTTGCTGTCACCTTTTCTGGTTCACTTTTCATGCCCTTCCTTTTGTGCCTCCATTGGCCTCATCCTCCCTGGCACAGAGTGTGGGTAAGGAGAACAGTATGGCTGAGAAGGAACTGATGTTTAGATTCAGACAAGAAACAACAGAAGTTGTAATGCAACCGGAAAGGCACGGGCAGATGGAGAGGGGTGGCAAGAATATGCAGCATTTTATCTTCCTTATAGGGCTCCTGTCTTGCCTCTGTGCTGCTTGCTGGCAAGGCGGGGAGGGCAGCAGGCAGAGATGTTCAGGGAGAGTTTTATTTACAGGCAGCAGGGCTGATGAGGCAGAGAAAAGCAAAAGAGGATTTATTAGGGGAAGTGAGTGGAGCAGGAGGATGATGGAGGAAGGTGACGTGATGGAAGACACAAAAGGCACAAAGAAGGATGCTCTCCTTGAATCATCTCTGGGCAATGCCTGGTGAAGGGGGGTATTTGAGAGCATGCGAGGAGTTGTCATTGGTGCTGATATCACTGCAGAGGAAGAATTTGTCTTGACTGGTGAGATGGAAGGTGATATGGAGCCACCTTGCTCAGAGAGGGAAAAAGCAGAGCATGAGATGGTGAAACTGCGGGTCGCAGAAGAGGGTTGAGCTATGGAAGAAGGTTGAGACCTTTCTAGCGTGAAGTGAAGGATGTGGAAAGATCAAACACAGGCTGCTGGGCTGGCATCCTCCTCCCCACATCAGCAGCTTGTCTTTGGCCTTGCAGAGAGCAGGGTCTAGTGTTGAGCTCAGCTATTAGATGACAGGACAAGCTCTGAAAAAAGTAAGCCCATCCTCCAAAGAGGAGGGGAGACCTCAAAACTGTTTTTTAGCCAGCCAAATGCACTAACAATGTGAAATTTTTTTCTTCTCGTTGTTTATTTTTCACAGGGGGCTTTTATTTATACCCCCTTAACAACCATGCTGTTAAAGCAGCCTTATTAGGATGCTGCCCTTCACCAAGGAACTCTGCTCTCGAAAAAGAGCATTAAAGATTCAACAAATAGCTGAGAATTGGGATTGATCCTAACCTCCCATAAATGGGAGTACCTTCCCCCATTAATCAGCCTTGGTTTTCACTTACAGGATGATGGCCTCAGTGCTACACTTCTTCAGGACTAAAAGCACGTTAAATATTTATCACAGCTGAGTATTCACTTCCCCCTCTATTGCCAGCTAAGATCCCCTGCTTAAGCCTATGTCGGCTTGACAGGTTGTGTAGTGAGGTGGCATGTCATTAGGAAACCTCTTGTGCCAACGTGCTCCACTAATTTGCTGCGCTAAGCACAGAGAGATGGTGGCATCTCTCATCGTGAAGCATGGTCAGCACGCGACTGTATTATAAAGGCTCTGCTAGCATTTACACTAGTAAATTAAACATGCTTGGATTTGCTCTCTAGAAAAGGCTGGAGCATCCACACTCCTCAAGTTTCCCATAATCTCCAAAACAGGGTTACTGCATCCAGACTGCTTGTGGGGGTAGCCCCTAGTCTGTGCTGAGGTTTTGCCCCGTGTCAGTGACTGTATTAGCAGATCATCGTGTGGCTGTTCACGTTGTAGCACCTGGAGTGCTTATGGCTGTGTGCGTGGCTCCTGTGTTGTCCTCCCACTCTGAAAGGGTGCTGGCAGTGCTCTGCATTTCCCTGGAGTGCTGGAAGAGAGCTTTCATAGTGTGGTGAGGCTTGAAATGACAGCATGTGGTCCACTTGGACTAAACAAATGCAGGTATGTCCTTGGTAATTCTGCCAGGTACACCATAACATTTTGGAGAGTGGCTGTTTTAGGGAGCACCTCTGAAAGCTGCCTTTCCTTTTTGCTGTCTGGTATTGTGTCAGGATTCCTCAGAAAATGGCCTAAAAGCTGCTGATAAACATGGGAGGTTGGAAAGGGCATGGGCTAGTCCACACTGATGCCCTAGCAAGCCCTGAGCCCCTCCCAAGCCACAATGCTCCTGCCCTGTTCAGCTGCTAAAGAAAAGCTCCACGAGGGAAGTTTTGCTTCTGCACTGGGTCCAGGGCAGACTCCACTTGGTCAGCTCCAGCAGCTGAGATTGAGCTGTTGTTGCTGGGTTAATGCTTTTTTTCAAAATATACTTGACTTGTTGGCATTGTCACGATGAATCTCACTGTCTTCGTGCCCCCCGCCCCTAGTTTGAGTTACCGACGTTCACAGCTTTGTCACAGCCATTGAAATGTACGGGCGCACAGTGTGTTTCATTATCCTTGTATCAAACTTGTTTTGCTGCTGTCACGCACCAGAAAAGTTAATACACGTTTGATCAAAGGCATGTAAACACAGCTTCAAAACAAATGCCCTCGAGTCCTGCCAAAAGCACAAAGCTGTCTCAGAGCAAACCCCATCTCATATTCCCCTGCCTGTGCCTCCTGCTTTGTCTCTGGGTGGGTGTGCGATGCTACCCGATCTCAGAGGGCCTCATGGGCTGCTGTGTGTAGTGCAGAAGGCTTGCCCACTGGTTGAAAACTTCAGCAGGTCTTTGCATCAAGTGGGGCAGCTGGGGAGGGGGAGAGGAGAGCAGAGCCTCAGCCATGGGACAGGAGGAAAGAACTTGCTGCATCTTTGCACGTACAAGATGGCAAACCCCAATAGTCTGTGCTTTGCAGCATGCCGCAGCTCCGGTGGGTCAAGGGAAGGAAAGCATGATACAAGTTGGCTGAAATAAAGGTGCTTAATGTGTTTTTTCCAGGTCTCCAGTGAGGCTCAGTCTGGTGTGTTACCTTGCAGCTGCCTGCACTCCCAGGGCATTGCTCTGGAGTTGGAGATTGGCTGGAAGTGGAGGCAGCTGGTTGCATCCTTTAAAACTCTCTCATTGTAAGCAGAATGAGAGGGTCTGGGTGGAGGAACTGGGGGTGGTCCCCTATCAGGAGCTGCTTCAGCTCTGCCTGGTTTCCAGCTGTGAGTGGGCAGGGAAGGGCAAGGTGAGACTCACACCCCTGGCTCAGGGGCTCTGATGTCACTTGATCTTCCATGAGCTTGCTAAAAGATAGAGGATGCTCTATAATTGCAGACAAGTCAAGTTTTCATCCTATGCCTGCCCCTGGGAGGGCTAAATGTGCATCTTAAATGGAAATGGAAATCTGTGGGCTTTTGCAGCTTCCGAAGGCAGGTGTTTTCAGAAAACACTAGATCCTTTCAAATCTGCCAAAACCCTATTCACAGCTTAGCTATGGGCATGACCAGCAAATAGTCTGGGAATTCATGAGCTTGTGAACTGACCCAGAGTCTGCAAATGAGTTGCCCAAGGTCTTTGCCAAATGCCTTTGAATAATGGACATGTCAGAACCAGTTGGGGCTGCAAATGGTGGGTTATTAATGCCCACTGCCGTGCCAAGCAGTACCCCGTGTGTGTGTGTGTGTGTGAGCACTCTGTGCCCGAGCAGCTGGGTTACTGCAGGTAAGATGATCCAATGGGTTTCCTTCACAGCACCTAATTGTGCTAATAGAGGAGATAAAAACCCAGTCATCCCCCCATGTTGCTGCTGCTGGATGGTCCCGGGTAGGCTGTGAAATGCCCTGCAGACAGCAGGGACATGGTCAGAGGTTAACAACGGTGTCAGCCTACATAAATCATCTCTAATGAGACTTGGGAAAATGTTGGGTTGGAGTCTCTGATGCATGGCTGTGCTGGGTTGTCTTTCCTTTACTTTGTTTTTTCTTTTTTTCCCACTTCTTTTTTAGGGTTATCTGGGTAGAACTTTTTTGAGGCTGAAGGTGCTGGAGACTTTTCCGCTGCTCTGAGTGGTGAGGGGCTCTAGGCTCTGCTCAGTCCCTGTTTCTGGTAAGGGCTGACTGACGGGCTGCTGACTGAATAAATTCTTCCCTGTTTTTTGTGCCTAAGGAGATCGTTCATGAACCACTAGGGTGCCAGAAATTGTAGGGTGGAGGGTGTTGCCTGGGTCCTAGCGTGGCGGAGCAGTACGCTGTGTGCTTGCTGATGCTGGGATTGGGATGGCCCTGGGTAGAGCCAAATCACACAGCCTGGCTGAGCCAGCAATGCCTGTGGGCAGCATCCTGAGCAGCCACCAGACAACTAAAGGTCTGCAGGGACCTTCTCTCGAGGAGTTCTTCCAGCAATTCTCACCAGCATGGAGACCACAGAATAAGGATGCCATCCAGTCAAAATGCTTTTTCTGGGAGAAGCCCATTTACGAAGCTAGGACCCCAAATAAGAGGTTTGCAAGGCGGGAAGAAGAAGCAGAAAGGAGGTATTGAGGTCCCCACCAAAGGCCATCTCTGGGGCTGGTGGTGGTGGGCTGCTCTAAACCGTGTGTGGTCCCTGCATGAGCTGCCAGCCACCAACTGGGACACTGGGAGGAGTGAAGCAGGGTACAGTGAGTATTCTCTCCAACTTATTATTTATAAAGTACTGTCACAGCCCTGGAAGTTTTGGGACTCTCAGAAAAGCTGTAGGAATGTACTAATTAAAGAACACAATGGGAATGTAAATTTGGAAAGCTCCCTAGGGGGAAGCAGTCCTGGGGGGAGCTAATTTGCCAGTCCCCACTCCTCCCCTGCAAGCTGGCTGAGACACTGGAGCAATTAAGGAGGAATTTGAGTGTTAAATATAATCTGGAATTGTGTTTTAGGATTTTTTTGTAATTGTTTTATTTTTCTCTTGGGTAACTGTGTTTCCAATTGTGTAATTGGGACTTTAACCCTCTGCTCTGCTACAATAAAGGCTGATTATAGGGGGATGTTTTTGGTGCTTGTTTGGTGCTGAAAATGCATTCAGATGAGATTCTAGCACCAAAGTGGCAGTTCTGCCTCCTTGGAAGTAGTAAAGCTGGATGGGGTGGTCCCACAGATGGCACTGTGACAACTTGGAACCATAGGACAGATCTGGGAGTCTTCTAGAATTTTGCTTTGGGAGCTACTATAGCTCCAGACTGGTGAAATGAAGGAGAAATGGCACCAGGGCAGGGCTAACCAGAGCCAATCTGGTAGAAGACAGTCCCTGACTTTTGCATAAAATACCAGTTGTCAAGAGTCATCTCCTGAAACTCTTCCTAAAAGTATACCTTTTTTTGGTTGATCTTTTTGTCTGCCCATTTCTCTTCTGTGTGGTCTGGCTTACTCTTTTGTGCTGTTTCAGCTTGTCTTGCCCTGTTCAGGCAATGTGTATTTTGTAGCATTCGAACTGTGGCCAGTAGGGTGGACTTGGAGTTATTTGTCTTTTTGTAAACTATTTTTGTATAGTCCAGGGTGAGAAGACAAACAAAGATACTCCATCAGGGATGTGAGGTGAAATAGAGACATGTTGAGACTATGGTGGTCAGCAAGGGATGGCCATTACATCATAAGCTGCTTGGTGTTGGGTTTGTGGGTCACCTGTGTCCCTGTAGCCAGGTTTGCAGTTGAGCAAAAGGTTTGTGTTCCTGAGTTTTAGGATTTTTTTGGTTTGCATTGTCTTGTGCAGACCTTTTAGTGTGCTTTTTGTTGGAAGGTGTCCTCAAAGCTCATAGAAGGGCTTTGAGAAGAGAAGCTGATGTGGCTGAAGCTGGGGTTTCTTGTAAGGGCTTGGTTGTTGGATTGTTCTAAGATGGTGCTCCCAGTGGTAGGCAGGGACTGATGTGTTGCAGGATCCTCCTACCTCTCCCATTTTTATTTTTCTGATTAACTTGAATATTTATTCTGGTTTTCTTAAATTGGCATTAGTTGCCTGAGCTTCTCAGCTTATGCTAGAGCCTGTTGGTAGAGGTTTACAGGGCTGTCTAAGGCAGGAGAGAGGAAAGTATGATAGATGTACTCGTGTGGTATGAGTACCCTCAGAGCAGTAGGACTTCGCGTGGCTGTGGTGGCTGACTTGCTCTGGATAAACTAGTGTTTTAACATCCAACAACATCCCTGGTCCTAAACATAAAGGCACTCAATTAAGCCTAACCTGTTCCACAGCACAGCATCTCTCTTCCCTGTCAGGGTTTATAGGGAGGGAGGCCACCATTCTCCCAGCTCACTGAAAATGTCGGTTTCTGCTGTCACCAAACTAGGCTCAATCCCCAGGGTCAAGCCATGATGGCCTTGTTGCTTTGGTTGCTCAGTGGTGGCCTGGCATCTCTTCATCTTCTCTCCCTATCTGGATCCAATAGCTGCATGCAATAAGAAGTCACACCAAGCCCAGAAGCTTGGGGAGAACCCCATCCCAGCTGGAGCTGGGTGAGCTCCTGCCCTGGCTGGGGAAGCAGGGCTCCTACCACGGTCCACATCTCCCACTGGGGAGAAATGGGCCCCGGAGTTTCATTGGTGTAAGGACATCCCCACCAGGACCCAGAGACCTCCCAACAGTTTCTGTCTAAGCCTACCTGTATTTATTGTAATTTTTTCTGAGTTATTCTTCCAAAAATAGAAGTTGATTGAAATAGCGCAAAAGCTTGCGAGAAAACAGGCTGAGGGAGCCTGGGGAAACAAAGACTTAGAGATCACACTAGGTCCCCCCAGCTCCTTCTTACCCTAGTCTCTGAAAAATATGCAGAATTAAAACCCCTTTTATCTTTGTGTACTGTAGACTCAATCTATTGCCTGCAGTGGGTAGTCTGGAGAGGCAGTGTACGAGAAAAGTGGCATTTTCCCTGTATTTGGAGGTAGGGAGGGCAGAGCTGGGAACACTTTCACCTATCCTAGGCTCCAGAGCTGGGCTGGGAAGCACTATGGAGCTAGGAGCATGACCTGGGCATCCCAAATTGCTAACTGGTCCTTTCTCTTCCCCTCCCAGCTCTTGGGGTCATGTCCAGTTTATTTTCCTCTGCGACCTCCATCCAGGTCACTCCTGAATCCCCCTGAATCTGGCACAGAGTATTTTCTGTTCCTCCCTCTCTCACCATCTCAAGTTAGTTTCCTCTAGATGACAGGAGTCAGGAGTACTTGAGTACGGAGGGATCAGGATGTGCTTTTCTGGACTGGGGCCTTGCATGCCCCCTGTCTGTCCAACTGGATTTGGGATCCCTCCTGGGCTGCAGTGACTGGGGGATACTGTGTTGGAGGATGAGACTTGAGCAACACAAGTCCTCTCACCTGCAGTCGCTGCCACAACTTTTCTGCTGGCAGAAAAACTATACTCAATTAAGTATATATACTCAAAACTATACTCAAATAATAAGGATAAATTAAAGCCAAGGAGCAAGCGCTATGTGCTGTGCTGAGTCAGGCTGATGGTGGCTATCGGTGCTTGGTCCTAACCCAAGCCAGCTTGTTTAACGTTACACTGGTCTGTGTGACGGCAGCTTCCCGCTGGGAAACAGCCCTCAGCTTTGCTTGTCCTGTCTTTGGGCAAGGAAAAGGCTTCCTGGAGGCGGGGATCTGCGATCTCGGCTGGGAGCCAAGGTAAGTCACCTTCTCGGCAGGGTTGTTTGCACAGCTGCGGGTGGCCATGCCCGCTCCAAGAACTCCACATATTTCCTTGCACCGAATATCCGGGACAGGCATCCCTCCGTGCTCAGCGCACTTTCATTTCCGTCGGTGAGCTTGGGAAGCTTCACCAAGCATCTGAGCACCAGGGCTGACACTCTGTCCCACCGGTGCTGTTCGTCTGGCTGATGGCAGCATGATGCAACTGACTCCAGGCTGTGCAAGACCACCGGCACTCCATGCCTGCAGTCCCTCATGCTTTCGAGTGCACATGCAGTTGCTCTCCTCCTGCTCTGCACACTCTGGTGTGGTTCACTGGAGGCTGGGCTGGTGGAGCAGGAGGCTGTCCACCACCTCCGGGCGCTGACAGCCTCCCTGCTCAGAGCCTCTGCTGTCACCCGGCGCATTGTTTGCTTTCTTGCCAGCCCTCCCGCCGACCAGCAAGCTCTTAGCTCCATGTGGATTTTATGATGGTGCCTCCGAGACACTGACAACCTGCTGACATGCGTGGGTTGTGGTTTTTTTATTTGCTCGCCTGCCTCCATCACCCCAAAACCCCATCATCAAGTCCATCTCTCTGCTGGCAGTTGCTGTGAGATTTTCATGTCTTCTCTCTGTTTTTTCCTGCTTTTCAGAGAGTTTTAATGCTGCACTGTTTGTCTTGAGATTCTGCAGAGTGGCAAGCCTCATACAGACAGTGAGCTCGGGCAGCTGCCTGTGCTGGCCTTGGGTTTTACTACAGGCCGTTTATTTTCCCAAGGAAGTTAGTTTCCAAGATAGCATCTGTTTTTTATGAGGTCAGATCAAATAAGGTGGTATGTGTATGAGCGGTGGGAGGTGGTGTTTTTATGTTTGTACATGTATTTTTAAAGTTTTATAAATAGTGGAGTAATGAGTTGCTTGCTTCTTCCAAAACTGCATCTCTTGTGACCATGGTCTTGCTGAAATCACTACTGAATCCAGAAAGCAAGTAGTTTCTCTGAAAGGAGAAAAAAGCATGCCTCAAAATGGGTACATCTTAGCAGTACATGCTGTTATTTTCATCATCAATGCAAAATTATTCTTTAGGTGTCTCGTTCACAGCACAAGAGGCAGTCAGCCTTGGAGGTTATTGGTGAAAACAGATACTTTTGCAAGTAACTTGCTGACCTGACCCGTTGAAGTTCTTCAACAAGTAGTAAGAGAGATACAACATGTTCTAGAGAACTGGGGCTTAGTTTGCAAATAACTTGCCTGAAATAAAAAAGATCAGGGGTTTGAATTTGCTTTTGTGGAGAGATGGAGAGAGAAGCTATGTATGAGTGTCCAAAGGAGTTCAGGGCTTTCCTTGGTAAATAGTGAGTCCTGTATTGAAAAAGGACTAGATGGAAATTTTCTGTGGAGCTGCTTCTGCTTGTTTTTTGATTCTTTTAAAGCATCAGCTGAAAGAAGGAAAATGAGAAATGAAAAGCGCTGCTCTTAGGTGTTAGCTTTTGGAGGAATTTCTTTGAATAAAATCGATGCAAGAAGGAGGAATAGCTGAAAAATATCATAATGGTAGAAGATGGGACTCACCTACCGCCCTTTCATTAATGGGTGATTAATAAGTGATGTGCTAATTGTGTGTGGGGACCTTGTTACTTGAGGCTTACTATCTGGGTAGATGGAAAAGTATCTCTGTTAGCCATCTTCTCTCATTTATGTTTTAATGCTATAATCCCTCCCTTCCCCTCCTCTCCCATGTGCACCCCTTCCACTATTCCTAGGCTGGCTGCACCAGACTAGGTAGGCATCATCCCATGGGATTGGGCTGTCTCCTCTGTGGGGAGCCTGACTGGCAGAGTCCACTCAGCGAGTACTGATCTTATCCAGGTCGCACCAGTACGTTGGCCAATCATGCAGCCCACAGGGATAAAATCATTCCAGTGAGACATGCCCTTCTGTTGGTTCTTGAAGCTGCTTCTCCTTTCCCTTCGCCTTTGCAGAGGCATGTCTACTTGTCTGGATGCAAATGCTTAATCCCCTCTCCTGCAGTGACCCCCACAGAGCCCACCCTACCGAGAGATAACACTGCCGCAGCCGCCCCTCGGCACATCCCCGGCTCTGGGATTTGTTTTTCATTTCCTCTTCCTCTCCCCTCTCTCCCCCTCTGAGATGTAAGAGTTTGGCAGCAGATCCTGTCGCCTCGTTTGCTTTCCTGCAGAGAATAATTTCTTTGGGGTGTTGTGTTAGTGGCGATGGAGGTCTGAGCCAAAGCCACTGGATGTCTTCTCGAAGAAGACATGAAAAGCAAATGTGTACTGTGTGACCTAAACTCCTGCCTCCTCACCACTCTCCTGGGGACCACCACCAGCTTCCCCAGCTTCTTCGGGTTTTTTGCTATTCAATGTGCTTCACTTTTCTTGATGATTTTTAACCTATTCCTAGAAACTTGTACAGAAAAGGGAGACAAAATCTCACCACTGTGAGACAGATTTTCAGTGCAGCTGGTATTTCCACTACCTTAGAGCAAGCCAGCATCAGCTGGAACCAGGATTTACTTCGCAATAGCAGAAGAGCATTACTTAGAAGCCAACCAAACAACCGACTTAGATGCAAAAAAATCCAAACCACCCCCACCTTCTTGCTGATTTAGCCTCTGCACCCAGGCTTTGTTGCTCAGCTAGACCTGCATCCCAGTGCCATTGCACTATTTTCCAGTTTGGTACCAGCTGTCCTGCAGCCATCTCTGAAATTCTGCCCACGTTATGACAATACAGTCCTGCCTTCATACACTGGTTTTTATGAAGATTGGAGCTGCCAGTCAGGAGCAGATGATGTTTCACACAATGAATTTCTTTCTTTTCTGGGAATTTCCAGGAAGCAGTTTGTGTAGAGCGAAGGATTTGGAGGACCAGGAGCTCATGCATGTGTATATGTGTATGCCTTTATAAGGGAGCTGGGAGAGGTAAGGCCTTCTGATAGCTCAGTAAAGAGCTGAAGAAAATATAGCCTAGAGCTTGATTGAAAGCCTGAGTAATGCTTTACCAAGAAAATGCTACTTGCTGTTGTTTGCACTGCTGACTGTTATTTACCCAGTGCCTCCTGCCAGCAAATGTTTACATCACCCATAAGCAGCTTGCCCAGAGTTTTCGGCAGCAGGAACCTGCCTTTCATAGTGGTTTCTGGCTGCTAACGAGGCGCACCCAGCCCAACTTCTCACGTATGAACACATCAGGATGAAGGCACTGGCTTCATAGAGGACAGTTGATGTGTTGCTGGCTTCTGCTTTACCTTTTTCTGGGAGCACAGCATTCTCCCCAAAACAGCTGCAAAATCTTTCAGGGGTTCAGTGCTGAGGAAAACACTTTGCTCTGTCTTCACCTTGGCTTGCTCAGCTGTGGTCCTGCTCCTGACAGAGGAGAACTCTGGTGCCAGAAATTAGTAGCACCAGGGTGAGGACTGTATTTCTGCACCCAATCTGCCAAAAGCACGTGCATGACTGAGTTCAAAGCTGCACTACTATGAGCATTTAGTAAGCTATGCTGCTCCCATGCACATTTCTTACCTTTAGCTGAAGTATTTCTGGAAAACAGATCCATACTTTTCATGGGAAATTATTGTGAGGTATTTGCTCACTTCTGGCCTTGCATTGTGGAGGAACAAGTGGTACCTTGCTGTGACCCAGGAGGCTCTGCTCAATCATCTGCCAGTACAGAAGAATAGAAAAGATAAGAGATAACTGCCTTACTTTGCACACTTGCTTTTTCCCAGCCTCTCATTTGGGATGAGTCGAGCATAACCAGGGATTAGTTTGTTAAGCTGTGACAGTTTATTAAACTCCGTGGAATTTTTCTTTGTGTTTCTTCTCCAGGCACTGGTGATGACTGAGCAGAGGTGTGTGTGTGTATGTGCAGATACTGTGGGACAGGACAGGCACTAGGAATTTTCATGATTTTGTTTTCCAAACTCTCTTATCTATTTGCAAAGCCTGCCAAGTGACTGCAAGAACTGTTGCATTTCAGACACTTCTGTTTTGAAAAGTCTGTGGAAGAAAAGTATATTTTTCTTGGTATTTTTTGCCTTTAAGAGAGCCTTGTTTTTGTCACAAACTGATGACTGAGGCTTAGAGTGAAATTAATGGGAGCCATGCCCCAAGTCTCTGGCACAGCTTTCAAGTCCTCTGACATAGAAACAAGGAGTCTAGTTTGCAGCTGGCTTTCAAGTCTACTAGAGGAACAACCCAAAAGCTTGAAGGTAAAATGAGAGAGATGTGCACAGGGAAGGGGAAGAGAGAACATGCCCTGTTCCTCGCTTAATGCCACTTTGCATTAACTGCCACATGAAGAGCGGAGTCAGAGCTCGTGACCACCCTTGGATGAAGATTGTCAGGACATGGAAGTGCCATGCTGGTTGGTGTCACCATCACATCAGTCCCTCTTGTCTTTGAAGCCTTTGCTAGGATTTTGCAAGAGACCCTGGCTTGCATGACTCGCCTGGGCTCTTGCAAAGGTTTTGAGTGCCCTGTTGGGTAACTGTAGGCAGGAACGTGCTTCCGGTTGTATTTTTCCCAATGTGAAAAAGTCATAATTGAGGGGAAATTATTTGCATGCAAAGCTGTGCCACCCCACAGCGGATTTTACCCCATGTAGAGCACAGAAGGGGCAGCTGAAGGGAAGATCTGTAAGCAACTCTGTGTAGCTACAGAAAACTCATTTGATCCTCAGTGGTGGGAAAGGAAACGGAGCAATAACCCAGGACAGTTTAATAGAGTTTGGGTGAAATACTGTTGTTTTTGTAAGCTGGTTTCTGTGCAGCGAGGGCTCTTTAGCCCTTTTGTTGTGCTTGGCTCTGCTCTGGATGTTGGCACCAGCTGCTCTGCAGGTGCACGTGTCTTTGGCAGGAAGGAGCTGGGATTTGGGGATTCGCCTTCTTTGCAGAGGGGGGGAAAGAGGAAAAAAGCAATGAGAGATGATGTTTGTCTTGCAAGTGAAGAAGACACTATGGGAATCGGGAAGGACATAGCCCAGGGTTCAATCCTGTCTAGGAGAGCTGGCTAGAGGGCAGGATCATCTCCCAGTGACTTCAGTCTTCCTCGAGACAAAGCAGAAATGGATCCTGCAGGCTCTGGCACAGCAGGCCAGCTCCTACAGCAGAAGTTTACCCTATATCTGACAGCAACCAAGACAGGGAACAATGGCAATACTGCCTGCAATGGCCCCAAAATTATGAAAATTGGGGTGGGAGACCATTTCCAGAGCTGAGCCTATAGGGATGCAGAAAGAAGAAATTTTGGGGGACGTTTGCCCTGCACTTTCCTATTGTTTTCACTGCCTCCTTTGCTCCATCCTTTCCATTTTGCTCTGTGGCAGTGGATCTCGGGGACTAGCACCCCAAAGGTGCAGAGCTGAAAGCCCTGGTAACCCCCGAGGAGGCAGTGATACTGAGTATTCCCAGCTTTCACTCTCTTTGTTGGTAATGGGGCAGTATTCCCTGGACAACTGGTCCCTGTAGCTCTCGAATGTGGTTTGTCGGGGGGGTGAAGGGATGCTACTCTGAGCATCACACTATTTGCTCAGTTTTGGAGCACAGGGACTGGCGGGAATGGACCGAGAGCCCCTGGGCAGCAACTGCTTGGTCCAGCAGGCAGAGGAGGGGAAAGAAACTGATGTTTCCCCTAATAAAACCCTGTGGCGGAGCCAGAAGCAGCAGACCTCCATGAGCTGGCATGGGCCCAAGGCATCTTTGCTTCCTGCCACCCTTTCAAATTAAGCAAACGATTCATTTTATTTCTTTAATTTTCCAAATGGAAGTGAATTGGCTGTGCTGGCAGGTGCCTGATTGACGTTCCAGAGAGGATGGGAGCTAGGAGCTGAGGGAGACTTGCCACTCCATGTCTGCCACTACCCTCTCAGCAGCATGAGCAGGGAGCTAGTGCTATCGTTTGGGGCACAGGGGCCACTTTGCTCTTCCAGTAATAGGTTTTGCACCACAGGTAAAACAATTCTAATGCTGAGCTCCTGTGAGGTCCTTTTGGGGCAGAGAAGTGAGCCGGAGGACCCCCAGTGCCCTCTATTAACTCCTGGCTTTTGAAGTTTTATGAGTGTGGCTTTTCCTCGTGCTTTTATTATGCTTTACAGAGCCTTTCTCATGCACCTGCTCAGTCCCCCGATTGCCTCAAGGGGACACTATCAATAAATGATACTGGCTTCACCTGTGAAGAGGACAAAGTCCCCCCTTGCAAGGAGGTTTTGGGGTGGGCTGCTCTCAAAGGAGACCCATGGGTAAAACCATGTACCCTGCCCAGCCCCGCCCCACCACTGTGTACCCTTGCTTCAAGGCTGAGCACCCATCTGTGTGCACCCATCTGCACCCCTAAATCTTCCTAGCTCTGCTCATGGGTGGATTGCTTTCTGTCCTGCAGCAAAGTAAGTGCCAGGAGATGGTGAGGGGAAGATTATCCCTGCTACATGGCAGTGATTATCAAATCTATTCGCTGCTTCAGTGAAATGAACGGCAGCCAGTAGCTCACTGCCAGAGTGCGAGGCGTGTAATTAAGTCTAGCTCCCCAATCTCAGTTAAATCTCAAAGATCCCTTTGTAATCTCTAGCACTGCAGTCTCTCTTGTGGCTGCTTCCCCTGCTGCTGCTTTTCTTAGGGCTGTCTTTCCCCTCAGCTTCCCTCCCCTATCTCCTGGTGAGCAACAGTGGGGTAGAAATCTTCCCTCTGATTTGGGCTGTGGTGCTGAAAATGCAAAACCTTGGGATTTTCAGGCACCATTGGCTGTCCTGGAGCTGAATCCCACTCCACAGTGCTACTGTGCCTGCCCAGGGCTTTTTCACCTTTGCTCCATCACCTCTTGGCTTCTCCATCATGTTCCTGGAGAGATCCAGGGGCACAGCAGTCCTGGTTGAGCTTGCAAACCACTGAGCTGCTCTGCTGCCAGGCCCTGTACAGGGAACACGAGAATGTGGGTGTGTCATGGTGGTGATCCCAGTCTGGTTGTTAAAAACAGCAGCTTAATTGGCCTTTTGAAGGGAGAGATAAAGCAGTTCTCATACTTACCTCACCTGCTCCCTGGACAGGAAGCCCCACCCTCCCTCACTTGCAAACTCGAGGTGTTCCATAGGCTGATGCTGCTGTCCCTCTGCTTTGCAAAGCTGTCACCAGCACCCAACCTGTTTGTGACAGCGGGGAAACTGAGGTACTCTATGCTTATGTGGTACATTCAGGATTGCTCAGTCTCTATCCCAGGCCAGAGGGACTTCCACCGAGGAAGGGCTGGGCTAGGGGACAGGGGAGCCTATGTTATCCCGGTTCAAATCCTTTGGGGTGATGGGATGCTACCAGCCACCCCCACCCCCCCTTTCTGCAGCACTCCTCTCTGTCCTAGCAGCCCAGGGATCAGCTCTGCAACAGCTACAACATTGATTATCTGGAGACATGCCCAAAAAAATGGGTTTCCCCTCTTCCCAATGCCCTGTCTACGGAGGGCACCATCATCCTGGCTTTTGTGCAAAACCAGCAGCAGCTTGGAAGAGGACAGGCAAAACACAAGCTGTCTGCAAGCTGTGTGGCAGCCAGAGGGATGCAGATAAAAGCTCTGCTGCCTACCACCGAGATAAATTTCATCTCTAGCTAATTTAGGGGTAAAAAGGGAACTCACCGGCTGGGTTTTGTAATCTTGCGAGGGCGAGGTGTTCTGGCAGACGCTGGAGCTGGCTCATTTCTACGTGGGCAGCAGGGATGTGACAATTTAACTATGGAGAGTTCTCTAGAGGGGAAGCAGGAATCAATAGATGTTAGGTAAAGCGCTCATTTTAAGATAAAGTCTGTTTGTTAAATTATAGTAATTTGTTTCCTTGCAGCCTCAAAAGCAGTTAATTGTGAGCAGCCTGGAGGGGTGGCATGCTCTGTGCCAGCTTGAAAACCAAGCACTGGCCATGCTCTTTGGATGCCCGAGGTGGAGGTGCTGGCGGTGCTGCCGGCTAGTGGTGCCTCCGCTGCAGTTCAGACGAGAGGGAGCCGAGCTCTGGGGGAGGCTGAAGGTTATGGATTCAAGCCCTTAAGCGTGTCCTGTAATCCCTTTTCTGGCCTGGAGGAGAGGCAGCCTCTTCAATTACCAAGGCATGGAGGGCTGCAGGGTATGCGTTTCCCAAAGGCCAACCCCAGGCTGCAGGGAGAGTGGCCAAAAATACTTGGCTTATTTGGCCTCCATGAGGACTCGCCTTACACGGCTGAAGAGTAGTTTGTTAAATGAAAAAAAAAAAACAACAACCCACCCCAGGACCACAGGATGAGTTTTGCACTCTGGGGTAGTGGAGAGGTCTCTGTGAGCTCCCCAAGGCTGGCTATGCACAATCCTTCCTGCTCTTGTCCAGACCCTGCTGGAACACGGCTTTCCTAGAGGTGATGCTGTTAAGCCTTGCTCTGCAGGGCCTTGGGCTGACATGGTCTGAGCTTAGAGGCATGTTGCAAATAAGAGAAGCTTCAAGGGGATGCTGCTGCTCTTGCATGTGTTTGGGGAGGGGGTTTCAATGTGGCATGGTTGAACAAATTATTTCCCCAGGCATATGCATGCCTTCTCTGGCCATTCATTTGCTCTCCATCTGTGCAATCACATCCTGCTGTCGCCCAGTGAGACCTGCCTGATGCAGTACATCTGGGAGACTTCCACACGCTCTCTCCCTCACTGGTCGGCTTTGCCCTACCCAGCTCCTCATGGATGTATTCGCAAGGCTGTTCTTGGCACTGGTACCCAAAACTAGCATGGGAGTGGGGGACAACAACGTTGAGATAAGGAAATTAGGCAGGGAAATCTCTTCATGAAGCAGCTGGTGGGATATTCTCCTTGTTGCTTGCAGTATCTACTGCATTGTGATCAGATGGACGGTGTTTGAAGCATCCTCCAGAGCTCTCAGGAAGAAGCATAGGAGCTGATTTAGTGCTTTGCCAAGGCTCTGTGCTACAGTGGTCCAGTTGAGCAGGAATGAGTGAGTCCTGCATTCTTCTCCATCTCTGAAATGTGGCACAAAACCCTGTGCAAAAAAACCCTCATGGCTAGTCCATTCGGTGCCCTACCTTTTCAGCGCTGCATGGGGCAAGGGCCTTTTGGCCACAGAGCACAGGCAAGCAGCAGCCACACAGGGAGACCTTTAAGAAGAGTTAGATTGCATTTCTCCTGGGAGGTGGTGGGGACAAGAGAGGAGGCAGGGCCCACCCATTCCTGCGCCTTGGTCGACGGGGAGTGAGAGTCTCCTGTCTACAGGCAGTGCAACGTGGTTTCCTTTGCAGGCCAGCTAGCTAGCAGGCTAGCACTGCTCACCCAGGGCTTTCAGCTGTCTGCACGTGCTGCACTGTGCTCCTCTGTCTGCCTTCATCTTCCACTTGCCTGCACAATCATTTGCCACTAGATGTGGTGCTTGAGGGTTGATCATTAAAGTCTTCCTCTGGCAGTGAATTGGTTTTGGGGGCTGCTGCTGGAGGCAGCAGGATCAGGCTTTCCACTTGCCAGCAGTGATCCTGGTGAGAGGGGCTCAGGCACCATTCCCCAACCTGGGGGCAGCATCAAGCCCTGCCTTGGGGCAAGCAACTCTGACAAAGCCAAGCATAGAACAAGGTGGGCAATGGAGGTGTGCTGGGGTCTGGGTGTTTGCAGAGAGGTCCAGCCAGTCCAACAAGGAAAGACCTTTGTGTGTGGGCTAGGTGTGATGGTGTGCAACAGGCTTTGTGCTTGCACGTGCAAATGGACATGCATCTTCAAACGTGCACATGCTTGGAGGGATGGGGAGGGTGCCCACACCTTGCACACCCTGGGGTGAGAAGGTGGCTGCGTGTGCTTGCAGCCTCCTTAGGGGATGGAGGCACACACGTGACAATCTCCGTGCCTTGCACACCGTCCGCGTTGATCTCATGTGCTGAGATTCTCGCAGGCACCCAAAGGAGTCATCGAGCTGTGCGCTGATCACTACATGCTGCCAAAATCCTCTGGAATCTGCTCCCCTGCGTCGCCCCTTCCCAGGTCAGCGTCGGGCTTCGAGGCAGCAGGTGCTGAAACCCCTCCCTCCTCGCGACCTGCCTCCCTTGCTTTTCCAGCACATTTTCCAGAGGTCAATCATCCCCTCCCCGCTGCTGGATTGCTTTCCTGCCCCTTCCCACCTGCTCCATCCACCCAGCAGTGTTTTTGGAGCTGGAGAACAGCTACGGGGGTGGGTCTTGTTGGGGGGGGGTAACATGAGTCTGAAGGAGAAATCAATCCTATCCTGGCTAGGGCTGAAATCTTAGAAACACCATGCTCTGATCCAGCGGCTCTCGAAGAACCAGGGCCGAACATGGCACTGGCTATTTCTGGTCACTGGCAGCTATTCCTGGCCCCGACCCCAAGGTCGGTCCTTTTTCCTTGACTCCTTCCTTGTGCACTCGTGTGAGCTTGGTGTGTTGTGCATGCTTGGTGAGCTATAAATAACGGCAGCCGTAGGCGGCCTCTGGGAAGGGCACCGAGGGAAAGGCAGCCCTGGTTCTGCAAGCAGTGGGGATCCCCTGCCCCAGCCCAGCTGAGGGCAAAGGGGGGCCACCTTCTGCTCGAGGGGAGTGGGATGCTGTAGGAGTCGTTGTTGTGCTATTTTCGTGAAGTTTTGAATCCCAGAGCCCTGCTTTTCCCTGCAAACAGCCAGCGCAGCTTTCAAACTGAGCAATTGTTTAGAAATAGGTTTATATTTTTAATAGTTCTTGCAAACAGCTCAAGCTGGACTTGTTGTCCTGTAGGGCTTGTGGGCTGGGATATCTTATTTTCCTTCCAGAGCTCTCTTTTCCTCTGGGGAGGGTTGAGCAACCCAGTGGATGCAGTAGAGAGAGCATCCAGGTGGAGGCATCTCCTCTAGAGTCTACCTGCAGCCACATCCTGAAGTTTTCTGAGCACTTTTATGCTCCCTGCTAGTCTCACTTTCCTTCTCCTCACCCTCACTTTCTCTCCACTATCTTTCCCCCTTTCTTGTGCTCTTGCATTCCCTCTCCCTCACTTCTGCTCTGGGCTTTTCATCCCTCCATCTTTTACTCCATCACTCTCCCATGCTCTCACCCCCTTCCCTACCTACTTCCACTATTTCTTGCACCCCTCTTACCCCATTCACTTTCTCTCCTCAGTGCTCCCCCTGGCCTCTCTCTGTAATAGGGCATTGTTTTGCTCTGCAAACTCTAGCTGCCTTGTTTTTCTTGTGATGTAGCAAATGTATCTGCAGCGCTGTAGAGATCAACAGAGCTGCTGAACAAAACGACCTTTTCATTTTATCAGTGTGATGGTGAACAACTGCACTGCTGGCCAGATTGCTCAGCACTCAGACAGCTCCAGTGCCTACATCTAGCCACCTTGCTGGTGTGAGCATTGCCCCCTCCCATCCCTGGCTGGAGAGCGGAGGGGAAAGCTTAGTGGTCTCACAGTTGCTCTGGGTTTACTTGGAAACACCCGTCTTGTTTTCATTTGTTCTCCCCTCCTGCTCTCCTGCTGCAAACCCAGTGTAATTGGAGCAGGAAATTAAACATTTGAAGCGTTAACGTGATAATCTGTTGGTTTAGGCTTTGGACGGGGCAGGGAGCTGGGAACTGAGCGTGTGGTTGCTGCCTGGCATGCTGGGAGAGAGAGGGAACACAGTGCTTGCGGGGATCCCTGGCACATCCCACGCTCTTGACTCAGCCAAGGAAACCACAGAGAGGGCTCTCCTTCATCTCACTCTGGCCTCAGGTGGTCTTTAGGGTCTTGGTTAGGACAGCTGTGTTTTTCCTTTGGTCTTGATAGCCATGCCTCGTCACACATGCTGGTGGGACCAGGACCAGTGCTGGTGTTTCTCAGTGTTTGCTGATGCTGATAATGTATGAACCAGCCAGGGATCTGAGCATATCCCATGTCCCCAGGGCCACTGTTTGGGAATGTTGAGGCTGGAGAAAAGAAAACCCCAAAAAGCTGTAAGCTTTCAGAGATGCAAAAGGCTCCCTGGACGCCTGGAAAGCTGATTTTCATGGCAAGGGTGGGTAGATGTCCAGACTGACTGCCAGCCAGATAGATTGGGGTCTCCGTCTCTAGAGGCATTGAAGAGCAGAGCAGACCCCTGTCAGAGTGTCTGTGCCCTGGTCATGGTGGAGAGTGTGATGCTCTGGGTGGGTGTGGGCACTCTTAGGCAACGGAGAATGGGTGTCCCAGTGCCTTTCCTGAGCTCCTCAGTGGTCTATAAAGATGGCTGGCATGAACATATTATGTTTTTTTAATTTCTTTTTTATGTCAGGCTTGGATTGCCTAATAGACGCTTGCGTTGTAATTTTTTACTTTAATAGGAATCATTTGTAGAGAGATCTGCTGAGCTCAGCATCCCGGCTGGAGCTTTTGCATTATCGAGAGTTGCTGTCTTTGCAGATGGATGAGTTTCAAGGATTTCTAAATACACAGGCCTATCTGTCTAAACAAAAGTTCAAATGCTGTGCAGTTCACTGGTTCGGAGCAAATGTCAAACAGTCAGGACTGGGCTGTTGCTGCTAAACAAACCTTTGTACGGTTTTCTTTTGCACTTTCCACAAAATCATGCACGTATTTGATGTGATCAGCCTGTTTCTATTTACGGGGTGAAAAAACAATGTGGAGTAGAGCTGTGGGGTTCTTTACTTCGCTTCGGGTTAAGAGGGTGTTGAATGGCTGAACACTGCCATAACTGCTATAACCCCCTTCCCCTTCTAAAAAGCCATTCAAGGAGGAGAATCATTATCTTTCCTGAGAAGTATCCATATGCATTGGCCTGAAGTACTGCCAGAATTGGTGCTTTTTCCCAAGGATCTTGGATGAAGAGAAAAGATTTCTGATGTGTCCCCTTCTTCCAGAGCAGCACTGGACATTCTCTACAACATCTCCATGGATAGTTGTCTCCCTTTTTCCTAAAAAATACCCCAGATGGGATGCCTGTAGCCATTGGTCACAGAAGCAGAGCAGGCTCCCGCTGTGTCTCACGGGTTTTGACATGCTGCACCCTTTCTGAAATAAAAAAATGCAGCTGTTTGCAAACAGAGATGTGACCAAGAGATGCCTTGGGTGTTGTTTTACTCCTGGTATGACCCTAGTGCCTTTCTCCCTTTGTTGCTGCTCTGAGGGCAGGGAAAGGGCACTGTGCTTCCCCCACTGATGTCAGAGATAAAAATGTTCCCAGTGATATTTGTAACCAAACAGTGAGACGGTATCTTGGCAGGGGCTTATATGCACAGCTCTCCATGTCAGCATGGACATATTGGAAGCCTTGAAGACTGGATACCCTCTCCAGATACCTTTTGGTGCCAACGCACATTATCAGGTGCATCCTCCACTGCTTTTTGTGTCTTGACCAGGACACCAATGAGCCATCAGAGGAAGAGGGTCCTCTCTGGGTATCAATTGCTCACAGGAAGGCTTTATGGAATGGAGATAGCAGCCTGGCGTGGGAGACAGGAGACCTTTTTCCCTGACACCTGCATATGGTGCGACTTCGGCACGGCCTCTCACGTCCGGTGTTTTTTGTGTGTTTTCTGAGGCGTTTTGTGTTTGCTCCTTGGCCGGTGCTGGAAGGACTGGATTGGAAAGGAAAGGGATTTTCATACTTCATCTTTTTCTCGCCGGGGCCTGAAACGTGAGCGCCTCCGAGGCGTTGCCGAATGAGGTGGTAATGTGTTCATCAGCTGGGAAATCACCGGACCTTGGAAAAGTGGAGAAGGGAGAGATGAAAAGACATGCAAGGATTTGTGTTGGCCCTGGCCAACCATGGTTTTAGGATGCAGATGGTGAATGCAAGGAATGTCAGGAGCATCCCAATGATGCTGGAGATGGCAGGGGCTGTGCTTGCACCAGCTCAGCATCGGCTGCTGTGTCTTTTGGGTGCCATGCCTTAGTTTCTCCACCTTGAGCAGTGGTTGCCCTTAAGAGCCATACAGACACCATGTTCATAGCCATGTGCTGGAAGTGGTGCTCCTCATCAAGGACTGAGGAAGACATGTGAAGAGTGTGCACCCAAGTCAATAAATACCTAAAATACCACTAAGAGGCACAGGGGAGAGCCTGCGTACTGCAGGGCATGGGTTGGCCCTTGGCTATGCCAAGCTGGGAGCAACCTCCTGTGGGGAGCCGGTCATTTTTTCCTGGCTGGATGCGGGTTTTGTCTGTAAGATCTCATGCGGGCAGCGGCGGAGTTTCCTTTGACCTTGGTGCTGTTTCCCTGGCACAGCTCTTCCTTCACTCACCACCCACCTGTGCCACCACACACCTATGCATCCTCTCAGAAATCAAAGCGTTTAATTTGTGCTGTTAACTCTCCCTGGTTGTGGCTTTGTGGGGTGCTCTGAGGCACCACAGCCCAGGAGCTGGCACTGCACCAGGCACTACATCTTCAAATCTCCTTTTTGGTTTTCTGGACTCTCCTGTCCTTGCCGTATTTGAGGAACATTTGTTGTCCATCTTCTGTTGCTCGTGTGAGGGGCTGAAGTGTGACATTTTTGTCTCAGAGATTGCTAACCATTGTTGATTGCACTACAGGAACTACCAAACCACAAGAAAACACTTTGCAGAAGTACCATTGAGCCATGCGACAGCCACGTGACGAGCAAACCTGAAGCATGTGTAATGGGTGTGCATGTACAGGTGTGAGGAGATGTGCCATTCATACCATTGTCATGACTACCTTAACCAAAAAGAAAGGTTCTAAAAGGAACTTCTGGGCAAGCCCCAGTGTGATCACCCACCACTGACTCATCGTGAGACTTAGACCCTCAGGATGCCACAAATCCATGGTGGTGGTTATTCTTGTGATTCTGTCCCAAATGCTTTCTTGACCTCTATCTTTGTTCTACTCTATTTTATCACTATTGCCATTATCTTTGTGCCTTTGATAGTAAAGGAGACTTTGCATGCACAGCATTTGACCTGATTTGTGTCTTAATCTTGTTCTGGGGGATGATACTGAAACCTTCCTGATACTGGATTGGGACAGTTCCCTGTAACTCCTTCCTCTTCATGTTTTTTTCACTCTCCTTTGTAAATTAAAGTCTCAGATGTTTCATTCTCACACTGCAGGCTTTCTCATTGCTTTTATTGCCCATCTCTGAACAGAAGCCCTTTTCCTCTGTCTTGTTTTTACACCAGATATCCAGGATTAATCAAAACATTCCAGGTCAGGACGTACCGTTGATTTATGCCATCACATATTTTATAATCCTGGCTCTTTATATATCACCTAACATTTCATTTGGCATTTTAGCTGTGGCCACAGAGTGAAGGCTTACATCACTTTACTGGCTGTTTTCAGCTAATGTAGATGGCTGCAGTGTGAATGAATAGTTCAGAATTTCCCTTGCAGCATTCGGTGCCTTGCGTTTGTCACCACAGGAGTCTTTCTCACTACCTGGTACTGCTGGTCACTTTTAAGGTCTTTGCTATCATATCCCTCATATTCTAGACTAGCCTAAATAATATTGTCATCTGCCGGGTTTTTTAGCCCTCTTCAAAGCATTAATAAACAGATTATAGTGCACTAAGCCTCGTCCAAAACACTGAGGCTTGGAGAGCTGGCAATGCTGCGTTTGGTCTGAGCTGCCTTGGCTGCTTCATACCTTGAGGGTCTGAGATGTGAAGAAAGTAATAGTGAAAGGAGGCAGAGAAAATACTGTTGGCTTTATTACAAGTAAGTGTTTCTGTTTTCTGACACACCTATGACTCTGCCCCATTCACTTTATGAATGGTTAATGCTGGCCTGTGTAACCAAATATACTCACGGTGCTAATACTTCCACATGCAACCATTGTGCATTTAAATGGCAAGGGCCTTTTTTAGGGAAATACTTAGAACTTTGGTTTCAGGGGAATAACATAGTTTAAAATGAAAAAAAGTGTAGAGTATTATTGATGTGCAATATGGTAAAATTATGTATGTGGACATATGCTTACAGTTAGATCAATAGATGTTATTAATGTGTAAAGATATCATTTTTATGTTTCTTTTTTCCAAAGGGTTTTGTGGTTAGCTTATATTTTGAGCTTATTGATGAAAGAATAGTATTTATTTTGAAAAGTCAATGATTCAAATCAGGGCAATTTTTTTAATGGGCTGTAACTTTTAAGCAGCATGATAAATTTTCTTTGTCATTTACAGAATTAATTCCCTTTGCATTCGAGATGAATGTGGCAGTCTTCAGGTCAATGTCTCTGGTTTTCCCTAAGGTAAATTCTGGAGGTACAGAGGTGGCCTGTTCATGGTGGAGGCAGCTTGCAGCTAAAATGCCTTTAAAATTTGCGCTATCTGGGAAAGGAAGGAAGAGAAGAGTGATCACAGCCATGTTCACAATTTTCCTACGTATTGCCCAAACCAAAATAAATGTAAATCGTAAAGAACATAGGAAACACAGGAGAAGTAGCACGTCTGTGCTCTGGTTTGTTGCCTCACAGCTTCTTGCAAGCAGATGCTGATCTTGTGGCTGCCTCGGTGTCAGCAGACTTGTACTTCCAGAAACTCCCTTCCCTTAAGCCATCAGGATTTTTTTTGTTTTTGCTCAAAGTCCTACTGTGGTAGTGACTTGTGCTGGGTTTTGAAGCACTGCAAGAGTTGTGTCATGTTTTCTCTAACCAACTCATTGATGGTTGCATTGGGCAGCTCGTGATCACTGTGCTCAATGAAGGAACAACCAGCTGCTCCCTCTTCGCTTCCCTGTTTTTTTTTTATCTTCACTGTAGAGAGGTTGGGAAATGCTCTGCAGCTTGCCTGCTCCCAAAAAACTCTGCACGACCCGCTTTGAGACACTGACTCTGAAATAGGAGAACACCCACCACCTTTAGGTGGAGAAGAACACCCACCACCTTTAGGTGGAGAAGAACACCCACCACCTTTAGGTGGAGGAGAACACCCACCACCTTTAGGTGGGTTCCTCAAGAGTGCTGTGCCCCCTCTGCAGGCTCTGGCCTTCCTCTTGGCTCAGGCAAGCCATCCTCTTCATAACCCTGAGCAAGAGTTGCTTGGAGATGGGAGAAGTGCTTGTTTGGGTTTATTTATGTCTTTGTACCCGTGGGACCAAATTTTTGCTTGGATTCTGAATTCAGCTTGTGTTCCCACTCTCCAGATTCCCACCTCACCCCAAAGCTGTCAGGAATATTTGTTCCTCTGAAACATCCCTTTCTCCTTTCAAAGGATGGTGGTAGCTCTCTTTTGCTCTTATTTTTCTCAGTAAATTGGATGAAAATGGATGGGGTCATTGGTGTCTATACAGGCAGATTTGGCTTCCATTTTCTGTTTACTAGGGCTGCATTAGTTATGAATAATGGCGCGTCAAACTACTCGCTCCAAGCAATTTATTCATGGGATTTGGCCCTGTTTGCTGTCTGAGAGTTGTCTGCCAACAGGACCTGATTTTTTTTCAAAATACACTTACAAACATGCAGCCGTTTGCCCGATCTGTTTGCAAACATATCTGGGCCTCTGGGTGCTGAGCAGCTGCTCAGTTCTGGTGTTGGGGCTCCAGAAATCACCTCCTGGGGTTTCAGCCCATAGAAGTGTAATGTCCTCTTTGAAGCACTTAAAAGAGACAGAAGACGAGAAGTCATGGGAGGTTTCAAATAGTCTTCCTTCTCTTTTTGCCCTTGGGGACATCATTATGTGAAGCTGAAGGCACACATGCAGTCCTGAACCCTTGGGGCAGGATTCCCTTCCCAGCCCAGGAGAGACAGCAAGACTTTCTAGCTCATTTCTCACTGTCTGGCAAATTTTATGTCTAATTTTTTGCTCTGTCATGTCCTCACAGAATAACCATTGATTTATATAGCGGCCAAGTCCAAAACAAATGCTTTTGCTGGATACCTGTATTTTCTCCAAGAAAGGGTCCTGCTCTCCAAACTTGGATATAAAAGCTGAAATTGAAAAGAAACCCCCACTTGCTGTGATATTGGTGGAGAAGGGAACACAGAAAGTCATGTGTGATGGGAGGCAACCACAAGTCGCCCCTGCTTGCCTGCTGCCAGTACGATATGCATCGCACTTTGCTGTTTTCCAGGGTGTTGCTCATTTGATTGATTGCTTAATCTGCACGCTTGTGTGATGGCGACTGTCATGCGATGGCTCTTTTGTCATGCTGGACTGATGGATTTTATTCCTGGGAGACAGTTCAGGCTCCAAGATGCTTCCCGAGAATGCCTGGGCTGACGTTCCCATGGGCCATATTTGGAAATCCCAACCGTTTCTGCTTAGCCAAAAGCACCAGTTGATTTTAAGGGACATTTTGTTTGTGTTACAGTGTTCCTTTCTGGCCCCTGATGGTCTATGAAGGGGGAAAAAAAAGACTTCCAGCTCACAAGACATTTGTGCTAATTAAACAGCAGGGGATTTGTTTCTCTTCGCTAGGGTTTTGTTTTGCAGGCTTCTGTTGGGCTTTTTGCACGATTTCCACAAAATTTAACATGGGTGGTGGCTGTCAGGCAAATTTAGGCAGACTTTTCCTCTTTTCCTCAGTTTGTTATGCAAACTGAAGATGAGGGGTGTATTTCCACCACCTATTTCCCTTGCCTCAAGTTCCACATCTCCCCCACTGCCTGTCTAGAAAGGAGGATTCTTGGGGTAATTTGCAGCTGGAGCTTTTCCTAGGTCCGTTACAGTGCTGCCTCTTTCGCTGGCTATGGAGGGAGTTTGGAGAGCCTCATTCCAGCCAAGACACTGGGAAGGATGAACACCCTCCACTAGGTACCACACCACAGCTGGAAGTCGTATTGTTTTTTGGCCTTTTGTAGCCTTCCTGGGTAGGGAGAAGCAGATTAGGTAAGGTTGAACTAACTTTCCTCTTCCTGCCTACTTTGCAGTCTTAGTGTGTTCACCCTCCCCACCTGGGAAGGCTGTAAATCTGAAGACCCATCTCACTTCCCTTCTCCTTGAAGTTTGTTTTTGTAGAATCATAGAGTAGTTTGGGTTAGAAAGCAGATTTTAAGGTCAGCTGGTCCAACCCCCTTGCAATGAGCAGGAAAGTCTTCAGCTGGATCAAGTTACTCGGACCCCATCCAACCTGACCTTGAAAGTTTCCAGGGATGGTGCATTCACCAGCTCTCTGGGAAACCTGTTACAGTTTTTCACCATCCTCCTCCTAAAAACTGTCTTCCTTATAGCTAGTCTAAATATACCCACTTTTAGTGTAAAGCCATTGCACCTTTTCCTATCACAGCCAGCCTTGTTAAAAAATGTCCTGAAGTTTCTTTTACACCCCTTTTCATTGCTGTAAGGCTGCTATAGGTTCTCCCTGGAGCCTTCTCTTCTCCAGGCTGAATGATCCCAGCTCTCTGAGCCTTGTATCCTAGGAAGGGGTTCCATCCCTCTGATTTTGTGGCCCTCCTCTGTATCTGATGCAACAGATTTATGTTTTTCCTGTGCTGAGGACTCCATAGCCGGACACAGTGCTCCAGGTGGGGTCATTTTGAGTGATTTAGCCATAAAAGCCATGAATTCTGGAGTCAATGGCGAAATTAAGAATACCCCTTCATCCCCTCTCCTTAAAGCCTACTGCTCAGGAAGCAGGCTAGGTGTCACAACACAAACTCTCCCCACACTGGGGGCTTATTCAGCCTCCCCCAGGCTCTTCTCCCACTGAAACCCAGCAGAAGGGCAGCTTCAGTTTCCAGCGACAATCACTACATGATAAGTCTAAACCAAGAGGTCAGAGGGAGCCCAGCCATGCCCCGCTTTCCCATGCTTCTGTTTTTTTTTTCTCTATTAGTCTTCCTAGGTTTGATTTATGGCTGTAGGGAAATATGAGAGCAATTTTGAAAAGAGGATAGTTACAATCCAGGACCGTCTGTGTTGTAATAGATGCCCCTGGTGTCGCTTGAAGCATAGGGACTGTAGGAGGGGAGCTCCTGCTTCACCCAATTTGGAGCAAGAGGCTAAATCCTGCAGCCCTTGAGTGGGCAAGCGGCTGCTGCTTACCCCGACACGGGCTCTGGTTTTGACCACAAATTCTTTTCCTTCATTGAAGAGATTTGCCCAGAAACACCTCCTTTGCAGAGTATCCGAAGTATTTTTTTTCCTCCTCCTCCTGCAAAAAATCACACAGTCAACAAAGTCTCTTCCAGTGCTAATCCTCGGCTGTGCAGGACTCCTCTGCCCTGCGGTAGTAACAGAGAGACAGATGTTCAGCAGATAATTAGTGCAGTTGTGCTGCGCCTTCCTGCTTGAAGCCTGGATGCCAGAGTCCTCGAGTAAGTCACTGTGCGTTGCCTGCATCGCTTTGTGCTCCAGGACCTCTTTGGAAAACTAGAGCCGATGGGACTTGCTGCTTCGGGAGGAATTGTTCTCAGAAAATTCTGCTCTTGCCCTGTTTCCTGGAGCAATTTCTGCTCTGTTCTCTTTTTAAGCACTGCTGAGCTTCTCTGAAGCCTTTTTGCTACAGGTTATCCCCTAGAAAGTGCTTTTCTTTCTTATCTTTTTTTTTTCTTTCCAGAGATTTTCCAAAGTTAAGCGTTAAGTTTTGGGACAGAACCAGCTCTTTCCTGATTAGGATAGCAGCACTGAGTACAAAGGAAAGTGATGATTTCAGCATAGAGCAGAGAAAAGTGTAACAGTTTCTGGAGAATTTGTTTCCTTATGATAATTTTTTTTTTGGAAGCAGCCAGGAATGGTATCGGGTGATTTTCATAGAATCATAGAATTGCTTGGTTGGAAAAGACCATCGAAAAGATCATTGAGTCCAAACATTGAGTCCTCTACTAAACCATATCCCTGAGCACTTCATCTACCTGTCTTTTAAATACCTCTAGGGATGGTGACTCAACCACCTCCCTGGGAAGCCGTTCCAGTGAATCTTGGCTGAAAATCAGGGAAAACTGAGTCCTGGCTCCCATCTGACAAAAGACAAGACAGTAGGTTACAGATCCTTTGCAAAAACTGGGCCCTGTACAGAGCAGGTGGCTCCCTTTCACGTTTTTCCACAGTGATCCTGAGGTCCATCATCAGCTTAATTGTTTTCTAGTAGCTTGATAGCATGGGTGTGATGGCATCTTTTAAAAACTCAGGTCATTCTCAGGGTGTTGGGGTGCAGCTGGGGGGTGCTATAGCTGCTTGTGCTCCTATGAGACTCCTTGGCCCTACACCAACATTTAAGGATATCTGTAAGGAGAAGCTGGCAGCTTCAGTGGTCAGAAGTTAGAAGCATTGGGCCCTTCTACAAATACCCTGAAAGGTTTTTGTGTCTTATGTTACCCTGGTTGTCTGGGAGCAGAGACAGACTATTTCAGTTTCCTAAGGCAGCAGCATCACCCCTTGAGAATGGGGACCTACATCCTACCTGGGGTCAAGAGGACCTTCCCAAATGGCCCCTGTAGCATTCCCCATCTGCCTGTCTATCCTGGGCTCCATTTGGCTTCAGACTGGGATGGTTTGCAGAGCTCCTGCTCCCAAATTCCAGCCCCACAGTACCTGCTCCCTAGGAGGGGTAAGACAGGGCTATGCCCGTGGTGGTTTTCAGGGGTTTGATGAGAACTGGCAGCTCATTGCACCCAGGTGAAAGCAGCCTAGGATGGGGAGACCTATCTCAGGGTGTGCTTCTTTAATTTACTCAGCAGCAAATTGAATGTCATAATTTAAAAATCCATTATTTATTCAGGAGCAGAAGCGCTGCTTGCTTTCCATGTGCGCGTGGGATGGGGATGACCTGGGAGGCAATGGCCCTGCTTAGCCCCACTGGTTGGAGGAGTTTGCAGGTCAGCGAGTGGGATTGCAACTGAGAAGCCTGAAATGAGAGCCAAATCACTTATCCTTCCTCTGTCCTCCTTTGGGCAGCCTTGTAGCTTACTCAATATTCACTCTGCAGCACGAACTGACTCTGTACTCTATACACAGCACCTAGCACTGTGAGATTAGTCTTTTGGGGGTTTTTCTTTGTTGAAAAGAAAACCTTTCAACAAAAAAGGGTAACTTTTGATGCGCATCATTCTTCCTCTCTTGCATATGTTCATTTTTTGATTCAAACACACTGTTGAAACCTTTCTTCCCTCGCAGAGCAAAACCCCATGGAAAAGAGCAGACCCTGCTTGTGTGCATTCATTTTTACCAGATCTTGAAATAATTTGTGACTTAAAAGGGGAGGAGGGGGATGAAAGCCTGTTCCTGATTGAGGCTGTTGAGTATTACTGTGATAGAACCAAAAATAATAAGGTAACAAGCAGCTCTAACCTTAGCTTAATTAACACATCATTAAGATCAAGTGCACAGAGAGGTAGCAGCTCTGTGCCACTGTGCCTGGTGCTCTGCTCTTACAGCTGAACTGGAGGCTTGGCAACCCAAGAAATGCATTGCAATTTATTTCATTTTTAAGTGTTTGTTCTCTAGCCCTGGAGAATAACCTAAGTAATTTCTCCAGGGGAGACCTGTGACACACACGCACAACAATTTTCAGGTATAAGTGGGAAGAAATGAGCAATGTGGGAAGGGGTGGTGTGTATGGTGGAGGAAGGTTTGCTCAGAAGGATGCCTGGTGTGACCTGGTCCAGAGCTGTATTCTCGGCTGCTGAGAGCAGTCAGGAAAATGGAAGATGACTGAAAGCTTTTAGTGCCAGAGCTATTTGTTGATGTCCGAGGCAGATCACTTTCTGATCTCATCTCCCCTTGCACTGAGCTTGGAACCAGAAGGAGAGGTAAATGGGTCAAGATTCCCAGGGGGCCGGTGAGAAGGGCCAAAAAGCAGGCGTCCACGGGGGGAAAACAGTCGATTTGGCAGGTCTGGAGTTCATTGAGAAGTTATTGCTTTGGAAGGCACAGGAATATCTGTTGGGAGTCATAGAAGAGTTATTGGTGTTGGAAGTTATGATGTAGAATTATGTCGGAGGATATAGAGACCCTTATAGAAGCTCAGCAAACCTGTGAATCCATCTATCTAAGCACCCTCAATTCCCACTGAAATCCTTTTGGAACAATAATAATCATTTAACAAAGGAAATGGTTTTTGACCCAGACAACTAAATGCATTTCCGCTTAGTGCTTCCCAGCCCTCGCCTGATGCTCAGCCGTGTGTTGAGGTTGCCTGTTATTTTCCCAGACATCAAAGGTTTCGTAGGAAAAAAAATGCAACTTGGGAAAAATTGATTGTTTGCCATGAAAATCTCCCTTGCAAACTGAAGAACAATTAGCTACAAGCATGAGAGCAAATTGCAAAACAAAAATACAACACTGGGACATGAGCAGAAATTCCCCCAGGAGAGGTCGTGCAATGCCCTTCTGGTACAGGAGCAGTTAAGGAGGATGAGGCCATTGCAGAGACCTTAATTGTTTCCTTTCATCAGTTTTCATTATAGCAGTTATGAGAAGGACTTCAGCTCCGGAGCAAGTGCTGGGCAGGAGGGAATGGGTGATACCTGGGAGCTTTGCTCTGCCTCTGGCACTCCAGGTCCTGTCTAATATAACAAAAGCCCAAAATGTGTCCTGCCCTGGATGAAGGATCTGATTCAGTGTTGTCCTCTCTCCTTCAGCTGGGGAGCTGGGGCTCTGACACATTGCCTTTCCTATAATGGAAAGTGATCGTACCCGTCTGCCTCTGGACATCTCTAACCCGGATGCCTGCATGGACCATCTGTCCTGCTATGAAGCCCTGGTCAGGTGATGAATAGTTGAAGCTAAATAGTAAGTTTAGGTCATGAAAACTGACTTTCCACCTGCAAGCTGCAACACCACTTCCTTAACAATAGAGAGGGGTGGAGAAATACATCCAGCCTCATCTGGTTGCATCTTCAGAAGATATCATGAGCACTGGGAATGACCTGGGTTTCCTTGCAGCACCAATGCCATGGGGCCATGCTCAAGCACCAAGTTCATTTTGCCATTGCTTGCTTGTTCCCTTATTTTTTGTGTATTTTGGACCCAAAAGAGCGGTGGTTCTGAGAAGGGATCAATAGATCAGCCAAGCGTCCCGAGTTATTAACTCGCAAACAAACAGCTTTGAGGTTGATGGGAGAAGGAAGAATGTCAATTTTGTGTGCAAATATTATTTCAAGGAGCCTTCAATGAGTGTTTTATTTAGCAAATCAGGGCTATCAGAGATAGCTATTCCCTTGCTGGGGTAAGGAGGAGAGTCAGAGAATTGAATTATGCATCTGTTAAAGTGTCCCTTGGGAGTAGACCTTCAGGCTGACTGTGAAGGGATCAGATGAGGTGGGTTGTTTTGTGTGAAAAGGATTCCTCTTTCCCTATCCATCGGCCCATCTAGCTTTGCTCTCACAAGTGAAAAAAACCTTCTCTCTTTTTCCTTACTGTTTTTGGTTGTTTGCCTTCATGGGCAGAGGATATGAACCTGCCCTGATGTTTTCCATAAAGGAAAAAAAAGGGCTGGCCTATTCAAGTCATCCTCCTTTGGAGGTGGATAATAAAAAATCAGGAGTCACCCACTCAGCTATGATTATGACTCTTAGGGCTATGTGTAGGGCATGTCAAAAGGCTGTGCCTCATCCTCATTTGAATCCTTGTCCTCCTCTTGCCCAGTCTGGTGTGCTAGTGCTTTACATTGCCTCAGATTGTTCCAATCTCACTGCCTTGTGCCCATAATGAAGAGTGGCAGAGGGATGAAGGACTGCGCTGGCAGCTGAGGCTGTCCCAGTTCTTAGCAGAGCCAATCATGCATTAAAATCTTTGAAATTCCAGCTCTTTCCCCCTATTGTTTCCAGTGTCGGCAGTGACTCAATATGTAAAAAAATATTCCCAAGGTCAGAGCTTATGCTTTGAAATCTCAGCTGCCACAGAGGAGGTGGTTTTTTGCAACACATAAAATGCAGTTGGTATCTTGCCACATCCCAAACTTGCAATGTACCGTGCAATGTGCTCCCTCATCCGACATTTAGGAAGTAGATGGAGAAAATCTCTGTTTCGTTACTCCGTGCTCAGGTTTGTCCTGCTGTTAAACCCTGCAACAAAATCAGGGAATTTGTGGTTGGTTTTTTTAATGTTGTGGTATGGATCTCTCTTATTGAAGTTTTTGCAGCCTATGTGCTTAAGCATTATCCCACGAGGGTGTTGCGGTTACAGCAAAGTGGACTGTAAGGGGAACAGGGCAACAGCAGGGAAGTCCCAGGGCTGTGTGTTCAGGGTTAATTGCAGGGTGCTCTGCACAGCTGAGTTGCCTGCTGAGCTTGCAAAACCTGGTGTTAGTGTCAGGGGTTGCGTGCTCTCTGCCCCTTTCTGTCTGGAAGCTATGTGCTGCTTTTGAAAGGTGCGATGCACCTCTCTGACCTGGATTGGGTGCAAGGGGAGAGGGGGCTCATTGCAGCGATATCTGCCAGTGAAGCCCCCTCACTCAGTGCCACCAAACCCTCCTCTTCTTTCTGCTGCTAAACCCTGATGGATAGCAGGTCCTCAGGAAAACGGAGCCTGACATTTCCAGGGAGCATGCAGCCACTTTACCTTTACAAGCCTCTAAATGTAGAGTGCAAAAGCACCCTTCTACTGCTGTTCAGCCATCTGACATTTAAGAAAATGGTGTGTGATTAAGGCAAACATCTGCTGGGGTGGGTTAGCTTTGCATGGTCCTGCTCTTGCGATGCCTCTGAGCCCATGCAGTTCTGTGTGTGTATTCGTTAAACCTGTGCCTGCTGCAGAAAGGTCCAGCAAGATCAGTGCAGCAAGCCCTTGGAGTTCATTATCCGGGGCAGAGCATCCTCAAACCAGGCAGCCTGTAGTGGGGATTCACAAGGTGGTGCAGTGCTGATGCTTTGGGTGAGTAACACATGGGGGCCTGACGCTCTTGTACCCAACTGTGGTTTCTTTGCTTGTTGCAGCACATGTCCCTAGCTGGATTATTAGAGCCTGATGTCACAGTTGCATGAATCAACAGATGTCATGCTCTCCTCATGGCCAAGCCTGCTTGCCTACACCATCATCCTCTTATATATACCTTGCTTACACGTCTATGTGTCCTAAGCACAGTACTGTGAGCATTGTAGTGTCTTACCTGCTGATGAAAAGCCTTTTCCTTAGCTGAAGTGGGGTAAAATACTGAAGGATCATGTTGGTTTCCTATCCAGCAAACTTCTCCCAGTGCCAGTTTGCAGTTCAGCATCATGCTGGGCTCCTGTGAAGAAGTGTCTGAGGTAGGTAATGCCTTATTGAGTAACACCTGTGTCACAGAAAGTGGTTGTCTGCAGTTTTGTGTCTCATTTTTTGTCACATCCCTAAAAAACTTTTCTTTTCAAACATGAGCTGTTAGCAAATCGCTGCCACACACATTGTGCTGTGGTTCATGTGCCAGAACAATTCTGGTGGATTTTTCAGGGCAGAAGAAGCTATGACTAGCGGACAAGCCAGCAAAAGTTTTGCCCTTGGATGAAATAATAAGATCTGGCTATAAAGCCTAACATTCTATTCCACTTGCAACAGTTCCTTTTTTTGGAAAAAAAAAGGGGGAACAAGCCCTTCATGTTTTTGCAGAGCTCTGGTCAAAATCAAATAGGTGGACTGGGAGAAGCATTAGAAAATGGGGGAACAATCTCATGTTATTCCATTGGGAAAATTAATAGACATTTTCCATCCCAAGTTTGTAGGATTCTGGGCTTTTCGCAATAGCTGTTCCACTTAAACCACAGCTCTGTGCATTGCCTCTCTCAAACTGACGGCTCCTTCCCCTGCAGCGGCCCCGCTTGTCTCATTAAAGCTCCCACCTTTCCGCTGCTGAACTGAAAATCAACAAAGGAAAATTTAGGCTGGATATCAGGAACAATTTCCTCAAGTTGACTGTGAAAGTGTCTCCAGGGAGGAGCAGTGGAGGCTTCATTGCTTGCAGCATGTAATGGGTTTCCCATCTCGGCGTGGGAGGGAGAACAGCCCGGGCTTGGAGCCGTCCGGACAGCTCTGGGCATCACTGGCTGCAGGTGATAGTCTTGCTCCTTTTTTGATCGTTTTTCTCGGGAGGAGTGGAGCAGTTATTGCAAGCATGTCAGTGCAGTGGCTTTCCCCGTTAATAAACCCTGAGATAACTCCCTGCCTGGGAGAAGGACCGGTGCATGTTTAGCTTGAAACAGTGTTCTCTAGCTGTCCAAAAACTGATCTTGGGTGACAAAAACTCCACACATTTCCTGGAAAAAGCAGACACCTTCATTCAATGACTCACATTCTTTCTGCATCTCATGGTCGTCCCTGCATTTGCTGGAGTGAGGTTTTCTCCACGTTTTGCTGTCCTAGGTCAGCTTGGCCTGGCTCTTCCCCACATCAGCGTTTTCCTGTGGCTGTACCACAGAGTATTGTTCCAGTATTCATTGCATGTCTGGGAACGTGTTTTTCCAAATGGGGTGTAGGGCCCTGCTCCGTGCCCCAGCATGGTGAAGACGTTGAGCACAGTGTTTGCTGGATGCTGGCACCACACAGCACCTTCTCTGTAGTCCCTAAAGCACAAACACTGGAGAGGCTCCCAAAATATTCTCTCTCTGGGGAGGCTGGTTGTGGCACAGCACTGGATTGGACCTTTAGTTTCAAACCAAGCCCTTAAGCTAGATGTTTCATTTGGAAATGTAATGTCTCATGAGACATGCTTGTCTCGTGTCAATTCTCCCAGTCCAAATAAAGAAGGCAGGAGGAATGGAGAAGCTACCACTTTGCTGAGGTTAGTCTGAATGGACGGAACACTCGCTGATACGTTATCATGAATAATGCTTCAGGGTGGAGCAGCCCAGGGAAGGAGCAGACACAGGCACGGCTTGCTGGTTGTTCCCAGCTGGCAACACAAGCAGAAAGGGCTTCCAGATGGCAGCTGTGAATTAAGGTGAAGCAAATCTCTCAATGAACTAGGCTGAGAGGGCAGCCTGCAATCCAGGTAGTGTGAGAGATGGGGAGGAGAAGAGGTGAGGAAGAAATTAATGAACAGTTGCACAGCCTCCTGCAGTGTATTGGGGGCTCCTTGAAGACCACTGGTATTGAGGAACAAGGTAGATAATTATCTCATAAGCATATTTCATCTCACCTTATGTGACTTTTAGCCCAAAAGCTTGGTATGTGGAGGATGGCAAAGAAAGACCCCGTAGTTCAGCATCCCATAAAAGTTATTGTTACAGGAGCTTGGAAAGGAGAAGAAAACACATTTGCAGTATGACAGGGAGATGAGAGCTTTTCTCATCCCTGTTCTTCATGGTACCACTTGAGTATCTTATGGCTGCTTGTGGACTTACCCCTTGCAGTGAACTTGTGAGGCTGTAATTACAATGGAGAGAGAAAGCCCAGGGTTTCTGGGGACCATCATTTTGGGGTGTTGGCATGTAATATCCTGCAGTGATTTTTCTGGGTTGCATGTTCTTCCCTTCCCACCCTCCCTCCACAGCTGGTGCTGAATGAACACAGAGGAGGGTGTTTAATCCTTTCCTTGAGTAATTTCATAACCTAAGGCTAAAGGCTACAGATGAGCATGGCCTATGGGGGACAGGGAACAGTTGAAGGTCCTGATCAGCGTGACAGGTGGTGGTGTCAGTGCAGCAGTCGCTGGACTGTTTTAAAGCAGAACCCTCTCTAGATAGCTTTTAAAAATGTACGTGATATCTCACAAAAACATGGCTGGGGTGTGGATTCCAGCTGTGCACTTCAGAGATTTCCGATCTTTTGTTTCCCGTGCATGAACCCAACTCACTAATCTGCAATTTGGGGTCTGACTCTGCTCTTTGCTCCAGCCGGCGGAGCTGTGCCGGGAAGTGGGACGCCACGTGTGACCCGCAAGGACTCAGCGGAGAGCAAGCCAGGAGCAGCAAGGGGGAAGGGGAGCAGGTTGGGCTTGATTTGTATGGCTCAGCTTGTGAAATGCTGTCCTGCTGCACAGAACGCTGCTGGGAGATGGGAGACCCCGTTGGATGTTCTTCCAGAAACCGGAGATCCTTGCAGCAAGTCACTGCCCCTGAAGGTGGGGTAGAAATACAGCATCTGGGGCGCTCCTGGGCTGCAATTGCACGTCTGCTCTGTAAGGAGACATTGCTTGGGGTCTGATCCTTCATGCAAAGATGATGCATCCGCTGATGCCTTGGGCTTTCGGCAGCCTCCCACAAGGACCACCATGAGTGCAAGCTGTCTCTGAGTAGGGGTGGAAGCAGTGTAGAGTCCAGGAGTCCCATCTGCCCCATGCGTTGTAGTAGGCCAGTACAATGGAGGTACTTTTCTCCAGGCTTTTCCTCCTCTGGCATCATTCTTAGTGCCATCAAGATGGGCCCTGGTCTGCACCCTCCTTGGCATGGGGGCTGCTCGTGAACTTCCCAGGACATTGCTGGGAAACCCTCAGAGGAGAGTGGATGAACGCCTGCAGCCCATCACAGAAGCTGACACTGGTAGTGGCTGGTTCAGGAGTTCAAAGCCATCTGGAGCCAGGGTGCACTAGCCATGCAGGCAGTTGAGTGCATAGGCTTGAAGGATTTCTTTGAAAGCAGAAGCTAAGGCTGCATAACACGAGCAGGGCTGCTCCTGTAGTGTGCTCTTGTCTGGGAGCAATTCCCTATGGGGAGCCCAGATCCAATCATGCAGCCTTTCCCTGGGCTTTCTTAATTTCGTAGTTTTCTTTAGTCAGCCCAGGGTTTCCCTCATACTAGCTGACACGAATGCACCTCTTGCAATGGAAGTGACATTTGTTTTCTGCAGTAGGGATGCTTTGCCTTCCTAGAGCCAGCTGAATTCCCATTAATCCTCCCCTCCCTTGGTTCACACATTTTTTCTTCCTTCTGCTCCTAGACCATGGCACTTTGGTAAGCATCGCAGTCAGCAGCAGGTAATTTAAGCACACATCTGCTTGCAATCTGCAAGGAAAAAGAGAGGCAGTTTGTCTTCGTTAGAAGCCTAGCGATCGTGGCTCTTTGCTTACCTGGTGTCATGAAGGCCTTTTGTACCTCTACAGGGAGCAAGTGGGAACCAAGGGTTCAGATAGGATGGGGACAAGGTGCCCTGCTCTGGTCTCTTGCCCAGAGTTATAGTTGGGGATGTTCAATCAAGACTGATGGGCTGCCCGACCCTTCTTGAGCTGATAACTGCTGGGTTTGGCAGTCCTAGTCTCCCCTCCTTTTGGTCCCTTTCATGTGGTCTGCCGGGCTGTCAGCCTTACCTGGTGGAGGCTCACCATCCTGCTGACCGATTGCACCCATGCGTGATAAACAGAGAAAGCCACCAGAGTCAATGGCCAAGTCCACGTCCTCATCTCAGGGAAGCTCTGGGGAGTGGATGCGCTCTCTACAGATGAGGCAGGGGACATAGGATGAGCAGAAAAAAGGTTGGAAATATTGCTGGGGCATAGTGGAATTAAATGGAGCGAGCCCATGGAGGATCAGGACCTTTCTCCTTCCAGTGCTTCAGAGCAAACTTATCTCAGCATATCTTATCCTCTACCCCTGTTACTGTTCCCTCGATTGGGTTTACTCTTAACACACTGAACTGCTTGGTTTATTTTTGGAGCTGCCCACTCCCTCCTGGCAGTAGAGATGCCAGGGCTGCCACGCATCAGAAAGGCCAAAGGTGGGTAAATTGGGAGATACTGCCATTTTTCCTGGGAAAATGAGGACAAATCCTGTGTTTTTCCAAGAAGTTGGAGGAATGGGAGGAATGGGGCAGTGCTGCATTGGCCTTAGTGCTACCAAGAGAGATTGAGGTTGTGGAAGGATGCCAGCACCCTGAAATCCTCTTCACATGCACCCCTTTTTGACCTCTCCTTTCCCATTCCAATCTTTGCAACTAGTTTTTAAAGACACTGAAGCCTTTCATCATCTTTTGCTAAGTTTAGACTGCCTGACTTTTCCCTTGGTGTCCCAAAACAGCTGCTGAATGAAAGGCAATCGTTTTCTGATATTCAATACTGTAAGCAGGAGTGATTTGAAAATGTGTTGATTCCTTGGACTGTGGGAAAAAGACCTGTACTGCTGGCAAAATCGGGCTGAAAAGTAATATGGGGTTTTTCAGGTGGTTTGGTTTTTTTTTCTTGTTTCGATGGGTTCATGGAAAAGCAACTCATATTTCTTCATTGCTTTGAATTTTCCCTGGAGATTTCCCAGGGGTTGAAATCTTGTATTTCTATACATTTGTTTGCAGAGACGGCAAAACGCAGTGGATTCACACAAAAGCCTAGGATTTGGCAGTATTGGAAAAGAGGGATCTACCTAATGCCCTGAAGCATCGTTCTTACAGCCCATGAAAGCCTGACATCCCAGGGGGAGCCTGATGCCAAAATTAGTTGAACCCACAGCCACATCAGTGGGGTGAAGGGGCTGTCTCACGGCTGGTGCCGGAGGCGTGGTGCTTCCTGGCCCTTGCTTTGACACAGATGTTTTGTGTCACACTCGGGTCCTCTGGCAGCAGTGCAGGGGCTTTCCACAGCTCCAGGGCATCTGTGAGGGAATTGCCCCTGCAGTCAGGAACCCTCCTGGCTAATAAGCACAGGGTGAGATGCTGATACCAGGGCTCAGTCTGGGTGCTGTGCTTTGCGTGGGCTTTTCTCCATCCATCCAGCAGCTTCACGTCTTTTAAAAATCGCATGTTTGAGATATGTGTAATATTAGTCCACGTAAATCACACCAAGCCTATGGCTTCCAGCACTGCTGGCTTGGGTTCTTGCAGACTAGCTTGCTGTCACTCAGCCGCAAACCGTCTAGGTTAGCCTAATGAGGAAGCCAGACTAAGATGAAATAATTAATACAGCTGTAGAGTAGAGATGTAGGAGTCTTTGGAGGATAAGAGAGCTGGCCCAGGTCTCCCTCCCCAATCAGAGCACTCCAGGCCTTCATGAAGGTTCAGAAATTCTCCATTTCCACTGGGTGCTGAAGGTGGGTCTGTGGTCCTTCCAGCCAAGGATGCTCCTGGGAACTGTCTGAATCAGCTGCGTAGGCACGGGGGTCTGGTCCAGGTTCAGGGCAGCAGCTGGGCTGGAGCTGTGAGCTGTGAGCATTGTGGGGGGCCGTTGATGTTTTGGGAGGGTGAAAACCCTATTCTGGTGGAGAGGGGAGCAGTGCTGGGCTCTGGAGGATGATTTGTTGGGATGCTCTTCTTGACCTCAAGAATGGGAAGATGAGCTAGAGCCCTTCTTTCCCAAGTCCAGCCCTCTCCGCTGGTGCAAATGGGCAGTGTTGAGGGGAGGTACCCACTCCCACTGTGAGCTCCTGCTGCTCAGCACGAGCCCAAATTAAAGCAGGTTTATTTAGTAAACCCGTTCCAGGATAAAGCTTTTGATTTATAGGAGCCCCAATAGCGCTCCAAGGAGGACTTGTACAACTTTAACTGCATTTTCTCAGCATCACACCAGCCCAATAAAAGAGAGTTCATATGCACTGCACAAATTCTCACTTCCAATATAAAAAAGGTTTTATGAGACTGGAAGTCTCGCTGGCTCTGCGGGGCCGGGTGTATTGGCGGATACTCTGCATGACAGACCCTCGATTTCTCTTCGAGTTGTCAGACTTCAGTAGCATTTACAGCTATTTAGCTATCAAATTTTATGTGCGGCTCTGAGAGAAATGTGTCTTTTAAATACTGCTCTGTCTCATAAACAGCAGTCTGTTAAACCATGTCAATGGTACAAGCGGTTCGTGAAGCCCTCCAAAGCAATCGCCTACAGCTCCGCTCGTTACCTGAGCAGCAAAGTGCTGAACGACGCAACAGGTTAATTTTCCAAGCCGGTTGTCTTGGCTGGGAATCAGCTTTCCAGTGAAAGCTGGTACTAACCATGCTCCAGCAGCCTAAATTTGAGTTCCATTTTACCCTAGTGTATATCTTCTTCCTCCTAGCCGTAAAGCCACACTAACTCAGCACACACTCGGGCAAGAAAGTGGTGTTTATCATTTGCACTAAGCCACTGGTGAGATCACATTCCTGATTTTCCAAACCAAGGTTTTGAAGCTCAGGATCCTCCTCTCCTCTCTGCAGGAAGACCATTTGATCTTCCGTTTGGTCCTTCTTCTTGGAAGAGGAGCTGGAGGCAGGAGATTCCTGGGGTACTAGCCCTGACCTTGGTCATAACAAAATCCCGTTGTGAGTCAGACTTAAGCTTTCAGTCTCTTATTTTATTGTTTTCTTCTTCTTTTCTTATTATTATTTTAACATGAAATGTTAACTTAAAGTGCATTTTCAAGCCTGCACCATTTGGGAGGTGCAGATGGTACAAGCAGCGTGAAGAGCCCAGGCTGCAGGCACCTTTGCCCAAAGGTATGTGGTAATGAGCACTTGGATGTCTAATTGCTGCCGCACACCACAGACGGGGAGGTTTGCTCTCCCATCGCTGCTGTTTCCCCGTGCAATGAACCGGGGGACAGGGAGGAAAAAAATATACATGCGTGTGCAGCATGGTTATTTTCAAATGTGAAATTGCACCTGCAAAAATAGAAGCCAGGAAAGGACTGGCGAACAGCTCAGAGACGGGAGGCGTGATGCGTGCGGAGCAGGGATGAGGACAGCATCTCTGAGTTTCTTTCCCATGCTCGCGCCACCTGATAGTTTTAGCGGACGTTAGTTTTCCTCCCCCTTGCATTTCAATTAATCATCTGCTTGTCAGCGCTCTTCCCTCCAGCTCCCCTCCCCGCCAAGTCTCACGGAGCGGTGCGCACGCACACAAAGCACCCATGCACGCAGCCTGCGTGCTGACGGGCTTGGCTGCTCGTTAATCATTTACCAGTGTCGTGTGAGTTGGTCCTCACAGAAGGAAGTTTGGAAGAGGGAAAGACAGTCATCTCCTTGGTCTGCACTTCATCAGTGGAGATGGGTTGAACATAAGGTCTGGCCTTGGTGTGTTGCAGCCTGTGGTCTCTGTCCTGCTCCAAGTGAAATGCTGGTCAAATTCGTTGAAAAAAGTTTTGCTTTCCAACATGTTTGAAAGGAACTCTGGGATGAGCCATCCACCTCCCAGAATTTGTAGAGGACTCTTTTATATTTAATTTTTGTGATCAATGGCATGTTCATCCATCCAAGTGAAAAGTGACGCTAGGGACCACCTAGTCCAGCCCTCTTCCCAGAGAAGAGTGGATACTGGGTACAGACTAGTTTAGTTTGCCCATCTGGGTCTTGAAAACCTCCAGGGCTGGAGATTCCACAACCTCTCTGGGTCTCTCTTCCAGTGGGTGACTGTCATGGGGAAAATGTCTTCATTGTAATATGCCTGGACCTCTCCTGTTGCAGCTCATGCCTGTTGTCTTTCATCTTCCCACAATGGAAGGAAAGGTATGTCTCCATCACCTCAATAGCCTCCCAGTAAGCACTGTGAGGTTTCTGTTAGGTGCCCCTGAAGCCATCCCTTCTCAAGGTTGGACAAGCCCTGTTTTTTCAAATTGTCCTCATCTCCATGTGCTTCAGCCTCATCACCACCCTGATGGCCCTTCACTGGACTTGCTGGAGGTCAGCAGTGCCCGTCTTGTACCAACACCTCAGAACTGGGCACAGGGCTCCAGATGTGGTTTAAGGACTGCTTTTTCATTGAATTTTTGTGAGTCCTGCAGACCCTGCCTAGCCATGTACCTGACATCAAATTTCCTCTCTGGTTAGGAAAGGTTGCCAAACAATTGCAGAATTAATAAAGTGTACATGTAGGGGTATTTGTTTGCATAGTTATTTAGGAATGATTCATGTTTTGAAGTTTCAATAGATTTTTTTTCTATTCATACTTTTCAGGAGTGTGTTTAAGAACACACAGTTTGACCACTGCACAAACATGCTGCTCTGCTCAGAGGCTCTTCTGCAACCTCAGCAGCAGCTGTGCCCTCGCCCCAGGCTGCCTTTATCTTCTCTTCAGCCACAGAGAAGTTTCTTTTTCAGATTTCTTTTCCTACCCTGTCTCCTTGCCCAGAGTTTCTCTTAATTAGTGCTCTGAGTTTTTATCTGTCAGGAGGGAGCTTTTCTGGGGCCAGGCAGGATCTGCTGTGTGGTGGGAGGTACTGGAGCTGCAGAGGGCAGCTTGAAGGGATGATGAGGATGAAGAGTACAGCCAAAGCTGGGGACAAGAAGCACAAACTCTAAAGGATATGCCCAGTGGCAGGTCCAGGATGAGCCATGTCCACATCCCCATGCTGGAGAGCTGGGTTTTAAACTGAACATTCCTGCCGTGCCAGGAAGGTGGAAATTGGGCTCCTACTCTCCATCGAGGCAGCATCTCAATGGGCTCAGGCAATCAGAAAGGAAAAGACCAGGGCAGAAAGGTGTTTCCCTTTGTTTGCTGTTCATCTATGACTTTAGCCTGTGATGAGCACAGCAAGCTGTTGAGTATGTGGAGACTTGACTATGGCTCAGCTTTCCCTTTGTTCTGCCGTTGAGGAATATTTGGGGATTGGAAGTGAAATACAGCGCTTCCCTTTTCCAAAGGAAAGAAAAAAAAGGATAGGAAGGGAAAGAGCCCCTCTTGCATGCTGCACCAGCAAACCCTCATCATCCTGTAGCAGGAGGCCAGCACACATGAATATTCCTGTGCAACATACACAAGTGATGAGCCCCATATGCAGGCCTTGGGAGAAATTAAATACTTTCTACGGCGTTTTCCAAAGAGCCTTTCTATCAAAGTGCTCGGTTGGGAGCCAAATCTCCTCAGCTTTTGCAGCCCCAGCTGGTTGACACTTTTTTTTTATTATTTTATTTTTAAACACTGATGAATATTTTCTAATTAAAAAACAAGCCCTTCCCTAAACTGAGTCTTGCCCCAGTGGATGGAGTTGAGCCAGAGTTTCGGAGGGGGCTGGAAGCCGCCAGGGACTCTACGACTTCTCTTGACTGCTGTTGTTTTTTTTTCTCCTTCGGTACTGGAGCTTGCAGAAGGGGTCCTGAAATAAAGCAGACACGTGGTCTGCATCTGCCTAACCACTCATGGTGGAAGGCAGTCGACTGGGAAGGGAGTGGCAGCCTGGTCCCTGGTCCCTGCCTGATGTCTGTTCCCTCAGAGGAGAGGAAAGAGTGCAGGCTCTAGGCAGGCGATTTGAGGAGGACCACCCTCCTGGTATGGTGTACAGGTGTACAGGTGAGCAATAGAATGTCCAAACAAGGCAGCTGTTGTTGCAAGAGCTGCTCTTCCTATGCAGCGGTGTGAAGGAGCAAAGACTTGGCTTGGCTTTGGGAGTGGTAGAGACAAGGGTGATCACTGAAAGCAGAGGTGTCCAAGGAGGGGCAGATACGCAGGATGAGATACTGGCTCTCATCTAGAGCACAGAGACAAAACTCTGCTCGTTTTCAGTCATATGAATGTGGTACAGAGTTGAAGAACTGACCTACTAGGGCACAGGAATGGGAGATAGGTGCTGGTTCTTTGGACTGGGAGGAAAGAAAAGCCCTGAAAATCCAGCAAGAGTCTAGCTAGTGAGGCAGAATGATGGGCAGCAGGGTGACATGCATCAGTGGTGGTGGAGAGCATGGGGCCAGGCAGGAGGAGCATTGGGCACTGCCCTGCTCACTCCTGGGGTTTCGCAGCATGGCCACCTTTGGAGCCATAGCCTCTAGAATTGCCCCAGGGTGGATTTAGGCTCCTTGGATGCTAGTCTTCATGGCAAGTCACAGAGGCCACTTGTCTTCCTATCCAGCCCTTGGCTTTGACAGTTAATGGTGGAAAAAGTGACTTAGAGGAGCAATGCTGGCAGCAGCTGCCCTTGCCTGAAGCCTCCTCTGCAGCAGCCATGGGGCTTGAGAGTGGAGCAGAGCTCACAGAAAAAGCTCAAGTCATGGAGAAAAAGGTTGCTGGGATCACACAAGGCAGAACCTCTCCCAGCTGAGTTGGTTTTCTCCTGAGTAACTGGATTGGCTTCAGCCATTTTCTACTCACCAGCACCAGCGTTGGTAGGTAGGAAGGTGATGGTGTGCCCACCTTGGCTACTGTACCCCATTATCCATGAAAAAGTAAGACGGGATCTATGCAGTTTCACATCAGTTGGAGATCAGATTTGTTCCTGGGCTTGGTACTACTTTGTGCATCACCCCTCCATAGCAGGGCTGCAAATGAATTTTAATCCAATTTCTTCTATATTCAGTGTTCATTTAATTCTGCTGACTTTACTTAGCAAAATCTTCCTTTGAGCGAACATGGTGTTGGCTCTTTCTTTTTTGGACAGAGGCTGAAACCCAAATACAGCCTTATGCCGTGGTTCACCTGCCAGAGGCAATGTACAGCAATGCTGGGCTTGCCAGAGCTCATTGCTGCTAGCCAGGGCAATTCTCAGAGGCGACCCTTGTTTCCAAAGGGGTGTTTGATTTCCACCATCACTGCTAAACCCGCTGAGCTGCCTGGCATGTGTTTCAGTGTACAGCCGCTCCATCCCCTCCCCCGCCCCATCCCTTGGGAACTGCTTCCCTGATGTCAGACAGCTAATACCCCCTAACAAACATGCTAATTTAAGAGCTGTTAAAGCCAGGGGCCAGCAGGAGGTCACAGTCCACACAAACAGATGGTATTTTGTCCTTGATAATTGAATTTCCCTGTAGTTTTGGGTGAGAGATTTTCTTGCCTTTTATTTCGGCATAGCTGACTCAGGCCAACTCAGTTCATCCCTCCTCATCCTCTGCTCACTCTTAGCAAATGCTTCTGCAGGGTTTGGGAAGGACCCTGGTGAGGGCAAGGATCCCTGAAGGGTTTCAGAGATGCCTTTGGTTCCAAGTCCACTGAAGAGGCAGCAGTTGGAGGCCAGGTGAACATGACAAGCCTGAAGCTTATGGGTGCCCCCACCCTATTTCAGCAGTGCTGGTGGGGGAGAGACCCTGCACTTCAGCCTCTCACGGCTGATTTTCCCCTTCCCCCAGCTCTGTTCAGGTGATGTGACATGCAGGTGGACGGGGAGCGGGGATGGGGTCAGTAAGGTCCTGCTGCAAACCAAGGTGGTGGTGGTGGCAAGACAGCTGCCGGCGTGGTGAGACTTGATGTGTGAGTGGATCTCTCTGGGGAGATTAGAGACAAGAGGGGGTTGGTTCCTTCCCCCTTACTTTCTCAGGAGGGTGTTTTGAAGTGGGCGTGTACGGGTGTGTTTCCTCAGTCCTACTGCCAGCACTGGTCTCATCACTGTCCCCAGTCCCACCACTGTCCCTGGGCTTGTCTCTGCAAAGTATCCCTGTGTCTACCAAAGGGGGTGCTGGCAGCAGAAAGGCTCTGCAGCGTCACTGGCCCTGACACAGGCTGCCCCCCAAGAAGGGGAGAATTAGTCCTTCCCCATGCTACTATTCTCGTTACTTGTCCTTGGGGCATCGTGGAGCAAGCCCCATGCCTCGGTTTCCCCCAGCTCACCATTTTGCAGTGTGCTCAACGGTCCACTACAAAAACTGGGTGCCGGTGTGGCATTTGGGGACAGTCCCAGGGCTGCTGGTGTGTGTTGGAAACCTGCAGGATGGCACAGGGTGAGTGGTATGGGGAAACTGGGCGGAATTGGGAGAAGCAATAAGCACCAAACCCTATCTGCCTGTAGGGCCAGCAGCGTTTCTCTCCAGCTCACACTTTTTCCTGCCCAGGTATTGGGCAGCATCCCCACTGTTGGAAGGGAAGGCCGGGGTTCAGCCTCTGTGCAGGTGCAGGACAAATTTCCTGACCATCATGTCTGTCCTGGATGTCTGAGGTGGCCTGCAGCCCCACAGTGGCTTATGGGCTGGTGGTTCCAGGCTGGTTGGTGATGTCCCATATGCTGTCCCATTGCAATGTTTTCAAATTTATGCCCCAAGTGCTCTGCGGGTGTTTGGAGCTGGAGGCTTGCGTGGTGCTCACGCAAACCTACGAGCATGAAGCCTTGAGGCGCAACCCACGGTGACAGTCTCAACTGAAAAACCTGCTGGTTAGCTGGAGGAAGTGTGGGGTCATGGAAGGGAGGTGGGTTGTGGTGTGGAGGGGCCAGGGGGCTTGCGAAGGTCACGGTGGGGCAGGACTGGGGCGGCCATGGGGCAGCTGTATGCATTTCTCAAGCAGATGCATGCAGAGCAGATTACCAAGCATGCAAGCCAGTGGTGGAGTGCCCTTTGTCCTGCTTCCCACCCACAATGGCATCCTTTGGGGCATCCCATCTGGAGAGGGCCTGGAGGACTCCCTTTACGCCATGGAGCAATGAGTGAGAGGGGAGGGTTGGGATAGGGTATCGGCCTGTCCAGAGCCAGGATCACCCTGATGCTCTCCCCATGCTGTTTGCTGTCCCTTGTGGTCCATTGTGCTGGGAAGGTGACCCACGTGCCAAGGGTTGGAGGGGGCTCCCGGGGTGGGTGGATAGGTAGCAAAGCTGAGAGCCAAGCACTTCCTATGGGACATGGAAAGGGAAGGAAAGCAAGCAGAGACCAGTGGAGAGTGAGTGCCCCCCAGCATCCTGAACCCCTACCCGCCTCTGGCAATGTCCACTGTCCTCCCTGGGCCCCATAGACTGCCTGGCCCTGGTCTGCCCCATCCTCCTGCCAACTCATAGTGCGAGCATGGGGAGAGATGAAGCAAGCAAAACAAATCATACTGGGGTGTCTCTGGGGAGGCAGCGTCAGAGTCATTGTAGTGGCTTCCTCTGTGCCAAGCACTTAAAGAAGAAAAAGCCCAAACAAATAAACAAGCCAAAATTAAAATGCCCAGCAAGGTCTGTACAACTGGATGCTCCCTCCCTCTCGCTCCCAGCTACTACACGAGTGTCATTTTTCCCTTCCTGGACAAGATGGGCTGCCAAGGCCTCTTTCAGCACTCCTCACTCCAATCTTGTTCATGTCCCTGAGACACTGCAACAGGCTTTCATCGTCCTCCAGCTCCATCTCGGCATGCTGGCAAAAAGCAAACCTGCCCTGCTTTCTGAACAGCGATGCTGTAGACTCAGTTCTTATCCACATTTCTTGGTCTGGGACTAAGCTGTGGCTCTCCCTGGCTTGGGGACGTTACCAGCAGCAGTTTTTCTGCAGCCAAGCCAGCATGATCCTGCCTAAGCTAGAGGGAAGGGGTCCTGCAGGCTGCAGGGTGGCAGTGTTTGGGTTGGGGCAGCAGTTGCACCCCCCTTGCCTCTGTGCTTCTGCAGCAACGCAGTGTCCTTCACTTCTTCAGCATGGTAACATGGAGGTAACCCCTGTACCAGTGAGCTCAGCCCTAGTGCCTGTGCTGGTGCAGAAAACAGACCTCCAGAGGAGCAAATCTGGGCTACGAAGGGGTGCAGTGTTTGTATTTCAAGCCAAAGCTTTTTGTCCCTTTGTCATTTTGTCCCAGATGCCATTGAGGGGGATGTTAACGCTCCAGACTCCCCCCAAATTTCCCACTAGCAGCAACCAGGCTCCTGGGGCTAGGAAACACTGTGCTTCCTATGCCACATCCACTGTGCCACAGGCATCCAGCTGGTGGAGGAAGTCTGTCCTCCCTTTCCCCTTCAGTTTGCTCAGGATGACGCATGACTATGGCAGGGTCCAGATTTTGATAGTAGGATGCTTTTCACTGCCCTGTAGATTTGCACCTTGAGGGGCCTTGGAGAGTTCGGAGAGTTCATAGAGCAGCTTGGCCACAGACTTTCCTCAAGGCAAAAAACAGAGTTGTGAGTAAAATCCTGGGAAGTCTGAAGGGCAATGCAGCCCTGCAGAAAAAAAGTAGGAATATTGCAAGTGTTTGCTTGGAAATCACAAGCTGAACCTCACATCAAGCACCAGGACCTTCTTAAAGTGTTCAAGGCTGTTTGCTTCGTGTATGCGAGTTTGGTTTTGCTTTTGTATTTTGTTTCAGTGTTTGTTCCCACCATTCATTTTGTTTTCGTGAGCCTGGGAATTGAAGTGCCAAAATTCAGTGCAACATCGAGAGCCCGTTCCCACAGTAATAGCCATCTGGAGAGGCAGAGAGCGAGCAGGATCTGTCCCCAAATACACATGTTTTGGGTAGTTTCTCCAGTTTCCAGGGAGGAGGACTGGCAACCCCTGGACAAGCATGTTCAATCTTCCATCTCCTATCTCCCTCCCTTTTCTGATTTTCTCTGTCTGTCCCTGGTGTGGTGTCATCAGCTCCACGTCACTGAGGGAAAAGCCTATGGAAAAAAACAACCAGACCTGACTTGAATGAATGCTCCAGAAAAAAAAACACCATCTTTTCCACCACACTAATAGAAGCAAAGATCTGATTGATTCCTTCAATCTCTCTCTGCAGGGAGCTGGAAAATGCTCAGCACAGAGAAAAGTTGAGTAAAAAGGGGATGAAAATGGCATTTCCCATAGCTAGTCCAATATTACTGTGGTCTTGGAGGCTGTTTGGGTGTGGATATGGGGTATGGAGGAGTGGTGCTCAGGTGCAGTGACTTAGCTCAATTCCTGCCTGGGTGGCACCAGTGTCCTTGAGGTATGGGCTTGGGGCGGTGTTTTTCTGCAGCCTCTGCTGTCGGATTCAGGCCCCCTTCTGCCTTGCCGTGCTTTCTCCTGGTGCCAATTCCAAAGACGTATGATGCTTATTAGTATGCTGTGCTTTGTGTTGGCTTTTATCACCGCTGGAGCAGATGGCTGGGCTTGGACTGCTGCCCTCCACTTGCAGAAAGGCTGGTTAACATGATGGTGGTTGTGAAGACAGGTACAGACTCTGGAAAACATCCTCCTTCAAAGCCCATGTGGGAAGAGAGGATGGGTAGCAGCAGGCAGCTGCCTGCATGGCAGCATTACCCTGTGGTGCCATAGCACCAAACGCTGTTGGTAAGCAGCATCACTGGAGGGGTTCACAGTATTGTACATGTGCAATGCTTTCTGCAAGATTTGAGATGAGGGGAACCCACCTTGTTCTTGGAGCAGATATGTCCCAGCCCCTGCAGCTGCAGGGTGAGGACCAAGACTGGTCATTACAGAGGTCTAAGGACCTTGCTGGCCTTTTCACAACTCCCTTGCCTCAGCAGGAGCTTGTCATTGTGATTCACACAAGCAATAAATTACCTGTCCTAGGAGCCAGGTCACCAGCCAGGCAGGATCCCAAACAGCCTGAGACATGTAATGTGTTGCTTGCTCCACCCTGAACCATCTCAGCTCCCCATGGAGTCGACAGGTTCTGCAGTACCTGCTGAAATGTGGCTCTGATTTTAGCTGGGCTGACGATCCTTCCAGGAGAGCCCCTTTCTTCTTTCCCGTGGGTACAAGAAATCAGGTTGGTCACTATCTTTCTCACTGAGGCATCCTGCCGGTGACGTTGAGGGATGAGGGAGTGACTTCAGGCTTCAAAACACATGATGGAGCCAGGAGTCCTGCAAGCCTACAACCACCTTGAGGAGCACATCTTCAACCAAAGTAGCTAGGAATTTTTTTTGGGGCGTTCTGTCTACCTTCTCTCCTAGAGCAGGGGCGCAGGAGGTTCTGTGAAACTGTCCAAAGGTCTGGTGGTACTCCCCAGGCTCACAGTGACATGGTGATGGGTGGGCTCTGCCATGGGGGCCTCCTTCCTTCAGGGAATTCTCTCGCTTGGCGTCCTGCTGGAAAAGGAGGAGATGCAGAGAGGAAAGTCATAGTCCATGAGAGCCATAAGCAAATTCATTTCAGCTGGCCCTGGTCATCCCTGCGGCACTTGTGGTTCCAGGGGGGCAGTCCTAATTGCCCTGTTGACAGTGGGGGCTTAAATTAGATCTAAGAAGGCTTTTCAAGCAGGAGAGGCTCTGGCTCTGCAGGTAAGACTTTCTAATAGCTCATTTTAAAGGCATGTTAAAGCCCCTCTTTTCTCCCCTCTTAAGCAGTAAAGTGGAGTTCAGTATGAACAGTACAATGCAATACCAGGAGGTTTTAGGGCTGTTTCCAAGTGTACAGCATTAAGGAACAAATAGTGTTCCCTTTCTGTTCTCTTGCATTGCTGCCAGGGGAGGTCTGAAGGGAGCTTGGTGCTTTTGGGTGCTCAAGCACTACTCCCAGGGCTGCCCCCCACCCACAGGGCTGCCCATGAGTGGTGCAGTCCCTGTGGGAACTGGGACTGGAGGGTGTCCTGCCCTCTGTGGTGCTTCACTACTCGGCCCAGCATCACATGCTGCCCTCCAGGAAGAATGGCATCTCACTGGAGGCAGCCCGGAAACCTGTGGCAGGATATCTGCTAACAAAGGGCTGGGCTGAGCAATTGAGAGTGGCTTTGGTAAGGGTGTTTCTGTGGAGCTGGGGCCCAGGAGTTGTCTGCTGAAGGTGTCTCCAGTGCAGGTGTACTGTAACGGCTACAGTCAGCATCTGCACTACAGGCATTGCTTCATGCTTCAGGGACAGGTAGATAATGATCTCTCCTGCAGGATAAGGTGTGCTGCAGTATCTATGGTCAACATCTGCACTTTAGGTGTATGGTACCATCTACAGTCAGCATCTGCAGTTCTGGTGTACTGTAAGGTAAACAATCAGTATGTGCAGTATGGGTGTACTGTAGTGCCTGCAGTCAGAGTGTGCAGTACAGGCTTACTGTAGCATCTACTGTTGGTGTCTGCAGTACAGGCATACTAGAACATTTGCAGCTAGTGTTTGCTGTACAGGTGTATCGTGGCATCCACAGTCAATGTCCACAGTTGAGGTGTACCACGGCATCTGCAGCTGGTGTTGCACCAGTTTACAGTAGAGGTTGTTCCATAGTGTTTGCTGTTGGTGACTACAGGGCTTTAGAAGGCTCTGGTCAAGGCCACCGAGGGGGGGGGGGGGGGGGGGGGACGGGACGGGACGGGACACGAGGAGGAAATGACTTAATGGAGTGTTTTTCTCCCCTCAGTCACTACCTCAGAGCCAGAGGAACAGCAGCCATCAGGGAATTGCCCAACAGGAGATTTTGTTGTGGAAACACTAGGTTTTGAAAGTCGCCTCCTTTTTTTTTGGTGGGAACACCCTCTTCCAGAATAGAGTCTCACTTACTTACCATGGCTGGGAGGTGGCTGTGGAAAGTGAGAGCTGTGGGAGAGGCTGAGATGCCTGCCCTGGATCTACCATTTTCAGCTGGCTGTCGCCAGTTAATACCCCATTGCCCACAAGCATCCCTGTGACTCTGGGGATCCTTCTAAGGGGGAGCTGAAAAGGATCCATCTACCTGCCTGCTCAGAAGAGGACGCTGGAATTGTTCAGGAGACAGTGACATCCTTTTTGCCTAGATACATGATCCTCACTGCTCTTGCTGCCCACCTCGGGGCTGTCCTCACCCTGTTTTGCCACAGTAGTTAATGTCATGTTGCTGTGCCCCTTCAGTACTGCTTGCAGGTACAGTCTATGGGCTTATCTTCATATAGATCTGGCCACATCCTGCTTAGATGTAGCCTGAAGCAGCTCAGGGAGAGCGGGGCTGGAAATGCATTTAGTTTAGACCGAGAGCTGCCAGAGAGGACCATGTTCGTGTCTACACTGAGCGTGATGCTAAGAGTGGCTGTGACTGATGTCCTCATTGTCCTTGGTGCAGAGGACAAGGCAGAGAAGGATTAACTTGTTGCTCTCTCCTGAAATAAGAAGCTATGGCCGGCAAGGAATGGCTGCCAGAGGTGGCTGCAGCTCCAGAGCTGCTGTGCCACCACATCCAAAGTGTCCCCTTGCCTCCCCTTGCTCTTGTCCAAGCTTCTCTTTCCACCATCATGAAATGATTCACTACGGGGGCCAAAGCAAATATTCTCCAATCTCTTTTTCCACAGAAGATGGAGTTCCCCACTGCTAGGTTTGCTATGTAATAAATGCAGTTCCCCATCATCAGCTTTCAACCGGTCCCTGCTGGAGCAGGGATACAGCCCAGACAGCTGCACACCTGGTGAGCTGCTGCTTGCTGGCTCCTGTGCCTGCATGCTGGGGTGATGGCTTTTGCTAGAGAAACCATTAAGTGAGCAAATACAGCAAATGGAAATTTGCATTAGAAGCATTTGCAGAAATTGCGAAGGTTTTGTTATGTGCTTGGAAAAAGAAAATCAACATAGCTTTGGGCAAAATAGGCAAACAAAGCAAATACTGCATGGGAAATTGTGATTCGAGGGAAAAAAAGTTGGCTTTCTGGCTAGGTTTTTCACAGAATAGCTCCAAATCCCTGCCTGACAGCAGGGCTCATCTCTGAGGAGAAAGGTAGTTCTGCAGAGCAAAAGCAGCAGAGCAGAGCGGAGAGGTCTCTTTGCCAGCAGTGAGAGCCTCTGTCTGTGCCCTGGCCATGCCACAGAGTCCCCAGGGATGTTTGATGGTTCCCTTCTCTCTCACTTTTTCCACCTGTAACCAAACAGCATCATCCTCAAGACCGTGAGTGCTTTGAAGCAGGAGTCATCCCGTGCCACATAACTCTGGGCCTGTCTCGTCATGCATCAAGTGAGACTGCCTGGCATGTGGGCAGGAGCAGCAGCACCTATTTTAAAGACTGATAAGATGAGGAAGAGCAGGCATGAGTGCCTTTGCTCCTTCACAGGACTAAGATGTAAAGTGTGATGGCTGGCAGTGGCGTTTGCACTGGTGTGAGCCAGAGCAATAGCTACAGCGAGCAGATCTCACACTTTCCAAAGAGCAGGCTGGTTGCTGGAGGAGCTGGAGGGACGCCTGCATTCCATCATTGCCACTGTCCCCAGAGATGGAATGGCTGTGCTGCAAGGGGGGTACCTGGTCTGCAGTGCATGGGAGGCTCTTTCCCTGGTGCAGGTCCTTAGGGGGCTTCAATTCCTAGTACAAACCACGAACTTCCAGGGCTGTAGAGAGGGAATATTCAGTGGGAAGTGAATTTGGATTGGAAGGGACGAGAGTCTGGTTTGCAGGCAGCTGTATGAGGCCCCATATGCAGCACTGCCCCGGGGCTCCCAGCCATCACCCATGCCCCTGGCTGCTGCTTGCAATGGCAGCTTGTGCACAGGTGGGGTGGCAGCACGGGAGCCGTGCTGCAAGCACGATGGGGACACATGGAGGAGGTGGAGGGGAGCGCAGGTATGGAGAAAGAAAGATAGGAGAAGGAGAGAAGAAGCGGAGTGTATAATAATGATGTTTTAATTAGCACTTAATGCTCCTTGCCCAGAGCTTTCAAAGGAAGGTCACCTTCATTATCTCTGTTTTACAGGTGGGGAAACTGAGGCACGGGGGAAGTGGGGAGAGCAGTTTGCAGAAGGTGACCCAGGAGGGCTAAGGCTGGGCTGGGAGTGGGATCTGGGAGTGGTGTGTCCATTCTCAGCTGCCACGGCTGCACGGGGGCTGGCTCTCACTGCCAGCCCTTGGTGCTCAAATCCAGGGCTGCAAATTCAGCAGTGAGGCCATGGGTCTCTTCTCTGCCTATCTCCAGCACTTCATTATCAGGGCTCACATCCCCCAGCATACTTGCCACTGAGAGGCATTTGAGACCAGACTGCACCCCAAAATCTGTTCATGACATCCCTCCCACCCATGCTTGCTTTCTCCTCCAGCCTGCAAAGGCTTGTGACCTGCTGCAAACCCAGGTCCATCTAGGCTCCCACAACTGCCGTGTTGGGTAATAGAGTATGGTTTGCTTGTTTTTTTCTGGCTGGGACAGCTCCCCCTTTATTTAGATTTAAATGGATGCCATCTGGCTAATGAGCCCATACTCATGTTCTATATTAAAAGGCAATCCTCCACAGTTACTGATACAGCGCTGGAGATTAGAGAGGTTTATATGGTTTTGAAGGTGTAATTTGCTTTTCATGCATGGGGCTATTTACCTCCTGGCAGGTGGGCCAGCATCCCCCAGCATCATGACCAGCAGCTCTCTCCTGGCTCTGGTCTCCTCCACCGGCCCCAGCTGCAAGAGGAGGAGAGCTCATGTGTCTGTGAGATGGGCAGGACTGCTTAAGGCATCCTTGTCATTGTTGCTGCCGTTTGTCAACTCCCGGGGAGGCTCATTGGTGCAAGGAGGATGTTCCCTGCTTGTCCCCAAAACCCAACATGTGTCCACTCGCCTGCCTTCTTAGCTGTTGCCCCCCTCCTTGCACCCCAGCATCTCCTAGGACATGGAATGGCTTACCAGGACAGAGCGGTCTCTGTCCATCTCCCAGCCCAGAGAAATGTGGCCCCTCGGGGTGTCAGTGGCATGTGGCTAAGTATGCAGCACCCTTTGATCACTGTAAAGACACCAAGAAGGGTTATGCTGTCCCTAGAATGCTCAAAAATGCTGCTACTGTTGCATTGGTCTGGTGGACAGCATGATGCTCAGTGCTAATGCCAGAAGGGGCCACACCAGAGCAACAGCAGCAATTGCTCATGCTGGGATCTGCATCTTGCACATCTTAAGCACAGGCTACTGCTGTGAATTGCCTGCATGTGCTCCCATCTCCTCAAAAGAGAGAGGCTTCATCTCTCTCTGCAGCTTTCTGAAAGGAGGGTGTAGCGAGGTGGGTGTTGGTCTCTTCTGTCAAGTGACAAGTGATAGGATGAGAGGAAATGGCTTCAAGTTGTGCCAGGGGAGGTTTAGATTGGATATTAGGAAAAATTTCTTCATCAAAATAGTGGCTAAAACACTGGAACTAGCTGCCCAGAGAAATGATGGAGTTATCATTGCTGGAGGTGTTCAAAAAGTATGTCATACTTCGGGATAGTAGGCACGGTGATGTTGGGCTGATGGTTGGACTTGATGATCTTAGGTGTCTTTTCCAATCTCAACGATTCTTCGAGAAAACTTCGCAACCCACTTGCAGGCAATGTGTGCTCCTAGGGTGACGCTGCAGCTGCCAAGGAGAGCCCAGCATCAGAGTTTGACTTTCTTAAGAGAAAGGTTGAAAATGAGACAAGGAAAATGCAGCGTTTGTGCAGGGCGTATCATTGCCTCTGGGCACCTCTTTGTGCTGGCAGCTTCCATGGAAAGTGCCACAGGCCATTGAACAATGAAGTGTGTGCCAGAAAAATGCCTTGTTTTGCAGTCTTCTGTAGCTGAGATGAAGTCTTGCTTCGTGTCCATCTTCATGGACGGCTCCATCATGCCCTTTGGCTGCCCAGGAGGAACCAGCTGTTGATACACTGCATGCAAGGTCTCCTACGAGCCAGCCCTGACTGCTCCTGCCTGTGCTTGCTTCCACAGATGGCTAACCCTATCCCGTCAGCCTGCTGCGTAGTGCTTGCCGTGGTGGTGGTGGTGTACGCCCAGAGACACAGCCAGCAGGGTAAGTCTCTTCTCACCTCTCCCACCTTGGAAGTCCTGAAAGATAAAGATATTGGTGCCACTCCTCCAGCCTCCCTCCTAGGGCAAGCTGAGTGTGCTCTCTGGGCCTGCCTGATCCTACATTTCTGCATCTTAGCACTTTTCTCCTCTCTATGATGCATTTGCCCCCTCCTGACCACTCTTCTGGGGTTCAGGCATCCTGCACCCCCTCACCTACAGAGCCACCTTGCCCACACCCTCACATGTCTCAGGCTGCCCCTATAGCCGGGGCACTGCTTCCCAGACCTTCATCCCTGCCCCTTTTCTGCATGCTGCCCTGTGCAACACCGCTCATGAAGGGATAAATGGGTGGGAAAAAGCAGCAGCCTGACAGCCCGAAGCCCCAACACCCTACCCCATAACCACAATGGGTGCCTTATCCTGCTCCTTGGATTTACTTTGCCCCTGTTGCCACCACGCATCTGTGCCTGCCACTAGCTCTTGCCTCTCCAGGTTAGCAGAGGATTTTGGGCTTACCTTTGTGACAGATTTTAGAGACAGTGGTGATTCTGGGTCCAGGTAGGAGCAGGAAGGTTATGAGATGATGAGTTGAGTCCCACTGTGGGGTTACCTATGGCAGCCCTGAAAAAAAGGGGACAAAATGGGGAAACCTCCAAAACTCACTGGATCACTGGTAGCCAGCCTGGTTGTTGTTCCTATTGGTCGATTATGGAGGAGAATATTGCTAATTAACTCCAGTAAAGACATCTGTGCATCCGTGGGCTCTGTGGCATTGAGGAACTCAGCCAGAGCACCCTGCTGAGCTGCCTGAAATCCAGCTGGATGGATTTACATTGTCAGAAGCTGTCAGCTTGGACATGAAGCAGCTGGGGTTTGTCCCCCATCCTGTGGGGACAGTCACTCTTGGAACCTGGAGGGATTTTGCTGGGTGGTGTTGCAAGAGCATTCCAAGCACCCTCCCAGGGCACCTACTCAAAGCATTTGGGTGCTGAGCTGGTGTGATGCTTTCTGTGGAGAAGCAATGCTGCCTGGTCCTGCTGTGGTTGCAGGATCACTTCTTGGGAAGCCTTGAATGACTCAGTGTCAAGGTTGGCAGGGCATCTCTTGGATGCACCATGCTGCTTCCCACCATCCTGTGGAGATGGCTACCCAAACCTGTTGTACAGGGAGATGCATAAAATACAGAAGTGCCAGCTGCTTCAGGGTTATGCAGACTTGAAATATGTTGTCTAGACAGGAAACAAACACTGCTACCCACCAGCACTGGTCAGGGACACATGTTTGACTGCTGGCAGCAGTACACTAGTGCAGAGAGCACAGCCCTAGGCAATTCCCCTGGCAAGGCAAGCTGCAAGGACAGTCACCTTCTGCTCCATGATCTAGCAGGATGCAGAAGTTTGGCAGGATAGCCTTGCCATCCCTGTGTCCCTCCTCCTTCCCTTGCCCAACTGCATCCAGGAGGGAGATGACTGGAGCACCAGCTTGAAAGAGCTGCTGAGACTTGAGTTCTTCAACAGGCACTGGGAGGGGATGCACTGATGAGGCAGGGCTTTCCTCATCTGCAGGAGCCAGAGAGGGTGGGGGACATAAGAAGGAGAGCAGCAGGGAGAGGGAAGTTGGGTATAAGAGCTGGAGGAAATCTAGTAGGGCAGTGCCAGGACTGGTTCTCAATCTGTTCCCAGAGGTACTGTGCATCCTTCCCGGGTCCCTCTGTGAAACACCAAGGTGATGCTTTGCGAACAGGTTTTGGAGCAACAGTTCTCCTGCCCACCCCACTGTGCCTGCTTGAAGAGGCTGTAAACAAGCAAGTGAAGCCAAGGAAAGTCTGCCCCATGTTAGAGACCTGACAGAACTCATCCCCTGCCCTTCTGCAGCCTCTCTTCGCCAACCAATCCTGGGGGTCATTCCCTGCCAGCCAATCACTCAGGCTGGGATAGCGCAGTGGGAATGTGGTGGGAGGATGGATTAATCCCACTGGTGGCAGGGACCGGGTGGAATGGGGGGAAGACGCTGGCGTAGAGTCCATTTATCATGCACTTGAGGCACGCTCGACTTTAATAGCTCATGAAGCACTTTAAGAGATGCATTAGCACTGAATACTTGAGTGAGGAGGATGTGACAAACTGTTAAGTGAGCAGGAGCACAGCACAGCAAGGCTGGCCACTCACTCCTGGCTCTTATGTGCACCCTGGTGATTACTGGAGCGTCCTGCAAAGTGCCACATGAATCAGTAAAAGCAGCAAAAGCAGCATTGGACTCAGAGGAGGAGTGGCTGCTCATGTGTTAACCTCTCTGCTGCTTGTCTGTGGTCCTTCTTCTCAGAGCTGACAGAACAAAGGGTACATTTTTCTGGGATGTGGGAGCCCAGGATGGTCCCTAGGGTTGGGAAGGGGAGTGGAGGGGCTCAGAGGTCAGCAGATTTGAATACCCTCCATCCTTCTGGTCGCAGAACTCCTTTGCTTTGCATGTATGGCAGATTGCTAAAATTACACCTGCACCACTTTACTGGGCACCACTGCTTCCAGCTACCCATGGGGGTGGTCACCATGCAGTGGGAAACTGGAACCATCACTCAGGGCAGCCCCAGTGGGGTGCTCAGGGGGTGTCACTGATGTGCTGGCTCAAGCAGGGGATTTTGGATGTCCTGCTGCAGGTATGGGGCAGAGGGACAGCAAAAGAGGATGTTAGCAAGGTGTTCTCCCAAAATTGTGGTCCATGCCAGGGGACAGAGAGATGCAACTAAGTGCCTGGCTGCAGACAGGGGTTGCAATTGCCCAGGAGAAATATCCCTGATTTCCCAGGTTCTGTCTTCACCCTCTGAATAGCTCAAACCATTGAATGGGGATTGCTTCTAGCCCAACTCCACCATGGGGCTTTTGGCTTTATTGTGGGAGCGGTTTGGGGGCAGAGGGGTGGGAGCGCTGGAGCTGCCAGCAATGCTGCCATATGGGGGTCGCACGGTGCGCTTGTGACCAATCCTGTTACTGCTAAAGCGATCACTCTGCACTGCTCAGCCCCTCACGCTGGGTGGCTCTGGCAGGCTCTGGTGGATTGTTTGGCATGGATGGGATCGCTGCTGCTCAATGCTGCTGCATTTGAACGCACACTCTTCTCTAGCCTGTCCAGAGCAGCCAACGTAAGATCATTTTCAACAGCCACCTCAGTGATCTTGAATTAGCATAAGAAAAGGCACTGCACTGGGTAAAATTGGAAGCAAGAAAAAAAAATATGAGGCTTGCAGGGATTAGCTTCCAGAATAGGTTGATGTAGGGTGGTGTTTGGCCCTCCTGCCAAGTCTTGCTGAGCAAGTGGTCCAGGCATGTCCCTCCGGTGCATGGGAAAGCACTGAAAGTAAACCAGCTTCAGACAGGGCTGCCAGATGGGGTGCAGCCTGCCTTCAGAGACAAGCATTGCCCCAGGCAGCCACAGGGCTGTCCCCATATGCAGAGCTCCCACCCAGCACATGGGAATGGACAGAAGCTGCAAGAAGAAGTGGGAGGGTACAGAGGAAGCGGAACTGGCTGAAGATGATACAGGAGAGCCTGGTGCCCTCCCTGTTGTCATGGGTAGCTCAGCTTTCCTTCCTGTGTTTCCTTTTCCAGGCAGTGGTTGCTGCCAGTTTATTTCAGAGGAGAGGAACATGGTGGGGAAAGCTCAGCAGAGCACAGAAGCGATGCTGCCTGCTGTGCCACTCTTGCAACATCGGCTGGCCAGGGGCTCCATTGTGTGAGAGCAGCACTGCTAGACATCTGTGTCATGCAGAGACCCTAGAGACCCTTTCCCTGGCAGGGCTTGGGCACCCTCAAATGTAAGGAAAAGGCCACAGCATGAGCCCTCAGGCTTTGCCAAATCTCCTTACATGGGAAGAGTGTACATGGTGGAGACGCCTAACTGCATGTCAGGCCATGAAATGTACATGCATGGATTAGTTCAGCTCTTTCTGTTGATTTCCATGTGGTTGGACTTAGCTGTTGCCAGTAGACCCTGGGGCTACAGCAGTCCTTGGAAGTGGGAGCTCTACTTCCCCAGGCTCTTGTCGTGACCAAAGCATCTTCCCCATCCATCAGCTGTGCCAGACTTATGTCCACATTTGTCCCAGACGGAGATTTCTCAGCTTTTAACAGAGGAGTAATTTTGCTTTATTGATCCTCACCTTGCTGAATTAACTCATGTTTAAACAATAATTATGTTTTCACTCAGGAGAGGAGACAAAGAGATAAACGTCTCTGGAAATGAATGTATTTCAGATGCTGCATGCCGGGTTAATTTATTGATGGGTGCAGAAGCTGCTATCTCCTCTCTTTCTCACCAGCAACAAGCAATTAGCCCCCATCATTCCTCAACTGAGGAAAAGAAATAGAGATTTTGTTTCATTACTTTCCCTTCTCTCTTGCTTTCTTAAGCCCTGGTGCTAATCTTTTGCAATCGGTTCTGCTGCAAAGCCTCCCAGGATCTCCAGTTTGCATGCACCTCATTAAATATGCTACCCACATTTCAGCTAAGACAAAGCCTGGGCTGGTATACAGCCTTCAAAATGCACAGCAAAGCCATGCAATTTGGCCTTTCAAAGAGAAACCAACTGTAGATAGGTCTCGCTTTCCCTCCCCACATTGTCCAACCCTTTCCGTGTGGCATTTGTTGGCTGACAGGGATGCGACAAACTCTTTCTGGACTCCCACATTAGTCACCCCATGCAACTCCCCAGAGTGTCTGCCTGGCATGGTTAAACTAGTTGTTTTGCTTTTGGGGGTGTTATCTGGGTTTTCGTGTAGGAGATGGTTTGTAGATTGGCAGAGGAATGTGTGGTTTGTTTAGACATCTGAGTATGTTTTTGTGGTTGTGCAAAATCGTGTTCATTTAAGATGCCTGGATTCAAGTGGTGTGATGGGGTACCTGGATCTTGAGGCTTGGTCCTGTGCCCCTGGATGCACAGGGCAGATGTGCATCCAACCTAAGACAGCACTACAGGACGAGTCTCTCCAAATATAGAAGGTCTCTCCATTTCCTTTCCTCTCCCTTTCCATCTTCCCTCCTTTCTCCTCTTCTTGCTACTGGAGTGTCTTTCAGTCATGCATTAAGTGACATGACTAACATCTGTCATGTGTTGTTTGGTTTTCTACCCTGTCCCCAGGGCAAGATGCGTGTTCAACAGAGTGTTTGGGAATTTTTGTAATTGGCACTGGCTGTTTACACTGGGGAAGGCAAGGTCAAAGGGACCACATCTGTGTGCCGAGCAGCCAGCCAGGAGGCTGGAGATGGTACATGCTTTCCACAGAGGCTTTCCCCACTCAGGCTGCAGCCAACACAGGAGAAAGCTCTGTCTCTTCATTACATAGCACCTTCCCACCTCCCCTGATTCCTCCTTGCACGTCGAGCCAAGTTTTGCTCTCGTCACAGCACACTGGCACTTCATTTCTGGGTGACTCCTGCCAAGACATTACCAGTGTTGTCCTCCTTGAGTTGTAGCCTTGCTTTCTGTGAGTCTGACCTACATTCTTTTGGTGGAGATGAATGGACTTGTGTTTGGCTGCGTAAAACACAAGCTATTGCTGAGGAAAGGCTACTATATTAACTGCTCCAGAGCTCTGCATGCGATGGACTCGTCCTTCCCATTATATACATCAGCCTTTGTGTCACTGCCAAATTTGCCAGCAACAATTTTATGTTGCCTTCAAGATAATTGATAAGACAAGTGATTAGCAATGGGCCAAGAACAGATCCCTGCGGGGCCACACTGGGAACACCCTCCTGTAATGATGATTCCCCATTAACAATTAATTCCCCATTAGCAATTACATTTTTTAATTCTTCCTGTTATAACTCTGGATGCTCTCATTATCCAGCTGGCTGAAAGAACAGCTTTGCTCCGTACTGCAACCCCCTTCAGTGTGTGAGCTGTGTTCAGAACTTTTTCAGGACCTCACTGGGTTTAAGAAGCAAAGTTTGGCACAGTCTCTACCTGCCCCTTCATCCCTTGCTCTTTGCAAACCATCTCAAAACCAAAATGATCTTCAAATTTACTTCACGGAGAGCTTGGAAAACCAGACCCAAGGCATAGTGCTGGATCAATAAAAGGACAGGTTATGGCATTGGAAGGATGTTACCAAGATTTGCTCGGTGCAGTCAAAGTGAGGGGGCTTAGCTCAGGCTGTCCTCGGGCTAATTGAGCTCAGTTCACTCCTGCTGAAGGAGCCAGCTGCATCTGGAAGACCTCGGTCCCAGGGCATGTCAAGAGTAGATAGATGTTTCTGCCTTGGAGCTGCAAGAGGGGAAAGGCACAGGCACTGGATAATGGGGAAGGTGTTGGTAAATGTGTGGACACCCCAGCTCTCCTTGAACCTCTGAGCACCCCAGCAATCACTTCACTTCTGTAGGCAACTCATGGACCCAGTGTGTGAGTTAGCCTGACTCGCCGAGGACACGTTACCCCTCACATGAAAGCTCCAGCGCTGGCTGCTTATGTGCAGCAATTAGGATTTGAGCTGCTCTGTGAGACAGAGCCTGCTTAAATCATTCCGAAGGCTGCCGTTCAGGGGCAGGCATCCACTCTTTGCCTCCTTTGGCTTGCTAATTGCTCCCCAGGGCTAAGCTAGCCTAAGCTCACGGCTGTCTGCCGGGGACCAGCATTATTCCAGTGGACTTGCTACATCTTTTGGGGGCCAATCTGCTTGCACACTCCATGCTGGCCAGAGGTACAACCTCACTGTAGCTCAAGTTGCATGAAACTCATGTCCCTCTGATACCTTTGCAAGGAAGGTGTGTTAGCCTCTGTCCCTGGACATTCCATACCGTGATGGTTTCCTTGTTGTTTCCCCATCTTCCCTGCCAGCTCTCAGCTGCAGGGAAGAAACAGAGACAAGAACTCACCTGACCTGCAATGACACCCCAGCTCCAATTCATTGAACTCTGCTGCATGCTTATAGGGCATTTCAGAGCCCATGAGGTCTTGGGTCCCTCCTTGCTGCTCTGATCTTTCCCTGCTGCTTCCCTGCCCTACATGATGAAGACGGATCTGTCTGAGAAGACAAAACCCACACCCAAACAGGCATCAACTTCCATGGCCCCTCCTTTTTCCTTCCTAATGCTCTGTCTGTCCCACAGCACCCGGGTGGGGTCTTTTTCTAGCATAAGATGCGTCTCCTGAAAGGCTCCCTGTCTGTAAAGTAAAAAAAAAAAAAACCAGCAAAAATAGCCCCAGGTCCTGGAACATCTTTTTCTATTACTGGACATCCCTCTGAGCTCAAGTAGATTTCCTGCCCAGACACAAAGTGAGTTATGGCCAAGTTCTCAGAGGCTGACCTTGTGGTCAGCTGGAGCAAAGGCTTGCTAATAAATGCGGTCAGCCCCCACCACAGACATCCTATTTTTAGTGCCTGTGCTTCTTTGCCTGCTGCCTCGCCACCCTGCAGGTCCCAGAGCCAAGCATCCCCGAAGAGTCTGACCAGCAGTGCAGGATAGCCCCATAGGGAGCACGTCCCAGGCTCACTCCTCCCACCTGTGTGCTGGGAAATGGGGAGAGTTTGTTTCCACACAGTGTCTGTTAATTTTGCATCCCAGGTAGTCACGGGTGCATGGGGTGGGGTCGCCTGCTGTGCTGGGGTGTGCTGCAGGAGCAGAGCTCAGCTCGTGCCCATCAGGAAGCAGAGAGCTCACAGCACTCATCTATGGTCTGTGCTTGGAAAACAGCCACAGGGTAGAGCAGGACTGATGTCCTGTTGTGAAAGATGCTGTTGAATGCACGAGGAGAGATGCTCTTAAAGTGCAGGTTGGGGAAAGAAGGGAGGGACAGGGAAAAAACAGAAGGCACTTAAGTGAGAGGGAGCATGGCTCCAGAGCTTGCTCTTTGCAAGTTACTGAAGCTTGGAGATGGTCAAAGGACATTGCAAGTAAGATGCCTGCTTTTGATATACAAGTCTGTCTGGAGAAACCTGCACTGAATTTACACCTTTATGGGAGTAAAAGAAGTTATTTGAAATAGAGCCAACAGAGAGGAGGTTCTGGAGCAAAGTGAGAATCCTTCCCTAGGTCCACATGAGCTGTCAAGAACTGGTGGGAAATGTGGGATGCTAACAAAAATATGAACTCTTCCATTTGTCTGGTGTGTTGAAGCAGATTACAAAGCTGTGGAAGATGTTAAAAAAAAAAAAAAAAGAAGAGAAAACGTAAGGTAAGGGTGTGGATCTGGCAGGCTTTGGACAAGCCTGTGATCTCACAAAACTGGTGAAAATAGTTTACATGTGTGGTGAGAAGAAGAAACTGTCAGGAGGATCACAGTCTGCCAGGATTCATTAGTTCTGCCAGTGGCAAGAAAAACCATGTCTCAGTAGTCTCTTAGACTTCATTAAACATATCGACAATCACTGAAGGAGAAGGAATGGGGTTTGTAGTCCACACAGACACCGAGAGGAGCTTTGAATGGAGAGTGTTCAGCCCTGCTGAACTGCTGGCAGTGAAAAAGCTGCCATAATGCATGGGGAGGAGCACAACCTGCCAGTGTCAATGTGCATAGGGGACAGCACGAGACAGGGAGCACTCGGCTCGAGGAGCATCTGTGTTAGCCAGGTGGGTCCTTGTGGACAAGTCCTTGCTGAGACCCACTGATGGACAAGCCCAGACCATGGCGAGAGGCTGGGAGGAAGGATTTGGATAAAGGTGGTTATCATCTCGGGATGGCATTGTTCTGTTGTGTGAAGCAGGAGCATCACTTCCTCTGACAGTGCTCGGTTGTAAATTGAGGGCATTGCCTTAGCAGCAGGGAGCCCACAAATTCTGGTGGAAACCAAAATGTCATTTGCACAGATTTTCAGACCCTTGCAAAGCCGTGGGCTTTGCTCTTCGCTTGAGCTCTGGCTGCTAAAGAAGGGCCGTGTCCTTTCTTAGCAGTGACCTCCTTTTGGCGAGGAAGGAAGCAATCCTCATCCATGGGTTATACCTATTGTTTTTTTTTGTGCCCGCTGTTACTATCTCAAAGGCTTCTAGAGACTGAAGACCTCATAAAACAGTGACAGTTGGAGTGGAAACCTTTACTGTTTCAGGGATTTGGCTTCAATTAGCCTCCAAAAGCTCAGAAAGGTCTTGCTTTGGAAGTCACACGCCACCATCCCAGGGAGCCAGCACATTTCCAAAGCAGCCTGGTCCCCACCAGCCCATTCAGTGACACGTGTCCAGCTAAACTTGGACTGAATCTGCGACTTATTATTTATCCCCTTTGAAGGCTTTCCAGTGTCTGAAGTCCTGGATTATAGGCTGCCCTGGGACTGCGAAGTCAGTCTCTGGTCAGGCTGAAAGAGCAGAGTGTGACAGCTCCAGGGGCAGCTCCGGACATCGCTTGCAGGAGTCCATGATCTTAGCAGAGGGTGCTACAAATCATTCTTGGAGTGTGTCAGCCTGGAACTAAGAGATCAGGTAGAGCTGGGGCTGAGATTTTCAGGTCCTGCACATCCATCAGTAGTGTTGGACACAGTGAGTCACTTGGTGCAGGTTCAGGTCACCTGTGACACGTCTGTAACCAAGCAAAGCCCTGGATAATGGGAGCACAACCAGAGCAAGACGCTGCAACCAAACATCATGAGCTCTACTTTCTGAGGAGAGGACTTTGCTAGGGTGGGAACAGAGCAAAGGAATCATGAAGCATGCTAAGGGACACAGATGATGGGACACAATATGCACAAACCTTGATAATCAGAGTCTTTTGGGCGGATTAATTTTTCTGGGCAGACACCATGCTTTTGTGCAAAGGTTCCTAATCCGGGTGGGAGATGCTAGACTGTAAAAAATAAACAGGAGAACAGCTTGTAAGATGTGTTGTCTGTCCTGTGGATGAAAAGAGCATCTTTCAGGATAAGCAGTCTTGGGCAGAACTAAATGGAGCGGATCTGTGCAGAGAAGGCAATGTAATTGTGGCATGTTAAAAGGAAAAGAAGAAGAAGAAGAAGAATTGAGCAGGGGCTGTGGTAGGCTTGTTACAGAGGGGAAAAGTGACATGCGTCACCTTGTAGTGAATGCTCCAAGAAGACCAATCAGGTGGAGAAGTGAAGTGAAACCACACAGCAATTGATGGGAATGGAGGCAGGGAGGGGTTACAGCAGTGTTAGTCCAGTGTATGAACTATTTGTCTCTTTGGTGTAGGATTTGCTGGGAAAGATTGTTATTTAGGCTTAGCTGCAGCCAGGTGGCTAATTGAGGCTGAGGAGTCTGGACCCTTATCATACCACTTCCCTTTGCTTAGAGCGATGGAGAGGCTGGTGTTGGGAATGGGGCTTTGTTTATGTGACTCATGATGTGGCGATGAAACAGCCTTTGTTTCTGCTCAGTAAACAAGGGACAGGGACTAAAACTTTTCCTTGCACAACTGCATACATCTGTGTGCAGAGTTAGCCCCTGTCCCACAGCTCTGGGCAAGGCACATCCACCTCTTGGTGCAAAATCCCTCTGGATGGGGTAATGCCTTGTCATAGAGTGCACACAGCCAGCAGAGCCAGGCATTACCCTTTGTCTCAGGCTCAACACACTTGACCTTGGTAGCTTTTATAGCTTACAAAGCTTGAAGCATTTCCTCCACAGCAGATCTCTATTAGCAGATTTAAGCTATCCAGCAGTAGCTGGGCTTTTCTTAGTTATCTGTTCTGAAGTGTTGCAGCTGCAGGGCTGATGCTGAATAAAGTTGACCTGCAAGGCTGGAAGCCTAGAGGACTTCTGCCAGCCAAGAGCTGTGTGCTTTGAGGCAGAAGAGAACTGGCAGCATCACACCAAGGAGCTAACTGGGCTGCCCAAGCTAAAGGAGAGCTGCACTGTGTAGTGTGTCTTGCTTGATTTCTGCCAAATTTGCTGAAGTGTAATGGGATGTGCTTGTACGTGCACGTATTTCTGATGTTCAGGCACTGGGCGCGCTGCTCGGTAACACATCTGTGCTGGTAGAGAGCTGGTGGAGAATGGATGTTTTGCTATGCTGAAGTGTTCTTCTGCTCTCTGGAGAGATGTCCTCTCTGTACTCCACTGGTCTGTGCTGCTCACAGGGGGCCACACCTGCTGCATCCGAGATCCAAACTGAAATAGAGCTGAGGAAGTGCTAGGCATCCCTCAAGGAGGTGACAGAGCTACAGGGGGGGATCAGGGTCCCATCCTGTTGTGAGCAGCAGGAAGGCAGGTTCACAACAGCAGTGGCCACTGCAGACCTGCATGGTGCAGACCATGTGCACAGGGGTCTGCTGGTGGGGACCAGTCTGGTAGCCCCACATCCATGCAGTTGCCCAAGCACAGATATTCTGCAACCAGGCAAGCCAGGTCACCATCCACGGTGCTTATGTGCAGACTCATTCCCAGAGGGGACAGTAAGCTGGCCCTGGAGCACTCCTGAGGGGAGTCTCCAGCCATAGCCATGAACTTCAGACTTTGTAGGATGAGTCACGGAGAGCCTCTGACTCCAGCCAAACCACAAGCCCTGGTGGTTCTAGCTCTGCTGTGTCTGCGGCTTGCCTGCACTGCAGTGTGGTTGCTCCAGCTGAGAGCATGCTGAGCAAATGAGAAACTGAGGCACAGAGGAGTGAGTGTGCATTAAATCCGGAAGCTCGTGTCTGTCTGTCTACTCCTTTCCCTGTGACTTCCCATGGGAAGCCTCAACGTCTGGCCATAACTGGAAGCCTGGAGATCTGCCGCAATCTGTGCCTGCTTTTGAGGTAACTGGAGAGGTTTGGAGCAAAGCATGAGAATCCAGTGACACTACTCAGCAGTGGGAAGGGGCTGCTGAGCCCTGCAAGCACTCCAGCTGTTGGAAGGGGATGTAGCATTACCTGGGGTGCAGCAAGGAACCTGGCTGATGATCACATTAGAGTTCATGTGCTCAGCAGACCTGAGAATTAGTTTTACCTTTGTGGTGCGAGGCACAGAGCGATTGACATGTGTGCTTGTCTCTTTTTTTTTCCTTTGGGTGAGGATCCCTGCTGTGTGGCATAGGTGAAGGGCAGCTCAAGAGCTTGAATTTCCACTGGTGCCTCACAACTCCTAGAGCCTCACATCAGCCCCTTAGCAGGGGGAGGAACTGTGGCCATCGTCAATGACCAGACTCACTTGCTGGTGAGCTGTAGCACCATTCCCACTGGCACTCCTGCTGGAATTGTGTTTACTTTACTGGGACTCTTCTCTGTTTCAGCTATCTCCAAGGCTTTGGCCTTGAGGAGCGGCCTCAACTTTACCCAATAGTACCCAGCCCTCACCTTGCCCTGTCCCTGCATCACAGGGCACAGCCTTTTGGGTGCTAATAGAAAGGGTGTTGTTCCACCTTATTCTTGGAGGGTGCTTGTGCTGTCTTGCTGGACCCATCACAAGCATCATCCTCTTGGCCTTGTTCAGATGTAATAGCTCTGCCAGCTCTGTATTTCCTGTTGGCAGAGAGCCTTTACAAATGCCTTCAAGCTGCCAGACTGCCCTTCCCAGTGTGTCAGTGGTGCTTTGCTGATTTACAGCCGTGGTGCACTGGATCTACCCCTGTGCAGGAGACTCCTCCATCTCTCGGCCCTGAGATGGACATGTCTGTCCCTCCCTCATAGTTTGCAAAAAGTTTTTGTTGTTTTCAGCTGAAGTTGCTGGAGACTGATCCTTGCTTCTATGGAGAGTGATCCCTGAATATTCAAGAAGCGTCACTGAACTCAGTGTGACCATGGTTGGCAGGTTCTGGCCCTTAATTAATTAGCATTGATCATACTTCACTTCCAACAGTGGAGGAGGGAGCTGCAGCTCAGGGAAGCAGTGAAGTGTTGCAGTATAATCACCACGGCCATTTTTACACTGCCAGTCTGTGTTCTTTGAAAGTTACATAGCTGCTGCAATGGCAGCATGGGAGACAGAGAGGAAAACCCTGGGGGAATAGTCATGATGTGGGACTTTGGAAGCTATTATTTGAAAAAAAAACCAAACATTTTTTGTACACTTATGCAGGTTTGGGAGTTTTTCTTTTTTTTTCTGATTCCTGGCATTGGCTTTTCTTGGCTTAGCCTCAGCAAAGTTGCTGCATGGCAGTGTAGTCAGTGCAGAGTCCATCAGCCCATCTCTCTGTCAAAGCATGGGACCTCTGTGCACTCCCTTTTCTCTCAGCTTCCCCATCCAAGCACAGCAGCAGAAACCTTACAACCCTTGGGACACCAAGAATTGCTATTTAGGAGGTGGGATGTGCCTTGTCCCCCAAGAAATTTGGAAGAGCTTGAATCAGTCACTTGAGAATGAAGGTGTCTGCCCTATCTGAGCAAGACACCCAGTGTCAGCCTTTCTCTGTGTTGGTGAACCATCCCTTCACATGAATTTGCCCGTCTTGCTACAGTCTGGACATGTCTTTTCCAATGAGTTCTGTGAGTTCCATGGGATTCTGTATCCCTGATGCATTTCTTTCTCCATATTTCTGGAATTTTACTCCTGACAGCTCCAAAGAGATGGCTGTGGAAATCTTTCTATTGATCCATGAGTAAGTCTTATCTTCATAAGTGATCTAGATGATGGTGTCAAGGGTACCCTGATGAAGTCTGCTCATGATACCAAACTGAGTGAGGAAGTAGACAATTCGGAAGGGAGAGCTGCCCTGCGGAAAATCCTGGACAGGCTGGAAGAGTGGGCTAAGAAGAACCTTACAAAGCTCAACGAGGACAAGTTAAGGTCTTACAGCTGGCAGTACATAACCTAGGAGTGCAGCACAGGCTGGGATCTACCCACCTGAGGAGCAGTTTAAAGGGACCTTGAGCATCCTGGTGGACAACAAGCTCAACATGAGTGAACAGTGTGCTGCTAGGGCAAAGAAACCCAACAGGATGTTGGGCTGTATCAACAAGAGCACCACCAGCAGAGATACAGAAGTTATTATCCCACATTACTCAGCGCTGTCAGGCCACACCTGGAGTGCTATTCAGATTTGGTTCTTGCTGTACACAAAAAGCTGGACAGGCTGGAGAGCATCCAGAGAAGGGCCACAAAGATGACCAGAGGACTGGGAAGCCTGCCCATATGAGGAAAGCCTGAGAGAAGTGAGTTTGTTCAGCCTCAAGAAAGGAAGCCTTAGGGGAGACCTTATTACCATGTTCCAATATTTGAGGGATAGCTGCAAAGAAGGTGGAGATTCCCTTTTTACAAGGAGACAATTGGAAAAGATGAGGGGTAATAGATATGTTATTCACAGTATCACAGTATCACAGTATCATAAGGTTGGAAAGGACCTCTGAGATCATCAAGTCCAACCTATAACCCAACACTAACACCAACACTAACACCAACCATCATCTAAACCATGGCACTCAGTGCCTCATACAATCGCCCCTTAAACACCTCCAGGGTCTGCGACTCCACCACCTCCCTGGGCAGCCCATTCCAATGGCCAATCACCCTTTCAGTGAGGAACTTTTCCTAACATCAAGTCTAAACTTTCCCTGAAGAAAATCTCTCCCTGGAGAGATTCCAATTGGACACAAGAAGAAAACTTTCCACAATGAAAACAGTTAGCCATTGGAATATCTTCCCAGGGAAGCGGTAGATTCCCCACCAAATTTTAAGATTTACCTGGTCAGGGTACTGGGCCATCTTGTCTAGACCATGCTTTTGCCAAGAAAGGTTGGTCCATATGATCCTTGAGGTCTCTTCCAACTCTTTTGTGAGTCTATGGCTTTGGGATATAAACCCAGAAGGACAATTTCAGCATTTAGGTAGGCAGGTTTAATCTCGATACATACTTCATCCTGTCCTAAATCTCAGCTCTAGAGTGAAGACCACATAGTGAGAACTATTGACAGTGAAGGCCGACCTAGAGCACGTCACAACTTTTTTCGCTTGTTGCAGGATATTTGAAACGTATCTCCCAACCTGGTGAATACTGCAAAACACTCAGCATCCTGCAGACCTCCTGCAAACACTGAGCATCTTTAATTTGTGCTGTGGCCTGGGCCAGCAGCTCCCACACGTTCACTTGCACAGCCCATTGCTGGGGGTCCCATTTGAGCTGTGAATGTGTTCTCAGAGCCCCAGGCTCTGGTAAGATTTCTGTCCCACATAAACATGCATGCGCGTCTGCCTTACCAGGGTTCTGGGAAGAGCAGTGCTGGGGCTGAAAGAAGGGTGGGAGCTGGGTGTCAGCAGGCAGACATTCAAGTCAAGCCCAGTAGCACAAGGGATTAGTGGATGCGGGTTGTTAGGTGATTTAATTGTGTTTTCCTTCCTCCGGTGAGTTTGGGCCATTTTTCTTAACTTACTTAACCCCGAGGAGTTTTTTAGTGTAACCAGTATTTATGAAAGGCTTTTTGCTTTGCTTCTTCAGAGGGAGGCACTGCTGTATATCACAGAATCTTTTTCATAACCCTGCAAGCCACCACTGCAGCATTCAAGTGCTGGCATCTCGGGAGACATAGATGGATAAAAAGGTACCAGCCCAAACGAGGAAACCCTAAACAAACCCTGACATTGATGTACTGGATGCCATAGGATCACAGGGGTGAAGGAAACTCAGAGCCTAGCTCTGATGCGAACAACTTGTGTTCCCTTGGGCGAGTCATTTAATCTGCATTGGGGACTTCAGCTTCATCTGGAGGATGATGCTACCCTAGTTTGTCTCATCTGTTTGTGTTGTCAGCTCATTAAGGTGAGAGCTGCCTTTTGCTGGGCTCTGGCACAGAGCAGTGGGTGACAGGGTGCCTGGAGGGCTGCAGGCAGTGCAGTAGTGTGAGTGCGGGGAAGAGCCGCCTCCATCCCTTGTGCCAGGACCCTGCCTTTCCCATGAGGTTCTTGTCCCTTGGGAAGCAAAGCGCTTGCTGCCAATCTGTCCAGAGCAGAGCTGACAGAGAAGATCCTCAAGGGAGCCATTTTCCTTTGGAAAATGAAATCCCATCAATATCTGAATGTTTTACAAAATCGTATTTGTCTGTCAAGGAGTGGAAAAAAAGAGGGACAAGGGTAAGAGCTGCAGTATGTCTTTTTTGGTATTTTTCAGAAATGGATGGGTTTTTCACTTTAAATTGACTACCCCTCCTCCCCCCCAAAAAAAGTGTTACAAAGCCTTTTGTACAACATAGTGGGGCAGTTTTGAAAAAACCTTAAAAGACATGAAGCCTTTTGGTTTCCTTCTGAAAAAAAGAACCTTCCTCTCTTTTTTCTTTTTTTCTTTTTTCTTTTTTTTTCTTTTTTTTTTCTTTTTTCTTTTTTCTCTTTTTTATTTTTTTCTTTTTTTTTCTTTTTTTTTCTTCTTTTTTCTCTTTAAAGGAGATTTTTTGGAAGTTTGGGCTTTTGCTCTGATGGGGTCAGAGCAGTGTTTCCAACTTTGTGGCATCCTGAGCTTGCCCCAGCCATGCCAGAGAAGCAGGAGGGCTGTGAGTGCCAGTTCCCAGAGGATCTAGAGCATCTCCTCTTGCCTATCCCCACACAGGCAGCCATGCTCCCGGTCACAGTCTTCTGCAGGCCAGTGGCTGCGCTCCCTGGGTGGGCTGCAGAGCATCCACTTTTTGCTCTGCTTCAGTTTGTTTTCTATTCATGTCCTCAAGCCAGAGGCAGGGGAAATGCTGCTTGCTGCCTGTAGCTGCTTTCCATGCGTGCGTGCATAGATTTACACTGATTTTCTCTCCTTATGGATTTCTTGGATTCCCCCTCCTGCAGGCAGCATGTGCAATTGTTTGCAGGCTCCTGCTTGTGGGCAATTTACTCTTCCTCCTTACTACCATTCACTCCCTCATCCCTTCTCCTCTTCCTCCCTCCTGATGTAGACGGCTCCTCACAGCCGACTCATTTCGGAGGTTTTTTTTCACTGTCAAAGCCAAGTTTTTTCCCTCTCCCCCCACGCTTAGTTTGGAAGTGGGAGAGGGAAGCGGGTTTTGGGGTTGGGCTGTTTTTTTTCAGCAATAAGTAATTTCAGCATGCTGAAGAGGCAGGAAAGCGAAGCCGGCAGTAGGCTACATTGAAATACTCCATTTGTTCCGAGAGTCTTTCTTCCCCCCCAGAACGCTTCCTCTAGTGTTTAATTTTAATACGAGCCATTATTAATTTTTGTTGTCTTACTTTCCAGAAGAGATTCTTGTATTATTTTGGCTTGTCTGGAGACTTCCATGTACACTAGAACTTTTTCTTTTGGCTTTTCTTTCCTCTTTGCTTTCTTTTTTGCTGGGGTTAAAAGCCCCAAGTCAGCAAGGTACTTAAACACATGCTGAAAGTTAAGGGCTTGCCTAAGTGCTTTGCTGACTTGGAGCCAAAGATTTTCTCAAGTCCTTTAAATGCTTCAGAACCTGAATTCAAATCGTTTTACAGAAATTCCAGAATTCAAGTATCTCTTCTGCTAATAATAGTTGTAATTCAATGGTGCCTTTAGATAACTGGAGCTCTAGATGTTGTGAGCTTCTGTATAATCTTACTTGTAGAAAATACACTTCCCTAAAATCTTCGGCTTCAAACCCAAGAGCTCTCCAGAGACATGGGTACGTTTATTTGTATTTCAGTCAATGAACATAACTGGCCTTTTAGCTGTTGTTTTGCAATAAGACACTTGAAGCTTTTAAGTGTTGAAATGTAGGAAATAATGGGCAATTAGTTCAAATCATACTGAATGAATGTCTGCTCCTGAACTAACATTTGCTCATCATCGCCAACAAAGGGAAGAAAAAAAACCCCACTAACTTGAGGGCTCTCTGAAACAGCAGCATCAGTAATTGGGGGTTAGGAGGTGCTGTCAAAGGCAGGCTGAGCTCCCTTTTCATAAAGCCTGAAAGCAGTTCTTCTCTCTGCTTTGGAGAGTTTAGTCAGAGGGATGACAATAAAAGAAGTATGGAGAGGGAATAGCAGTGGGTAGATGAGCAGGAAAGGCTCTGCGTAGGAGGAGATGTTTCCAGAAATGGAGAGGCAGCCAATATCGGATAGAAATTATGGTGCAGTTGTTAAGGCATGATGGACTTGGGAACCTCTTCCACTATTGGGAGACACTTGGAAACGATCACCTGCTTAATGAAGAGCATCTTCAGAGGCTGTGGAAAAGGTGCTGGACACTGGTGCTTTGAGGCACCAACAAGTGAGCGGGTCTAGACAGGAGCTGGATTAGTTCAGCCCTCTGAGGAGCTGTATGCACCCTCCTCTGAAAGCATTCTGTGCTACTACCAGGAACGGGAAACCCAGCTGAAAGCTCCCTGCTTACCATCTTCCTCTTAAGGCTTTCTTTTCAGAGGTGGTATGACCTCTTGTGAGCTTCTGCATTTTGCTTTGCAGCGATATGTGTACATCTGCCTTAGAAGGCATAAAAAGCCTCTCTCAGTATACTGCAAAGCATTATGTCTTCTGGACACACCCTATGACTTGCTCAGAAACCATTTGGGGAGCCTATCATTCACAGCCCAGATACCCCTTCCAGGCCATAAACAGAGACCCAGCTTCATTAATCCAGTTGCTGGAGCCTGCTTCTAGGTTTTGCTCAAGCACCAGGAGTTCTGACCTGGTCTGCAATGCTTTTTTAGCTACACTTAAGGATTTATTGTTATGTCTCTGGTGGAAGTGGTCCTCTTTCCAGTATGTTATTTGTCTCACTCATTGCCGTGTTAGCACCCAGTAGATGTTTTGTGTGACTGTTGGGGTGCGGCTCCACAGCTGTGCCATGTCTCAGCATGCACCAGTGATTGTTTCCAGGCTTGGCTTTGCTTGAGGATCCTTTGGAGTGCAAGGTATGAAGTGCAAACACAATATCTTGTTATTACTGAGGTAAATCCCTAGGCCTTGGCTTAATTGTTAATACAGCCCCTGATAGGCAGAGTACATGGCTGCCTTATTATTAATATTGCTTTGAGATCATCACCAGGCTCCAGAAGTGCAAGTGTTACTCAGAGAAGAGAGTGATGGTGACTGAGTAAAACTAAACAAAAATTACTTGGGAAAATGCTCCTCATTTTATCAATGTCTGTTCTTCTCACCTTGGATTTGCTGCGCTGTGCTGGCAACGGGTCTGTTCTTCCATAGCCACGTGTACAAAGAAAAGGTATTGGTACAGGAGGGAGAAATGCTTTTCTTGTGAAGAAGCAAGTCCTGGGCTCTAACGTCTGGTGGATATATGGATGGAGGAAAGATGTATTGGGTTTTCTTCTGGGAGTTCCTGGGCACAGAACATCACTTTGGTGCTGACTTGTTCCTCCATGTCTTGGTGCTGCAGGTTGCACCACTGCTCTGATTTCTAAACCTAGGCTGGGTGATGCTTTCAAGTCCTGGCCCTGTGTGCAGTGTTCCCCATACCTCCTTGCTGGGACCAGGTGTTAAGGAGAAGGATGAACCTCCTGTATCTGTAGTTAAGAAAGCAGAGGAGTTTTTCCATTGTCAGGATGCAGAAGTTCATGTGTTGAAGTTGCAGTGGTCCCAGCTTCAAGCCCAGCTGCTGCCGATCCACCCTGGAGTGTGAGCATTACATCTGTAAGCGACAAGCCACTGGCCTACAGCAGGCAAAACCCAAGCCAACAGACAGACAGAAAGAGCCTGAGGGGCTGAATTTTAGAGCTATTAAATGATTAAATGTAAGGGAAAAAAAGTTAATTTAACATTGCGGTTCTGATTTTACACACCCAAGAGCCTGGAAATTGAGAGCTCTGCTTCTCACACAGGGATCGTAACTTGGCACTGCACAGATTGTACAGTATGTAAAATTAGACCGGAGAAATAGTAAATATGCTGCAGGGACCAATACTGTCTTGGCAGAAGGAGGATGGACTGAGTGGGACCCAACAGGTCTTTTACGCCTCTGACTTCCATAATTCTGTGCTAATAAAAAAATACTGCACATTGCCTGATGCTAATCCACAGCCTTGAGTGGGGTGAAGGGGGAGCTGGGTTGTTATGTGCACAAATAGTAATCACCCCTGGTGTATTCGTGTGGAGGAAGGCTGTTGTTTGAGCCGGGGGGCACTGGCAAACAGCGGTAGGGATGTGTATACTGTGTATTGGCATTAAAAGGCTGTGGTCAGCGGGGTGTGGGGTGCTTCGTCGTCTCTATCCAGCACAGCTCCCCCCTCCTCCTCCAAAGCTCAGTAAATACAGGCGTCTTTGCACTGTTGCTGGACCACAATGAGTTTTTCTTGTGTTTACGGCTGTGATTTGGGCACCTAATTCTGAATCGTATTGATTTCTCCTTAAACGGCATTGAAAAGCCTGATCTAAGCACTCTTCTGTGGCCTAGAGTTATTTGTCCTGTCTGCATGAAAAAGCAGGATGAGAAAACAAGCCCTTAATTCATCCATGGTGCTAACACCAGTCACCTGGCAGCCAAGGGCGAAGACTCAAGCGAGTCTGGCTTGGAGGATGTCGGTGGGATTTTTCTGCTGCATGCTGGTTCCTGTCACTGCTATTCATCTCCCTCTAGTCTTCCAACATCTTTCCCTCCACATCATACCACCCCACATGCTGGGGCAGATGTGATGTACTTGCAGGATGTTGGAGGCATTGCAGCTTCATCAAGCAACTGCACTTCCTCAGGACAAATCATCTCAGGCTGACTTTGCAAGGAAGTCAAGTAGGCAGAGTCCTGTTCAGCCTTTGCCTTAGGATGAAAATGGTGTCATAGCTAAGCCTATCCTGGCAAGGACAGCAATTTGAGCCCCAGGACACAGGCATTTTTGGAACAGAGGAGTTGGATCATCCAAGTGAATGTCTTAGAAGACCTTCTGCTGGAAAACAGATGAACACATGATCTTAGGTCCCCTCCTGGGATGCAAGAACAAAGTCTCCTGGGAAAAAAACCCAAACCTCACGATTACCAGCCCAACAGCATTCAGAGACACAGACATAACAGTCCTATCCTGGCACAGGGAGAGCATGCTCTGCCCTGTGAGAGCCTTCTGAGACAGTACCAGGGCATTGGTTCAGCCAGTCTGATAGTGTGACACAAACAGAAAAATGATGTAGACGTTACTTGTCTGCTATTGCTGCTTTCCCAGTTCTGCTGCTGAGCCTCCCAGCCAGGGCTCAGCGTGGGACCACAGCCCACGAGGCACGGGGAGCTGCTGCATCCCTTGGGGCTGAGCCAGTGCTGCAGCAAGGACTTGGCCATCACTTCTGCTGCAAGTTTGTGTTGCTTCTGCTTCCAGTGGTGGGTCTCTGTTCTGTGGTTTCCCGCTGGGTTTAGTGCTGTGTTTTCTCCCCAGGAGTTTTTGCCCTGCCACTGCGTAGCCTTGTTGGACATTATGCACCACACATGCAAGTGCCACCATCCCAACTGTGCCGCCTGCAGCTCACTCCTGGGGACAGCATGCCAAACTAGCAGGAGAGCAGGCATCACACTTCCCCACTGCTGGGTCACCAGGTCCAGGAGGGAGTCTGTGACATGGTTTATCACTTGTGACAATGACATTTCTGATTGCAAAAGTGTCCCTTTATCCTCAGGAAGTCCCATCACATTAAGTTTCATGGAAGAAGCAACAGCCACTTGCATCTGAGCCACTAGAAGAGCCACTAAGACCCTTTTAACCCCAGGAGGGACAGCTCCAACTGGGTTTGGGGTGTAGCTGCAGAGGGAGGTGTACTCAGCTGCAGAGCAGTGATGGGAGGCCAGACTGCTGCAAAGACGGGGGAGTTCTTCCTCGGGGGCAGCAGGGCTTTCCTGACCCTTACAGGAGGAAGTCTTGTGATCACATCCAAGCTGAGAGAAGAGGCTCTCCTGCCCTGAAGTTTGCCCCGAGCCAAGCGTGTTGGAGGAGCAAAATGCCTCCTTGACAACACCCCTGAAGAAAGTCAAGGTCTGTTTCCAGGCTATCGTGGAGTGATTGAGTACAAGTCCTTTAGCACCCATCTGTTATCTCTTAATTAAAGTTCCTTGCTAATTATTTTTTCTTGTCAGAGAGCAAAGCTGCTGACTCCGGGGATTTACCAAAGCAGAGCAAACAAACGTGGGCTCTGCTTGCTGCAATTCTTCATTAATGGACAAAATTAACTTGGAACGGTTCATATCTTTGGCTACATCAATGACACTTAATTACGCCTGTTTCCTTACAAAGATGTATCTAGTTTTAAATCACTCGTGGAAGAACTGCGTCTTTGAGCATGAAATTCCTTCTCCTGAAGGGAAGGTTTCTGCTGGCAACAAAAGCTCTGCAAAGAATAAGCAGAACAGGAGAGAACAGATGTAAGGAAATCAGGGATGAGGTGTGCTTTGGAAAGCTAGTGATGGCAAAGACTCTCTTGTGCCAGAGGTTGTTACATCTTAAGAAGGGCAGACCTCAGGGGTGTGAAGCTGCAGGTGGCAGTGGAGACACTGGCATCCCTTGGGGGTGGCAGGTGATGCTCAGGCCAGCCCAGTGTGGGTGCTGGGGCAAGAGAGAAACCACAGGGTTGTGCCATCACTCTGTCCAATGACTGGAGAAGGCCAGGAATGTCCCCACTCAGGAGAGGAGACGGTAAGGACACCTCTTTTTGCCTTTGCTTTCCTCACCCTCCAGAACTTCCCACGTGTCTCCTGTGAGCTTATTCATCTCATTTACTACGGAAAGTTGCAGGGTGCAAGACCTCACTGGTTTATCTGCTTATAAAGCTCTCGGCATAGCTCCAGCACTGTGTAAATATTAAATGTATAATTCATGAATTATACATACATAGAGAGCTAGTTAGCCTCTGAGATAATTATCTGTGGCTAGTTGCTTAGCTGTGGGAGGGAGGTACGAAGCCTAACAGGGTGATGTAGAGACCTCTCTGTCCAAAGGTGTGTATGCACTTCTCTATCTCACTACAAAAGTTCTTCACATCCCATCAGAGGAATGGGTACCTGTCCTTTCTCACTGCCTTAGTTTCCCTATCTGCTAAAGAGGAGCTGAGGCAAAGGCTGTGCATCCTGCAGAGTAGAGAAGTGCTTGTATCTTTCCCCAAAAATGCTTTGGTGACTTCCTTTTACTCTTGCTCTGTTTTTACCAGCCGGAACGCTGCGGTACATTTGGGCAGCGGGCTCTGGGGGGAAAGGTTGGCCCCCATCTGCCTGCAAATAGCTGTGTCAAGCTAGGGGCGGTTCTGGCCCCTGCAAGTGCATGCTGGAGGTTGGCTTGCAAAGGGCCCTGGCACAAAGAGCCCCATTCAGGGGCTGTGGTAAGCGCTAGCGCCGGGAATGCAAACCATCGTTTCCACTTCCTCTACTTACGGTTCAAAAGACCCCTTGGGCATCTGGGCACAGATTCCTGGGGCCACATCCGTGGTGCGGTTCCATGCATGCTTACCCTGGCAGCTGCCCACCCTGCCTGCGCAAAGGGAGAGCAGCCAGTGGAGATGCTGGGACTGAAGGAAGGTCCAGAGAGGAGTTCTGCTCTTTTCCAGTACAGCACATGCCAGGGCAGCCCTTGGGTTTACAGAATTTCCCTGTGTTGCAGTCTTGATGCAGGTTAAGATTCACTAAGAAGGAAGATGAGGATAATGGTTCTTTTAAGGAGCTCCAACTGAGCAGGATGCGTTTGGCAAGCATCAAATGTATTCCCGCAGGACCCAAATCTCAACCACTTCATCCCATCTTCCCTTTGTGTCTCTCCACTGGGCGGCTGTCCATTTGTTCCCTGTTGTGTTGCAGTTGCACAGATGACACTGTCAAGTTGTCACTTGTCTTTGATAGGAGGGCAGCAAAGGAACTCACAGCTCACTTCACCAAGATAGCCCCGGTATCTGAGCCCAGTAGGCTCAGAGCAAAAGCTCTGGCACCCTTGTCCATCCCCATCCTAAAGCAGAACTGCTGTCTGCAGCACAAGACAGGGCTGTTCCAACTTGGGTGGCAGAGGCTGTTCCCATGGTGCCTCTTCCGAAAGAGAGGTGACACCTGCCAGATAACCTGCTATGTGTTCATATGGTGGTTTGGACTCTGTGCCTGGCATGGAGAGGAGGGATGTGGGGACCTGCCTCAGCAAACCCAGCTAGGAGAAAACACCTCCTCTGAAGCTGTGTTTTGGGTTTCTTCTTCATCAGGGGCCTTAAATCATTGCCTTGGAAAAGGAGCATTGCTTTCAAAGACCTGTCTTCCAGGAATGGCTCCCTCAGCCCTTTTGGATGAGTGCCAATGTGTTTGCACTGTGTTTAAGGACAAATAAGAAATAATTCAAGGTGCCTTTCCCCACTTTCCAGCTTAGTCCTGCTCCCACCAGCTACAGACAAGCTCTCAGCCACAGTCCTGATAAGCAGAGCCTGGCGCCCCAAAAGTCCTCCTCTCTCTCAAGCCTTCATAGGGGCCAGGCACTGGGCAGGGAGGAGCCAGGCAAGGCAGGCATGTCTGTGCATCCATTGCTGCAACGAGCCTTTCCCCATGCAAAGTGTCTCCAGTTTGTCTTACAAGCAGATCTCCAAGTGTAAGGCCAGGATAGTCAATGGCCTTTTGTGAACTAGCAGGAGAGGGGAAGAGAAAATGTCTTTACATTATGCAATAGGAGAAATTAGAGGAGAATGTCAGTAAGGTGCTGGGACTCTTTGTTATCTGCCCACCCACCCATTCATCCATGAATCTTCACAGCTATTCAAGCAGCCAACCATCCACCTAACCCCACTGCTGTTCATTGGTCCTTCCATCCCTCCCTCCCTCCATCAACCCACCCATCCACCCATCCATCCTTCCATCCACATAGGTTATCATCCAACCAACTGCTTATACAATTTTCCCTTCATCCTCTTACACATCTGTGCATCCACATCTGTGCTCATCCATACATCAATCCATCCACTTCCATAGTCATTCATCCTTTCGTCTTTATCATACACTTCTCTCCATCCCATCTGTGCCCAGCCAGCCAGCTGTTTCTCTGTCTACATTCACATGCATTCATTCTTCTGTCCACCCATCCATCTTCTTCCACACTTCTGCTGGTTGTGTTTATCTGGGCCCATTCCAGCTACCCCTCCTCAAACAGATGCCCCAGCTTAGATACTCTCCTCTTTTTCTGCCTGTCAGTATATGCTCTAAACTTTTTAAAGACACGTGAAATACACTTGTAAGATCAGTGCAGTTTCTCAAAGGTCCGCACTCTTGGTTAGTGTATGAGGTGATTCTGAGGTGTCTCACCAGCATCTTACTCACTACAGCCCAGTTTTTCCCTGTTCTTAGCACCCAGTTTTCCAGAAGGGATAGCATCCCCAAAGGTGCTGCTTCCCTGTCTGAAGGAAGCGTTCTGGCAGGCTGTCTGCAGGAGGACTCAGACCTGCAAGTATCTCCCCAGGGCCAGCTTTACTCTGGGGCATTCTCCTTTGCAGATAGACTCAGGCTGTGGCCTTCTAGCTGAGGAATGTCTGGATTGTGCTCATGCGGACCCATCTATCAACAGGACCCGGGAACTGATGTCTAGAAAGGGAGAAAAGGAGAGGTGCAGAGGGTGCTTCTTCTGTCCCTCCCCACCATCAGCTGCCTGCAGCTTTCGTGTGGTCACCAGGCAGCTCAGTGTTTTACCGCCTTGGGTAGTATTTTCTGCTATGGATTCTCTTAATCACTACTTTCCCCAAAATGTTGACATCGACAGCATCTGATGGTCATCATTTTCTGTAATTTAATCACACTTTGTGTGAAAAAGCACTTTCTTTTGCTTGTTTTCATTTGCTGCTCCTTAATTATTTTATTAGGAGAAGAAGCACACAGTCTTTCTCTCTCCTCTGCATGTCACTTATCATTGTGTAGGTGTCTATCACGTTTCCACTTGGTTGTGTCCTTTTACAGATGAAGGGATTGAGTCTGTTAAGCCATCCTTACAAAGGAGCTGTTTCCAGACTTTACTCTTCCCCATTTCCTCTTTCTGCTCTGTTTTCAGCTGAACTGGGACAGATTTGTGTGTGGCTTTCAGGGTACAGTGCTTTCCATTTTCTTCTCAATCGCTTTCTGAATGAATTCTAGCTTTGGGTTTGTGTTTTCAGTCACCACTGAGCTGATATTTTCAGGGAAATGAGCATGTTAACTCCAATATATGTTTCCATGGAGGCTGCAGCTCACTTGGAGCCCTGAGTGGTAGCAAAAGCAAGACTTCATTTTCTCTGTGATCCTCCCTGTGCACATATCAACGCAGTGTTTCTGCCTGGTGGGTCTGAACTGTCATGCCCTTCTGCAATGCTTTTGCACCCAGCTGTGATCTCTCTACCCTGACAGCCTCAACAACATGCTGTCTCCTCACTGCTCAACCCACTTTTCCCTGTGAGCTACAAGGATACTGGGCAGCTCTCATCCAGCCCTGATCTCTGTCGAGCATCATCAGTTACATCTTCTACTGCCACATCTGACCACTTATTCCCACCTTTGGTCTCCTGACCTTTAGCTAATATAAATCCTTGCAAGGACTTTCATTGTGTGTCAGGGCTGCTTGGCTTCCTTGAGACACACCTTGTCAAATGAGTTTTTGAAACCCAGGAGTATTTTGAGAACCGAACAACTCTTGTCTGTGCACAAAACCTCGATGAACCCTTGAAGGAATCTTGACTTCTGCTCATCCTCCCTGTCATGCTTCACCCTCTGTCAGGCACATGCACACACACGGTTGTGTCTTTGCCACACGCAGCTCAGCACAGCCAGTGTAGCAACACAGGAAAGATTCAATTGCTAAGGATCATTAATGAATGTCAGCTTGAGCTCCTGTCCAGAAACATGAGAAAATTCAATTAGGCAGCTGATGCCCAATGAGCTGAATTGCCCCACTCACAAGATGCTAAACCAAACAGCCCAGCAAGGCATCATGTTATTGTAGAGAGAGAAGAAAAGCCTGGCTGGGAGACAGACAATGTAGCATGCACCAAGCAGCTGCCCCTTTCCAAAGCACGAGTATGGTTAGGTTGCAGTCCTCCCACCTGGTTTCCTGAGCAGGGGACTGCAAAAGCAGCTGTCTGTTTCTCCCCTCCACTAGTGAATAACTTGAGTTTGCAGGTGATAAGTCCTGGGGCTCTGTCTCTGCTCTACTGAAAATTTCTGATGTGTGCATTTCATTTGCATCCTGCAACAAACCATGTAGATATAGAAGTGACAATACCTTGTCGGTGTGAACATCTGGCTGCAGTGTGGGGCATTTGTCTGGTGAGCCTTACGTGTATCCCTGACGTGTCTCTTCCCAGGTAATAGTCAGAGGAAATGAACCTGTGAGGTGGAGGTATGGAGGTATGGAGGTGGTCCATGAGTCCGCTGGTCCATGCCAATTGATCCACTCTGGTTTAAGGTTAAAATAAATCTTTCTCAGGGCCAGGGGGAGAATTTGGGCTTCCCTGGCCACCAGCACATTGTCAGTTCATGCCACAGCCCTTCCCTCACTTCCTGATGATGCTAAGATGCTATTTCCAAGGCAGCCCTGCCCACAGGGCTCCAAGCTCATCTGTTTTTCTCCTCTTGTCCCACAGAGAGCCACGTCCAGTATGAGCGGGTAGGTGCGGATGTGACCATGAAGTGTGGCTCCATGGACTGGGATGCAGCTGTGACTTGGACAGCCAATGGCACTGACATCGATGAGTCCCACCTGAATGGATCCTACCTGATCCTGAAGAAAGTCGACCTGACACAGAGCGGCCAGTACTCCTGCTATGAGGGCTCCTCCTGGCACCTCAAATACCAGACCTACCTGAGGGTGGGAAGTGAGTATCCTAGAGTGTGACCTTCAGGGGGGCAGAGCAATGCTCTCTTTTCCTGTATTGACTCCTCACAGCCCCCTCCTGCCATACCAGCCCCTTTACTTTCCATGCATACAATTACCTGCAGCACCCTGCCATGCAAGCTCCCTGTGGCACACTGGTCCCTGCAGTGGGCTGCTGGAATCAGCCACTCCTTCTCCAGAATTTGCATCAAAGCCAGTACATGAAATGATGCCCCAGGAATAATTTGGAAAGGGAGTTACTTCTCCATCCAACCCAGTGTCATGACCGCCATCTCTATAGGTGGAAGGAGTTGAAGCTGAGCTGTCAGAAGGGATTGCACCTGGGAAGAAGTAGTCCTGGCCAGAGTCAATGAACATGGGTATTTCAAAAGAGCAGCCAAAAGGTGCTGTGTATTTACAGAGTCCCTGTGTGCAGGCGTCTTGGAGGACAGCTGCGCGTTTCCCAGAGTTTTGTGTGTCTTAAGTGGGAGATGCGTTGATCCCAGGTCTCAACATGGGAGATAAGAGTTGTGCTATATTTACATGTGATGCTGAGAGCTAATAGCAGCTGTGTGTTTAGTGGGCTGCTGTACTTGTACAGCTGATAGCAACTGTGTGATTTGCAGTACGGTTGTCTGCAACTAGCAACAGTGGGTGTCTGGGAGCACCAGCCAGTGTAGCTGGCTGTGGGATGGTAACTGCTGTGGAGGATGCTGTGAGACACCAGCTGGCAGCCACAGCAGCTGGAGATAAATCATGCAGGTAGCCAATACATTCCAAGGTCTGGAGGACAAGGCAGAGCCTTTCTCTGCTCCTTGTTTCACCATCTGCACGTTGCATCAGAGCCAGGGTGGTGTTTCCATCCTAGACCATGGTACAGGGGCAGAGGGTTGCAGGAGGACCAGGTGTTGCCTTCATAAGCCTTACAAATCGGGCAGGAGGGGCTCACTGCACGTGTAGGTCAAACTGAATAAGTTCAAGTTGCAGGGGTGCTGCACAGCATCAAAGTCATGGTTTAGGCTCTACTGGGAGGGATGTTGGCACATGGGATGGGATCTCAAGAGGTTAGGGGTGCTGGAAGAAGCTGAAAAGTGTTGTGAGAAGAAAGCAAGAGAAGAGCAGTCAGCGTAGGGCAGGGGGTACAGCAGTGAGTAGGTGTCATGCTGGGAGCACGACAGACCAAAAGGCAGTGGCAGATGAATCAGAGGCCTCTCAAACCTGCTGTCTGGGTGAGGAAGTGTTTCACAGGTAGTTTGGAGGCAGAGATGGCAGGAGCTGGGTGCAGCGTGGGCAGCAAGAGGAGGCTGTGCAACTCCTCTGCTTGGGCATGTGGTCACCTGTTCTTGTCTAGCGAGAGGTCCCAGGCCATGCCAATGTATGGTGGGCTGCAGCCCAGGTCTGGAGGTCATGTGGGGACCAAGGAGGGGGCTGCAGCCTCCAACCACCTCCTCTGCAGCTATGGCATCGCCGTGACTTTGCAATGGCTCTTCCATCGGCTAAGCGCCTCGCTAATAGTAATCCCTGTCAATCTGCTCAGGATCCCCTGGGAATTGCTCAACGTTAGAGCACAAATCCTGTTTCCTATTTCTGTGTGTTCCCATTTGCCAGAGGCTCAGAGTTCCCCTAAGTTCTGGGCAGCTGAGGAGCCCAATTGGACACTGCAGGGGCTACCAGCCCTAGGAGAGAGGACAGCAAATAAATAAGTGAGTGCCCGGTGTTCTTAATGCAATTAAGTATGCAAGGAACTAATCAGGTGAGATGCTTTTAGTGGTAATTAATTTAATTGCCTGGATTTTAATTTAATGTTCTCTGCAAGGTTTCTTTTCACAGTACTGCCACCCCCAGCCCCTGCCTGCACACCCCCCACCCCAACTTCCTTGCTTCTGCAGGGGATGATTGATTCCCTGGAGGTGCACCAGCTGCTGCAAAGGAGTGGGTTTGGGAGCATCCCAGGAGAGGATGGAGTTGGAGGTGGAGATGGAGACAAGCAGCTTGCAGAAGGTTTGCAGCATGGCCCCTGTGGTTGTATCCCTGCTGCATCTGGGAGCCCAGACCTGGGATTTGAGGGATCTTGGACTCGTTTCATTTCAATAGCATGGGAAGTTAAATGAAAACAGGCCTGTGCCTGTTCTTTTCCATCTTAATCTTGCTGGGTGGGGCAACAAGAAAGATAACAGCAGCTGGAGTGAGGGGCTGGGGGCTGCACATGCAGAAGTGATGGGGATCTCATTAAATAAATTATGGTAACTTGAGGGTGCACCCCAAACAAGGCAGGGGCACTACAGGGCACACGACGCTGCAGGAAGGATGTGTGGAGGGAGCAGAGAAACTGCAAGGACCGGGAAAGGCTGTCAATTAGCAAAGTGAGCTCTGTCATGGGGGTCAGCGAGCGAAGGGATAAAGGGAGACCTGCCAGGAGTCAAGCTGAGTGAGACCTTGCAGAGGAAATGAAAAGGGGGGAGGGGAGGTGGCCTTATAAATAGAGAGCAAATAAGAGTGGAGCTGAAAATGCAGCCAGATTTCAGGAGACATCAAAGGTAAGCTCGCAGAGCCTGATATAGAATGAACCCCGCCAACTATGAGCGGCGATGCTGAGAGTGAGGGCAGCACAAACTGAGCAAGAGGAAGGAGAATAAAACCTAGGGACAGTCTTCCACCGTGTAGGCACCTTCAAAGAAAATGATGTATTGAAGGCTTGGGGCACACCTCATCCCCAGGTGAGGACATCTTCTGTTCATTAGCAAGGCTCATTAGTGGCTGAGAGGTCAGTGGCTGTACCAAGTGTGGATGGGAGAGGCGATGTGTCTACTGTGCTTGAGAGAAGGAAAAGTCTTGATCAGACAGCCTGACCCCACAGCACAACAGGGCTGTGGGGCACGCTTGGAAGAGGGAGCAATTAAAGATGTAGAGACAAATGGAAAATAGGGGAAAACGTGTAAGAAGGAGTTGCCAGGGATGTATCACACCAGATTAACCTGATAGCTCTCTTTGATACAGGAACTGATTTCCTAAGCCCAGAAATGTGGTCGATGTAATCTGTCTTGACTTCAGTGAAGTATTTGCTATGATGCCACATGGGAAATTATGAGTTAAACCAGAGAAAATGTGTATTAGTACTAGAGTTGGAACATGGCTTAGGAAATGGCTAAAAGAGATCAAATTGTGCTGAAAGGGGAGCTGCTGGGAGGGATTGGGGAGCTTCAGCATCAGCCTTTGCACCACTCTTATTGGTGTTTCTGGTAATGGCTCTGGTCCAGAAGGAGTAGGGAGAGCAAATGGGACATCCTAGTGGCTGCAGAGGGACACCACAATTTCTGGGGTGGAGATTTCTCACTGAAGGGGCCAGGATACTTCGTAAAGAAGGTGCCCCATTAATGTACTTTAGCAGGTAAACAGGAAGACGTAGGTCCTTGGGGTGGGGCTTGACACCCAGGTGAAGATAATGAGAGACAGAGCTAGGAGCCCAGTAGCACCTGGGAGAGTGCTCATGGCTGGAGGTAACCAGGCTGTCTTGTCCTCGGCAGAGATGGGGACACCAGTGCACGTGCATTGGGGACAGTGTACATCTCAGGGTGGGGTGACTGGGGATGGTGAGTCCACCTCAGGAAGGAGGAAGGGCCCACCAGATTGCTTATTCCTAAGGGTCCCAGATCACCCATCTCCAGGTCATGAATCACCCCATGTACCCCAAGTACAAACCAGCCCAGGGTAGGGTGGCACTTTTGCAGGGCAGCTTCTTCCAGAGCAGCAACGTGATGCTCTACCTCCTTTTTTCAGGCAGCTGAGAATGGGGTGAAGTGCAGGAGAGCAACCAGGGTGCTCTGTCTTTATCTCCAATGAATCATCTGTCCTGCAGCCTGAAGATCCCAAGCCAGCAGGCAGTGGGGCCGGTGCTTTTGTATGCCAGGCATCCCTGGACTGAGCCTGAGGCTGAGCACCAGCAGCAGAGAATAGGGAGGGGAAGGCTCTGGGTACCAGGAGCGCGGCACCAAGCTCCCGGCTGCCCCCGTGAGCCACAGCTCTGCGTTTGGAAACACGCGGCCAGAGAGCTCAGGGATAGATATAACAAAGACATTGGGAAATAATGCGCTCTTGAGGTTTGGCACACAGCTCCGTGCATTACAGAATGTTATAAAAATACTGCTAATGGGCCAGAGAGGAGTGGAAACGTACGGCAGAAAGGCTGCCAGAAGCCGGAGAGCGCACATGGGAGCGGGGAGGCCTTGTGTGCAAAGAGGGGAGGGAGAGAGGCGGCCAGGGCGAGTGTCCATCCTTCCGTTCCCATCCCTCAGTCTCTTTCTAATCTGCTTATCTCCATCCTGACCTGGCAGCTCTGCCTGTTTGCACCTCTCCTTTCACCCCTCTGCCCGGCTTTGGGGATGCCTTCGCGCTGCCAGCTGTGTTGCTGCCTGATGAGCTGGGATGCAGGCAGGGATGGGGTCTGTGTGGGAGAGAAACTACAGCAAAGTCCCCTCCAGCAGCAGGGACACAGGTCAGGATGCAGGCAGTGGAGTTGCTCTCCACATCGTAGCAGTGACATGGGGCTCCTGATGCCCAGGCTCAGCCCTGCCCCGTGGGCATTACTGCCTCCCAGGCGACGGTGGGAGAGGGACTGGCAGAGGGCAAGCGGCTCCAGGCTGGCCTCCTTCCTCCATGCTTGTCACTGCAGAGGCTGGCGAAAGAAAGGGGAAAAAACATGCGGTTTGACGGAAAACGACATGGAAAAACAACCAAATTAACAGAAAAACAAACAAAGCAAAACCAGAGAGAGGGAGGGAGGAAGGGGCAAAGCAACAGGAACCACATGTGAGTGAGGAGGCTGGGACAGCCTGAGTGTGTTCTCTGGCCTGATTAGCAAACGATCAAACATCGGCCACTAATAAATAATCAGAGCCTCCCTTTTGCTTGCCTTAGAAGTCCCTTTCTTCCCAGCTGGGCTCCAGCTGCAACTGGAGGATTGGACTGCAGTTTGCATCTCTTTTTTTTGATGTTTTTATAACTTTTTGTCTTTTCTTGCCCATTGAAAATAAAGAAGAAACAGAGATGGTAACAGTCTCTCCATGTCAGACATGCACCTCTGGCTCCCCAGGAGGCAGATGGAGCACCAAGGCAGGTGTGAGCATCCCGTGATGCGCATGAGCTAAACAGCAGAGGAAGGCAGTGCCAGGGCCTGGTGTCTGCCTGGTTGACATCGTGGGTTCGTTTGGTGGGAAAAACTGCTGAAGGGCACTGCCAATATACCAGTTTGGGAAAACAGAGGCTTGGCTGACTCCAGCAGCGAGGAAGTCTCTGCCAGGGAGCTAGGGTGCTGCCGGTCAGGCCAGTGCTCCTGCTGCTGGCACGGATGCTGATGGAGAAGCATGGGCTCAGGGTCAACGCGTGCAGATATTTCCCTGCTCGTGTCCAGTGATCTGTGACGCAAGGCTTGTTTTTTTTAAAAAAGCTATTTTGATGGATTTTTTCCCCTATGAACTTATCCAATCCCTTCCCGTGGCCATGTAAACTGAGGCTATTTTGAGAGCAGCAAGTTAAACATGACTGTGACCGTTCCCTGGCACCAGGGCCAGCTGGCAAGGAGCTGGGCCCGCCCCTGCGATTCATCCCTCTCACCCTCCAAATGTCCTTCTGCCCCTCAGGGGTGGCCCCATGCGAGGTCAGACCAAAGGCTGTGCCCAAGCAGTGCTTGGAGTGGGACTATATTAACCTGAGCCAAACTGATGACAGGGATGGATCCAATAGATTAAAGCGTGTGGCTGTTGATGTTCCACCATCAGGAGACGCACCCCGAAGCTGTTGGTTTTATTCTTGGGTATGGCTGATTTTTTTTGCTACATACCTCTGGCACTGGGGGCTGTTTAGGTGCAGCGGCTGTGAGGGACTTCAGGGCCAAGCATCACCCATTAGTTCATGAGAGCTGTGGGGAGGGACCATTGCAGACAGGGTCAACTGAATGGCAAGAGTGCCTCGTTCATCAAAATTCGGCTTTGTTTCATGAGGCATGTGTGCTCTCCAGTCACTGCCTTTCTGTGCAGAGCTGTTTGTACGCGGCTGGGAAAGCTCAACAGATGAACTTAGCTGCCTGTGCCCAGATTTTGGGTCTTGGCCTGGCTGGGAGGTTGAAAAGCATGCTGGGTAATAATATGCAAATTTCCATGCCTGCTTTTTAAGGAGAGGGCCAAAAAAAAATCCACCCCAAAACCCCACCACACTCCAAGATGCAATTAGTCCTAATTGAATTAGGAGCCGGAATAGAAAGATAAACACATTTGCAGGCAGCGGGAGACCTTTCTGCCCCATCCAGTGGGATGTACGCTGCTGCGCCACGGCAGGAGGGGCTGAATGAAGCAGTGCCCCACAGCCTGCATGTGCACACACTCACACGCTTGCACCCACGCGTGCGTGCACCAGCTTCCTGCTGCATTCCTCCTGGCCTTCCCCTTGCCGGGCTGGGCAGCTTGCCCAGCTGCAGCATAGCAAAGTGATGCTTCTTTGGCTCGCTGTGTAAAATATGGTAATCTGGGGCAGCCGGTGTCAAAAACAATAAAAATATCCCCTCTCCCATCCTTGCAGCCCCCTCTTCACAGGAGGGAGCTCAGGGCAGTGGGGACCACACGGTGGTGGGGAGAGCGGAGTGGCACGTGGCCTTTTATTAGGTGCCTTGGCACTGGACTGCAGTGCTGGTGGCTCTACATTGGCCTCACCAATGCTGTGGCCTGAGAACCCTTTGCCCAAGGGAAGAGCACGCGCAGGAGATGGCCAGTGCGTGTGGGGTCCTATGTCCTGTAGTGGATCCCCAGTGGCACCTGAAAGGACCTGCCTTTATGCTCAACCCCACTGACTGACCCCAGCTCATGCCAGGTTGGATACTATGGATAGCTCATAAGTTTGCCCTTTGCCTGAATTGTGGCAGGAGCATCACATGGCCTGAGGGCACTGAGAAACAGACAAGGTGTTCACCCACTTGCCAGGTCACTCCCCAGGGCAGAGGTGGGGTGTCCTCAGGTTGCTGGTGACCAGCCAGAGCCAGGAATGGGACATCCGTCAGAGAGAAGGTGCACCCTGGTGCGAAGAAAAACTGAGGACGAGCTTTTGGGGTGGGGCATGGGAGCAGCCTGGCTGTTCCGCCTGTACCTGTCCCAGCAGCTGCTGGGCTGTAGGAGAAGAATAAAAAGGGCTTTGGTGCTTGGCAGCTGGACTGGGAAACCATCCTTATCCTTGCCTAGCACGAATGCCGAAGGCTGCATGCAGCACCAGCATCCCATGTCCCTGGCAGCACAGCCTCCTCCCAGTCTTCTGAGGTTTGTTTATCTTCTTTACATGACAAAACCAACTCTGCAATTAATGAAGCCTGAGTCCAGTCTAAACAGCTTCCCACAACCCCTGCTCCCCAGTGGTGGGAATTAGGGATGCCCTCAACTGGGAGCACAAAGTCTTCTTGGCTGGGGTACAGTGGCCGCTGGCTGGGACCATGCCAGCCTGGGGAAGTGGAGAGGACACATGCTGGTGGCATGGCTCTCTGTTTGTACTGACCTCTGTGCCAGGAAGGATTTTGTGTCCCCTGCTCCCAAGTGCCGCTTGTCAAAATTCTTGGTGTGAGCTTCCTGCTGCCTCTTGCTGGTGGCGGGTCCCTGACTTTGAGAGTGCTGAGAGGGGAGGGACTGGCCAGGATGCAGTCACCTCCTGTCACCATAGCCATGGAAAGCGATCAATGCTCCGTTCATGGGTACTGCTTTGCACTCTCCACCCACAGCTCCACAGGGCTATCTCACTTTAAAAACAAACCATGCCGATGTCCCCAGCACGGGGCACAGCTCTTGCCTGTCATCGGCCACGTGTACCCACGTCTGCAGGAAGCCATGCCAGGTAGTCTCCCCAGTGATGAGAAGACGCTGCTGTGGAGACCCTCTGCAGCCTCATCCCTCTCTCTTGGAAGGAGAGGAAATGGCAGACAGCAACAAATCCTGGCAGTGACTGGTAACCACAGCAGGGCCCACGCAGGTGGTGATATCCTGGCTGAGAGCTCAGCAGGGTTAGGGCATGATCTGATGTGCTTCAGCGTGAAAGACATTGTCATTAGCTATGGTTTCCTGAGCCAGTAGGTCTGCTCTAAATTATTTAGCAGAGAAAATGTGTGCTAACAGCAGGTCAGGGCGGGGAGGAGAGGAGAGGGAGGAGAGTCTTAGGTCTAGAAAGCAGGGAAGGGCACTGAGAATAAAGTGAGATTATTTTCTTCCTAGTCGCAGGATGAGGTGCTGTCGCCCCCCTGGAAAAGGGAGTCAGAGTGTTCCCATGCCCAGTGGATCCTTTCACTCTTTGGTCCCTTCCCGAGCTGTCAGCATCAGTACCAGAGGCAACTGCAGGACAATTTCCAGTTGCTCTTGCTCCAAGCACTTTAAAGCTGTTTAAACAATTACGCAGTTGATAAATTTTGACAAGAAGAGATAGAAATAGCCTGGGAGACCCACGCAGTAGAAATGCTCTAAACAGATGTCCCTTCTCTCCCCCTTCTCTGCTCCCTGGGGATCTTTATCGTTTGCTGACAACTAAACAAGACAATGTTTGCTTGAGTTGAGATGCTGGGGAGAGGGAGCAAAAAGCCTTATTAAAATGGTTTATGGTACCATCCCTAGGGTGACAGCTGCTTGTTTTCTCTCTGGGATGATCTTCTCTGCACCAACAGGAGCTGTGCTTGGCCTGCAGAGCACAGATGTGCCTAACAGCAGCCATTCATCCCTCTCCCTGCCAGTGTTCTGGATACCAGGCTGGGCAGGCTGGCTGCTGGTAGTGCAGGGGAGGGAGAGGGCACAGGACAGTAATGGAACAAAGCAGAGGGCTGTGAACAGCTTTCTGCCTTTCAGCTGCTTTCTAGATGCTGTGCAACCTGTGTTGGTCCAAGCCAGTGCCTGGGGACCCCAGCAGGCTGGAGACAGGAAGATTTTTGGAATACGTCATGTATATGGTGAACAGGCTGGGATTCATCGTCTGTTGTCGCCTTTGGAGTGGACATGGTGCCATTCACTTTTTTTGGGAACAGATGGCAGGGGACATGCTGATAGCATGTCATGCAAGTCCCAGGGACTTCTTCCAGGGAAACGACCAAGGTGGTTCGTGCTCCCAAAGCCATCCCTGCAGCAAGGCAAGAGCCCAGAGTGTGCAGCGCTGTACAGGCATTTGTCTGAGCACAGAGCAGAGGGTGGTAGGCAGAAGGGTGCCTGTACAGCAGGTATCTCTGTTCAGATGTTGGTCTGGAGCAGGATGACCTGCCTGTGCGTCACTGCCCGCAAGCTTCAGCATCCCTACATGTACAGCAATGTGGCTGCCCTGTTGCTTGAGAAGTGGTGTGAAGTGGGTTTGAATGTGCCTGTGGCTGTTTTGCAGAGGGGATCCTAGCATGCAGGGTCTCTGGATGTTTTGGGCACCTTTCTGTCTCCTAATTATTTTCCCAATGCTCAGTCCTCCGGTACAGGATTTGGCTCCACTTTCTGTGTTTGGACACAGGTTTCTCCCCCTTCCTTCCACGTCTGACTTTCCTGAGTCACCAGCCAGGTGCAGCTGCCCTCTGCGAATGCTCTTGTTTTTCATCAGCTTTTTCCTTCTCTTCCTCCCTTACCTCCACCAAAACCCAGGAAACTGGATTCCAATGCTGTGCTGGGGACACAGGGAAGCTCCTGATACCTGACTTTCCCCTTTTTGCTGGAGACAAGAGCTCCAGCTTGATAGGCAGCAAGGAGAATCTGAGCCTAAACAAAAAGGCAGAAGGAGAAATTGAGGTACAGACTGGGAAGTGATTACCCAAAGCCATGCAACTGGGCAAAGCCAGGCAGACTGGTCATTCATTGCCCTCCACATGCTATCTGACTTCCCGACTGGGGTGTGCTGGGTTGCTCCCTCCCACCCCAGGGTTCCCACCAACTGCAGCACTCTCCAGGAGAGCAGTGCACCCCAGCAGCACAGCTGCTCTGAGTTGCACACCCCCAGCAACACAACTCCTCTGAGTTGCACCACAGAGCAGGACAGCTCACAGACAGCCTGGAGGCATTGCCCGCAGGCGGCCTCCACAAATGCTCCCCTTTCTGTCACAGCTTCCATCATCCAGCCCTTCCTCCCAGCCTTCCTCTTTTCCTGCTGCCCAACCAAGAAAGCCAGAGCTGGCTGAGCATGGCTGGCTGGTGCATGGGTTTACTTCTCCTTCCCTTCTGCTCCCTGCAGTGGCTCCTGGTCTGGAGCAGGGAGACAGAGCCACAAAGCTTGGGGGAGGATGAATTCCCGTATCTACAACTGACTGCTTCTTTGGATGTAAGTGGTGATATAAGGTCCAAACCCTTGCGGTCTTCCTGGAGAAGAGAGTGTGGAGGGAGGTAGCTGGTTGCATGGCCACTCCTGCTATTCACATTAATGCAAAGCAGGTGGGAAAACACCTGTGCAGGACTGTGCAGGAGCACTGGGCTTCTCCTTCCTATAAGTGCTGGTGGTGACATGTGGCTCTTACCATGTTTTTTCTTGCTGGAACAGTGTAAGCACATTAACAACACTCCTATCACCTCCCAGCTCTTGGGAGGGGAGGCACCACTCACATTTTATCTGCCACTTCTTTATTTGAGTGTCATCCCTGCCATAGTGGGACAGCATTGCATTAGAAGCGGTCTGAGGGCTGCTACATCAGCCTGCAGAGGATACTGAGGGTTTGGTTCAGACGTGAGAGAGAATGGTTGCCTTTTTCAAGGACATCAAAAAACACACAAAGCTGCTGGGATGCATAATCAATGCAGGCATCATTTTTGCTGAATTCGCTTCCCTTGCTTCCCTGTGTCCTGGTGACTGCTGGATCAGAGCAGACCTTGGGGATAATTCTCACTTGGGATGAGAAGAGCAGCTGCCCAGGGCTGGTGGCTGTGAGATGTCTGTGCAGCCACGCACTTCCAGGCCTTAATTATTATGAGAAAAGCAAAATTGCAGAGAGCATAGAAGATGATACCTCCTGCAGGAGGGTGCCAAGATGGAGATGACCCAAACTGTGAGTTTGCATTCAGACAGGCTGGCCAGTAAGACTATTCTGGGGCTCCTAGAGCCAAGATTTAGCCAGCTCTGCCAGATGCTGCGTATTTCTGATGAGGAGGCAATTTTACCTCCTTGCAGATTGGTCCTGGGATGTTATGAGAGGAGTAATTTGAGAAGGACCTTGAAACACCAGGAAGTGCAGAGGGAGGCAAAGGGAGCAGAGGGGAACCACCGCAAGGAGAAAGACTTAAAATAGTCTGTTCCCTGGCTTCAAAAGGACCTGGAAAGGTGCCCTGAATCCCTTTGGTAATTACCTCCAAACAGAGAAGATACTGGGTATTAAACCAGCAAGCAAAGCCATAACAAGAGCCAATGACTGGAAGCTGAATGCAGCCACGTTCAAATTAGAAATGAGGCTCGTATTTTTAATAGAAAAAATGATTAAGCATCGGAACAAACTGCCAAAAGCACTGGCGGCTCCTCTGTCGCTTGTTATCTGCAGAGCAAGGCTGGCTGCCTTGCTGAAAGATGATTCAGTCAAACACGGGTTATTAGACTCAATAGAGGGGTAACAGAGGGACGTAATGGCCTGTGCAACTCAGGAGGTCAGGTGAGATGAACTAATTTTCTCCCGTGGCCTTCAAGTCAATGAGTTAAGGAAGGTGCATATCCCTGTCTTGCAGATTTAGCTTCACAGTAGCTGTTTCTTTCATCAGATAATGTGACTCAGATGTTTGGTGGTGCAGAGCAGGGCCGTGGGGACAAACCTGCAGCACAGCAATCTGTGGGGTGTTCAGAAGATACTGCACTTGTCCACTTAGGATGGGGACAAGACTGTGACACCTTGCCTGAAAGGTAGAGGGGATGCAGAAAGGCAGAGTGGCCCTCTCTGGGTCTAAACTGAGTTAGTCCAACCCTGTGCAGGGGTGCTGTGGGGTAGTGGTGGGATGGGGATGATGATGGCTTTCCATATGTCTTAGCCAGCCATGCTCCCTGCATTATTGAGCTGATCTGGCCAGTGCAGGGAAGTTAAGCAAGGTGCAGGGGGCAGCTGTGGATGATCACCCTGGTGCAGGGTGCTTGGGAAGGGGAGGGTCTGCAGCATGCCTGCAGAGCTCCAGAGGAGCACTGCTCCTTGCCCTGCTCCATCTCAGCTCCCAGATGCTTCAGCTTTTCTGTGCATCTTGCTCCCAGCCAGGCTGCAGAGAGCAGCTTAGTGGAGAAGGCTCAGCATTGGGGTGTCTGCAAGGCACGGGTAAGGTGGAAAAGCAAAATGGACCAAAACAGAATGAGATGGCTTGGGGGTGAGAAAGGAAAGGGGGAAGGGAGGCAGGAGGGAAAAGCCATGTGAGGTATTAGCCCAAAGGCAGGAAGCTCCTGACAGGCTCCTCTGAAGCAGGGATTGACAGAGAGCTTTTGATGAGGACCTGGATGGAGATAATGTGCCATCAAATGGTGGTGGGAGGGAGCTGGGAGCAGCTCCTCGACAACCTTTGCGTGGAGTGTGCAGACAGGAGCTTGGCACGGTGCACCCAGAAGCACTTACCTCCCGTAATGGCCAGGCAGAGCCTCCTGGGCCACCCCATTAGGAGCTGCCTCCCCAGCCGAGCTGGCATAAAGTGCTCAGCCAGCCTGGGAGCAGTCGTGCCATGGAGCCATCGATGCTGCCTCCAGCCTCAGCACTCCCATCCGCTATGACTGGGTGTAAGGCCAGCCTTGAGAGGGGAGCAGGGGAACATACCAGTTTGGGGTGAGACCAGGTTAGTTCTGAAGCCATCTGACCCCTCCGTGAGAAAGAAAGGCCATGCATCATTTAGAGGTTGTCGTGCATCCTGCAGATCGTGGTGTCACATCTTTGTCTGAAGGTACTAACATTGCACAGGGGGACACAGTCAAGGGCAGATGGAATTGGTGGCCAAGGGTAGAAAATGGGCCATGGTGGGTTTGCAAATGAGCTGGAGATGTGCAGGTTTGGGCTGGTATTGCTTGTGTGCAAAGCAGCCCCTGCCACCTCAGCCTCTCCACCAGCACCTTGCTCACAGTAGGCGTGGGTGGACTTGTATGGGGGGCACAAGAGCAGGGGGTTGCAGCCACAGGGCAGGGCTCCTACCAGGCAGCTTTTGCTCGTGAACCTCCTCAGCATGCCGACAGCTGCTGCCACATGCGCTCTGGGGCACGTATCGGCAGGAGGAGCTGGCTCTCCTCATGCTAGGAGGGGGCCAATTTGCCTTCACCTACCACTCTGGCAGCAGCATTCCCTGCTTTACATGAAAGAGGCACTTTGATTGCTGACATCTGTAGACAATCAGATAAGAATTAGAGTTATTCCTCTCGGCATAAATGGTATTTCTAATCTCATAATCCCTTAATATTGTTCTCACCAGGATGTGGCCATGGCTAATCCCTTGGAGTTTGTTCTTGGGCAAATTTCAGGGAAGCTGAGGAGGTGTGGGAGGAGGAGTTGGCTGCCTTCCCTCCCCTCATCCCCAGATTCCCTCCCGGGTATGAAGCAGGCAGCAGATTCCCTCCCGGGTATGGTCAGGCAGCAGCCCCTCCTGCCACCCAGAGTATGCTCATGATAGGATGAAGGTGTTGCAGAGCCTTTTCACCAGTGCTGCAAAGAGCCTGCTCGGATCCCCCTGTCTGCATCCCTGCCCCGGGTTTGTCTCTTGGCTGAGCAACTGTGTCACTGGCAGCGGGCTTCAGCCTGGTTTGGCCACTTGGCTGCTTTCTGAAAGTGGAGGCTGATCGCTGAGGAACAGCGTGGGGCCTCTATATGTGTGCTGGAGAGGCACAGCAAGGGCAGCATCCTGCTGCTGCAGGGCTGCAGAGGCCAAGGCCCCCAGGCAGCTGAGGGTAGGAGGTGCTTTTAAGGACTCTAGGCTACATTTGGCCCTAATATTGCATCCTTCTCAGGCTAAAGTGGGAAGAACCATTTGGGTTGCTCCTTGCCCGCTGCCCTAATGTTGGTGCACGGGATACAAATCTGCTTCTTTCCAGCAACCTACCATGGCCTTCCCTCCTGGCCATCTTGCAAGCACAACTGAGGTGGGGAGGGGGCTGAAAACTTCAGCTGTCTGCCCAGAACAGACAGTCATTGCCATTTCTCCTGTCCCTGCCACATCTTTCCTTCCCCAACTGCACCACCAGCTGATAACCAAAACACAACAGGGGCTTGCATACAAGCCTGCCAACAAGAGCTGAGATGAAATCCAGCCTGGGTGGTATCAGGCTCCCCTGCTGCCTGTGAGCCATCAGCAGCCCCACCATAGTGCAGAGATGAAAATCCTTCCCCAGGTACTGGCCCATCACTATACACAGGGAGGCATGTTAACAGCAACTGGAAGGAGCAGCTTGCACAGGTGAGCAGAGGCACTGAGTGTGCTGATCTCTACAGACAAGGCTCTGTACCTTTCCCAGTTTTTGGGTTCCTTCCCCTTTCCTGCAGCTGTTGCTTCCTTCTGTCACTTCAAGTTTTTCTCCTTTTTCTGTTCCCCAGATGAGTTGAAGAGGTAGCATGCCTGCTTAAGCCACGTCCTGGGCATCTCCATCTTGGCAAAGTGAAGGTGTAGGAGATGACTTGGGAGAGATAAATACAGATCCTCAGACTGGTATAACACGTGCAGGTCATGGGCACACATTGGGGTAGTAGGTGCAGGAAGAGACTACTTCCCCTAAGAAGTGTGCCCATCCCTGTGTCCCCCCAACCCCGCGCTCCTACCAGCATCCTACCTGCCAAGGGTACCAGCATCTCTCTCCTCTGCCATGCTGAAACCTGTCTGTCATTGTCTTGCAGTCCTGAGCGATTTGTTACTATAGCTACCTTTTTCCATGCAGGGAAAGCTCGGTTCTCTGCCAAGCTGAGGTCTTCTCCCTTTCATTTCTGCATGGTTGGAAGGAAAGGAGGGGATTTAGCTTTGAGGCCAGGCATTGCAGACCATGCAGCAGGGATGCTGAGGGGGCAGCCCTCAGGACACAGTGGTACAGTCGTGCAACTTCTCCAGGAGTCCCTTAATATCTTACAAAACACCAAAATTCTGTAAAGCTCCTAGGAAGAGGAGTGGATTGTGTTGGCTTGTCATGAGCCGGAATAATGCTTTGATGCATTTCCTTCCTGCAGTCTGAAGGCTGGCAACTGGAGAAGGAGTTAGTGGGTTCCCTTATTGCACTGGGACATGATAGTTCTCAGATTCCTAAGGGTTTTGCCCAGAAACAGGAAATGAATGGGTTTTGCTGTTCACTGGCAACTTCAGAATAATGCCCTGGAAGTCAGAGCCAGCTGAAAATTTTTGGTGAATCAGGAAGTTAAGAGAATTAAGAGCTTGGGTTTAAGATTTTGCTCATTTTGGTTTTGTTTGATGAGGTTGAAATGAAATTGTAAAGAGCTCCAAAACAGAAAGCCCTGGAAAGTTAAACTTTCGTTTAAAATCACTAGAAGAAGAAGAAAGAAGTTCTGCTGCTGTCCTGTTTCCATTGGAAGTGAGCACACCACCAATGTGCAAAACCCTGTGGTGTGACTGGTTCCCTGGTGTTCGCTGGGGTGAGGTGTCAGTAGGATAGTTCACTCCATCCCTGCAGATGTGCCTGCACTGCCTGGGGAGGGGATGGGTCCATAACTGTAGGAGGGTGAGCAAACACCCTCTGGGCATGCTGAGTCTGATATGGGTACAGTGCTGCCGAGGCTTACTGAGTCCTGAGGAATGACAGGTAGGAAGGAGATGCATAAATGTGTCCGGTGGCACTGGGTCCATGCACTTCTGCCCCTTCCCATACTAGGATGATGCTCTGCTTCTCCCTGGGATCTCTCTCCCTGTAGGACCGCCACCCCTCTGCCCAAAATTTGGCCTTGCGCTGTGACAAATCCTGAGCAGAGTGGCTTTAGTGGTAGGTGGATATTCCAAGCTGACCTGGATGAAAACTTCAGTCTCAAGGTGTGCTAATATACTGAGAGATGTTGTAGGGGATTGCATCTGTGGTGGGTAGGCAGTGACAGTATCCTCTGGACTCTGATGACCTGCAGAATGGATTTTACCTGCATTATCTCCATACCCATGGACAGCCCAGTCCCTATCTCTTAAAGCTTGTTCAAAAACCAGCCCTTTTTCTCCTCAGGGCTGGGATAACATCTCCCTGCACACAGCCACAGGCCCTCCTGGCTCCATGGTAATCACCCAGAGCCACTCCAGGAAGAGTAGGTAATTAAATTCAGGCCCTTGCTTTTCCACCAGCAAGCAGAGGCAGCAAGACAGCAGTCCTGCAGAGACTTTATCCAGGGCAGAGGACAGAAATTTCCGTCTTGATCTTCCCCATAGCAGCTGCCAGTTTATGGCTGCTAAGCCATGGACCCATGCCCCCCATCCAGCCATGCCTCACTGGCTTATCATTTCCAATCCTATCAGAAACAAAACTGCTGCTGCTTAATGCTTCATTACAGGCTGTTATGTGTCTCCTGCACTGCCCAAGAGAGCAGCAAGGAGGGTTCTGACTCTATTTAATAACTGTTTCATGGTTCCTAATTGACAGATAAATACGCTACTAACTCAGTTTCATCAAACATAATCCACGGGCAGGAGCGGCAGTGCCCTTCTGGAGCCTGGGCAGCAGCATGAGTTTTGATCCATTATTTTAACATGGGAGATCCGTAATGTGTCAATCTGCCGTCGCGATGACGGGTTTATGCCTCACTTTTTCCTCTGTTGGCTTTGGCTTTTACAGCCTTGGGGGAGCCACTGGGAAGGGATTTGGGGAGGGAAGCGTAGCCCAGGCAGACAGAGGAAGTAAGATGTTGGTGGCTGATGCTTCATTTCAGGGGGCCGTTCCCACAAGGGTCTGTAATACCCCAGTATGGTGCTTTGCAGCAAGGGTTGGCTTCGCAACATATCCCATGTCTGGGGGGCTCTGTCTCTGGCTGCTTTGGGGCCATCCCTTTTACTGGTAGGTCCCCACCTCTGCACCTGTCACCTTGTGGCTGTCAGGCTGACAGCCTGATATCTCATCACTGTTTACAACTACCTGAAAGAAGGTTGTGACAGGGTGGGTGCTGCTCTCTCCTCGCAAGTGCCAAGCGACAGGACAAGAGGGAACGGCCGCAAGTTGCGCCAGGGCAGGTTTAGACTGGGCATTAGGAAGAATTTCTTCACTGAGAGAGTGGTCAAGGATTGGAACAGATTGCCCAGGGAGGTGGTGGAATCTCCATCCCTGGAGGTGTTTAAAAGATGGGTAGATGTGTTTCTTAGGTGTGATTTAGTATGGAGACAGGCACGGTTGGACTCAATGATCTTGGAGGTCTCTTCCAACCTTACGATTCTGTGATTCTATGAGCCACATTTGTACCTGGGGAAGATCTGCCAAACCTTTCTGCTCTGGTAGTAAAGTACCTGTACTTTCTCAGATAGAACAGGAAAGGATTTATTCTTGTAAATTCAGAGATGTCAGGAAATCAAGGTGTTTCTTTGTGCAATGTGCTATTAACAGGATCTCATCCGTGCCTGGGGATTTCCTCTGCCCCTTTTACTAGTGCAGATGACCAAGTGACCCATTCTTCTTCCATGCTTTGCAATGAGAAACACCAGCTCGACAAACCTCTGCTCTCTCCAGGGATGCACACACAATCACACAGGCAAAAGTGCAGACTGAGGATGTACAAATAATAATGAGGAGTGTTGCAGAGGCGACATTCAAAAGCCATGTGCTGGACCTGAAACCTGCTATTCAACACAGATGCTTGGAGATTTGTTTTATTGGTTCCCACCTGGGCCTTGAAAAATGTTGGATATGAGATTTTTCAGGGCTACCCCCTCTCATCACATTTTCTCCTCCCATCGTGGTGGCTGGAAAATTAAAATCGGCTGGGAGTCTTGCAAGTATTGGTGACCACCAGAGGAGTTGAATTGCACCCGGGGTAGAAACAGAGTCATGGTGTGGGCAGAGATGCAGTTGGAAAGGAGAAGTGATGAGAACCTATAGCACTGTGCAGAGCAAAGCAAATCTGACCATGACTGAAAGCATCCTAGGAGAATGAGAAGTTATTAGTAGTGAGTGCTTCAGGGATAACATGGAAGATATTTATTTAAATAGAAATCACCATAACGACAGCTCTGACAGGACCCTATGGGTCACTTGGAGGGGAATCAGAGGTAGAAGAGCTCCAGTGCTGGCACACTTGGAGCATTTCCTAGCTGCAAATATGCTGGAGAGAGCAGGACTGCTGTCCATGCTCCTGAGTGGGCAGGGACGGCAGCACAGACACTGCACCAGAGTGCCTGAAGAACGTCGCTGCAGCCAGTGAGGTTAGAGGCTTAAACTGCTGTGACCCACAAGGGCAAGCCACAACATTTGCAGCACTGCAGGGAGCCACAGTGCTGGGAGATGGATATCTGTGATCTCAGCCAGTTGCGGGGCCCCAGTAGAGGTCAGATTCCCATTGTGTGAGTCAGCTGCATTCCTCCCCAGGGTCAGCAAACTGTGTTGGTCTTCAGCAGCTTCAGCTGTCTCCAGCCTCGAGGCTTGCTGTGATTAACTGCAGTGAGGATGGTCAGTTTGGGTGAACAAAGCAAAGGCTAAGGGGCTCTGGCCAGCTGGGGACAGCTTCAGCTGCTTATTCATGAGAGAGAACAGCGGTGTTTTGGCCAGCCTTCGTACGAAGTGTGCTGTTATCAATGGGGTGTGAAGGGGTGATAAAATGCTACCAGCGATCTCCCTAGACAGCTAATCCATTGCTATGGATTTATTGTTAGGGAATCTGGCAGACCCATGCAGTTCCATGTAGCCAGCTGTAACTCATGCCATGGTATAGTCACTACAACTTCTTTCACTGTGACACAGGGCTGTGTCCTGCTGTGCCAACGGCGGATGGAGACGTGATGTAAGATAATGGCCAAGCCGCCAAGATAAAATGAGTTTCAGCATGTAACAGAAGGGTTTCTCTTGGTTTGTGCTTTTCTCTAAATGAGTGTTTCCTTCCAATTACTGTGCTTCCATGGGAATCAGGCATTTTGCAGAGGAAACCTCCCATGCCTTTCTGCTTTCCCTCAAATATGATGGGCAGACCATCTGCAGGACCTGCAGCACAGACTGCATGGAACGTACCAAAGTGGCTTAGCATTACCAGACCTCTGTCATTAGAGTCCCTTCCTGCTCAAGGGTATTTAAACCACCTTGAGCAGCTCCTTCATTGAGGACTTGGCTTCCTGGGGTGAGCCAGCAGCCTAGTACTTGCATCAAGCAGCATGTGTCACATGCAAGGCTCAGCCCTGCACATTCATGCGTTACAGTGTGTGAATGGAATTATAGAATCACCTGGTTAGAAAAGCCCTTTGAGGTCATCAGTTCCAGCTGTACCTGTCCACTACTAAACAATATCCCTGAGAAACACGTTTACATGTCTGTTAAACATCTCCAGGGATGGTGACTCAGCCACCTCCCCTGACCACCCCTGGTGCAACTTGAGGCCATTTCTTCTCGTCCTGTCACCTTTTACTTGGGAGAAGTGATCAACACCTCACTACAACCTCCTTTCAGGCAGTTATAGACAGTGATAAGGTTTCCCCTCAGCCTCCTCTTCTCAAGGCTGAATAACCACAGTTCCCTCAGTTGATCCTTGTTCTCCAAGTCCTGGAGATAGGGATTCAGCCTAGATCCTGCCCACTGAGTTGTCTCAGGTGTATTACAGACCTGATCAACATGAGGTGCTTTCTGAGGACTAGAGAAGGTGAGCAGAGTCTCCTGCCATATATAGGTGCAAATTTTGACACTGCTGGGAGATGGCAAAAGCTGTGGCCAGTGCTCCTTGGCACTTTGTGTGGAGTTTCTGTACTGTAATGCCTTAGTCTCTGCTTACACTCAGGCTCTGCATAGTCATTTGGATTTAACATCCCCATAAATGATGTGTGTGGGTTTTTCTAAATTAACATGATCTTCTCCCAGGCACAGAGCTCCTGGTGCAGTGCTGCCGGTGCTTTGCAGCCTTCAAGCAGCACCTCTGTGCTTTGACACCTCCTTCAAGGTGCCCATGTCAACATGAAAAACCCCAAAGCGACAATACTAACAGAGGTGCTGCACAAGCAGCCAAAATCCAACTATCTGGGGCTGCACAAGCTCTTCTCTTAGTGAGTCCTGGCCAGCAGTGCCATAATCTTGGGGTCAGGCAGCATCCACAGTGGGGATAAGGATATTCCCAACTCTCTTAGAGGCAGGTTTGCAGTGCTCCAGCCTAACCCTTTGGGTTCAGATTACCACTAACCCTCCTAATTTCCTTGGGGTTTTTTAATCTCCCAGCAAAAAATGAAACTATCGGCTGCTTTGACCACCTTCCTGCCTTGAATTAAATTACTAACTCCTGACCACTGATGGTCTTGGGCTGGCTTGTCCCAGAAAGAGAGTAATAGAGATTAAAACTGCAACTACAGAGCTGCAGCCAAACAGCCTTGTCACTGAGCGTTGCAAGGTGATGGACCCCACTGTCCTCACACTGCAGGCCATAGCAGGTGTGTGCATCCTCTGCAGCATCCCTCTGACATGGGATGCAAGGGAGATGAGGAGGGGACTGCTGCCACCACCTGCCCTGCTGTGTGGTGCCTGCCAGGGCAGTGCCCTGCGTGAATCTCACTTTGAAGGGCAGCAGAGCTGCTAGGAAGGCATTCAGCCTTGATTTAAAGACTTCCAGTGGCAGGGAATGCACTGCAGCCTTTGGCAAGCACTTCCAGGGCTTAATTACCCATGTGTCAAAAATTTTCACCTTTTTTTTTTTTTTGTGGTTGAATCTGCATGGCTTTGCCTGCATCTGCTTGTGTTCATGCTGGCAGGTAAAGGATCATGACATTGGGTTGAGCACACCATACACACTGCTGAGCCAAAGCCACCCTGGTTTTGCACATCATGCCCATCCAAGCAACAAAGGCATTTATAGGCATCATGTTTGCAAAGTTAATGGGTTTTCTAACACAAGTGTGTTGGCCACGCTTCCTGTACCACCTTGAAAACACTGCAGACAGTCGTGTTCCCATGTAGAAGAAAGGCTTGGATCCAAGCTACTGATTTGCCCTCCCCATGTGCCTGTCTGTCTCCTTCAAGCACAGTAGGAGCAGAGACAGCCTGCTTGGCCCAGCCACCTCCCTTCCAGGTGTTTAAAGATGGATGAAGGCAACTCTGAGGGTGTTAGCCCAACCCTTTGGACAGGTGAATCCACCCAGCTCTCCATGGCCTTCCTGCAAAGCTTGTTTCCCTGTCCTCTGATCCCACTGGCCTCCCTCCTGATCAGGACTTTGGGATGGCAGGATCTGCCCTGCACACCAGCCTCACTGGGGAAAAGGCACCCGGAGGGGATTGCTGGGTTGAATGAGCGCAAGCTTGTGGATTGTTGAGGAGAAACAGATTCTGAGCCAAAGTGGTCAATGTGGAGGCATTTTGTTAAAGCCGTATGGGGAGAGGGCTCTGCTTTCAGCTGCAGGTGAGTCTCCTTGATTGCCCCGGCACAATTCCTGTGGGAACACTGTTAGCATCCTCCCTGTATAACACCATGGGCATTAACACCTCTGGATTACAAGCAGTGCAGCATCTCTAACAGCCTTATTATCCCAATAGCTGCCCAGCAGCTGCTCCAGCACTGGCCACAGCCTTGTCCACACGCATCAGTGCACAAGAGCTGAGCCTGTGTCTCTAGTTTTCTAAATTCTGACCTGTTTCATGCCTCAAGAGGCATCCTGCATCTTGGGAGGCTTTTGGCCATGCTGAAGCCAACATCCCCATCTTGTGTGTAAACCCCCAGCTCAGGCATAGACTTCCTCCCATCTCCAGCTCTTTGGGATTTTGGGTGGCTTTCCTTATTGAGATCTATTGGTAAAGTTACTCTTAATAGCATCTACGTGACGTGGAGTGGGATAGACCACTCCGGCTCCGGCTGGCACGTTATAAATCTCAGCAAACAAAAAATGCAAAGGGCCAGGAGAGTGGGGGGTGAAAAAAAGCAGAAGGAAGAGACTGTTTTCCCAGATCCCAAAGCAGGGAGGGGTGGGGAGCAGGAAAGGCAGGGTCGTGCAGCTCGCTGGGGCAGAGTGTGCAGTTGTTTATACTGGAAATGAGTTTCTGTTTATTGCAAGCTATGGTGGGGAGACCACAAAGTGAACGTAAAACAAAATGGGAAGGGTGTGGGGAAAGTCAGGGGAGGGGGAGCGGGTGCCTTTGACAAACTCCAGAAGTCATGTCCAGTAATAAATCAAGCTGGGATCTGTCCCAGGATACAGGACCCAGAACATCTGCTTGGGCTGCAGGGAAGCCAGGAGGGTGAGGAGGGCTCTCCCAGTCCTGCCTGGGGCTGGGCTAGGGGGTGGGGGCTTGGGCAGCTCGGCCACCCATTGGTGCTGAGCCCGCAGCTGCTCACATGCAGTCAGAGATGTACTGAGCACCTGGGTTCACCAGGACGCAAGGGGAGAGGCATGCGGGACCGAGGAATTTAGCAGGTGTCCTCAGTCAGCCTTTCCATCTTACGTGGCCATCCCTTGGCTGCTCTCTACTCCCATTTCCCTGGCTGTCAGGTGGCACAGGGTGCTTTTCTCCCATTTATCATTTCTTCCAGTCTTTGCAGAAAATACAAGATGGGAAGGCAACTCCTGCAATGTGTCGGAGCTGGGGCATGGAGTAGATGCCACTTGGCAGGGAGATCCCCTGCCTTCTCCCAGGGCAGAAGGAATTAGGGTGTTAATGGGGCTCCTGGTGAAATCAGAGACAAATCTCCCAGTAACCCCACTGGGACCAGCATTGCATCCATTCTTTGTACAGGCTTTGAAGGTATTAAGTGCTAAGGATTTTGGTTTGACATCTGAATCCAGCTGCATTGTTGTGAAAAGCCCTTGCAGATTATTGCTCTAGACCAGCCTTTCATATATAATCTATTGCCATGGGTTTAGTGCTTCGGAAGGGGTGATGGACGTTTGTTTTGCGGATTTCAACATTCCCCTCCTCTTTGTCCTTTACTTTTCCCCTTCCTTGGAAAATGGATCCTATTAACCGCTGCAGATGACACAACGCGTGCCAATAGGTTTGCAACCTATTTGGCTTACAGCAAGCGCTGCATTAAAGCTACAAACTTCCCCAAGTAAAGCATCAAGATGGAGAGCAGAAACAAAGACTGTGCATCTTCCCGCTGGGTCCTTGCCCAGTTCTTGCCTTTCTGGCCCATATTAGTGCGGAAAGCAGGAGACATGGCCACTGAGATGTTTGTGTGAGCTATGACCTCAAAAATCATTTGCATTTCATTATGCTGGGCAGTGGCTGAGCTGCTCTGCCGTAAAACAGTGGGTGCTGCTACAGGAACTGCTCTCCCAAAATGCCTGTCAACAACTTTCTGGACACAGGGCAGGTACTAAGCTGTGCTTCAGGCACCTACTTGTTGCAGGCAAACCCCAAATCCTCCTGTACTGGATCAGGTTCAGACTCATGTCACTGCTGGAAAGGTCAAGAACTCTGGCAGCATTAGAGCAATTCTTCCAGTTACTTCAGGCATGCCCCCTTCCTTTCTGTGCTGCTAGTGACAAGTATGCCATGTGGCACACCCAGCTGCACTGGCATTAACCAGCCAGAGCTGCTTTCTCTGCTCCAGGAGAGCGTGGCAATGGGTAAAACCAGAATGCCCTGCTCTGTCTGTTTTTCCCCAGCACGTCCTCACAGTTCTCATCTGCAGCTGAGCTGCTGCTCTCAGACCTGGCTCCATAGCTCACCTCAACTCAGAAGGCTGCTGAGCCATCTGTGTGAGTCAAGGGGAGAGCTCTTCCTGTCACGGGAGGCATTTGCAGCACACGTAGCAGCAGTGTGCTCCCGGTGCATGCTAGGGCAGCAGGGCTCATGTGAGCCAGGACATCACAGCATCCTTCTGCTGCTGGCAAGGTCCAGTTCTTCTCCTGCAATTTTCTGTGCGACACTTCAGAAAGCACAACAAAATTCCTTCAGTGACTCTAATAAAGTTTCCCTCCAAAGCCCTAGGATATTTCCCCCACCCTCACCATCCCTATGAAGTCACGCTTCAGGTCTGCTGAAATCCTATCAAATACCTCCTGAAATCCCCTGGAGTCCCTATGACAGTTTATTGAGAGTCCAGGACTGTTTGACCTTGGAGGGGTTGAGAAAGGCAAGGGAAGAAAGAGTAGCCCTGGTCCTCCCTACCAAACTCCTTGATGCTGTGCTGACCCTCTTACAGAGACCACGACCCAGCCAAGCACCAGTCCCAGCCCATTGGTAGGGTATAGACTATCCAAGCACTGAGCTCTCCCTTCTGCCCCTGGTCTCTTGAAGGTCGCCTGCTGTGCTGGGCAGTGCTCCTGCATGTGCCGTGTGGTACATTCCCCCCAAAAAGCAGCAGTGTCAAGGTCACCTGTACTCAGTGTTGGTCCTGGAATCCTGCCCCTCTTCACCCTGCCCAAAAGAGGTTTGGGGACCTGTGGTGGACAGCTCGGTCCCCAGCTCTGGTGCTTGTTGTTTGCAGGAGGGTTGTCTGCCCCAGGGGAGCAGCTCTGTGTTGGGGGTTCCCACCAGCCCTTGGGAAATAATTAAAATATTTATAACAGTGTTTTTTTGTCACAATAACTGCTTGTTACTTGTTTTATGTTGGAAGCAAAGAGGATGTGAAAAGCTGCTGTCCTCCATGGGATAGGAGAGGTGTGCTGAGCATCCAGGTTAAGGCTTCCAGGGCAGGGTCAGCAATGAAGCTGCTCTCACCGTTGCTGTGGTGCCAATGCACTCAGGAAAAGTGCATTCACTTCTAGGGTTCTCATTATTAAAAGGGAGTCCAGGGGAAAACTGATTAAAGGATTAGAAGATAGCATATGACCTAAAGGGGAGATTAAGGAAATTTAGTGAGGTTCTCACTGCAGAGCAGAGCAGGGGGAAGTGGGAAAGGAAGAAAATGAAAACAACCTTGCAGAGATTTCACAGGTGATGATTAGAGCAGGTGGAAACAGTCACTGTGAGTAATGGAGTAGGTTTATGGTTCACTCTTTGTTTTGCAAATTGTAGGCTCTCACGGGGCGCGGGAGGGAGGGGAATAGGTCCGTGTTCCAGCGATGCTCACTGCCGCTTGTGGGTATTTTAAGTGTGGAGCCAGGATTTGAGGAAGATGAGCATAGTTTTCCTAAAGCAAAGAGCCTTTTTTAGCTCAGTTTCTTTACAGGTGGGCTGAATAATGGGACCTCCCTTGAAGTCAGCTGAATTTAGAATGCAACTATTGCTTCTAAATCCAGTTAAGTCTGGGTTTGTGTGACTTACATCACCCCAAGGATCTCATTGCCGTAAGATAAGAATGAGGCCAGGGCCTGATTCAGGTCTGAGGATGAAAAAAACACATACTTAAAGAGAGCAGAGGTGTTGAGCAGTAGTGTTAGCTGAGCTGGTACCTCAACCCACCCCTTCCAGAAATGCCAAACTCCTGGGGTTTGTCCCATTAAAAGATGCCCTTTAGGTGAGCTGCAGAGACTGATGCTCAGAAGTTGGGCTCCCTTCTTCTTCCTGCTGGTACCAGCAGCACAGGAGAGGATTTAGGCTTGAGCTGGGGACTCTTGCTGTTAGTGACATTTTCTCAAAGCCAGAGAGTGGACAGCAAAGGACTGGTGTGGGGACCTCATATCTAGGACAAATTAAGCCTCTTCCCTCAGGAGTGTTGTTAATGGGCTAGCAGCATCCCTGAGCAGCCTGAACAACATCACCAACCAGAGTTGGCATGTCCATCTCAGCCCTATCCATACCAGAGTCTAGTGCTGTGGTTTTTCAGGATTTATTATGCAAAAGGACACGTGAGAAGGGCCAGGTGGCTTCTGGTTGCTGCTGTGGATATTCACATGGATTTGGGTTTGCAAACAGCATGGAAAGAAACCATATGAGGTTCCTTCTGATCCTGTGTTATGTCTCTACAGCCAGCTCTGGCGTTTTTTGAGGGACCTCTGGTTCCATTCCAGTTGTTTTCACGAGGTGCCTTTGTTTGGTTTCCCAACAGGACTGTGCCAATGACACAATGCTGGGCAAAGCCATCACCATTGCAGGGGGCTCAGGCTCTTGCTCATGAAGGACTGCATGGTCCCTGGGACTGAAGGACAGGCACAGACTGCAGATTAGCTTTGTGGAGCAGCGTAGCATCTCAGCAGGAGAGCAGTAGTGTCAGGCAGAAAGATAGTCCTGAGGATTTGACTCAATGACTGGGGAGTGCTGAGTCTGCATGAGCAAATCTGAATGGTCAAACACAGGGTCAGCTGGATGAACAAGTGGCAGACACCCAGTGTACAGGGAGGCACCTGCACACAGATGGCCACTTTCAGGTCTCCTGTCCTGTCTGAATTCAAGTTGGAGCAGCCACTGTAGGCTGGAGGGGTTCACAGGATCTGCCTAGTAAGCAATGGGAGCTAGCCTGCAGCATTTGCTCTAGCAAAACACCTAGAGGAGAGGGTGTTTTTCTGTAAATGCTGAAGGAAATGAGCTTTTCCTGCAAAAGCCAGTGCTAGTGCAGGTAGAAAGTGGACAAGGGGTATGTCAGGTTACTAAGGGCTCCTATCAGTTCCTTCTGTGCAGACAGGAGAAGAAAATCCCCAAAATATCCTTTTCTATCCTCATGAGAGTCAGTCCTCTCTATTCACTGCGGGATGAAATACCCCTCTGCCAGCAGAGACCCCGTTCAACAAGGTAGTGTGGAGAGCAGCCTAGGAGAGAGCAGAGCAGAGAAGGGCACATATCCAGAGTGTGTCTCGAGAGGGGTGAAGAGAGAAGAGGCATTTTTAGAGAGCCTCTGACTGTTCAAGGCAGGCCACACTCTCTCACTGGGACAGATAGCTGGTAATATTCGTGGCTAGCTTGTTGCTCGGTACATGACAAAGTGCTTGTAGTTTCCCTCCAGAGGCTCCTCCTGGATAAATACACAACTTCCAGGAGTTCTGGTAGGGCAGCTCTGCTGAGGATACATAGCTGATGTTGGTCCCAGGTGTGTCTGATTGCACATTGTCTTCTCCATCTGGAGAAGCCAGGAAGACAGATTGCTTTCTTGTGGCCTTTAAATAAGGTGATGGAGGAGGTGGGGGCATTGCATGGTGTAGCTAACGCGGGAGATTTGTGCCTGGAGCTGTAAAGAGAGAGAATGATTCTCTTCTGCAAGCTGCAAGTATGGAGGCAGGGGACTGTCATGGCTCGGTAGACCCTTGGTTTACCCAGAACCTGGTGGGGAGCCCTTGGGGCATCCCGCATGCTCCCCACACAGCCAAGCCAGGGAAAGCACTGCTCTGCCACACCGCAGGCAGGGATATTCCCTCTTTCTGGCTGGCAGCTTTTCCACAGCTTAGCTCCTGGAAGAGATTTCCAGGGCCCTGCACAGATTCAGGTTCCAGGGCTGCATGTTGCTCACAGCTGCTCTGGGCTGAGACAGGGCAGAGCAAAACCCACCACTTCAGGGCAGTTTTGGACTGTTCTGATCTAGAGGTGCCACAGGAGGCAGCTACATCTCTGTGGAGATCAGGGCTGTGATGTACTGCCGTGTGCACCGATGACAAGCTCCTTGGGATGAGGGAACAGCTGATGGGGCAACCATGTGTGTGCAGGGAAGCATTTTTCCCCTGCATTACCTTGGCGTGGCACATCCACCCATATCAATGAAAAGGGTCCTCTGGAAGCAGAAACTACTTTGTCAGAGACTGGAAAATCCCCTGCAACTCTTGCCCCACATCCTTCCTGGCCATTTTGTGATGGATAGGCACAGCATTTGGGTGGGAGCTGCAGCAGCATCAAGCTCTGGTCTCCAAACGCCAGCAGTGGAAAACCCCATGGATGCACTGAGAGAGCAAAGACCACATCAGCCTCCTGCTCTCACCACAGGGGCTGTAGCCGTTTCCCTGCCATCTGGGCACAGCAGCCTGATGCCCTGAGCTGCAGGCAGGGATGCACTTCCCATCTCTGCAGCCTCCCTTTGCCAGTACCTTCTCCTGGGAGATGCACAGTCCCTCAGCCCACACCACTCTTCAGGTCTCCAGGAGCTGGATGGAGGCCCGGCTCACTAAATCGCAGAGCAGCCTGTGAGGAGGTTTGGTCATTACTGCCTGGGGCTATGTACGAACCAGTGACCTCGCTCTGAAATGGTTTATGTTACATGAAAATCCCCTCACAGAGGTGTTGGGGGAGGAAAGCCGGCCTCGCCGTGAACTCCCTGGGTGGAGAGCAAGCCCCAGCGCTGCAAAGGGCTTCCCGTGCCCGAAGCACTCACTATGCTGCCACGTCCTGCCTTGCTGTTGGACCCTTCCTGGGTGCAACTCATCGAGCACCATGGGCCCTGACTTTGCTTAAGGACTGGTGGTGCTACTGTTATACACAAAACAATAATCAGCTGCCGTAACGAGGACACGAAGTAGCTGAGCTGGCTTCCCTGCTGTTGTGCCGGCTCCAAGTAGAAACAGCTGCATTTGGTTTGGTTAAATGTTTTATTTATTCCCAATTATCCCAGATAACAGATTTGCTTTCTTTTGTTCAATATTTAACACTGTTTTATAGCAAAACTGTTCTTTGGTCTCATATGGGGGCATTAGGATGAACGCTCTGCCATGGTGGGATCCCAAGCAAAAGCTGGAGACGCCCAGCATCTCCACTGCATGGTGGTCCCTAAGGCATCCAGGCCAGCATCCTGGCCCATGGGGACAAGGTCAGCTGCAGGAACACAATTGGGTTTAGGATGCCAGTGTATTGAGTGGGATCTCCAAGAACCTGTGAAGGCATTGCCCTGCTGCCCTGCACAAGTGCTGCATGAAGCAGTCCACTCTGCAGCTGAGAGCAAGGGGGTCTGTCATGGATACAGGATGCCAGGTGGCTTCATTTGTCTGAATCAACTTCCTGCAGCATCCTGCACCTTGGGAGCATCTCTGGATGCCAGACATCCTCCTCACCCCATCCCATGCTCAGCTGGCAGAGCTCATCTCTTGCTCTTTCCTTTCGGTGCTTAACCAGGCTTGCTTGCTGATTTTTGAAGGCTTGAGAACTGTCAGGGCTGACGAGCACCTCTACTGTTCTGCGAATAGCACAGCCTCATGTAGTGCAAGGTGAAGTAAACTCTAGTGAGCCTGTTATTACACTGTCCTGCTGTGAGGCGGCTTTTAGGGCTATGAGCTTGCACCACGACTTGGGCTTAAAGTGGATCTCTGAGTTCTCTCTTTATCTATGAGTAATGCCTCACCCAAAAATTTACAGCGCTGCCTCTTGGTGCGTGCACTGAGTTTTCTGCAAGGGAAATGAGAAAATCCATAGCTTGGTTTATGAGCCCTGATCAGTGTAAAACAAGGCCTTTAAGAAATTTATCTTTTGCTGAGTCCACTTTTTTCTCCAGCACCTTCTAGGGAATAAATTCTTGCTCTTTGAGGCTGAGGAACTGACTCCTAGATGGCAGCGGGGCCAAGGGACTTTGGTTACAGCCACAAATGTCCGTGACTGTTTTGGGAGTTCCTAGGGAGATGCTGCAGCATGTGGGTGTCGGGCCTGGGCTAGGGGCTGTCTGAATGTAAGTATCTCTGGTGCATTCAGCTGGGATGGTTCACACTCCAGAGGGATACGTCTTTTAGGTCTAATTTCAAGTGGGGAAAGAGGAGAACGTACTCCTGAAAATATGCTTTGCTAAGGCTGGAATGGCTTAGACTGGGAGAGACCTGAACCCTCTCTCCTTTATTTGCCCAGGAGATCAGTGAGGAATAAGCCTGTCTCACCTTGTGCGGCTGCACCCCTGGACTCTGTAATTCTCTCTCACATGATTTTTGCAGAATTATTTAAAAAAAAACCAACTTGCTTAATACTTCTTGAAGAGGCAGTTGTTATGAACATGATGTTCCCAGACTGCAGCTTATGTTCTCAAGCCTGTGCAGAAGTAAAATGCAGGGAAGCATCTCCTGCCTCCACACTGCCCTAGCGCTGTCCTCTACACCTCTCCTCATCCTCACCCTTATCCAAGAACAACCTGGAGGAGGGGTAACAGAGCAAAACCTGAGTTTCACTTCCCTCCCTTTCTCCAGCAATGAGGCAAAGGCACATCCAAACGTTTGGAACAATGGAAGGTACCGTCCGCAGCCATAGCCATGCTGCCGCTCCAGCACAGGTGGTGCATGGCAGGCAGATGCTCTCCTAATCCACTGAGCAGTAGAAATGTGGTGTATTCATCATTTTTTTTCTTTGCTGTTTCCTACCAGTCTGCTGTACACAGACAATTTTTGGAAAGTGGCATTAGATAAATAATGCATTGTGCTTGCAGGCAGCTTGTGCCCAACAAAAGCACCTGCGTAGGTGTGTGCACAGACACATGGGGCATGCTGCTCTTGTGAATGTATGCTCATGTGCTCTGGGCAGGCATCTCACACCCCAGTGGGTCCCTGTTGTGTCCTCCAGCCTCTGCAGCTTTGCTTTCAGTCACTTCAGCCCATTTTTACTTATTGGTAGGTACCCACCACCTGCAGGGTCAGAGCTGTAGTCTGGAAAAAAGGCAAAAGATGGGGCAGCAATCCTGCCAAGGGCATGAAGAAGAGGAAACAGTATTGATGCTGGAGTTGTCCCCCAGCGTGAGGCAGCACAGGGGTCCTGCCCACATGCAGGTAGGCTGTGTCACAGCTGTAGCTCTAGACAGGCACATGGTGCTGTCATGGACCCTGGACCAGGATAATCGGTTATAAAGGTGACCCCACAAGCACACTGTAGGGCCAGTATTCCCCAACAACCCAGTGCCTGAATGTGCCCTAAGTGCACCAGAAGAAATACCTCCTAAGGAAGTGTTTGAGAGGCCTCTTAAAACTCTTATTGGTACTATTTTTTGTATCACTCCACGTGTGGAGCAAGGCATCTTTAGTACATTCAGTCCTTAGCAGGAGAGGAAAATTATAACTGATCCAGTTCAGAAACCTCTAAAAATGACCTAAAATAACTTTTCTATATATAAAAATGCCACAATTTTAATGTCCATTATCTCATGACCTAGAAGGGATAGGAAAAGCTATTGTAGATCATTTTTAGTGGTTTCTAAAATGGATTGGTCACACTTCTCCCCTACGCAGGGGGACTTGGGGTACAAAGATGACTGGGCTTTAGAGATGGGGAGGGGGACAAAAATCTGTGTCTTTGCTGATGCATCCAGAACTGTTTCATCCTTGAGGACCACTTGTTCTGTTTTCTCCTGCTGAGCAGAGATGCTGGGGCAGGTCATGTGACAACTATTTCCAAAAGCCAGAGGGAAAGCAATCAATTGGGTGCAAAGCCTGAGGCATGTGGTGGGAAAGCCAACCCTGCCCTTGCCACAGGTCTTCTGTGGGGTCTGCAGAGATGATGATGCTGACTCTAGCTTTCACTGCCTGTCACAACTCTGAATTTTGCTGGAGCAATGCATGGCTTGTGAGCAGCATGCCCAGGTGGGATGACTCCAGCTCTGGCACAGCCTTTCATCCCCTTGCCCCAAGCTTTTTCAGCAAGGCTTTTTGCAGCCCAAGGCACTGGGAAGCCACCACGACTGGGCATTAAACGCGCCGGGTGTGCAGAGGACATCAGCAGAATGCGTGGGAGAAGTGGCTTCCTGCCATGCAAGAGGTTAATAGACAGATTAGAGAGGGCAGGAGCTGTTTGCAGCGAAGGGAAAGGAGCTCTGCCTTTACAGAGTTCAGCAGCTTCATGAGGCGACAGGGAAGTAAATATTTGCAAGGATTAGGGAGGCTGCGTGCAGGAGCCCAGGGAGAAGTGCTTGTGCAGGGCCAATGTGTTGTTCAGGTTGTTTTAGGGGTCTGGCAGGGGCTGAGAGCTGGACATCAGCCAGAGGAGGATGGAGGAGTTTAGAGTGGGACAACCCACACCCAGCGGCACTGCCCAAAGCCTCAGGGCAGATAAAGCCTTTAATGCTCCTTATTTTCCTCTGCTGCCTTTCTTGCTCTCTTGATCAGCCTGACGGCTGGCCCACCTCCAAAGACAGCATTACGGAGCACCGGATCGATTGGAGCCTGCAATTTTATTTGCTCTCTTTAAGAGCCTTTGATGGGCAGGATGAGCTGTGCCGGCAAGTGCCTTTCCTGGGAGAGGAGGGGAAAAGAACAGGGTTGCATGCTGCCCATAGGGAGATGGAGACCCTGCCACCAGCTTGGAGACAATGTGCTAGCAGGGTGGACAAAAACACCCCTCCCCATGCACTATGGCAGCTGAGAAAGGGTTTGCAGTCATCTCCTTTGTGGAGAGTGATGACCATGGTCATGGTTGCCTGCATGGTGTTGTGGTCACAGCATTGAGTGGCACATCTTGTCGGCCCTGCACTCTCCCACTGGGAGGACTTTGTATCCATCAAGATGGAATGTGGGGCAACTGGATGGCAACCTCCTCCTGGAACACCTGTGGCTCTGAGTCTGATGGCTGTTTGGAGAGATGGAGGTGACAGGAGTGTCCCCACAAGACAGCTTGTCCCTGACCAGAGAGTGCAATGGCTGCTGGGGTAAGACAGTGTTCGTACAGCAGCATCCCTTCAACGGCAGTGAACCAAAGATGCTGAATAGGCACCAGGGTAGCAGAGATTTGGGGGGTTATTTTATCCCCATTCCCCAGGTTCTCCTTCCACTTTTGCCTTGCTAAAAGGCACGAGAGGATGGAAGGTGAACAATGCTGTGGGTGCAAAGGCTAAGAACTGCATTTGGGACCCCAGTCTTGGGGCAAAGGACAGGATCGTCAGGGCATTTAAGGCTGTGAAAATGGGGCATCTTCAAAGGCTGCTGCAGCGTGGGTATGGAAGCAGGAGGCGGTTTGAGCAGCTCCACTTCTCCCAGCAAAGTAAACCTGGAGGCACAAGCCCTTCCCAATATCCTCGGTGGAGGAATCAGCACAGATTAGCACAGATCACCAAAAGCCAGATCCAGCATAATACTAGAGACAACAGAGTTGACTTGCAGAACTTAAGGGATGCTCGCTGAAGCTTTGGCTGCCTACATCTGGCTTCCGGGCTGGCTCCTGGTGTCATACGGGACAGCTGAGCACAAGCAGCAGGTGGGCGAAAGGTCCACGGCAGCATCCCCAGCATCCTCCACCCAGTGCAGTATTTCCAGTCCCCATCCCGCTTTGCCGGGAGCCAGGCGGGTGTTGTTAGCCCACACTGCCACCACGCGGTCACTCAGGCCCCAAAAGCTGTTCCTACATCAGCTGCACGCCTTCGCCCCTCCAAATCAGCTCCTGGGAGACCCTCAACACCACCCCATTGTCCCATGAAAAGGGCGATGCTGCCCTGTATTCATTACCACCTCACCCCAGAGGCAGCTGTGTGGCAGGGAGGGGGTTAAGGAGGCGGTGGGAGAAGAGGATGGAGCCCTAGTAAGGATCAGGCCCATGTCTCTGGCCTTATGATTAGGTACTCTGTTTTGCTGCAGAGGGTCTGTTTGAATAATTTAGCTGGGAGGCTCATTAACCAAGCTCTGGACTTCGTCTGCTGGCTGAAGGCTGAAATAGCCATTAGAAGGAACATGCATGCAGACAGGCACAGCCTCCCCTCCCTCCCTCTCCCTCTCCCTCTCCCTCTCCCTTTCCCTCTCCCTCTCGAGCTGCCTCAGCAGCAGGCATGGAACAAAGGCCCCCAGATCCTTCACACAGCTTATAAAGGCTCCCCTTGCAAGCTGCGTTTCCTTCCAAGCTGGCAGCAGTTGAGAGTGGAGGGACACCATCTTGTTCAGGACTCAGTGATAACCACCACCCTCCCCTCCCTGCATCAGGTAATTAATTACTCTTTCTCTTTTTCCTGGCAGCTCCCCCAAAGGAGCCATTGCTAATGTGCCGGTCCAACAACTACCCGAAGGGTTTCTACTGCAGCTGGCACCTGCCCACTCCCACCTATATCCCCAACTCCTTCAACATCTCCGTCATGTAAGTGCCCAGGCAGGATGGGTGCAGTGGGGCAAGTTTTTATCTGTGCAGCCTGGAGCAGGTCCCAAGCGGGGCAGTGCAGTGAAGACTTGAGTAGTGGGTCTGACCAGTGCTGAGTATATTGGATTGGTCTCCCTAAGACAGGCCCAAAGAAGGATGCTCCAGGGACATCAGAACTGGACGCTTCATACTAGAGCTTTGTCCCGAGAAAGTTTCAATTTCACTAGAAGGGACCAGGAAAGCCCTAAGCTCCCAGGTCCACTTTCCATGTCCATCAAGTCCATCCTCTCTACACCACTTGTCCACAGTGGAGGCTGTGTCTTCTGGGTTTTGGCACATTTGGCACAGGCACACTCCTTTCTGCTGTGCTCTGGCTGCGTCTGGGCAGCAGCACTGTCCCTCGCCTAGAACTGGCCATGACGTGGTATCATCCCCTCCCTGTGCCTGGGTCCTAGCGGAGCCCTTTTACAGGCTAGAGCTGTGCATTATTTTCTGGGTCTTTTGTCACCAGCAGAAAGGACACCCCATTCCTCTCACAGGAGGGACGGAGCCAATCCCAACCCCAGCAAGGTCTCATCCTTGGGGCCAGCTTGAGGACATTCACAGTCTCTGTGCAGGCTAAGGATAAGACACTGCACACATGAGCTTGCAAAATTCCCTGGGAGGAGGAAAGCACCTCTTTGGCTGTGGCAGGAGTTGGTGCATGGGGATCACGGGCAGAGTGGGGACACAGTGCTGCTCTGTCTACCTCCTCCCTCCAGGTGCGTGGGTGCCTGCTCACCCTGAGCACTGCTCAGTAGGTAACAGCTCTTCTTACCTCTGCTTTCCAGACACGGCACGAGGGAGATGGTCTGTGAGAAGGATGTCTTTCCCAAAAACAGGTGTCACATCAGATACCTCCAGCTCTTCTCAACAGTGAAGTACAAGGTGACTCTGACAGTCACGAATGCTCTGGGCAAAAACTCTACCACTCTCACCTTTGACGAGTTCACTATAGGTAACTTCCACGGCTGCAACTGGCCTTTCCGAGCGGTGTTGGGGTTGGCTTGCTCTGCGTGCAGCGTCACCTGCTGGAGTGGTGACCCAGGGAAGGGGAATGCTGTCGAAGCAGAGCCTCTGTCTATCCATGCATGAGATGGAACCAGGATGTGAGCAACACTGGTATCCTCCTTGTGCCTTCCCTGACATTCCTGGCCCTACTGTGTCTGATCCTACCACCTGAGCTTCCTGGGAACCAGGCAGAATGCCCACAGGCAGCACCCATACTGTCAGTGGCCTGGTCCCATCCCCAGTTGTCCAGGTGTCCCATGGTTGCTGAGCTCCTCCCTGCTTTGGGGCTGGGAAAGCAGCTGCCAGGCAGAGGGGCAGAGGGCGGGGACTGTGTGGTCCTAATGGCATTGCCTTTCTTGCCCCCTTGAGTGTTTGATGTTTATGCTGGAAGCAGAGTCATAGGAATAAGGATTGGAGATAAATTAAAATATACCATCCTCTTCCCCCTATCCCTAGGCAGGGTAAAGCCCTCCTAAAGTCATCCTCCACCAGTCTTTACCTAACATACTCCTAAAAATCCTTTTCCCCACTTCGCACCTCATCACTGTCCCACGGAGACCAGGGCATCCAAATGTCACTCGCTGTGCCACAGGGATGCTGCCCATCCATATCTGGATCCACACTGCAGGTGGTCCTGTGAATGTAAAAGACTGATGTGGGTGAGACAGTTCAGTGCCAAGCACGGCAAAGCAAGAAGCTGGGCACAGTGCTTTTGCCACCAGCCAAAGCCACCTTACAGCTGAAACACTGTTCATCCTCAAAGAGCAGGAAAAATGGGAGAGAAGAGAGTTCAGTAACTCGTAAAAAAACAATTTTCTGGTTACATGTGGCAAGTAGTGGATCAGAAAAATAAATAAATGAATTGTTGAAGTGCAGCCAGCAGTCAGTCTTTGCCTTCAGTGTGCTGCCTGTCCCAATCCTGAGCAGCTGGAAGTGCTGGAGTTAAAGAAGAGACCTACAGCTATCTCAGATTTTCCCTTTCTACCCGAGATCCTGGAAAACATCAAACCAGAAACAAGGTGCCACCTCTGAACAAAGCAGGCAAATTATTTTGGAAAGAGACTGTCCTGATTTGTCCCTGCAGCTGTGGTCCATACCTGAAGCTTGTATTCATGGATGCATTGCAAACTTTGAGAACAAGGCACAGAGTTTAGCACAAAAGTGGTGGAGTTTAAGTCATTTGGATGCCTTTAAATGGAAATTGTTGTGTTTGTGGAAGATACACTCCTTAAAAACAAGGTAACCTCCAGCCTACAGGGCCCAGGGCAGCAATTAAGCTGCATTTTCCAAGTTCCTTGCATTCCCTTCTGCAGGAGTTCAGGCATCATCCTGTGACATCTGCATCCCACCCATGCCCTGCCTGGCTTCCCAAACATCTGGTCCTCTGTCCAGCACACAGGGGCAACCCCTCCGGGAAGCACGCCCAGGTGCGAGCCCCGGGCATCCCAGCACCAGCACAAGCCGGATCCAGCCCAGGAGTCTGAACTCAGCCCGTGTTGAAGCAGCAATAAGCAGAGGCCAGCACTGCCCCAGGCCATCCGTTAGCACGAGTGCAATATCGCTGCTTCTTGCAAGAGTGCCTGGAGGGGTGCAGGGTGTCTGGACGTGTCCCAGCCATTGCTGTGGGAGATAGACCCCCTGATCTGCCCTGGAAGGTGCTCTAACACCCTCTGGATGGCACTTAAGGAAGAGGTGATGGACCAGAGCTGATAGGAAGGGCTGTGTCCCACACCCTGGAGCCAGCCCGCTCTCATAAACGCTTGTGTCTAGTAGCCTTAAAATCTCCACGTTCTATGCAACTGTTACATTCTCCTTGGGATTTGGTACAGCCACTGTGCATAAGAATAGATGTGCTTGGTGACTGAGTGTTCAAACAAGCAGTCCGCAGTCTTAGCATGTTATTATGGGATGTACTCAGCTGCTGCTGCTCAACAGCCACCTACCCTGAACCTTGTGCCAACTTGGCATTTCCAGTTAAAACAAGTGCACTATATTAATGTATCTTGCCACATAATTTTGCCCCAGGTTGCTTGCTGTATTTGCGGAAGCTTTTGCGTTTCAGTCTCTCATTTGGCACTCTTTCTGTGGCTGCAGTCCTGGGGCTGTGTCCCAGTCTGGTGGGTCTGGCAGTTTGGATCTAGCACCCAGTAGGTTCCTGGGGGGTCTCTACCAACATCAAGGGTGCTGCAGTCTCATCTTGGAAGGTGTGCTGGGTTTCTCTCTGATTGATGAAGTGGTTGAAAAGCTATGACTTCGGACAAAGCCATTGCGTCAGCTCATTGGAAAAATGCTACGTGGAAGCACTGTGACATGCACACACATTCTGCTAAAGTGGAGAGATGATGTCAACAAGTGACGGCATGATGCTTCTCCTGAAATCCCAGGTCTGGGGATTTCGGAGCCTACCTTGTGTTTTCCCCTTAGATTAGAGAAAAACATAGCACCTTCTGTTTGGAGGTTAAACCCTAGATGTGAATCCCTGATCTCGTGCCCTGCTGGGAATGGAGCAGCCTAGAGCCAGTGTGAGAGGAGCAAGGGGCTAGCAGCACTCTGTCCTGGTGGCATCTGAGCCAGGAGCAGACCTGCTGCTGGGTCAGAACACCCACCCAGCCTAGGAAAACACAAAAAGTCCCCTGGGAAGGAGTAACCTCCTTTGATTTTGCTTCCTCTCTCCTTCTTCCCTCACTGAGCCCCCAGCAGAAAATCACTTGCCAGCCACTTGGAAGATGGGCTCCAGTTGAGTGGAAAATGACTGGCACTTTCTTTTGCTATCCCAAGCCCATGCCCTGCTGGCAGTCATGCCGTGCTGGTTATTAGCAGCCAGTTGTGAATGGTTGCTCCGCATTTCCATTTTCAGCAATGACTGAAAGAGGTTTTCCAGCCCTCTGGACCCTGTGTGTCATTAGAAGGAGATCTGGGCTGCCTTTCTACCCATGTCAGTCCTGGAAATTGTTTTCATAATTATGTCTTCTGCAAAAGTATTGATATTAATAAAGGTGAGCTTTGAAAAGGAAAAGCTCTGCAGAGATCAGGGCTCCAGCTCCAAAGCAGGAGATGGTGAGAGAAGAGCTGGAGAGGAGAAGGCTTGGAGGCAGAACAAGGTACCAGGGAGGAGTGAGGTTGTGTGTCAGGAGCTGTGCACCTCCATTGTGATGGCTAGGGCATCTTGGGGACATTCATGGCCCTCCAGGATGCAACCCTAGCTTCCTCACTTGTGTTTCAGCCCAAGAACCAGGTAGCTGACATATGCATCCCACAGGAAAGTAGGGACATCACTGCCACACATCAACACCAGCATCCCTCTTCAGCACCTTTCTCCTTTAGCCCTGGGCAAATTAGAAGAAGATTCACAGGATTAAAAGGAGAAAGGCAGACTTGGACAGGGTCTTGCAGGCATGGATGCCTTCCCCAAAGCTGCCACCCATCCTTTATGTGAACTTGGGAAGGTTATTTGATCTTCCCAGCTCTGGCTGGGGGCAATTAAGATGATAGAGAACATCTCAGAGGGGCTGTGTGAAGACAAACATGCCTGTGTCTGTACAAAATTCAGACTCTGAACACGGGTATACAGTTGCCTAGGCAGAAGGTCAGTTCAATTCATACTACTTAGGGAGACAGAATTAAATTACCTAGACTGACATTTGGCTAAGACATGGAGTTTAATATCCCTCTGCTCATGGAAAATGCCAGGGGATGTTTAACAGCCACAAGGGATCCATTTTAGTGCTCATTGGAGAGATAGTATGGGCAATGTGCCCCTCCACACTTTGGGGTTTCAGCCACCTTTGAACCACTGGCTTTGTTTTGAGATGTATCTGACAGCAGTGGGGCAATGGATAGCTGAAAACTCACAGTACAGCATGAGTGTACAGAGCCTTTAGCAAAAGCCACTCTCCATGGCTCTTCTTACACACTGAGCCTTTGTTTGCATGTAGCAGCCGAAAACCAAGCGGGAAGAGCCGCCTCCCAGCCAAGTCCTGCATCTCCTTCCCAGGAGTGTCTGATGATGCTCCATCAGCTCTGTGGGATAATATTACATCTAGTTTTGCAGCCATTTAACCAGTATTCAGCCTAATGCCCATCGTCCATTATTATTACTATTACTTTTATTATGTTATTGCCTGCAGGCCTTCTCCGAGGACAGGGGTCTATTATGCTGGCTGATGTACAGCCAGACAGCCCCTGCCTCACCATGTGCAGTATAAATGGAGGCAGACAAAGACTGGGGAAGGAGAAGTGCTCATCCCTGTGTGTGGAGCAGGGACCCAGCAGGGTGCAGAGAATAAAGGACTCCTTCAAGGTCATGCAGAACTTGGGGAGCTGGACCCGGTCCATCTCCCCTCACTCCTCAGGTGGCCCCTGCAGGACTGGCCCTGTTGTTTTTCACTATGTGCACAGTGTAATGAGATCTGTCCTAAGTGACACAGGTCTGTCCTCGCAGGACCAGCTGCTGGAGGTGCAGTTCTCTCTTCTGGCTCTTTGCATACACGCCACCTTAGAGGAACGTGACAGCCTTCAGCTTTGTGCTTTTGGAGAGGCTGGCACTGCTGCACTTCATAGCCTGGGCAGGAGTCCCGCAGATGGGGGGACATGTGGGGAGGCAGCAGGGACTGCTGGTTTTTCCATTAACCCACAGTGCTGTTTGAAGGCTTGCCATAGCCAGGAATGTGGCCTCCTTCCTTGGCTGGGCTCTGCCATGCTCGCTCAGAGCCAGGGCAGCCCTCTTCTGCATGCCGGGGTCAGTCTCCAGCCTGCAGGAGCTGGGATGGAGAGTCATATCCCTGCAAAACAGGAAGGTGATTCCCACCACAACATCAGGGCACCTTTGTTTTTTGCTTTCCTCCAGGCCACCTCAATGGCATCTCTCATGGCTGCCTAAGCACATATGCCCTGCCTGGTATAACTGCATTTAAGCACCACTTTGCTATGGCTCCAGGCTGTCAGGCCAAAAAGCAGGGCCAGGCTCCCTGTGTTACCGCAGACAAGTGTCCCGTCGTGTCCATCCCAAGTCCGGCACTTTCCTTCCCACTTTCTTGCTTCAGTTTGTGGTCATCTGCATTCATTCAGCCAAACAGACTTTTGTTTTGCAAACTGAGCCTGCCGAGCCAGCACTGGATTTATGCTTTTCCGTATGTGTTTGGACTCCAAGTCCCCGTCGATGGAAGCTGATGTCCAGCCCAAGTCCAGGGATTTGTAGCAAGTGGAGGAATTGCACAGCCATCTGGAGTAGCTCAGCACGGCACAGCTCCAGCAAGTTGTTCCTCTTGCTCAGGATAAAGCTGTGAATGGAAAATTGTGTCCTGTCCTGCCACAGATAATCATAGACTCATAGAATCATCTGGTTGGAAAAGACCTCAGAGATCATCAAGTCCGACTTGTGGGAGCCAGGAGGTGGCATTAGGTACCTGTCTTCAGGCCCATGGGTGTGTGCTCACCAGCTGCTCTTCAAGCCTCCAGAAGCATCCTCTGAGTTCCAGATGCAGAGGGGATGGAGGAAGCTATCCAGCCCTCCTTGTACCCAATGCAGCAGAAAGAAGGTGGTGGGAGACAGGAGAGACTGCTGGGGTGGTGGTGAAGATGATGGTGAAGGAGGATTGCAGTGGTCTGTGTGCCAGGGATGACTGGGGAGAGGTAGGTGGTGTTGGGTTATGTCTGAGGGAGAAGAGGGTGAATTCTGCATCCCACAAGGTGGCTGAGCTGTGACTTCATTTGAGCGCCCCCCCCCCCCCCTGCCTTACCCACAGCCAAGAAAGTGAATTCGAAAACATCACTGGATGGTTTCTCCTAAGAGGTACAAGCAGGTGTCTTCTTGGGGGCAGTTACTGTGATGCCATCATCATCCTAGAGCAGAGGTGGCAGCAAACAGCACACACACAACTCCAGTTGCAGCACACTGGCTCTGCATCAGCTCCTGATCCCATACAGCTTCAAGCAGAGGGAGAGATGTCTTTCATGCAGAGGGCAGGGCTGTAGGTAGCTGCTCCTCCTTTCCCAGGGGAGGCAAAACCCCTGTGTGGACATCACCTCCCAACTGCAGCAGGTGAATCCATGTGGTCAGCATGGAGGAGAAGACTTCTGAGTGCAGTGCAGGAGATCTACCAGGCAGAGAGGGGCACCCCAGGGCCCCAGCATCCCTCTTCTGTGCTTGGGAGAGTAGTTTGATGCTGGCACCTTCACAAGCTGCTGCTCAAGATGGTCAGAGCCAGGGGATGACTAAAAGTAGCTGCAACTTCAAAGCACATTGCGTAGCCACTTAATATCTGCTCGAAATACTTGTCATGTAGGAAGAAAATATCACCATATCCCAAAAGCAGTGCACGGCTGAGAGATAGCTAGCTGGGGTGGAGCATGACCACAGCAAACCCTTGGCAAATATGATGGGCCAATGCTTTGAATCCCCAAAACCGCAGCCCTAATCCCAAGGGCAAACTCTACCACGTTACTGGGAGGTAAGCAGGTTTTAGTGTGGGTCAGACTCCCAGAAACCAGGAAGTGCAAGCAAAATGCAGAGCTTAGGCTTGGTGGGCTGTCCACCCTGACCCAAGTAACCCTGTGGAGGATGGATGTTCTCTGTCTTAGCCATGTTGTTCCATGTGTTTATAGCACTGACACCTCCTTGACGGAACCCCAGGACAGCCATGTCACTGACCTGGACAAGAAAAGTTGATCTGCATCTAATTAGTTTGGGAAAGGGGTATTCTGCTTGTTGGTTACTCCCCTTGGAAAGCACATGGCACAAAGCCCAGCCAGCTGTGCTGAGGGGCGTAAGGAAGTATGACAAATGCAAAGCTTTACCAGATACCTTCTTCTCTTTCAGTAAAGCCAGACCCTCCAGAGAATGTGGTGGCCAAACCCGTGCCAAATAACCCTCGGAGGCTGGAGGTGTCCTGGCAAAATCCCTCATCCTGGCCTGATCCTGAGTCTTTCCCACTCAAGTTTTTCCTGCGGTATCGGCCCCTTATCCTGGACCAGTGGCAACATGTAAGTGATGCTGGGCTGGATGGGACAGAGGGAGTCGGGAAAACTGGTGGCTGGGAGCAAGTTGCACTGTGAATAATTGTTCAGGCACCAAAACAAAGTTTATTTACTGCCCAGGCAACCCAGACACTTTTACTCTCCTTCTCTACCTCTCCTCCCTTATCTCGTCCTTTCTGTCTTTCTTTTAGTTCTCATTCTGCTTACAAATGGCTCTTCAGGCTGTCCTAGCTCCACATTTTCATCCACAGCCCTACCTACTTTCCATACATATGTTCTATATAAAACCTGCCAACAAGATGTAAAAGGCATTTAAAGTATAAATGTCACCACATTTAAATGCGCCTCTGCCACATTTAGATTTTGAACTGAAGATAAAATACCACTTGCCGTAACTCAGAGCATGGTCACAAAGCGATTGCCACGATGTTATCGTATTTCTTGCTTTTATTTCTTGTTTCTTTAAAAAAAAATAGTCACTGAAATCCTTGGCAGCCCTGAGGACAGATTTCATTTGTTAGCTGCAGAAAGATAACGCATTTTTTTCTTCTGTGAGCTGCTTACATCCTCCACTTGTGAACGGAAGCAATCTGGTGCTTGAGGAGAGATGCTGCTACACTGACGTGGCTCATCCAGCATCCCCTCTGCGCTGAGCAGGGCCAGTTGAAAGCCAGTTGGGTGCTTTGCTTGATAAAGCATTATGCCCAAGGAAAAAAAAAAGCAAATAGGAGGGAACACCTGGTCCTCAGGGAGCTCACCTGCATAGTGGAGCCAGGCAGCATTTTCTGCCAGCCAGCTCTTCCTTGGGAGAGAAATAGCTGAGAAGGGGTGTGGAAGGCTTTGCTCGTGTCTCTGAAAGATGTCAGTGTCTCGGTGACTTTTTCTTCCTGCATTGGTTGGGTTTTTTGATAAGGTAGCGCTTCAGGATGTGTTTCAGATTGAAGCCTTTGCTTTGAAAATCAGAGAAGGGTGAGGAAAGGGTTTTACTGCTTGTGTCTTTGCCTTTCACTTCCCTCCTGAGACCATCCATGTAGTATGCTGAGGGGTAAGAAAGCAAGAGGTGGAGTTTGGGTATTAGTTTGCTCTGGGTATTTTTTTTCTCTCAGGGGAGAAATGCTTGAATTTTAGAAGCTGTGAAAAATGGGGAAAAATTTAGGGGAGATACTAAACACAAAGTCAGTCTTTTTCTTAAGGTGTAAAATTGTTGTGGAAAAAGCTGATGTTTTTACCCTGCCACACCCTGATCCAGCCAAGCATCCAGCAAATGCAGGGATTTGCACTCAAAAATGGTGGGAAAGCCAGTGAGCCACCTCCAACCTCAGCACCCTCAGGGTGGCTACCTCCCTGCCTGGAAAAGGAAATTCCAGATCAGTAAATTTGATTTCCCATATTTAAATATACCTTGAGCTGCAGAGAGAGCTCAAGATACCAGCCCACATGGTGAGTGGGAGAATGGCTGGGAAGAGCTCATCTCCCAGCATCCCAGTTTGGCACAGAGGTCCTGGGTACCTCTTTTAATCAGTATCTCCTTGCAAGAGATGTGTCCCCTGTCACTGGCTGATGGAGAAGTGTGTTTGGGGAATAATTTGCTCAGTGAGCGAGTGCAAGCATTCAGCAAGTGAGATACCAACCTTGTTTTCTGACTCTGTGCCCCGCCAGCTGGGTAATGAAAAATCTGATTTGTGGATGATTTGAGGAAAACTGCCACTATTCATCAGATGAATTATTTGCGAAACCTAATTCAATCAACTCCCAAACACCAGGGGATGGCAGTGCTGCAGCAGCCAGAGCTGCTCCGACCCCAGACCTGTTTCACATCCTCAGTCTGCTTAGCCCTGCCAGGCACGCTGCAAATGCGCGGATTTTCACCCCGAAAATGAACCCACCTGATGCCAGCATGCCAGGAGCATACACAAGCGGCTCTGAGTTCTGCTTTGCTTGACCTATTGCTTGTTGGCATCTTGGGGGATGTCCTTGTCTCCCCAAGTCGAGCCAGCAGAGAGAAGGACATGGTTTAGCTATGTTAGCCATCCAGCTCATCCTGTGGTGGCCATGTTGGGTCTCTCCTTGAAGGAACAAGTACCCTGAGAAAGCATGTAGGAGCCAGGTGTGCCACACTTACATGGAAGTGTATTAATTCTTGCCAAGGTGAAGGTCTCTTGCTACAAGTTGCTCCCCATCTTGGCTCTTGCTGTCCCCACTGGCTGCTGGCATTGCACACAACCTGCTTGGTGACAGTAGGGCAGCTTGGGAGCACAACAGAGGCTCCCAAGAAAAATATCCTCCAGCAGCCAGGAGGAGCTAGGTATCCTCATGCTCTGGCACAACCCTCTGCGCCCAAGGTCCCCACGCTGAGCCCCATCCCTGCCTCCTTGTGGCAATCTGCCCATGCACCAGCGGTGGGTTTTAAGCATTTCCTGCCACTCCTTTGGCAGCCCTGTGGGAAGCCCAGCATCCCTGCAGAAGCAAATCCACAAGGGAGCACCAGCCACGAATATCCACACAGGCCTCGCTCACACGTGGCATTTCTTGGCAGAAGCAGCAGCTCCCTTTTCTCCCCTCCACCTCCTGTTATCTTTGCAGGCTCTGATTTATGCACAGCACCTCGGTAGGCAGGACCGAATGAGCGCTAATAGGATCAGATGGATGTTGGGCTGTCGAATACCATAGGGCTTGATTCAATCAGCGTCTGCTTTCTCCCAGGCTTTTTCTTTCAGGATTTTAATAACACCAAGGCTTGGCACCAGAAGATGAAGCCATCCGTGGCGGGAGCAGTGGATCTTATCAGGACTGCCACTGCACAAGCTAACCATTAATGCTCTTTCCCCACACTCCCCTGCAGCAGAGTGAGACAGACGGTGCTTGGCCCAAGCATCCCCACCCATCAAGCCCTATCTGGGTCTGACCCAGAGCCAGGCAGACACCATTACCCCCTTCCTAGTGCTTTGGAAATGTGGGTTTGAGCACCAGCATGCCATTTAGCCTCCCTTTATCCCCTGCTCAGCAGTGCCTTTCCACTCAGGTCACTTAGCAGCTCTTGTGTTGCAGTTTGCTCTGGGAATTACAGTGATATGCTCTGGGAATTATTGTCGTGGAGAGACGATAATGATGAGTTTCCACGTGAATATTTAGTGAGGTGTGTGCCGGATGATTCTTGCTCCATTGTGCTGTCTTGCAGCAGCTCCCTCAATCCTGGGCAAGGGCATATCCTGGCTGTTTGGGATGCAGATGGGTCACATCAGGTGGCCACTGACTCCCCTCCACCCCACCAGCACTGAGCTCATCAAGCAAGTTTGAAGTCATGCTCCTCCCTTTTGGAAGAGGGGCTGGTGGTTTCTCTGCTTCCAGAAGAGAGATGGGATATTTGTAACCCAAACAGTTTTTTTATTCTCTCCTTTTGGCAGAATCTCCCCTTCTGTCTCCTAAATATAAAACATTAAATGTTTAGGGTATCCTTTATTTTTCTCTTGCTTTTAAGTTTGTAATTCAATCCAGATTAGTGTGGTTTCCTCTTCTGTTTTATAGCCCCATCCTGGCCCCAAGCGAGCTCTCCTAATGCTCTCAGATGTTCCTCTAATGGCTTACCTAGGCTGGAACTGGATACCCTTTCCTAATGGATTGCTAATAGCCTGTTTCTGGTTTTACAGGCTCCTTCAGTTAACTCGCAACAGCAGCGATCACTACACACACACACACACACACACACGCGCGCGCGCGATCTCCCTGTGAGCACGCCTGCGTGCTCAACCCTGGATGCAGGCGGGTGGCCAGGCACTGTCCTGAGCATCTCTGGGATGCACAGAGCAGCTTTGCACCCAATTTGCTCCCACCCTGTAGCACCTGCTGAAGGAGGATCTCCCATTTTCGCAATTTTTGTGGAGAGATCACATGTGTAGAGCACTGACCAGCTCAGTGCAAGTCCTGGGAGCACGCCAAGTCTCAGAAGGTATTTCTGAAGCAGCATCAGAGCTGGTGGCCAGGCCCAGGGAGGAAATCCTCCAATGGGTTGCCAGCAATTTGCAGATGCCGTCGCAAAGTCTAATTGAACCCATTGGTCGCGCTGACAACATGAAAAGTTAACGAACCGTGAGACGGGCTGCGCCTCAGATCTTGAGATTTGCAGTAAAAGGTCATGAGATATTTGAAGCTAATAATGTGGTTGGGTTCTCAACTTCCTCTTCTGTTTTGGAAGCATTAGAGCCACGTCCATGAGCATTTGCAAAGGCTGGAAAAGTCCTTCTTTGGAAAAGCAAGCAGAGATCCTCACGCCATCCTGGGATTTTTGAAGCTGGGTACACAGAGCCCCCAAGGAAGGCGTCTGTGCCAGCTCTGCTGAACAAATGATGGGGATTTGGGGACAGGATTGGGCAGTTTGTGAGTATTGCCAAATATTTGGTGGTTGCATTCATTGATGTGAGGAGGGCATAGTCCTCTGGGCCAGCCACTGTCACTCATGTCAGGGCAGAGGTCACTGCCAGGGCTCCAGGCTCATTTCCCAAGGTAAAGCAACATTTTTCAGTTCAATAAGTGAATCTCACAGGATGTCTCTGGAGCTTCCTGCCTTGGGCAGCCCAAAATAACCTGAAAATGTATGCTAAAATGTATCGTGCCTGCAACGGGATGGAGGGATGGAGCTAGGAAGGGCAATTAGTGCCACCACCTGCTGCAGCTGCATCCCCACTGGCATGGCACTAATGTCACTTTGCAGTGGGTGCGTTTCTTTGTGCCTGTTTGCATCCCCCTGTGCTTCTGCCACTTTGCCTGTGCTCCCCCTCTTTGCAAGGCAACCTTAGCAGGGAGGTCACCCTGAGAAATCTGGGTTATAGCTTCATGCCTGGTAGCTTTTATTGCGGCACTTCTCTCACTTCCCCTCCTGACTGCAAAGTCAGTGATTAAAAAAGAAGGAAAAAAAAAATTAATAGATGGGAGCAAAATATTGAGGCTGTAATAGTGTTGCTCACAGCTCAGCATGGGATGGGAAGAGAGTGCCTCAGAGGAGGAATGAGGTGGGAAATGCTCTGAAACCTTTTGCAACCTCCTCAGCTCCAGGGATAGAACCAGCCTTGGGACCCTTGGCTGACACTTCCTGGGTGCTGTCAACTCCCTTGGGAGCTGCTAGTGACCTGAAAGTACTGAGCATCCAGAGGCAGCCCTGACAGTGCCACTGAGCAGCAGAGCATTGATGCACGCACTGTCATACCTGTGCTCACCTGCATGCTCACACAGCTACACATAGACAGGATGGTGCTGGCAAACTTAGATTTCCTTGACTGTGTGCAGACCGTGCCAAGGAGGTGCCCATGCCCACACACAAGCTGCATCCATTTGCTTTCACCCCCAGCCCACTTCATCCGCATGGTAAATGTATCTACGGGCAGCAGATGCTAGTGCTGGGCAGGGTCAGAGCTGGTGCTGAGTGCCCTGAGTATCCCCAACCCCATCCTCTCCACAGCCACAAGCAAAAGCGAACTCTGCCAGTTGTCACCTGGCAGGAGGGGACAGTGCATCTGGAGAAACAGTCACATTAATAACGAGCTTACTGCTCTGCTTTCAGAGATGGTCTTTATTTTAAAGCAGAAGGGAGCAGTTCAGCCACATCTGGTGTGACACAACCCAGTTATCGCGCTGCGATAACTTGTCCACCCAGACCAGAACAGGGCTGAGCTATGTGCAGCAGCAGCACAGCAGCCTTTTTAGGGTGGGTGACAACAGAGACCACAGCTCAGACCCTGCTGGGCTCCTCTGCTACCCAGCTGGAAGAGAATAAGGGGCGGGGGGGGTCATTCCCCCTTTCCAATCTTTTAGTTATTCCAGAGCCCAGGCAGAAAGTTTTGTCTGGGTTTAGCCCAACTGATGCCTGTGGCACTGCTGAAGGAGGAGGTATCTGGGGGCTCATTTATTAGTAATGAATGTCAGATCTATTTGCTCTCCAGACATGGCTTTGAAAGGAAAGAAAGCAAAACATTTCTTTTCCACTTGAAGACATCTTTTTTTGTGGGCTGCAGTGGCTGTTTGTAGCAACCCTCCTGTGCTTCCTGGCAGCAGGGTGGCTTGTTTGGGGGTTACCCCTGATTTTGGCTTAGCGTGCTCCATAGGGCAGATGGGAGCCTGCCAGGATCCCCCTGCAATCACAGGGGCTGAAGGCACCTGAAACAGCAGCTGTTTATGTGGCATCAGTCCCTGAAAAACTCTGTGCACCTGGGTGGCAGGATCTGGTCATTTGTTAAGGGGAAAAGAAGGCGTGAAATTGATGCCACTGGAGTGCCCTATCTCCTCCCAGTCCCCATTTTCTGCTTATCCAGGATAACCCAGGGAACATCCTGGAGTGTGAGAAGCTGTGGGGATATGAGATGCAGAATCAGGCTGTGCTATTTCAAGAGGTTTCCTTCTGTGTCCCCCTGCTTGCTGTGGGTGGCACAGACTGCGTGAGCAGATCAGCTTCACCCCACAGTAGCTGTAGTGCTCCTTTTGGGGAAGGCAGGCTCATCCAGGCTTGATACAACACTTGGGATAGGCACATTGTCTCTCTCCTGGTGTGCACAGAAGTGGTGCATCCATCGGTGGGACTGAGGGGGTGTCAGCCCCCTGTCCCCACATCACCAGCTTCCCAGCAGCACAAGACCCCCATCACACACCAGGAGCCACGCTGGGGAGCAGGAGGTGTCAAGGAATGGAAAGCAGAGCCACTACCACCAAGGGGGAACCAACAAACACATTTTCATGTGGGATGCAGAGAAGGAGGCATCTGATTCCCCCTTCTCCCCCTCCACCTCCTTCCAACACACACCTGACTCCAGCTGCCAGGATGGGGAGGGCTGGGGTTTACTGTCCCCCCCAATCCCTTTCAAAGGGACATCTGGGCTTCAGACCTGCCTGTGAATCACCCTGTTGGAAAGTAATTGCTAAATGGTCATGCTGGACTAGGAAAAGACCTTGGGTGGAAGCAGAGCACCCTGGCAGGGTGGTCTGGGGGCAGCAGGAGTGCAGAGGGGGTGCAGAAAGCTTGTAGAGGTGAATGGCTTCCTTAACTCCTGGTGTGCCAAGCACTGCAAAGCAGTGCCACCAGTCTGCAGGCAGGGACTGGGATAAGGATACACACGGATTGTTGGGGTGCCTGGTGTGGGTGGTTCGTGTGGATGCCCCTAGGCCTCCAGCACATGTGCAGGGGGGCCCAGCATGGACACAGGAGAAGCCAAATGCTGGGAAATTCTCCCCTCCACCTGCCCTAGGTGTCTATCACCGTGCCATCAATGTGTCATGGGCCTCTGGGCTCATCCTGGTGTTGGGGTTTGTGAGTAGGCAACTGGCCACCCCTCAGCAGCCCCGTTATCTTTCCAAGCAGGCTGGTGGGGGTATGTGGACATGGCAGAGAATGGGATCCCAGCCCACACTGTCCTCAGCAAGCTGTCAGCTGAATTACTGGGTTCAAGGGTTTTTTTCATTTCTCTCTCTCCCTTTCTCTGTTTTTTTTTTTTTTCCTTTTTTTTTTTGCAATGCTAATAGCTCTGCATTGCACTGGCTACTGATCCCTCATTAATCTGGGCAGCGCTTCACAGCCAGCCAGAGTGACGTTTGGCAGGTGCACAAAGGCAGGCAGTGACACGCAGACCCCCCTGGCCAAAAAAATTACCATGCACAGCCTTCCTCCCACTTTTGTCTCTGTGTGGCGGGGATGCGGATTAAGGAATTTCTGCCTCTCCCTTTGATGCTGTGTGTCCATCCATCCCCCCACGACCTCCCCAGTGTGCTGTGTCCCCCCAGCCCTGACTCTCCCTGTCTATGTCCAGTTGGACCCAGTTCCCGTGTTCTTTCCCATCTGCTGCTTCACTTTTGTGCTGAGCCAGGGGCGCTCACCCAGGAACTTTGTCACCCACGATGGCAAATGCTGAATGTGTCCCCTGACTGATCAGCTCAGAAGTGCTATTGCAGACATCATATCATGGGGAGAAATTGATGCTGTCATCTGTGCCTTCCCTTTTTGGCTGCTGTCTAAAGAGGAGCTTAGGGCAGGGTCATCCCAGATGATACAAGGAAGGTCCTTCAGGTCCTTCAGCCTGAGTCTTGGGGAAACATCACCCCTCAGGCAAGGCACAGCCTTAACCCCATTGTGCCTTCCATGAAAACACTCTATCTGCAAACACTCAGCTGCAGACTGACTGCAACAGGGAGGAGGCAGAAGTTGCTCCCAAAGGGAAGCAGTCAGCCGGGAAGGCTCTTTAGACTGGAGAAAATACTCTGGCTGGAACCTGACCAGAACAGGGGGACTTGCTGTGTCTCTTTTCTGCTTGCTGTGGGGCTCAGCGAACAGTCAGGATGGCTCAGGAGATGCCAAAAACCCTAGACAGACAGATCACCCCAGCACCTTTCCAGACACCATGCTCATTCCCTGCTTCCAAGGCACCTGTGGCCCAGCACAGACCAGCAGAAATACACATTCAGGAGATTGACAGCTCACTCAGTGAATGTCTTTTGATTGTCACTAGCAATTATCATAGAATCATAGAATTGTAGAATGACCTGAGTTGGAAGGGACTCAGAAGGATCATTGAGTCCAGCTCCTGTCCCTGCACAGGACAAACCCAACATTCACACTGGGTGTCTGAGGACATTGTCCAGATGCTTCTGGAATATTGTCAGGCTTGGTGCCGTGATTGCTTTCCCTGGGGAGTTGTTCTAGTACTCAACCACTCTCTGGGTGAAAAACGTTTTCCTAATATCTAACCAAAACCTCTTCCGGCACATCTTCCTGCCAATCCCTTGGGGCCTGTCATTGGTGACCAGAGAGAAGAGATCAGTGCCTGCTCCTCCTTCCCTTGTAAGAAAACAGTAAACAGCTGTGAGGTGTCCCCCTCAGTCTCCTCCAGGCTGAATAGACCAAGTGACTTCAGCCTCTCCTCACATAATTTCTCCTCTAGGCCCTTCACCACCTTTGTGGCCTCCTCTGGACACTCTCCAGTAGTCTGATGTCCTTTTTTGTACTATGGTGCTCAAAACTGAACACAATATTCGAGGCGGGACCCCACCAGTGAGGGACAGAAAGGGACAATCCCTCCCCCACCCAGGTGGCAATGCTGTGCTTGATGCACCCGAGGACACTGTTGACCCTCTTGGCTGTCAGGGCACTGCTGGTTCATGTCCAGCTGCCATAGACCAGAACGCCCAGGTCCCTTTCCACAGGGCTGCTCTCCAGTCTCTCGCTCCCCAGTCTGCAAGTGTATCCAGGGTTGCCGCGTCCCAGGTGCAAAACCTGGCACTCGCCCTTGTTAAACTTCAGGCTGTTGGCAAATTATTTGAGCTTGATCACCTTGGCATTGCCATCCAAATTGGTAGATGCCACCAAACAGCTCCAAGCTGCTTCTGTCCAGGCAGGTCCCCACTGCATGGTGTGCAGGGCACTGCATGTGCACTCTGTCCCTCTGTGCCCACAAACTGTGCACCTGTGAGCAGTGACTGTAGCCAGCGGCAGAAGTGTGAATCCCACTGTCTGGGTGGCGGGGCACCCTCACTGTGCCACAAGGCTGCAGGGAGGAGTCCTGCTGAGTGTGATGCTTTGCACAGGCCAGGTGATTCATAGTGTGGTGGGTCTTATGTCCTACCTACCTTTTCCTGGATGCCTGGGCTGTGAAAGTGTGTCCTGATGAAAAGAAGGTACAGAAGTTGTCTCCTCAGCTCTCCTGGGTGCAGTGGTCAGTGCCAAAAGTGAGTCACTTCTGAGGGCCCTAACCAACTTGGGTTTCAGTCCTGGGCTAAGGAGAGCTGGAACTTGGTGTAGTTGGTAGGATGCATCTCAGCCTGTGGGTCGGAGGATGCACATCTTGTACTGCAGGAGGAACTGGCATCCTCCTCTTCTTCTTTACCCCATCCTCCATTCTACCCATACCTTACAGGATTTCAGTTTTCACCTATCCCATAAGTGAAATTATCCAAAACACTTTTCAGAGTTGCTAAGTAGGACTATTGTAAGCCTGACCCTGTTGTCTGTACAAGAGGCAGCAAGTGTGACCCCTGGGCTGGCTCTCAGCTCTTTGGTGTGATGGAAACTCAGGGAGACGCTGCATGGATGCCCACCTGGGTCACTAGGCTCATCTATCCCCCATGCCAGGCTTCCTCCTGCCAGATTCTGACCTTGGACACCCATAGCAGGCACCTAAAGTAGCTGCCTCCATGCTGATGGGTCGAACCCAATGGTGAGACCTATGGTACAGTGGAAAGGTGTCCCCTGGATGGTAGTTGTAGACACGGGCACCAGTTGTCCCGGTGCTTTGGCTAACAGTGGTTTAGGGCTTGAGCACATCTCACCTTGGCAGAAGCCCTGTAGTGAAACCACCAGCATCCTCTGTTTGCATCGCACCAGTGCCACGGGCATCAGCCCTGAACCAGCAGTGTGAGGAGAGGCAGGACTCAGCCTGTCCCCATACAGCCCCAAAATCTGTAGTGGTGGGACACGTGCATGCCTTTCTCTGCGCTGCTCCCTTGCTGAAGTGTGGTGGCAGCTTTGCACCCCACAAGCAGCAGGAGGCCCTTTGCTCCCCATTGTCTGGGGAGGGGGGACCGGCTGGGCCTGCCTCCAGATGTGGTCCAGATGTGGGTCTTCTTACAGGCTCAGGCTGGGTGGTGTGAGCAGCTGGGAGCACAGAGCACGAGGGCCCTTCCATGCTGGGTAGCAGGCTGGATGCAGCCCTGGGAGAGGAAATATTTGAAAAAAGGCTATCACCTGAAGCAAGAAAGTGAAAGTGCCCTCCCTCCCTAGTAGGGATCCCCCAGAGTGGCTGTAAAAGACAGGGCAGCAGCAGTTTGCCTGACAAAGGGATTAAATCAGTGCTAAAGTGTTGGCATGGGCTGCACTGGGGGGAGGGACTGGAAAAGGGCTGTGTATTTCTCAGGGCAGGTTCCTTTTCAGGTATCACTGAAAGCAGTGAGGTGATGAGATTAACCATGCTAGCCACTGGCCAGGCCCTCACACGTGTCCCTGGTGTGCACACCATCCCTGTATGTGTAAAGCCATAGTGCCAGGGCAGCCTGGACCCCACAGGTGCACTGGTCCAAGTATCCCTGGGGACTCCATCAGTGCAACTTTTCTGTCTTTGGGCTTCAGGATGTGATCAAAGACCAGGCAGAAATTTTTGGCTCCATCTTGCTCCTGTTGTTGAACCGAGTTCTTAATAAAGTTCAGCTGTTTGTTCTCCCCAGGGCAGTGGGATCCTGTGCCTCTCCTTCTCCTACGTGGCTGGGGAGATGTGGAACAACCTGTTGTGCCATGAAGTTCCCTGTATCCATGAAGTGTCACTTGTACTGCTCAAGCATGAGCCCCTGGCTGGGTGGGCATCACTGCTTGCAGATGGGCTATGTGAGACCTGCACCATCTCTCGTTTCCCCAGCATCTTTATTATCAACATACGTCTGGAGAGAAGGTGGTTTGGGTTGGCCAGGGCATGGCCTCTTGTCTCCCCCGTGCTGTGCACAGGCAGTGCAGGGAGAAAATTAAGCTGGCAGCGTGTTAGTCCTCAGCCTTAGAGATTGAGTGAGGGTGATCTCTCAAGCAGCTTTTGTGGGTTGCTCCTGCCCTGGTTCCCTCCATGCCTGCACAACCCTGAGGCCAAGCCCGGCTCCCTCCCTGGAAGGTCAGTTGGGAGCTGAACCCACCTCCTCTGTCATCTCTGTGTGTTTGCTCACTGGTGGCTGTGCAATTGAGGTGCATTTCTACCAAGCACGTGCATCTACCTGTCCTTGAGCCAAGCTCTAAGTAGATAAGAGATCCCTAGAAGTTGTGTACAGTCTGGAGTTAACCTATTACACCAGCAGCCACATCCCCAGGAGGATGGCAGGACCTCCAGTGACCCAGACAGGGTGACAAGAGGGCAGAGGGAATTTTTATGGTAAAGACAACTGGACACAGCTTGATCTTTGACCAAGGGCTCAGCCATGAGGATGCAAGCCAAGCAGGCACAGGAGGAGGGTGGCCAGAGACATGCTGGTGGGGAAGCCTTCTTCCATCACTGGTAATGATGTGCACAGCCAGCCACTGGGCTGGATATCCAGCTCCCAACCACTCTAACGCGTCTAAGTGGAGCCTACCCACACATCTGCTAGATTCTGGTGACCCCTAGAGGAAGTCGCTCCACTCCAGCACCGCGGGTTTTTTTTGCGAGCAGGATGGGGTCTCATCAGACCTTTTGCTCATCTGCCATCAGAGCATCTCCCCCTGCATCTCTGTCCTGGCCTCATGCCTCTGTCCAACACCCCATAGCACTTTCCAAAGTGCTGCAAAAGTCTTGTTGTCGTCCTCTAGCTGAGTTAAACAGGCTGGTCGCATTACACCTCCCAGTGCCAGGGGCCCCTCTGACCACCCTCCCCTCCCCGCTGCCGCCTGCAGGTTGAGCTGTCGGATGGGACGTCACACACCATCACTGATGCCTATGCCGGCAAGGAATACATCATCCAGGTGGCAGCCAAAGACAACGACATTGGCACATGGAGTGACTGGAGCGTGGCTGTCCATGCCACCCCCTGGACGGAGGAGCCCAAGCATCTCACCACGGAGGCCCAGGTCGCAGGTGAGAGCCCCCTGCCCCAAGTACAAAAACAGGCTGTGCCTGTAGCATGGGGAGAACCCAGGAGGAGTCCTGGCTGAGGGGTTCCCCCTTGTCCAACCGCGTACAAGTTTGGTCCCCAGCCAATGAGATCCCCGAGGACTCTTGGGGGCTGCAGCCCTTCACCCTACACTTTGACCCCTCCCAAAGGCTGTGGTGGTGGTTGCACAACGGCCCAAGAGGTGCTGATTCAGCTCATCTGCCTCCAGCATCCTCCTTGCCAGGATGCTTGGGCTGTGACAACAAAGCTGGGGGTTTATTATTGCATTATAATTGTTGTTATTATTATTGCTGTTGTTATTATTCCCTGGAGTGCTACACCCCTTGCATCTCTCCCTCTCCAGTCCTACCCTCTCCATGCCTCTGACCCTGCACAATGGCTCGGAGCAATGCCAATTTGAAATAAAAGCCACAAAGTTAACAAGCCCTGGTTTCTAGGAAAGAGCTGGGACTGTGTCCAAATGGGTGTTATCAGCCTTCCGTTTCCCAGAAGGGCTGGAGTGGACCCTGCGCTGGTTCCCCCAGCTGGCACCATTGGTGGGGTGGAGGGGAATCCCTGGTTTGCAAGGCAAGCAGGCAGCAACCAGGCTTCAATGTCAGAGCCATGTGGGTGGAGAGCGGGAGTGCTCAACTCTCACACCCTCTGAGCTCTCACCCAGCATGTGAGTGCAGATCCCAGCATCTGAGTGCAAGTCATGCTCTGTCAGAGCCCTTCACGAACCTCTACAGGACCCGATGATGCTCCCTGCAGATGAGAAAGGTGCAAGATGAGATGAGAAAGATGCAAGCCCCACTGCAGGCAGGTGGAGGTACCTCCTACAGGGAATCATAGAATCACAGAATGATATAACCGCTTGGTTGGGAAAGACCTTTGAGATCACTGAGTCCAACCATACCTGTCCACTACTGAACCAGATCCCTCAGCACTTCATCGACCCGTCTTTTAAACATCTCCAGGGATGGTGACTCAACCACCTCCCTCGACATCTGTGCCAGTGCCTGAGAACCCTTTCAGTGAAGAAAATTTTCCTAATATCCAATCTCAACATCCCCTGGTGCAACTTGTGGCCATCACCTCTTGTTATATCACCCGTCACTTAGGAGAAGAGACCAACACCCACCTTGCTACAATCTCCTTTCAGGAAGTTACAGACAGAGATGAGGTCTCCCCTCAGCCTTCTCTAGGCTAAACAGCTCCCAAACCAAGGGAGACACCCCCTTGTATCAACAGCACCCAGTAGAGCACCTTGGGGTTCATGTAGCACTAGGGGTTTGCAGCCCCTACTCCCCAGGGTGAATAAACCCTTGCAAGGAGTGCAGGAACACCGTGCTATTGTCATAGTTTAGAGTTTGCTTCTTTCCCCCCCACCCCATGCTAAATGCAAATACCACTTCCAACAGCAGCTGCCTGTTCCCTGGGCAGGCACATCCATGTCCCTCACACACGTGTCCCTCGCACATGTGTTCCTGTGCATGCAGCTGGCTGCAGCCGTGTGAGGCTGATGTGGGACACCCTGACTCTGAAACAGCCTCACTGTGACATCTTAGTGGGGTTTGAAAGATGCCAAGACAGATCCCCTGTGGCCCCCAGCACCCCCTCTCAGATTGTTTGTCCAAGGGCACTCTTGGACCCTCTAGATGTGACAGATTTTGCCTCAGCCTGAATGCCCATGAAATCCCTGCAATCCTGCATCCCTCTGTGGGGACAAACACCCATCTCTTCCCGTACAGAGGAGGACAAGCCCTGTGAGCCAGTTCAGCAGCCGCAGCTATGTCTGGGAACATTCCCTGCATGCAGGTTGCTCTCTGCTGAGCACTTGTGGCTATGGCATCATGACCTCTTAGCCAAATTACCACAGAGCTGATGCACAGAGCAGCTCAGCTGGTCAGAATGGGGCCGAGGGGGATGCCCATCTCTGCCTGGTGGTATAAGCATCTCTGACCAGTAGGTCCAGTGTTAGGCACGGAATCTCATGGACCATCATCCCAGCTATGCAGCTCAGCCATAGTCATGGTAGTCAGAGAGGCAATTAGGGGGGATGCATCCCAGGGAACCCAGTTTTCATCACAATCCTCTCTCTCCCTGCAGAGACAACAAGCACTAGCACCTCCTCTTTCATGCCACCCCCAACCACCAAGATCTGCGACAAGGGGGCCGTAGTGGGCAGCGGGGCTGTGGCAGTGTGTTGGACAGCTGGACTGGTCTTGGCTGCCTATGGTGTCCTCTTTATTTAGTGAGTATTCCCCAAAGCAGGGGTGTGGGAGACTGGGGGAGGGAGCGGGGATATGGGTACCTCAGGGACTCAAGCGTGGTTGGGAATGGGATGTTCTAACCAGGCTCTGAGTGATAGGCATTGACAACAAGCCATTTGTGGGGTTTTGGGTTTTTTTTGTAAATGCACCAAATCTGTCTGCTTTTCCAGATTGGGTGCTCTGATGAAGATTGAAAAAAATGGCTTTTCAAACATTTTCTGCAAAGCCTGAAACGTGCTTGATCTTTGATGTCTCATTTTCAGCAGCCCTCCTCCCTCCCCAGCACTGATTTTTTTAAGAGGCAGAGGAACCATGCAAACATCTAAGACCTTTGCATAGTGATGACTTAGAATGGAGCCATCAGCCTGGAGAGCCCCAAAATGTCCAATTGCCCCCAGGCCAGGGCTGCTGTCCCATGGGTGTCCCCCTCACGCCCTTTAACTGCACCCATTCTGCCCAAAGACGGGGGCACAGATCAATTGTGGCAGCAGCCACATGTGTTATTTTGAGAGACAAAGGACATACCACTCGTTCTTTGGTGCACAAGAAGGATCAATCACAAGGCAGCTCTCATGTGCACAGGGTCCTTTTCTCCCCTCCAACTGTGTCATCCCCACCTGTAACATTTATGGTGGCAATGGGAGAGGTTGTGGCACACAGCCATGGGTGGATGGGCAGTGTGTAGCACTGGGAGGAGGAGTTGGACGTGATGGGTTTGGGCACTTGAGTTCTGAGAAGGGCTGAATTTCTCCATAAAAAAAAGGCCAAATTCTACTCAGCATGTTGCCTCTGCGACTAGGAACAACCTGAGTGAGACTGGTGACCCCTCTCCTCCCCACCTGCAGATGCCCATCTGTCCGTCGCAGCCCAGCGCAGACGCCTTCCCACCATCCACCACCACCCCTGCCCCACCGCCCTTCTCCTGGTTTGAGTCTCTTATCTCTTCGATTTTGCACACGTTGAGGACGTATCATGCTTCTCGGCATCACTTTGGAGGAGGACAGAGCTGCTGCCAACCCCTGGGGAGCCACAAAATCCTTTCCCAGTCTGGAACGAGGAGATGCACTTGTCCCACCCCATCCCTGTCCAGCTTTCCCCAGCAAGGCGAAGCGAGCCCAGGCACCGCGCCGCAGCCGAGGACCCCGCTCATACAGCTAACCCCCCCACGCCAAAGACGTGCCCGCCACCCCATCGCCCACCTGGGTGACAGGGACCGTGACGGCGCACCAAGAAAAGGGGATATGAAAATGGGGGGGTGGTGAGGGGAATGATGCTCCCAGCTGTATAACCCCCTAAGGCAGAAGGGGGTCCCCGAAGGACCGGATTCGTTCCCCCATGCTCGACCACATGGTGAAGCTGGAGGGGTGCATGGGTGGGGGGTCTTGGTCGTCTTCGAGGGGATGATGGAGGGAAGAACTGGTGGCTTCCGTGAGCATGGTGGGGAGCAGGGAGATGGCAGGGTTTAAATGGAGAAAATGCAGGGAAATGAGACACTGATAAGACCCCCCTGCCCCTTACCAAGCACCTGGGAGAGCCGCCCCTCTGGCACCCCCCCCAGCATCCTGCAGGAGCCTTCGCCACCCCCAGCCCCATCCCCACATCGCCCCCAGACTTTTAACCACGTTGGATACAGGGAATCACCCCCATTGACGTCTTTGTCTCATTCTCCACCAAAAGCAGAATAGCTCTGCTGTTGCCTTTAGAGCTGGAGCCCTGCAGACCTGTGCCCTGCTGTCCCCCGCTGTCCCCCGCTGTCCCCATGCCTGCTCTGCTCTCCTCCCCAAGCCCTATTTTGTAAAGACACCTTCTCTTGCCCCTGCCTGGACCCAAGCGCAGTATTTAATACCGTACGTCCTAGTATTCCCACTGTTGACATGCTGTATTTGAATTTTTTATAGATGTATATATATAAAAAAAAAAAAAGAATCAAAAAAAAAAGTAATAAAGGGGATAAAAAAAAGCTCACACGGAGACAACACACACACGCACACACATGCACCATGAGAGACGGTCTTCATTAAATGATCATTTCATGATGACTAGCAGCTCTGGGTGTTATTTCCCCTCCAGCTGGAGTGGGTGGGTTTGGCTGCTGGCTCACGCGTATGGCGCTGGCTGTGATAGGGAGGATGTGGGGATGGCAGTGAGGGAGACACAGACATCCTGGAGCCAGCCCCATGGCTTGAGCCCATAGTATCATCTCCCCAGGGGCCGTGGGGGACCCAAAAACTGACAATGGGGACATCCTGAGAAGGTGTAAGGAGGATGCCCACCCCTGGGAACGTCTGGTGATATAAAGAGGATGGTTGTCACCACTCTATGCAGCACACACGCTGTGATGGAGCAGTGCCACCTGTCCTTGTTCATGGGCCCTTGGGGATTCCATCTACTCCTGAGCTCTGGCCACATCCTGACGTGCCTCGGGAAGGCAGGAGGATGGAGACCTGCCAGTTTCCCACTGCAGCCTGGAGGCTAGGGATGACACAGTCCCAATTAATGCACTTTTCTTGTCTAATTAATAATTTCACGTTGTGAAAATGTCACTGGCCCATGTGCTCTGAATTAAACTTCCATCAAGGTAGGGCTCACATGGACCTGGCAGGGGGGCAATGAGTGCAGCAAAGCACATCTTGCTTGTGAGCACCAATGGGAGCAGAGATGTCATCAAACTGCAGTTCCTCCTTGGGGGGGGAGAAAAAATGGGTTTTTTAAGTAAATTACCTGCTCAATGCCCCAACAGCATCCCTCCAGATGGAAGATGGATGTATTTACAGATGGATGAATGGAAAGATGGGGATGGATGGATGGGGATAGATGGAGATGGACGGACGGACGGATGGATGGATGGATGGATGGATGGATGGATGGATGGATGGATGTGAAGTATCCACAGTGCTGGCCCTGCAAAGCCTGAAGGCAGCACAAAATTGGTCCTTAGCTCCCACCAGGCACTTGCTATGTTTTTTTGTCATGTCAGGGTTTTCTTAGAGGAGAACTCAGTCCCACACAGCCCTGCCCCTAGCTGGGCCATGCCGACAGGAGCACTGCCCCACGTGCTGGCTTGGTTCACTGGTTAATGTTCCATTACCAGACAACATGCCTCCCTCATTTATTAATGTTTCATTAGTGTTAAAAACATCTGGTAATTAATTATGCACTAATTATGGATTCACAATGCTAAAAGCCAGGGTAATCTACCATAGCAGATGGCTCTTCAGGGCAGGGGGAAGGGACAGCTCTTAGCAGAAATGAAAATGTAAGGCCCAGCCCTTGCCTGGGGGAAGCATCCCAGACAGACAGATTGCCTTCATCTCCACCCAGGATCTCCACACTTGGTCCTGAGGCATGCTGTCTCAGGTTATGAAGCAGAGGAAACCTGTTCCTCTCAAGCTGTTTCAGGGACCAAGGGATCAGTGTTCCTACTGCCCAGGGCAGCTGTGAGCCAGGAGTGGTGGCTTTCACACACAGCCCCAGGCATCCTCCTACATCTGGAGTAAGAACGCAGCCTGCCAGCTTTGGGATGCTGTTTGTCAACCTATCTGCGATGCCTGGCTGGATTAAATGACAGTCCATAAAGCAAGGGGTATTGTAAAAGCCCACTCATGAAGTGCCCCAGCAATATTACATACAGATGTGCAGAGATGTTTTGAAGTGGGGAAGGTCCCAGGGGAGCATCCCTGCCAAGCAGAAAATCCATCCACTTAGCAGTATAAATCCATACAGGAAGAAAGAGGGAATTATAGTGCTCAGAGAGACCTGTGCGTCGCATAAGCTGAAATCCAATACATCAGCCGGGTGCAACGGGTCCCTACATCTTCCCAGCACATATGTGGCAGTAAATTCCACCTTAGGTGTTGTTTTCGGCTGTTGCTGATGCAAGAGCAGCCTTGCACTGAGCTCCCCAGGCTCTGCAAGAAGGATCAGAAGAGTGTCTGGAAAGTAGGAGCTATTTCCTGGCTTCGAGGCCTCGTAGGAAGCAGAAAGCCCCCTTGCTTGAACAATGGACTGAACAGTGGAGTAGGCCTGAATCACTGCACCTCCTGCATCTTTCCCTGAAGTGGGTGCCAGCAGAGATCTCACCCACCCCAACTCAATAGTCGGAGAAGATCCCTCCTCCCACCCCAGGATCCCAGAAGCCTGGAGCCCCCAGGGGATAACAAACAGCTAATTTGTCACAAATTATTCTGCCGAGAGTGAGTTCTTGGGCCTTGGTGAATAAAGGGCAAGCAGTGGGCATGGTGTTGCATGGGTCTGCACTGGCAGAGCATTAGACAGTCCAAGGTGAGAGCAGGGAGGCAGAAGGGTGTGAAGGCAGGCTTGGCTTCTGAGAAAGTGCAGACCTAAGTGCAAGAGCATCCTGCTGAGCCAGGTGGAAATGCCAGGTGGGGTCCATCAAGCCAGGTAGCAGAGGAGAGCTGCTGCTTATTTGCACAAGGGTAAATCTGATTCCCAAAGGGCAAACGTCCTCCTCCATCACAACAACGGGGAGAGGTGGGAGGTGGAGATGAGAGGAGCAGAAGCCTCCCAGAGTGAGAACACAAAGAGCTGTACCTGCAAAGGGTGAAGTTGCAAATAGAGTCAACTTGACTTGGAGGAGCCCAGATTCCCCCACTCCTCATTCTATAATGTTGTTAAGTCCAGCAAAGTACAAGAGCCCACCCTAAACCACAGAGTATTATTTCAGAAAATAGCTACATCTCCTACACAAAGAAGTAGCACTGAATGCTCTTCACAGATTGTAGCCTTCCTCCGGGGCTTTCATTCCCTGTGGAAGAGTGATGTCTCAGACACTAGGGAGCCACCCAGTTCCTGCCTACTACCAGTGGTGCAGGAACAAGCCCAGGAGCTTTGAGTGATTCAGCCACAACCACAGAGAGAAGAGGGAGCCACAGGCAGGGGTAAAAACAGCTCAGGGCATCTTCACCGTGCTGTAGTAGGGTAGAGGCTTGTAGCAGCAAGAGGTGACAGATGGTCACAGCAAACTGCAAAGGACTGTCGTGGACTGTCTTATTCCTTGGTGGCTCCGGATCAGGATTTGATGCCTCTCCAGAAGAGGCTCTTTGTTGTCTGAAGATCCTCGAAGCAGTGACTCTCTTCTTCCTCGTATCCATCCTGAATGGTTCATTCTCTGCCCTGACATTGAGTTTCCAGTCTCCAGACACCTCCGTCTGGAGCCTGATGCCCTCCTTCCCCACCAGAACAGCTCTGACACTTCCTTACCCCCCAGCTGCTCTAGGACCAGGTGGGTGGCACCTACCATTGATTCCCCAGCTCCCCATCACCTCCCCAGTGTTGTGACTGGCCTGCCCACCTACGGTGTGACCCAGTCCCCAGCACACTCCAGCCAGGGTGACCTCCAGGGACCATCTGCTCACAGCACCCCTAATCTCTCCAAATGCAGACATGGCAGCTGAGCACAGCCCACCCAGCTCAGCTGCAGCACAGAGGCCAGACCACACCAGTGTCCCCTAATAAGCAATTGACTCTTTTTTTCCTCTCTTTAAAGAAAAAGCCAAGCATTAATTTGGCTTCTGCCACTCTGTTTATCTAATAGCATTGCTGATTGATTGTCTTATTTATAACTCAGATCCGGTGTCTGGGCTGCTCATGGAGACAGGATGATTGATGGAAAGAAGACAGCCAGAAGGGGACTTAATGGAGCCGTGTGGCTGAGCAGTGCAGTAGTGGCTTATGCATGAAATGAAAGTGTCTCCCCAAAGTCTGGGCTCCTCTTCTTCTTTCCTGCACAGTTCCCAGGGAAGCCGTGAAGTGCTAGGAGAGAGCAGCATCCTTTCTACATCCTGCCAGGAGTGATGAGGGACTGTTAGGTCCCTTCCAGCAGCCTGGAGGAGGACAGACCAAGAGGACATTGCCAACATGGTCTTGGGCTGCTTTCCCAACAAGGTGTCATATAGGTTTCTCCCCTCCAGGGTGGAAGGGGTGGTTTGAAGAAGTGAGACAGCCATGCCTACCCGGCCACCAGACAGGTCTCTGGACACCTGTCCTGTAGGCTGGAAATCAGGTCCTTACGTAATCAGGTGATTCAGAGAGGAGCCTTTCCCACGGATAACAAAGTGCCACTGGGCTGGGGTCTTGCCCTCTTGCAGGCTGGCAGCATCTTCCAGATATCTGTTTTGTCCAAGGCTGGGCTGGGACATTCCAGCATTCCTGTGGGAGGTTTCCCCATTCCTCACACCCAGTGGGCCCAAACCTCAGCACAGTCACTGACCCACATGTGAATTAGCCCATGGTGGCAGTCATTGCTGTAAAGCAGACAGGGTAGGAGCCACAGTCCCAAGAGGTGTCATGCCATTAATCAGGGTCACAGTGGGGACGTGTGACAGCCTGGACGAGTCCCAAATCTCCAGCTTGCAGACTCACCCCAGAGCAGCATGTCCCCCAGCCACAGGACCAAGTCAAGGTCAGGAGATGCTGGCTGACAACTCCAAGTCCCCAAGAAGGCATTCAGCTTTGATCTGAGCCAGAACTAAATCCTCATCTTGTCCATAAAGTTCAGTTTGGGAAGAAAAAAACAACATACCGGTTCTGTCAAAATATTTAATTGGTGTTTAATGGTCTTCTTGTCTGCTTGTAACAGATAATCTAATACAAGCCTAGAGGAAAGCCCAACACAGTGGTTTCATTATGAAGGATTCCATCAGCCAGTTTTGACATGGCCAGACCAGTCTCCTTTCTCTGTTTTTTTTTTTATTGCTTTTCTTTTTTTTCCATGTCTGACATTTGAGCAAAACCAAAGTGGCTTCATGAATATTGGGGTTTCAGTAGACTGACTGAAACCAGCCTGGGGGCAGGTCTCCTGGTACCAGTGCTGGTCATATTGGTGTTCCCACAACCAGTGCCCAGCAAACTCTATCCAGGGCCTTACAGTAGAGATTTATTGCTTCCACGACAACTCCTCACCCAGAACACTGTATATAAGCAGGATGATGCACAGTCCCTTCAGGGCCACCTGCCAGGGCTGGGGTGTCCCTAGCTGCCATGGTCCCCCATTCCAAGTGATGCTGAGGTGATGCTGAGGCTGCAAGGAGGAGGAGGGGACTAAACAGGGCAATCCTTGCGGGATGTTAGAAGATCGAGGGGCCCCCAAGCAGCAGGAGCAGAAACGGCCTTTGATGTGGAAGCTCTCCTTTTGAAAACACAATGAGTTGCGAAGGAGTTTTATAAACATGGCTATTGTTGCTCCATCCCTTTGGTGGGAACAGATGGCCGCCCCCTCCCCTTCCCTTAACCCCCACCCCCATTAATAAAGTCCCAGCAAGTCCAGCACTGCTAAGGTTTTCCCAAGGGGGATCAATAAATAAACGTAATAACAACAAAGGGGCCCATGCAGACGAGATTGGGTTACAAAGAGGCCTCAGCCCCCCTCCTTCTTTCCGGGTGAGAGTCATCGTGCAGAGGCGCCCTGGCCATTCAGGGAGAGTAAGCTCCATCCCCAGTGTCTGTGGGAAGCAGGGACAGGATCTTCACATTGAAAAAGCAAGACACCACCTGGAATTCTCCATTGCACAATCAAGGATGGCAGTATGTGACCTTGGTGGCTACCTCGCAGCCTTGGCCATGGGACATGATGGCACGTGGCTTCCAGTGCCCCATAGGCATCTCCTCCACTTTTAGAAGTCACCTGGCCCCAGGAATAGGCTCTATCACTTGTCCTGGGTGTGCAGTAGGCAGACACTTTCTTCTTCCAAGATTTCCTGGCCAACCAGTTGCTCTAGGTCCTTTCCCAGTCGTATCTCACCCAGCACGTGACACTTGGGAATGGGCATCTGGTCTTACCTTTGACTCACTTTCTGCCTTGCTGTGCTACTAGACTCAGTAATTTTCTGACCAGCTGAAAAGCACTGGTAACTGACCTGCTCCTCGATGGCACAGAGAAGTTTTTATGCAGGGTTAGGAACTAAGACATGCAGGGATTAAACCGTGGCAGAGCAATCTGTAGGTAGAGTATGCTTGTCTATGAGGCATCAGGGCAGGAGAGCAGCTTCTCTAGGAGGATCAATGAGGTCTGAAAGTGGCCACGGCATCTCACCAGGCTCTGGGTGTTGGAAAAAAACATGCTCAGGTGCTCGGTTGAGTGGATTTCCCTTTGGGAAATAAGAAGACCAGCTCAACAGAGCTTTCCAGGGACTTATCTACTGAGGAAGGGGCTGAGTCTGGAGTGACTGCAGCGACAAGAGAGGACTTTGGTGATGTTCAGGAAGCGCTGAGCAGAAGGTTTGGTCCAGAAAACCAACTGCAAGCCCTGCCAGAGCATCATTGCCTCAGGCAGGCTGCTGGCAGCCATTGTCTGACCTCCTTTCCAGCTGCTTCCCACCACTCAGAGGGAACGGGGTGCCATTTTTATCTGTGTAGGTCTCCTGCAGCTGTGGGTCAGCAGAGCAAAATGTGTCTCACACACACACATGCACACACCGCTGTCTCCCCTCGAGCTGCCCTGGGAACTCTCTCCTCCCTCCAAACCCTCACTCATAAAAAAATTAAAACTCTCGATATCATCTCACATAAATGCGGATTTGAGGCCCCGTCAGTCACCAGACACGTCCCACAATCTGTGCTGGCTCCAGACAGCTGGAGGGGTTTGCTGGAGGACCAGAATGACTTCACACTGCCTCCCAGGGGTTACCTGAAGGGCTTGATGTGGGGAGAGCAGAGAGGCGTTAGGAGTGCTCAGCCTCATCCTTGCTTTACAGTTGCCACACCATGCCCTGGACCCACCAGGATGGGTCTGGAGAACCAGTCCAGGCATCACTAGTGAAACGCGCCCGGGATGCGGAGGCCGTCCCCGCGGGCGTGAGTGAGGCAGCTGCCCTGGGCTGCAGTGCCGGTGAGGTTTATGAGGGCTGACCCCTTGCATCGAGCGCCTGGGGCAGGATAAATCCCACTCCTCCTTGGAGTGCAGGTGCACGGGGCTGCTGGAGAGGGGGAGGGACTACAGATGTATGGGGGATCCGGCAAGGGGGATCTGGGGCCAGGTTCAAGCTGTGCAATACTTCGGGTCCATCCCTGCAGTGGGAATGGTCCCATCAGCCTGCTCCAGAGCCCACTGCAAATGCTCTTGGCAGGGCAGCCTACCGTAAAGATTCCCACGGGTGCAGAAAGACCTACACTGTGCCAGCAGATGTGCTGCAGGATACCCAGAGACTCATGACCTTCTGAGAGACACCAGGTGACTGTTGTCATACCCACGGTACCACAGGTGTTTGGTTACCTGATCCATATCTGGTAACTCACACCTGGTTTAAGTGAATTCCTAGGAATTCCTTCCTTGCCATGGGAATGGAGGAAAACTGGCAGGATCTGGGCACATCATCTAGTTCCTGTTCCTTCTGCAATCCTCACTCTATGGCATGAAAGAAACTGTGCCAAGTGCCTCAGGACACAGTGCTGGTCACATCATCAGCTGTGGGGGCTCCTGCCCTTCCTCCAACACTGGGAAATGGTTGAGAGCTACGCATGACCAGACGAAGTCCATCGTCCTGCAAGCACCACTCCAGGCAGTTCGTCTTGTTGGGGTAGGGATTAGGGGAGCATCATGTACAGGTCTGACAGGGACCTCTGTAAAAGCAACACAGATTTCAGCCCATAGGCCACCTTCCACCTCTCATGTAGCACTGATCTGCATCCTTACCTCAGGAGCCAAGCAGGGTTTTGGGAGCCTTTTTCTGAGCGAATAATACTGATCTTTAAAAAAAAAATAACACAAAGCAGGCATCTGAGCTTGGAGCTGGATAAATGTACCACAGAACAACAGGCTGAAGCCAACTGCAAGGCTACAAAGCGGGCTTTGGACTCTTTTAAGTCAGTGCATCTTCACACCCTCAATGGGTTTAGGGCTCAAAGCCTCTGTGCGTGCCTTCTACCAGCATTTGAGTAATTTATAGATGTGTGAGGCTATCCAGAAAGCTCTTCTGTGAACCACCAGTATCAACCAAGTCCAGCTGGCCAAGCTCTGTTTGCCTCCCATAAATAGCTCCGCAGGAGTACTGTGCAGCACAAATCACTCCCCTAAAAGAAAATGCTAACATTTGGTGTTCAAATCACATTCATGGAGCTGCTGCTTCCCTCAGATACACTGTTCCCTTGCTGCACGCTACCTACTCCACTTGGCGGGCAACCCATTGACTATGAGACGCGCGCAGCCTTTAATTACAGCACAGTGAATCCACTTAGTGCTGTTTCGTTAGATAGCAGGCCTACTCGAGGAGCTGGAGCGGTACTTACTCAGCTCAGCAGCCCAAGTCTCTGGATTTTTCAGGCCTTTAACATTCACTCTGATCTGTTCATAAGTTATTCATAGGGAGTGGGAAATGCCTCACAAGAGAACTCACTCCAAATTGCAAGTGCTTCTGAGGCATTTTGCAATCTGCTTGCACAGGGAAAGGAGGGGAAAGTAATAAATAAATTAGTGTTTACAAATTATTTACTTGTCTCCACTAATTTCCACGCTGTTTACCTGGCAGCAGTCTGAAGTCAGGAACAATTAGAAAATACTTTCTCCTGGCTTATTAGTGGCTGGAAGTTGTGCACCTAGGGGGAAGAAAACCACTGCAGCGGAAGAGCAAGAAGAAGCTAGCTTTGGCTGCCAGAATTGTCCATTGAATGTAGTCTCACTTAATCTTCACGCTCCAGACGGGATCGTCATGGACAAGGTCTCAGTGTAACAGGAACTGCTAGCTCCTCCAGCTGACTCTGCTCAGCCAGCTGGGTCCCTCCTGTCCTGGCAGATGATAACTTGTCTCCAACACGTCCCTCTTTGCATGACGTCTGGGCAAGCATCCAGCAGCCCCCCAGACATAGTGCACTGTGACACATGCCCCCAAAATTTGCCAAAGGGTAGCAGCAGCAGTGCAGGGCTGTCCTTTCTGTCTCAGTGCAGAAAGATGTGTAGTGAAGTTCGGGATCATCAACACTTGTTGAGGTTTGTAAAGATCTCGAGGACATCGCGATCTGCATGAGATAACCAGTCCCCTCTCTGCACGCTGGAGCCAGGGCTTTGTGGGGAAGGCCAGGAGAAGGCTTTGACTGGGAGCTGTTATCAGAGTGGGATAGGAAGGCTAACCTGTTTTGGCATTAGAAATGTTGTATCTGTGAATGAGGGAAAGATGATGCCCGCAGTTCATGGCATGTCAGCCCAAAAAGCAAATGGGAACTCTGCGTCAGGGCAGAGTCACCCCAGCAGACAGCGGCTACCTGAGTCAGGCAGCAGAATGAGACTGTCCTCCTGCAGTGAAGAGGGATGAGGAGCAAGGAAGTTAACGTGTAGATGCCCTTTGGGGAAGCAAAAGACCATCTGACAAAGTCAGGAGAGCAGGACAGGCTGGAAACAGGTTAATCCCAGTTGGCCTGATGTGTCAGGCAGACCTCCCCATGCCTCATTCCTCTCAAGAGTTTGTGAATTTCCTCAGGCTGAGCATTTAGATCTTGTATTGTTCCAGTCTGGTCCTGGAGCATCCTGGGCAAATATGAGTCTGGAAGGAGACACGAGATGCCTGCAGGGTGGAAGGCAATGCACAGGCAGGGAAATGCCTACTGAAGCTTGAAATTTAACTGCCACGAACTGCTAGCAAAGCTCAGGTGAGGACTCAGGATTTGGATAATGCAACTAACCAGTGTGTGATGAACCCACAATGCAGGACAGCGACCCACAGGAGGCAGAGTGACATGGTGTATAAGAGAATGACAAGGTGCACAAAAGGGCAGGTGGAAGTCAGATTATCCAGCCACAGCCTGATGGACAGATAGACACCATTAGCCAGTACAAAAAAGAGATGTACAAGAAGGATAGGTTTATGCCAGCAAGACCCACAAGTAACATGTAACCGGTGCTCACATTTGACTGTGTCATGACCATATGGGAGCACGAGCAATGATGTCCAAGCTCTCAGATTTCAGGAGGCCAAACAGGGCTATGGGTACATCAGGGATAGAGAGGGAGTTTGGGATACTCGGCCTAGATCCATGCTCTGACCTGCAACATGGAGAGAAGAATCTGTTTTCAGGCTGTGGACCACTCTTGGGACCCTGTCTTCCTCATTATGTTCCGTGATCTTAGCCATCCCTCACTCCCTCCCATCACCCCTCACTTCTCCATGCCCCAGGCTACTTGACATTGACCCTGCTCCTTGCAGCCTTCCAGCTCATCACTCCCAGCAATGAGCCTGTAAATCATCCTTGTACAAGCAGCTTCCTTGGCCTTGGAAAGAAGGAATTTATCCCCCTGGCTCAGCTGTCAGAGAGACCTCCAGCTGCCAGGAGTGATCAGTGTGCCTTCAACTTATGGTGAGGGGTGTGGGACCTCCAGTGAAGGTTCCAGTGCCTGTTTCCCTGTGAAACCTTGCAAGCCCAGTCATTGGTGCATGCTCACACCCAGGCCACAGGAACTGCAGAGGGAAAATTTCCCAGCACGAGTTAATTGCTGTGGTCCCTCATGAGTGCATGCAGCTGGGTGCTCCTGGCAGGGAGCAGAGAGGCAGGAGGGGACTGTAGGAAGGAGCTGCAAGTTGGGAACCCTACACATGCTCTATGTGACAGACATCTACACGGTGAGGACTTCGCAGCTTCTTGAAGAGTCCTGCAGCATCCAGTCGAAAAGACAACAGACAGGTGATTCAATATTGCTCTAACCCTCACCAGTCACCAGTAAACCCATCATGGATGCTGGTAGAAACATGGGAAATACATCCAGATGCAAATCTCTGGATGTGTAACTGGCCTGAGGAAATGGTGCAGCCAAAGAGGCAAAAGGGGAGAAAGACATGGAAATACTTGCAGGCCCCTTGGCCAGCACGTGGATCTGTTGGGGGCTTAGAGCAGGATCCACAGCTGGTTGAGCTGGCTGGGAGCTGGCAGCAGTTCACTCATTTACACCAGTCCACTGACCTCCCTTCACAACCACCCAGAGCCTGGCTCTCTGGTGTGAGATAAATGCTGAGCAAATACCGCTTTTTCCCTCCCACAATAACCCTCTTTAACTTTTCAGCTTATCACCTGCACAGAGGTTTATAAAATTTTCAAGCTAATGGCGTCTCCAGTAATGATACTGCAGATGTACAAGCTGCATCCTGGGATGAATAAATTATAGGAGGTAGAGTAAATTGCAATGGGAAGGACAGCAGCTGCAGCATGGAAACAGATGGCTTCGCTGTGCACCACAGCTTGGTCTCAGTGCAGGCTATGTTCCCAGGGGTGGCCCTTTAGTTGTGGTCCTGAAGACCACCTGGGCACACCTGAAGCTGCATATCCCTGGAGCAGCAGCAAATGCAGCAGCAAGTGCAGGTCTCTGCAGGTGCTGCTGTGGGGCCGGGCACCGCGGTGGCAGCTTGTGGGTCAGCATGGGAGAGCTGTCTTCCTCCATCTCCTCACTGGGTTTTCATGCTCACATCCTCCAGGAGCTGGCCAGACACTTGGCGGCTTTCTTAAGCAGAGCTGTGGCTGCAGTTTTATTTGCTGCCGAAACTCTTCCAGCAAGCCCTTTCCTGCCTTTCTCTGTTCCTGCACACATGCAGAGGCAGTTCCCAGAGAAGGGTGCCTCATCTTGCCAACCGTATCCTGGACTGCATCAAAAGAAGTGCATCCAGCACAGTGAGAGAGGTGATTGTCCCCCTCTATTCTGCTCTTCATGAGAACCCACCTGGAGTCCTGTGTCCAATTCTGGAACCCTCAATGTAAGAAGGATGTGGAACTATTGGAACAGGAGGAGGTCATGAAGACGATGAGAGGGCTGGAATACTCTGCTATGAGGACAGGCTGAGAGGGTTGGGGTTGTTCAGCTTGGAGAAAAGAAGATTCCAGGAAGACATGCTAGCAGCCTTCCAGTACCTGAAGGGGCTACAGGAAACCTGGGGAGGGACTTTTTACAAGGACAGGTAGTGATAGGATGAGGGAGAACAGCTTTAAATTGGAAGGGGGTAAATTCAGATTACACATTAGGAAGAAATTCTTCATGATGAGGGTGGTGACCTTGAGCAACTTGATGTAGTGGGAGGTGCCCCTACCTATGTCAGGGCGGTAGGAACGGGATAGACTTTAAGGTCCCTTGCAACTCAAACCATTCTACGATTCTATCATCTTCCTCCTCTGCCTCATAGTATGAGGCACTTAGGTGTGGGACAAGGATACACATGGGGCTGTGCAGCAGGTGCACACTTGTGCTCTGGGATCTGATGAAGGCAGTGATCACAGCTCAGTGCGTGGACTCCTTCGTACCCAAGGTCAGCACAGCCCTGGCTGAAGTCTGACAGTGCCACATTTCTCCAGCTTTGGCTCCAGCATGCTTGGCACATTCTGTGGGGTGATAGGACAGGGCTGGATTGTCTCTGTCCCAGTCACAGGACAGGATCATAGAGCAGCTGCAAACCCCAGCTCTGTTATGCTGCACATGCCCTGGGTGCACCCTCTGTGCTGATGCTGACTTCTTCAGTGCCTGACTTCCCCTGCACGCTGGTTCACACCCCAGAGAAACTCATTCTGAGACAGGTAACTCCTGCCAAGGCGTATTCAGGGATCTTCAAACACTGCTCCAATCATGGCCTCATAGATTAACTGGCACCCCAGTACAGGCCTGGAATCTCAGCCATGTGCCTGGGTCATTCTGCCACCTCTGAGGCTGTTGCTGCAGAAGCTCAGCCTTGGTGGCATTGGAGGGACACAACATGAGCCACAGGTGGCAGAGAAGCCAGAGACATGCAGACAGTCATCCCCTAAATCACTCCATTCCTTGTGAGTAACATGGTCCTCTGGCCCAAGGAACGCACTGTGGAGCCTATCCCTGCCACTGGCTCTCCAGTGAGGCTGATGGATGATGAGTGCTTTGCTCCCACACCCCTCAATGTCACCAGAGACTCTCTGACAGAAATACAGTTCTTTAATATACAGCCAGCCAGGATGTCTCTGTCTTTGAGGGATGCATGGCTCGTGCCAGCTTGCACCATAGATGCACAGCTGATGCTCATAGGGACCAACCAGCCTCAATCATGCTACATAGGGGACGTGTTATGGAACTCCATCCTGTGTCTCACTGGGCATCACCATCCTGAGCTACGGTACAGAAAGTATTGGCTGCAGTGCAAGGAGAACAGAGCCAGGCTTATTTCAGTGGTGCCCAGTAACAGGACTGGAGACAAAGGGCATATCTTGCTCCTCCTGAACATCAGGCAACACTTATTCTGCTGGAGAAGATTGTGGAGATTTTCAAAAGACACCTGGGCAACTGGTCCTTGGTGACCTGCTTAGGCAGAGGTGTTGGACAAGATGACCTCCAGAGGTCCCTGACAATCTCAGACCCTCTGTGAATCTGTGAACAATTTTCCACGTGATACAGTTTTTGCTTTGCAATTTTTTGCATGTTTCCAGGTTGGAGACTGGCAGGGATGTACTCAGTCACCCAACAAGCAGGGAGCTGGGCACCCCTGGAGGTACAGCCAGGTCTTAGCAGAAGGAAAACACTTTCTCAAAGCCTGTTCACACCCTTGGAGCCAAACCTATGCATGGTGAAGACATGCCTGTGGACAGAGGGGAGCAATCCCAGTCCAGACCTCACTATGCCTGTCTGGACCTCCACAGTTCCTCCACCCATCCCCACCCAGGGAAGGGACTTTGTGCACACATCCCTCAGCTGGGTTTGGACAACAAACCTGGGCTAGAACTGCGCACAAAGTCCCACTGGGACAGCAGAAACACAGCACCAGTGCTGATGGTGCTCATTATCTTCATAAGCAGGCTCAAACACTCCCCGAGCACAAGGTCCTTGGCATGCAGCATCTCCAGGGCTGAAGTAAGAGCAGCACTGGGAGGGGATGGGGCCACTCTTCTCTTTGTCTGGAGAAAGTTTTACTGTACTGGATGACACTGTCTAACTCCACTTTCTTTCACGGTTTCATTGCCTCGTTCCAGAGCGATTGCACAGACAAACGTGTCCAAAAGCAGATGGATCTGCTAAGCGTTTCTTTGTTGCACATTATCTCATACAGTTGGGGTGCAATAAAACTTCCAGGCAGAACAAATCTTCAAGCTTGTGCCGTGCCTTATTTTTAGCTGTGAAGTACGTCTGTTTTAGTACTCCTAATCCCTGGCTTGGTAGTAATTTATGGAGCAAGCTCTTGGCTCGCTTGGGCCAGAAGATTTGTAGTAAAACTTTTATAAGTTTCAGAGATAAATCCCATGGACTCTTGCAGTCTCAGGGGACTCTCCTCCAGAAGTGTGTTTTGCTGAGCACTCCCTTGGTGTGGGAGCAAGTTCGGGTGAGAAAGCATCAAGTGGCTGATAATAAACTGTCCTGGGTGTTGTTGCAAGCTGCAAATTGACTGGAGAGGAGAAATCAGGGGAGGTCATGGCTTCCCCAGCCTCAGACATGCCTGAGTTATTAGAGTCCCTGCTTGGCAGGAGCTGTTTGCCCCAGGTTGACCACCTTTGCACAGTGCTTGGCAAGTCCTGGAGATGAACTGCATTTTCAGGCCATGCCAGGTTGTGAGATTCCTGAGGGGGAGTGTGGCAGCTCAGGCTTTAATGGGTTTATTGGGATGGTAAGCCACTCACTTGTGCAGGGAAACCTCTTCACGCTTTGCCCTGGAGTACTGTGCATGGACAAAGCTGTGGTTTAAGAACAGGGGCAGTAGCAAAAGTCTTTTCTTCATTTCCTTGAGCTCCCTCAGAGCAGAAGTTTGTACGATGGAGCGCTACTTCATGCTTCACTGGAGCAGGGGATAGAGAAAAGTCAAGAAGCAGAGGGTGCAAAGAGGTCTAGGACATGGGATTCCCCCACAACCCCTTCCGGTTTCCAGTGGAAACACAGGCCAATATCTATCCTCCCGGCTCACCCATCCAACGGCGCTCTGCAGCATCAGACCTGACTTTCTTGGAGCCTCAATGCTTTCTGAAGCTAGCAGCTCTCTTGGAGGTGTCCTGTGCCCCATTTCTGAGCCTTGTGCCTCCAATTAGCAGGAGTCACTTGTGCTTAGTCCAACAGCTGTGTAATTACTGCGGAACATCCCAGCAGGGAAGCTGGTGATTCGCCATCTGCACACCACGCTGAGATAAGGTGATATTCCCTTTGCCGCGGTGTTTAGATTCACACAGACCCATATCCCCCAGTACTTCATATTCCCAAGAGCACTTTTTCTGGAGAGAGAATGTTTCCAGGAACCATAAAAGAAGGAAAGTCAAATCCAGAAAGGAGCTGTTGCAATTCCACATAATTTCATAACCTGAGCAGGTATCAAGGTTAGCTATGGTTGATCGGTAGATGCTCTCCCTGTATGTTAGCTCCACCAAAGATGGAGCTGTCTTCTCTCTTCTTGGCATAGGGGTACCTCTTGGATAGGACAATCTGCTGATTCTATTGCCTGCTGCTACAATGAGGGAGGATGGGTCTTTTCCAAATGTTTCCAGGTAATTTAGTCAAGGAGGAAGTCAACTAATGCCTAGAGTTAGTGGTTTTACATTTTTTTGTGTCCCTTGGCAATGGACAGAGTCCATTCTGTCATAAACTGTTGGGAGTTGACTGGACTGGACTGGGCAGGGGGATAGGCCTGGCAGGTACCTACTCTTGCAGACTCTCCTCCCAGAAATGCAGAGTTAGCCCAGACCCAGTATCCCCCACAGATCTTCTCCTAGGAGGAAAGTCCTCCAGACACTGTCTGGAGTTTGGAAATGGTGGTAACTCCTCCTGTGCATTCCTGTATATAGTGAATGGTGTCTACAATGAAAGATGCCTACTAGATTGCCAGCAGGATCCAACACAAATCATACCATGCCCATTCATCCTCCTGACTGCTGGCTGGCCCTGAAAGCCTACTGGTCCTTCCAGGAACTCACAACCCACACACCTCCTGCCCTGCCACCTCCTTTAGCCTTAGCCATTATCTTCATTCCCTTTAGGAGCAACATTGTCTCACATCACACTAGAGAGGCTCCTATAACCCTGGGCACCTTTCCCTTTGCCACCCTGCAGTGCTCTGTGCAGGCAGAGGACCAGGCAGAGCCCACTCTCAGCCCTAACAAGGTGCTACAAGCATGGAGGCTCTACTGGCATGCACACATTTCCAGTCCCTGACCTCAGCATGGTTCTGGGAGGTGCCCTGTTGGTGCGCAGGGCAAATTCTGAGTGAGCAGGGCTCCCCACACAGCTCAAAAAAAGTTTAATTTATTTCAGCTTTTCTTGTGTTTTTTTCCCATGTTCAGCCTGTTTTTCCCAGTGAATGAGCAGGATTCCCAAAGCCTGTGGTGGGTGACATGCACACAGCCAGGCTGGTCACTGCATCTCACTTAGCATGGGGAAAGGAGCTGAAATGTTCCTGAGCCAGCAGCAGGCATTGCAGCAGTTTCACACAACCTGACCAAGCAATGGGCTGTTGGAGGGGAGAGCTAAGCAAGGGATCCCAAAGTAACCTGGGCAGTGAGTACTTAGCAAGCAGAAACACTGCAATGCAACCCCAAAGCCAGGAAGCTTAACTGGGAGCAAAGCACATTGGGGAACTGAGACAAAGATAACGAGGCAGATCTGATGGTGGACTTTCACCTCCTCTGGTCCTCCCCAGTCCATCCTCACCATCTTGCACGGGGTGCTGTGCCTGAGTGTTGCGGAGGGGAGAAGGGATAGATGCACAGGCTAAATGCAAGCAGGGCTGCACCCCCTCCTGCTCTCACTGATCCTGGCAACAACAGGATGGGGAGCTGGTGCCTCCAAACTCTTTTCTCCAGGCAAAGCACCTCCTCCAGCCCACAAGAACACAGGCAGATCTGAGCATGGCATACTAGGTCCAGTGGGGACGCTGCCCTGGGACTCTCACTGTTGTGTGCAGGAGCCTGGGGGTTATTTATCATCCGCAAACACGTCTCCCTCTGCCACCAAGGCTAGAGCCGCTCCGGCCCGTGTTTCCCATCCAGAAAGGCCAGGCTAACGCAGAAAAAGTGGAGGGGTGCTGCCTGCCCTGCCTGATGCAGGTAAGTTTGCAGGAGCCTGCCGCGGCTCTGGTGTGCACTCCCTGCTCCGCTCCTCTCCCGCACGGTCCGCGGTCTGTGCTGCCCCCGCACGGCTGCGCTGCAGGCTTGGCGCGATGCGTGGGTCCCACAGGGCTGCAGAGCTACCCAGCTCCTCCCTCTGCATCCTGAACTGAGGCACTGCCTCTTCCCTGCACCGGGGTTGGGGATGTGCACGAGATCCCTGCTGCAGCCGGCAACGCGCTCCCGGTGCAGCGGCACCTGTGTTGGATGGTGAAGGTGCTGGTTTGAAATATATTCCTCTCTTCTCCCAAGTAACAAGCAATAGGATGAGAGGAAATGGCTTCAAGTTGCACCAGGGGAGGTTAAGATTGGATGTTAGAAAAATGTTTTTACTGAAAGACTGGTGAAGCACTGGTACAGGCTGTCCAGGAGGAGTCACCATCCCTGGAGAGGTTAAAAAACGAGTAGGTATGGCACTCCAGGATACAGTGTGGTAGACACGGTGCTGTTAGACTTGATGATTCCAGAGGTCTTTTCCACTCTCAATGATTCTGTGATTTTGTGCAATATATCTCAGCCCTCCTCAGCAGAAGCTAATTGCATTGTCATGGTAGATGTAGAGCCGGGCCATGATGCAGGACTATCACAACACCTGCAGGACACCCTCAAACAGCCATGGATTTACTAACACATGCCACCTCCCTGGTGATATGTTTACCACATGGTGGGGACACTGCCTGGGAGCTGCAGCAGGTGCTCACACGCCTCTCAATGAGGGACAGAGATTTCCCCTTCTCCACGACACATTCTCATCTTGACACACCTTCCATCCGGATGGCAAATTTCAAGGACTTACTAGAGATACTGGGTATATGGCTACTGCTTCCCTCCTCATCCTGCACACACCCACTGCACTGCTCATGCCACTGTGAAAGGCACCTGCTGCTCTGCAGATGTTGTTTCTCACAGGGAGTTGTTAACAAATCCAGCCATACCAAGGGAAACACTAGTTTTTCATGATGTCTTACCTAAATTTCCAGCAGACAGTATCTCCTCCTGGGGCAGGTGTGGCTATTCCTTCCTTCCTTTCTATGTGGATGTGCTGTTCTCCATGCAGATCTGCCCTTGTTCAAGGGGTGCTTGCTATTAACCACCAGGTCCTCATTTGCTCTGATGCCTCTTAGCTCAAGCTTCATCTTCATGAGACCCTATGTACAGGGGCAGATGCCCTGGCCTGTGCTGCTCTTTCTCTCCTGAGTGCCCCACTCTGCTCGGAGCAGCATGGGTCCGGGCAACCTAAGACTGCAGACCAAATGGGATGCTTTTATCATTTTCCAGGATGGGAATGTGTTGTCCGAATCATCATTCTTGAAGGATGTGCCTGCGAAATTCAAAACCCAAGTGGAGTTTTTAATGGTGTTGGGGTAAGCCTTGGCCCCTCTCAGGAAGGCATGTTCTGGGATGCCTGCCTGTCCCTGAATCCAGGCAAGTCCCTGTCCTGTCCAGGATAAGGGCTGTCACCTGCCACAGCCTATACAGCTTCTCTTCTCACCATAGTTTTTCTGACTTCCTCTTTCAAAGAGTTTTAGAGTGTTTTTTTGCTTGGAGGGAAAAAGATATCTCCAAAGTTCTGACTGGTTCAGGGCCCCACTGCCACAAAAAAAAAAAAAGGCCCTGAGCACCAAAATTCCGGGAGACCTGGGACAGGAAAGAGAGACATCCTTGTCACCTACTGTAGAAGAAGACACTGTGACATCCCTGGCATTAGATACCACAGTGCTTTTTGTCACCAAAGGGGAAGGAGAAATTTTTGGTGATCTGAAGGCTGATGCTGTCCTCACTCCTCTCAGCAGTGAAAGAGGGGTCATACGTTGCGCAGAGAATCTCCAGTTTGAAGAGTCGGCATTACTGGGAGCTCCTGGCCCTGTGGAGCAGGGAAAGTGGGCACAGGCTGCAGCCAGCCCAGGACCCCAGAGGAGGTGAATGCTGCCTGGAAAGGGATCAGCCCTGGTCTGCAGCCGGCAGAGGGCAGCCACAGCCCAAATACTGGAGCCTGGATGGGCGTTTGGGGTTAGAGCTGAGCCTCGGCAAGGACTAGTCCTGCTCCCCACAGCCTCCCAGCCCTGGCTGATCTAGCCTGGGGGCTGCTGCTCTCCTCGGGGCTGTGTCCACACTGATCGGTTTACACTGGGGTAAACCCTCCTCCTCCAGCAACTTGAACAGGGCATCCACCAGGATGGAGCACTTTGAGCAGCAGGCTGAGAGTCCGCCTTATCTCATAATTATTGAGCAGCCCTGTGGAGAGGGAGCTGGGGGTTCTAATCCACAGCAAGGTGAACATGAGCCAGAAGTGCCGTGGCAGCCAAGAGGGCCAGACATGTCCTGGGGTGCATCAAGCACAGCATTGCCAGCTGGGCAAAGCAGGGGATTGTCCTGCTCTGCTCTGCACTGGTGCAGCCCAACCTCAAGTGCTGTGTGCAGTTTTGGGTGCCACAGTACAGAAAGGACATAAAACTACTGGAGAGTGTCCACAAAGATGGTGAAGGGTCTAGTGGGGAAATTGTATGAGGGGAAGCCAAAGCAACTTGGTCTGATCAGCCTGGAGCAGACTGAGATGGGATCTCATAGCTGTCTACTGACTTCTCACAAGGGAAGGAGGTGGAACAGGTGCTGATCGCTTGTCTCTTGTGACCTATGGTAGGACCTGAGGGAATGGCAGAAAGATGTGCCAGGTGAGATTTGGATTGGATATTAGGAAGAGATTCTTCACCCAGTGGGTTGTGGAGCATGGGAACAGCTCCCCTGGGAAGCAGTCCCTGCACCAAGTCTGCCAGCATTTGGACAATGCCCTCAGTCACACGGTGTGAATGTTGGGAGTGTCCTGTGTAGGGATAGGAGTTGGACTCAATCATCCTTTTGGGTCCCTTCCACTTCGGGTAATTCTATGATTCTATGCTTCTATTTCACAGCTCTGTTCCATGCTGCAGCACCACCCAGAGCCCAGAGGCACTGATCCAGGCTCACTGGGACCAGAGCAATAGGGTTTTTCACATCAGCACAAAAAATTGTCACCTCTGCAGTCCACAACCAGAAGCAGTTTCCAGGAGCACGTGCATAAGAAGCATTGCCTCCCTGCCCTGATCCACAGCTGGTAGCAGGTCCCAAGGATGGCTCCACTCTGCTTTTACACCAGTCAAAGAGGCCTTTCTGGAGGCAACCTGGGGCATCAGTGGAGTTGATCCAGAAGGCACAGCAGAAGCATCTCCAGCAGACGGCAGCAGATGTCCCAGAACAGCAGCATGACTTTGGCTTTGCTGAGATTCACTGGAAAGCTGGAGATTTATCCTGTCAGGGGTCTGTGGAGCAGGTATGTGAATGATATAAACCCACGTCTGAACAATCAAAAGCCAACCTGTAACCACTGGTGGCTTTATGAAGCCACCAAACCTTGTCCTTGGGCAGGGTCTCCTTGTGCAGCAGCCAAGGGGAGGCTCTGTGGGCAGCATCCAGTTACTGATGGCCAGCACTGGGGAGATGCTGCCCAGAGCCAGGTCACAAACCCACCCTCCACAACAGCAGGAGGAGAGAGAGTCCAGCAGTATCCAGATGTGACAGCCAGCCTCTGAAAGGAAACATTCCATTTTTTCCTTTGGAAAGAACTTCTCACGTTCCACTTCTCTGTTTTTTAGCTTTTTTTTTTTTTTTCTCACTATCTCATACTTTAAATTTCACATCTTTAGAAAGTCAGACTCAGATATAGTAATGGTCCTCCAGTGAATCGCTGCCTGGACTTTCTTGTTTCTGCCTGGACTGACTTTTGGTAGAAAACACATAGTCTTGAAATGCCTAAAGACAACGAAACCAGTATCAAGCTCTAAAAATCCTCCTAACAGGCAGCTCTCTGTGCCCTCCACAGATTTAACTCTCTGTGGTTCAAACCGCTCTGTTGATGATTTCACACCAAGTGCTTAGTCCCATGTGGTGGGCTCCAGCACCTGTCTGCCTGTCTGGGGAAGAGGGCTGCCAAATCACCTGGGTTTCAGGAGCTGGCTCGCCTGCTCCTGTTTATCAGCTGGCTAGCATTTTTCTCCCTTTAATAGCAATGCAGCCCAGCAAGCCATGCAACTCCACGGGGACCAGGATCCCTCTGAGCACCAGGAGGTTTCACCTCATGTCCCCAGGTTGCTGGCTGGTGGTTTTGGACCAAGCTCCCTAAATGCCAGCCCAGCCCTTGCTGCTGCCAGTCAAGTCTTGGCAGAAGGGCAGCCCCTATAAATAGCCATGTGTATAACGTTTCCTCTCTCTGCTTCACTTCTTCATCTGTGAGTTTCCTTGTGTCTTTCAGCGTGCAGTGCTTTGCATGCTGCTGCCTGGGTACTTGCACTGCACAGCACTGGGGAGAAGCTGGGATGACTCAAGTCTGTGCCCAGCCCCACAGGGAGGGATTCAGCAGCCTCCAATCTTGAAACTCCATCTTTGAAGCAACCACTGTCACCATTCTAATGTCCTCTCCAAGAGGAGGACCTGCCATGGCTGGAGCAGGCTGCATGGAGCTGATGGCCACAAGCAATGAACCACTGGGGTCACACGAGCCTAAAGAGTGGATGAGACCCAGGCTCTGCATATTGGGGTGGCAGCTGGGCTGTGTCCCCAGTGCCTCGTTTCCCAGCATGACAGAGATGGATGAAGAGAAAGCCCTGGAACAGCATGCAGCAACAGAGACCTAGGGCAATACTCATTGCTGTTTTGCAGAGCAGAGGTGAAGAGTCAGGAAGATGAGACCAGTCTGAGACATCCATATGCCAGTGTAGATATTGCCTGTAGTATAGGATCAGGCTGAGTGTCCACCAGCAGTTTCTCCTGGCATGATGTGACTCTTCACGTTTGGGACAAGCCATTTTGCCCTAAGACAGGATAAGTGTTGCATGGCACTGAGGATCCCACCATCCTCCCCCAGGACAGGGCTACTCTCAGCCTCAGGACAGCAGTAGGAATCAGAGTGGAGCAGGTATGGCAAGGGCTGGAACTGCACAGCAGCCCTTGGTTTTTTTGCTGCCTTCTGTTCACAGGCAGTGCGGGCAGCCCAAGCTGTGACCATAATAAATAAAGCGACAGCCAGGGAGCAGAGCTCTCTGGTTTCCTGTACACCTCAGGCTGGCCAGGGTAAACACACAACAAGCTTGCACTTCAAACAGGGCCATGGCCACAGCACGTCAGCCAGCGCCCAGCCACGCGCCAAGCCAGCGCGAGCAAAGCCACTGAGCAGGATGCTTCACAGGACAGGTCCCATGCAGGCAAAAAAGGACAGTGCAACCAGCACAGCCCCATTGCCTTGCGACAGCCTGCACTCAGCAGGCACCCACACCTTCTGGAACAGTTACCCATGACCCTGGGATGTCAGGAACAGTCTGTGGAGCTGGGCTTTGGGGGATGTGGAGAACACCGGGGAGAAATTCTTCATGATGAGTGTGGTGAGGCAGTGACACAAGTTGCCCAGGGAAGTGGTGGAAGCGCCCTCCCTGGGAGTGTTCAAGGCCAGGTTAGATGCGGCTTTGAGCAATCTGATCCAGTGGGAGATGTCTCTGCCCATGACAGGGGGTTGGAATTGAATGATCTTTAAGGTCTCTTCCAACACAAACCATTCTATGATTCTATGATTCTACATGTATGCCTTGTAATCACCACAGCCCCACATATGCCCAGGCTGCATGGTCACAGGTCATCCTCAGACAAGCAATGCCAGGATGGGAACCAGGATATAAGAAGCTCCACGCCACTGGCTAGCTCTGCACTGGAGAGGAGGTACCCTGTGGCAGTGCCCTCTGCACTGAAATAATGGGAGAATACTGTAGCCTCCAGCTGCACCTGCCTCGCGTCCCTGCAAGTCTTTTCCATCCAGCCCTCTGTTCTACTCACACCATACAGATAGCAATCCAGCAAGTGCTAACTCATCCAGCGCAGCTGAGGACTGGCATCACTGTCCCTTGGTGTGTCATCATGACACAGACCCTGCACATCAGCGTGACACATCTCATTTCGAGTTTGGTCCTATCCCAGCTCTCAAGCTTGTAATCCCAAACCTCCCTATCACTCCATCCAGTCCAATAAAATCCTACCAGTGGGAGCTCAGTTCATGAATGTGGCTGATTTTTCCCAACAAACAGCTTGGAGTGCCTTTGAGCAGTTACCGGCAGCAAGTCAGGCAAAGCCATGGGCTGGGAGGAAGCTCAGTGCGCAGCCTGTACAGCCTTGTTATACAGATCCTACATGGCTTTGTGGTACCGTAATATAAGCCCCAGCCACTTGCTCCTGTGTCAAGGCCTTGACCTGCCAGATGAGAGCCAGCAATTCTCTCTCTGGCCTGGTTTCTGCTCAGAGGAGAGGGAGAGGGAAGAGAGACCCTGTGGTCCCCACATTCAACCCTTCTGGGGAGCTGAGACTGGGACCTGCTGCTGGACGGGATGCTGCAGCCAGCCTGGGAGACTTCCTTTCATAAACTCTTGCACCACGGCAGAATGGAGGATCTGGGAGGTGCATGGAGGTCACAGTCCTCATCTGAGCCTGAGGATGGAGGAGGGGAAGAGTCACAACATCATAGTTGCAGAGTGTGCCAGTCTCACTCACCCTGTGCCAGGGAGGAGCAGAAGAGTCCTGCCACTAGTGTGCACGCAGCCCCATCAAGTACCCTGCTCACCCTGCAGACACTCCACTGCCCCTGCCAATGCTGCTCCTTCTTCACCCAACATTGCAGCTTACTAGCTCTGCTCAAAACTGGTGGCCCAGCAAACCCCATCACGGCATCCCTTGTCTCAGCATTGTGGTGGGGTGTCTGTCATCTCCAGCCCCTCACACAGAGACCTTTCCAAATCAAACTTTGCTTTCCACTTCTAAACGTCAAGGGTGGCCCCAGCCCTGCGGAGCTGGGGGATTCCCCGAATCCACAGCTCTGCTCAGCTCTCCAGTGCTGCAGCAGTGGAGAAAGCAATGCGTGGCTCCCTTCCAGGGCTGGCGCCAAGCAGCCCAGCTCTCGGCGCCCAGCGAGCACCACGAAGTGCTGGGGAAAGCTCAGGGTCTATTCCCGAGGGAGAACCGACGGCCAAATGCCTGCTGCAGCCCGCCCAGCTCTGCTCCTTCCAGAGGGGCTGATCCTGCAAGATGCTTGGCTTCCCTCAGCTCATGCAAACTGTAAAGTGACGTGAGAAGGCAGGAAGGGGAAAACGAGAAGCCGCATGGAGAAAAACCTCTCTCTGCACAGGGCCAGCCTGTTAGATCTTCAGGCTCCCAAAATTCGCATCAGCCACTAGCCACAGGCAGATGTGAGCAGGATAGTGGGACAAGACCATTCCTGAGAAGCACCTGAAAGGCCATGTAGTTAGGCTCAGGGAGCAACGTCCCCAGCCATGGCACAGCCTCAGCCCTCATAGCACAGGCAGAATAGATCTGGCCACATGTGGCTGGCTGGCTATTCCTTGGGTGATGTGGACACAGAGCCTCAACCACAGTTGGGCACAACAGCCACAGAGTGGCCAGGAGATGGTGTGGGTGCCGAGCCAGTCACCTCCACTTCTCCCAAAGCCCATTATTGTAGGGTTCCACGTGGGGGCTGGGATGAAGGAAAACACTATTTTATTACTGCAGGTTTGCATGAGAGGTGAGATGACTCATGGGCATGTTGTTGTTGTGGGGTGGCAGAGAGAGGTGAGGAGGGCAGCAGGTAGCCAGCTGTTAATTGTCCGGTGGCAGAGGGAGCCTGCGACCCTGTTTAATCCTGCTGGAATGCATAGCAGCCACGGGTCGTTGCAGGGTTGCTGGAATGGCATTGCATGAGTGCTGCACACACCTGGGGTGTGTGGCCCTTATCTCCAAGCAGATGCCGTGCCCAGGCAGAGAGCGAAACACTGGGTCAGTGCCAGAGCAACAGCAGTGCCTACCCCGATGGCATCACCCAGGATTTCCAGCATATCCCAAGGGAATCCTAGACCACACTTGGCACTGGATTCCAGGGAGCAAAAAGTTTCCAGTGGGTCCCTACCAGCTGGTTTGCCATTAAAAAGTTTGAACATCTATTTTTCCTCCTGAAAATTTTCACTGTGATAAAATTGCAGAACAAACCCTTCCCAAAGGGAAAGCAGGTAGGGAGACAGAGGGGAGCTGCAAAACGGGAATATAAACACGCACTGAAAGGAGCAAAGAGGCTTTTCTTGATCTCAGAGATACAAGTCTTAGGGCCAGATTTCACTCTACGTGTTCTTCATCAAATAAACCACAATAAAAGCAAACCCCAAGGAAATGCCCCTCCCAGGGCCAAGGGAAACTGCATTACAGGCAGGACCTGCCTGCCCTGACTCCTCCGGGATGTGGAGAGGGAAGGGTGTCCCTGCACCCGAGGGGACCTTTGTTCCCTGGTGCTGCCTCTAGGGACCCGAAAGCCAGCACCTGGGGTGGAGTGGGAAGACGGGCTTTAGGGAGTTGCGCCCGTGCACTCTGGTGGAGATGACCAGTGCACCCCATTGAGGGACCATGCACCGCAGAGAGGGGACCACACATCCCAGAGGAGGGACAGTGGCAGCCGGGTGGGGCTGTGCCACAGTGCACCCCGAGGGGGATAACGGTGCACCCTAGGAGCGGACAAGGCAGACCGAGCGGGGCTGTGCACCCCGGGAGCAGGGAGGGGGTGGGAGGGGTAACCACACACCCCGAGGTTGGGTGGCAGATTCTGGAGAAGGGACAGTGCACCCCGGGGTGGGGGGTTAATTGTGCATCCCAGAGAGGGGGCTGCACACACCGGGTGGGGGTGTGCACCCCAGAGCGGGGGTACCGCACACCCTGTGGGGTTGCGTGCATCCCAGACAGGGGGAGACAGTGCACCCCAGGGGGTTAAGGGATGGGTAACCGAGCACCCCGGGGGACGTTTTGCATTCCTAGGGGCAGCACGAACCCTGGGGAGGGGTTCCGGGGCGGGGGGGGGGAGAGAGGGGTTACCCTTGAGGGGGGGGGGGGGGGGTGCAGACCAGAGGAGGGGTTGTGCATCCCGAGGGGTACCACGTATACCACGTACCCCATGGGGGAGTGCATCCCGGGGAGGGCTTTGCATCCCAGGCAGGGCTGTGCATCCTGGGGGGGGCGGGGGCGAGTACAACTCGGGGGAGCTGTGCATCCCAAGGGGGTACCACATCCCGGGGGAGGACTGTGCATCCCGAGGTGTGGGGGGTACCACGTCCCCGGGTGACCGCGGGGAGCGCGTGCGAGGTGTCCCCCTGCGGGGGTGGCTCGCAAGCAGGAAGCGTGCCGGGGTTGCAGCGGCAGATTGGCAGCGCCCTGCTCCAATGGAGCGGCAGCGGCTTCAGCGGCTCCGCACCGCCCGCGATCCCCATCCCAGCCAGCCCGGCGCGGGATCCCGCTCCCGGATCGCGAGCACCATGGACACATAACCTCGGCGCCACGCAGGAAGGTAGGAACCCCCCCGCCCCGTGCCTCCCAAAACCCCGAGGGGAACGCCCCGATGCCGCGGTGATGGGCGCAGACTACTCCCCACGGCGGTTTTGCTGCTCGATCGGGAAAGTTGAGGGACTTGGGGTTGTCCTCGCGAATCAGCTGGCAGAGGAGATGCCCTTCTGCTTCTTCTCGCCTGTCTGGGGATAGCCGGTGCTGCTCCCCGCACTTCTCCCCCTGATGTGCCTTCACCTCGTGCGAAGATGCTCTGGCATGGATGGAGTTCTCGGCTTGGGAACTTGGAACTCTTTCCCCAGCTCCCCCCCTCCGTCTCTGGGGACAGTTTTCTGGAACAACACCAGGCAAAGCACCTCTTTGGCAGGGCCCCATCTCTTCTCATGGGGGGTCCCGGGAAGGAAAAGCTGCTCCCAATTAGGAGAAGCGCGGCAAGAGGCGCTTTCCCTTGTGCTGGCACTGGCAGGGCTCTGCCTGCCTTGTCCCTCCTTGCCCGGAGACGCCATCTCAGTCACGACTGCTCCATCCTCTGCCAACCCCTGAGGGTGCTCAGCTCTGGCCTGTGCCCACTGCCACTCTTACAGGCTGGCTGTGTCATGCCCCAGGCCCCCTCTGCTTTCTGGCTCCAGGTATCGAAGGGGACTGTGGGCTGAGCTTGGCTCGGACACCACTGTCAGCAAACCCAGACCCTGCTGTGACAGGGTCAGGAGGTGCCTTGGGAACCTCATTTTCCTTCTACCTGGTTCACCATTGGGAGAAATCCAGAGCTGCAGCAACTCACGGACATGTTGCTGTTCCTGAAGCAGTGTTGGATCCACCAGCACTGGTGGCGTGCCTGGTGCCAAGCCACCCAGGGCTGGCTGAGCACCTCGGGTGCCAGGAGGTGCCTGCTCCTTGCAGGCTGCAGCCATGTCTGGCCACCACGTTTGCAGGAGGAGGTGGGGTGTTTGCACTCTGCATCTGTTTATAGGAGAGCAAATCACAGTGTGGTTACACATGGAGCCCACGACATCCCAACCTGGCACAAGACAGAGGAGCCTCATGAGGAGCTGTGGGCTGGTGGAGGCTGAGCTCTCAGGGCTCCTGGGGCAAGGTTGGGGACAGGATATGGCCACCATGTCCCCTCAGCACCCATACACCCTCTGCTCCACTGACCTGACCCTTTTTGGGGGAAGTAAAACAAGGCCACATTTTTCCAGAGACCTGCAAACTGACCTTGGTAGCTGAAGTGTGATGGAATCAGGGACACAGGTTGTGTACAGGGACACACGTCGGCAGGGGTAGGTGGACAGGGGAAGTGAGGTGTAGTAGGGTGGTGGGGAAGGGTCCCTGGGCCAAAATCCTGGGGGATGCAACTGAAAACAGAGGCTGCCTGCAAGAAACTGGGAGAAAAGCAGCTCTGGTTTTGCCCTGCCTCCTCCTCCATGAACTTCAGTCTTCTGGGAACCTTGCAGGGAGGGGAAAACTTGACTTGATTAAATCTGATAAGCCACTTTTTCCCCATCCCAGAGAACTGTCCGAGCAGTGGGGGGAGGAGGTTGCCTGGCCAAGTGCGGGCCTTGTTTTTGAAGTATGAATGAATGACTCATGACGCGTCAAGTCTCCCCGCCGTCTTCATTGTGGCAGCAGTGGCAGTTCCCCTCTGCATCTGCCAGGTTTATCAGAAGCTGTCATGCTGGGTGGGCACCCCATGCCTGCATCCCCTAGTCTGCAGGTACGTTGCTTCCCCTGCCTTTCTCCCACAGCTCGCCTGGACCATCCCAAGCGGGGAAACACCCATGGATGGTGATGGTACACAGCACTTACCTACCATGAGTAAGACAAGCACTCCGTTCAAACCCTCTCTTTCCGCTCTGCTCTTGTTTAAGGGCGACTCTAAGACTCTTCCTGCTCACGCAAAGGCTCAGCCTCCCTCTGGTTTCCTGCCGAATGCGTTCCTGGAGAGCTTATTCCTCTGTGCGTTTGTGCCAACATTGTGCTTTTAGTTCAAGACCTTTTCTCCCTCTCCGGTGTTTACCGTGGTGTATTTATAGCTTCCTTGTTAGGTTAAAAAAGCCAAAAGATTCTTGTCTCTACTTCTCCTATGGGTCTGGCTCTGGAGGAAAGCCCCCTCTCAAGATACTTCCCACAGGAGGGGGCAGGTGATGGCTTGTGGCTTGCTTCTCTCCCTTTGGAGAATTGTAGCACCCTATCCTAGCTTGTTTCCTCTCTTCTTGTTCAGGTGTAGGAAAGGATGGCTCTGCTCCTGCCAAAGATGTAGCCAAGAGCAGAGATTGTATGGGACAGGAGCTCCTCTGTATGGGCAATGCGCCGGGGCCTTGCCGGCATTTGGGATGCTGATATCAAGCCAGCATCAAGAATTAGCCCTGGGATGTCTGGGGTGACTCGCTGGGATGTTTAGAGAGCTTTTGGTTTTTCTAAGTGTTCCTGTGGTTACGACAGCATCGCATGTGTGAAAATCCCTGAATCTCTCTGGCCGGGGATGTAGTGACCTTACAACCCAAGTTCCTGCCCGTGAATCTCTCTGCATCTCCTGGTGATGCTTTTCTTCTCTCATGCAGGCTGTAAAGGTGGAGAAGGTGCAGATACCTTGCAGTTGTGGTTGAGCCGTCTTCTCCAACAGCTAGGTTCCCATGGACTATTTCCATGGAAAAAAAACGAAAATTCCTCTGGAAATTAGAAGCAGGTTTGCGGTGTCAGGGATCAGTGTGTTAATAGGAATTATCTCTCAAGCCTGGCTGCTTCCCAGGTCTCTGAGTCATCCTGGCACAGGGGTGGGACAGGGTGAGCTTCAGGCTATTTTGGACAGTCACAGCACCCGTTGCCCCTGGAGCATGTTCTGGGCTCTCCAGTACAGGCGTAGGGCTAGGATGAAAGGTGTGATTCTTCCTTCTCTCCAGTGAGTCTGGGACATGGAAAAAAAAGTGGTAAACATCTCTGGTGTTTGAGGAGGGGGAGGTTTGGGAGGAGAGGAACAAGAAGTCTACCAAGACCTGAATCACCTCCATCCTACTGAATGTGTGTGCTGTGCTTACATCTGAGCAGAACAGCTTGCTCCAGTGGGGATTGTTCCTTGCTGAAAAAGCTTACCAGGGTTTTCAGAAGGATCTGGTCAGGAGAAGGTCACATAAGCCAGTGCCCTGCTCATACATGTTTCCTGAAGATGCTTTTGGAGACAACAAGCAGGCTGGAGGAACCTCGGGTGAGACGTGGCATGGTTGGACGTGTGGCTGGCCTGTCCAGGTGGCAATGGCCAGTGCAGGTAAGACCATGCATCGACCAGGAGAGGGGAGGGTGCTGAAAGTGTTTGGAAATAAAGCCTGGGCTTACCAGAGGCTACTTGGCTCTGATCCCCTCCTCTCTACACAGAGTCAGCTGAAATAGAAACAGCCTAATAAAATTGGTTATGGACCTGCAGAGATTCCCTTATAGGGAGAGGTGGAAAAGTTTAGGGATCCTTTATCTAATGAATTCCTGATGGTGGAAAGGTCGTTTGAGCATTTTCTGTTTTACTCCACCTCCTAATGTGAAAACAAGGGATGCTGAGCCTTGTTGAAAAGCCAGCACTGGAGACACTGAGGGGAAGAGAGGATGGGAAAAGTTACCATTTTCAGGGGACCATCATCTATGCAGCGATTTGGGGACAGTCTTCTGACTTAAGCAGAAAGGCACTGCCCCTCAGTGTCATCCCACCTTGGGAGCCCTGAAAAGGGCTTGAAGATGCTGCCCTGCTGGCAGCTCTGAGGGGTGTGGATGTCCCCACAGGGGAGCACATGGGGGGCGGTGGGGCGGGCACAGCATCCCTGGATCACGTCCCCACAGCCTGGTTCAACAATGCCCATCCAGCTGTTTCCTTTGCCTTCCTGTGCTTTCACCAGCCTCTTCCTTTGGGCCTGAAAACCCTGCATGCTTCATCCTGGCCAGACCAATAGCCCCAGTTGGAGCCAGAGACCTCACCAGCCCCTCTTTGATGAAGGTCAGCCTGGGCATCAATGCCTCTTGAATTCAGTAACACCGTGACAGGCGCAATTCAGGCCTCACTCTCCTGCAGAAGTAGCTAGGAAAAAAGTGCCCTCATGAAGGGTCTGAGCTGGCCCAGCACTGTGCCTGTGTTGCGACAGAGCTCCTGACAGCAGTGCTGCAACAGCCCTGCAAAGGTCCCTGGAGATGGCTCGGCCATAGTGGCCTGCCTTGGCTTTGCAAAAGCTGCTGTCACGCAGGGTGCCCGGGCCAGTTGGCATCTCCCCAGACTTTCTTACAGGGCGAGGGCTAGACCCCAGCCTCTGGGGAGGTTTACAGGAGTCTTTCCTTTGCTTTCCATGAGTTTTGCCCAAGACCTCAAGGCTTAGGAGGAGCTAGCGGACCCAAACAGCTGTTGCTCCATCCTTGTCTTGCAAGGGACAACACGCAACCTCGGGGGGGGTCCTCAGTGTTTCAGCTGCTTTTGATTTTTTTTAGCTCCTGTGAGGCTCCCAGCAGGCTGTTTTGTATCTCTTCTGAGGCTGGTTCACCCCATCCCAGCTTTGAGTTTGCAACTTTATGGCTGGAGGGTGTCTGTACCCAAGACAGTGTCCCTTTTCCCTTGGTATCCCACATCTTGCATCTGGCTCCATTTGCCCTCTCCAGCTGGGGCTGTGCCCAGGGTCTTTGTAACCCCACAACCCAAAAAACCATCTTGGTGCCTTGCGCTTCCCAGCTGGCATGTTCCCCTCGCTGCAGCTCCAGGGGCAAGTGGTGCAGACAGGTGGAGGATGTCTCCACCCTCTAGGTGCCTGTGAGCCCGAGGAGCAGCTGGTGTGAACTCTGGTGCAGCTAGTCCCTGGGAGCATCCTGTTGACACAGCTCTCAGACTGCTGCACATCGCCATCCCTCCTTCCCAAATGGACATTGCAGATATTTCCTAGGCTCTTTGGCAGCTCTGACAGCTGGGCAGTTTGCCTTGGAGATGCCTTGGAGGGCTCTGCTCAGCCAGCAAGACATGGAGGTTTGGACTCAGAGCAGTCCAGCAGGAGAATGCTGATATGCCCAGGCTCGGATGGAGCCGGAGCAGTGATTGTGCTGTGCTTGGGACGGGTGAAAGATGCAAGTGAGGCAAAGTCTGTGGGTAAGGTTATCGTGTTTTTCACTCCTGGGCTGCAGTTGTAAGAGCGAGATGGGTGCTGGCCTGGCACAGCGTGTCCTGCTGCATCCCCAGACGATGTCCCCAAGAAACGTGTCCACATCAGGGTGATTAGTGGTCAGCAGGTCCAGCCATGCATGGACGATTTTCTTCCTTGAGTTCCTGGGAAGGTCCCTGAGAGCTTTTTTGCTTACTTTGCCTGTCTGCCAAGGGCAGAGGGACCATGCAGCAGCATTTAACTGTCCTGGGGCGCACAGGGGACCTCATCAATGCTGGCAGCAATGTGACTGCTGCATGTCCATCACCAACGGCATTTCAGGGATGGCAGTGAATGCCTCTTCACCATCCCTCACCACAAACAGAGGAGGGTGGAGTGGAGCCAGAGGCAGCATTTGTGGCCAGCTCTGTGCATTTCTAATTACCAGCTCGCCTTGCCTCCATGCGAGAGGTTACTTCACCTAATTTTTGGTGAAATGATACATTTTTCTCAGTAATTCAATAGCGTGGGCAGGCTGCTTGCTGATGGAGAGCCAGCAGCCGGCACCGAGGAGCCTGTGTGCCGGGCTGCCGGCCGTAACCACCTTCCCTGGGCGATGCAGGAATGCTGACCTAATAGAACAGACATTTAAAGAGTAGTTTTGGAGAGCAGCTCGGCTCAGATTCGGCTTACATGCACAGTTGCCGGCTGCAGTGGGGTCTCTTCATGCTCCGACAGGACCTGGGTACCTGCACAGAGAGAGGGGACATCCTTGATGGGAACTGGGCACCATGGCATGAGCCCTCCTGGCTCGCAAACAGCACAGCAGCTGCTTTATTTTCTAGAAGAAAAGGCTGCATCAGGGAGGCTGTCCCAAGTTGTGAGCTGAGGCTGGGTTCAGAGCCTGGCTGCGGCTCTCTCAGGGCTGGAAAAGCCGTGGCGTTTCACTCTGACATTTTCCAAATGAGATGTTTTGATTTTTTTTTTCTTAATTTTATTTTATTCCCCACCCCAAGGTAATGTTTGGAAGCCAAATTTAGCTCAATTTAACTCAAACTATTTTAAAAAAGTAAAACCACTGAAAACTAAACAAGGCCTATCATTTAGAACAAAATGTTTTGGTTTTCATTTTCCTTTTGGCACGAAAAACACGAACTTCTTTTTTTTTATTTTTCCATTTCCCTCCTGACCCACAAACAATTTTATTATATTTTTCCTCCTAGCTGTTTCCCAAGACGGGGTTGTGCATCATGGCCAGGGGAGAGGCGAGCCCCGGTGCTATTCCCAGTGGGATGGGGGGTCTGAGATGGATGCATCCCCATGGAGGCTGGAAGGATTTTGCACTGACTCAGTTGGGAGCTCCTTTCAGAAAAGGGAGGGCACAGGTGTGGGATATGGGATTTGGGTCTGTACTGGCTCTCCTGCGGTGATATGAGCCCCAGGGTTGAGTCCTGCTGGTACCTAGCTGGGCATGGTTGTGCCATGGGTGCTATGCCCTGCTGCTGGACATCCCTGACGGGAAGGGCGAGCTCTGGCATTGCCTTTTCTCCTTGTTTATCCAGGTTTAAAATTAATCTGACCTTCCCTTGCTCAGACTTGTGTAAACACTCGCTCCCGCCATCCCAAGGGGAGCCCTTTCCCCAGCTTGTGCTGTCAGTGATGCCTCTGAGTGAGGTCCCCACCGAGACCCAGATACTGAGGGTGCTGGACAATGGTGGGGAGCCTTCTCTTGCTGTAAGTGTGCCAACCCCCTCCCGGCAAAGGCACCTCTGGCTGTAAATCAGGGCACGGTTAATCCTCCAGTGCAAGCTGCCAGAAGGCTGGATGCCCGGATCCAACATCTCTGGGCTGGGCAAGGGGTGGCTGCAATGACTCCATCCTAGGCAGAAGCCCACACGCTGGATCCAGCAATCATTCCCCTGGCCTTGACCCCCTCTGTCGCCTGCTGACCCAGCCCTGCATCCTCCATCCTTTGCCAAATCTCAGCTCTCTGCTCTGCTGGAGCCTCACCGGGCTGTAAACTGGGCATGAAGTGAGGAAGGGATGATAGGGAGCAGTGCCAGGGCCGGCCGTGGTGCAGAAGCAAGCACCCGACTCGTCCACCACCTGATTTTATTTTATTCCCCTCTCAGTGCCTCGCTGCATACCACAGCCGTGCTTTTTATAGCCCCCAGCTGCAGCCTCGGCGTGCTCCCGGCCAGCTTCCCGCTGCAGCCCTGCTCGCTCAGTGCCAGCAGCCCCGGCCGAGGGGGGAACGGATACCGTCCCCGGGGTCCCCGCAGCGGTTCAGCGAGAGGAGAGCATGGAGTGCAGAGGAAGGCAGATAATTAAACCCTAACCCAGAGCCATGCTCCCGTGCCGGCGGAGGCATTTAAAGAGCCGCATTAGTCACCCCATTGCAGCCGGCGCGTGCCGCGTGCCAGGTCAGAGGCGAGTGGCGGTGGCCTGTCCCTCACCATCCCCTCGGTGCGGCCCAGGAGTGCTTCCAGCATGCTAGAGCTGCTGGCTCCTTCCATGATCCAGGCTGCTCTGCCTTGAGGGGTGTCCACAGCCCCCCTGCTACTTCCAATTCCCCTCCCTCCACCTCTCTGGCAGTGTTGCACTGCTATGAGAGAGGTTAGAGGGAGGTTAGAGGTTCCTGCCTGCTCCCCAGGAGCGCTTTTACGAGCATCTAGGGCTTGCCTCTGAGTTTCTGCATCCTGCAGCCGTTTCTGCGGCTGGGATTCTGCTATGGGGTCCAGAGCAAGAAGGAAGGCATTAAATGTGCAGTTCTGTTGCAGCCTGAGTGCCCAGAGCATCCCTCTATTGAGATGTGGGGTTTGCAAAGAGGGGGCAGACAGCCAGTGGGCAGGGAGCGAGTGTCTTCTCTGGGAAGCAGCAGCGGGGGCCCAGCAGCTCCCTCCCCATGCTTTCTCCAGACGTGATTTCACCGCCACAAGGAGGGAGCGCGGCCAAGGGACGAGCCCTGCTCGCCCCAGCGGCACCCGTCTCTCTTGCCGGGGCGTTAGTCATTTGGGCTGTGGCTGTGGACGGGATGTGCTTGGGGTCTCCACAAGTGGGGAGGCTCAACGAGCCTGCCTTTCTAGAATGCTGCCAGGGCAAAGAGGGAGGGATGGGAGGAGGGATAGATGGAGTGGCTTCTGGGCTCACAGCCTCCTTGGGGAGGAGCAGAAGGTAGCAGTGAAGCTGGATGTACTCTGGGCATCTCCAGTCAAACAGGTGGGTCCTGGACGGGGCCAATTTTGCTGGGCTGACGCCTGCAATTGCTCCCCAGCCTCCTGATGTGACCTTTTGAACCTGAGTATGGCAGCATGGAGGCAGAGGAGGCGCTGCAGGGAGGCAGCATTCCCCTTCGGTGATGGATTTGGGAAGATGTCCCAAGGAGAGGGCTTCTGTGGAGTTTTGTGGGTCCCTCAGAATGGGGGGAGACCCCCGGCAGCCAGAGAGCCACATGGGACCCTGCCACAGTCCCTTGCTGTACACAAGCAATGGGGGTGTGGGATGCCCACAGCTAGTTTTAAACCTTAGCCAAAACGTCTTATTCTGCCTACAACTGGGAGGCAGGGAGAGGCCAGGCACTGAAATACTGGTGGTGCTGCCGTGTGGCTGGCAGCAAGCAGCTGAGCCTGGGCAGCCTTGCCTGAACACAGGCAGAGCAGTGGGCAGGGGAAGGCCGGGAGCTGTGAGGATGTGGAGGAAAGGATGTGCAGGGGTCAGTTTTCCTCAAGAGCCAGCTGTAATTTTAACCCAGTGCGGGTGGCTGCGGGATTTTTTTTTGAGGGAGGAGGGTAGTGTACTCCCAAATCTGCTCCCACCCAAAGGTCCTGGTTGAATCCCTTGAGTGTTGGGGTCTTGCCAGCAGTGCCCCAGACCTTGGGTGAGCTGGAGGTTGATGGGGGGCTGCGGGAAGGGGGAGCCGCTTGTGCTGCAGGCCAGGTGCCGAGCATGCCGGGAGAGTGGAAAGCCTGGGAGACTCGTTCTGAAACAAGGCTGCTCTTTTATTCTCCTTTACGACTGCATTTTAATATCCACAAACACCCCTCCCTCCCCGGGCTGCTGCCAGCAGAGCCTGTATCGCCTGCACTTGGCCTGCTGAGAAACCCCGGCCAAACCCTGGGCCCCAGCACAGGGGAGAGGATTATTTTCCCCCCCTCATTTTTTTTTAATATATGTTTTCTATAGCTCTAATTAGACAGGCTTGAACCTCAGCCAAGGCAAACACACCTGGGGGAGCCTTGCCTTACAGACCCCATCTGCTGTGTCGGGGGCTCTGCTCCCCACACAGCCGCTGCCTGGCTCCTTTACAGGGGAGGGGGCTGTTGGGGAGGGGGGACTGTAGGACCACTCCCACGCCAAGCCACAGGGCAGCCTCCACGTAGGAGGAGAGCTCGAAGAGGCGGTGTGGGGAGATGCTGCAGAGGCACTGGGGGCACCCAGCAGAGCCCCATCCCGTGGCAAGACCCCTGTCCGGCGTGGAGCTGAGGTATTTCTCCCCATATCAGTGCTGCTGTGGTGGCACAGGGGCAGGATGCTGTGGGAGGGGGACACAGGTATTGATCTCCTGAGGTGACAGTGTGGGTACATCAAGGGGTCACAGCCCCCAAGGGGTCACAGTGGGAGGGAGGATGTGAGGGCTTCCCAGCATGTACGGGTGTGTGTCAGGCTGTGGGACCACCTACTCAGTGACACCCATCAGAGGACCATTTGGGAAAGCAAGCAGGGGACATCCGCGTGCCAGGCCACTATAATGGCTTGCACTGACAGCCAAATCCATGCTGCACTGAGCTTTGAGTGCATCTTCCCATGACTGCTGGCTTTCTTTTGGGGGTTTCTGGCTGAGCTTTTCTTGCTCTGGTTGTTTCTGGGGCAACCTGGAAGCCCCCATGGCCCCCATGAACTGAGCAGTACCATCACCCCTACGCGGGGGTCTGGTGGGTTCCACACCACATCTGCACCTCACTGGAGCAAAGAGAGCTCTTGGGGGTCTCTGCTTGCCTGTGTTTGGAGTCCCACCTCTTCTGGCGCTGGGTTACACACCCTGACTGTGTTATGTGGGCCAGGGAGAACACTTCTTCCACCACATGCCATCCCTCAGAGATGTGCAGGGGACAGCACTGTGCACCCAGCTCCATTCCCAGGGACAGACACAGCGCACCATCCCCTCCTGCTCCATCTGCCCAAATGCTGGGCAGGCAGCGCTGCTGCACACTGCCCTCCCTGTGCCAAGGGTGCCAGTGACTGCACTGAGGAGTAACTCCACCAGCTGCTTCGCCCCCACAGCTGGCAGAGCAGAGATGCCTGCAAGCAGAAACACCGAATGCATTGTAATGCACCCCGCTGGTACACCCAAGCCCTTTGCACCAGCACTGCCATCCCAGGGCAACATTAACTGTAGCAGCAGCAGCTTAAAATATTAAAAGCAGGATCCAGCCTCACCAGGACCTGCTGGCTCTCTTCAGGTGATGGGCTGGGGTAATTGCACAGGCTGGAGTGTGGTTCCATATCACTCTGCCCTGGTGAGTGTGTCGGGCTGGAGGGTTTCCCTGTGCATGGGGGGATTTGTGGGCATGGTGGCTGCTGGTCCTCCGTGCCTCTGACCAGAGCCAGGGCTGCGCAGAGGGCAGCTTGGACATTTTGCAAAGGATTTCAGAGCTGCCTTGGCCTCCAGTCAAAGCAGGCTGCAACGGGAACATTTCGAAATTCTTTTGGATGAGAAAAATTCCACAGGCAGCCCCCCTCCAGAGAAAGTTTGGGATGGCTGAAATGTTTGGAGTGAGAAGCTTTTTTTGCTTTTGTTTACTCTGAACTATAACGTTGGGAGCGGAGGAACCAAAAAGGAAAAAAAGAGACAATAGGAGCCTGTAAACAGAGCTGGCCCCAAGCAGGGCCAGGGCATCTCTCCAGTATTGTGGAAGGAGATGTGTCAGCACAGTCACCCTATTTTCCATGCTTTCCCCCCAGCTCGGATACGATTGCACTTAATCTTTAAGGAGAACTTGGTTGGGTTTTTTTCCCCCCCAGCAGAAAACAAGCTGGTGGGTGTGTTTTCAACCTTCTGAGTTTAGGCAGAGCACAGTCCCCAGCCTCTGGACTGTGCTGCAGCCCCTGTCCTGAGCAGTGAGCTTCAGCTTTTTCCCACTTCTTGCTGCTTCTCCATCCATCCTTTCTGCTTGGGGACTGCCATCTATTTGACCTGCACAAGGAAGGGAGCATGGATGCTGCCACAGCGAGATGTTTCCCCAACCTCGCTCCCTGCCGTGTGTTTCACACATCCACTACATCCACTAGGCTACCTCCCCTTAGGAAAGCACAGCGGCAGGGTTGTCTCCAAGCTTGGAGAAGACAAACAGTGGTTGTCACACTGGGTGCCAGAGTCCAGCACCTGCATCTCCACATTACACCTGGGGGTCTGCAGCTACCATCCTCCCCACACACAGGGTCACCACTGGTGGGGTGCAAAGGGTTAATGGGCCACCCTTTCATGATGGCTTTATTTGTCTATCCAGGTGGCCCTTAATGGCACCTGAAATCCCTCTTTGGCTCAAAAGGAATTTTGTTTTGCAAAAGGAGTGACAGCAAATTGCTAGCTGGGGGAGCATTTGTGGCAAGGTATGGTGAGCTGTTTGTTTTGGCCCTGCTGCTCTGCAGTGTTTTGGCTGACCCGGGCACTTTCGTGCCTCGGGGATGGAGCTGAGCCCAACAGCTCCCAGGCACCAGCCAGCTTTGGAGCACAGGGAAAGATGGAGGACCAGGCAGGGGGATGCTGTGGGGCCCCATCCCTGCTTAGTATTCCTGGCTCTAGGATGGAGTTTGTTGTGACTGTCAGGAGAAACTGGGCTTGTGTGGGGTGCTGGCATTTATGTACACATAAATGTCCGTGCCTGACATCTATGGATGCATGTGCTCTTGTGTCAGCTCAAGGGCCAGCTTACGAGGGGATGCAGTCGCTGCTGTAGAGGTGAAATGCCAGGATGCAGGCTGGTACTCAGCTGCCCCATTATGCTGGGCACTGTGGGTTCACCAAAACCTCTCCCAGGCTGGGCTGAGACCTTGGAGCAGAAAAGTATCACAAATCCTAAGATCTTCCTGGGACAGGAAAAGACTTTCCCAGCCTGCTCTAATCACCGGGTGGCCCAGCTTCCTGCCAGCCGGTCCCACCCGTGTCCCCAGATCTAGCGCTGTGCCCATCTGCATCCCGCAACCCTGTGCTGAGGACAGTGGGGATGCAGCTCCCCCACGACTCCGTCCCTCCATCCTAAAAATAATCTCCCAGTACAGCACCAGTAGGTTCCTTTACAGCCAGAAGATTATTTTTAGGAATTCTCTTGGGATAGAGAGTGTGGGGATGGGGATGGAGAGGGGGGGACCCCTTCTTTCCCCGCTCCGAAAGCAACGCTGCCAGCTGGCATGGCGTCAGGGCTGCTGGCTGCTAACAGAGCCCTCCCTGTTTTGGCCCTTGCCGATGCCTCCGGTTACAACCGGGAGCCAGAGACCTCTCCTTCCCATGGGATGGAGCAGGGGAAGGCGGAAATCAGGACACTGGAGTGGGAGTTCCCTGGCTGGTGTAAGAGAAGAGCCTGACTTTCACAAAGCTACCACCATGCCGAGGCATAGGGTGGCCCCACAGCCTTTCACCACCAGGTCCTGCTAGTGGCCGCCAGCCTCACACAGGAGAGAGGTGACCCTTGGAATAGTGGGGGGGGGGAGCTTGGGGTTTGGCTTTGGACTTCAGTGGGGTTGTGGTAGGCTGGGCATTGCATGGGGATGTCAGGATGGGGTTTGTTCTGGGTTAGATGGAGATGTGCTTGGGACCTAGCTGTGCAGACAAACTGGTTCCTGGACAGCGCTGGGGTAGACCCTGTGTTTGGTCTGAGCTGGGGTTAACCCCACTTCTGGGCTGCTATGAGTGTAGCCCCATATTTGGACTCTGCTGGGGTTAACCCTGTGTTTGGACTGAGTTGGAGTTTAAACTAACATTTGACCTGAACTCGTGTTTAACCTCACATATGGCTGAGTTGGGGTTAACCCTACTTCTAAGCTGCATTGGGTGTAACCCTACATTTGAACTGTGTAACCCCTTGTTTGGGCTGTTCTGGGTTTAACTCCACGTTTTGGCTGAGCTGTGTTTAACCCCACTCCTCAGCTGAGCAGGATTTAACCACTCATTGGGACAACACTGTATTTAACCCCAAGTCTGGATTGTGTTGGATTTAATGCCACTGAGTGGGATTTAATGCTTCTCCTGGGCTAATCCCACATTTGGACTGTCCTGAGTTAAGCCCCACACTAGGAATGTACTGGGTTTAGCCATACATTCAGGCTGTGTAGAACTTATTGGACTGCACTAGCCTCACAAGGAAAGGTTGCGACTGTTTTACTGGTTTAATAGGGACAATTCCAGCAGCGAGTGGTGGGGTTGCACTGGGTACAGTTGTGCAAGTGTGTATGCCAGCTCAGTTCAATCTGATGTGGTTCCCCCCAGCACAAATAGTTGCTCAGCATCCCACCAAAGGTGTGCAGAGGAAAGCAGCTCTTTTTTCAGGTCCCCAAAGCATCAGAGGGGCTGGAGACTATGAGCGGGGCTCTCAGAGAGCATCATCCCAGCAATGCCCAGGATGGGCAAGAATTTGTCCCTGGGTGTTGCTTGTGGTCCTGCGGACTGTACATGGCCCTGATTGGTCTGAAGGTAGTAGGGGACATGCTTGCCTCCCTGCCAGCACCTATTGCTAGACTTTCTCCAGGAATGCTGGAGAGTGCCAGTGGCATTTAGGGGACAGGAGTTCCTGGTTGCAGGGACCATTGCAGCATTGAGGTTGATGTGCGTGTTGATACAATGGTGATGGAAGTCACTTGTTCTGCAGGGGTGTGATGCTGCCAGATTTCTGGATGCTGGGGCTCTTCAGAGTGGAGCACAGCACTTCTGTAGGGCTGCTGGGAGGAGAGTGGGTAGTATGGCACTGTGGACCAAACCCTGAAAGACAGCAAGAAAAGGGGGATTCCTGCTGCTTCAAAAGGCTGCCGACCGTGGTCATTTGGGTGGGTTTCCCACAGCAGACACTGGCAAAGAGGAGGGTCCAGGGTGTAGGACCAGTGATGGTCCCCCAGCTCAGAGGCAGGAGGAGAGTGATGCAATCCCCAAGGTGTTGGAACTGCGTGGATTCATGCATCACCTGTTCCCGAGCGGCTTTTTATGGGTGGGTAACTCCATCAGGGACCAGGACTTGACAGGCAGAGCAGCCAAATGTTCTTGAGTTCTTTTATTGCTACATCTCCTTTGCTGCCCCAACCACCCTGGAGAGAGGTTAGGAGGCACCCCGGCTTTCTGTGCTTGGCGGGGAGCATCCTCCCCACTGCCATCTTCAGCCTGGTGGCATGGCATAATCTGCTTGTGTCCCCACCCGTCCACCCACATCTCTGCATGCATCTCATTTTCTTTGAAGAGCGACTTCAAATGAAGTGAAGCAAAAAAAAGCAAAAAAAACCCAAAACCCAATGTCTTTCAAAGTGCCGAGCACAATGGAAAGTTGGCCTCCCCCAGGAATCTGCTCTGGGCTTTGCCAGGCCACAGCAGGGCATGGCACAGAGCAGCTGTGCCCTAGGGACTGTCACAGCCCACGCGGGTATCGGTGCCGGTGCACATGGCAGTGATTTACCAGGGGGTGCATTTCAGCTTGTGGTGTTTCGCTTTGGATTCAGGAAGGGGCTCACCACAGGATTTCTGCCCCTCATCTCCCCCAGAACCTTTTAATGTTGAGTGGGACAGAGGGATCAGCACACAATGGAGAGTGACACCTTGCAATTCTGGCTTTCACTCATGGGTGCCACGCACAGCCTGGTCATGCTGACCATGCCAGTTGTTAAAGTGTCCTGTGCTGAAGGAGCAGAGTTGGGCACTGTTGCCCTCTCTGCAGAGGCCAAGCCACAGCCCCAGGCTGGGTCACGCTGTCCTGGCCATGGCTGTGGGCAGCCACCCAGCCCCAGGCAGGCAGCAGACGCCTCTGGGTCCGGGATTAGCACGCCGAAAGGAAGAAAAGCTCCAATTGTTCCCTCTGTCCCGGCTCATGTCCAGGACCCCTGTGCCGGGACTCCCTGTCCCCAGGATGTGTCACCAGCACAGAGGGGTGACACCAGAAAGAGGGATGCTTTCTCTGTCAAGCTGCTAAGGATGCCATCAATGCACATGTGTGTGCATTCATTTACACGCCTGTTTTCCTCTGGGCGAGGGAGTATGGGTTGCAGAGAGTAAGGAGATCCTTTCTGGGCAGGCTGTTTTGTAGCTCTGCCTGGCCCAGAGAGCCTGGACTCCTGCCACGCCGCACCCAGGGCGGGTGAGGGCTATGGGTCTTCCCCTGCCCTGCGGCTCCTTCCCCTTTTCTTTGTGGCCTTTGAGGAGGCGAGGGAGGGCTTGCCCTTGTTTCTTCTCTCTGTGGTGATGTTCAGTTGTGGCTAGGTTTTGGCAGTGCTTGGACGGGTTATTTTCTAAGCCAATGTGGTGTCTGGGGCGGGGGCCGGGGGCTGGGGAGCCTTCTTCTCCCTTTCTGAGGCAGGGGAGCTCATGAGGAGCTGGAGTGAGGGTGGGGGGACCCTGAGACAGAGGGTGCTGGAAGATGGGAGAATGTGCCATGGTTCTCAGCGTGAGTGGTGGGGGATTGCTGGAAGGGTTGCCATGGACTTCTGATGTGGCTGGAGATGGGATCTGCAGAGATTCCTTCTGCCACTCCCTAAGGGTCTGGGGTGCCTCTGGGTGTGTTGGCAATACCACCAGGCTGGCCAGGCAGGGTTTGTGCTGTTTCTCAGGGATGTTAGCAGCCACTGGCTTTTAATCATGCTGTGCCCTCACTTGTTCCTTGTCCATGCAAGGAAAGATACCTTTCATGGCCGTAGGGTCTTTTATCCAGGCTGGTCTTGAAGCACTCAGTGGCCGGAGACCTGGCAAATTCATGTCAGCTGTGAGCCAGCACCCAGAGCATCTCCCTCTGCCACAGAGGGACGTGGTGGGCGATGGGTGCGGCAGCTCTGCCTTCACTTTTTGCAGCGTTTGCACGAAAACCCAGGGCGGTTGGGAGAAGAAATGATTTTATTTTAAAACTATTTCTCTCTCTCCACATTAACACGTTCTCCTTTCTCCCTGACACCCCCCCGCCCCCCAGCACCATCTCTTTAACTCTGGCCCATGTGGTGTTTGGAGTTATTTTTGGTTGCTGCTTTTAGAAGTATTTTAAGTCTTTTTTTATTTTCCATCACCAAAACATGTTACTTTCAGGCTGAATGTTCCCAGTGAGTTACCAGCACAGTTTTGGCAGAGAGCTTTTAATTGATGTTTCTTGGGAACGTTTCTACAAGTGGTTTGGTAGGAAAAGCTTATGACAGTCTCATGAAATTATTTGTTTGGGGCTTCTTTTTGAGGCTGCCTGGTGTGTTCAGGATGGGGCAATGTGGGGTGCTGCATGCCTTTTATCCCTGAACTTGCTGGCTTGGAGCACCTCACCTGGTATCTCTTTTTCCCATCGCCACACAGTCTGGTCTGCGGCCATGGGCAGAAGAGCTGGCAGCTGCTCCAGGGTACCTTTCCAAGGCTGGAGCATCCCTCCCTTGAGCATCCTCCCTCAGCTGTCAAACCTAGGAAACAGGGAGACACAAATTTACACCCATGAGTTGCAGCCTGCACTTGGGTCTGGCAGCGAGTTCACTGTCTCTTGAGCCCTCAGCCCCTGCCTGCCTCCAGCTGGGAGCAGAGCCCATCTATATGGGTGTAAACAAAGAAGCCTGCCTGTTTGTGAGAGGCAGGCAGGGGTGTTCTTCCAGGGAGAAATGATTCAGTTGTCTGTGCCTGCTAGGGGGCAGACAGGACTGTCTGATAGGGGTAGAGTGACGCTGCTGATATGGGTGGTGTGATGCCGGCTAGGACAGATGCCCTGGGGTGATGCTGATTGGCTGAGTGATGCTGGCTAGGGCAGTTTGATGCTGGCTGGAATGGACAGGGTAACGCTGGCTTATATGTGCAGGACAATGCAGGCTGATGTCTGAGGGCAATGTGGCTGGCACAGACAGGGTGAGGCTGGCTGTATGGACAGAGTGATGCTGGCTGATTGGAACAGGATGATGTAGGCTGGCATGGGTGCCTCAGAACGATGCTGGCTGGGATAAGCAGGCTGGCTGGGATGGACAAAGTGATGCTGGTTGGTACAAACAGGGTGACACTGGCTGATGTGTCCAGAACAATTCAAGTTGAATTGAACTTCTCAGAGTCATGCTGGCTGGGATGGACAGTGCAGTGCTGACTGGCACAGACAAGGGTAGAGAGACGCAGATCTGAATCTGATGTTGACCCATGGAAAGCTGAGTGCACATCCCTTCCTCAGCATCCCCCTCACTGGTGGTCTTTGAGTGGGAGGAAGGGATTTCAAGGTGATTCTCCCTCAGCCCAGAGACCCTAAATGGCCCAGAAGGGCACAGACCTGCAAGGACTAGCCCTGCAGCAGGTGTGGGAGTCACCAGGGATGTGGGGGCCCCCAGCCAAACCCTCTCTTGATACAGTCTGAGCTCTCACAGACCTGCTGCCCTGTGTGAGCCTGTTCAGATCTAATCGCTATCTCCTGCCACAGAATCAGGCCAGAATCTGTCCTTTGTCTCTTCCTACTCCAGCTGCACCAGCACAGGTTTCTGGACCACTTTGGAGCTGGGAGCCAGTCTGGGCTCCCAACACAGGACTGCAATGGCAAAAAGCCCTTAATCCTGCTAGCTCATGCCGCCCCAAGCTCCTGGTCAGTGTTCTCTCTGCACTCTAGGCATGGGGACTTCTCAGGAGCTGAGGACTGGCTGTGACAGTGGCCATCCTGGCTGGGGTCCCAGTGGTATGGTCCCCGTGCTGTCCCCAGCAGGATGGAATAAGACAAGGGGGAGATGCAGGGATACTTCGCGGTGTGGCCCCCGTTGGACACCGCATCGCAGAGGATAACACCCTCTCCTCCCTGTTCTGCCTCCTCCAGATGCGCAGTCCCATCCCAGACCTGGGCAAGGTGATGGTGTTCCTCGCAGCAGCCCTGGCATCAGCCTCCCTTGCCGTCCCGGAGGGCTGGGGAGAGGAAGGTGAGCTTCCCCCAAGCTCCCCATGCAGCCCCCACTTCTCTGGCATGGGGACACTGGGGGCACCCCGTTCCCCCAGGCAGGCACAGATCAGGGCATACACAAATCATAGCCCCATGGCAAAGCGTGTCCTCTGGCCAGCACCCCTCACAGCTGCCCATTGCCTAGTTTCAACTGGGACCAGTCCTTCTCAGTCTCCTATGGCAGTACCTGCATGAAGTAAGACCCAACAGTCAGTGCTCAGCTCCCCAGGGGGTACGGCCCCAGGCCCACCTCAACTGCTAGTTCTGGAATGGGGTGGCACGGGGTGCTAATACCTGTCTGGGGTGTGTGTGTTCCTCCAGGTGTGCAGTATGGACAGGTGGGGACAGATGTGACCCTGTCGTGTGCCGGTGCCCATGACAGGTAAGTCTTCACCATGCACACCAGGTGATTTATCAGATGGGATGGTTTACATCATGGGTCTGGGATGATTCTGACATCCCATCCTCTACTGGTCTCTCCTCCCCAGCTCACTGGTGCAATGGAGACGGGCAGGTGCCACAGCACTGCCGGAGGGCTCGGCCATCCGGCAGGGAGCCCTGGTGCTGCCACACGTCGGTTTGGCTGCTGCGGGGACCTACAGCTGCCACGGCGAGGATGGTGGCCTCCTGCACGCCATGTCCCTGCGGCTGGGGTGTGAGTAGTGTGTCTGCGGGCTGGGCTATGGGGGGTGTGCAGCCCTGCTGGGACAGGTCAGTGGTGCCCACACCCCTGGCAGGGGCTTGCTAAGAGGGGTCTTTGTTGACTGTTGCTTCCCTCTGGACCCTAGACCTGCCGGGAGTCCCCTTTGTTTCCTGCAGAGCATCCGACTATGAGAATTTCTCATGCTCCTGGACCTCCAGTGTGGAGACCTTCCTCCCCACCAGATACATCACCACCTACAGGTAATGCTTCCCTACAGCACGTGGGCCAGGGGATTTATGGGATGAGACCTGGGTCTTGGCCAAGATTAACTGCCAAATCCTCCTGGCCATCCAACCCACACCCTGGGTTCACCTCCTGCTCCAGGGACCATGCTGTACCCTGGAGAGTGTCATATTTTGGGGTGAGCAAAGCAGTGAGCATTTGCTTACTCCTAATGGCACCCCCAGCAGCATTGGGAGCCTGCACAGGCAGGCTCCCTCCCTGCTGACAGCTCTGCCAGCACTGGAGGGGCTATAAAAGAGAAGCAGGTCATCTGCAAGCTGCTGAATGCTTTGGCATGCTTTAGGATGAAAGGAGCCCCGGCAGCATTGCTGCTTCTAATTATCCCAGCAGGCCAAATTAGTGGGCTGCTTTGAAGTCAGCCGGAGCTCATAAAGCACAGCCCTGCTGAAAGCTGCAGGAGCTGGGGGCTCAGTGCAGAAGGGCGTATGGGAAGCAGGGGTCTTTGGGGGACATAGGGTGAGGGTGAAGGTGAAGCCAGCTGCTGAGGAGATTTTATGATCTTTGTCGCCTTTGCTGCTGCTGCAAAACCCAGGTTGATAAGAGGGGGTCCTCTGAAGAGAACTTTCCTGGGCACCCTGCTGTCTTGTTCAATTGGGACCCCAGCTTCTGCTGCCAGGCCACTCGCCTGGCATTAGCTCCGTCCCCTGAGCCACATCACCTGTGTGCATCACTGTGGAAGTCGAGGGCTGTGCAGCGTGGAGACCCCCATCCTTCCTCTGAGTCATGGTGGGGTTGGTTTCATGCTGTCCCCTCATCCTCACCATCTGGTTTTCTGTCTCTTTCTGTGGCAGGAAGAAATCATTGACGGGTGAAGAGAAGCGGAGGTAGGACTGACTCCCATCTCGGGCCCTCTTTCTGGGACTGAACCCTATCCCAAAGGCTCTGCCTTGGTACTGGGGTACCTGAGGTGAGGGCTAATTGTTCCCATGGGAGAGCCAGCTCCCTGTGCCTGGGGACTTTGGAAAAGGGTTTGCCCAAAGGAGGCAAATTCCCAGGAGGGCCTGTGGGGCTGGATGGGTGTCCCTTTGGTCACTCAGAGGCTGTGCCAGGCTCTGGAGGGGTGAGGGCAGCTGCATGGACCCTGCCTGATCCATAATGAGGGCTGCCGCCTCCACTGGGCTCTTGGTATAAGGGTCTCCCCACATGGCACCTCTTTGGCAGCACTGGGAAACTATGCATGGTGGGTGTGGGGACACGCACATATTACCACCCTGCCTCCCCATCTGCAGGAACAAGAACAGGCACATGGGGCCATGCCTTCAGGATCTGTCCCGCCCTGGCACCTGCACTGTCCATGGGTCGGAGTTCTGGAGCTCCTACCGCCTGAACATCACCGAGGTGAACCCTCTGGGATCCAGCTACCGCCTCCTCGATGTCACCATGCAGGCCATCAGTGAGTCTCCATCTGTCCATCTGTCTGTTTCCATGTCCGTCCCTGGGTTCCAGCCCTGGGTTGCAGCAGGGAGCCCAGCTCCCCTCTGAGTGCCGGTCCAGTGTGACGGAGGGCTCCCTGTCCAATCCTGCACAGTTAAGCCAGACCCTCCAGAAGGCTTGGTGGTGAAGCCCATCCCCTTGGCCCCACGGCGGCTCCATGTGAGCTGGAAGTATCCCTCCTCCTGGCCCAAGGAGCCTCACTTTCAGCTCAGGTTTCGGCTTCAGTACCGTCCCGTCATCCACCGCTCATGGTCTGTGGTAAGCAATGGGCGAGGGAAGGCAAAGACAGCTTGGGAGCAGGGTGTGCATGGGGCCAGGGAGGGCAGCGAGGGGTGCACTCTCCTGCCCCACAGCTCCCTTCTGCCCTGCACAGGTGGAGACGGTGAACCTCTCCGAGGTGATCACAGATGCCTTTGCTGGGCTGGAGCATGTGGTCCAAGTGAGTGCCAAGGACTTCCTGGATGCGGGGAACTGGAGCGAGTGGAGTGCCGAGGCCCGGGCAACACCAGTCAGAGGTATGAGGGGAACAGGCTAAAGTCACAAGTATCCCTACCAGGTTGCACCATCCGTTCTCAAATCCCCTTCAGAACCCTGGGCTGCCCTCTCTAGCCCCTTCCCCATCGCACCCATTTCCCCAAATATATCAACCCAGAGCAAGCCCCAGCTCCTGGGGTCTCTTACAGTTTACCCAAAAAGCTGATCCTTTGCACTATTGAAAAACTGGCCCCGTCGTGAGAGGCAGATGTGCAAGGGGCCAAAGCATCTCCCAGCCCCATGCAGGCTGCAGTGGTGCTGCTGCCATGTGGGGATTGCCCCCAGCACCACTGGGGCAGAGTGGATCTCTCTTGCCACCAGTAGCACCCTAGGGACACCCTTGGACTTAAAGGACCCCTGGGGCACAAGGGAGCCCTTCATTTCTCCTCTCTCATGGTCCGTAGGGTGCTGCTAGTTATTTTGGGTGAGTGATTCCCATCCCTTCTGTTCTTCCAGACCCAACCACCACGGCAAGTGAAGAAACCACTACAGACTCCAGCTTGGAGACTCTGGCTGGGGAGACCTCCCAGGCTCCCAACCCTGAGCCCATCAGTGAGTATAACTGGGGGTGGCAGGCAGGAGTGGGAACTGCCCACAGGCAGCTGCCTACCTGGACACATGTGGTTGAGAGTAATAGGAAGTGTCTCTTTCCCTATGCTTATGTGTGACTGGGGTACTGGGGTGCCCAGGAGCTTGCAGCAGGGTCCCCCTGGATGCTGTGGCATCCCTTGACCATGACAATCTTTCTGTCCCAGACCACAGTGACCCCCTGGAGAAGATGGCTGTCCTGGTGTCCCTCGGGATCTTTGCCTTCTTTGTCCTGGCTGCTGTTCTCATCGTCACCATCCTCGTCTGGTAGGCTGGGTTTTTAGAAGGTGTGGTCTGTATGGCAGCTGTCCCCATAGCACTCTGACCCCCAAACCCTCAGCATGTGGTGCCCCAAGTTCACCCAGCCCTGCTCTGGGGTCCGTACCACAACAGGCTTGTTGCCAGTCCTGCGCGGTGGTTTATGCTGCTCTTGTTCCCCTCCCACATCAATGCTGCTTCCCAGCACACCACTGCTTGGGGTACTGCCCAGCCTGCCTGGGGTATTTTTGATGAGCCCACATCCATGGGACCTTTCTATGTATCCCCCAAAGATGATGATGCTACTCACACAAAGGCTCCTGCCTTGCTGAAAACTCTCATTCCCCCTTGGGAGTCCTGCCCCCGGGCACTGCCTGCTGGTCCTGTCCCCCGCTCCCCTCTCATCCTGCCACAGCTGGGCTCTCCCTGCCATGCTGTGCCTCTGCAGTTACCCTTTCCAGCCCTGCTTTATCCCGTGACTACTGCCTTGGAGTTAACCTGCTGGAGTGGCCAGACACAGCTGGGCACAGCTGGATGGGGACACAGGGTGGGATTACCAGGGATGTGAGCAGTCCAGGTGTCCTGGGAGGCTGCCAAGGGTCCTCAGCCACCACTGCTCTGTCCCCAGGGTCCGGGTGAGGAAACACGTCAAGGACAAGACCAAGCCCCACAGCTTCTTGGTTGCAGCCACCCACCTGAAGGCATTGCCGAGTGAGTCAGGTTTTCAGGGGAGGTAATAGGGCAATGTGAGGGAGGGAGTGCATAGAGGGGTAAAGGTCTGACCCGTGCCTTCTCTCTTGGCAGAGGCCCAGATCCTGTAGTGAGCCTTGGCTGATCCCTGCACCCTGCATCTGCTCGCCCACGTGTGGGACTTGATGCCACTGCTGGCCCCCAAGGACCCCAGGCCTCCCGGGTCACCCCACAGCTGTGGACATTGCAGGAACCCTCAGCACCCTAGGGGTGCGGGATGGACCCTAAGGAGAGAGGCTTTGCTCCCAGGAGCTTCGGGCTGCCCATGCCCACCAGGAGCCAGCTGGAGGCACCTTGGACTCAGGCCAACAGGCCAGCCCTACTGCCAGACGCTGCTGAACACATGGGGATCAGACGCTGAGCCAGCATCACTTCACTGCCTAGTGTCGAGGGGGACTATGAGTGCAGGCTTCTGGGGGTGAGCAGGGGGTGCTGAGCCCTGCCTATCAGCCCCACCAGCCACCAGCAGGCAGAAGGGACCCCTCTCATCCCTCTGCCCTTCTCCTTTGTGCTGTGGTTGGATGGAGCAGTGATGCCAATAAAGGGGATAGCATTGGCACTGCATAGGCAAGACCTCCTTGCTGAGAACTCTGGACCAGGTGATAGTGAGTGCCACCAGCTGAGATGCCAGCTGGGGGATGGTCCTTGTAGGAGATGCACAGACAATAGAGCTCATCCCCAAACAATTCAGCCTTCTCCCTGTGTGCCTGGAGGGACTAGGAGAGACCTTTGCCTAGGCCAGCACTTACTGAATGCCAGAAGAGGACGCAGGCACTGCCTGGGATTATCTCCCCTGCCCTCGCCAGCCTGACAGCAGAGACAGGACCCTCTGTGCAGCCCCCCTCGCTCGGCATGTGGCCCCCTCCCCATGCCTCGACCTGGCCCCTCTAATGGGTTCCATGTGTTGGCACCTCCCGAGCCCGGTGCTCAGCGCCAGCAGCCTGATGAGATCCAGATGGGGCTGGGTGGAAATTCAGGCAGCAGCGGCGCAAGGAACAGAGCCAGAGCCGGGTGGGTCCTCACGCCTGCACCACTGGGGAGATGTGTTATTCCTGGCTGGGCCTGGGAGCTCCCTGGGTGCAGAAGGATCATGGAAGGCAGGTATCTCTTGAAAGGTCCTTGTGGAGACTGAGTTGGAGAAGACAGGGCAGGACTCTCCCCTTTGTAAGCTGATCCTCTGTCCTCACTGTTTGCCCTGATATTCCTGCTCTGAATGCCTGGGCATGACAATGTTTGTCTCTGTGAGGTCCCAGCCCCTTGCTGTGCCTTGTGAGCACAATCACCCTGAATGGGGGAGATGGGGGTCAGCCCTCCGTCTCCTTTGTGGTGGGATGGCACCATCCTTGTGACAGGAGCAGGGCTTTCCACAGACCAAGTCAGGCAGGTCACTGGGGATGGATAAGGGGCCAGATCCTGCCTGGGCTTCTGCGCCAACAGCCACATTCCCTTTCCCAGGTACATCCCAGAACTTGCCAGCTTCAGCTGTCATGCTGCCTTCACCTGCTGGACTCTGGTCTCCAGAATCCAACCCAGCCAACACACTTATGATACGTCACGGTCACTTTTGTCTCCCCTCAGTCCCCAGCATGACACAGGCAGCCCTTTCCACTTGAAAACCTGCTGTTGTCACCACCAGATCCCTATCCCAGACTATGGAGGAGGTCAGGGCCATAGTACTCCATAGGGTCCTGTTGAACATGTGCAACATCCATCCGATAACTGCAGCTCCAGCATTTGCAAACAGCTCAGTGGTTTCTCAGCAACTGGTGCTGATTTAGAGGCTGATGCCTGCTCAAGGTGCAAGGGCAAAATGGCCAGAAAGCGGCAGAATGTGTAAGCCAGTGGCTCCAGTGCCTTTACCCTGCTTGCATATAAACTGTGGAAAGTCCAGGTGAGCACCAAATAGAAGGGGATTGCTGCTGGCCAGGGCAGCAGAGACCACTGGAGTCTTGCACATCCACAAGACAATGTATGTCTGCTCCATGCAGATATGCTTAGGTGGATAGATGTGAAAGGCTGGGCAGAGGGGTCCCAGAGCTGTACTGTCCCCATATGCCAAGGCCTCTGTCCCCTTCCTTAGGCAGGGCTGGGCTTGCCAGGCAGTGGGGACACCCAGTTCTAGTGGCGAGGGCAGCCTGTGGGCAGGAGATGTGCATCTGGTCTTTATCATGATGTCCCACTGCCCTTGGCCCTGAAGGCTGGCCCCTTTGCTCTCTGATGGAAGCTTTAGAGACAGGACCTGCCACCCATTTGGGAGCTGGAGATACCAAGAGCAGGCAAGAGCTCTGCATGCCACCATGAAGTCCTGCCTGCCTGCGCCATGGCTGCCTGCTGGGATGCTCCCTGGCTCAGTCCCCTGCCCCAACACCCTGTAGATGTGGCACATGGGCAGCAGGGATCCCAAGGAGGCAGCAAGCACGGTGCTTTTGGGGCTAAAGATACTGGGTGCTGCACACCCACCTGTCTGGGAGGAGGGTGCCCTGGTGCTGGGCCTTGGGGAGAAGTGCTCTCTTCTGAACTGGTGAAGATGCAAAGGGAGGGCTGGGGTGACCAGCAATCTGGGATAAAGGAAAGGGCTCCGGATGCCAAAGTCAACTTTGCCTTCAAGCTGTGGAGAAGAAAAACAGGAAGGGACCATGAGAGCAATCCCAGCACGGGCACCTCCCTGTCCCACCACGGGGCCAGGGCACTTCCTCCACAGCTCGGGCTCTCTGGTGGCTCGCACAGCCGCTGAGTGAGCAGGAGGCTTCCTGCTGCAGGCTGGAGCCCTGCCTGGACGCACCCTTCCCAGAGTCTGCAAAGGCACTTGAAAACTTGCTTTGTCGCTGTATCCCACCCTCCTCAGGGCAGCTGGTGTGCCAAGATTGTGGGGAGAGCTGGTATGAGAGAGGTCTGGGGATGCTGAGGCTGTGCCAGGTGAAACGCATGAGGAGCGGGTAGAAGTGCAGGAGACCAACACCCGGCTCCTGCTAGGGGCCCAAAATTTCCAGCAGGCAAAGCGACATGCTAGGGAAGGTCCCCAGTTCAGAGGTGCTGAAAGGCTTTTGTCTGTGCTCTGTGTCTCCATGCAGTACAGGGTGGCTCCATCCAGAGCATCTCTTGCATGGAGGCTGGAGCGCACCAGCCAGCCAGCTATGTGTGGGGCTCGTTTGGGAAAGAAATAGCCTGGGCCAAAGCCATTTAGGCGAGCTGCCGGTTGTGGACAGTTGTGCAGCAGTGCCTGGGCTGCTTGACTGCTATAGACCCTGCCAAATATGTGGGCTGGCCCTCAGGCCCAGCCTCCACCTCCCACTGCCTCACTGGCAGGATCAGCCTGCATTTTGCAGGGGAGGAGATGGATTGCACAGGACTGTGAAGCAAAACAGTCTCAACTTACTTCTCATGACTGCTCCTGCTTCCTTCTCCACCACATCCTGAGCAAAGGAAAGAAGTAGAAGTATCCCTGACAGATTGTGGAAGGCAAAAGGTCACAAACCATACATGTAATGAGACAAGGGAGAAAGGAAAGGGTATGTATACCAGTCTCTGATTCAGTAGGAATGGAAGGATGCGTTGACTGAGAGAAGGAGCCATGCAGATGTATAGATAGATGCATGGATCGGTTGGCAGAGGGAGGAAGGGATGGATATACAGGTAGATGCATGGATGAAGGGATGGACAGGTAGTCTGGACACCCTAATACCATCCTAAGCATCAACAATGCTCATTATGAAGATGGCTGGGAGACCGAGTGTGTAAGGCTGGCAAAGGTAGACCCATGGGCAGAGCAAGGACAGTATTTGGGAACCAGTCCCAGATGTGACCTATTCATCCAGTCCTTGTGGAAGTGGCATCACAGCTAACATGAGGAAACAGAGTCCGAATCATTACCAGTGCAGATCCCAAGAGTGCCAGGGGAGATTGTGGCTCCTTCAGGAGCTGCTTCCATCTCGTGCTGTCTGGGCACTTGGGCTGCAGGCGCAGCAGGGACCCTGCCCTGGGGACAGTGAATCCGAACACAAATGGTTTAAAACCTCAGTGCTGAGCATTCACCCTGGCCATGTAGTTCATCTCACTTGCATGTGTGATACCTCTGCCTGGGGATCTTGATAGAACGTCCCAGCCTCTAAACCCACTGGAGACCCCTGAGATCACCCATACTCCCTCTTCTTCATCTGCCTCCCTTTCTAGGCCTGCAAAGTTCTTGCCCATAATCTGCTCTTTCCTGAAAGAGAGAAAGAGAGACACCACATGCCAGGCCAGACATGCTGGCACACAAACAGATGTGGAGGGGAGAGAGACGTGTGACATCTCTTCTTGCTGCACCGTTGTAGGCTTCTTCCTGCAGGAAGGGATTGTTTCTGTCTTTGCTTGTTGGGGCCAGCACCCAGGATGCTTTAGCTCTTGCATGGCTGTGAAAGGCCAAGCACGCGGCCACAGAGATGCTGCAAAGCTGAAGCCAGCAGCTTAGCTGTACCCAACCACTACTGCTCATGATGCTCTCAGGAAAGGGCTGCTCCCTCCTCTAAACAGCAACAGCTCTTTGGATGAGCTCATCAAGCCCAGGACTATCCTGCCAGATGAAAACAGGCCTGTTGTCCAAACAAGAGTTCCCAGCATTTCGTGTGCCTACAGTGAAGTGTGGTGGCACTGGGGGACACATGCAGTCATTTTGCATTTCACAGCAGTGCTCACTGCATATTCCCCATGCATACATCTCCTCTGCTGTGCACGAGGACCGTATGTTTTCAATGCTACCATACCACTCACTCAGAGGAGATGATTCCTTTCCTTCCTCATGGCTGGAATTCCACCTTCTTCATCTGCTACCAGAGCTATGGGGACTGAAACAGAGCAGGAGACACTTTGGGAGCCTCCCTACCTTCTCTGCTCCCATGTGCTGCACGCTATGTTCCCCTGCCTTTACTGCCGCATCAGCTACTTCGTCTGCAAGACCAAATAGAGGTTATGAACATCATGACACAGCCCTGTGCAGGAGCTCCTCAGTCAACTGGGAGACTCCAGCACTCTGTAGGTTTCCACGACTGCATGGAGCAAGGACTGGGGAGACAGACCTGTGCAGCAGGACCTTTCTCCACATCCTGAAGACAAACCAGAGTTAAACATGACTCTGGGAATCTCATGTGGCTTTAAAAGGTTACAGCACCTGTAAACAAGCAGCCTCCAGCCTTTGGTCCACACTAGAAGATCCACCAGACACAGCAGCAGCTGAGCTCCACGTACCTGCCAGGCACTGGCATAGTCACCTCTTTGCTGATGGTTCTGGAAGTGATAAGGTGCCAAAAGTGACAGATCTGCGTCTACAGGATGCTGATTGACCTCAAAGAGGATCTGCTGACCTGGAAGGCACTGATTGCTAGGTATATGCTAGGAATGCCAGCCTTGAAGGCATCGATCTCCAAGAAGATGCTGACCTGGAAGTCAGTGATGCCCAGGGGGATGCCAACATGTAAGACACCATTTATCCAGGACATGATACTTCCTTCCCTACTCCAGAGCACTTTCTTCAGCTTCCCATGGTCAGCCAGAGACAACACCGAGGGCTTGTGCTGGGGATCCAATTCGCAGTGGTATCCATGGCTGACTGCAAAGGGTCCAGTGAGCTGGCTAAGGGAGGTAAAGTTCTGCAGGAATATGAGTCAGAAGCACCTCTCCCAATTTACCTCCTCCCTGGAGGACCCCCTTGGGGACTGGGAGCTGCTGCTATACCATAGGCCAGCAGGAGGGTGGGCCCCCAACTCGTGGCAAAACAATTCCAAGCTTCATCCATCCGCAGGCCCTGAGCAGACAAGACGGATGCCCAGACCCTTTATTCCCACTAGATGGCAAACACTGCCTTCAAAAAAGCCTTTCAAGAAGTTAAGTGCCTTCCCTGGGAGAACAGGCTGAGAAAACCCTTCCTCAGGACACAATCCTGTGGGTGAAGAGCCTGCCACTGCTCATCAGTGGGGCTGGGGGCAGCAGGGACCCCTGAAATGCTCCTCATCTTTTTCTTGTATCATTTCTTAAATTGTTTTCTCTTTTCCATCTGCCTGGTTACCCCCTGCCTGGTTTCCCCCCTGTCCCAGGAGACCCATTCCTCAACCTGTGAAATGCAGGGGAGACATCTGGCTAATCCCAGGTAGCACCTTGAACTTCCACAGCCAAAAACCAAAACCCAGAACCTTTGCTGAGAATTAATTACACTGTGGTTTGCAATCCAAATGTGTGTTTGTTACTCCTTGCAAGGCCCCAGGTCCATGGGCAAGTCATTTTGCCAGGTATATATAAAGGAGGCAGGGATGAAGGCTGTGCAGGTGGATGCGTGTGCTTGTCTAAGATCTTCTGCCAGCTCAGATGTATTTCCAGGTTTGTGTATGTTTGTTTGAATTCAGCCCCATATTTTCTCATGGTCTCTTTATTAACCTTGCACAGAATTTTTCTGAGTGTTTGCTGCTGGCTCTGGCACTGCTGCAGTACTCAGTATTGCTGTGTAGTTAAACACGATGTGTCACAGCTAATGAAGGAGCTCACTGTGGATTAAAAGTTTAACATGGACAAATCAGGCAAATCAGACAACATCAAGAGAGAAGTGTATCATCTCAACTGTGTCAGTCCTGTGTGGAGAAGAGTATTTGTGGAAGGGTACAACCCCAGCCAATACAGGATCAGCAGCTCTTATCACCAGCCAAGGATAAAGACCCTGAATGCAGATCATTCTGCAGAACCCTCAGACCACCAGGTAGCCTCACTGTCTTTTAAAAGCAGGATTTTTTTCTGAAACAAAGACCTCTGGGTGGCTAGAGAGGACAACAGCTGTGTCTGCTGTGGAGCTGCAGAATGAGACATAGTAAATCATCCCGCTCAACGCATTCCTTGAAGTCCCTCAACGGGAGTCTTGGCTGTTCAGCAGCATGCCGTCTGCTTTCACGCTGAATGTGGGGCTCCAGAACGCAGCAGCACTTGGATGTGTGCACTGGGGAAATTCAATGGCCACGTTCACAGCAGCAGACCTCCAGAGTATTAAAGAGCTAACAGCAGCAGATATATTTCCTCCACAAAGCTCTCAGGAGCCCAGCTCCTGGCAGCATCCTCTGCCCTTGCAGCCTCCAATGTTTCCTGCCTGGAAACGTTGCTTGGCATCATTTACGCTTGGGTGAGAAGGGTCGTTCAGACATCCTGGCCACTTCCTTCAGGAAGGGATTATTGCCTCTTCCTCAATGAGGGCTGGGAAGTCCCTCTCGGGGCTATTTACAGTCAAAGAGAAAGATGTGAAAAATGAAAGGAAGAAGGTGACTGGGGAATAGAAACTGAGGGAGCAGTCAGGAACCGGTCTGCAGTGTGTGGCTCAGGGTAGCAAACCACTGACCCATTGTGACAACCACTGAACCACGAGCAGAGCAGGTAGAAAGCCCTTCTGGCCCTCTCCAGAGTAGCCAGGCTCCCTGCCAGCCCTTGTGTTGGCATGTGCTGATGCCTGGGGATGTGGGATCAGAGTAGAAGCAGTGACAATGTGGATGACGTGGACTCTGGTGCATCCCTGTGGCTTGAGGCTTCCCCATCCCTTTACTAAATTCGTAGACTCTGCAGGGAGCAGAGCAGCAGTTCAACACAGATGTGGCTTCATCACTTTTGATAGTGGGATTTGCAGATGCAGGAGGGCTTGACCCAGAGGGAGATACTTGTCTGTATCTGGCCTGTGTGCCTGCAGAGCCACATGTGCCTGCAGAGCCACATATCAGAGACCACTCTAGTACCCCACAGGCTAAACTTTACCCTGCTTTAACCCATCCCCATTGCTCCTGACTACTGACTCCACCTCACTCTTGACCTGAGAATAATAAGGGATGGGCAAGTGCCATTGCCTGAGGATGTCACATATTTGCCTTGACATGTACCTGATTGCAGCTTTCCAGTCCAGATCCTGGAAGCTCTTCTGGTCACTCCCTCTAGGCTCAAAGTTCTGTTTTTTTCATCCTGTCTTATTTTCTCCAAAAGCTAACATGCTGCCACAAGCAGCAGGCAGCCCCTTGCCCCCAGACTTGCTTTTCACCCTGTCTTGGGTCTCTGGAGGCTGGAGCCTGCTTTTATATTGGTGCTGAATAGTCCCAAGCTGGCCAGTGAGCCAGAGGCTCTGGAGCAAACTGACCGGCCATGTCCCCTCCTGCCTACAGCAGGGTGACACCATCACATCCCTCACCTGGCACTGCAAGGCAAAAACATTCTCTAGCATGAAGCAGCCAATACTTCAATACTACTCTGGGTCAGGATATGCACCTCTCTCCCAGTGACCTTTCCGAGTGTCCTTGCCACTATGCAGCATCAATAAAAAGGGATTGTGTTGGGGTTGTGTGAGGGGGCTGTGGCGCCCATTCATATCCCCCAGCAGGTGATGGATGAGACACATTAGGAAGCAAGGTAGCTGAGAGGGATAAGGAAATGTTTTTGCTGCATGTGGAGCTGAGGGGTGGGCTTCTCCAGAGCCACCTGAAATTGCTCTCCAAGGGCATATAGGCAACAACCCTCCATGACACACTGAAAACCCCCGCAGAAGCATCAGAAGAAACCAATGCCACAGAGAAAAGCTCCATCCAGCTACCTCTCCGCTGTTGGAAATTATGCCAGCCCTTGCGGTCAACTGCCAAGACTAGTTGACCTGGGCCAAAACCTCCCAGGAAAAATGCTGATGGTGTTCCAGCACAAGGGGGCATTTGCTTCAGTTACTGTCACCCACACATCCTTGGTGCCCTGCAGTGGGCACCACTGTCTCTTCCTGGGCACTGGGACAGTCGAGAAGTTCAGAGAGCTGCCTGTGGCATGGCTAAAGACAACTGCTGAGTGATAGAGCCAACTGGGAGGATAAATGCAAGGAAACAGTGCAATTCATGTGCCACTGTTATCCAAATGGCAGCCTGCTGCAGTCCAACAGAAAGGGAACCCAGCAGAGATCGAAGTCTCAGAGTGGGAGAAAGCTGAAGGAGACGGTGGTGATGGTGGTGGCTCAAATCCTGTGGTGGGTTAGCGGGCTCTACTTCCTGCGGGATTTCAGCTGTGTTCACTTATTCCTCTTGCATAAGCACTTTGGCTCTGCTCCAAGGTAAATTCTGCAGTCAATGAACTCTTTCTCTATCCTTTTACGTGATGATCCTTTAAATGCAGCAGTTGCTAAGCTGTGGCTTGAGGATCTGTGGTGAAGACTTGACAGGTGATCTGCAGTCCTGCTTCTCTTCTGCAGGGCTCCCTGCTCCGCATTGCTGAAAACCTATTAAAAGCCTTAAGAGCTGAACGGGATCTGCATCCCAGTACCGGTGCCTGAAGACTCATGCTTTCATTTCCTCTTGAAGATAGCCACTTTGAAGAAAACACACCAGAAAGGATCTGCTGCCTTTTCTGGGACATCAGCTGTAAAGGAAGTGCAAGTTCCCTTTGCACAGGCTCCAGCAACCACCACTGTGGTTCCCCGGTATAAAATTCCCATAGCCCTCTTCAAAGCACAGCTGCCATCTCGAAAATAAAAAAAAGGAAAAAAACCCCAGTTGCATGAAAGGTGGTGGGCAGCAGGGTATTGGGATGATGGGTAGCAGCAGAAACTTCATGAGGTGTGAGCAGCAGGTACTGCTAAGCCGGCCGTTGGGTTTTGCTTCTATCACACCAAGGGAAGCGAAGCCTCTTGGTGTCTCTGGGACTTGGACTTCCAATTTCACACATCTGTCCTGTATTCCTTAGCTTTGCCGAGAGCAGAAATGGGAAAATGCAAACCCCATTGCCCCTCTGCTCACTGCTGGCACCAAGAGGCAGAACACACAATGAAAAAGCACCTCTCCAGCCACACACTCCATCATCGGCAAAGGACAAATTAGCATCAGCAATGTGAGGATAGGGAGGGCAAGACTGAGACGGGGGACTGAGAATGTCCCATCAAGGATATGAACCTGCATTGTATCACAGTGAATATTTACAAATGCACCCAGTGCTGTGCAATCTGCAAACCTGAGCAGATTTAAAAAGTGGGGATAAAAGCACTGAGTTCTGCCTTGATCATTTAGATTTACACTCACATTTTTTTTTCCCTTTAAGACAGTTGCTAGGCTGAGCTTGTGTATCTTGTACCCAATAAAGGTATTAAAACTCCTTTAATCTACTGCTGTGTAATCAGCAGCTTATTTTGCTGTGAAGGTAAATGGTGCCTGGGTGAGCAGTGCATGGCTCAGAGCTCACTGAAAAACATCCTTTATTAGCTGGGAAATATTCATCAGCATGCACTTGCTGCATGTTAAGCAAGCTAGCCTTGCACCATCCCTGGCTCTAAACCAGGTGACTTTCAGTGTCCTCACACAAGCACAACAGGCAATGCACAACCAGGCACACGTGGAGGGCAAGGTGTATTTTCAGGGTTTCAGCAGGGATGAACTTAGAAGGTGGCACTAGGAAATGTGTCTTGAGCATGGATGTGAGGCCACACACTGCTCCTGGTCCCTTCTTTCACCATGTTGCTGCACTGTTCGGAGTGAAGCATGAAGTAACAGATGAAGGGATCCATGCAAGTCTCGGGGCTGTCAGCACTGAAGTGACACTGGCTCACCTATACAGCTTGGGACATTAATAAAGAGTAGCAGAGACCCACCAAGATGAAGATTTTTGGCTTCCTCCCGTACTTGCAGTGTGCTGTGCAAGCTCTTTCACCATAAGCAACAGGGCACATGTGGAGGTGTCCCATGCTCAGCTTTCTCTTTCTCTCTGCAGCCACAGCTGGTGCTGATGGAGGTTTGGGAGATGTTTTCTCCATGGCCCATGTCTGTGTGAGAAGAGAGCTACAAGGAGCAAGGCTTGTGGATCCATCCCAGCACATCACAGCGTCCTTGAGATAGTGTCTCCTGCAAAGACAGTATTTACATGACCAAATCAGGGCTCCCCTGGTCTGGAGGAATGTGACATTCTGCTCCTGGGATTTAAGGACAGTAGAGGGAGAAAGATCACTCAGAAGTATTTCCATGTTCAGTGTCAGCAGTCAGTACCATGTCTTGGGTTTTCTACACACTGCAAGGAGCATCCTCACTTGAGTATCAGGGACCTGCCAGCCATGAATGCTTGTCCAAGCCATCCAGAAACTATGACTGTTACAAGTGGTGTCCAGAGACTCAAGCCTACACTGGACCCCAAAGAGCTTATGATCTTCTCTAAATAGACTTGGCAGGCAATGGGTGCAAGAGCTGACCAACCACTCCACTACGTAGGGAAGGAGGAGAAAGACAGAGAACCACACACCACAAACCATCGCAGAGCCAGAGCAGAAGGATAAGCCTGTTGTGGCTGCAGAGCAAAGTTCTGCAGGGCAATTCCCCCACAATACAGGTGTTCCTGGGGCCCAGAGCTGCAGCCACATCTGCCTGATAAACTCTCTGACGCATGCAGGTGGCAACCTGCTCTGCTGGGGCTGCTCCTCTGTTGTGGGACGAGCTGGGAATAAGGGATGTCTTTCTGCAAGATGACCACAAACCCTCTTGTCCCTCCTGAAATCGTGTTTGGGGTGAAGCAACAGACATTGCAAGAGATTTAGGTGGCGGACAGGCATCTCAGAGCAGCCCCTTATGCTGTGCCCATCTCAGAGGCTTAATGTGTTCACCCCAAGCATACTTGTGCTCCAAATTTACTCTCTTTTAAAACAAGATTAAAAAAAAAACCATAACCAACAATCATAACCACAGAATATTTAGAATGTGTTGGAGTGACCCATCAGCAATTTTTCAATCTGCAGTCAGCACCAGATGTGGTCCAGGCTGCCCACAAACACTGTGCCAGACCCATCCCCCACCAGCCTCTCTGGGCAGCTGTAAACTAACTGTTTCTTCACTGTAAGGAGCTGCAGGAACTCACCACAGTGAGCAGAGCACACAAAAAAACCGCCCAACCTAATGTGTCATGTCCTCATCCCAGGGCCCTCCTAGATATCCTCAGGCAATGTCCTCCTGAGCTCGTTTTTCTCTGCTACTAGTTCCTGTGGGTCTCTGGGATGTGCTGCCACACACTCGTGGCTGGGAGCAGCTCCATGTGGTGGCTAGCCTTGGACTTTGCCTGCCTGAACAAAGACAAGAGGCTCGGGGGTGCCTTCCTTCTGCTTCCAAATGGGTGTCTGCCTTTTTCTGCTGGTGGGGATTTTTGGGGGAGGCAGGGACATTTGGATAAGCATTGCTAGGGCAGGGCAGAGAGCCAGGAGAGCTCTTGTTCCCACGGGAAGGAAGGTCAAAGGACCAGTACGTTCCCTCCTGGACAGTGCTCATGGTTCCTCCATCTGCAGCAGCTTCCTCAGGATGTGAGAAAGGCTGGGTAGGTGAAGACCTCCTGGGTGATGAAGGGCAGGGAAGAGCCTCTGCTGGTACCCCTCATTCCAACCTTGCCCAGGGGACTGAGGGGTGGCTGCAGCAAGCAGAGTGTTTCCAACAGGCAGCGGCTGTGGAGCTCAGTCCATCAGAGAGCTGTTCCAGGTATCTGTGAGACTGGTCACAGGACTTCAACACAAACAACAGGGGCAGGTTAATGACACTCCGTGATGATTCAGAGGAATCATAGAATGGTTTGGGTTGGAAGGGGTCCCAAAGCCCATCCAGCTCCACCCCCCCTGCCATGGGCAGGGACACCTTCCACCAGACCAGGCTGCTCAAGGTCCCATCCAACCTGGCCTTGAACTCCTCCAGAGAGGGGGCACCCACAGCTTCCCTGGGCAACCTGTGCCAGTGCCTCACCACCCTAATGTCCAATCTAAATCATCCCCCTTCCAATTTAAAGCTGTTCCCCCTCGCCCTATCACCACTTGCCCTTGTAAAACTTCCTCTCCATCTTTCCTGTAGCCCCTTCAGGTACCGGAAGGCTGCTGTAAGGCCTGCCCAGAGCCTTCTCTTTTCCAGGTTGAACAACTCTCTCAGCCTGTCCTCATAGCAGAGATGCTCCAGCCCTTGGATCATCTTCTTGGCCTTCTCTGGACACGTTCCAACAGTTCCATATCCTGCTTATGCTGAGGATTCCAGAACTGGACACAGGACTCCAGGTGGGGTCTCATAAGAGTGGAGGGGCAGAATTCCCTCCCTCTCCCTTCTGACCACGATTCTTTTGATGCAGCCCAGGACACGGTTGGTCTTCTGGGCTGCGAGTGCACGTTGCTGGCTCATGTTGAGCTTCTCATCAGCCAGCACCCCACGTCCTTCTGCACAGGGCAGCTCACAGTCACATCGTCCCTCATCCTGTGTTGAAACTATGGATTGCCGCAACCCAGGTGTAGGACCTTGCACTTGGCCTTGTTGAATCTCACGAGGTTCACATAGCCCCACTTCTCCAGCTTGTTCAGGTCCCTCTAGATGGCATCTCATCCTTCTAGTGTGACAGCTGCCCCAGGACTGGCAGTATATCTGGCACACATAACAGGCACTGGATGAAACTTAGCAGTGCAAAGGGCAGAGGAGACAAGAACAGCTGTGCTGGGTCAGGATAGAGTCTGTACTGCTCTGTGTCGCACTCCAGCTGAGACCCCTACTAGATACATAAAAAAAAGGCACAAGAAACAGAGTAAACCGAGGTCATCTTTCCCTGCCACCCCTCTCAGCATCCAGGAGTCACTAGGGCAGAAGTTTCCCCAGGAGGATCTTGTGTGCACCCACACATGATGGATTTGTCCAGCCCCTGTCTGAACCCCTCTAGCAGTATTCCACGACTTATCTACCAAGGGTGTGAGAGGGACAATTTGCTTTAAACTTGCAACCTGATAATTTCAGGGGTGGACACAGCTCATGTCAGCCCTTCAAACAGCACTGGAACAGGAGCAGCTGCGTTGGCCCCGGCAGCACTGCAGCAGGCTACAAGAAGGATGTTTCTAACCAAACATGAAGGGACGTCTTGGATCAGCCTCCCTGAAGCAGGAGGTGGCTTTAAAAGACATTCAGGGTTTCCAGAGGAGGCAGTGCACTTCTAAGGTGACCATGGTGGCATTAGGAGAGGAGAGCACAGGGTCTTAGCAGTCTTCAATGTCATACTCCCAGCCTTCAAATGCAAAGAAGTCCAGGACCTCCTAAGGGATTCCCCATGTAGGTTAGGGGCCTGGCTAACACCACAGCTGTGCTTGGAGTGGCTTGAAGGAAGGATTGGCTGTCTTTTCTTTACCTATGCCTCTGACTGCTGTCCTGCTGACTCTCCCTCTATTTCCTGTAAAAAAGTATCCACAACAAAGTCCTTCCTTTCAGGGCAAGAAGCCAGCCTGTCTTAAAAGACACGCAAGAGCCATCCAGGGAATTCCCACTCTTCGCTACTGTGCCCTGGTAGGAATACCAGCCTGGTACATCTCTTTTGCTTCAGAGAGTTCCCCAGCTCCCCTGCCCTATGCTGCCTTTGCACTCTTGGCAGGTTTGTCCCTACAGAGTCCTGCTTTACCCTTTTTGATGAATTTCCCAGCCTTTGTCATCCTCTGACTGGAAATCCTTGAACAGAAATATTCCACAGGAAGACTGGGAATGAAGATGCTGCTTCTGGGGTAGTGCAGGCCTCTGTGCTCCATGGGGAAGCCCTCAAAGACCAAGACACCATGGCCTCCTCCAGATCTCTTTGCGAGAAGCTGAGAAAAAGGCTCACTTGGGAATTTCTCTGATTGACTCTCTGCCCGTGCTGTCCCTGATGGCCCACACAAGTCTGGCATGGAGCTGCAGACTCTCTTCACACCAGAACTGAACCCAGCCTCCGTCTCCTGGCTTTCAGTGAAAGCTCTTTGTAGCTGATCCGTCAGTGTACAATTACCTGCCCTCCGTCTTCACAGTGTCCAGCACAGGAGAGCAATTTCTGGGAGAAATGTTGAGCACATTTGGACTGTTCAGATTGGAAAGTACTGACCCAGAAGATTAGTGTAAGTGTAACCAGAAATATCCTACAAGGGGTGAGATCTAGATGAGAAGCAATTATTCCTTCCCGGACTGAGTTGAAGGGGTTCCAGGAGCAGAGAGAGCAATGAACCTCCTGAAGCCCAGCCAGAGTGCTTGCAGAAAACTACTGCAGGGTCACGTTTGTAAGGGTTAATGCCCTGCTGAAAGAAGTTTTGCTCTTCTTACATTTGTCTGTATGCAGTACAGGAAAAGCTGCAGCCTCGAAACTGATCATGCAAAGAAGGCAGAGGCCCTCTGGACAGCTGGAAGCTTCTGCTCGTCATGGACTTTGTCCCAACTGCCAGCACAGCCCATGATGAATGGCCCTGGCGTGTTCTGGCACAACACAGCCCCCCAGCATTTACTTTAGACAGTTGCAGCACAAGGAAGATAAATGAGATTCAGAGAAACCCAACCTGCTCTTGGCCCCTCCATCTCCATTTACATGTCTGTTTTCTCCTCCAAGGCCATGTATCTCCTTTGTTTAGGAGTGTGTCTGGCTTCTGATCTTGTTCCAGATGTTTTCTGCTCAAGCCCTTCCTCATTCTCTTAAAGAGCTGAGCACAGACACTTTAGGACCCGCTTTGGTTAAAACTCCCCTGACTCAGATTCATCAGACCTTGCACCAACTCAAAACCACAGTCTCCATCCAGCGCTGCCCAGGGGGCTCGGCAGTGCACATCTCCACTAGCCAAACTCTCATAGGTGCTTCCCACTCAAAAATCCTCACAACTTCACAAGAGTGAGGGTAAACCACCAAGTGGAAAGGTCTCCAGCACTCTGAGCTCTCCAGAGGGAGATAGGACCCCTTGAGGACTCCCCACTCTCCATGACATCCTGAGCCCTGCCTCTGCTCCAAGCCTGGGCTGAGAATCAGAATCCTGAAGATACACCCAGCCACTGTGCTGGTGTGTGCAGCACCACGGCAGCTCCTGACAGCTCTGCAGGGAACCCAGCCCTGCAAGGACAGGTGGCCGGGTAGCATTTGGCAAGATGGGAACAGTGTGTCCTACCAGCTAGCTTTGCAGCTTCAAACCAGCTTTTATTTATCTCGCAGCAAAGCTCCACAGCTGCTTTCAAAACCCATTTGATGCTAAACTCTTTGGTTTCATGTTCACCCTGAGGAGCTCACTTCTTCCCCCTTTCTTGGTTTCTTTCTTTTTTCCTCAGACCCAAACTCAAATTATACTGGTGAAACAGAGCCAAAACGGCCAAGGCCCTTGCGAGGATCACACTCACATGTGACCCAGATGGTGATAGGAAGGACGTTGGTTTTCACCATTGATGGTTCACACTCTACCACGAGCATCTGCACAGCCTGCTCAGTTTCAAAGAGGGTTCATGGATGCAACATGAGACCTGCCTCCTTCAGCCTGGCTTGCTAGCCTCTCCTCATGCTCCTGAGACACCTTCATCACATGGGTACTAGGTCGATTCCTGGATTTGCACCCGGAGACAAGGATTTCTTGTGGCTACGGACAGCCTCGTATCAAGCACCCAACAAATGAGTGGGGTCTTTAAAGTGTGACTCCACCCTCCCACCTCCACCTTCTAGAGAGTTTCCCAAGGTCATGGGCGCCGTGACTTCCTGTAGCCCTCAAAGGAGTACAGGAAGACCATCTCACCCAGTAGGAACCCAGTAGACCAGAATAACATAAGAAAAAAATATTCAGAAGAATTGTTCTTACTTATCTGATCTATCCTGTACTGAGCCAAGGCCAGGGCCAGTACTACTCGCAGCTTTCCGAAAGACACTGGTCTAACCGTAAAGGTTTCTGGCAGAGGATTTGCAGCATTTCTTCAGCTGCCTCTTCCTGATAAAGGGAATTTCCCCTGGAGCCTGACCGAAGAGACTTCTGTGTTTCTTGACCCACCAGAAGTAAACTCAGAAACTCAGAGAGTGCTTTTTTCACTTTCTCTTCACAGCATCCTTCTGTGCATTCCATTCCTGGAATATGGGTAAACCCAAGCTCCTTCAGCCTGTGCCTAAAGGCCAGGCCATCCAGACCTCTGATTGAACTCATTGCTGTCCTCCTCAACCCTCCCAAGTGGGTGCACACTTTTCCAAAGCCTAGTTGTCCCATCTTGGTCTCTCACCAAGATTAACTTAAATAACTCATGCACTGCAGGATAACTTAAGAGTGATGCCCCAAATCCTCACTGAATAAGCTTAGACATAAACTAAAACAGTTGTTTAAATTTAGGAGGGAAAGGAACAGGGCTGGGATGCAGTGGCAGCAAGCTGCAGGACAGCCCTCTTTTCTCCCATTAATACTGCGCTAGCTGCCAAATTGGGCTGGAGATCTGAGCACCTCTTGGTCACAGGCTGACTCACAAATGGCTCTTTGTGGTAATTTTTTGCTTCAGTCTGCACTAACAGTTTTAATCCCTAGCTCTACTTCACATGAGTATGCCAGAAGATGCTAATTTTTGCAAGAAGCACTGGATTTGCTAACAGCAGGGCTAGAGAGCAGTTTAGCTTGAAACCAGGCCAATGTGGAGAGAGCTTCCCTCCTACCATCCCCTGTCATGCTGCAAAATATCTACTGCTCCCTGTGTCTGTGCTGAGATCTGGGGCAATACAGTGCAAACAACGCAGGGCTTCCCTACCCCATTCTAGAGTTGAGTGACAGCATTTCCAGGACCTGCTTCCCTATCCAAGCCAACTGAACCCCACACAAACAGCTATTGGAAATAGCAGCGACCAACCCAGCAGACTTCAGCCCTGCTGTCTCCACAGACAAGCAATGAAATGCACAGCCATTCAGGCCCAGTGCCAGGAAAGGTCATGGAGCAGGTCATCTTGAGTGCAATCACACAGCACACACACGACAACCAGGTGATCAGACCCAGACAACACGGGTTTATGAAAGGCAGGTCCTGCCAGACTAGCCTGACTTCCTTCTATGACAGGGTTACCTGGTTCATGGACAATGAAAGGCTGTGGATGTGTTGTACCTGGACTATAGTAAAGTCTTTGACACCGTTTCTCACAGCAGTCTGCTCGAGAAACTGGCTGCCATTGGCCTGGATGGGCTCACCCTCTGCGGGGGAAGAAAAGGGCTGCGTGGCCAGGCCCAAAGAGTGGTGGGGAGAGGACTTCAGTCCAGTTGGAGACCAGTCATGAGTGGTGTCCTCAGGGCTCAGTGCTGGCTGAGCAGGCTCCTGCCCTATTCAGCATCTTTATTGATGATCTGGATGAGGGCATTAATTGCACCCTTAGCAAGTTTGCAAATAACATTGAGCTTGACGGAAGTGTCGATCTGCTTGAGGGTAGGAAGGCTCTGCTAAGGGATCTGGACAGGTTGGATTGACTGTCTGAGACCAGCGGGGTGAGGTTCAACAAAGGCAAGTGCCAGATCCTGCAGCTGGGACACAACAACTGCCTTGCAGCATTACAGACTTGGGGAAGAGTGGCTGGAGAAGGGCCTGGTGGAGAAGGACATGTGGGTGTTGGTTGACAGATGGTTGAATATGAGCCAGCAGTGATCCAGGTGGCCAAGAATGCCAATGGCATGTTGTCCTGTATCAATGGCGTGGCCAGCAGGACTGGGGAAGTGATTGTGCCACTGTACTCAAAACTGATGAGGCCACACCTTGAGTACTGGGTTCAGTTTTGGGCCCCTCACTACAAGAAAGACATTGAGGGCCTGGAGTGTGTTCAGAGAAAGGCAGCAAAGCTGGTGAAGAGGCTGGAGAAGAAGTCTTATGAGGAGTGACTGAGGGAACTGGGTGCTTTAGCCTGGAGAAGAGGAGGCTGAGGAGAGACCTTATCACTGCCTGAAAGGAGGTTGTAGCAAGGTGGGTGTTGGTCTCTTCTCCCAAGTGATAGGTGATAGGATGGTAAGAAATGTCTTTAAGTTGAGCCAGGGGAGGTTCAGATTAGACACCGGGAAAAATTTCTTCACCAAAGGGGTGGTCAGACACCGGAACAGCTGCCCAGGCAAGTGGTTGAGTCACCATCCCTGGAGGTGTTTAAAAGACAAGTAGATTAACTGCTCAGGGATCTGGTTTAGTAGCGGACAGGTACAGTGGGACTCGATGGTCTCAAAGGTCTTTTCTAACCAAGCAATTCTATGATTCTCTGATATCGGGAATTCCCTGGGGTAGTTGGCCTTGGCAGGGACAGAGAAGAATGCTGGAGCATTGCACAGTAGCTGGGAAATGAAACTAAGCACTGTGAGAAGAGGGAGAATCTTTCTCTGCAACGTATCCAGGACACTTCTGCTTTTATTCTTTGCCATACAGTGGCTGTTATCTGCCACTGCAAATGCTGACTGGTGCCTTTCCAAAAGCCATGTCAACTAAATAAAAGGTAGGAAACTACAAGTTGCAGGGTGTTTCAAGTAAAACGATTTCTTCACCACAGACCACCTCAGCAGCTCACAAGACTCATAATAAATATTGCTTTTCTGGAACATTATCCCTCTAGGACAGTAGAAAGTGATGGCTTGATGGCTTAAACAAGATTAAGGAATGTGCATGTAAACATAGCAGTGTGGGGACAGTCAGTGCAAGCCCAGCAGAGCAGGGATTTTCCCAGCCAGAACATCTGCTTTCTGTGGGAAGATAGAGAAGAGTGAGATGTGTTTATGGAGGAGGCACACCAAGGGTTGCAGAGAGTAAACCTACTAAACCAAGTAGCCATACCACACCTGACACATCGACAGTGACAAAATACAGTGACAAAATATTCTCTGGACAGGCAGAGAATAGCCACCTCTCAAATAAAGCTTGAAGCTTGAAGCAGAAATGTCCAAGAAGACTGGGCAGAAACTGAGCAGCACAGGGCGAAGAAGACAGAGGGAAAGGGAGACCCCAGGGTTAGAGACTTGCACTTAATAGATCTAAACAAGGATTACAGGAAGAGCCTCTGAGTTTGCTGTACTGCTAGCAATCTTCTGGCTCTCCCTTTCCACCATAGACAAGGAAAGGGTTTTCACAGATATTGATTTGATGCATTCCAGACAGCCTTGGGCTGCATATCAATTTCCCAAATTCATGAGAACTCCCAAATCTTCTATTCTTTGTTGATGTCTTTGTCTGGTTTTCCCTCCCATCTGCTCCCAAGCAGAGCTAAGGGAGCTCCCAGATTTTCGTTAGTCCCCTCTTAGCCCCTTCCCTGCAGTTTGAGCCGGATGGTGCCACCTCACCCCAATCGCCTACAGACCCAGCTCTATTTTCATATGCAGCCACGCCATTTTTTCTGTAGTTGCAGAACAACTCAGAAAAGGAGAGAGGGCAGGCTCCCCCTCTAACATCCTGGCCAAGCAGCACACCACGGGTGCAGTGAAAGCCCTACCTAAAGGCATGTTCAGCAGGAAAACAGGAGGGAGAGGTGGGGAGCACCACCGTAATGGCACTAAGCCTCCCATCACTGCCATTGGGAGCGATGAGTGATAGGGAAGGTACTTTCCAGAGATTTCTGTCTGCAGGACAAGTCCCCTATATTTTCTTTAATCTCTAGTTTTTACTGCTACTGTGCATAAAGAGAAGATGGGTGCATCTGAGGGCAGAGAGGTTGGGTCCCCACTCCCTTTCCAAAGGGTACTCTGAGCCCTGGGATCTGGGTGAGGCTGTGCCAAGCTCAAGGTTGAACCAACACTGCAATGAGCTGTAGCATCTGCAACTTGTACAAGCGTGCCCTACATGGGCACAAGTGTCCCTGTATCAGCAGCTTTTGGGCTCAGTTTGACTCCAGTGATCCAGACCAGGAAATCATCCTGATCCTATGCTCCAGTCCTGGGAATCAGACCCAGGAAGCCACAACCACAGAGATGCAGGCTGGGCGACAGAAGCAGGGAGAGTCTAGCTGCGGGATAAGGGCAGCAGGGATGTCACCAGCTACTTCTCAGAGCCCCACAGTCCAGAAAAGGGTGCTGATATCTTCCCACAGCAAAAATCTCAGTAGAAAGTGTCTGGACAAGCAGCACCAGTGGTGCAATACCAGGAATGAAAGAGGAGCAAGCACGGGCCTGGGGAGAAGAGATGACAGGCCTGGATTCTCTCCATCACCCACTCACAGTACTGTTTAGGCGAGAGCAAACAGGGATAAGATTAAAGGGGCTTTTCCTCATCTGGATTCCCACCTTTCCCAACTGTACACATGTCCTGTTTCCTAAAAAGAAACCTGGGCAGTCCCCTGAGCCCCTGCCAGCTGGGTCCAGCACTGGTGCCAAGGAAACCGTGCCCATGAAGAGCAGTTCTTTGCCTTGGCATCCAACAGAGGAGACAACCAGCAGGGAGGACAACTGGCCTTCACACTGGCAGACATACCAGTGGGTCTGTTCCCAGATCCTGTGGACTCCTCTGCACCTGGGAGCAAGATGAAGAGGCGATTTGAGGGCTGCAGGAGAGGGAACAGCTATGAGCCCCTGCATTGGTGTGCACCTCACCTGTGGGAGCATGCAGAGAGTTTGCAGCCAGCTCCTACTTGGTCCTTCCAGGAGCAACATGTGTAACACATGAGAGATACTGGCAACAGAAAAAGCCCCCTTATACCAGCTCTTTGAAGGCAAGGAACAAAATCAGCTCCCGCATAGCCCCGAGAAGGGGCATTGTGGTGCCAACAGAGACCAGCACAGCATTTTGCTTTGATTCTAGCTCTTGTTGCAGAGAAGCAGAAGGCTGTTTTTGAACCTTCAAGCCTACCTCCTGGCTGGGAATGCCCATGCCAGGTCAGACCCTGAGACTGCAGCAGGTTGTGCCTATGGTATCTTGTGCCCCTTGCATTGTAGCCTGAGAATTCTTTCAACATGCCTGGGAGACAGGAGTGCTCTCCTAGTCCCAGCTATGAGACCTGGCACCTAGAGAACAACCCAAATTTCCTTGCAAAGATGGAGCCTTGCCTTTGTTTCCTGGCCTTGTGGAGAGTCATGAGGAGAGAGGCTGTTTTCTCAGCGCTCTAGGAAAGATTTTCAGTTACAATGTCTTGTTATCACACAATTTTGTCATCCTATATCAGAAAAACTCACTCCTTAAGTTTACAAAGTACTGAGCTCTGCTGCTTTTTGACAAATTTCCAAGAGTCAGGCTCTGGAGTAATGACAACTGCTGGAGGAGGAACAGCTATCCAGGACCAGATACCTGGCCCAGGACAGCATCTCCTCCTGTCCTTCACTGGGCAGGGGTAAGGGCAGCCTGCTGCCAGAGCTGTGGCCTGGTTCACCACCCTTGAGAGATACAAAAGATGAGGATCTGGCATGGATCTGTAATAAGCGGCTGCGTTGCTCTGAGGAGGGTACACCTACTGCTCCCAGAAGAGCTGGCAGTCACAGGCTTTGCAACCATGCTCTTATAGGTGGGCTAGCCAAATGCCCCCTTACACAGGTAAAGTTTCTTCCAACATCCAGGAGATGAGTGCTAGCCCATTCTTCCTCCAGGGAACTGGGCCAGGACACTGTGCTCCTTGTCAGGATAGCCTTCAGCTGAGGATGAGCCTGATCCATCCCAGGCTAAGCCTCTAAGCCTCGCTCTGAACCAGGGAGGTTCAGATTAGACATCAGGAAATGTTTCTTCACTGAAAGGTGGTCAGGCATTGGAACAACTGCCCAGGGAAGTGGCTGAGCCACCATCCCTGGAGGTATTTAAAAGACAGGCAGAGGTGGTGCTCAGGGGTATGTTTTAGTAGTGGACAGGTACAATTGGATTTGATGACGTAAAGCTCTTTTCCAACCAGGTGACTCTATGATTCTTATGCAGCCCTTGCCCTGTGCAGGGGTCCACACCAGCTGCAGGAGCTCAGTTCCTGCACAGATTCACTTTGATCATCCTCCTCCCTCCCAGCTGCAGACCCTCAAGGGGTCACTGAGCGAGCAGCAGGGAGGCTTTTCCCCTAGCAAGAACCAGTTATCCTCCTTTCCCACTCATGCCCTTTGTCTTGGCCTCTCTTCCCATACCAGCCTTCCTCCTCTGCCTCCTCCTCTTTGGGATTGTGTTGCTGAGGCTGTCACTATATTTAATGAGCTGTGACAGAGATGGAGCTTTGGGAAACTCACGCCAAGAGGCAGCCCAAGCCAGGGCATTACATGTGCACTGATACCAGGGAGGAGGACCCCAGAGAGAGGAACACCTGAAAAAATAAACCACAGCCACCAACAAAGAGAATCAGCAGACCAGGGGAGGAAAAAGGCCGGGAATAAGGTTACCACCAACAAGTCTCAACAAAAGCCATCAGGTGCCTGGACATCCTCTGGCTTGGACAGCCCAGCTGCTGCACCACCATGGATGCCATTCCCTGGAGGAGATGGCAGTCACACCTGGCTGGCACACACAGTCCCTGGACTGGCTCATTCCCAGCCTGTGCTCAGGCTTGCTGGCCAGCACAAAAAAATGTCCAAGGACAATGTAAATAATTTGTGGGTAGTTGACAGCATGGTCTTTGGGAGGAGAGTATGGTGCCTGCCTGTTTGCCATGCAAACCCTTCTAAATTAGAGAGAGATAGATGTGATGGATTGACTACTTGGTGGAAAAGGAATTGGCTGGAGAATTGCACTCAAAGAATTGTGGTCAATGCCTCAATGTCCAAGTGGAGACTGCTGATGACTGGCTTTCCACAGGGGTCAGTATTGGGACCACTGTTATTTAACATCTTTTGTTTAACAATCCCACAGACAGTGAGATTGAGTGCACCCTCAGCAAGTTTGCCCACAGCACCAAGGCTCAGAAAGAAAACAGCCAAGAACTCCTAGCTTACTGGCAATAAGGGGCAGGAGGTGGTGAGCTGCCCTCCAAACCTTGTCTGTGGACATACCCAGGACCTGCTTACGTTTCCCCAAAAGTTTTTCTCTCCCCCTGCACCCCAGCTAAAAGCAAGCATCAAATTGGCCCAATCAGCCATGCTGTGCCTAGGTTTCCCTTCACTGTAAGGACAAAACTGAAGTTACCACAGCTCTTTATCCAGTTCCTACACTCCTGTGGGATGTGAGAGCTCTGGAGCTCCAGTCCAGTACCTGTACCAGTGGGACTAAAGTGATATGGGCTTGATGGTGCCATATTGGCATGTTTCCTTCCACTGTATCTCTGCAATACAACCCCCTGGGGATAAACTCCAGCAGCCTAGCCAAGCAGCACAGATCAGGATGGCCTCCTCATCACAGTGCTGAGACCCAGAGGGACCTGCGGTCCAGATGATGCAGAAAGTGCTCCTCACCCCTATGAAATAATTTAAGAATAGCTCTTCTGGCACTGCAGCATTACAGGCAGTCCTGTTTGTACACCCCACACTCTGCACTGGCCTTTAGGCTCAAACACAGGAACAGGTCAACCACCCATTGTTTTTTCTTTTTATTTATTAAAATAACAGCACATTAAAAAGGAGAGAAAAGAAGCAATTTACACCCAGCAGCATGAACTCTGCTTGTGCATCTCTACCCAGGCAGGAGCAACTGGCAGGCGTTGAACATGGTGACAGGTTGGGGAGGCAAGAAGTTGGGCAATATCCCTGAGGACTGCAAGAGCCGAGGGCAACGTTGCTGCCTGCTCTGCTATTGCTGCATTACTGGCTTAATTTCTACTTGTGCCAGGAAGGGCAGGAGGGGAAATGATGCAGGGAAGCCAGGGTGTGAGAGAGGAACCACACCAGCCACACTGCCTGAGGGCATCTAGGTTGCACTCAGTGAGGGAGCAGCACAGTGTACGGCCAGCAAGGAATATCTCCATCCCTCCACTCCATCTCCCACACTGTCCCATCCATCCCTCCACTCCATCCCCCACACTGTCCCATCCTGGCAGTACTTCTCAGGGATGCAGAAGCACTACAGAAGTCTTGGTGTTGATGATGGAAACCAAAGGGATCAAACTGGTGCTGAAGGTCATAGCAGCTGCAAGGGAAGGCTGAGATTCCCCAAACTTGTCTTACAGAATAGTCCAACAACCAGCTTCCAGGCTGTGAAGTTGGCAGAGGCTCTGGTCCAGCAGCCTCCAGCTCAGCCTGGTGTGGGTTGTTGGGTCAAACCAGAGACAGAAGGATGAAGAGAGAACAGGCAAGGCTCTGCCCAGCCCTGCACACTGGCACGAGTCCCAAGGAGGGTCTGTCCTGCAGCTGCAGGTGGTAGCAGGTCAAATGCATTAGCTTCAGATTCACAGCTGGGAGCAGCCCCACTCCAGGTGCTGGGGCCAGCCACAGGCTTCTTCAAAGCTTACTTCCCTTGTGGTTTGGCCTAGGGAAGCAAAAAATCCAGCTCTGATAAGTGTGCTCCTCCCCAGAGTCCCTTCCCTGCGGTTGGAGTGGTCACCAAGAGTTGACCTCCCCTGGTCAACCCAAGGCAGTGAAGTCGGGACCTGGCAGGGCTTGCAAAGCACCCATCAGACTTATCAGAAGCCCTCCCCATGAAGATGCACAAGTTGCAAACTCCAAGCTTGCAGGGCAGAAGTGGGTAAGAGTTAGCTCTCAGTGTCATTTGCTGTGGCACCAGTTGGCTCAGCCCAGGATGGCACCAGGTGAGCAGCAGCCCCAGGTCTACGTTTATTTGGGGCGGAAGAAGGATTGCAGAGGAGCCAGACTGGTCCCAGTTGGAGGGAGGAGGGACAGAGACAAAAACAAAGTATCCGTGCCTCAGCAGGGATCTTCCCAGCTCTTCCCAGCAGCCCAGTCACGGTGGTAAAAGCCTGTTTGGTGATGAATAAACACACCTCCACGCTGGCCCTGCTCCTGGGTGAGAACAGGGATGGCTCTTACCTTCCTAGCAAAACTGGCATCCAGCTTCTCTTGGAGACGAATCACCCATGGGGCTCCGAGCGGGGCGCAGAGGAGCTTGCCCTTTGTGGTGATAAACCTACCGGACCCACGGGGAAAAAAAGCAAGATGAGGTGAACAGAATACCTGGGTGTGCTGAAGCTCAAGTTCCTACCCACTGCCTCCCTCATTGCCCTTCTCCATCTCTGCCTTGGGATGACTTTCTTCCCTGACATTATTCAAGTTTTCCCCTCTCACCATGCCCTGCTCTGATTGAGCCTCTGATCTCCACAAGCCTCCATGTTCCTTGCCCCCAGACCCACCCCAACATGCCTCCTCAACCCTGCTCTGCCTCCCTCCCTGCCTCCTCACTGGGTGCATCCCTTGGCCACCATCAGATTGGGCTCTTGTCCCTTGGCTATCATCACCCTGGTGGTTCTTACACGGCAGCTGGGATGTCGCAGCCATCCTGCACTAGCTGGAGCCGGTAATCCTGCACTATCCGCCGCGGGATGGGTATCTCACGAGTCCGCAGGCAGCAGTCAAGGGAATTATTCCTGCCATGCACTGGAGGAGGAACACACCATGTAGGTTGAGGTTGCTCTCCGCTGGTTGGCTACGCCTTCATCCAGCCTCCCTGGAGGGTGCTGGGACTGCAGGGCTGCCCCGATGGAGCAGGGCAGGATGGTGCCCTCCAGCAATGCCTCACACATCACCCCGGCTGCACATGCAGGCACTACAATTATTGCCCCACGCCCCAGGGCTGGCAGCCCTTTGCCTCCTTCTGACAGAAATAAAAGGAGGTGAGAAGCAGCAGGTTGGCAGAGGACAAACCTTCTGCACACCTAGACCCCTCCCATGCTTCTGAGGCCAGCGCTGGCCAGCTAGCATGGCAGGATGGGGGTCTTCAACCCCACTTCAGGATGCTGCAATGCAGGATTCTCATTCCCAAGGGGCAGGGAATGGCTTCATTTTTATTTGCTGAAACACTGCACCGATCAGTCCTGCCACAGCTGAGAGACACAGTTGTCTGCACTTCACTGCAGGGTAGAGGACCTCTAAACAAATGCTATATTCATTGTTAATGCCCATCAAGGCTGGCAGTGCCCAGAGATACCTGCAATATCAAGCAGCAGTGTGGGATGTAACACCACAAGGTGTTCAGACTCCACAGTTCCCTGCAGCAGAGCAGAGGGCCAGGAGTCACTCACCAACACAGCTGTGACCTGTGAAAACCCGCGTCCAACATCAGCAGACCCTCAAACATTGGTTGTGCCCTAACACATGCCTTCCCTCCTGCTCCCAGCCCTGCCAGGTTGTCCCATGGCGAAGGGTGCCAGGGATGCTCACCTAGTGTGTTGGGGAGAATGGGACCAAGGCTACTCCAGCCCAGTGTGCATGAGCTGGACTATGGCACTGGGAGGCAGGATTGCTCCACAGCCTTTCCCAAGCACAACTTCCCAGCCCCAGTGCCCTGCAGTATCTCGACTGCACTTTGGACAGAACAGAGTCCCCCAGGGAAAGGTTACAAGCAGAGGATGCAGGAGGGCTGTGGTTGACCCCTGTGATGAATCCCTGTAAAAGTATGCTGGAAATGCAAAATAGAGCAAGAAATTACATCCTCCCCTTCCACAAAATTAGCCTGAGAAGTTCCCTCTTACCATCCAGGATACATCCCAGTACCAGGAGACTGAGGCAGAGAAGATGTAGGTTCTGCATTTTGCTGCTAAGTCTAGCAGAGGATGGGCTGTTGGCAATGATGCTCCAGGCAGGAGAGGTGAGCTCTGCACAGCTTCCTTGTGCTCTACTGCTGGTACTCCTCGCTGCCTATTTATCCTCCCAGTTCATGGCTTTCACTTTCTTTTGGAGAAGAGGAGTGGGAAGTTGCAACAAGTCTTGCCACAGGCTGGATTTTAATCTTTGAGCCGTTCCCGAACATCCTGACTGTTTTCCCTGCAGCCAGCTGCTCTGTGGTCCCAAAGCCAAACACCCTCCTGCCCTCTCTGCTGCTGACCCAGGCCACAGGGGATGCTGGTCAGTGCCAGAGCAGCTCCAGGGTCCCCTCACTCTATGAAAGCACCCTGGGCAAGCACATGGATGGAGAGGTCTCACCCATACGTTTCCTAGTCCCTTCTTTGAGACATCTCTGGAATGTTCCCATTACACATTGCACTGATGCTAGTGGAGGAGAACTTGCCTCAGCCCCGTTCTTGTAGTATATATCAGTACTGGGTTGATGTCTGGCTCCCCCTGAGCCCTTCCACCTGATCACAGAAGGCTGACTGACTGCCCCTGCTCTCCACAGTTCCTGTGTGGCACATCCAAAGCTGGCTGATGGAGGGGAGTACAGCCACCATACTCCACTCCACGGCCATGACCTCATATGCCAAAAGACAATCTAGTTTCCAGGTGTCCCAGCAAATGGGCTTATGGCCAAAGACTGCGACAAGATTCCTGGAAACAGGTTTTCTCGGCACAAGAGCAGAAATCCCCCTCTGGGAGGCTGTGTGCAAGGCACAGGATGCCAGCAGCTCACCAGCTGTGTGGGCACTGCAGGAAGTGAAGACCAGCATTCCCACTGCAAACTTTCACAGGAGCACAGGGTCAGGGGCTTCTTTTCCTCGGAACGGTGTCTAACCATTGTGCCAGTGCCACCTGCCAGCCAGCTTCAGCCCTGGTACGTGGCATGTGGAATGCTCAGAGCAGTGGGATTGCACAGCCCATGGAAGAAGGACAGTGAAGGGGGTCTCACCTCTGTCAACAGCTGCCTCTTAGGGGTTTGGAGAGAACCCAGAGCCAGGCTCTTCTTGGAGGGGCCTGTGGATGAGAGGCAATGGTACCAGTTGCACACAGGGTAATTCCCATTGATAGTAGGAAAATATATTTCCCCATTGAGGTGAACAAATCCTGGAGAAGTATCTCCATCTCTCTACCCTCTCCCTTGTTAAATCTGCACTGTGTCCTGACACCTCGGCTGAGAGCCACTCCACAGCCCTTCCACGGGACAAACATCTACGTGGGGACAAGACACAGGGCTGGGATCTGGGGACCTCAGTAGGTGCCTCTGCTCCTCTTAACAGTAGGAGAGAGCAAGATCTGCCCCTTTCTTGCTCCACTGTAAGAAGCAAGAGGAAAGTCCAGCTGTGCCACCAGCCAAGGTGCTCCACCTCTGCACTGGCACTGGCTCCAGGTATGTACATGTCATGATCTCCACCAGGCATGAGGAGAGCATCACCTCTAAACGCTCCTGTGTCCCAGCAAGCCACTGCTGTGCCAAAGGGTTAGGCAGGGGCGGGTGGGCAGGATAAGAGGCACAAACAGGATGTGCCAGCTTAACTTCAGTCAACACTTGCCTTCTAGAACTCACAGGCTATTGAAGAGAAGTCTTGGCTGGTGAAAGGGGAATTTAGGTGGCAGAGGATTAGTGTCAGTCATCGGCTCCAGCCGCCCTGCGGGTTTGAGGATGGAGGCTGGCTCTGGGACCTGGTCTCCACTTGAGCTCCCCAGGGTGCTGCCAAAGAAATGCCACAGCAGAGAGGACAGCAGCTACTCCTGGCTGCCGCTGCTCTTGACCAGACCCCTAGGAGTACCACCCCTAACCCAGAGCCAGCTCCTTCTTGGGAGCTAAGCTGAGAGCACAGAGCCCGCTGCAAAGAGGGAACTGCAAAGGCATTGTCCTGACCCACTCGCAAGGGATGCTGAGGATGGTGCCTGGTGGCAAACCCTCACCTCCTTGCATGTTCAGTGGGTTTGGCAGCTACTGGAGAGTGCACGAGGGCTGGCAAGTGGTGCTTGGGGGTCTTGTCACGTGGGATCCCCCTCCAGGCATTGCTGGGGTCCTGGTCAGCAAGTGGTGGAGGGGTCTCCAGCCACTTTCTTGGTATAAGGGACTCCCTCCTACTGCTGGGTCCCAGCTGGTCATATGCCAAAGGCAGCATGTCTAGTGTTGGGAATACATCCTTCTAGGAGTTAACTTCTCAACCACCTCTGACTGCAGAGGACCCCCTGCCCCCGCACTGCCCACAGTCCTTGCTGACACATAGGCAAAAGAGAGGGTTTTTGCCTCCTCTGGCAGCTGTCTGGATGCCAAATGGGTGAAAGCACGACTGCTCCAGTTGCCTCTGCTCCCCAAGAGAGATACTGGAGGGTGAGGAAAGGGGCTTTCCACTCACGTTGTGAAAGGGGAATGTGTCAGATTTCCTCCCCCCTCCTCCAACTGGGGTCAGTGGGATTTCTAAGAAGAGAGTGGTCATCTCTGAAGTTCATCCCTGCAGCATGTAGAGAGGTCACCCCAACCCCCTCAGAGGACAGAGCTTCGGGGACCAGAAGAGACAGCATGGATGGAGAAAGGATGTTTTGGGATTTAGGCTCTTTAGAAGCACACACAGACAGGGAATGGTCAGGGAACCCAGTGCAATTTGGGAAGAAGGGAGAGCTTCATGTGTACTGACTCCATTTAAGCCTCATCTGGAGCAATTTAGGTGTGCTAGAGCTCCAGTCCTGAGGACATCACAGGCAGCGTGAAGCATCCCTGAGCATTCACTCTTGCAGAAGCCTCAATAATGCAGTTGTTAATTGAAGCTGAAACTCTGCGCAGGGGTGGATTTCCATGGGACATCCAAGTCATCCAAACGTAAATGGGCTATGTGAGCATCACTTGCACCCCGGGCTCTCTGTGGAGAGCAGCAGCCACACCGCCACCCTTCCAGATATGCCTCCTGGAGACCTGCCAGCTGCAGGAGCAACTTAGAGCAGATGCTCCACTCTGGTTTTGTGGGCTGTAGTGCACTATCCAGGGTGCCTTGTGGTGCTCTGCTTTCCACCTCCAAGCTATGGAGCTGGAAAGGGGAAAGGGGGAATTTCAGCACATTCCAGGCACAACCAGTCCCTGGGGCAGGATCTCGCCTGGCTACATTAACCTCATTAGGAAATACTGGGCAGATACTGCAGCTGTTATAACTTCCCTTGAAGCTCCCAGCATGAGGGAGCCTCCCACGTGGCTCTCACTGCAGCCCCAGTCCCGGTGCTGAATCTCTCCTAGCTGAGGGAATCCAGTTAATCTGATTTAAATTAAATTAAGGAAAAGAAAAAATCAAGCCATGGCTTTGCTCAGAGGGAGTAAAGATGATCCAGAAGGATCTAGCTAAAAGGGATGCAGAACATGCCAAGTCCTGCTCTGTTAGAGCCGATGTTTCTCTGAAATTTGTTACCTTCAGTGGCATTGGTGTTGAGGCTGAGTGTGAGCCAGCAGTGGCCCAGGTGACCATGAAAGCCGAGAGCATCCTGACCTGTATCAGAACCAGTGTGTCCAGCAGGACTGGAGAAGTGATCGCCCCCCTGTACTTGGCATTGGTGAGGCCCCACCTCGAGTCTCGTGTTCAGTTTTGGGCCCCTCACTACAAGAAAGACATTGAGGGGCTGAGCATGTCCAGGGAAGGGCAATGAAACTGGGGAAGGGGCAGGAGAACAAGTCTTATGAGGAGGGGCTGAGGGATCTGAGGTTGTTTAGTCTGGACTAAAGAAAGCTGAGGGGAGGAGATCTTATCACTGTCTACAACTGCCTGAAAGGAGGCTGTAGTGAGGTGGGTGTCCGTCTCTTCTCCCAGGTAACAAGTGATAGGATGAGAGGAAATGACATCAAGTAGTGCCAGGGGAGGTTCAGACTGACTATTAGAAAATATTTCTTCACCAAAGGGGTTGTCAAGCACTGGAACAGCTGCCCAGGGAAGTGGTGGAGCCATCATCCCTGGAGATATTTAAAACGTGTAGAAGTGATGCTTAGGAACATAGCTGGTGATGGACTGGCAGCATGAGGTTTATGGTTGGACTTGATGATCTGAAAAGTCTTCTCCAACCTAAACAATTCTGTGATTCTTTGAGATCACTGCAAGTCATGGGCAGCAGAGTTAAGACCCTTCAGCTGGGTCCCACTTTACCCAGGTGAGCACCCATCTCCTAGGTTCTCTGCAATGCATGTGCTCCCCAGCATCATCTTTGGGCTGCACAGTTTCCCAGCCAGGTGCTTCCTTCAAATGTCCTTGGACACGCTCTGATAGCAGCAGCCAGGTGGGATGCCCCCAGCTGTTCCTTGATGTCATGCTACCTGTCCTTCTTTCTGCAATCTCTTCAGGGGTTTCAGGAGGGGCTGGCCATGGAACAGCTCGGAGACCTGTGCAGAAAGGTTACACGTTAGCCCCAATACAGGACAGCCTCAGAGGAGAGCAAATGTTCTTCTACCACCCCTTGGAGAGCTGTAGGAGTAGGTCTGCAGTCCTCAGCAGGATAGGAGTGAAGCAGAGGAAAGCAGAGGTCTGGGCAAGTGAAAAGAGGGCCATTAGCACAAGGACACAGCAAGGCTAAGGAACTCCAGCCAGCAAAACAGAGGACAGGGTAAGGAGGGCACTTGAGACCTACATGTAGATGAAGCAACAGTTGAGAGGAGGCTCTGGGTGCCAAGGAACAGCTGAGACTGTGAAATACCTTGAGGTAGTATGGGTTGCAAGTCCCTGGTGCTCACCAGCCACTTCTCCACTTTCTCTTGGCTCTCAAGACCATGGCAGACCCCAGGAGGGCAGTGTTGGTCAACAGAGCACCAAAAGGTACCTCAAAGCCTCAGCTGGAGACTACAGCCTCTTTAGCACCCACACAGCCCTGGAAACAGTTCTTGGCATATCTCGCGGGGCTGTTGCAGTGTAGCCAGCTCCTGCTTCTCAGGAACAGTGTGAGGTGGAGGGATGGACCCAAACGCCTGTGTCTCCAGGTGAGCCTCACTGGAGCTCAGCCCGGTGTTCCAGCCCAGCACGCTCCACTGCCGGCACAAGCCTGGAGCACTGTCTGCACCAGCTAACATCTTGAGCTAATCATTTGGCCCAGGTTCAAGGCTTCCCTTTTTCTTGGCTGCCCTCTGTGGTTTTTGTCTTGCCTGGCTACTTTGTGCTGTCACTGAAGCTCTTCTGCTCCCGGGTGGCCAAGATCTCCTAACTTTTTGCTCTGCTTGACACAACTGCAACTCTCTTGCCTTCCCTGCAGAATGTCCAGGGGAGCCTTTACTTCTCTTGCACATCCACTGCCCCAGCATACGCTGCATTGATGCTGCCTTGTCTTTGCACATGGGGCAAAGCAGAGAGTTTGCCCTGCTATAGGTACAACTGTGAGAATCCTCTTCTGCTGCCTCAGTGTGGCATTACCTTAGATGCATCTTGGAGCATCCTAAATACTTTTTAAATCATATGCTTTATATTGCTTATCTAAGCTGGGTTCCATGGCTTCATCTCCTCCATAGAGAAGGGGTTTTAGCTCATGCTGCACACTCCAGACCCCATCTCAGCACCTCTCCCCTCAGACTCTTTCAGGAAATCTCCTTGGAAGCCTGGTTGCCATCTCATGGTAGCAGCAGTACAGCCACCTGCCTTGCCAGCAAAGGGCTCCAGCTAAACTTGGCAACTTACTATCCTTAAAAGCAGCCTTCAGAAGTAAAGCTGGAAGTGGTGTGCAAATGCCTGTGTTGTGCAGGCACAGACACACATGGGGCTGCCATTTGTGCATCCATGTCCATGCTCACATGTGCCTTCCTGAGCAGGTGTCTCTACTGAGCATGGGACAGACTCCAGTGCTCTTCCTCCTTTTAGGGTAAATTTTAGGACAAATTAGAGAACTCCTGTGTGCACATCTTTTTAACCCGTTTTAGCCTAAAATGCACCTAGAATTCAAAGAGAAAAAACCCACCTGTGCGGTGTTGACATCTGCAGCCACGGACACCAGGATACATTTCACATGCTGGCTTGCTCCTGCCATCTTCTCATACTTTGCTCTTTGTGGTTGACGACACATTCAGCTATGCCTCAATTCTAGGAGGGGTCTGCAATCATCTCACAATCCCCTAACATCGCAACCAGCACAACAAGGAGTCCTGTAGAAGGCAGGGCCAGCCTTGCAGGTCTGGGTGTAGCGTGTCCCCAGCAAAATCCAGCCCTCCCTCAGCAGCCCTGGCTGGCTCCCTGTGTGCAAGTGTCAGTTCCCAGGCTCCCAGCAAAGCCCCAGCTAGGACACGGCCTCATTAATAACTTGTTTTAATCCTCTTTTCCCAAAGCAGCCATGAGCTCAGAGCCCTGGCTTTGAGCAAGCAGTTCTCATCCAGGGAGGTTCGGAGTTGGGGAAAACTCCACTGTGAGTAAAAGATACCACGTACAAAACTATTTCATGCCCTCTTTTTTGCTGGCATCTCAGGACCCCTTGATGGGGATGGCTGAGCAATTAGGATGGCTTCACCTTGCTGGGCACCACAGCTGCAGGACAGTGGACTTGCTCGGTTCCCCTCTTTGTGCCAGCAGCTCCCAGCCCCTGCACCCTAGGCAGGGCTGCAAAAACCAGGACCTGGAGGACAACAGTGTGTGGGGCAAGAGAGCAGCCCCCCATGCAGCCCTTCCCACCCTACCAAAGCCCCCACAACAGCCAGAACGAGTAAAGTTTGGTTGTAAAGGATATATTTTATTGCCTCGCATCCTGTCCAAAAGCCAGTCTGGCAGACAGCCACATCCTCCCACGTGGAGGAAAGGGCAGCACAGAGCCAGCTCAGAGCTTGTCCCGTGCTCAGGGCCAGTATCTTGGACTTCACAGTTTCTTTACATAGCCTTAAAATAATAGACCTAAACACCCACCTAATAAAGCAATCAAGCCAGATAAATGCCCTTGATAGAAACACTCAGCTACAAGCTTTACTCCAGCCAACACACAGCCTTTGCTGATACTGTTAAGCCCCACAAATCCTATTATTGCAATTATATGACTTAATAAACCTTTACTGACCAAAGTCCATGTCTGAAGTTTCCGCAAGCAGATAGCACTGCAGCTGTGATAGAGCACTTCAACTTGCTGCTTCTCAGAGTGCTGGAGGGGTTTTGCAAGCACAGGGAGAAGGCATTTCCTCACCAACCCTGTCCTGGAGCTCTGTCCCCTCTCTATTTGTAGTCTCACCTTATGGTGTCCTTGGGTTAGTGACTAAAATTTTACTAAAGTTTGGGATACAGCTGCTCTCAAATGGCTGCAGAATGGCTATGATGGATTTTGCAGTCTTCTATTCCTCCACTCACACATTTTTACATGTCATTTTCACCACACAAGGTTTTCAGACTTGATAAGAAAGTATATGAGTATATATTTATTTATTTGGAGTGTTTTGTTGTTGTTTTATGGGGTTTTTTTTCAGAAAACTAAGGATTTGACTAAATACTATCTGAATCTTTCACAATAGCAAAACCAAGGGGGGATAAAGGGCTAAAACCTGCTAAAATTAACAATTTTTTTCAGATTTCATCAACATTTTTACCTAAAAAAATAACGATTTAAAAAATGAAAAGGACAAATCCTGACTATCTTCCTCCAAACGGTAACTGCATGTTTTAAAAGCCAAAGGAAAATCTTAGAACAGCCCAGACATGCAGCCACAATGTCACCCTAGCTGTCTCCAAACTCACCCTCTCAGTCACTACCATTGCCCTTCGAGGAAGCGCACAGCAAGCAGTCAGGACAGGACCATGGGGACATGGGAACCATCTGGCTCCTCACAGCCCTGCAAGCCAAAAAGGAGCAAACAGGTGAGAGGGAAGTGAAATGCAGCCGTCATTTATTTGGTAGAAAAATAAAAGCAATCTTCCAGGAAACCTAGCCTGATACATAAAGGATACTTTGTGAAGCACAAGGAGACAGAATGAAAGCCTTTCAGGAAGACTGAATGAAAGCACAGTCTTTAAGTATAAATACAAATGTGTAAATGCTCCCCAAAAAGTCACAGGAAAAGCTGCCATCCTGCCAGGCTACAGAAATCCCCTTTGGTGGGAATGCTGCCCACCTGCCCCTCAGGGCCATGGCTCAGCTCCCATGCAGGTCAAGGTCCCCACTGCAGCGACTGTGGGGCGAGTGAGGACCTGGGTGTCCCCCACTGCCGAGAGAGCCCAACCAGTGCAGGGGATCCTGGCTGGGGCAGTCTCTGCAGCAGGCACTGCAGCACCAAGGGGGCTGCAGAGCAGAGGGTAGCCCCCTCAGTCAGTCCCATCCTTGCCCTGGGGCGAGAAGGCGAGTGGGTGGTCCATGGATATCCATTGCCAAGCGGTGAGTCGGTCGTCGGTGGGGAAGGCATCCATCCTAAGGAAGGCAAGGAGGGGGTATTAAGGCACAGAAGGTCTCAGCAAGAGTGCCCACCCCAGCCCATGGGCTGCTGACTTGCATTATGTGTGGTGCCATTCTCAAGCATTGCCTTGCCCCAGCAGCTCCAGAAACACATTTTATTTTAAGGCAAGAGGACACCAGGAGGGAGCTATGCCCTAAGCACCTCCACACTCCAGCCATGGATGTGGCAGACCTCCCACCCTGGCTCAGCCTTGGGAGCCAGATCCTTGCCCTCCTGGGATGGAGGAAGGATCTGGGATGGCGGGACAGCGTCCTCACTCCACCACCCTGCTGCCCCCTGCTACCACACCTACCTGTTCAGGTCTGACTTAGACCTGCTGCCGCTTCTGCCTCTTGGATCTGCCCCTGGGACGTGGGGACTGTCCCTTCTTATCCTTCTTGCCATTCCTGACCTTCTTGTCCAAGTCCTTCATTAACTTCTGGATGGCAGCGTTGGTGGGAGAGGCGCAGATTTTCTTATTCTTCTTGGTGGTAATCCTAAGGGTGCAGGTAGAAAAGTTTACTGGAGGTGGGCAGGGAGAGGACATGGAGAGAATTGGTTTCACTGGAGCTAGACTGCTGCAGAAGGTTCCAGCCACAGCAGGGTACTCACACAACAGAGCGCAGCATGCACCCCGACTCAGGTCCCTGGAGGCGGTAGGACTTCACCCAGTTGCTGGGAATGGCTGTCTGGCTGTTCTTCAGGCAGCAGTCTGAGGCAGAGATGCCAATGCCTGGGAGCAAGGGAGGAATATGGCATTTTGGACCCTTATCAAGCCAAAGCACCTTCCCAAGCCCAGGGAAGTACTTGGTATCATTCATGAGAGAGATACCGGGGCAGCATGTGAGGGTGGAAGCTCTCAACCCAGTGCTCAGTTGCAGGTCAGACCCTGCCCTAGGGATATGACTTTACAGTGAGCAGAGGTAAAACTGAGGCAGAGATGAGGTCCTTGAGAAAGGGCTGAACCTTGTTCTCTTGCCTGTGCTTTTCAGCTTGAGATGCTGCTGTCCCACCAGCCACGTGCACACACACATGCTCCCAAGCCCAACAAGAACTGCAAGCCAATGCTTCACTCCAAGCATGCGTGCACGCACACACACACACACACACCCTACCCTGCACTGCACCACAGACCTCACACAGCCAGCTATGCACGCTTCCAAACATACCACAAACACCCACCATGCACTGCAACCACGCCACTCAGCACCCCTGCCCCATCCCACCTGCAGGTGGGCAGGAGGGCTTTGTGCCCCTCACCTTGAGCCTGGGCAATGAAGAGGACAGCAGCCAGTAGGAGCAGTGGCAGAAGGAGACGCAGAGCCATGGTGGATCCTGTGGGTGCTGAGCAGGACAAGTTAGGGAAGCAGGACACGCACTGCTGCCTTGTGCTGAGGCTGCTCCTATTTATCTCTGGACATTTTGCTTTCATTTTCGTCCAGCCTGGCAGGCAGCCCACCCGCCGGCTGAGGGCTGGGTGATGGAGAAGTGGGAGGGTGGGGGATTCCTGTAAGCCATGAGGCCCCCCTTTACAGATGCGTCCTGTCTTGTCCTCAGCTGCCCATCAAGGCATGGGGTCCCAGGTAGGGGGCATACAGAATGCACAGCCCCCATCATAGATGAGTTTGTGGGCTCCTGTTTCCTACTCAGTCTCACAACCTGCCTCTACCTGCTCTAGGTGGGTCAAGTGTTGCTGCTTGTACATTTTTTCTCCAGGAAGCTTCCCTGGCAGGCAGCCAAGCCATTAGGAAAACCAAAGAGTCAATATATTTTGCTTCCCCACCTCATGCTTTGCTTCCTGTCCAAGCCACCCACCCCCATAAGTGAGAAGGGGCTCAGGGTGACCCCATATTCCAGCCCCTTGAGCCCCCCCCCATCCTTGCCCAGCTGCCTCAGGGGCCTCTTCAGACAGCTGAACACATCTGTAGAGCTGGGATGTGCAGAAATTGGCCTGCAAATGGGGCTGGGGGAGGCAACACAGTCTGTTTTACGTGGGTGCTGATACCAAATTGTGGGAAGATGAGGAAGATCATGATTCTTGAACAACTGGAATGGGCTGATGGGAACCACCTGAGGTTCAACACAAACAAGACACGAATTCCCATGGACAGGAAGGTAAGACCCTCTGAAGCTGCACAGGTTGGGCAAGGCTGGCAAGATGGGAGCTATGCAGAAGCTGACACAGGGGAGCTGAGTTGGAGCCCACAATGCACCCTTGTGGTGGCAAAGGCCACCCAAAGAGATGGCCACATGGCTGGACCAAGCCCCAAGCAATCTCAAGTAACACTGGTCCTGCTCTAGCAGATGATGGACAGATACCTGCATGTTTTCCTGTGATTGCCAGGGCATGGTCTGGAGGAGACCAGGGATGGAGGTTTCTCAAGATTTGAACAACCTGTTCCAGTACTTCAAATGTTTTCATGTTGAAAACATTTTCCTCACTATTTAATTGGAATTTCCCTTGATACATCTGGTGTCACTTCCTCTCACCCTGCTCCTGAGAAGAGCTAGGCCCTGGCATTTCTCCAGCACCCCTGCGCAGCCCCCACCAGAAAGGAGGCCTCTTTGCTGTCCCATCCCCAACTTCACCACCCCACGGCTCCCAGACCATCTTCACCTGCCCGGATCTCCAGCTCTTCAGACAACCCCACTCCTGCTGCTTGAGCCAGCCATGTGCTGGGAGTCCTGATGGGATGCAAAGCTGTGACAGGTCTCCCTGTTGCTGGGGGAGGGGGGCAAGCCCCTTCCCTGGCCATGCTGCACCCTGGGGTGCAGCACCAGGACTTTTCATTGGTTCCTGATAAGGACCCTCATAAATGTGTAACGCAGGGGGAGAACAAAGTCCTGGCTACTGTAGAAAGCCAAGCCATGATAAGATGCCCAGGCTGTCCTCGCCCCACTCAGCAGGGAGGGGCAATGCTGGTAGTGGGGCTAACAAACCGCTGCTCTGCAGCCTTCTCTTGGACAAGGAGACCAGCAAGCTGCAGCAGCTTTCTGCCTTCCTCAGGGACAATATGTTTGCCTGGGTCAGAGTGGGATCGAGGGCTGTGATCTTGTGGCTTCCCCCAACACCCACACAAAAGAGAAAGGGAGCTCTCATGCTGTGCCCATATGCCCAGTGCCTGCATGAGGGGAGACAGCTCCGAGTGAGTGAGAAGCACTGAGGACAATGCGGACTCAGGTAGCAGGCCCTGGGGCACGCAGCAGGTGCCTGTAGGTGCACCTCCCTGGGGTGCCTGGCCACATGGAGAACTGGTCCTTAGAGGCATCCTGTGTGCTGCCACCATACCACCAAGGCCAAAGCATGGGTGGCATCAGGACAGTGTGGGAAAAGGAGAGCCACAATGGCTTTTATTACCTTCTCAGCCTTTATTTGTGCAACCTCTCCAGGCACCAGCGTCAGGTGGAGCACCTGGATGATGAACCCTTGCCCTTGGAATGCCTGGGATGCTGTCCTGCTGCACATCCATGTGGTGGAGAAGCTGCGGGAGCACTAATTCCACTGCCATTGACCCTGGTAAAATCTATCCCAGAGGCTATGTGGTATGAGAACACGGGACGTGAAAGGAGGACAGATGTGTTACAGGTTGCTACCAGCATGGACTGGTCCTGAAGGAGCCCAGGAGAGTTATGTGGTCTCATCATGGAGCCCAGCTCTCTTGCCCAGTTCCAGCCACAGCAGCATGTGCCTGGAAAGTCCCTGGCTCTCTGTGTGTGTTCAAGACACCACATCAGCATCCTCTGGCCAGAGGCCAGCCCCAAACATGGTCTGAGCTGCCGAGGAGGGTTAGGGCACGCGTCCCCTTCACAAGCATCGAGATTTGGCAAGTCTCTGGTTGCTGGAATTCACACACTGAAGAAAGCAGACAGCTGAGTAGACCCTCACTTCAGTCGCTCCAGGAAAGGTGGATTGGAGAGGATCCAGGAGGAACAATCTAAGTGCAGAGGTACTTGGCCATTGCTCTGGCCACTGCAGATGCACCTGTATACCTGAACAGCAGAGCCCTATGGAAACTGGGATGGAGGTCCATGCCCCATCTCCACTCCTGCCTACCTTCCCCTCAGAAACCCCAGCTCACTCCTTCTTCCTTAGGTGCCTTTCTTTGCCACTTGTGCCCCCAGCCCAGGGAGAAATCAGGGATCTTCTGACAGTGAAAGCGGGGTAAGTATTCCTGCTTGCTGAGGAGTTGCAAGGCAAACTAAACTTTCGGGATACAGGGGAGAGGCTGGGGGTGAAGGCAAGATTTTTTAGGGCTCTCCAACACCAGCAGCCTCCAGCAGCCACTCTGTCCAGGCACTATTTCTCGCACAAACACACACATAAACCCATTTCTCACCAGCTTGAGCTCCTGCAGTCACCAGCCTTTTCCCATAGCTCAGACTTGCAGGATGGAGACAGAGGCACGGAGGGGGATATAACCAGGTAAAGTGCCAAGTGCCCTTCTGCAGTCTCTCAGCCACAGAGAACCCTTTTTTGGCCCCAGGAACTGTTTAAGGCTCCGTGCAGAGCCTTTACAACAGTGCTTCATGTCTTGGTGCCTCCATGCTTGTGCAGCCCGGCTCCAGTCCTCTGTGCATCCCTGTGGTGGAGGGACCTCTAGACTGCATAAAAATGGGAGGGTGTCTTAGGCAGAGACTATGGTGTCTCTGCACATCAGGTGTGCAAAAACAGTGGGACCAAAGCAAAGGTAACAAACTGTCTTGTTTGTGAGTCTTTCCCAGGCAGTTAAGCCACTGTGGCAGCTTGTAGGGACTCACTCAAGCCTTGAACCCAAGCATTTCACGTATTTGCACCCTGCATCCTAACACCAGAGCCTGGAGTTTGCCTCCAAATTACTGCCCTGGCTTCCAGCACTGCAGTTTCCAGGCATCTCACTCTGTAATACCAGGAGATCTTGTCTGGTCACCCTTCAGCCTCTGTCCACCCAGCACTGGACTCCCCGTCAGCTCTGTAAAAGCCCCCAGCTGTGTCCCACTTAACCAGACATGGGGTCTGCTTCCCAGGGGGCTTGAGGCTGGGAACAGAGGTTCCTTGCATGCAGAAGGCATTGATCAAAGGCATCGAGGGAAACTGACCAGGGGGACTGGGAATTTCCAAATCCTTCTGGATGCTGCCTCTGAGTTAAAGTCACTGCTAACAGGAATAGGGTCGTGCAGCTTAACCCGCTGACCAGTAAATTCCTTCCTGCAGAGGCCCGATTCCCAGGACCCTGCACAGAGGTAGTTTGCAAAGCCCAGTGTGGAAAAACCCCATGGCTGGGAAGGGCAGTGGGATGCCTGCCAGCCACACCGTATAGAAACACCATATAGCAAAACAGTACTCAGGAAGCAGGAAAGAATTGCTGGAAGCTGGTAGCACACAAGCCAGGCAGGCATCCCTGCTGGCTGCCACACCATCCTCTGGCAATCAACAAGGCTGATGGGAAGAGAAGGATGAGCCCAATATGCTGGGAAGGGCAGGGAAGTCACCTCCCTGGGAGTCCCCTCCCCGCAAATGGGTGCTGAAGCCAGTGGGGCTTGGAGAAGGTCTTCTGTCAGGAAAAGTTTGCACCCCCTCCCACACTGCCCAGGTGGATATTTAAATTCCCAAATCAGTGTGGGTGCTAGGAGTTAACCCTTTGGCTGCTAGCACACCTGCAGAGCAGCTCAGCCGCTTTGGGACAGGACAGACTCATAGCTGGAAGGAGTGCAGTGATGCAGCAAGTGGACTGAAACGGACTCAAGTAGATCCTGTACCGTGGGATCTTTCTGCAGCATCTCTGTATGGCATGTGGTGCTGCCCATAGCGCTCCCTCAGTTCAAGGGACTGAGCAGGATCTGTGTTTTGTCTCCCCATGGAAAGCATGTGGTCAGGGTTGCTCATCTCTCAGCCCTCCTGAGCCAGGCATTACCCAACATCCAGGATCCTTTTTGGACTCGGGCTGTTGTAAGTGTTCATATTTGTCACTTACATCACCAGAAAATATTCAGTGCTGAAAGGGAAGATGGCTCAGAGCCTGTCCCTCTGTGGCATGACAGAGACCCCCATCGTGTGGCCAAGGGGATGTGGCAAGAGGCTCCTTCTCTTGGCAGAGAAGCTAGGCCAAAGATCAGGAGACGCTGCAGGGAAGAGAGGGTCAACAGATATTTGCATACCCTCAAAACACTGTGCCCCTCTTGGCTCGTCCTCAGTCCTTCCACCAGCCACAGGTTCACCCCTCCATCTTCCACTGAGAAGCACAACAGTCCTCCATCCAGAAATGTGACAGTTCCTCATATGGTGGCATTAAACTCAGTGGAAAGTGCTGGCGCCAACCCAGCCTTGGTTGAAAGTGGAGACGCAGCAAGCCCTAAATCCTCTCACGGCAAAGGGAGCAGCACTGTGTGCACGCCAGCCGAGCCAGGAGCTCTGCACAGTTTGGAATGGGTGGGTTGGCTGGACTCTGTCCAGGCAGGGATGCACACAGGCGTACACTTCACGCAAAGGCACTGTCCTGGTGTGTGAATTCGGAGAAGTTCAAAAAGCTGTTGGGAGTAAAGTGTTGTCAGAGAGGAAACTGCTTCTTTTCCACCTCTGTGCTGAGAGACGTAGGACTTTGTAATTGACACCAGGCAGAGCCGTGCTGCAGACGCCCAGCATCTGCCCAGCAGCCTGCTCTGCCTCTTGCTTCTGGCACGAGCTCAGCTACACAGGCTGACGAGCCCAGATCCACCCTCCACAGCAAACAGCAGCTGGAATACACGGCAAGTTCATCAGGAGTGGGGAAACAAAGACAGATAAATCAAAGACAGCCGAAGGGCAATGAAGTAAATTGTTAAAAAGGCTCTGGAGAGTTTACAGAAGACATCAGAGCAACATGTAAACTAGGAACTAGGTATGCTTCAGCCAAGACTAGAAAACATCAGAGAAGGGCCCTACTCCTGGTAATGGCTCGGGTGGCTGCTTCCCTGGTTGAGTTGGGAAGCAGCCACCCAGTGCCCATGCAGAGGTGGAAAATGAAAAAGGCAGAGAGAAAGCAAAGAGAAAGGAGATGAAACCCCATAGGGCCAGGAGCTGCCAGGCACTGACAACAGGCAGAGACCCAATGTGTTGCCTGCCAGCTTCATGAGCCATGAGCATCTGGACTTGGTATCAGAGAGAGCACCAGTGCCAGGACGGCACCCGAATAACGGCCAGCCAAGCCCTTCTCGGCAGCCTTTATGGAAAGGAAACAGCTGCTGGAAGGAACAGAAATGGCTGGGTGGGCTCCAAGAACCCAGTTCCACACAGGACAGGTCTCATCCTGTCCGGATATAATTAAAAGATAGGAAGAAGTCATATACTCCATACCTAAATATAACAAGTCATTAGCAGAAATTCAGAGCAGCAGGGCAAAGCAACAGAACCGTCAAAACCCTAGAATAGCTGATTCCACAGTGGACACTTGAAGACTGGAGGAGTGACATCAGGATCATTTTGGTACCTAGGCAGACAGGAGTATTGCAGAGAAAACACCCTGCACCTCCAAGGAGACTCACACAATGCAGAACAACCTCCTCCCAGAGCAAGGACTAACTCATGTGCACCAAAGACCTGGGGAGTCAAGACTGGCCATTTGATGTAGCTATCAAATAGGTGTCTCCAAAAGGTGGCAAGTGGCACATTGCTGAACATGAGGAAGTGGTGGGAGCTGGGAGTCTGCCAGAGATGGTGCAGCCAGCTGGCAAGCATCTGAGCTCTTTGGTTCGGTAGGTGACTGCAAGCAGTGTTCAATAGACAGGGAGAAGTGCAAGGGGCTGGAAATTCCCTTTGGGACCAGGGATCAGGTGAGGCAGATGTTTACAGCCAGGGCAGAGCTTGCAGGGCCAGAAGCCGGGAGACCTCCTGTCAGCATCTGCCTGCCAAACCCCCGAAGACCCTGCAATGGCAGCTTTGTGAAAGTCACGCACTCAGCTTGCAAGCCTCTCCCAAATACTGCCTGCCTCAGGCATCAGGAGAAAAGGGAAACACACTACCATATCCAACAATGGGTCCCATTCCCGTACATTGGCAGTAGGGCAGACCGCGCACATTTCAGAAATCTGGAGACACTCAGGGCAGCCAAAATGGGACTGAGCCCAGGCCTTGTTCAATGTCCTCCAGAAGTGACTGACTGTGGTCTCGGTCACAAAGGGGACTTCATCCATCCAAGAATATCACAAGGGCTTCAGCCCCAGTTTCCATCTGTGCAGGGCTCCACTCCAAGTTTGGAGGTGTCTGCGACAGTATCAGCATCGCAAACCCTGTATGGTTTCACAAGGCAAACCTACATGGGCATTAAAGAGATCTACGAGACCGTTTGATACAGTTGACGTTATTCGATAGGCAGAGAGAGCATCCTTGGGACATGCTGCTGTATCCATGCCTACAGCTACTTCTCACTGGACAAGACCACTTAGATAAATACCGCAGCCTCTGAAGCCTCCCAGGACACAACTGTGGCAGACTGGGTCTGTTCCATGTTCCTTGGGTTTCTGTCTCCACTCAGCAGGGAGACGAGGCCAGATCCTAATCTTCCCATGGGTTTCCAGATACTAATCATTCTCTGCCTGTTCCCATCTCATCCCAGTCTCTCCAGAGCCTTATTAGACTCAGGCTCAATGCTGAGTTGAGTAGGACATACCCCAACAACAACTCACCGCAGCAGCTTCACCCTCCCATCATAGCTCATGGGTAGCACAGTTTTAACTTAAAAACAGGATGACATGCTGCTGTGGATTAACCCCAGTGAGCAGCTAAATTCACAGCTCACACTCTCCCCAAACTGGGATGAGGGATACAAGCAGAAGGGTAAAAGTGAGAAACCGATAGCTGGGCATGACAGTTTAATAGGTAAAGCAAAACCTGCATGCACAAGCAAGGAAACATAAGGAATTAATTCACATCAGTAGGCAGGTGTTTGCTTCATCAGCATGAGGAAGGCTTGCCTGGAACTGGTAAATATCTTCATTATATGGAATGGCTACTAGAGAAGACAGACACTGTAACTCCAGATATCTCCACTTCCCCCTTCTTTCCCTTAGCTTTTATTGTTGAGCACGACATCATATGGTATGGGATATCCCTTTGGTTCATTGGGGTCAGCTGTCCTGGCTGTGTCCCCTCCCAGCTTCTCATGCACCCCTAGCTTACAGAAAATGCCTTGAGTCTGTGAAAACACTGTTCATCGATAACTAAAACAGTCTTATGTTGTCAATACTGTTTTGGTCACAAATTCAAAACACAGCACCATATGAAGTACTATGAAGGCAATAAACTCTCCTCCAGACAAAACCTGTAAAATCTTCCCCCCTTATTTGATATAATTTATGTCATGCTCAGATCCCACACCTCATTAAACCACCACCACCATTCATGTCCTTTGATTTATAAACAGATATCATTTCCTTAGTCTATTGGCCAACCCTGCAAAAAACATTCATAAAATGTCCATTGAGTTCATTCAATCCATGACTTTGGGCTCCACCAGTTACGGTGGCCACTAAAGACAGGAGAGGTGACATATGGCATGGAGTTGTTGGGCATCATAGAATTACCCGCATTAGAAGGAACCCAAAAGGGTCATCGAGTCCGACTCCTGTCCCTACACAGGACACTCTCAACATTCACACCGTGTGACTGGGGGCATTGTCCAATTGCTTCTTGAATGCTGGCAGACTTGGTGCCGTGACTGCTTCCCTGGGGAACTGTTCCCATGCTGCACCACTTGCTGGGTGAAGAACATCTTCCTAACATCCAATCTAAACCTCCCCTGGCACATCTTCCTGCCATTCCCTCAGGTCCTACCATAGGTCACAAGAGATCAGCACCTGTTTCACCTCCCTCCCTTGTGAGAAGGCAGTGAACAGCTATGAGATCCCCTCTCAGTCCCCTCTTCTCCAAGCTGAACAGACCAAGTGACCTCAGCCTCTCCTCATACAGTTTCCCCTCTAGACCCATCACCAGCCTTGTGGCCTCCTCTGGACACTCTCCAGCAGTTTTACGTCCTTTTCCATCCTGTGGTGCCCAAAACTGCACACAGCACTCAAGGTGGGGCTGTGCCAGTGCAGAGCAGAGCAGGACAATGACCTCCCTCGCCCGGCTGGCAACGCTGTGCTTGATGCACCCCAGGACACCGTCGGCCCTCTTGGCTGCCAGGGTCACTGTTGGCCAGCTCAGACCAGCTCATTGCTACACTTGCACTGCTGCCTCTGGTGATGCCCATTTTCCACTGGTTCAAGTGATTCCTATTATAGTAATTCCTGTAACATGCAACTCAATTCATGGATTACAACAATGTAAAGGTACTTCCATTACAATCTCTACCCTTGGTCCCTTTGGATCAGACCATAGGATTTAACTTTGCAATCAAATTCCCTTTCCCTTGCTCCACTATAGATTTATCCTTTGGCCACAACCCCTCAGGGGAAAACCTGCTCTGGCATGGCCTTTTCTGTAGGTTACAATGTCCGAGGGGTGCTCTTGTTCAAATGTGGCCTTATCCATTGGTTACAGATTCTTCAGGGGTACACCTGGTCTTACACGTGGATACTTTGAGGTATTCCGCATGGCTTTGTCCATGACCACAGATGCTTCAACATGTACCTGCTGTGACATGGACATATCCACAGCCACAGACACCTTTGGGTTCACCTGCTTCCATGTGGATTCATCCACAGGCCACAGTCCCTTTGACTTAAGTTCACGCCAAACTTCCAGCCTGTTCAGTACAGTATCCCAGGAACAGCAGCAATGCCCTGGCCACCTGCCAACCCAGGAACATGGCCATTGCTGTTATCAAAATGTTCCCAGGCAGAGCACGATAAGATGATAAGCTGTATGGCAAGCAGCAAGAGCAAAAGGTGGCCACTGACAAGCACTAGACTCTACTGTACAGCAAGGCAAGCAAGCTTCACAGAAAGAACAGGAGCCTGCCAATTAGTAGCTAAACAGCTGTAACAACTATAAATTCAGTCTAGCGTGCTCCAATCAAATCTGGCATTACTTTGAACCCTTTGAGCATCACACTGGGTGCCAAAAAGGACTGTATCCCAGCCAAAACCAGTGCATCTGCCATATCTTACATCAACAAATTTCTATTCCCTGGTTAGAGCTTCTGCAGCCCAATCCGACTCTGCCCTTGGCATTGCAAAAGCCCCAGGTGGGATCACTGCACGCACAAACTGCATCATCCAACCTCCTTCTGCCTCTGAGGCCAAAACACAATAGTCAAGGAGATGTGTTTTGATAGACATAAAAGACAGAAGCAATGGTTATGTTCGTCCTGTCTGACCACAGGCCAGGAGTTATCATTGACTGAGCCCACTGCCGTGATCTATCAGGTCAATTCATATTCCATAAGCACAGCACAGACAGCCCTGTTGCCCATCATATGTCCAGTCTCAATAGTTTCAGCCGCCGAAATAACCTGTCCTTAGGAAAACTGTGGCTGGCACAAACACAGTGAAATCACAAACAAAGCACTGGAGTGGATGTACCCTTGCGTACACGCACATCAGCAGAGCACTGCTGACACCATCCAGTTCTGGAGACAGCTTTCAGAATAGAAATGGATAAGGCTTTGAAAAAAAAAGGATGAGCAGGGATTTATAAAGAGATTTTAAAAGCAACTGATATCCAAGCCAGCACACACCACACACACCCCTTTACAGTACTGGGGAAGCGTTAATAGATGTCTCTAATGGGGGAGGAGACTGGCAACCAATTTGTATCCCAGCAGAATTCCCCCTCAACAGTACTCATCAGGCACACTTACAGACTCAAAGCTGCAGGGCCAGACCAGAGAACAGAAGCAGTTTTCTGTCCCTGTGGTTGGCCATGGCCAACAGTTTGGTGCACACATTAGCTGCAATGATGAACTCTCTCATGTCTACAGCATTCATTTTCCATGACAAACACCCCACAAAACAAGAAACATCAGAGACACCCTCCACTCAATATATCACAAGTAAATCCCACAAGGCAGGAGTGTCCCCTGGCCTTCCCAGAGATGGAGAGCTTGTGGCACTTCCAAAGTCCCTAGCAAACCCCATGCTGCTCTGGGAATGCTGTCAGGTCATATCTCAGGATGAATATGACCCAAATGTCCATAATTCCCCCACACTTCCAGATCATGAGCTCCTTCTCATTCCACAAGGCCAAGTTGCCCTGGAAAAATTATCTTGGCAGAAAAACAGTGAGGAAGCTGCTATGTCTTCTGGAGTAGAGCCCAAAACCTTCCTTTCTAACCTGAAGAGATGAACGAACAATCTGCCTTGGCCCATCTGGTACTTCCCGAAGACCAGAGTTGTTCCATCCTGATGGGCTAACTCCATCATTGCAATTTGTGTCCAGAGCCTTGACAGGCGGATGCTGCTGGGAGGTCTCCCAGCGTCTGGCCCTGCAAGATCTGCCCTTGCTGTAAACAGTCGCCTCGCCTGATCCCCATCCCCAAAGGGAATTTCCAGTCCCTTGCACTACTTCCAGTCCCTCGCATGCTGCTTGCAGCCACTCACTGAACCAAAGAGCTCAGACGCTTGCCAGCCGGCTGCGGCATCTCAGGCAGAGTCCTGGCTCCAAGTGCTGTTCTTCCCGTACTCCAGCGGGTGCCTTTCCCCCTCTGCCTCCTCTTAGAAAGTAGTTCAATGTGACACATGAGGCCCTTTCACCTTTGTGGAGGGTAATGGAGACAACAAAATGGTCTTGACATAGTGAAGGCTCTTGTCGTTTGTGTCCAAGAAGCCACGGATCAGATTAGGAAATCTGGCCAAAGATGTGAAGGACAACAAGTCAGTAATAAAAAGAAGACTAAGGAGAATGTAGACCCTCTCTGAAAGGAAATAGGAAACCTTGTTACACAGGATATGGAGAAGGCTGAGGTACGTAACGTTTTTTTGCCTCAGTCTTCACCGGCAAGGGCTCAATCCACACCACCCAAGTGGCAGAAGGCAAGGATAGGGATTAGGAGGTCAAAGGACGACCCACTGTTGAAGTAGATCAGGTGTGAGACCATCTAAAGGACCTAAAGATGCACAAGGCCATAGGACACGATGAGATGCATCTGCGGGTCCTGAGGGAACTGGCAGATGCCGTTGCTAAGCCACTATCCACCATATTTGAGAAGCCATGGCAGTCCAGTGAAGTTCCCACTGACTGGAAAAGGGGAAACAGAACTTCCAATTTAAAAAAGGAATAAGGAAGACCGGGGAAACTACAAGCTGGTCAGTCTCACCTTTGTGCCCAGCAAGATCATGAAACAGATCTTGCTGGAAACTCTGCTGATGCACATGGAAAATAAGGAGGGGAGGTGATTGGTGATAGCCAAGATGGCTTCACTAAGGGCAAATCATGCCTAACAAATCTGGCGGCTTTTTGCAATGCAGCTATGGTATTTAGTGGATAAGTAACCAACATCATCTATCTGGACTCATGCAAAGCATCCAAAACTGTCAGACACGACGTTCTTGTCTCTAAGTTGGAAAGACATGGGTGTGACAGATGAACACCTTGGTGGATAAGGAATCTGCTGGAGGATGACAGTCAGAGAGTTGTGGTCAATGGCTTAATGTCCAAATGGAGACCAGTGATGAGTGGAATTCCTCAGCAGCTGGAATTGGGACCAGTGTCGCTTAACATCTTTGTCACAGACATGGACAGTGACATTGAGGGCACCTTCAGCAAGTTTGCTGATGCCAGCAAGCTGTGTGACATCCAACCTTGACAGGCTTGAGAGGTGGGCCTGTGTGGAAGTCATGAAGTGCAACAAAGCCAAGTGCAAGGTCCTTCACCTGGGTCAGGGCAATCCCAAGCACAAATACAGGCTGGGTGAAGAATGGATTGAGAACAGTCTTGAAGAGAAAGCCTTGGGGGATAGGAAGCTCAACATGAGCTGAAAATGCCTGCTTGCAGTCCAGAAAGCCAGCCGTATCCTGGGATGCACTAGAAGCATGACCAGCAGGTGAGGGAGAGGATTCTCCCCCTTTACTCCACTCTCATGAGACCCCACCTGAATTATTGTGTCCAGTTCTGAAGTTCTCAGAACAGGAAGGACATGGATCTGTTTGAGCAAGTCCAGAGAAGGCCACAAAGATGATCCAATGGCTGGAGCACCTCCTGTACAAGGAAAGGCTGAGAGAGTTGGTCTTTTTTTTAGCTTAGAAAACAGAAGGCTCCAGGTGACCTTACAGCAGCCTTCCAATACTGAAAGGGCCTACAGGAAAGCTGGGAAGGAGCTCATTATCAGGAATCGCAGTGATAGGACAAGAGGAACCGGTTTAAATCTGAAAGAGGGGAGATTTAGGTTAGGAATTAGGAAGAAATTTTTCACTTTGGGAGTGGTGAGGCACTAGAACCAGTTGCCCAAAGAGGTCATGGATACTCAGTCCCTGGAAGTGTTCAAGGGCAAGCTGGATGGGGTTTTGAGCAGCCTGATCCAGTGGAAGGTGTCTCTGTCCATGGCAGAGGGGTTGGAAATGCATGATCTTTAAGGTCTCTTCCAACACAAACTGTTTCATGATTCTACGTTTCTGTGATTCTATGATAGACATTGGATTGGGTGACAACCCTGTGCACTCAAAGCAGATCTACCTCTGGTGGTTGTGGTGTTGGGTGGCTCTGCACACACCCATGGGCCCCTGTGCTGTGTGCACTCTTAAGGTCCAAGTGCCTATCTTAGGACCAGAGGTCCCATTTCTGTCTTCCCCAATGGTTCCCACCTTGATGCTGCGGCAGCAGAGCAGACCCTGCTTATTGCAGATGTATGGAGGAGCTCAAGGCTGACAGAATGAGATTCAGGCCAGATCAAGTCCCATGTATCCCTGCAGTAATTGACTGTGGTTTGTAATCAGGAAGGGGATTTTGCACCCCCAGGAAGACCACAAGGGCCATGGCCCTAATTCCCATCTGTGTAAGGCTCTGCTCCAGTACCGAAGGTCTCTGTGCCAGCATTACAAAACAACAACTTCTCTGGAGGGAGAGAGGGAAGATGTACAAACCAGCAGCAGAGGACTGTGTGCCGTTTCAGTGCCACAAGCTCTGGAGATGCTCCTGATCCCTTTGTATTTGCCTTGTGCTCCTATCTCTGTGGGAGCAGGACCGCCCGGGGTCTACAAGCCCAAAGCCCAGGTCCTGAGGGAACTGGCAGATGCAGTTGCTAAGCCACTATCCGTCATATTTGAGAAGCCATGGCAGTCCAGTGAAGTTCCCACTGACTGGAAAACGGGAAACAGAACTCCCAATTTAAAAAAGGAATAAGGAAGACCCGGGAAGACATTTGCACAAAGCTTGGAAAACAGAATTCTAAAGCATCTCACCTCCTTACTGCATCCCTTCATGATTCAACAGCAAAAGCTTTGTGGACAGAGTGGGAAACTCAAAGCTAGAGCTAAAATCGAGAGCAGAAGAGATTGTGAGCAGAGTTCAGGAGAGAGCTTCCTGCTCCTTTCTAGGTTGGTATGGATGGAAAACAAGGTTACCCATGATGCTGGCAGTGCTGTGGTGTTCAGGGCTGAAAAAAGCTGGGTTCAGACCCCACACAGACATCTCTGTATTTGTCTAATGCCTTTGATATGGAAAGAGGGCACCACATGCCCCTTTTTGACAAAATAGGTTTCTTGCGAAGCACTGCCTGTATTTTCTCTTCCAAACAATAAGACACACCCCACAGCTCTCCTTGCCACAGAGGCAATGGCACTCAGGGGCAGGCAATGAGGGCACAAGCCCCACCACAGTCTGGTAGGATGTCCTGAACCCTCCTAGGGTGCAGGATCCACCGTCTTCTTCTGCTCCCCTATACAATAGTGCCACTGCTCTGAGGAGGCTGCGTGTCCTCACGCTGTGGCAGTGCTAGAACACATGAAGATTGGTCTAAGCAGGTTTGGGGAGAGGGTTTGGAACACACATGTACAGATCACATAGCATGTTTACAATCAAAAGTATACATAAAGCAGTTTGCTGCCCAAACAGGGGGGCTGGAGCAGCCAGGGTGGACTTCTGACTTTACACCTCTGCATCGTTCCAGGTTCTCAGGCAAATAACTTCTGCTTGGGTCACTCCCACCTTCCATCATCAGGCCCATCACCCTAAACCCAACACCTCCCTGCCTCTTGTTGGGTGCCTTTTCATCTCTCATCTTTGTGATATTAGCCTTTTGCCCAGGCCAATACATCTTTTTGGAACATATCAAAATATGCATTGCTCATGTATTATAGGGAATTAAAAGATTAAGCGTATCCCCTGCTGCCGAGCCCGAGCCGAGCATCCAGCCGAGAACGCACACAGCCGCTTTGGCAAGAGCACTGCGAAGATAAGGATAACACTCAAAACATCCAAGCAGCTCTTGGAGGTCAAGCTGCTCCCCCTTCCCACTTGATGTTATCTGCCTTGGGGATCTCCTGGGTCACACACAAATTTCAGGAAAATAATTCCGCCTTATTTAAAAACTTGCAATTGCCAGACATGTCCTCCGGCTTGGGGATGTGCTAGGGGCTAAGTGTCTGACCAGACACGTGCACTGTCTTTCTGGTCACCCCTGTACCCCTGTCAAACATTGGCATAACATTTTCTTCTAAATCTTCTGGAAATCCCCACTGTCCCGAGGCTTGGCGGCCGGCGGTCTTCGGCACGCTTTGCTGGAATAGGCATTTTATATACGCTAAAGCGAGTGACGCAGAAAGTTAGAAGAGCTCTTCTGGGGTGGGTGCAGCCCATCTGACATTGTACACCCAAATCTCCCTTTGAGGACCTCCCTGAAACAACATGTTGTATCTATCCACCTCCACTGCTGTCCTTTGACCGTGGAAGACCTCAGCGTGTTGGCCTCAAGCTGCCTGAGAAGAGCTGGGTGCAGAAAGCTACAGCTGGAGGACCTGCAGCCTGGGACTCCCACCAAACTCACTGGGAGATGAGCAGCATCCCTTATGGATGTCCATGCAGGTAGCAATGCCCCTCTGCCCCAGAGCAATCTCACAGTTGTCTGCGGTCTTCACTAAGCAGGGCCTAAACTGGGCAACCCAGTGGTTTCCTCCAGACTTAAAACACCAAACCATGTAAGCAGAATCCCAGAGGAACAAGAAACAAGGGGAGATGTGGCACCCACACCTTCCTCTGTGCTCTCCTGCCTGTCCCTGGCTGCCAGACCATCTGCTGGCCAAATCTACCGGCACATTACATACCGTCTGCTCATCTCTCCCTTTCTGAGGATGCCCCCACAAAAAGCTGTCCTTCCAGTCCCTCAGCACTAAACAGAACACAGTGTAATTTCTGGGAAGCTTTGGATCTCACATGTGTTTGTCCCTCTTCCCAGGCTCCCCAGCTGCCCAGCTGTTCCTTTCCATTTGAGCTAATCACAGAGATTAAGGCAGAGACCCAGCCTGGAAGGTTTGCAAACAGCTCCAGCCTGTTTCTGCAAACAGCTTTTGCAGTCACACTCCTGCACAAAAGCACACAGGCTAATAAACACCATGGCATCTGTGCAGGGAATTCCCAAGAAGGGCTCAATTCTAACCCAGCACAACCAGCTTTCGGATATTGCAAATGATGGAGTCACCAGGCACAGATCCTTCCAAAAGGATACTAAGAGAAGCAGCAAGGCTGGAGAAAAGGTACCCAGAGCTGTGAGAAGACTCATGCCCGTAACTCATCTCATCACGGCCCTTGGGTCACAGTGTCCCCTCTCTCCTCAAGAAATCTGCCCAGCTGACCCCTCCATCCTTCCAAGCACCCTAACACACTCGCCTGCTTCGGGAAGTGGGGATTCCACCATCCTGGAAGGACACTGCGGAGCTGAGCAGCCAGCCTAGGGTAAAGGGAAGCCTCCATCCAAGCCTTCCCAGCTCGAGTGCCCTGTCCACAGCAGCAGGTGGTAGCTGTTGGCTGGAGCTGTTCATTTACTAGATTGACTCCAGATTTTGCAGCCTTCAAACTCTCACAGCCAGAAGACTCCAAGCTAACATGACAGAGATGCCCTCTTCCATCTGTCCAGCTGTGTGCTGAGATTTCTGCAGCCACCCACCAAGAAAGCCGCTGTCCCTGTCAAAGTAAATGGTTGTCATCCCTCTAGTAACAAGCTCAAGGGATCTCTTTGAACCCCAAGCCTATCTGTAGCCCCCTGTTTGCCACTGTATGAAGCAAGCAGCTTGCAGCTGGCCTCGCTGTGACTGGATAGGGGAAGAAGGCAGTGCATACATCTGGGTGTCCCGATCGACTGCATTATATGGTGAATGGTTGACAAACATGATCCTTCCCAGCCATTCAGCATCGAGTCCTGAGGGATGGATGTGTGGGTGAGCTGAAGAGAAGACAGAAGCCAGGTGCTCCCATAAGAGGGGCTTGTGGCTGAAACACACTTTTTCCCCCAGGATGGTGGAGAAGGTCACCCGGTATCACTGCTTTTGAGGTGAGAAAGATATTTCGTTGTGCAATTTGTCTGCAAGAGCATCACTTTGGGCTAAAATGCATTGCCTAGATGCCCATGTGTCTTGAGGGCACAGGGTGGCTGATGTGCCAACACCAGGGCAGGAGCAGAGCACACAGCCCATTTCCCTGGCAACGCAGTGATCCAAGCAAGCCCATCCAGCTTCAGGCACATCAAACAGGGAGTTCTTTCCTCCTCACCCTCCCCTCATACTTGTCCCCACCTCCTCCCCAGGGCCAGCACAACAGGGGCTGGGGGAACTTAGGGCAGGCTGAAATGGCTGAAGACATCAGGCTTTATTTGCAGTCATGCCTGGACCTCCTCTGCAGGCCAGCGAGCAGTTTTGAAGACAGGCAGCAGGTAACGCTCACACTGCTGTGAACACAAAGCTTAGGCTTTGTGAACACAAAGTTTTGAACACAACACTTAGCTTAGGCTAAGCATGGCTGGATTTTGGTGGGACATAAGTTGAGCAGGATCTGCAACAGCCCTTGAATCAAGGATCTGGATGACCCAGGTGCAGCCTATTAGGTGTCCCATTCGTGGCATCTCGGCTCGAGAAGATTCCATCCCCTTCTTGGCACAGCCAGCCACTCCTGGGATGATGTCTTCCAGACATGACAACCCAAAGTATTTGCTGATAATACAAACAGTACAATTTGGACCCAAAATCCCATCAGTTAAACCAGAAACATTGCTTAGATTAACAGAGGGAAGTTTTTGAGACAAACAATTTAATTAATTTAACTGAGGAGCACCACTGAAGGAAGAAACACGAAAAGCACTTTCAATTCTCCTTTTTCTTAAAAAAAAAATGTGTTCCTGAAAGACATATGAATGAAAGACATGGGTTTTCCAGCCATGGGAGCTGCCATAGGAGCACTGGAGACCCCATGCTGGCCAGAGGACCCTGGGAACCCACAGAAATGACGGATGTCCTCGCCGTGAACCGTGGTAAGAGAGATGACTGTTTCTCATTAGTCAGGAGGACAAAAGTGTCCCAGAAAATCACAGGGACATGACCAGATAGAGAGGATTTTCAGCTGACTAACTCTCTATGTATGAGGGGCAAGGGAGGATAAAAGGAGCAAGGGGACTGCGTATAGACCTGATTCTCAACTTTATGACATAGAGGCAGCGGCAGTTGGGCAGAAAGAAACTGTGTAGCCATACAGTTTGTCCAACTCCCTTCTTGTTTCTCCACAGATGCAGCCCACAGATTCCCAGCACCTCAACCACGAAAACAGGGATCACCTGTTGCTTCAGAAGTCTTTTGCATTGCTACCTCCTGATTTATTACCACAGGGTCCGTGGAGCAACATTGTCCTGAAGCAATGATAGAGGTGCAGTGGCAGTGCCAGAACTTCACCGCTTGTGCTGATAAATTAAGCGCACACTCCCTTGCTTGCTTTTGAGCCGGGCCAGCCTGCGCCGAGCTAAGTGTAGGAGGCTGAGCGGGGTCAGGGAATCATCCTCGAGGGAGGGAGATGTGGCCGCTCTGTGTGGCGAAGAGAGAGCTTGGTCCCGGGCTGCTCCCTGCCAGCTGGCTGAGGTGCCTGGTGGCCTTCCCACGCATGCTTAATCAGCTTGTCCAGACCCAGTGGTGGCCTCGTTAATCACCGGTGGACTTGGGTCCCACCAGCAGCTGAGACAGCCGAGTCAGCTTCCCTCCCCTGTGTACCCCACACATTCCCTGATTTACACCCTTACATCTCTGAAATGTAGGCATAAACTTATGTCCTGCTGGGTTCCCTACACAGACATTAATATTCCATTGCTTTTCCCCCAAGAAGACAGCTCTGACCCCAGCCCCTGTGCGTGTGGCCCCTCTGCCCCACTCTGCTCTCAGCCACTTGCCCCATAGCATTCTGCATGAGGTCAACAGTTTAAAAATGTTTTCCAAGCATTTCTATAAATTTCTTGTTCCCATCTCCTTTAGAGCTGGCAGAAGAGCATGTTGGGATGAGTCTGAATCCAGAAAAAAATGCTAGAAATTGGTTTCATTTCTTATGCAAGGTTGTCCAGCTCCTCAGGCTGTTCGGTCCCATTCTTCTCCATCAGCTCTGTGCTCCGTGGAGGTCCTTGCCAAGACCAACTCATCTCCAGGGTAGAGCAGGCTTTCCTCCCACCAAGCACCAGGAAGTAATATTCTTCAGCCTTCCCCCACCTCTCCTTCAGGCTCCCTCTGCCCAAAACCATTTTCAGTTGCTGATCTCCCCAGTCTCTTCCTGTTGCCTTCACGGACTCACAAATATATCTCAGCCACTCACAAAACAAACAAGGTCTCCCTTCAATCTCCCTTCCAAATCACGGGCATCAGACCAAGTTGCACAGGACTTTGCCCACCTGCATCTTGCAAACCTCTGAGTCTGGAAATCCTACATCTTCAAGCCCATCTTTAAACACATTACTGTCCCTGTCCCCCAGAATTTCCCCATACTACATCACTCTGTCTCATCCTCCCATTATGGCCCTCTACCAAAGCCTTGGCTCCAGCTTCTTAGCAGTCTCCCCACACGTGTTGAGGGGTTGCTCTTAGGTGTCCCAAAAGCCATCCCTTCTCAAGGCTGGACAGTCCTAGCTCATCCAGCCTCTCCTCACATGGCAAGAGCTCCAGACCTTGCTGTTTCTCTGAATTCATGCCTGTTTATCAATGTTTCTATAAGACTGCAGAGGCCAAACCTGAATGCAGTACTCATATGGGGTGTAATAAGTGCTGATTAGAGGAGGATAGTAATTTCCCAAGGTCAGGAGGAAAGAGCTGAACGTTTTGCATTTTGGCAATTCAAGACCAGTGTAAAAAATATTGCTTCAGCTGCCTTGGGATGATGATCAGCCCCTATGTGCACTAAGAACCTGTGGGTGATGCCCAGAACCAACCCCATGTTTCTGCAATACCCAAAATCTCACTGGACAAGGCAGCGGAAGAGGACTTTTGCAAACAAACGATCTGAAACAGAAGAAGGTTGCCCAGCTCTTTAGACACCTATGGGAATGGAACAGCTGCAGGATGCATTTCCCACAGACTCACAGAGCCTACTGACAGAGGGAGCTGTTAGATCAGCTTCGCTTAGCCCAGAGCCTTGCTGGAAGCTCTCTAGCTGCCCAGTCTTGGTAATGTTTCAGTTCCTTTCTTCTTTCCTTGTGCCTGTGGATTTCATCTACACCCATTTAATATTCATTTCCCATCATGCTTAACATTACCAGGTCCAAGACTGATCGTGAAGGAATAAGCTGGCAGGTGCTAATTCCTTGCAGATGGGGGTCACACATGCTGTACCAAATCACCTCCTGTCCCTCCTCAGCTCAGGGCAGCTTCGAATCCCCAAATTGCCACGGGGATTCTCACCCCCTCTACACTTCTTAGGGTACCCATAATAGCCTTCACAGAATAGAAATGGACAAGAAATGACAGCACAGCTTGAAAGCAAGGTTAGACAAGATCTGCAAGCTTAAACTTTGTGAACATTAATGAATCTGAAAAAAAAAAGAACTACAGCATGGACAAAAAAGTTGGAAGTTATTCCGGAGACTTTGTTTTGTGAGATGGATTGTCAAGAAGCAATGACTAAGCAACATCAGGGCGTTTTCTTTATGCAGGGCAATTCAACAGAATGATGATCAAACCTCTGGAGCACTCCACGCCATTGAGTGCCCGCGCGCACAACAGGCATCCTCTCATCCATCACAAGCTCGCAGGCTGCCCCCATCTGGGCAGAAGTGGCCTCTCTCCACAAGGTGCTCACATTTCTTCACCATCCTGGGGATGGACGAGGCAGAGGTGCAGACCTTGGCAAAAGGGTCTCCGTCCCACGAGGTGTGATCTGCTCCCCTTTAACCTCAGGGGAGAGTTGCATCGGGTTTGCTTCACTCTGATAAGGCTTTTCCCAGAAAGAGCAAGTAGTCATTTTTTTCAAGATACTTGTAGGAACAGCAGTGCCACCCCTGTGCTCCTGACTCACATGAAGGATAATTCTGCATGCTGGAGAATGTGGATGCCTGAGCAGGAAGACAGCCAGCACATGCCTGCCCCTGCATCTCCTGAGACACCAGGGAAATTCCAGTTATATAAGAAATAAATACCAGTGCAGCTAAGATCCTGCAGTCCATTCCTTCAGGACTCCGGGGTACAATTTATCTGGGTACCTAGTTTTGAAATATTTGCCCTCGGTGTATGTATTCTAGCATGCCTCTAGTGCCCAATAAACTGGAAAGTATTTCACAGCCTTTGTTGCTTCTTCCAAAACACTGAGTACAGACATTGCCTTCCTTTCTGCATCTTGCGTAACAGCATTTTCATTCTTTTGGGAAACATTTAAAGTTGAGGATGTGTTTTGGTAGTAAAAGCTATCTTCCTCATCACTGTGGTCAGTCAAGCATATCTCCCAGGAGCATTCACAGCTTTATACACTTCTCAGCTTCCCGTTTGCATCTGCTCATGTCGACCTAGCCCATTTCAGACAGCTGTTCCCCCTTCTCTGCTGAGCCCATCAGTGAAATCCCCTTCTTCACTGCACAGTTCAGGCTTTATCCTCTAATAACTCCTTTCTAAAGCACATATCTTTTCACTTTTGCTTTTTCGTCACCCGGTGCTTTGCTTGCTGCAAAACATTTTCAGGGTACGCTCAATCCCACTGTCTATGTCATTGATGAAGACACTAAACAGCATTGGTTCCACTATGGACCCTTGAAGAATACCACTCATTACTGGTTTCCACTTGGACATCAAGCCACTAATAGTACCTCTTTGGATGAAGGCATCCAGCCAATTCCCTATCCATTGCTTTTGCAACCAAACAGAGGATACAGCTGGTCAGCACTTCTGCAGTACCCTGGGCACAATGAGCCTGGCACAGGTAGGATGAGCACCACGTGCCTGGTGGCAGGGGCACTGCAGTTTGCTCCTACAGTTTTCTTGCATTGCTCCTGCAAAGGTGGGGAGAGGGGACGTCTGGAGAGTGCTGGCTGGGTTCTCTCCTGGAGGATATTAAGCCGGGAGGTGGCACAGCTGCCTGGTGTGGCAATCCCTGTGGGTGACCACCACATGCCCATCACCCTTGCAGGTCTCTGTTCCTGGGGATGCTCCTGGGGTTGGTCCTCCATGCGCTCTTTGCCAGAACTCCAGTCTTGGATTCAGAGCAGGGATCCCATGAGCAAGGGCCAGTGAGACCATGGCGAACACAACAAGGGGCACAGCCTGTGCTGTGCCTAAAGCTTCATCCTTCTTGGCCTGATGAGTTTGGCAGCGTGGGCCAGCCTTCCCACAGCACAACCATGGCCCTCAACCACGGTTCCCATCCCTCTGTGCCATAGACATCATCACGGCGCAAGGGGCTTTGCAGCCATGCAGAGGTCCAAGAGAGCAGGCAGAACCCTAGCTCTGCAGAGAGTCTCTGGGTCAGGTCCATGTTGCTCAGGCTCTCAGGGGTACCAAAGTCCAGTTATGACCCACAGGGATGAAACACTGCCATGGTGGTCGATGGGCACTGGCTGGGCAAGGGATGCAGTACAGGACAGGGTACATGTTGGCCCCACAGGGATGTCCAGAGCTGCTGACATGTGACCTGCTCCAGCTTAACCAGGCACTTTCGCTTCAGCAAGGAGACACAGGGGCAGTGGGGAAACACAGGCCACCCATCGCCTGCAGGAATTTGGGCAGCAGCTGATGCAGCCCTTCCATGGACCAAAAAGCTTCACAGATTTATCTCCAGCTGCTTTCTGGTTGTGTGCAACTAGAGCTTGCTGCACACCTCCTGCCTTGACTCCAGGTTTGAGACAACAGGTACTGCAGCACAAAGCTGGCTCTTGTCCTCAAACATGCATGAGCACAGTGTAGAGAAGTTGGTCTGATGACTGTCATTTTCCTGTGGCAGGACCAAAGTTGGTGCTGCTGCAGGCCCTGCTGCCTTGCCAGCTGTGCTGGGAAGGACTGAGAAGGCCATGGACAAACCAGGAGACAAACAGCAACAGCTCCTCAGACCAGGACAAGGACTATCTCACACATGATGCTCCCCAGTGCTGGTGGCTGGTTAGAGAAGCAGAGCTCTGCTGTCTTGATTGCAGCCCCAGGTCTCTCAGTTCTGGGGGAACTGGGGGCAATCGGGACCTGCAGGTACCCAGATAGTGTTCTTATGCCATCGTCAGCAGGCTGGGAGGGAAGAGTCCAGGCAGTAGTTGCTCACAGAGGCCATCATCTTCCTCAGGCAAATCAAAGCTCAGGTTGGCTGGGCAGGAAAGGGCTGGGGGGTCCACAGACAAAGCGGGAGTGCACAGGGACTTCTCCTTCTCTCCACGTCGTCTGTGTGAAGGAGGCTCTTGTGCCTGCCGCTCCACAGCACTGGCTCCTGGCTGCCACAGGGAAAGCCGTACCGGCCATTCTGGGCACCAGTCTTGGCTCCCTACATCTCAGCAGAAGCAGCACCTCCCCAAACGGTGGCAGGGAGCCTGCCAGCTATGGCAGATGGCACCTCTTCCACGCTAATGAGCCGGCAGGATTTAATTCCTGCCTCCCATTAACACTCATTAGAGTGTCACTTGGCCATTCTTCTGTGTCTATCGCATCTCTCCTGCTTCTGTTTCAAGATGATAATTCAGGGCTGCCTCTAGGGTGGCCAATATCCCTCCCCACCCCCATCCCTGCACCAGGCTGCTACATTGCTGTCCCCCAGATCCCATGTTAAATGGGTCTTAAGAGGGGGCAGGCACAGCACAGAGTGACTGACACCCACGGGTGAATGGAACTGGACTTAAGCCACAGACTGGGTTTGGACTCAGGGTTTTCCCACGGTGTCCCTCACCTTGCCCAAAATCTCACATCCTCATCGTAGGCAGAGAGTCACGGGAAAATGCATCCAGACCTACCACAGCTTGCTGGGGGCCAGAAGTAGGTTACTTTCCATCGTGCATAGAAATTATATGATGCATATTCATCAGTTACGGCTGTGCCGAGATTACAACAGTAGCATAAATTGCAGGTTTGGGGATTGTCAGCTTCGCTCTGTGGCTTTCCCAAAGCATCCTTCCCTGAAAAGGAGATGGAAACTGGAGTCATCTCATGAAAAATAAAGATCAGTGCTTTAAGTGATGTCTTGGAAAAATACTGTTTTCTTTACTGTGCATTTTTTACTCCTCAAGTGAAAAATTCAGTGATCATAAGCCATGTCTTATTATTTAAAATTATATTTATCAGCTGTAATCAGTCTCAATAATATTTTTGTTCCTAAAAATCAATTTACCAAACTCTTAACAGGTATGATGGAAACAAATTGAATTTGAAGACCAGCCTCACAGGATCGATGTTAAGCGGGTCGCTGCATCTGTTTACAAAGCAAAAATGTTCTTTCATGCAGCTGCCTTTGAGCATAGCAGAGCCCAGGGAGCTTAAAAGCTTTGAGCAGTGGAGAGGATTTGGGGATCAGTGCTCTGCAATCACCCGTGAAGAGGCAGGAGCTGGGAGTGAAGTTCCCACCCCAGTTTCCCTGTTGAACGAGGCTCTCCCCGTGCACTTTTCCTCAGCCTGGCAATGCCACGAGCTTCTAGGTCTGCCCCAGACATTTGTCACAAGCCTGGCCATACCACTGGATCTCTGGTGTGTGCCTCCTTGCCAGCCTTTCCACACGATGCCAGCTCCCTCTGAAGTGACAACAGCACTGCACCCAGCAGTGTGACCCCTCGCAGGTGTCACCAGTCTTAGAGACCTCTCGAAGTGCAACTCGATCGTTTTTGTGCAGTACCTACATAGCTGTGAGAATCCTCAAGATTATTTGAGTTCCTCTCAGCTGCGGGGTATAGAGTTAACCCTGAGATGAAATCATGCCACAGTGTTTCTACCCATCCACGACAGACAGTTTTGAAATAAAAAAGGACTGATAAAACACTGACGTCAGCACAGAGGCTGAGCAGTTAGCCCTGGGCAAATACTCATTTTTGCTGTCTGCTCCCTTGCAGACTCCCAGCACTGTCAGGAGCACATAGCAATGATCAGCCAAGCTGCTGGCCACTCCTTCGCACTTCCAGGTACAGCCAAAGGTTTGTCACTAGCCTGCAAACAATTCAGGAGACAAAGTACCACTGTCTTTGGATTGGGGAGGGGCTGCACACCTGCACAGAGCGACTGGAAGTATTTTGATTCTCTTATTTTGGGGTATCTGTGACCACAGGAAAAAAAAAACCAGGCTCTTTTCAGTCAAGATTTTCATTAATTTTCATCCAAAAGAGACGTTAATATCAAAGCGTAAAGCACCTTGCTTCTCCAAATGCCTCATTTGATCTACAGAGGACTCCCAACAAAGACCATCCATTTCCCAAGCAAGTGTTCCAAGTGCCTTGGGATAACATTACACTTCCCTTGTACTGCTCCTAGAGCAGCACCTGTATCATGGTCTGCGTTTTCACCTCTTTATCAACAGAGGAAGCTGGAGCAGAGCTGCTGTTAAGAGCTATTTGAGAACCACTTCTGCAAACCATGCACCGTCAACAGTGCCAAGGAGAGGGGATAATAACTTCCCTCAGTCTGCTGGCCACAGTCCTGCTAATGTAGCCGAGGATGTGGTCTGCCCTTTTTGCAATGAGAGTGCTCTCTTGGCTTGTATTCAGCCTGGTGCCCACGGTAACCCTGGGTCCTTCCCATCAGCGCTGCCACTCGGTGCTCAGCACCCAGCCTGGGTTTATCACGTGTCACTACTGCACTTTGCATCCTCCTTGCTGAATTTCAGGAGGTTCATGCTCACATTTATCTAATCCTGCCCAGACTGAGCCACCCTTGCCAAGTGACACCCGAGGATTTGCTGAAGGTTCAAACTGCGCCAGTGCCCCTGCTGCTGATGGCAAGGCCTGGGTGCTTCAGTCATTACTGACCATGCACTGGTGGTTGAGCTGCCGCGGGTTACACCGGTTTTCCCTTGGAAAACCACTGGATGCCTTTTATGTGTTTGCAAATGGCTTCCAAGAGTTTGTTTTCCATAATGGGTCTTACAGCGATTATCACTCCCTTTACTGATCCGCGACAAATCACATCTCCCCTTCTCTTGGAGAGCACTGAGCCCTTTGACTCTGGATGGATAATCTCCAGCACCAGTCAGTCCTCCCCCTGTGACCATACAGCAACAGAAAAAACAGAAATTAGGGGTCAGAGACCACGAGATGTCCCTGTGCCCCAGGCACTGGGTCCAGTCAGCCAGCAGTGCTCTAAAATCTCCTGCAGGATGGACCATCTTCAGCGTGGCACAGATGAAAGCTTTGGGTGATCCCAGCTGTGATGTTTCCATGCAGGCTGGAGTTTGCATCCCAACAGCAGCCTCAGCTAGTTTTATACAAAGACGCTAACGAAATTCAGGATATCTTGGTTTTGAAAGCACTGCATAATTGCAAGCTGTTATTGTCTGAAACCACATTTGCAAGATGCAATCTCAACAAGACAGGCAGTTTGGGGAAAAGAAACGCTTGCTCAGTGTGGGAGAAGTTACTTCAGAGGATACAGCCTCACAATACCCTTGCCAAGCATTCACAGCAGAAGCCTGTGGGCAGCATCCTACCTGGACTCGTCCCCTGCCCTTGGCATAAGCTCAGGGGTTTTATATCCTGTTTCTCTGTAGAGCCCTAAAGGATCCTTTATCACATTACCAGCATCAGGTAGCAAAGCCAACAGTGACTTTCAAAGGGGCAGGTATACAAGTTCTCCACCCTAAACTGCAACATCCAGAATGCTCTGGCAAAGCCTCCCTGCACCCATTTCTACCCTGCTCACTGCACTGCTGGGATCTTGCAGAGGAGCAGGCTGTGCCCTTCCATGCGACCACTTGTGATCCTTTCTAGACTCCTCTTCCTCATCTGCCTTGAAAAGCAGGCGTCCGGGAAATGCTGGGTTTGTTCAGGTACTGGCAAAGCCACAAGCACAAGTGATATTTCATCATGTGATGCAGTGGGGGACTAGAGAAGCCCAGGAGGAGACTTGAGCTTTGTGGCTATACTTCACCCAAAAAACTCAGTGACCTTTGGCAGGCTCCTACACCTGCACAAGGTCTGATCAGTTGCTCGGCACTGCTTAGGGAAGGGTTTGAGCGACAAGTTTAGCCTTTCATGCTGAACATCCCTCAGCACAGAGAAGTGGCCACATGTACTTGCATCAAAATCTTTTCAGAAAAAGAAAATTAATTCTTACACCATCCCTCATTCATGTCTTCACTCACCTGGCCACAGATAGCCCACCCAGCCCTTACAAACAGAGAGCAAGGGGCATCTGCTGACTGACTCTGAATTGGGGCATACCTCCACCTGGCTTGTACATGAGAGCAGGCAGGAGTTTATGACAGGGGGATCTCAGGGCCTCCGAGTACCTGAGGGATGAGGATGGCTCAGAGATGGAGAGAACATCCCTGTCAAAAGATGCAGTGGATGTTGCAAATCTACTCGGGTCCAACAGGAGATCAGCTCTTGAAAGGGAGGTGCACCAAGGACATCTAAATACTCTCAGAGTGGCAGGCACTCCCTACCCCTGGCCACTGCTAATCCCAGGGGACAGTGGCAGGGGTGGTGGTGATGCAGAGCCAGTGGGAGCAGTGTTAACCAGGCTCTACCCTGGCCCTGCCAATCCCAGGGGACAGTGGCAGGGGTGGTGGTGATGCAGAGCCAGTGGGAGCAGTGTTAACCAGGCTCTACCCTGGCCCTGCCATGAGTGCATGCTTGCCTGCAGAGCTGGGTTTCCAGAAGGCTCCTTGCAATTACATGCCCTGCTACCATGCAGAGGAGTTATTAATATTTATCAGGCTCAATTATTCATGGCCTCTTTAGGATCCTGTTGTTTAAGTCCAGCTTGAGCTCTCCAGGCTAGCAATCACAAAAGTTGCTTTCCAAAGGAGTTACAGTAAATCAATCCTGTGCAGATGTTCCAGGCAGATGTAAAACTCACAGAGAGAGCTGCCTGGAAAGGAGCCTTGCATCCAGCCCTCAGGGGCCCAGAAGTGCTGCAGGGGAGCAAGAAATGCTTGAGCACCCCTGGAGTAGGATGTAAGGTCCTGGGACATCAAGTCCCCTCTTGCTACCACCTGCACAGAGGTCACTCTGACCGTCTCTTTCTGAAGCTGCAGGGGATAATGTTTTGGAGGTTCCTCCCAATAAAAAGAAGAGGATGAAGAACAAAGCCTGATATTCATGCTAGAGCGAGGCAAAGCAAGCAGCAGCCAGGAGGATGTAGCCTGTCCTGGCAACTATGGCAGAGATGCCCTTACTTGTCCCAACTCCTGGCTGACGCTTGGACCATAGGTGGGAAGCCATGGTGAGGTTGCAGGATACAGGAGAAAGATCCCAACGGGCACATGCCCTAGCACAGGGCATCCCATGGAGGTCTGACAAACTACTTCATCAACGCAGGGTCAGCAGCAGCTAGGATCACGCATGAAGCCTGGAGGGAGAGGATTTACCTTCCTGTCCTGTTGATGCCCTGATTTGCACTATGGCAAGCTCTGAGTGAGCCCCAGTACCAGTCACTATGCACAGCATCCCCAGGGGTGCACAGGAGGAGGCAAGGGGTCTGCCCGCACAACATCTTCAGCAGACACAAGCTGCCAGGGCTTCACTCTGCCAGTAGAAAGCCATCTGGACAACTAAGACCTTCTCAGCAATGCTGATAAGCCAGGACCTGGCACCACGCTAACTGCACCTACCCAGCCATCTCACAGTTGCTTGCAAAGTCCCGGGCAGCACAGACAATCCCAGCACTTCCCCAGTAAAGCCTGAGCTAAACTCCCGCACTGATTTCTGCATCTGCCCCAAGCCTGATGCTCAGAGCAACCACCCCACAGCCCTTGGCCACCTCTAGCAGCTCTCAGCATGATAGAAATGATGGATGGGACACAGGACTCCCAGCGGACCCACATGCCACTGGAAGGACCTGTGGGCTGGGCAGGGCCCCCCAGGGCATCAGGCACAGCCTAATTTTCTTCAACCCTCTGTGACAAGGGTGAGGAGACAGCCTCTACGGTAGTCTTGGTTGATGCTCATTGACCACAGGGAGAATCGGGACACATGGAGCTCACATAGACACCTGGGAGAGGAAAGAGAGAGCTTGGGCAAGAGAAAGCCCTCTGCCTCCCTCCAGCCCCATCCTTCAGCAAGGGCTGGTCTCCAGAGAGCTGGGGCTCTGAGAAGCAGAGTGGCCAGGGAGGAGCTGCATGGCTGGGAGGGAGCATGGTGCACAGATTCTTCTCTGAAGACAAAGAAACGCCCAAGAAGCAGCCTTGCCCACAGTGATTCACGGTTGAGCCTTATCACCAGCGAGTAACGGATGGAGCGATTCGCTCAGTGCAGGAGAGGAGGAGCGGGGTTTGAAGGAAAGCAGCCCTACATGTTGAAGCCTTGATGAGCAAGCAGAAGGGCTTCGCTGTGTCTCCTACAAAGCCAGGGGATTGTGTTGTGCTGCCAGGCTCACAGACTGCTCGAGTGGGTGTCAGAGCCCAGACAGGGGATGTGAGGATGGAGAAGAGCTGGGCAGAGACATTTTGATGCTGCAACAAGGGCCATCCCATGAGACAGCACCAAAATGACGACATGTCACCCTCAAAAACTGAGTTCCCTTGTACACCACCCTTCTCCCACTTGTCCTCCTTTCTCCCTTTGTTTCTGCAGCAGCCAAAGGCTCCTGCTCATGACATAGCCCTCGTCTAACTAAAATCTGAAAAATTGTGCTATGTTCTCTGCTCTGGTATGGCTCAGCATATAAAATTTTGATCTGTTAAATGGGTTTGCAGGGGAAGCTGGGTGAGCAGGAGGGGGAATACACACACCCAGCACTACGGCCCCCACCCAGGGCAGCTGTACCTCATGCACCAGATTGGTCACTGCTGGGGAGGCAAGGGAGGGCTTGTGCCATGCTGGTGCTGGCAAGGAAAAGCAGCCCAGAGGCCATCCAGCTGGGCAGGAGGTGCAGTAGAGGCCTGATGCAGCTCACGGAAAGGCTAAAGGTGGCAAAGAGATGGATTTGGAAGGAGGAGAGAGGAGGGACTGGGGCACAGCTGGGAAGCAGAGGAGACACCCAATCCAGTCTGCAGAAAGCAGGGCAGGATTCTGCCAGCAGGGCCAGCGTTATCAGGGGCAAAAGTCCTGACCCATACCCTGGAATGATAACATTTCAGGGGCAAAAGTGGGACATATCTGCCCTGCAACACCTCCTAGGCACCTTTTCTCTCTCCTCCACTGAGCTGCTGCACCAGCTATCTGCACCACCAGCCCAGCCCACTCTGCAGACCACGGATCCTCATGACCAGCACCAACCACCCGTCCCCATGCTCTCTGCCTTGAGGACGCAACCGGAGCCTCCTTGTTTTGCAGCCCTTCCCTCACTCTACTGAAGAAACCGAGACAATCCTGCTACCAATCTGTCTCAGACAGACTCCAACAGGCAAGGGCATTTTCTTTTTCCCCAAAAAGCCTCTAAATCCCAGCAAGAGCCGTTTTAATCAGAGCTTTCTGCCCTGCGGGACTCAATGTAATGGAAGAGGCACAGACAGCCCTTTTACTCTCCCCTCCCATCAACCCTCTGTTTGGCCTCCTCTCCTTTTTTTTAATCCGCCACCCCCCCGCATTTCAAGCTTGCTTGGTAAATGTTTGAAAGTGATGCTGATGCAGTTGGTATGGCAACGCCAGGCTGGGGCCCTCGCCTGAAACCCCAAACACACAATTAGCTGATTAAGAGGTGCGGCAGCAGCATGCCAGGGCTCTGCCGTTCCATGGAGCTGTCCCCAGTCACCCCATTGGAGATGCTCAGGGGTCTCCAAGAGGGGTGAGAGGCATCAGGTGCTGTGGTGCAGCACAGGGAACATGCACAGCCCCTCCCGTGGGTAAAAGACCAGGTTTCCAGGCTTGGTGAGGCTGGGAATGAGCCTTTGCACAAAGACTGCCCACAGGATGCTGTGGCGTGGGAACACAGCTGCTGGACCCACTTGCAAGCACCACATCCATGCCCAAACAGCAGCACCCAGGAGCCTTGCATAGCCCCTGACTTGGGTATGAGTCAGCCACATCCCACAGCCATGGCAAGATGAGACCCAGCTGTGCCCCAGATAGTCGCATTCAGTGGTCCTGGCTCTGAGCTCTGCAGGGCAATGCTCCCCTTGGGCCAGCCAAGCTCTGTATCTACCTTCAGACCCAGGGGCTGCCTGATTGTCCCCTGCCTCCGAGAAGGGCCACAGCAGTGCCCTCACCAGCAGGACAGAGACGTATGGGCAGGCTTTGCCCTCTCCCCTTGCTCTCTCTCCCCTCTCCCTCTCCTCTCCTCTCCTCTCCTCTCCTCTCCTCTCCTCTCCTCTCCTCTCCTCTCCTCTCCTCTCCTCTCCTCTCCTCTCCTCTCCTCTCCTCTCCTCTCCTCTCCTCTCCTCTCCTCTCCTCTCCTCTCCTCTCCTCTCCTCTCCTCTCCTCTCCTCTCCTCTCCTCTCACACACTTATATTGCTCATAAAATGGCTCAGGAAGGCAGCAATCATCCCCGTGACAGCCTTGGTTAATGAAGTCGGCCTTCATTAGGCATTTCCGTTCCACTTGAAAAGCTCCTCTGTGAGGATGCTCGACTGGCCTGCTGCAGTCATGGCCCTGCTAAGGGAGGATGTGGGGATGGGTGACACTGCAGAGGGGCAGCCAGGCTGGCAGGGAGGGCAGCAGGAAGGACTGGCATCCCTGCCCATGCCTCTCTACGGGGATGAGTGCATCCACTGCGGGGCTGGCAATGGGATGATGTAGTTGCAAACCCATGTCCAGCCCATTCATGGTCCAGCCCCAGCAATCCTCCTCCCATTCCAGCCTCGACCATTCAAACCAGCCCTAGGGATGATCCTGCTCTCCAGAGCTGTGCAGTGTCCTGGGAAGTCCCTGCTGTTTGGGTACACCTGTGTCCCTGCTCAGGGCAGGGAGGTATCTGTCCCTGGAGAGACGTAACCTGGCCTCCACCCCTTCCAGGGATTCACCAATGGAGCAGAAAGGAGAGGCTGACAGAAGCAAAGCTGCTTTCCGGGCGCTGGCTGGAGTGACCCTCTGAAGAGGGTCATTTAGCTAATGCCTACAAGAGTGCTCCTAGATTAGAGAGCTCTAAAGTGCTTGGCTATTATCTGTCCGGAGGGAGCATCCTCATCTCATCAGGGCCAGGCTTGGCGAGCTGCCAGCTGCAGGGATGAGGTCAAAAGATCCTGCAGGGACAAACTTCCCCAAGGAACGGGGTAAGCCCAGGCATCTGCCTTTTGAGAATACCTTTCTGCAGACCCAGGACTCTTGGGCATCCCTGCCCGTTGGAGGATGTGCTGTTGGCTTCCTTCTGTCTGCTCTCACCTCCTTGCTTCCCTCCCCAGTACTTTTCCCTTGGCTTCCTTTGTGGCATTTCAGCACCGATCTGCACAGTCAGATGATGCCCTTTCTCTGCACCACTACCCCAGGTCCTGGCACTAGTCCTCACCAGATTTTGCCCCTTATCACAGAGGTGTGGGCAACTCTTGGAGGAGCAATTGAGCGGCCCAGTGCTGAGCACCTCATGATGTCTCTCAAGCTCCCCAGAGCCCAGTCTTCTACAGTGAAAAGGCAACAGCCAAGCTGTGACTGCAGCACACAGTCAAGGGCTCACCTGGAAATGGACATGCAAGTGGATGGATGGACTGGATGCATGGTGGATCTCCTCCTTCCAGCAGCTGGAGAAGCTAGCAGAGTGCATTGTCCACTCAGGGCTGAAACTGCCCAGGGCAGCACAGTGTGCTTGAGCCCCAAGAAAGGAGGCTGGGGCAGCCAGGAGTGGGAGTTCACTCCTAACCTGCAGCTGGGTGAAATAAATAAGCCTCCTCTCCATGTAGTCCAGCAACTGGCTCTGATCCAGCTGGGATTTTGGTTGCCATGAGCATCCGGATAGACCTCCGTTACAAACTTGCATGCCCTGCAGAGCTATAGAGTTGAAGATAAATTATTGAAGATATATGAATTCTGCTCCAGCATTTTTTACTGGGGGACTTCTGCACACCGGGAAAGCTGCTGAGGAGTGGGCAGAGCCAGCTCTTGCACCTTGACAGTGCACACAAGGCTGCTCAGTAATTACGCCTGGCAAGACCCCTGCACTCCAGCCCTGGGATGAGAGTGAAGAACTCAGAGCAAACAAAGACAGAGCCACGGTTGCAAGGCACACAGCCAGCATCCACGGTGTCTTAACCTACTTTGCCTTCGTTACTGCATGGCTGCTGATGGGGGCCAAAGGAGGGGCAGCATTCCTGCCAGGCACCATCTGGCAGATCCTGCTCGGAGCATCTTGGCCACCAAGGGCAGGAGGAGAGCCCCTGTCCCTGCACCCAAGACTACGGCAAGGGTGAATGTGGGGAGCAGGAGCAGATCAGCCACCACCCTGTTAGCAGTTTGCACTGGCATCGGCACTGCAGTCCCACACACACCTGGTGGGAACTACTGGTGGGAACAGGAGTGGGAGAGGGAAGGTGTCAGAACAGCCTTGGGCATGGGACTAAGCTGGAAATGGGGCCACCTAAGGGAAGCAGGTTGAACCCTTTGGGCTGGAGGGGCACAGGGCCACCTACCTCCTCCAACATCAGGTTTGGGCTGCAGGGAGCCGGAGGCTGTGGGCATTGATGACTGAGCTGTTGGGGTGTGGGAGCAGCTGAGGACAACAGCATCGGTGGTCGGGGTGTAACAGGCAGTGTCAATGAGCTGTCCTCCATGGTGCAATCGTGACAGGGAACCATCAGCATCATGGACAGTGCCTGTGGTGATGACCAGGACTGTGACAGACAGCCACTGATGAGCCGGTTGAATGTCTGGAGGCAGCAATGGACAGCCATCAGTTGGCATGACAGACAGCTGTCAGTAGATGTGAAGGACGGCCATTGGCAGGTGGCTTTGGGAGATGCTGTCTGCAGCCAGTGTCAGGACATGTCCTGCTTGGGTGTCGGTGGGCAGCAGGATCATGTCTGCAGCTATGATCAAGTTCATGGGTGGGATCTGAAGCCTTTTACTTTGCATGGAGCTCACAAAGGCGGAGGACATGGGCTAGGACAGCTGGAGGGAACAAGGCATGATCTCCCTTACTCTTGGACTCACTCCTGCACTGCTTGTTCCCAGTGATGGGTGATGCTCTGCCATTCCCTGCCTGCAGTTTTACCCAGCAGCCCATCAGGCAGCCAGTTTTTATCCCATTTCATGCTGATTTTGGCATCATCCTCCCCTTCTGATCCAGCTGCCGCGAGGTGCGCTCATGCCTCTCCGAACCCTCCCTGCAGCGCGTCAACACTATTATCTCCATCAGCCAAACTTGTAATCTCCTGAAAAAAGATATCTCGCTATTTTGACAAGTTCTCTTTTCCATCACCCCCCACTGACTGGCAGGAACACCAGCTTGCGCAGGCACCCTGCTGCTCCTGCTTCTTGGCAGGAACCAAAAGTTCAGGTCTCCCCCTACCCCACCAAAAATCAAACCCTTCACTCAGCAGCCCCCAGGGTGCTGGGGGCTTCAGGGCTGAGGGCTAGGATGAGCTGTGGTGGCACAGGACAGCGTTCCCAGGCAGCGGGCTCCAGAAGCAGCCGCAGATGGTAAGCCCACACGCCGCGTCGCTGCAGCAGCCAGTGACCTACACGCGGGCGTCATGCGAGATTTTTGGGGGGGGGGGAGGAGAGCTGACGAAAATGCACATTCCCGCTGCAGCTCAGCTCTCACCTCCACCCCTGCAGCCCTCCTCCAGCAGCTTGGTGCTGCTGGCTCCTCCACGAGCTTTCCCAGCCTGTTGCCATCGCGGCCGCTTTGGCAGGTGCCCAGCCACACTGTGTCTTTTCAGAGATCAGTGTCAGGGCAAGGGACCATGTCTTCTTTCTCTCCAGTGGGTGCAAAAGCAGCCTGCATGGGTGAAGGCTGCTGGATGCCTCTTGCAGAAATGGATTTGGGCTGTAGCTCTCCTTTGGTAGGGCAACACACACATCGACTGGGCCCTGGTTCACCCAGGGGCTGGAGAGGAACTGACTTTCACTGGGCCCAGCCAGCCCCATCCAAGGAGCCTTTCTTCAAGGGCACAGACTGGCAGAAGAGACCGCAGAGCACCAAGGCAGATGTCAGCAAAACCCTCAAGCTCCTCAGCATCCTGAGGAAGAGCAGGGCTGGGGCTCCTCCACACATTTGCTTTTCCAGGAACCACTGTACAGGCCCACTGGGGCAGGACTTTCCCCTCAGAGGCACTTAAAGCTTTCACAGCCTGCTGGCACACCCTACCTCCACTGACTCCTCCTTTCTCCAGTCCTCTGGGGCCAAGGCTTGTCTTCAGAGATAATTTCCTCTGGCCCCATTTACAGCTGGCCTCCACTTTCCTTACCCCACGTGCATCCCAGCACCTTCCCAGCATGCTCACCAGGCCAAACAACACAAAATGTAATTCACCCTTAAGGGAAGCATCCTTGGGGAAGGATGAAGCACAGAGAGACACCTGGGGCCAGGGCAGGGCAACTGGAGTCACCCTGCAAGGCTCCCACAGCTGATGGAGCGAAGCAAGATAGGACCTGACAGCCACAAGCAGAAAGCAGATAAACCCTGTCTGCAGCTCAGCTTTTCACATCTCCACCCAGTGGGGAAGGGAGTTGCAGACCAGGGCATAGTACCCACATGCTGCTCTTGCCAGCCTCCAGCTCTGCTTGTGGGTCACATGAGCTGCAGACAGTCTCAGCTCTCTCCTGCCTGGAAACAGTCTGTAATGGAGGTATTGGTGCCTGTGGGACCAGTGTTGGCACCCACAGTTCTCAGGGAGGGCTGGTACAAGGTGAAGAGCCTGGACAGGGGCCAGGGACAAGTCTGGCACCAAGTCTGGCACCACTGCATGGCACAGGCTGTAGCAAACCTGTCACAAATACAGTGCTGGGAGCACCCTCGAGGCTGCCCTGCTTCAGCTGCTGCTCCTAGGGAGGCAGGGCACTGCATGGTCACCTTGTCCAGGAGGTTTGTTCAGAGGTGAAGACCCCAGGGATGGTGCTGCCCATCTCCCAGGAGCCAGCAAGTTTCAGCCATCAAATGCTCCCTGAGGTCTCTGCATGGGAAATGTGACATCCCCCACCTCGCGGCTCACTGCTCTACCAAGGCCTCCTGAGCCCCTCTGCAGACACACGCATTGCTGCACTCATGCACACATGTCCTCTCCTCTGTGGGGTGATGGGTCTGCATGGAACCAGTCAGGCCGTCTCCATGGAGTGCATGGGATCTGGCATGGCCCAGGAGTCAGACTGGGATTCAAAGTCCCCCCAGCAACATCCCAGAGCAGGAAGAGCTCAGAGGGGCTTGACAAAGCATCTATCTCCTCTACCCAGGACAGGATCTGCAATATCCAGCCTGGCTGAGGAGTAAGGCAGCCCTGCAGCCACCCCCACTGCCCAGGGACTTCTGCTCTAACCTTCAACTCTAAACCCAGGCCTGGGTGGAAGCTGCTCTTAGGAGGGTTCAGAGGGGTTTGTGCCCTAAATTATGCCCAGGTACAGCTGTTAGCTCTTGAAAGGGAAAGCACAGCCCCCTCAGCCAGCACCCATTCCAGGAGGACTGTTGTGGAGCAGCTGGGGATGCATGTGGAGCAGGTATCCCACTTTCAAAAGCATCATTTCAAGGCTGCGCCTTCCTCTCCAGCCCAAGATCCTCCCTTCTTCCCCACTACCTCCCTCACACCCTCCACAACTCCCCAACCATGCTGCAGCCCTGTGGTGTGCACACAGGTGATATGCAGTCCTGGGGACACTGAGAAAAACCCCAGTGCTGCATTGCTTCGGGCTCACAGAGCTGTGCATAGCCAGGAGCCACTGTACCCCTGCTGCACCATGGCAGGGGGAGGACACCCTGCCTGCAACACTGACTAGCAGGGAATGGGTTAAAGCGGTCACAGGTAGCCTGTGGATGGGATGCTGGGTCCAGGGAATACCCCTTGGGTGGGCAGGGGAGGCTTTCACTCCTTCACAGATGCAGCCCCATCTCTGTAGTCCTTGAGGTTATATCAAAGAAAGGCAGTTCAGCCCGAGGGGCCAGAGGAGATGCAGGGAAAGCTTTTATTGGTATCTCCCAGCCAACGTCAGCCTTGTTAAAAAAAAATGCTTCGTGTCTCAGAGAGCTGTTTAACACAGCTCAGGCAGCAATTGGTACAGGGACAGCAAACCAGGCTGCATCTGCTCAGCCCCAGTCACAAGCTCCCTGCCTCCTCTGTGTGTGTGCGCGCGTGTGTGTGTGCGCGCTAGACACAGGCATCCGCTCACAGCATCTTGCTGTCTCCTGCATCCTCCGGCAGCAAGCACAGGGCTCTGGCTCCCTGGGTACTCCAGCCTCACCTCTCTGTCCCGACAGCAGTGATTTGCTTGAGGGGATGTGGTGATCACCTGCGGGTGGAGAGGGGGTTGTGGCCAGAGGCAGCAGAGATGGGCATCGTGTGGACTGCTTTCTAGGGCTCGTGCTCTCCAGACAGACCCTGACCCTGGTAAGTTGCCTTTTTACCTACATTGGCGCTTCGCCTGGTGCACTGCTTGGGCTGGTCACATATCACAACACCCATGGGTGGGCACCCCCACTGCCCCTGGGGTCCTGGTGCCAAGGAAGGTGACCAGGGCTCCTGGGATGAGGTGTCTGGGAGTGGGGATGTGAATGGGATGGGAGGGTCCTGCCCATGCACCGAGGTCCTGATGTGGGTGGCGAGGAGAGGGGCTGGGGAGGGAAATGAGGAGGAGAAGTGCGGAGCTGGGCAGGAGCAGTGTCTTGCTGCAGGGGAAGGGACTCTGCTGTCACGGCATTTTCATCCTCCTCTGGGAGATGGAAACGTGCGACACACCTATAAAATCTGCCATGGTGCGGCAGGACTGGCAGCCTGATCCAGCAGGGAGAGAAGCCACTGGCTCCATGTCCCCAGGAGGGGGACACAGCACAGCTGGGGCTCCAGCCCATTTCCTAGACCGGGTCTCGCATCCCTGCAGAGGGTGGGGAGGGAACCATCAGTCACGGACACTCCTACCCTCTGACAACCGGGTCACCTCGCAGCAGCAGCCTCAGCAGTGCCACAGTCCCAGCACGTGCCACCTGCTAGGGAGAGGGGAAAAGGGGATGCCGCTGGACCCCTCTGGGCATCCCCAGCCGGCTCGTGGAGGTGAAATCCCCCCAAGCACAGTCTGCTGCCTGCACTGCCCGTCTCGCCCCAGGCAGGCAGCGGCAGGCAGGTCTGCAGGGCTGTGCCAGAGCCACAGCAGCTCCTCCCAGCCCTGCTCTGTGCCCTTCACGTGGAACACTGGGACCAGGCTGCCACGGGTCCCCAGCACGTCCTCCCCATCGACACCACTTCCCCCAGGTCCCTACTGCTGCTCCCAGGAAAGTGCAGCACTAGGCAGTAAAAACATTGGGAGCCCCGCGAGGGCAAGGAGGAGGCCTGGCCTATGGGGAGCCCGTGGGGACCCGGTGCATCCTTCCCACCTGCTAGGGAGCCCATGAGAGTGTCCTGTTCCTGGCACACCACTGCTGCATCTCCTTGAGGGGGAATCCAGGGGGTGCCACAGACCCTGATCATAGTGTGCACCAGCCCAGGTGCCTGCTGGACCTTCAGTTTGCTCATGGGGCTTTGCACTAAGGATGCAGCGTGGGGCTGGCAAAATGGTGGGCAGGGTGGCAACAGCCATGGTCCTGCCACAGCGCTCCACATCCCCAGCTGCCCGTGCCACCAGCAGGCATCACGACAGCCCACGCGGCACCCATGATCCCCCAAACGCACCCATCACACACCCCCAGTCGCCACAGTCACCACCCAAACCCCACAGCTGCTGCAACATCCCTGCACCCAAAGCCACCACCCACGCCATGCCCACAGCTACTGCAACACCCCCTGCCTGCACACACGCCCTCACCCGGCCGTAACACCCGCCCTGTGCTGCCAGCCATGCCGTAGCACATCCACCCCTAACACAACCACCCCTAACACACCCACCCCATGCTGTTCCCCACCACATCCATCCTGCACTCCCAGCCACCACAACATCCCCGTCACGTGGCAATACACCCACCTGCATGTCAACCGCCGCCCTGCACCCACCACCACCCTCACAGCCAAACCTAGCACCTTGTAAACCCCAACACAAGCTGCAGATGTTCATACCTCCCTTCTCATGGGAGAGAGGAGATTTTGGAGCCATCAGGGATCAGCACCTCTGTTTGTATTGGAATGCTCGGCTCCACAGCCTCCTCCCAAGGTGCCTCAGTCCTCCATCCCAACAGTGGCCCCATCCTCCCCTAAGAAAGGCTGATCCCTACACCAGCTGTGCCAGCCTTGCTTCTGTGCCTCGGTTTCCCAAAGCAGAGAGCTGTGTGGGGCTGGGAAAGATGAGTCCATGGGTCGTCAGGGGATGAAGTGCTTTCTGGCTCTGTGTCTTGCTGCAGGGATGAAACAGCAAGGAGCAAATCCCCATCAGAAGCGCACAGGGAACAGGTGCTGCCCAAGGGACAGGGCAGGAGTGCAGAGTGTTAGGACAAGGGAAAGGGGTGGGAACGTGTATACCATTTGCTGCAACAGCCTCTGGTACCAGCAGGGCTCGGTGGAGACAGGCGTTTTGCAGGCAGCTCTAGCCCATGCCCAGATTTAGCTCCTCTGTGGGGGCAAGCTAAAAATAGTCCTAGCTTTGGTGCCCAGCAGTAGGGTCGAGGCCCTGTCTCCTTGGATCAAAGTGAGCCAGGTGGTAGCATCAGGACCCCAAATGACAAGTGTCTTGGGGGTGGCCACAAATGGCAGCAGAGAAACCTTTCCCTGGGGATGTGTGGGGATGGTAAGGGCTGCTTGGGTAGCTGAGCTGCCACAGTGTGAGAGTGTCTCTAGTCTCCTCTCCCCACATCCAGGGGTCCCTGGGGAGAGGGGAGACATCCCAAGCCTGGCAGGACCCTGAGCTGAGTCCAGCTCTGGTGGGAGAGGCGGGGGTGGAGGGTGGGTGATGTCCCACCCTGCACAGCCACTGGGTCAGGCAGGACATGGGGACAGCGGGTCCTGCAGAGAGATGAGCAGGTTGGGGTATCTGCGGAGCACAGAGGCCTTTGGAAAGGTAGCAGGGGCTGGAGATGGAGCTCAAGGTGAAGTTATTCAGCCCCTGGATGTGCAGGCAAGGTCCAGTCATGCAGCTCTAGCAGGGACAGGGAGGCCAGAGGGGCTGAGAACCGACACAAGATGCAACAGGAATGTGACTGCCTCCAGATTCCAGACACACAGCAGCTGGTGCCACCGACAGTGGCAAGAAACATTCAGGCTGGGCCTGGAAGAGGATTGGAGAGAGGGAGATGCGCAGGGATCTTCCAGCAGCAGCACAGGGCAGGGGTGTGACCATGCCACAAACATCCAGGGGAACCAAATTTTGGTGGGATTACAGCAGGCCTGTCTGCTGCCTAAGCTGCTCTGCTGTGCCACAGGATGGCTGGGGATGGACTACCTGGAGCCCTACATTTTTGCAAGGAGATGCTGCCAGAACACTGGAGATCAGGAGCGCCAGCATGGCTGTGAGGGACTCTGGCATAATCGAGATCTGGGACCCTTTGGCTCTTCCCCATGAGCCCAGCCCCTCTGTTCCTTCTCCTCCCTGTTTCTACCCAAGGTTTGGGCAGGATGAAGCCAGGATCTGCTTGGTGATGCAGGGACCTGCAAAGGAGGGGATCTCCTTTTGGTGCCCCCGGCTGGCTGGCCTGCAGGCAGAGGCACAAAGCTGTCCAGCAGCAGGGCTGATCTTGCTCCCGGCTGATGTGATCCTGAGCTACCCAGCGCAGGGAGTGACAGCACGTTGGGGGCAGGGGGGGTGGGAGGGCAGAGCTATCCAAGTGTCCTCCCACCTCCGGCACAGCCGCAGGGATGCTGTTGCTGTGGCTTGGACACATGCCTCCCTCTCTTCCCTGCTCCCACCTTTGTAAAGCCCTGGGAGCTGCAGCAGCCCTGAACCAAGCAGAGGGGGCCCAATGGGTGCAAAGCGCCCTGTGCCTGCTGCCGAGACCCCCGCACGCAGGATGGGGCCCACGTGTGTCGCACACCCAGCTCCATGTGGGGGAATCTACACACAGATGGCCCCGCCATGGCAGGGGAGGCTGAGAAATCACATGCGTGTGCGTGTGGCACTGTTTGGGTTTGTGTGTCCACGCATGTGCGTGAAGGGAGCCCACACAGCTGGGGTTCATGGAGCAAAAGTGTGTGTCCGGGCACCCGTGGGTGTAGGGATGAGCAAAGGGCTGCAGGCAGCCGCCTGCCAGCGTGCTCTGCTCAGCACCACTATCTGGGGCAGCTGTAATTACCCTGCCCAGGCTCCCCACCGCAGCAGTGCCTGCAGCACCGTGTCCTCCCGCAGCTGCTACGTCCCAGCGTGTGCGCGCGTGCAGCTAATTATCCCACTACCTGGGGACTTCCCCACTGAGGCTGGCAGGGCAGGAGATGGCAGTTCCAATTTTCCCCCCACTAGCACAGGCAGCAAGTGCTGCCTGCTGGTCCCTGGGCACCAGCTGGGAGCTCCTCTTGGCTGCAGCATCTTCAATAACACAGCCTCTGTGGGGCATGGAGGCACTGCCAGGACCCACGCAGGATGATGCTGTGCTCCACACTGCTGGAGGCCAAATCCTGGTTCTCCCTGGTTTCAACCTTCTCCAAGCTCACCCCTGTTGAGACAGAGCCCGACTTGGTATTGCTGCTGCCATTTCCCTTCTCATTTTACCCCAAGGTGATCTTCCGTCGGTCCTGCACCCAAGTCCCCTTCTTTGGACCCATACACCCCTGGTCCACGTATACCTTCCCTCCTTCAGACCTCTCCCTCCTTCCCTCACAGACCTCTCATAGCTGGCTCAGCCTCTCCACATGGCTGCTCACTGAGAGCCAGCCCTGACTTGGGGTGGGATGCGGGATGCCCAGTGATCAGAGCAGCAGCAAACACACCTACCCATGAGTGTATGAGCACAGGAGAGACCGAGGTGTGAACTGAAATATAGTGAAGGCAAGAAACCCAGCAGCAGTTCTGCTACAACCTAGTCCTGGGCAGAGCTGCAGGGCAGGCACCACTCGACCTTGGCTGGCCAAAATGTCTTTCTCCAAGGCAGAAAGAAAATGTACGCAAGATGTAGGTTTACAGCTGGTCCCAGTCCCTCTGGGATTTACTGATGTGGTGTGTGAAGGGCCTGGATGTGTTTCTTGTTAAGCTGGAGACTACAGAGCAAACATGGGTGAAGCAGAGTATCCCCAAACCAGCTCCGTGTTTGGCGTCCCACTCCCTCACCAACATTCAGATCCCCCATGGCCAGATCTCCATGTAGCTTCAGGTCCATCTCTCCATGGCCACTACGATGACCCCATTGCCACATTGCCAAGGAGCTCCCATCTGTCCCTGCCCTGAGCTGTTCCCCACACGGCTGGGGGACAGCCACTGGGACACCTTTTCGGGGCCAGGCATATGGCACAGGGGTGGGGCGCAGCATTGCACCCCAAAGGCTTTGCACTGAGCACTGTCCTCTCCCCACTGCAGAACCATGGGGGTGCTGATGTCCCGGCGGCAGACGGTGGAGAAGGTGCAGAAGGTCAGCCTGGCCGTGTCAGCCTTTAAGGACGGGCTGCGGGAACAGCCATCGACACGGCGGCGGGCAGAGGCGGGGGGAACACGCCGGGGAACACTGGAGCACGCTGTGCAGGAGGGAGAGGAGGAGGCTTCAGCAGGTCCTTCCCAGCCAGAGGAGAACAGTGCCAGCACGGCGGCTTGGGAACGGCTGCGGGACGGCCGGGGCGTGGAGCCGGAGGAGTTTGAACGAGCCAACAGGTTCACTCCGCCTGCCTTCATCCGGCCCAAGCGGGAGCTGCATGATGACGAGCCCCTGGACATCAGTCTGGAGCAGCAGGAACAGGTGAGCAGCCAGAGCATGGAGTGGAACAGGAGAGGTGGGAACAGGGCTGGAGATGTGTAGGTGAGAGCCCAGAAGATGTGCAAGAATTGCATGTGATTGCTGAGCAGCAACAGCCTCCCTGGGCATGGCAAAGCCCTATGGAGGTAGCTCAACAGGGCAGGGGCCAGGGGCTGGGCTGGGCAGCTGGAGATGCAGGGAGCAAGGTGTGAATGGTCAGATGTGCCCTGGAGGGAACCGTGGGGTGTCTCAGAGAGGAGAGGTCACTGCTGGGCACAGACAGCTCTAGCTTTGGGGAAGAGAGAAGGACAATACCGATCTACAGCCAGCCTGCCTACAACACAACCCCATCCATCTACACCTGTGACCCTTTCAGCCCAGCCCACCCACAACTCAACAGCTTATCCTAACCAACGCCCAGAACCCTACAGCCCACCTATCCACACCCTCAAATCTACCCATCCGTTCATCCACCTCAACAAGCCTACCCCCAGCCCACCTACAGCCTTACGGCTTACCCGTCCACACCTACATCCAGGTACCTACACATCAGCACTTCCACCCACCCACACTAGCACTCTAAAGACCAGGTAACCTACAGCCTCACAGCCCAGCCATCCACACCTACCACGCTGCACCCCAGACAACCTACAACAACACAGCCCCATCAACCCTACAGATGGACCCATACGCACTCCATTCATCCCCAAAAGCCCATCTGCCCTCCTCTAATCCAGCTCAATGTGCCATCTACTACCCCACCACACAGCTATGCTCTACATCATCCCCACTCAATCCCACCCTCCATCTCTTCTGACCCATAACATCCATCCCCACCTGCAAAGCACCACCCTGACCCCCACCTTCAGAAGCCAACCCCTAGCACCCCCTGACCTTCTGAGCAGCTGCCCATCCCTCCCCAGATCCTCAATGATGAGATGTGTGAGATCTGTGAGGTGTGGACAGCCGAGAGTCTCTTCCCCTGCCGCGTCTGCAGCCGGGTGTACCACGACGGCTGCCTGCGCCGCATGGGCTACCTGCAGAATGACAGCGCTGTAGAGGTGACAGAGACAGCGCACACTGAGACCGGCTGGAGCTGCTACTACTGCGTGAGTACCTGGGGTGGGGGACACCGGGCTTCTGCTGGGTAATGGGTTCTTCCCAGGTAGCCGTGCCACACACAGACATAAGCAGGGTGCCATGTTTCATCCGGCCTAGGGTGATGGGGGATATCCTGCCCCCCAGCTCCTGATGCCCACTATGGCCTGACATGGAGCCATCAGAGGGGAGGGGACAGCGGCCCTCCCCACCCCAGCAGCCAGCTCTCCAGCACCTCGGCAGAGGATGTGGCACTAGGGGATGTGCCACTGGGCATGCCCTGGGCATAAGGAGGCATGGCAGAGCTGAAATGGCACCCAAAGCCCAGGCTCCTGGAACCATCCCACTGTAACACGCTGGGTGACAGCCGTGAGCCTTCAAGGGATGCCGGTACCGCAGCACAGCCAGGTGCTCCCCCCACCCTTTGCCTCTGCCCCACAGCTCCTCTCTATCCTCTATCCCAGGACAACCTCAATCTGCTGCTGACTGAGGAAGAGATGTACAGCCTGATGGAGACGCTGAAGAACTGCAAGATCATTCCAGGTGTGGATCATTCCTGTGCTTGGTCCCAGATGGTTGAGGGAGGTGGGTCCCCCCTTCCTGGGTGCCCCACAGCTAATCTGTGCCCACAGAGACCTGCCTGACCCTGGATGACTTCCTGCACTACAAGCACCTGGTGCACAAGCAGCAGTTTGAGAAGCCCATGGCTGAGGCACAGGAGGAGCAGGCAACCTTGCAGTTCTCTGCCCTGGATCCTGACAAGAAGGGGCACATCGAGTGGCATGACTTCCTCTCCCATGAGTCCATCCAGCTGCTGCAGAAACTGCGCCCACAGGTAGATCTACGGCACCCAGGTCTGGTTCCCCATGACTAGCACTCATGGCCATGGCACCCAGGGTCAGGTCCCACAACGACATCCCATGGGCACAGCACCCAGAACTCGTTTCCATGTCTGGCATTCACAGCCACAGCACCCATGGCCAGCTACAACAGCCATCAGTCACAGCCATGGCACTCAGAGCCAGCTCACACAGCCACAGCACCCAGGTTCAACTCCCACAGCCCGCACCAATGGCCATGGCACCCAGGGACATCTCCCAGGGGTAGCATCATTGGCCGTGGTCCCCAGGATTAGCTCCTATGGCTAGCATTGCACGGACATGGTACCCAGGACTGGCTCCCACAGCTGGCACCTATGGCCCCAGCACCCCAGGACATCTCCCAGGGCCAGCACCCATGGTGACAGCACCCAGGCCTGGCTCCCACAACTGGCACCCATGGCCATGGCACCCAGGAGGGAGATGCCCACAGTGCTGAGATAGGAGGAAGAGGATTCCCATGGGTTAAGGGCCCCCCTTCCTTTCTCTGCCCCCCAGAATGCCCTGCTGCGTCTGCTGACGACCAAGGAGCGGGAGCGGGCACGGGCAGCCTTCCTCGCCCTGGACCAGGACAACGATGGCTTCATCGGGGAAGGCGAGTGCCGCCGGGCTCGGCATGCCTGGTTCCGCAAGCACCAAAAGGAGACTCCATCCTGCAATGTCAGGTACGGGGACACCCACCCTGGGGCAGGCTGACATCCCTGCCGGGGCTCCCACCACAATCCCAGCACCTGCTTACAGTGCCCAGCACACCAACAGGTTGCCCCCTTCCCATGCCACCTCCTCACTTCATGGCATCACAGCCCTGCCCTGACCCCCTTTCCCCCACATCCAACATTTATGGTGCAAGGAAGGAGGATGAAGTGAGGCCACACCTCAAATCCTGTGTTCAGGACACTAAGGTGCTGGAGCGCGTCCAGAGAAGGGCAACGGAGATGGTGAAAGGGCTGGAGAACAAGTGATATGTGAAGTGGCTGAGGGAACTGGGGTTGTTCAGCCTTGAGAAGAGGAGGCTGAGGAGAGACCTCATCACTGTCCACAACTGCCTGAAAGGAGGTTGTGGCAAGGTGGGTGTTGGTCTCTTCTCCCAAGTGCCAGGTGATAGGACGAGAGGAAATGGCCTCAAGTTGCACCAGGGGAGGTTCAGAATAAACATTAGGAAATATTTCTTCACTGAAAAGGTTCTCAGGTGCTGGAATGGCTGCCCAGGGAGGTGGTTGAGTCGCCACCCCTGGAGACAGGTAGATGAGTTTCTCGGGGATATCGTTTAGTAGAGGACAGGCATGGTTGGACTCGAGGGTCTCAAAGGTCTTTTCCAACCAGGCGATTCTACGATTTCTCCTCCCCACAGCATCAGCCACGTAGGGCCCATGTCGGAGAGCAGCCCTGCCAGCAGTGGCAGCAGCAAGAGCCAGGAGAAGACCCCACCAGCTGCGGAGCAGGAAGAGGCCAGGTGAGGCAGGGAGGTGGTTTTGGGAGGGGGGACACCCCCATTTTGGGGGAAATGCTAGCGGAGGGAGCAGTGGCATCAGGGGTGGCTGCTGAGGCTGTGTCTGCCCACAGGCTTGTCGACTGGTCTGGCTTCCTGAAGGAGAACGTCGCCTACATCCTCGCCGCCCGCCCCAACAGCACCGCCCTCCACCTGCAGCCCCCCGCCTAGCCCCCCGCTCAGCGCCATCTTGGGCGGCGAGGTCTCTCCTGCCACCGATTGGCTGGAGAGAACCTGCCCCGCCCTCTCACCCTGCATCCTGGCTGCCAAGGGGATGGATGCCAGGCTCTGACTCGCTGAGGGAATGCATGTGGGGGTCTCTGGTGGGCAGGACATGGGACAGGGCAGGGAGGGGAGGGGCCTCACTGCCCCACTGCTCCAGAAGACCCCGCTGTTGGGAGGGGTCCAGTGCATGCAGATGCTGTGGGGTGCATGGAATGCCCCCACAGACCTCGCTGTGGGGAGGGGTCCAGTGCATGGGGATGCTGTGGGGTGGAGGGAGTTCCCCCAGAAATTCTGCTGTGTGGAAGGTTCCAGTGTCCAGGGACTCCATGGGTTGCAGGGGGTGCCCCCACAGACCCCACTCTGGGGAGTGGTACAGTGCTCTGGGACCCAAAGGGGTCAGAGGCCTCAATCCTGAAGATGTCATGGGGTGCAGGGGGTGTCCCCATAGACCCATCTCCTGGGGATGCCATGACACGCAGGGGGTGCTCCTACACTCTCTACTGCAGAGAGCCTGGGGAGTTAGTGGGGTGCAGGGTTTGCCCCTCACAGACCCTACTGTGGGGAGGGCTCCAGGGCCCAGGGATGCTGTGAGGTAGAGGGCGTGCCCACAACAGACCCTGCTTGTAGGGAGGGCCCTGGGGCCCAGGGGTGCCATGGATATAGGAGGTGCCCCATAGGCCTCACTGTGAGGAGGGGTCCAGTGCCTGGGGATGCTGTGGGATGCAGGGGGTGCCCCTCCCCACCTCACTGTTGGGAGGGTTCCAGTGTCTGGGGGCACCAGGGAGTGCAGGGAGTGCCCCCACAGAGACCCTGTTCCTGGGAAGATCATGTAGAGCAGGGTGTGTCCCCCCACACTGCACTGCAGAGAGGAGTCCAGTGTCCAAGAATACTGCGGGGTGCTGCAGGGGGTACCCCCAGAGACCCCACTCTGGGGGATGCCATGGGATACAGGGGCACAGGGCCATGCACCCCACTGTGGGAAGGGTTCCAGCATCTAGGGGTGCTGTGGGGTGCAGGGGGTGACCCCACACTCCCCTCTCCTGGGGATACCATGGGATGCACAGGGTGCCCCCAAAAGACCCTGCTGTGGGGAGGGCACCAGAGCCTGGGGATGCTGTGGGATGCAGGGGATACCCTCAGAGACCCCACTGTGAGGAGGGATCCAGTGCCTGGACATGCCATGGTGTGCAGATGGTGCCCCCACAGAGCCTGCTCCTGGGGGCACCACAGGGTGCAGGGGGTGTCTCCAAAGACAGTGTTGTGGGGAGGGCCCTGGGGGGCAGTGATGCTGTGGGGTGCAGCAGGCATCCCCACAGGCCCCTCTTCTCGGGATGTCATGGGGTGTGGTGGCTGCCTCACAGACACTCCTGTGGGGAGCAGTCCAACATCTGGGGATGCTATGGGGTGGGGAACATGTTGCTCCCATGATCTCCAGTCCCCAGTGACCTGCAGACAGAGCAGGGCCTGCCCCCAAGGAGAAGTGGGGCCTTCCCTGGTTCTGGAGCCCAGTCTGGCTAGTTACAGGGTGACAGGAGAGCCCAGAGCAGCCGTGCACCCCCAGCCTCCTGCCATGCCATGGGGCAGCAGGGCTGAGCCTCCACCTGTCACTGCCAACAGCAGCACCCAGGTGTCTGCGGGCAGCACCAGCACAGCTCATCAGGGTGGTGAATCCTCAGGAGGAGGACATGGCTGACTCCCGCTTGGCTTCTTTTAAATCCCTGTCTGGCTTCAGCAGAGGCTGGAGCCCAGCAGGCTCACCCTTGCACCCACAGCTCGTGGCCATGTCTGGGAGAGTGTTTTATGGCATGGGTCGATCCTACTTGGCTGGGGATCAACCATTTAGTGCCAGAAGTGATGGTGAGGGAAGGAGCACAGGGAACAGAAAGCACCAGGTGGGTAGGAAGGCAAGCTAGGATACACAGGAGTGCTCCCCTACATCCCTAGTTCCTCCTGTCCCCCTATTCCCATGGAATCTCTCCCCCAGTCCCACTCAACATTCTGGTCCCGCACCAGCCCCGGCTCCTGCTCCTTCCTCAGCATATCCCCACCCTGCTGGGATTATCAGTACTCAGAGAAAGGAAGAGGAGGCCAGAGAGCCCAGAGCCCCTTGGGGTGTCAGCTTCAGGGATGATGCCCATCTCTGAGCAGGGATAATGCCCAGCAGCCCTACAGTGGATGGATGTGCTCAGGCCACAGGCAGAGGAACTCCTGGAAACCTCACTCCGCACATGCCAGGGCTCTGGATGCCCAGTTCCACAGCAGCCCCAGAAGCTGTCCCTTGCCCCTCTCAACCCCTTTCCATGCTGCCCTCAGCCTCTCCCCGCCTGGCATTTCCCCTTGGGGTGCACTGACTTGAGGTGCACCTATGGCAGCCCAGTTGCTCCCACATTTCCACCCCTCAACAGGATGGGGGCCCCATCCTGCTCATCCTTCCCCACCTCAACCCGGGACCCTCTCCAGGGACTCTTCCTGCTGCAAGACCAGGAGGCACAACAGTGCCGCGACACCTTCCCCTACCGCCCCGATGTGCCAAGCCAATGGGGATATTTCAGGTGCCAGGTCCAACACAGGGCTGGAGCCGTGGCTGTGGCAAGGAGGCGGCCAGGGGTGTGTGGGTCGTAATGCCTGCTCTGTACTGAGAAGTGTCCATTAAACAGCTGTGTCCAACTAGCCTCCAGCCAACGTGCTTATGGGGCTTCTGGCTTCTCCTCAGGGATTTCTGGGGACCTTATGACAACTTATTGTGCTTAACACCTTGCCCCAACCTCACATCCGTGTCTCAGCCTCATGTCCCTGTCCCAACAAGCAGGCTTGGCCTTGTGTCCCCAGCGTGTCCTACAGCAGTGATGGGCCTCCACTTCCCACTGCCAACAGCAGCACCAGCACAGCTCATCAGCACGGTGAATTCTCAGGAGGAGGATGTGACTGACTTCTCCTGATGAGGGAAGCCAGGAGGTGCACCCAGGACCCTGCGAACTCAGGATGCCCCACTTCTCACCAGGACAACAGGCAGTGGGGAGAGTGCCCGGCTGGCCCCACAGCTAGCCTGGCCCCTGCAGCAGGAGGGACATATATCCTCTGGGATGAGGATGCCTCTTGCCTGCAGAAGCACTGGAGGCTGCAAACAGAACACTGGGCGCAGGAGGCAACTGGATGCTAGAACAGGTTCAAAATAACTCAAAAGATCCCACCAAGGGTCCCCAGGAGGAAGTGACTGGAACATGGTCCCCATGGCTGGAGGCTCTCCCAGTGCCAGGCAAATCCAGGGATCTCCCACAGAAAGCTGCAGCTCTTGCTGGTGGCTTGTGTTGTGCAGAGACCAGGCTGCCAGCAAAGGGGGGTTCTCCTACCTTGGGGGGTGGTCTTTGTTTGTACAGTGCCTGTGCTGAAGCCAAGAAGGAAAAGGACCTTCAGAAGTAGATCTGAGTGTGTAGGGGTTAGGAGAGGAAGTTTCCCTTGAAGCATCTGTAGGGTCTGCAGAGACAGAGAACTCGTTGCTTAAAGCTGGACTGAAATATTGCAGCCCTGTTCCATGATTACTGTAGGTCCAGATCATAGCAGTTGTGTTCAGCTGCCCCACCCCCAGATAAAACCCAGCCTGGGGAGCAGCAAGCATTTAAGACCCTGGAAGTTGTAATAGCTGTAAAAGTTACTGGGAGAGGCACCCATCACCTTGGCAAAGAGGATAAGAACCCAGAGGAAGGAGGAGCTGGTGGGTGGTTTTGTGTGTCCTAAGGTGGAATGCCAGGGTGGGTTGTGCCCTGGGCTCTGCCTGTGGAGGGAAACCCCATGGAATCCCCTGCCTGGAGAGATGTTGTGAATTGCTGTGCTATTGCTCCAGCTGCCAGAGCTAGAGAGCAAGCAGGGGCAGAGCAGAGGTCCTGGGGAGCATGTGGTGATGCACTCACCCCCAGCATGCCAAACCCCTGCTCTGAGCACCCAACAGGATCCAAGCTGGGAGGGCAGAAGGCCCCTGGACCCCTGATCCAGTTCTGCTCCACACCCATCCCCTCCCCTGGGGACAAGGTTCAAGGTGGCTTTCCCAGCCCCAGCTTACCCTGCCACCCTCAGCATCAGCCTGGCACCCCTGTCAGGTCACGCAGCTGGCTGCTGTCCCCAGGGAGCTGGTTAAGGAGGGGCGGCAGGTGGCCAGGCCGGCCCTCACCCCGCAGGGCTGTGCTGTAACAACCAGCTGCCCAGCACACGTGCTCTTCCGCAGCTGCAGGCCCCCAGTGAGCACCTGCTGAGTGGGCACAGCGTGACCCAGCCAGCTGTGTCTCCGCACAGACAGCCTCAACGTCTGCACAGAAGTGGGAGATATGGTGGGGGAACGGGCAAGGTGATGCTCTGACATCTCTTAGCTGACACCGGCTCCTTTGAAACTGGTGACATCAGAAGCAGTGCCACCCCGTCCCCAGAAAGCCTCCATGACCTGCCCTCCTAAATGTTGGTGCAAACCTTCCCCTGCATGTTGGTGCAAACACCCTCATCACCCAAATCCTGGTGCACATCTCACAGAATCACAGAAGGGTTGGTGTTGGAAGGGACCTCTGGAGATCACCCAGTCCAATTCCTCTGCTAAAGAAGGTTCAACCACAGCAGGTCATACACAAATGCATCCAGGTGGGCTTTGAATATCTCCAGAGGAGACTCCACAACCTCCCTGGGCAGGCTGTTCCAGTACTCTGTCACCTTTACAGTAAAGAAGTTTTCCCTTGTGTACAGGTGGAAATTCCTGTGTTCCAGTTGGTGGATCCTTGTTCTGTTGCTGGGCACCACTGAAAAAAGTCTGGCCCCATCCTTCTGACACCTGCCCTTTAATTATTTATAAGCATTGATGAGATCCCCTCTCAGTCTTCTCTTTTCCAGGTTAAACAGACTCGGGTCTCACAGCCTTTCCTCATAAGAGAGTTGCTCCAGTTCCTTGATCATCTCTGCTGGACCCTCTCCAGTAGTTCTGTGTCTTTTTTGAGCTGGGTAGCCCAGAGCTGGACAAAGAACTCCAGACGGGGTCTCACTAGGGCAGAGAAGAAGGGAAGGAGAACCTCTCTCAACCTGCTTGCTATACTCTTCTTGATGCACCTTAGGATACCATTGGCCTTCTTGGCCACGAGGGCACATCACTGTTTCATCGCTAACTTGTTGTCTACCAGGACTCCCAGGTCCTTCTTCACAGAGCTGGTTTCCAGCTGGTCAACTCCTCACCTGTACTGGTCCATGGGGTTGTTCCTCCCAAGGTGCAGAACCCTATGCTTTCCTTTGTTGAACTTCACTAGGTTCCTCTCTGCCCAACTCTCCAGCCTGTCCAGGTCTCACTAAACTGCAGCCTAGCCTTCTGGTGAATCAACCAATCCCATCTCTGTGTCATCAGCCAATGTGCTGAGGATACACTCTGTCCGCTCACCCAGGTCACCGATGAATATGTTGAACAAGACTGGGCCCAAGTATTGACCCCTGAGAAACACCACTAGCCACAGGCTTCCAGCTAGACTCTGCTCACCTGCCCTGAATGCTCCTGCAAACTTCTCACCAAAAGCTGATGCAAACCTCTCCCTGAATCTCCTCGGGTGCTTGTGTAAACCCGCTCCCAGCTGTTGGTGCAAACTTCTCCCCAAACATTTATGCAAACCTTTCCCTGAATGCTGCTACAAACTTCCTACAAACTGCTGCTGTAGACCGCCCCAGTGAGAGCCCCAGGGGCCCCAAACCAAGGCATGGGCAGGAATTGGCTGTCTGACCCACTCACCTCCACTCCACAAGGATGGAAATCCTAGGGGTGTTAAATCCATACCGCCGCGACGGTGTCCATGCAGCCCGCAGGCCTGCTCTCCTGTGTCCATCACCCACTGCAACGCTCTCCAGGGGAGGGAGGGTCTCAGCCCCAGGGATCCAGCCCATCACCAACCAGCCTGGGGCTGGGGCAGCACGGTGGAGTCCTGGGGACAGCAGCCAGTTTTGTAGTAGCCAGAATATTGGCCACCTTTCATCCAGGTGGCCATGCCGGCACCAACAGACCCAGAGCACCTCATGCTTGCTCATCTGCCTGGCTCAGTGTGCCGCAGAATCACTTGGTTGGAAAAGACCTTTGAGATCTTCAAGTCCAATCATACATGTCCACTACTAAACCATATTCCTAAGTGCTTCATCTACCTGTCTCTTAAACACCTCCAGGGATGGTGACTCAACCACCTCCCTGGGCAGCCGTTCCACTGCCTGACCACCCTTTCTGTGAGGAAAATTTTGTTGATGTCTAATGTGAACCTCCCTTGGTGCAACTTGAAGCCATTTCCTCTCATCCTATCACCTGTCTCTTGGGAGAACAGACCAACACTCACCTCTCTACAACCTCCTTTCCAGGAGTTGTAGACACTGATAAGACCCTCCCTCAGCCTCCTTTTCTCCAGGCTAAACATCCCCATTTCCCTCAGCTACTCCTCATAACCCCTGTGCTCCAGACCCTTCCTCAGTTCATTGCCTTTCTCTGGACACACTCCAGGTTCTCAATGTCTTTCTTGTAGTTTGTAGTGAGGGGCCCAAAACTGAACACAGGATTCAAGGTGTGGCCTCACCAATGCTGAGTACAGGGGGACGATCACTTTCCTGCTCCTGCTGGCCGCACTGTTTCTGATACAGGCCAAGATGCTATTGATCTTCTTGGCCACCTGGGCCACTGTTGGCTCATGCTCAGCCCCTCTCAACCATCACCCCAGGTCCTTCTCTGCCAGGCAGCTTTCCAGCCAGTCTTCCCCAAAGCAGTGTCCCTGCTGCCCATGGGGACTTCTCCATGTGTGGAGGCTGCACCCTCTGCTGGGTTGCACAGCCATTGCACAGGACTGCCATCCATCCCAAATAAATAGTGCTTTTGGAGAAGCACCCCGGGGTGCATGATAGCCCACTCCTCCGAGCCCAGGCACCTCTGCATGTCCCCGGGGCCGCCCTGGGCTTGGACAGATGCCATCAGTTCTGGTGCATCCCCAGAAGGGAGGTGATTGGTACACACCAGCCAACCCTCAGGGGGGTTGTGGGGAGCTGTGCTGGCACGGGGGAGACAGAAGTGACCCCCTGGGCTGAGGTAGTTTCACCATGAGCCGTGGAACCTGGTCAATGGTGGGGCAAAAGGTCAGAGCCCCATCCCATCACAGCCACAGGAGCAGCCAGGGAGCACCAGCAGGAAAAGGAGGTTCTCTGGGCAGTGTGTGACAGTGACAGCAACAGCCAGAGCTGGAGGAGACAGTACCACCCTTGTGGTTCCAGTCGTCCTTCCCACCTCAGGCCGGAGGAGGAGTGACCACACAGAGCCAGGACAAACATCTGCCTTCAGCAACGTCCCTCAGATGTGCACAAGGTGAAGAGCCAAGAGGATCTGGGGTGCAGAGCTGGGACGAGGAGGCTGGACTACCCAGAACTGACTCCCACCCGAGCCAGGGTCCTTAAAGGGACCAGGATCCACTGGGGAGATGTCCAGACAGACTTGGGGTCAGGAGGGCTGAAGAGGGGTACAAGGGACCATAAGAAGTGTGGGTGTCCCTCAGCCAAGAGGTGGCCACAGGGTGTCACCCCTGCACCGTGCTGGGAGCAGGCAGTGCCACTTTTGGATCTGCACAGCCATCCCTGGTTGCTGCACCAGCGATGCGGACATGGATCTGTGTGGCTGGAGGCGTACAAGAGCATGCCACCAGGCTGTCCCAGCAGAGCAGACATGCTGGTGTCACCATGCCAGTCATGTTTCCATTCTCACGCCAAGCTGCTGCTCCCACAGCCATGACACCACTCAGAGAAAAGGGATGCAGGTCCTCACTTCAGTCCCAAGAAATTATTTAGCAGGGTGGTTTGTGACCCGCTTCTCTTCCTGCCCCAAACCTAACTCTGACTCCAATCTCAGCCCCATAGCACCCTCTTTCTCCATGTTTATGTGACTGTGGCAGGTGACATGTGGCCCATGCACCTCACGTGAGGAGCTGGGACTCAGCCTGTGCAGCCCTAGGCTCCTGTAGTCTGGAGTGGGCTCCATCCTCCACAGCACCCAGGAGCTGGGAGACCCTGGGCATTGGGGAAGAGGGACCAACTCAGGGCTCTCTTGGATTTAGCACCCGTTCCCCACAAGATCATAGAATCATAGAATTATCTGGGTTGGAAAAGACCTCCAAGATCATCAAGTCCAACCCTTAATCCAACACTATCATAATTATAGATCATGGCACTAAGTGCCACATCCAGTCTTATTTTAAAAACCTCCAGGGATGGTGAATCCACCACCTCTCTGGGCAGGCCATTCCAATGCCTGATTACTCGCTCTGTGAAGAACTTTTTTCTGATATCCAGCCTAAACCTTCCCTGGCAGAGTCTAAGCTCGTGCCCTCTTGTTCTGTTGCTGGTTGCCTGGGAGAAGAGACCGACCCCCACCTGACTACAGCCTCTTTTCAGATAGCTGTAGAGAGCAATGAGGTCACCCCTGAGCCTCCTCTTCCCCAGGCTAAAAAACCCCAGCTCCCTCAGCCTCTCTTCATAGGACTTGTGCTCAAGTCCCTTCACCAGTTTTGTTGCTCTTCTCCGGACCCTCTCCAGCACCTCAATATCTTTCTTGAACTGAGGGGCCCAGAGCTGAACACAATACTCAAGGTGTGACCTCACCAATGCCGAGTACAGGGGAAAGATCACTTCCCTTGTCCTGCTGGCCACACTATTCTTGATACAGGCCAGGATGCCACTGGCCTTCTTGGCCACCTGGGCACACTGCTGGCTCATGTTTAGACTCCTGTCAATCAGTATCCCCAGGTCCCTTTCCACCTGACTGCTCTCCAGCCACTCTGTCCCCAGCCTGTAGGGCTGCATGTGGTTGTTGTGGCCAAAGTGCAGGACCTGGCACTTGGCCTTGTTGAACTTCATCCCATTGGACTCTGCCCATCTCTCCAGCCTATCAAGGTCCCTCTGCAGAGCCCTCCTGCCTTCCGGCAGGTCGACACTCCCTCCCAACTTGGTGTCATCCGCAAATTTACTTATGATGGACTCAATCATCAATGCAGATGTTAAACAGAGCTGGACCCAACACTGATCCCTGGGGGACACCACTGGTGACCGGCCGCCAGCTGGACGCAGCCCCGTTCACCAGCACTCTCTGGGCCCAGCCATCCATCCAGTTCTTAAACCAGCTGAGAGTGCACCTGTCCAAGCCAAGGGCTACCAGTTTATCCAGGAGTATGCCATGGGAGACAGTGTCAAAGGCTTTGCTGAAGTCCATATAGACTACCTCCACAGGCTTCCCTTCATCCACCAGGCAGGTTACCTGATCATAAAATGAAATCAGGTTGGTCAGACAGGACCTGCCCCTCACAAAGCCGTGCTGGCTGGGTCGGATCTCATGTCCATCCTGAAGGTGCTGTGTGGTTGCACTCAGGATGATCTGTTCCATAACCTTTCCAGGCACTGAGGTCAGGCTGACAGGCCTATAGTTGCCCGGGTCCTCCTTGCAGCCCTTTTTGTGGATTGGCGTGACATTTGCCAACTTCCAGTGATCTGGGACCTCCTCAGACAGCCAGGATTGTTGGTGTGGGATGTGTTGGGAGCCAGAACCTCTTCCTCTCTGTTTGCCCTGGCAGGACCCCTGGGCACCCTCTCCTCTCCATTTGCCCTGGCAGGACCCATGGGCATCCCCTCTTCCACACAGAGCCCCTGCACCCCCCAGACAGCCATGGGATCTGTCTGCACCCAGCACTGCCACAGGCCTGGGAAAAATGCACAAGTGATGGAAAAGCAGCCAGGCACTGGGCACAGTAACAGGGGTAGGAACAACCAATGATGTCCACCAGAACCTGTTGGGACCAGCTTCCTACTGCTTGAGTCCACAGGGGGACCAGAGGGAGTCATACAAGACCTGATTAGGGAAATGGGGTCCCCTCCTCAGCATCTCAGCATCTTAGGCGACACCTTATCACTGGAGCAGTTCAAAAGACACATAGATGAAGTGTTTAGGGATATGGTTTACTAGTGGATGGGTACAGCTGGACTTGATCTCAAAGGTCTTTTCCAACCAAGTGATTCTGTGAGTCTATGATCCTGTGATCTCCTCTGGCACACTAGCAAGGCGAGCTCCTCGAGAGGATGCAGCCCTGTGAGCACTCCAGCATTCAGGTAGTGTCTTCCTTTCCTGGGAGGATTTGGGCCACCCACAGCATCCCACGCCAAGGGGTGTGCATGGCTTCCCGCCGGCACGCCGCGCCGCCAGCTCCCGCCACCCCCACGCTGCCGGCTCGGTGGCCCGGACACGGTGCGGGGCTGCCAGACGCTGCCTCCTGTTCCCGACGCACTCACTCCCGTGCTCCTCCCTGCGGCGTGGCTGCGCACAGGGACACAGGGTGCCAACACGGTGCAAAGGGGTGCTGCAGCAGCCCTGGGGTGGGGGGTGGCACATCATAATGCTGGGCACTGCAAGCATCTTTCTCTCTGCAGCAGCTTTGCTGTGACTCATTCTGGCAGCCCACGCAGCAGCCGAGCAGGGTGTCCTGGTCCTCTTCTGCCTCAGTGTGAGGTCATGTGGGAACAACCCATTAACAACCACAGTTCCCTGGTGCTTCTCCCCACAGTTCCCTACACTTGTTGCCCCGGCCTTGCAGTGGGACTGGGAGGCGGCATTGGGGACAATGGTGACCTCAGCCCTGTGCTCCATGTCCAGCTGTTCCCTTCTCCACAGCAGCCTGCACACAGCTGGCTTCCAAGCACTCGCTGCTGAGCATCAGGGCTGATGCAGCCAAATAAGTTGGGGAAGGAAATGGTTTTGGGTACAGTGAAGGGCAGGACCTGCCTTCCCATTTTGGCTATGTGGATCCAAGCCCCATGGCTGGCATCACAGCAGATGCTGATGGTCCCTCTGGGCAGCACAGTGGGCAGATACAGAGTGCCATGCATGCTCCTGTGCATCCCAGCATCCCATCTGACACTAAACGTGTGCTGTGCCTCCCCAGCATCCCTGCCTGTCTGAGATGCCCCCTGGACAAGAAAGCCAGCACATACAGTCCCGTGTGTTCCTCCCCCGCACGCCCACGCCCAAGCACGTGATGGGCACACCAATAACAAGGCATCAGTCCAGGACTAATCTGGGCACCTCACGAGGCCGAGGAGTACCCTGGCTGACTAGAGAAGGAGGAAGGCAGCCAGGGTACCTGGAAAGCAGGCATTTGGATCCAAGCCACCCCAGAAATGCAGCACCATGCTTGGCACAGGCAGAGTCCAACAGCTTGCAGCCGGACAGGGACATGGACTTTTGTCTGGGTCCTCTGCCAACTCATGCAGCATCAACAAGGCTGTTCCCACCCCAGACAGGGTTAGGGGCTCTGGCAGCAACAATGGAGGCAATAAAGGGGGAGGCACCTCGTGTTCAGCACAGGGCATCCCATGACCCAGCTGCAAAATGATCCGGGGGCTGGAGTGACTGATCTGCGAGGAGCCGCACGCAACTCTATCTGTGTCGCTCGGCTGAGTGATGACTAAGGGAAGGACAGGAGAAAAGTCTGCACACCGCCAGGCAGAGGAGGAATTATTTAGGCTGGAGTGCGGGGGTGGAGGGAGGGGGGCTGGAAGGAGCTGGGTGGAGAGAAGGTGGAGGCTGGGTGGGATGCTCTGGCAGTGCTCCCCCTCTCCACAGAGGGACAGTGGGTACCAGGCTGGGGAGAAGCAGCATGAGAGCTGAAGAACTGGGAGCTGCTAGCTCGCTTTTGGGGAGAAAATATTTTCAGACAAGGGGTGTCTTGCTCTGGCCTGAACCCCACGGCCAGGCACTGGCTCAGAGACGTGTCATTAGCACTGCAGGACAGCCAGCATCTCCCATGCATGGGAAAACACTCATCCAACAGCTGCCTGCACAAAGCGGGAACCCAGGCACGCCCGGCCTCATCCCTGCCCTCCCATGGCATGCCAGTAGCCAGACAGCAGGCTACGAGCAGGAGCTATTTCTGTGGGTCTGGGGGCTGTGCTGCTCCCATGCTGGGAGTCCCACCAGTGGACATGCTGCAGCACGCTGTGCCAGGCCAGCTGCTCAGGGACAGGCGGGTGCTGGCCTTGCAAAAATACATATTGGTGCTAATGAGGTGAATGTTTAACAGCAGGGAGAAAAAAGTGGAGAAATGACCCCACGGTGTGGCATCTCTCCCGTGTCCCAGCACACCAGTGCTTTCACATCAGCACCCAGTGCACAAAAAGAATGAAAAGCAGGAGGAGGGGATGCTGAAAAACAGGGAATAGGCATTCTCTGGGGCCAATTCCTTCTCTTGGGAAGGAAGGGACCCCACTACATAAGCCACTCCACAGCTGACAGGTAGCAAACCTAACTCCCTGGGGTCACTCTGTGCTTTAGAGGATGACAGCAGGATGGAGAAAAGCAAGATCATCACACAGAGACACGACTCCTGCTGATACTTCCACTGGGTCAGCCTGCCTCGTTTACCTGCAGACTACAACTCTTCTCCGCACACTGCAAAGATTTTTGCCATGTAACTGGGGCACAAACATCCCAGCCCACCCAGCATGTGGAGTTGTGAGAGCCTCCAGCCTGCTCTGTGCACAGGGTGCAGAGCTGAAGAATCTGTGCTGCCATCCAGATCTTCCAGGCCAGAAGGATTTTGCAAGAGGAGCATCATTTCTAATCCAGAAAGCCCTCAAAACTTGCAGTCAGCAGTCCATCAGCGCTCTCTGTTTCACTTTACTGGTGCAGAACTGAAAACGGCATGTTACAGTGAGGGAGTGGGGATGAGGCTGGATATGAGCCACATCAATCTATTATCTACAGGTTATGAGAGCAGCACCACAATGCAGGAAAGGAAATTAAGGATGAGTCTATAACCCAATGTGATTTTACCCCTTTGTGTTCAACAGGGCTTGTCAAATAATCCTGGTTCCTTTATTCAATGACTTTATATATCTGGTTGCTAAGACACCACCTTGGACACACAAGGCTGCTGTCAGGTCACCCCTCCAGCACCCTGAGTACTGAGCAATGCCAGGGCAGCACAGCAAGGCCAGCCACCCAACAGGACCCAGCCCTGGGGACTGACACTCATTACTCCAGCCTCCATGGGCAGCAACACTTCTGTAACTGCCTGGGCCCCTCCAAGCCAGGCAGGTCCCTGAACTGGCAGTAGGGTGGGATTCAGAGGCCACAGCATCACCCCAGCTTCAACTCTCGATTCCTCATTCTCAAGGCAACCCGACATCCTCTTCCAATACCCTCGCTGTAGCCTGGCAACGGCTGTACTGGCATGGCAACGGCAGTACCAGCATGGCAACAGCAGTATTGGCATGGCAACGTGGCTGCCAGCAGGGAGACAAAAATGTCAGCGGATCCCCCTTTGACCCAGATATCCCTCTGCTTCCCAGAGCAGCAGAGCCACCCCCTCTCCCTCCAATACCTCCAACAGGCAGCAGGCACTGGGCACTATGGGTCCACCAGCCTCATCTCCTATTCTCCCCATCACCCAGCATTGCATGAGATGAGTTCTAGGGTCTCAGTCCAGGTTTCATGGGTTGTTGCACCCAGGACAATGCACCAGTATATAGATGTCACTTGCAGATCCCCTGTGGAGGAAGATACTTAACCTCTGCCCCCGCCCCCCTCCCCCTTCCAGAGCAAACATCTTTGAAGGACATAAATCTGGGAGAGAGAGGAAAACAGTCCCTCTGGATTTTGGCTGCCAAGGGCTTTTCCCTGCAGGCAGTCCCCTCTGTCTGCCAGAGCTGGATTGCTGCTCAGGGTCAGCTCTCCCTGACGTGGGGAAGAAAGGTGGTAGCATCCCTGGGTAGGAGGGCCTCAGGGCTGCCCTGTTCACCCCATTTGACCAGGGAGATGTCTCCCTGGCAGCAGGCAGGGAGGGCAGCCAGAGCATCCCCCCCTGCCAAGGAAGGAGATCCGGTGAGGGCATCGGAAGTTACACAACGCTGCGCCAAGCAGACAAAGCAGCAAGTGCAGCGGGGGCGCCTGCCAGCCCCCAGAGTGAATTCCCTGACGTGGCAAACATCTCCCGAAGCCCCCTCGACACCCACCTGCACACGCAGGCAGGAGCCCACGCGCATACGCAGGCAGGAGCCCACGCGCCGGCACACGCCTGCCTCTAAAGGAAAAGACTTGCCAGAGACAGAGCTGAAATAGTGAATTGCCTCATTCATTCACCCTCTCCGGAAACTCTGCCCGTACATGCACATATAGGCGCCAGGAGGCATGTGCAGCAGACGCATGCGCCCATCTCTGTGCCCTCCAGGATCTTCTCACCCCAGCCACCTTCTTCACCAGCCACTCCAAAATGCAAGCACAGCCCACACCCACATGTGTTGCTCAAAAAAAAACCCAGCTCTGCAAGTGAAGTACCCTTGTCAGAGCAAATTTTGCAAGCAGCCCTTTTCACGGCATGGTGGGGTGAAGCACATTCCCTTGGAAGGGAAAGCCCTCCTGCTACTTTTCAGTCTCAAATACAAAGACTCTCATGTAGGATAAGCCCCCTTAGCATGCACATAAGTACTCCCAGCCATGTTTGCCCCACAGTTCAGAGTAGGCCCTTCTACAGGGGTTGCTGCTCTAGCAAAAACCTCTCATCATGGTCAGACAGGCCTCTCCATGCCCAAAAGCTTGAGCAGGACCTGGCAGAGTGCACGCAGTGCAGAGCACATCCACAGTTTCGGAACATGCATGCGCATGGCATCCAAATTCTACATGCCCAGTGCCACATCCACGTGGGAACTGCATGGACAGAAAACTCCATTTCTATGCTGGAAGGTCTGGCCTGGGGCTGTCACCTGGCAACTGCTCCCCCGGGACACACAGGGTCTCAGCACACACCTGTCTGCAACCTCAGGTAGAAGGAATACTTGCCCACATGCCAGGCACACTCCGTGATGCATGGCTCTGCAGACCCCATTTTGGAGTTTGGCACACACAGGCACAGCCAGCCAGCACTGGGAGAGCGACACCTGCAGCCTGGCTGCGCCCCAGCGTGGCCCCACTCTGCCGGCACGTCCTCACGTAACTCCAGCAGAGTGTGGGACAAGCCACCGCACCGAGCAGGGAGATGGAGCAGGTTCAGCTCATTTCTTTTCCTGTAATAACTTCTCATTTTAAGCCCTGCAAGGTGCCCGAGAAAACATCCCATCTCCACACTCCGCCCCCCCACCTGGCAGCCTCCCAGCAGCACCAAGCCATGGCGCAGCAGCGACAGCCAACATGGTGTGTGCAGCACCCATCAGCACAGCATCGCGCCCCAGCCAGGGCCCCTTCCCCGACCCCGTGTTCAGGTCATGGCTCCTGGCATCCATGGTGGTCAGCTGTCATGACACGTACCCAGTCCTATTCTCCCTCCCCTCATACAGGCGGGAAAGGCTGATGTTCCTGCAGATACCCCAGAACGGGTGCACAGCTCAGTTCCCCCCTCTAATCGCTGCCGCAGACGAGCGCTGACATTTGCATTGGATAGGGGGGGTTCTTGCAGTAGAGAAAGTTGCTCACATCAGCGTGACCCAGGGATGCAGGCACTGAACCACACGTCTTGAGGAAGCAAAAGCATCAGGGCCTGCAGCCCAGAGCCTGCACCCTGTCCCTACCACCCTGTCAACAGCTCTTCTCATTTGACTTTGAATATTCTTATTTTTCCTCAACTTTATCTAGAATTTAAGACCAGCCATAGGAGTCCATTTCTGCCCAGATTGCTTTTCCTCCTTCACAAACAGTGGTCATTCAATACCTCTCCAGCCTGAGCAATGCTTTAAAAGACAGTGCTTTGCAGAGAAGGAACCCTAACCACCACCACAGCATCCCAGAGCCCATGGTGCAGCTCAGCCCCTCTACTGAAGCCTGGCACATTGAATGCTCTGTGGTTTTGTTCCCCTCCAGCAGCAGCAATTTCTCCTCCCCGCCTCCCTCCCACTCCGCACCCTCCTTCGAGCTGAACATTCTGTGCAGCTGCCCTTACTGAAGGTTGAAGCGAAGTGGGGAATTAGTTTGGGGCAGTATTTTCTCAAACATTAATTCTTCCAGTCCCTTCTCACGCGGAGATGCTGCTGCTCTCCTCATTTGCTCCCTAATTACATAGCGCTGTAACTTTTCTCTCTTTGCTCACTCTGTTCCAGCAAATTGGAGGGTGGCATTTGCCAAGTCTTGCTTTCATCTTAACCCATTGCCATCCCCAACCAGGCTCAGATGTACTTGCTTTGCGATGGTCCAGCCAGAGACAACCGCAACCCGCTTTATCTCGGTGCCTTGCAGCAGCTCTGGGCACGATGTGCCAGGATGAGGTCTCTCTGCAATCATGGGCAATGGGATTTGGCTTTGAGAATTAGAGCCTCGGTGCTCCAGATGTGGCACCACAGCTGACCAGCGGTGCAGGGCCTCCAGGCGCATCAGCATTCCCAGCATATTCTAACCCCGATGAGCATCAGACCTCTACAGGGCCCAAGCTCGTGGGGCTGCTGGAAAGCATTGGTGGGTGCTGGGGAAAAGCTGCCCTCTCTGTTGGTCTGGTTTGAGAGGACAGCTGGGGGCTCCCTGCTCTTGGTGTGTCCTCTCAAGCCAGTGTGACAGAGCAGGATGTGGCATGCGATGCAGGTGATGAGCAGGAGCCTCATTTCACCCTGAGCAAGCGTGGGAGGAGCAGGGCAGCAGGTTAGTGGACACCTTCAAGGCTACATTGGAAAGACCAGTCTCCTTTGCCCAAGGAGCAGAACAAGGCATCCAGCAAAAACCATGCACAGAGCAGCCACCACAGACGTCTCTACCAGGCAGAAGAGGATGAATGAGCCCAGATACTACAGTGATGGGCACCCAGGGAGATCAGATTAAAGAGAAACCTCCAAGGACTGCCTTCTGGCCCAGAGACACATGAGCAAGCTGCATGACTTGCAGATTGTGGTCCATAACACACTGTTGACCACTGGCAACTTCATACAGCACCACCACCCCGCGCCCCATCTCCTCACCCTCTGCCTCCCAGTAACAAATAGGCACAGAGCAAAAGCATCCTTGCTCTGGCCTCCAGTTGGGGCACCAGATGCTCAACTGATTCCTGCCAGTATCCCCATCTTATTCATGGCTGCATCGCCTCCCAGTTCAACTTCAACACTGGCTGTTGTCTCATGCTTCTGATGAAAAGCTCCAGGCAAAGCTTTTCCTTGCCAACTGGGGCTTCATGCTGGCTGCAGCCGGCAGTGACCTGGAGATACACAGAGACACCAAAGGACTGGCACAGTACCACTCAGCAGGGCCAAGGGCTGGCAAGCACAACGACCCACGAGACTGAGCTGAGATGCCCACAGCCAGGCAGCCCCATGTGTCTCCATTTGCTTGCAAAGACAAGACTAGGGCATCTCAGCATCCTCCAGCACTTTGGAGAGGATGCTTGGAAATTTTCCTCCCTTCCTTTCTCCTCTGTACAGGGGATCTTCATTGCTTTACCCACCCACCATCCCTAATCCCACTGGATCAAGGAGACGGGATGCTCAAGAAGCAGCAAAATCAGAGGAGTCAGTGGTTATAAGCTGTGGATAAAGGAAAGTCAGCCTATTCTTTCAGAAAACTCTCCTTGCCAGACAACCTCCAGGCAATTTTCTTTTAGAGGCTACAGATTTGGCAGCAACACAAAGGCATTACACCTCATACTGCAGTCAACTGGGTACCACTTTTTGTCCTGATGGACACCACCTCTTGCCACTGTCAGCTCATTTGGCAAATCAAGGATTAGATGCCAGTCAGATCTTCCAAAGGAAAAGCATCAGAGGGACACAATCCCCGCAGGTGCAGCTGGTTTTGTCTCCAGCCTGGACACCACCCCAGCTGTGACCTTCAGGGCCAGCATCCCTGCTGGAAACACCCGTGTATGCCCCTGCCCTGGAAAGCAGAGACTCAGGATGCATTTCAAGGCCAAAATTCCCCAAATGGTGGAGTGGTTGAAGAGACTAGAAGAGCTCAGTGTGCTTGGCAACTTAAATGCAGTCTGGAAGGCACTCAATTAAAACATAACTTGGAGAGAGCCATTCCCAGGAGAAACCATCAAGTGCGACAGGGGGGCTTTGCTCAGGAAAGCAGAGCAAAGGCTGGAAGCTTAAATGGAGCCAAGTCAAACTTCAGCACACGTTCTCCATGTGCAGATGGGTCCCCAGGGGTGAAAAATGCCATTTGGACACCTCCTTAGCACAGGGACACCTCCCTTCCCACGGGCACAAATGACGTTGTGGGCAGGAAGATACCAGGGCCACAAAGATGCTCCTGGCTCTCAGCTACCATCACCCTTCCTTGCTGGGCAGAATCTCAGAGTCCAGATCTGGGCCCCCGGTCTCTTACCTGCTACTGATTTCCACAGTAACCCAGGACAACTCACTGTGCTCCAGCATCCACCAGCCAGGATGGGGACACCACCTCTCATCTTTCACCTGCCCACCAGAGGGTTTGCAGAGATGGCTCCCATGAGAGGCATTTCCACCCACTTGCTCTGCATGCCCAGTTTAGTCTCGAGCACTGGTGTTCCACAGCAGAAGCCAGCAGGGAGATCATCCCAAACCAAGGTGTCCAGAGACTGGATCTGCCTTGTGAAGCCTTGTTCCTCCTCAGGTTCTGTCCCAAAAACCACTGTAGCATCCCCCACTCTGCCCTTTCCTCCCACTCGTTCTTGCCCTAAGGTTTTGGCCACTCCAGCAGAGCCTGAGCACAGGTGGGAGCAGCAGGGGACTGGAGAGGACAGAGTCCTCCCACAGACTGCTGCCCACTGCCATGCAGAGCCGCTTGCATCTCCCACACACACCCGATGTGGGTGGCAGGAGAGCCCCGGCATTCTCATCCGAGGGGGTTTGCAAAGGTCAGCCCAGGAGGAGGTCTCCAGAGAGGGCCCTGTGCCAGCACCGGCTGGGAACCACTCAAGAATAGAGGCAGGAAGGAAAAAAAGAAGAGAAAAGAAAAAAATAACCCAGCTGGCAGCACAGACGCTGCCGGGAGAGGAAGCAGCAGGTTGAGACAAGGACACGGCTCATTATGCCACCCCCGCAGGTGCGGAGCTCTGAATGGAGCGGCCGGCTTGGCTGCCGCGGGCGCAGCTCTAGCATCCTCAGCCCCACCCCGGGAGAACAAACAGAACACCATCCCTGTGGTCAACAGTGGCATCTACTCCTCTCCCACCATGTGCCCTTGGAGGCCAGGCAGGCTCCAATGAGGAGCTGCTGGAATAAACTCTTCCTATGCTGTCTACATCCTCTAGGTTTTTCAAGGTCAGCCTGGATAAAGCCCTGAGAAGCTTGTTCTGACTTTGCAGCTGACCTTGTCTGGAGCATGAGACCTCTTGGGGACAATTCCCACCTGGATTACCCTGTGCTCAGAGCTGGGCAGGCACAAATCCAGTGCACACTGGGGCTAACAACAAGGTCAGGAAGACCGGGAGCTGTGGTGAGAGCCACTCAGGTTTGATGCTTTCCTTGGGGGACATGCCAGGCGCTGGATGAGCTCCGACAATGAAGGTCCCCTCAGGATCAATGCCCTCAGGACAGGGCTCATCTGTACTGACAGCAGGTTCAGCAGGAACCAGGACCCAGGCCTGGCCTGGAAGGTGACTCATCAGCATCTCCTTGGAGATGCATCAACCTCAAACCACATTTAGGACAGTAGCAGGTGGGAAGAGGGCATTAATCCAATAAAAAGAAAAACCGAAGCAAGGATTTTTTTTTCTTGCAGCCCTTTCCTCATCCTGCAGCTCAGGGTGCTGGAAAAGGCAGGCGGCATCTCCGAGGACGGGAACAGGCAGGAAGAAGAGACAGCACTGAATGCGTGGGTGCTGCTGTCGCCGCAGAGAACAGAGCACAAACCCTGCTGCTGCCAAGCCCAGTGTCCTCAGATGCATCTCCCCGGCTCACCCAGCTACAGTCACCGGAGACTTCCCCGCACCGCGCTGAGCAGGGGAGTCGGAGCAGGACAGGGGAGTTCCACAGCGAGGAGCCAACGCTTTCCCACACGTGGTATCACACCCTTGCTCCTGCCCCCTCTGCTCAGCTACGGGAAGGATGCAGATACAGCCTGGGGGAGGTGGGATCAGTGGGGGAAAAGGTCTCATCCACAGTGGGTGCTTGGAATGTGCTTCCCAGCTGGCACTTGGGTAGGAGGTTGGAGATCTTGGTGACCTTACCCACTGCTCCTTCAGAGGCCAAGTAATGATGCCGTAACAGAAGAGCCAGGACATGGTTCCCACCTCCCTGTGCTGTTTTATATAATCATGGAATGGTTTGGGTTGGAAGGGACCTTACAGTCCATTCAGTTCCAACCTCCCTGCCATGGGCAGGGACACATCGCAACAGATGAGGCGGTTTCAAGGCCCCATCCAAACTGGCCTTGAACACTTCCAGGGAGGGGGCATCCTCACCTTCCCTGGGCAACCTGTGCCAGTGTCTCACCACCTTCATCATGAAGAATGTCTTCCGAATGTCTAATCTAAATCTTACCTTTCCAGTTTAAAGCCCTTCCCCTCATCCTGTCACTACTTGCCCTTGTAAAAAAAGTCCCTTCCCAGCTTTCCTGGAGCCCCTTCAGGTACTGGAGGTCTCCCCGGAGCCTTCTCTTCTCCAGACTGAACGACCCCAGCTCTCTCGGTCCGTCCTTACAGAGGAGGTGCCCCATCCCCCTCATCATCAATGTGGCCTCCTCTGGACCCGTTCCAACAGTTCCATACCCCTCTTATGGAGACAGGGCCCATAGCCAGAGCCTGGGGAGGAGCTGAAGCTGACAGGGACCATGTTGTGCTCCCTATTCCTACTTGTGTCCCCTATTCCTGTGGGAATCTCCCACACCAGAAGCAAGTACCTGTCTGGCCCTCTGTGCAGTTCTCCTTCCAGGAATTTCCTCTACTTCCCTCTGACCCAAGCCTGGTTTCTCCCATCTTCTCACCCAAGGCCACCATTTCCAGAGATCAACCCCAAATGTCAGTCACAGCCTCTCCCACCCCAACACTCCATGACAGGCAGGTGCTCCAGACGCCCTTCCATTCCCCATTCCCAGCTGGAACAGAGGCTGTGGCTTCCACGGGAAGAGTGTGAGAGCAGAACCACCACTGCCAGGAAGGGACGGGACGGCACGGGATGGCACGGCACGGCACCGGACCCGACATGACATGACCCCTCCCATGGCGCGCCCTGCGCTGACGCCACAGCTTTCCAGAAGCTTCCCCGCGGGATCCCTGTCCTGGCCAATGAGCGACCGCCCCTGGGGCGGTGCCGCCTTGAACCGGCCAATGGGAGACAGCGGCTCGGCGGGCGGGGCGCCGCCCGCCCGCCCACGGCAGCGGGCCAGCCAATGAGCGCGCGCGACGGGGTGACGGGCAGCCCGCCGGGCCAACCGAGAGGCGCCTGAGGACGCGGGGGGCAGTGGGAGGGGCCGAGGGTGGCGCGGCGAGCGCGCGGTGCCCCGGGACAGCGCGAGCGGTGAGTGCCGGGGCGGCCCCGCCCCACCGCGCTGACCCATAGAGCCGCCCTATTGCACCGCCCCACACCGTGACCCACTGCTTCGCCCCACCGCGCCCCTGCCCCACTGCGCCGCCCCACTGCCCCACCTCAGGACCCGCTGCACCGCCCGCCCCGTTGGCACCGCTGGCCCATTGCTCCGCCCCACCGCGGCGCCCCACACCGTGCCCCATTGCAGCGCCGCCCCACTGCATCACCCCACACCGTGCCCCATTGCAGCGCCGCCCCACTGCATCACCCCACACCGTGCCCCATTGGACCGCTGCCCCATTGCACCGCCCCACTGCACCGCCCCACACCGTGCCCCATTGCAGCGCCGACCCGTTGCATCACCCCACACCGTGCCCCACTGCACTGCTGCCCTATTGCTCCGCCCCACCGCGCCGCCCCACCGCGCCGCCCCATTGCAGCGCCGCCCCATTGCAGCGCCGCCCCATTGCAGCGCCGCCCCATTGCATCACCCCACACCGTGCCCGATTGCACCGCTGCCCCATTGCACTGTCCCTCTGTACCGCCCCACACCGTGCCCCGTTGCAGCGCCGCCCCATTGCACCGCCCCACACCGTGCCCCATTGCAGCGCCGCCCCATTGCGTCACCCCACACTGTGCCCCATTGCAGCGCCGCCCCACTGCACCGCCCCACACCGTGCCCCATTGCACCGCTGCCCCATTGCATCACCCCACACCGCCGCCCCACTGCACCGCCCCACACCGTGCCCGGTTGCACAGCGCCATATCCTGCCCCACACCGCACCACCCCATTGTGCCGCCCCACACCGCTGCCCCAATGCACTGCCTCACACTGCGGCACCACACTGTGCCCCACTGAGCCGCCCCATTGCTCCGCCCCATTGCACCCCGCAGGGCCCTGCTCCGCGACCTGCGCAGGAGACAGCTCCTCTGACCGTGGGGCGACAGGGGGGCTCTATGGAGCTCTGGGGGTCAGCCCCTCTGTGGTGACTGGGAGGGCTGGAGGTCAGACCACCATCCTGTGGATTGACAGGGTGTCCCTGTGGGGTGGGGGCGGTCCGCACCCGTGGGGTGACAGCGAGGGATAGAGGGGTCAGTTCTCCTTCTCTGTGTGGGCCTGCGGGATTAACCCCCATGGGGTGACAGGTGGCAGCTAGGAGGCTGGGGGTCAGCCTTCGTGGGGAGCTGGGAGCTCCCTGTGGAGCTGAGGAGGTCAGACTCCCACCTGTGGAGTGGCAGGGTGTCTGTGTGGGGCTGGGGCCGTCAGTATCTCTGCCCCATGGGGTGACAGGATGTTGCTGTGGAGCTGGGGAATCAGTACCCCCGCCTTGTGGGGTGACAGTGTTCGTGTATGGTTTGAGGGTCAGTCTCGCCGGGGTTGACAGGACACTCATGGAGTTGAAAGCGGGGAGAAAGGTGTTGTATATGTGTCACGGTAGCCCTACCTTGTCTAGTGACAGTGTCGCTGTGGGTCTAAAGTGGTTGGGAGGAAGGGGTTAATCCCCCTCCTCTGTGGATGTAGTACATCCCTGTGGGGCTGGAGAGGGCGGTGAGGGTTAACCCCTCTCTCTCTTCCCTCTTTGGAAGGAATAATGTACCCAACTGAAGCTGTGTGGTGTGGTCACAAAGGGGTTAAACAACACACCTCGCGTTGGGGGCACCAGTGGATCCCAGTGGGGCTGAACTGGATGGTGAGGGCGTGGGTAGCACGCCCCCCAGGTGACAGAAATGGGGTCAGAGGGGCCAGCAAGGAATGGGTTAACTGTTCTCAGTCGAGATGACAGTGTCCCCCAGGAGAGCAGGGAGGAAAGGGTTAACTCACACTTTCCTTGGAGCCGCTCCAGTGGGGCTGAAGAGGTGGTGAGGGTTCACCCGGGGCAGGATATCTCCTCCCCCAACCCATAAATGGGGCACCCCTAAATGAGGGGGATAACCCCACCGGTGTGTCACGGGAGATGCAGCGAGGGGGTTTCACCCCATCCCCACCTCACTGTGAGCACCCTAGTGGGTCTGGAAAGGGGACACCCTACGCAGGGATGTAGCAAGGGGGTTTTGACCCCATTCCCACATCCTGTGAGCCCCCCAGTGGTGCTGAAAGGGTGGAAATCCTGCATGGAGAGAAGTTGGGGGGGGGGGGGCTGGGTGTGTCCCTACACCTGTTTGAGCACCGCAGTGGGACTGGAAAGGGAGACCGTACATGGGGAGATGTTGGGCAGGGACTGACTGTGTCCCCACACCAGTGTGAGCACCCAAGTGAGGCTGGAAAGAGGGAACCCTACATGGGGAGATGTTAGGGATTGGGCTGAGCCCATCCCCACACCAGTGTGAGCACCACATTGGGCCTGAAAAGGGGGGCACCCAATATGGGGAGAGAGCAAGGGAAGGCGTGACCCCATCACCACACTCCTCTGAGCAGTCCTGTGGGGCTGCAAATGGGGGACCCTAAATGAGGAGATGTTGGGGAGGGGGCTGAGTGTGTCCCCACACCAGTGTGAGGTCCCCAGTGGAACTGGAAATGTGGGATCATACATGGGGAGACGCTGGATGTTGGACCGAGCCCATTTCCACACTAGAGTGAGCACCCCGGTGGGGCTGGAAACGGGGGATGCCACCTGGGGAGATGCTGGGTGGAAGGTTTGATCCCATCCTCACTAGAAACCAGCTCCCGATAGGGCTTGAAATGGGGAGCCCTCTATGGAGAGATGTTGGGAAGGGGGCTCAGTGTGTCGCCACACCCCTGTGAGCCCCCCAGTAGGACTGAAAAAGGGTGACCCTACATGGGGAGATGTTGGGTGTTAGGCTGAGCCTATCCCCACACTAATGTGAGCTCCCCGGTGGGGCTGGAAAGAGGGGACCCTAAATGGGGAGGCAGCAAGGGGGAGCATGACCTTGTCCCCACGCAGTGGGCATCACTCTATGGGCATGGAATGGGGAATCCTACATGAGGAGATGTTGGGAAGGAGGCTGAGTGTGTCCCCACACCAAGTGTGAGCTCCCCAGTGGGACTGGAAATGTGGGCACTGTGTATGGGTTGGCAGCAAGGGGGGGTCTTGACCCTGTTCACCGCGGAGTGGGTATCACCCCGTGGGTGTGCAGACGTGGGACCCTCGATGGGGAGGGCACGGAGGGGATCCTACGGGTCCCCACGGCGGAGGCAGCAGCCGCGTGGGTGAGCGGGGAGGCAGTGAGGGGAGGGTTAACCCCCTCCCCACGCAGGTGCCGGCACCCCAGTGGGGCTGCGGTGGGGAGGGGGAGGCGGGCGGTGCGTGTGGGGGCTCGGGGAGGGGATGATTCATTGCGGGTAGTCATGACATTGCTGCCTGGTTGCCTGCGGCTGCCAGCCGGCACGGGCACGGGTGGCTCTGCTTGCCCCGGCGCTCAGAGATCCCGTTCTGCTCCCTAAACCGAACCCGGGATACGCTGCCATGCCGGCCATCCTGCTCTTCTGGAGCCGTGCTGAGAGGTATGAACCCACCACAGCTTCACCTTTCCCGGTGCCCAGGATCCCTAATCCTTTGGGATGCTGGGGATGCAGGAGCCCCATTTCGATGCGGGGCATCTGGTAAGGATGCTTCTCCACTGCTGACGAGTGATGGACCAGGGGGACGCGGTGGCATTGGATTTCCTTGGCGCGCCTTGAAGGTGACTTCTCAGAAGTAGGTTTTGTGCCACCGGGTTGGGAGGAGGAACTGTCCCGGTGCTCCGCTGTGGTGCAGGAGCTCCGGTCGCTGGATGCGAGCTCCAGCCACTGGGTAGGAGCTCCAGTTGTTGGGTGAGAGCTCCAGTCACTAGATGGGAGTGCATCGGTTGGACTCCCTTCTGCTGGTGTCCAGGAAGGGTGTCGCAGGGTCCCCCGCGCATCCCAAGGGGAAAGCTGGGAAGGTGCGAATCAGTTAACGTGACTTTTTCCCACATTCCCACCGCCCTACTTTTCTCCCTCCCGGATTCGCCTGGCGGGTGCAGAGCTCTGGGCGTCAGCAGAAGCAGTTTCTGGGGACGCTCGAGGGGCTCCTGGCTCTGCTCCCCAGAGCTTCTCGGCGGGGGCTGCGCGGGGGATGTGGCAGTGACGGGGCGGCCGGGAGCCTTGCGGCAGCAGCGGGGAGGGAGGATGCTGGAGCTGACGGCAGAAGTGTCTTAATCTGGGCAGTTTAAGCGAGAAAGCGTCGAGAAACCAATGAAAAGGAAAATTACGGCTCAGCGAGAGCGGCTCCATTGAAGGGTCTCCCCGCGGGTGGCTGGGAAGCGCACAAAGGAGGGCAGCTCCCCGGCAGCCAGGCATCGGCGCCTGCTTTCCCACCGTTGGAAGCCCTTTCGTAGCTGTCCTGGGAGCAGAGGTCAGAGTCGGTGGTGGCCACTGGGCTGGTGAGGAGCTGTCTTTGTGGGGAGCTGTCCTTTTGGTGTGCCGGATGAGCCAGAGAGGAGGTTTGCCACCAGAGCATCCCTTGGAGGCATCCCCGGCACGAGGTGGAATCTTTCTCTCTGCACCCCCCTGCCACCCTCCGGTGCCTCCTGCCCGGACACGCAGCACCTGCCGACGCCTGCGGACAGCCGCGATGTTCAAAATAAAACTAGAGCCTTTAAAGCTGACAGCTTGGACTCTGAATGTGTTTGTAAAGTTTCGGTAAGTGGGTTTCCACCTCTCGACCTTGTGTCCTCATTAAACCATCAGTGTCTGTCCCCGGCATCCCATGGTGACCTCACACCCTGAGATGGAAAAATATGTCCCCGGTGTGGGTTTGTTCCCTTAGATGACTGCCGAGCGGAGGGATTATGTCAAACGATCGCTATTCGGCTGGCGTGCGCATCCAGAGGTTGATGTCATGTGCGGGGCCGGAACGAATTTTTTTTTTCTTTTTTTTTTCCCCCTGGTGTGGTTGGAAGAGGAGGATGGAGGCTGGACTGGCTCGGCGGGGACAGGGGGTGCTTGTGGTTTTCTGCAAGGCTGGGTGGTCGTGGCTTTTCCGAAAGGGTTCGTGTTGGGAGGGTGGTGCAGGAGTGTCTTTGCCCGCCTGAAACCCTCTTTGTGGTGCCTTCCACCCCCTTCCCTGCTCCCGAGGGGGTTAAATGGGAAGGCAAGGAGAGGATGACTGAGCAGAAGGGGGAGAGGAGCGGTGGCAAGGCTCGCAGCTGATCCCCGGAGGTGGGAGGGAGGGAAGGAGGCTCTGCGGGGACAGAATCGTGTTTTACCATCATCTCGCATGTGAGTGTCGCCTGCGGAGCGTGCCTTAACCCACCGGGTCACCCACTGGCACCTGGTCCTCACCGGCACGGTAAAACCGCGGGGTACGGGGATGCGTTTCGGAACAGAAATTTCCCTCCCCTCCTCCCTGATCCCAGCCAGGTGAAGGGGTCCCTGGGCAGGACTTCATCCCTGCCAGGCATCCCCACCCTGGCCAAAAAGACCCCTCAGCAACCGAGACCAGAGATCTTGTGGAGGGTGACAGCGTTTTGCAGGGATGAGATGTATTTCCGTGGGAAGTGCTGTGGGGTTTGGGCTGGATGAGGGGGTCCTGATAATGTTGTCAGATTGTGCTGCGTGGGGTCGGAGTCAGGTGCTGTGGTCTCCCCGGGGGGGGGACAACTGAAGGTTTGCCATCTGCCTGTCTCTCAAGCCAGGGTGTGGTAGGGCGGTCTTCAACACTGCCCAGTTTGCTCTTGTGGCAGGAGGGTTGGCATCGTCCAGACACCGGCCAAAACCTGGTCCAGGTCCTGGTGCTGGTCGCAGGGAGACCCCGCCCCACACCGGAGGATTTTGTGGGGAGGGGAGGTGCTGAGGTGACCTTTAGCAGGAGGGCTGGGGGGTTACCCCTGAGACCCCCTCACCATTGCTCACCCCAGGGTCTCTTGCAGCCCCCCAAGTCCTGTGGGGAAGGCAGATGGGAAGGTGGGGGCGGGCAGGGGCAGAGCATCCCCCATTGCCTGCGTGGGCTGGCTGCTGGCAGCAGCTCTGCGCACAGGAGTCAGTACGGAAAACGTGCTGGCATCAGGGAGCTGCAGCAGGAGAGGCTGCCGGATGCTCTTTACGCCCCCAGGGACCATCTCCCAGCTTTTCTGTGCCCCAACAGGCTTCCTCACGTGTCCGTGGGTGCCCCCATCTTCCCTCATTGTGTCCTTCAGAGGTCTATGCCTTGGGTACCTGAGCACTCCTCCCCACCTACAGCCAAGGAGCTGCTCCGTGGCTGGGGCAGGAAAGTGTAGAAGTCGGTGGTTTGGACCAAAATGACCGATTTCCAGCCCACCGTAGCTGCAGAGGGGTCATTGCCTGAGGCATGACCCAAGGCAAGCCTTGAATGTTTGGGATGAATGTCCGGGGCTCAGTGAAGTGCTGTGGAAGTGGATCCTGGGGGTACTCAGACTGCCTCATCTGAGATGCTGGGGCTGGGGCGGGGGAAGGGGAGGCGGGGCGGTCCACTCCACTGGAGCTTGTGGATAAAGCTTATAGGGATATGCAGTAACTTCTGTGATGGAGCAGGGAAAAGTCAATGCTCGTGCCCCATGCGGAAATCCATCTCCTGGAAGGGCACAGTGGGCTGGGGCTGCCCAGGAGATTTTAGAGCAAGGTTGGGGAGAAACCTGGACCGTAGCAGGGAGCAGGATGTGAGCAGTAGGGGTTAACAGAGAGCAGGGGGTCTGCCGGGGCAGCACCTCTCCAAGAGCAGGGCCAGGAACAAGCACAGTTCTGTGCTGTGTAAGACAGGGGGCAAGCTGGGCTCCTCGAACGTGGGAAGCATCCCTGGAGGAGCGTGTGGCTTGCTCAGCCTCTGCCCAGAGGAGCTGCCCTCCCAGCTGCTCCACCTGCTGCCTGGGTGTCTGTGACTCCAGCAGCGTGACTGCGGGGGGGATGGTGGGGGGGGTGGTGGTGTGTGAGTTAATTGCCCATACTTTTCCTCCCTCGACTGTCAAGTTTTCCATGCCTTGGTGTAGTCATGGACTTGGACTTGGCCCCACGTGGTGGAGGGCGTGAGCCCCAGGTTTCTGGCTGACTGCAAGATGTAGTTGAAGGCTCTCGGGGAGTGCAAATCAGGGTAGAAAGTGGAGGTTTTTTCCAAAACAAAAAAATAAAAAAGCCCTCCCACCATCACAAGATGTTTCTGTCTAACGGCTTCTCATTCTCTCTTCACTAAATACAAATTACCGCTCTGACACGCCGGAGGCGCTTATCTCCAGCTGAATGCCAATTGCTTTCAGGAACAAAATGTTTGAAGTTCCTTTAAGGTGAAGGCAGCAGCATGGTCCCTGCCGCTGCTTTCAGCCTCCAGAAACCTTCTGTCATCACCCCAACTCCCATCCCAGGTCCCTGGCTGGGAGAGAGCTGGGGGCCGGGGGGGGCCAGGCATGGGCTGACGGCTACATTTAGACATGGCTCAGCCCTCCTGGCTCAGTGGCAGGGGGACGGGACAGGAACGCAGTGCTGGCCTGACGTTAGCAGTCGCGTGGCCTTTATAACAACGCCGTGCACGGCTCGGGCTCTCCTTCTCCCCATCACTCTCAGAGATGCGTCTTCTCATCCCCGCCGTGGGGCTTGGTGGGGTAGAACCAGAGCGGGGAAACATCCTGGTGCCAAGGCTCTGACCTCTGGTGGGAAGCGTGGACTTGAGGTGGCTCTGGTGTTGCTGGCCAGTGGGAGGCAGGGAGCACCAGCTCCAGGATAGGTGTGTGTTTGTTCCATCCCCAGCTGCCCCAGTGGGATATTCACCTTACGGAGAGTTGTCTTTCTGCTTTCAGGAATAAGTACTCAGCTCCTGGCAGTGTTGCCGTCATGGGGAAGGACTATTACAAGATTTTGGGCATCCAGTCTGGCGCCAATGAGGATGAAATCAAAAAAGCCTATCGGAAAATGGCCCTGAAGTATCACCCCGACAAGAATAAAGACCCCAACGCCGAGGAGAAGTTTAAGGAGATCGCAGAGGCTTATGATGTCCTAAGCGACCCCAAGAAACGAGCCGTTTATGACCAGTACGGGGAGGAAGGTGAGAGGATGAGCACTGCCCATCCGGGAGGGCAGTGGAGGCCGGGGTTGTGGGGTCAAAGTCAGTTTTTAAAGGTGAAGAAGTGTTTTTGCACAGAGCTGTCTCTGTGATTCATGCCTGACCCTGAAACAGGGCTGGTAGCCTGGGAGAGTGAAGGCTCTGGTGATGTCATAAGTCACCTCTCCACCCGCTTCTCCCCAGACTGCTCTGCTAGGGTCATACCTGGGCTAGTTCATTAGCAACCTTTTAATTAAGCTAAATTTCCCAGCGGAGAAGTGTTGCTTTTGCCCACATTCCTACTTGTGTTCGGGCACTGGTCCCTATGTCCTTCCCGGTACAGGCTGACCTACAGGATACAAAGCTTTTCCCAATTTAAGTAATAGGTCCTTGTTTTGAAACCAAGCGGCTGCTGTTGTCTCGTGGTTGGCATGGAGGAGGAGGAGGAGAGCCACTCCAGTGCCGGCAGCCTTATTAGTCCAAGATGGAAGAGCGCAACCCCATTCGAGGAGAGCACCGAATAGCATCTGCATTAATCAGCCCAGGGCTTGGATGCTTAAAAGAGCAGGAGGTCTGGCAGGAGCAGGCTGCTGGGTGGAAGAGGCAGCCTCTCTTGCGGGGCCAGCAGGCAGGTGCATCCTCTAACGAGTCACCAGCAGAATTAACCAGCAATGGGTTAATTCTCAACCCCTTAGTTGTGTCAGGGCTATGACGGATGTACCAGGCGCAGTGATTTGCCACCCTGTAAAATGAGGAGAGGCTGTCTCCAGTAGGAAACCAACCTTTCCTGGAGGTGATGTTGAAATCAGACCCCACTCAAGCTGACGTCATGGGATTAAAGGTGAAACCTCCTGGCTGTACAGGCTGTTAAGGATGAGAGCTTGATGAGAACTTGGCAAAATCCCATCACCAAAGGCAGCTAAAATAAGAGCAAGTTAAGGAGAGAGGGAAGAGCAGCCCCATCCTCACAGCAGGACAGGGAGTATCAGCAAAGCCAAACCCTGTTGGATTTGAACCAGTTATGGTCCATGGCCTCTATACCTTTTAAATCCCATCAGATGCTTTTTTTGGGGGGGGCACATGTCTTGGGGATTGGCATTTTGAGGGATTTCTGGGTCCTACATACTGAGGTGAAGCAAAAGGCCCCCCACCCACACAGAATATTAACGTCATCAATTAGAAAAGACTCCCAAACTTGCCCACTCTTTACTTGTCCCCCTCCTGTCTCCTGCTGCAGGGGTCTGGCATGAGGGACAGCCCATCAGAAATAGCCCTTCACTATCACCGGCATGGCCTGAAAATAATCCTTGCTCTAGGCTTGCCTTAACCCTTCCCACCCCTCCTGGTCAAAAATAGCCTTGCAGAGCACATGTGACCTCTTTAGGGGACCACTTATTGCATGCTTTGGCTGCTCAGGACTTCAGGGGCATTTCAGTGACATAATGCTCAGCCTGGGATCTGGCAGAGGAGCTTCCCATGGGAATGGTTGCCAAAAGGTCCAGACCTTGATCTTACCTGGCATTTTGAACAATTGTATCCAGGGAGCCATGTGTCGACCTGGGTTTCTGCTGACCTCCACCTTCTCTACCACTGAGAGTCACAGTCACTTGCTGAGCTCAAAGCCTATTCTCGCCTGCAGGATGATGCTCCTGGACCATGGCCATCGGTACAGCGCAAGAGACAGGGCTGTTTGGGCAAAAGAGAGACTGCCCACAGGGATCGACGTAGATGGGCTGGTCAGTGAAGTGGGTGGATGGAAGTACTTCAGTAGGGATCGCGGAGACACAACCTGAATGGATTTTTGACCATGTAGGGGCAGAACTAAGTGTCATGAGGTGATGCCTTCCTGGCCCATGCTTTCCACAGATGAGTGGGCTGGAGAGGGTGACCTGCAGCCCCAGGAGATGCTGGAAGGGCTGTCTGGAGCCAGCAGAGACAAAGTCTCGTCCTGGCACAGCATTTGTTGGCAGAAAGCGTTCATGTCTTGTCTTCCCCCTTCTCTTCCAGGTCTCAAAACTGGAGGTGGCTCTTCAGGTGGCTCAGGGAACACTTTCCACTACACCTTCCATGGAGACCCCCACGCCACCTTTGCGTCCTTCTTCGGAGGCTCCAACCCTTTTGACATCTTCTTCGCTAGCAGCCGCTCCCGGATGTTCAATGGCTTTGACCAAGAAGACATGGATATTGATGATGATGATGACCCTTTCAGTGCCTTCGGCCGGTTTGGCTTCAACGGCATCAATGGGGTTCACCGGCGGCACCAAGAATCCCTGCACACACGGAGGAAGGTCCAAGACCCACCTGTCATCCATGAGCTCAAGGTGTCCCTGGAAGAAATCTACCATGGCTCCACCAAAAGGATGAAGATCACACGCAGAAGGCTCAACCCTGATGGCCGGACCATGCGGACTGAGGACAAGATCCTAAACATTGTCATCAAGCGGGGTTGGAAGGAGGGAACCAAAATCACATTCCCCAAAGAGGGGGATGCCACCCCAGACAACATCCCTGCCGACATCGTCTTCATCCTCAAGGACAAGCCTCACTCACACTTCAAGAGGGATGGGACGAATGTTATCTACACGGCAAACATCAGTCTTAAAGAGGTGGGTATGGGTGGGACATCCCACAGGGTGGGAGGTGGCGCTGGGTTGTGGCAAGTTGGGTCAAGGCGGGAGTCAGTTCTTGTCCTGTCCCACTGAGGAACAACCAGGTAGGTCACGAGAGAGTTGAGCAAAGACCTCTGCACAGAAGAGCACAGAGGCCAACTTGTGCTTGGTTTTGGAGATGCTCAACCTCTGTGCAGTTGTAGGACACGGATGATGTGATCTCTGCTGAATACACTTTGCTTCTTGAGACAATACAGGTGGTATTTACCCATTTTCTCCCTTCCCCATATGTCTTGTCCTTCTATTTTAGTGTATTCACATGTGGAAGGGAGCCCAGATCCTCTCTAGGCACAAGGGAAACCACAAGTTGGCTGGCGAGAGTCTGGTCCCTGCTTATTCTTGTAGCCGAGCCTGCTGTGGCTTAATTACTGTCTGATAGTGCCAATCCCCATGGACAGAGAGCAGTGTCACACAGAGAAAGGTGATAACTTGCCTGCCCTGAGCAATGCTTTAGCTGTTTTCCTTAGTTCTGTCTTTCCTAGATAAAGAACCAAATAACCAAAACATTCTAGCAGAGAGCAAAACCCAACACATTCAGCCTGCCAGCCCTGAGGTCACAGCAGGGCTGAACGCATCAGAAGTTGCACGAAGGTGGGAGAGGAAGGGGAGATTGCACTGGTACAAGATGTGCCGTTCACTGCCACTGCTGTATTGTTACCTTTTAATAAATCCCAGCTGGCAGCTGCATTTAACATTGACGTTTTTGGCAGCTGCCATTTGCTGTTCCTTTCATACTGTAGACGCTGTCTGTCTTCTTAATGAGCTGACTCTTTTCTTTTTCTGAAGACAGATTTATGTTCTTAAATGCATTTAATAGAAATAAGCTCAATGAGCCAGACCTGAGGTAGGGAAACATGAACTCATTAGCGTGCCGGTGAGCCAGGAGAGCTTTGCAATGGCTCTGCATCTCAGCTGGGACTGCAACTGGGTGTACTGGAGGTAAGGGGCAGCCACGTGTGTTGGGCAGAGCTGGTTGTTCCAGAAGCAAACTCAGCTCAAGTTAACCTGCAGACTCAGGAGTTGAATTTCCTTCACGGTGCAAAGTGAAGAGGTTTATTTCTGCAATGGCTGGCTCCCCTGGCTGCTCCAGAAATACTCAGGAGAGGCTGGCTTATTTATGGAGCCATGCATGCCATATCTCAGATGTTTCCTTCTGTGCATTCCTCTATCTGTAAAATTAACCCCAGGCTGTCTGTGCTGATGTCCAGACCACATTAGCCCAGGTTCATGCACTGTGAGCCAGGCTTATGTGCTGGCCTTTGGTTTGCACGATGTGGTCACAAAGTGCGAAACTGCTGGTCTGGGAAGATTCCTCATCTCTTTGAGCTAGACTGTCTGGTCTTTGTCCTACCCCACTGCAATCCCAGTATGCTGAGCATCCTCAGGGAGCTGGCTGCCTTGCTACCATCCGCAGCCTGATGCTTTCTAGGGCAGGGTGATATTGTGCTGCTTTTGTCTTCTGTGCTCTGGCGCATCAGCAGGTGCCAGGGGCTCCCCAGTTCTATCTGCCACCACCTCAGTAAGTATTGGATACAACCTCCTCATCACCTGAGCCTATGGCTGTAGCCTTGAATAATCTCCTTGCATCCTTTCTCCATGTAAGTCTTTTTTAGGATGAGCTTTAGTCTTTATTACTGCCACGAGAGCAGCACAGCACAGTGCCGTCAGGCAGAGCTGGCAGGCAGTAGGTGCTGTGCCAAAGACACTTTGCTGGCATCCTGCTGCCAAAGGGAGCAAGGCACCTCATGCTTCTTCTGAGGGCACTCTGGAGAGCCTCCTTTATACCACAGAAACCTCTGGAGAACAATCCAGGGAGGCAATGCCCTCCTGGGTTTCATGTCCCATCCACACTCAAACAGGGCAGCACAGGGTGTTTGCCATCCAGCTCCTGCAGAAGCTGAAGGTGTGAGAGGGCTTCCAAGGGGACTGTGGGCTGCAAGGAAGTGTCCCTTCCTGAGATTACAGACACACGTTGCACTGGGAGGCCAAGAGAGGGAGGAGAGACACCGTTCCTCCAGCAACTGCCTGTCCTGGGAGGGAGATCTTTAGGCAGTGCTGCTGGAAAGAGCTTTTGTCCGCCTGCCCTCAGCAGCCGCTTGCTTTGCATCCTTTACCTGGAGTCACCTTGCTCAAAGCATCTGCTCGTCGGCACCCGGCTGAGACGCGACCGGTGCCGACAGCCCCTCCTGCAGAGCGGAGGAGGACCCAACGCTGACCTAGATAAAGCTCTGCTCTCACTGCACAGTGCTCAGCTATCAAACCTGGGATGATTTCATCCCTAGGCGTAAACCAAGCCTCTCTCTAGGATGCGGGGCAGCTCCTCTCAGTCACTGGTGTTACTTCAGCAACTGTTTTCTCAAATTCCTGCAAAGTTGGGCAAGAAGAATGAAAAACAGGGACATACGGCGAAGGAGTGATCGCCTCGGAATCTTGCATCTTGGCTCTAGGAAGGAAACATTAAGATCCCGTCTGCCTTCACTGCTAACGCCCGCTCCTGCTTGCATCCATCTGCTTGCCCCATCCACGTGCTCCTATAGGGATTTCCTGTCTTTCTTCCCATTTTGTGGCTGGAGATGTCCTTTGCCTGGCACACATGGATCAGTGCAGCCCTCTGTGGTGCATGGTGATGGTTACTGATGGGCAGGAGGGTTCTGGTGTCCTTGGGCAAGCCCAGGTCTGAAATGCATTGATGCATGGAGATGGTCCTTTACTTCCTTCCAACCTGCTGGAGCTCCAGCCAAATATCTGCTGCTTGCACGGAGCTGGTGATGGGCATCCTCCTGCAACCAGAAGAGCTTGTCCCTAGAGGAAACCCTTCCCAGGAGGAGATCTCATGTAGTGGAGCTGTGCAAGGAGCTGGCCCAAGCTCTCCTGTTCTCTGCTAATCAGAGCCTCCCAGCGAGCTCCGTTACGGCTCCTGCCAGGAGCCCTGGCTCAGGTGCAGAAGCCACAGCTGTCGGCCCTGAGCCAGTGGCCAGCATGAGAAGAATGGATGTTTCTTCTAGTGCCTGTTGCTGCCCTGCACCAGAGGCTTTTCCTGGGAAGGGGGGATGCAAAGCATCCTCTCATCAATCCCAGAAACAGCAAACTGCATCCTCCTCCCCTCCCATTACAGGGTGCTTTGGGGGAACAGGAGGGCTGGGAACCCCAGGACCCAGATCAGAGGGGAAGTCTGTGCCAGCACCATGCTGGGAAGCGGCTGTACCCCTGCCAACCCACCCCTTCCAGAAGCATCACTCTGCAGTCCTCTCCCTCAGCCCTTGCTGAAAGCTTGAAGACGATCCTGCCCACGTGTACACCAGAGCTGTCTGAGTTATTTAAGGACACAAGGATTTTCTTGCTGCATTCCCATGTCACGTGGCTCGTTAATGCAGGCTGGCTTGCGACTGCCGCGGCGCCCACCGCCCTGGCTACTGTGGGGGGCTGGGGCACAATTGGGTGGCTCTCACAAACTAGCTCCTGGCTTTGCAATGGGGACTGGTGATGGAGACCAGCAATTCTGGGACCGTGGCTTCCAGGAAATCTTGGTTGGTGCTGTGTTGTGGCCGCATAACCAACCTACACCGACGTAACCTTTTGGGGGTGTTGGTAGCAAGGATGGGATGTGGGCTGTGCTATAGATAACTCCCAGCACCGGGCAGAGATGATGAGCTCCAGAGACTGACAGCTGATGAACCGTGGTGGTATCCAATGATCTCAGCTGGATTTTGGGCTGCCTGAAGCTGGGTGGTGAGGCTGGGAAGTGGCTAAATTTAGCCTGTCCTGTTGCTGCGAGTGGCTGAGTGCTTGCTGGTGGTGCCTCCTGGGCTCCCCAGGAGGTGGGGAGTGGGAGTCTTCCCCCTGTGAGGCTGGGGCTCCCCTTACCTGAGGCACCCCTCTTCTCTTACACAGCTCCTGCAGCCCAGTTCATGGTGGTTAGACTGGGTTGGTGCCAGCAGAGACCCGGGCTTGCGCTGGTGAGCATCAACTAGTGCTCTTGGGCGTCATTCAAACAGAGCTGAGTGGTCTCTCCTGGAGAACAGCCGGTGGGAGGATGAGGTGCAGCCGTTGGGATGCTTTGGGGTGTCATCCCTGTCTGATAATGTGTCCCCTCTTCTCTCCTCAGGCCTTGTGCGGCTGCACCGTGAACATTCCCACTATCGACGGGCGGGTGATTCCACTGCCCTGCAACGACATCATCAAGCCAGGCACAGTGAAGAGACTGCGTGGGGAAGGGCTGCCCTTCCCCAAGGCCCCCAGCCAGCGAGGAGACTTGATCGTGGAGTTCAAAATCCGCTTCCCGGACAGAATAGCTCCCCAGACGAGACAGATCCTCAAGCAGCACCTCCCGTGCTCCTAGAGGCCGGGGACTCTCCTCCAAGCAGCAATACTCCAAAACGCACGTGCCGCAGCACCCGGCCTGCATGGACCAGAGGTGCCACAGCACTTTCAAATGCAAAAAAAAAATACCCTCACACCACTTTCCCTCCCCAAAACACCCACCCAACCCACGTCACCCCCATCCCACACCCATCCCTCTACCCATCCAGCCCTCTTGGCCCCTTTTCTACTCCAGCAGCGGGGAGGCTCCTGCCCATCACAACTCTCCCGGCTGCCAAACTTTCTCTTTTTTTCCCAGAGGTCCAGCTTTTCCACCTCACACAAGTGAGCAGCATGGGCCCTTTGCCCAGGGAGGTGCATCATGTTGTGGGTTTTTTATGTCACAAGCTTTTCAGGCCACTTCTCCCACCAGAGGCTGGACTTGTCGGGGTCCAGCGCAGTGTAAATAGGACTCCGCAGGAGCTGGCATCCCCGCTGTTAGTTTTTTCTCTTCCCCTCTTTGATACTTGCTGCTGTTTGGGGTCCTGGCTGTACCGCGGTGCTGATCACTCCCACCTGCGGTCGCCCTCCCCGTAGCTGGACTGTTTCTCACCTGGGACCGCGGTGCCAAGTCCGGCCGTGGTCTGCTCTCCTGTGCCAAGCATAATACCGAGTCTCGGCTGTGCCAAACAGCGGAGCACATGGGGATGGTCCCATCCAGCTTCCTGCCCCTTCCTGGTGCTGCACCTTCTGTCCGCAGAGCCCCAGCCAGCAGGAGGAGGGGGGAAAGCCCAGGGTGGAGCTTTCTTGTTCAGATGTGTTGAGTTTGCATTGCTGCTTTGTTTTTTTTTTAAAAAAATACATATATAGAGAGCTTGTTAGGTAAACTCCATAAGGGATTTTTCTCTGCCAGTTTTGGTGTTCCTGGCATGGTGCACCCTGACTTTTTTTTTTCTTGAGGGGGATAGTTCAGCCACATGAACATCAAGCCCATCATGGGCACGTGTGTAGCACAAGTCTGGGTGCAAAAGCAGAGCCAAGCGTGAGCAGAGCTGTGGGTTTCACTAGTGTTTGAGTTCAACCTTAAGGTTTTTAATAAGAAGAGAAAGGCACGTGTATATATTTTTCTACAGGGACGATTCCTTCAGGAGGTGTTTCTAGACGTCGGGGCGGAGCTGGGAGGCGCATGAGGCAGTCTGCTTGGTGGCTTTGTTTCAAAATGCTGTATTTTTTTAAAACCTTTGGATTTCCATCAGGAGAATTTTTATATTTCTTAACCTTTCTCGGCCCACTCTGCCTCGTGCCAGTTCTTTTTTTCCCAGGCAAGGGCTCCTACGGAGCAGTAAGCGCATTCAACCTGGCTTTGTACGGCTCCTCTTCCACCACAGCACTGCCGAGAACCCCTGCCAAAATATTCCCCCTGCCCAGGGGATCCGTTTTCTTTAAAGACAAATCACTAACTTGGGGGGGTCTTTTGGGGTGAGGGGTGAGCACGGGGCGTCTGTTGGGCCTGGGTGTACAGCTGTACAGTGTATCATACGGGGCCAGGGGAGCCGTGAGGCGCTACTTAATTAATCGCCTGGTTTGACTGGCAAGGGGATGCCACCGGTTCCCTCCGCTGGTCCCTGTGGAGTTTGACATAGAGGAAAACCTGGTGGAAACCGTGAGCGAGAAGACAGGCCAGCGCGCGGATGCAAGCTGCTTTGTTGTTCTCGGTTTCAACGAGACCTGAATGTTTTATAGTGGGTTTTTTGTAATGTTTTTTTCTTTTTTTTTTTTTTTTTTTTTTTTGTAATGTCAGTATTGAGATTAAAAAGAAATAAAGTATTTTAAAAAAATATTCTTCCTTGAGGTGGACTGCGATGGGAGATGCTGGGCTGCACTCATGCAGGCAGCAGTGATGGGGACAAGGATGGGCACTGCACCGGGGTCATCCCTAGTGCTGCACTGGCTGTGTGCCTGGGACCCTCAAGGCTGGTAGGGAAGGGAATAACCAGCCTGGCATCCAGGAACCTTGAGGCTGATGGGGAGGGAAAGAAGAAATCTGTTTGGTTTCTCTATTTGGTGCACGGAACCTTCAAAGTCTGATAATGAGGGGAAAAGGAAGGAATGCATGACCTGCTCGGTCGCAGAGAAAGGCTGCTCCCTTCATAAAATGAGTTAATTGTGCTGACCACATTGCCAGGGGTTGTGAGCAGGGGGACCAGCCACGGGTTCTCCGTCCCCTCAGAGCTCCAAGGACGTGACTGACATGGGCAGCAGGGTGGTGTGGCCAAGGATAGGGTCACAGAATTGTAGAATGATTAAGGATGGAAAAGACCTCCAACATCATCCAGTCCAACCATCAGCCCAATACTACTGTGCCTACTAAACCATATCATGAAGTGAAATGTCTACAAGTTTATTGAACATCTCCATGGAAAGAGGCTCCACCACTTCCCTGGGCAGCCTGCTTCAATGCTTCGCCACCCTTTCAGTAAAGATGTTTTTCCTATATCCAATCTAAACCTCCCCTGGCACAACTTGACGCTGTTTCCTCTCATCCTGTCACTTGTTATTTGAGAGAAGAGACCAATACTCCCCTCGCTACAGCCCCATATCAGAGAGCTGCAGTGGCTGACAAGGTCTCTCCTTAAACCTTTTCTTCTCCATGCTAAACAATCCCAGTTCCCTCAGCCACTCCCCATAACCCCTGGGTTTCAGTTCCTTCACCAGCTTCATCAACCTTCTCTGCACACACCAGCCCCTCGATGTCCTGCTTGTACTGAGGGGCACAGAACTGAACACAGGATTCAAGGTGTGACCTCACCAACACCAAGTACAGAGGGACCACTCCTTTCCTGGTCTTGCTGGCCAAATTATTTATGATCCAAGGCAGGATACTCTTGGCCTTTTTGGCCACCTGAGCTGCTGATGGCTCATGTTCAGCTGTTGTTGACCAACGTTTCCAGGTCCTTCTCCTCAAGGCACATTTCCAGCCTCTCTTCCCCAAGCCTGTAATGCTTCACAGGGTTGTTGTGGCCCAAGTGCACAAGCTGGCACTTGGCCTTGTTGAACCTCATAAAATTGGCCTCAGCCCATTGATCCAGCCTGTCCAGATCCCTTTGCAGTGCCTCCCTACCGTCAGTCAGATCAATACTACAGCTGAACTTGGTGTCATCTGCAAACTTGCTGAGGGTGGGCTCAATTCCCTGATCTGCATCATTGATAAAAATATTAAACAGAAGCGGCTCCAACACTGGTTATTGGAGAACACTGCTTGTGACCAACTGGATTTAGCTCCATTCACTGCAACCCTCTGGGCTTGGATTTTTACCCAGTGAAAAGAACACCCATCCAAGACATGAGTTGCCATCATCTCTAGGATGGCCAGGGGGCTCCTTGCTGGCTGCCTGGGGGATTGGAGAGACCCAGGAGGGGCCCTGGAAGGGCGAGAGGCAGTGGCACGAGTTGTACATAGGGAAAGTCCCACTGATGCCTGCAAAGTTTGCCCAAAAGCTCCCAGCAAGAGCAGCGGAAAAGGGCAGGTGCTGAGAGCAAAACCCATGGTCACTGTGCCTTGGGAAGGGACTGGGAAGAAGCGCCAGACCCCAAACAGGGACCATTGCTCACTGCCCCCTCCCAGGGGAGAGCGCAGGACCATGAAATCACCTGCAAAACACTCACCTCCCAGCATGAACAGCAGACAGGGCTGAGAGCAGCTAAGGGCATGAATAGGGGAGGGCGACAAGGGATGACACAGCCACCACAGCCTCACTGGCTGGCATCCATCGGGGATCAGTATTAGGACCAGTGCTGTTTAACATCTTTGTCAGAGACATGGGTAGTGGGATCAAATGCACCCTCAGCGAGTTTGCTGATGACACCAAGCTGTGTGGCATGGTCAATATGCTGGATGGAAGGGACCTGGACAGGCTTCTGGGCCTGTGCACATCTCATGAAGTTCAACCAGGCCGAGTGCAAGGTCCTGCACTGGGTCAGGGCAATCCCAAGAACAAATACAGGCTGGGTGGAGAACATATTGAGAGCCGCCCTGAAGAAAAGGTCTTGGGAGTACTGGTTGGGTGAGAAGCTCAACATGAGCCAGCAATGTGCACTCACAGCCCAGAAAGCCAACTGTATGCTGGGCTGCATAAAAAGAAGTGTGAGCAGCAGGTCTAGGGAGGTGATTCTGCCCGTCTACTCTGCTCTCATGAGACCTCACCTGGATTACTACATTCAGTTCTGGAGTCCTCAACAGGGGAAAGACATGGATCTGTTGGAGGGAGGCCAGAAAGACTGTCAGAGAGCTGGAGCACCTCCTGTATAAGGACAGGCTGAGAGAGTTGGGGCTGCTCAGCCTGGAAAAGAGAAGGCTCCAGGGAGGCCTTAGAGCAGCCTTCAAGTACTTAGAGGGGGCTCCAGAAAAGCTGAGGAGGGACTCTCTATCAGGGAGTGCAGTAATAGGACAAGGGGAAATGGTTTCAAGCTGAAATAGGGGAGATTTAGATTAGGTATTAGGAAGAAATTTTTCACTGTGAGTGTGCTGAGGCACTGGCACAGATTGCCCAGGGAAGTCGTGGCTGCCTCATCCCTGGAGGTGTTCAGGTTTGTTTGAGCAACCTGACCCAGTGGGACATGCCCCTGCCTATGGCAGGGAGGTTGAAACTGGATGATCTTTCAGGTCCCTTCCAGTCCAAACTATTCTATGATTCTGTAATGACATCCATGGGGCTGAGGATGGCCATGGGGAGGGGATGTCGTTGGAGCAGGAACACCCACTGGGAGGGGGAATGTCACTTGAGAGGCAGGAGATACCAGTGGAGGAGGGGTGCTTGTAATATGGGGATGTCCTTGGGGCAGCAATAGCCGTGAGGAGAGGACACTCATGAGACAGGTGATGCACGGGATAGGAGGATGCCCTGGGGTCAGGGATGCCCACAGGGATGTCCAAGGGGAGAGGATGCCCATGGGCCAGGGATGCCCACAGGGTGCCTGTGCCTGCCACAGAGGCGACAGGGGCCCCGCGGAGCGTGGCTGCTGCCTGCCCTCTGCTGGCAGGAGCTGCCGCTGGACCCAGGAGAGATGCTGCAGGAGGGCCAAATGCCTTGGGCTGGGAACCCACCACAGACTGGGCTGCAGCCTCTTTGAGGTCGCACGGTCCCTATGGGACTCAGTTATAGGGCTAGGGCAGGGGGCAACGTGGCTCTGGGGACATGTGAGGAGACCCAGGGGGTCAACTGTGGTGTCAATCAAAGGGCCACCCTCAGCAGTCCCCCTTGTCAATTCCACACCACCCAGGGTGATCCCCAGCTGCCAGCACCTTCTGCCCCACCACAACATTTCAGGGTGCCCAGTTCCCCGCTGCAATGTGCTGGGCAGGGGAGGAGGGCACCGCAGGAAGGCTCCTGCCCCTGCGACTTCCAGAAGTCTCTGCTGGGAGATGGCCCCTGGGAAAGGGCACAGGCTGGGGCCAAACCCCAGCCCTGGTGCCATCTTCTCTCCTGAGGCTATTCGGGGTTGATGGAGGGGCAGTGGGGACCCACCAAGATCCTTGGTTGCTGCAGGTGCTGATTTGGGGAACGCCCCCCAGCCTTCCAGCAGGTTTACACTGCACCACGGCAAGGTCAGATGTTCTTGGAGCTCCCATGGGCACTGTCCCCAGCAGGAGCCACATCCCACAGGTGGCAGGGAAGAAAGATGAGGTTTTGCAGCCCTCCTACAAGATTTAATCAGTCTTTGCAATTAGGAGAGGTATCCAGGAAGACCTATGCTGCTGGGAACTGGGACATGCACCCCACCATCCCATGCCCTGCTTGCCCCAGCTTCCACAGCAGAGATACCAGCACTGACTGGATGGTGATAGTCCTGAAAACGGACAGGGTGGAAGAAACCCATCATGTGCCACAGCTGGGGATGGCTTTGGGGAGTCCTAGAGAGCAACTGTCAGGGGTGCAGTAGCCCTCTCCCAGATGGATGAAAGCAGTTGGATCCTGGTTCCACCCTGGCTGGAGATGCCTCTCTTGGGCCTGCGCTGGTGAAGTACTGGACACAAAAGCAAAGCCAGCATCTGTGTCCCTGCAGAGCAGAGAGAAGCCCAGGCAGACTAGCACGGGGTAAGCATCACCAGGCGCTAGTTAAGCCAAGAAAGGGGAGACAAGGAACACAGGAAGCATCAGCCCCCCGTCCTCGTCCCGCTGCCACGGGAGGTGGCGATGGCTGGGGGTCCCATGGGAGCAAGCAGCAGCCTTTTCCCCAACAGAGGTGGCATGAGGACAGGGGTGTGTGGAGAAGTAGGACAGAGCACCCGAGCTGCCCGCCCTCCCCAGGGCCCTCCTGGCCTCCTACCCCAGCAGAAGGCTGTGCTATTTAAATACAGCGTCCCCAATTTCCACGTGTTTCTCCCCACTGCTACACACTAGCCCCCTCTCATGGATAATCGGATCCTTCTGTTCTAAGACTCACCTCTCCCCTTAAATCCAGTTGTTTGATGGAGCCTTCCAAGACCTGCCAGGCTTTGGGGCAGAACTCCCACTGCCCAGGTACCACACAACTCCTGGGGGGGGGTGTCCAAGGGGAAGTTTGTCCTCTCTGTGGTTGCTCAGACCCCACGGTGTGGGACAACCTTCTACCACAGGATCCAGCTCCTACAAAAAAAGCCAAAAGCCCTAAAAGCCAACAGCCACTGCCTGATGCAGGCTTCCCATGGACAGCCTCCCACCCTGCTCCCACACACAGGACACGACCAGCCCCACATAAAACACGGAGCATAGAACCAGCCCTGCTTTCAGGAAGAAGCACCATGATCGGAGCCCAGCTACAGAGTATGGGACAGGTCTGGCTGACGTACAAAATGTGCCAAAGCTCCCTAATCACAGCAGTCCCACACTGCACCACAACCCCCCAAAGCAGTGCAAGAGCCCCTTTGCAAGGCACACGAAACTGGGATTGCTGGATAAGCCCTTTGCTGCTGAGCCAAAGCAGCGGAAGAGACAGCTCGTGGGCAGCATCAGAAAAGCAACACCAGACACTGCTGCCAAAGTCTTACTCAGAGCCAGGACAAGGGGAGAGATGCTGCCAAACCCCTTTATCCCATTAACAGGAGCTGAGAGGCACCAAGAGTGAGGACAACCCCACACGCCACAGTGGAGCACACACACGGCTGTGACTCCACTGGAGTGAGGAGTGCTCAAACAGCACACAGGACACAGGGTTATGGACGGCACCAACACCCCACAAAGGAACTGCCAGGGCCTGGATAAGAGTTTTGAGGGATTTTTATTAATTTTTTTTTATAATTTTTTGTGTTTTTTCTTTTTTTTTTTTAATACAGGCTAGCGTTGTACCCTTTGCTAAAGCTGCTGATTCTGCCACATAAACTAAAACAGAAATTTCTCAGAAATTAAGTCGGATCCCCTCCTTGTGAATTCCCTGACTGCCTCCCAAATGAATGGTCTGAATCTGTGTCTGCAGAAAACATCCCCTGTACAAAGTCTGACGTGCAGCTACGCTGTTCTGACTGAGGAATGAAGAAGCCGAGAGTCCATTGAAGATTGGATTTTTCCCTGTACAACGTGGCCTGATGTGGAGTTTGGTCTGCCAAGGACAACGAGTTAACCATAGAGATCGTCGTCATTGTCTTCGCTGTACACGTTGCCCCCGCTGCCACCTCCTGTGCCTTGGCTTGGGCCAGCACCACCTTGGTTTCCTGATGGGAACCTGTGCGCCATGGTGTAGAAGGGGAGAAGTGTTCAAAAGGCATCCTGCAGCTCAGCACCATCCCCTCCCTCCAGGCCAACACCCTGGCAACCAAGCATACAGGCAGGAAAATGGGATGAAGCCGTACAGCAGGTGATGGTTAAGGCTCACACGGCTGCTGGATATAACTTGTTAAATGTGAAAGGGTTGGTGGACTTAAGGAGCACTAACAGAGCAGCTACAACTGACCTGCAGCACAGCATATGCCCACCACACTGTGCACAAGCTGCTGTACACACTGAGGAGGACAGGAACCCACAGTGGAAAAGAGTGTTACCCAGAATCCAGCAGAAAGCTGTCACAGCTCTGGGTCTGGCTGCACCCCGCTACCATCCCCGATTCCCCCCGTTACCTGAAGCTGCCAAAGCCACGGCTCTGCTGTAGAGTCTGTGCAAACATCTCGTATTTCCTGATGTCATTGTCACTGACGGAGCGGCGAGCAAAGCGCATGGCCTCCTCAAAGTGATCCCTCCGTATCTCAGGAACCGGGTCATCCTCCTCCACTTCCTGCAGCAGGACAGAGAGCCCAGGTGAGCTGTGAGCCTGCCCACAGCCTCCTCCAAGCCAGGATGCTCCAACTCCCACCAAGGCAGGGGCTGGAGAGGGCAGACGGTAAGTCAGGGCTGCAACAGGTGCCTTCTGAGCAATGCTGACCCCAGGAGCACCTCAGCCTCCCGAAAGAGGAGAGCAAAGTGCTCCAGCTCTGTGCTCCGTGTGAGAGCTCACTTGTCCCATCCAAGGATCAGAGAGGTGGGCCGCCTGCCCCATGAGCAAGGAAAGCTTGGAGCACCCCACTCACCATGGCAGAAGGGTTGGTCTGCCTCTCACGTTCTCGCCTGATCTCACTCTCAATGGACTCACGGATGGCCAGTTTGCAGGCACGCTGGCAAATTTCTGTCAGGTCAGCCCCAGAAAAGCCATTGGTCATCTTGGCTAAGAAATCCAGGTCGACATCCTAGTGAAAAACAAACCCAGGAGAGGCCTCTCCTTAACAACTCACCTCAGACTCCAGAGGTGTCTTTAGATCCCATGGTACCAAGGTGTTGCCTTAGCTTCCTCCAATTTTAAGAGGATCAGCTGTTCAGATTTCTGTTTCTGGGACACAGGAAGGCAGGCCATGCTCCCCACACCCACCAAAAATCCACAAAAGAGCTGTAAATGCCTCTGCGCTGGTCACCTTCAGGAAGGGGTGGGTTGACACGCGGATTTAGGATATGGTTTGCTCAAGTCTCTCCCTTAGGAGTCAAACAAAACACTATCAGACTGGAAATGGAGGTGGGCCCAGGCAGTTCAAGACAACCAAACTCCTCCTCCTTCCCCTCAACTGAGAGAGCACAACTACAGCCTTCTTCAAAGGCCAACAGAACATAAAAACGGAAGCTTGGCAAAAAAAAGCCTGAGCTCCCATTTGACGTCTGCCTCTCTCCAAAAAACTACTGGTTGCACTACTGCCTGCTCCCCAGTCAAGGGATGTCATTCTTGCCTACTACGGAGTTCAGAAACAATTAACTGCAATGGTTCCTCTTCCATTTCCCACCTCCGCATTCTACATTTCCTTTACTTTCAGAGTACAAGAACCTTTTCAATTTTGCCATATCAGGCTTTCCTGTTCCCGCACCGTGGGCAGAACTCCACTATGGAACAAAGACCTGCCATGCTTACACAGCGACACTGGGCTCCGCTGATACCTGACCTCAGAGCTGAAGCCTTCCCCCATCTCTTTACTTCCACCCCTTGAGGTGTGAAGGTTTCCTAGCTCTGTACCACATGAAGCAGCCACCAGCCTTCTGCTCTGTCCCCAGAGGAGGAACACGTACAGCACACATCAAACCCAAGCTGCACACAGTCAGAGAACAGATCCTACCTTGGCAACTGGTGATTTCCTCAGGTTGGCTTTAAGGATAGCAACCCGGGACTTCTCATCGGGCAGGGGGATGTAGATGAGCTGATCCAGGCGGCCAGGGCGCAATATGGCTGGGTCAATGATGTCTGGCCTGTTGGTGGCACCGATGATGAAGACGTTTTTCTTGGTGGACATCCCATCCATCTCCGTCAGGATCTGGTTGATGACACGGTCTGCAGCACCACCACCATCGCCAATATTCCCACCTCGAGCCTTTGCAATGGAGTCCAGTTCATCAAAGAAGAGCACACAGGGGGCTGCTTGGCGGGCCTACAAAAAGCAAATAGGAACACTTAGTCCACGTTAATGCCATCTCTTGAGGAGCACACCGACTGCAAACCAAGCCTACCCTACCACTGGAGCAGCTCAGAGGGGCACCGAAGCAGTGCTGCTGCAAGGAGAGCGTGGAGGAGCTGCTCCTAAACAGTCTCCTGCCACACAAACCCTCCATTAAATTATTCTGGACAAGAAGATGCATTTGCCTGAGCTGGCAGCCCTGTGTACCAGGAAAAAAGGGCAGTTATTCCAATGAAAAGCTGGACTAGAACCCTTCCTGCAAGATCCAGGGACATCATTGGGTTATCTATGCACTCAAGAAACCAATATGTCCAATAGACAGGGGGAAACTAATAGTTGTCTTCAGCTATCTTATGGGTAGTTAGAGGAAAGAGGGAGCCAGATCTTTCTTCAAGGTGTGCGATGAAAGAATTAAAAGACCACAAGCACAACAACCACCAAGAAAATTCCAGCTAGAAATAAGGGAAAAACATTCTTCATGGTGGGAGAGCTCAAGCACTTGCACAGAGGCCTACAGAAGTCAGGGATTTTCTACCTTCTGAACACAAAGGTCTGAGCAACCTGATCAAAGTTCCCAAGTTATCTCCCTGCTCTGGACAAAAATCTGGACCAGACAGCCTCTGAAGTTCCCTCCTGACTAATTTCTGCTCTATCACTTTCTTTCCAATTTGCTCTTTCAAGCACCTTCCCTGACCAGAAGAGCGAGGATTCCCAGCATGATCCATGCAGACACATTCCGGGACAGGAGGTGACGCCATCTACAGGGCAATTGGGAAGCAGGAGTGAGCTGCTTTCTAAGCCATGTACATTGCAGGACAAGATCCCCTTTGAACATCTACAGATGGCTATGGCTAACAAGGTGTCAAAGCAAGTTTTCAAGGATGCAGAGGAAGTCTATGCCATCCCAATGCTAGCCTCACTGCTGCGGCACCGGGGCACTTGTTATCCTTTAACACCAGTACAAATTACTGCAAGAGAAAACAGTTCAAACAGCTCTGTTGCTGCTCTCAGCGCAAATGAGGAAGCCACACAAGACATCAGCAAGAACCAGGCTGGTAATACAGACACAGTGAAGTCCAAGTTCTGAGGGTGCTACAGCACACGGAGCAGAAGAAACGCCTACCTTGTCAAAGATCTCGCGCACATTGGCTTCAGACTCGCCAAACCACATGGTGAGCAATTCTGGCCCCTTGATGGAAATGAAGTTTGCCTGGCATTCATTAGCAATGGCCTTGGCCAGCAGCGTCTTTCCACAGCCAGGGGGCCCATAGAACAGAACCCCTTTTGAAGGAGTCATACCAAACTTGAGGAACTTGTCCGGGTGCTCCACAGGATACTACAAGAGAACAAAATAAACAAACAAAACCCTCTGGTGATGAGCCTGAACAGGTCTATACCTCAGAATCACGGAACAGTTTGGCCTGGTTCAACTCCTCTGCCATTGGCAGGGACACCTTTCTCTATGGCAGCTTTGTGTCTCCTCCTACCAGAAAGGCTACATGAGATTTCTGAAGGGTTAAACACAAGCCTCTGCCTGCTCAGTGCCACTAGAGTTTTTAAATAGACATTGGTTAGAAAAGCACCATAGCTAAATTGGGAAGATGTGTCAAACAACCTATCTACCTCTAAGAACTAAGCACCAGTTCAGGAAGATTTCCAGCACTTTTAACCCCAACTTCATTCCACCATGCAGAAGTAAAAACGAACAGCTCATTACCCAACCCATTCGCTTCATTTTCCAAATATAGGCAAGGTGTCCAATGTGAACATTTGTCTTCAGCAACAAGGTCTGAGGTTCGTGATAATTTTAACATCAGAAAACTAGATTGAAAATTAGACTCTCATATTCACAGAACAGAAAGTTTCCAGAGTGCTAAATGGAAGAAGGAACGTATCACCCCCAAACCATTCCAATGCAGCCACCAGGAGATTCCAGAGACCATTCAGTACTTCCTGTTCCAGTCTTGCCCTTCATGGCATGAAGTCTTCACTACCACTTCTCACCTGTCCCTGCGCTAATCATAGAATGCTTTAGGTCAGAAGGGACCCTCAAGACCACTTCATTCTGACACCCCTGCTATGGGCAGGGGCACCTTCCACTGGATCAGGCTGCTCAAAGCCTCATCCAGTCTGGCCTTGAACACCTCCATGCTGATAGGAAGCCCTTCAGAGGCTCTCAGTACAAGAATCTTCATACACTTTCTGGTACGTAAATCAACCACCTAAGAGGATTCTCAGCAGTGGTCCCACTGCTGTTCTCCACTTAAGAGAAGTGGAACTGCTGCTGTTTCTGCACACAGCACAACACCCACCCAAAATGTAGGCTCTAGATTCAAATAAGGAAAGCCTGGTGCTGCTTCCAAGCACCTCCCTCTCCAAGTTCACCGAGATGAAACAGCATGGTCCATTACAAGTGAATAACATAAAATCATGTGCATTTACCCTGTTCACAGTCCAAACAGGAATCTGAATAAGTTCTGGATTTTATTATCATAATTTTCACGTTGACTGGGCAACAGTATGTTGGAAACCCTTACCTGAACAAGTTCCTGGAGTTCTCTCTTTACATCTTCTAGACCACCAATATCTTCCCAGGTAACCTGTGGCACCTCCACCACAGTCTCCCGAAGAGCAGAAGGGTTGCTCTGGCTCAAAGCCCACTATCATTAGAAGAAACAGCATTATACGAATTAGAACACATTGCATTTGCTTGCTTCAGATAAGAAATTAGACACTGCACCCCAAAAAACGAGGGGCACTCCTGCATTACCCTGAAGTCATCCATGGTCACAGCCAGAGAGTTCATGACTTCGGCATCGATGGTTTCATCTTCTAGGTCTATGAGATCCATCTTCTTTCTTATAGCCTGAAGAGCAGCTTCTGAGCAAAGAGCAGCCAAGTCAGCACCAACATGGCCATGGGTCTCGTTTGCCACCTGAAAGCAGAGCACTGACTATGACTCACGGGGATACAAGCAAGCACTCTGCAAGGGCATCACACACTCTGGTCACTCACTGGGAGCTGCAACAAAGCTCTGGAAGATGGAAGCATCAGTGCTTTGCTGTGGATTCAAGACAAGCGCTACCACATATTTAAGAGGCAAAGACATCGCAGTTCCACCTCTTGAGATTAAAGCTGCAAATGGATTTCAGAGAGTGTGCAGAAAGATAATCCTAAGGACTGCAGTTCTTCATTCAGAACAAGGACTGCAGGAACAACAGGTGCCCTGTGTCACCACAATGCTCATTCTGTTCTGTGTGGGCTGTTTCAGGCTCACTTTACTTTTAAAGAGAATGCCACAGAGAACAAACCCAGGAGGACACTGGCCAGACACTTCCACACTGGACCAATACACTTTTGTTTCATTCAGCCATGCCACTAATTAGTGAGTGAGGATTTTTGGCTACCAGTGAACCAGTCCGAAGGAGGCCCAGAAAGAGATCACACACTACACCCAGTTTCATGCTGTCCTAAATGAGCAACTACTCGTACATAATCAAGCCTTAACAATAACTCTTCCACTACAAAACAGAGAACCATCAATGCTTGTCTGTAGAGACAAGCTTTCCTAGCAGCACACTACTCACCTGTTCCAGATCCACATCATCAGCCAGTTTCATGTTTTTCGTGTGGATCTGCAGGATCTCCAGGCGTCCGGTGGCATCTGGGATACCGATATCTACCTCCCTGTCAAAACGACCTGGGGAGTACAAAGCATACACTGAGTTGCTGGTTTTGTGAACGAGAGCAGCTGCAGTCACTGCCTTCCTTGGACTGAACAACGTGATGACAAGCCACAAACAGTTTTAGAAAATGCTAGAGCTTTAGGTTCCTCTGCAGCATCTCCCAGGAGAGTAGCAGAGGCAGATCAGAGAAGGAGGATAGGCCTAAGCCACTTAGGGAGACTACTGTATTAACTTAACGTTCAAGATTAAATGAGGTTCAAAACAAGTTACTAACCCACAGTCCTCTGTCATATAGAGGAAAACATGCTTCCCCAAACCAAGACAATAGGAGACATTCTTGTTTATTTCTGCTTTTCTATCCTCAGCACAAGAGTCTGCAAATACCGAGAGACCTAATTTTCAGAACTTTCACACCAGTACCTAAGAGGCAAAAAATATGGATTGCCTGTGTCTCGAGAAGCAAGAAACCTAAGTGTTACTGCAATATTAATTAAGGTACATACACCTATGATTTGCCTCTGGCCATAGCTGTGCATTCAAACGCCTTGATACGCATTTAAGAGGCTATTTTGCCCTGTACATGACCGGTTTGCTATTACAGACTTCACCAACTGGTTGTACACCAGACACTCATTCACACTGCAAAGTTGCAAAAACCTGAGTCTCAGAAACTACCAGACTTCTCATCGATAAAAGAAAGAGAAATCAGACAATTTGGAGCCTTCTGTAACCTAAGGCACAAACATCCCTGTAAGCACTTACTCCTTCAGCGTGCCCTGAAATACCTTCACATAACAGAGACTAACACACTTCTTCACCTCTATTTCTACAAGTTCTAACCTAATAAGGCACAGAAAATTACACCAAAGGCTGGAAGTCTAGGAATGAATTTCAAACAAGCAGTTGGACACAAGTCATTAGTTTACACAACACACAGAACATGTTTAGTATCAGCTTCTGCTCAATCTTTCCAAGACCCCCGAAGCACAACCTGTAACAAAGTATGTGGTATACAGAAAGACACTGCAGTGATGGTTACCGAATCGTCTGAGTGCTGGGTCAATGCTGTTAGGTCTGTTGGTAGCTGCCATCACAATCACATGTGCTCTCTGTTTCAGCCCATCCATGAGAGTCAACAGCTGAGACACAATGCGACGTTCCACCTCTCCATGTGTCTACGGAGGGAGAAGGCAGCTGTTAGACCACAAGCTCTACCACACAGCACAGAAACTCGGACTGCACCAGAACAGACAGATGAAACATCCACAAGCTGTTAAGAAACAGCGTGAACTGAAGTTGATTCTTCTCACATTCACCTGAACTCAGGCTTAAGTACGTCCACCCTGCAGTCAAAGGCAGAAATTCGCACCACCTGCTACAAAAAATTATGTACTGCTTTACCTTCTCTCTCTTAGGAGCAATGGCATCCAGTTCATCAATGAAGATGATGGCAGGAGCGTTCTTCTCTGCTTCCTCAAAGGCTTTCCTCAGGTTGCTCTCAGACTCGCCTGCCAGCTTGCTCATGATCTCAGGACCTGAAAAACAGTGAAACTGTGGCATCCAGAGGAGAGGCAGCTGGCCCCAAGGCACACAGCTGAATGTTTTTAGTACAATGCTCACGTGGGAGAATCTATATTTCAAGCCAAAGCAAATACTATCAACTGAATTCACTAATTTTGCGGCTGAACAGGCCAGAACAGCATGCAGAATTACTCTGGTGTTTTCTGTTTACTCTAACAGAGCGCAGCACTAGTCAATGAGCTACCTTTAGCTGCCTCTTTCCTTACCCTATTTCACACTTGGTGAGCTTCTCTGTAATATGCCACCACACACTGTTAATGCCAGTCCTAGCTTGCAAGAAAAGCAATCAAATTATATGGTGATGAATTACTGGGTCAGGGAAGGAAAAAGCAGTAAGATACTGAAGCTGCCTTGAGCTTATAAAGGTATACATTTATCGCTAAAAGGCCTTATTTATATTTAAACTCATTTATAAAATGAGTTTAAAAAACCCAACACAATAAAATAATAAAAAAACCCCAAACCTCATCTCCTCACAAAGAATAAATTAAAAAAGTAAAAAATGTGCAAGTACCTCAGTCCCATAAGGAAGGACGCATTCCTCTGAGATCTCCTAGAATTGCTGAACACTGGCTTACATATTTATTCTGTTTTTACAGATTTTTTGATCACACTGACAGGAGCAATAAAGAAGTGAAAGTTTGCTCCTAAGATCCAAGAAAAAGAAACCCATCCCTCAGGAGCACAAAGCTGCTTGTTGGCTGACATCAGGCAGCAGCAAAGCCACTGGTGTGGGCAGGTAGTGAGACTGTTTCTTTACTGGTAACTCACCAGCTCACACCAGCTCCAGGCTCAGGAGCAGCAGGCAGAAAACGCATTGCTAATTCTGACAACTTTATTTTTATTATGCAATAGCAGTGCAAGTGTCTAAAGGAACGGCTGGCTCATTAGCATTGAGTGACAGCTTCCACACACTTTAGGAAGTAGCTGACAAGGACGACACATGGTTAAAAATAGTCCATTTACATCTAATGTCCTGAGACACAAAGTCACTTCCCTACTGCTGGTCACTGCTGTGCTGTATGCTCCTTTCTGATTGCCTTCACAGGCCTATGTGACCGAAATCAGAGGAGCAAAGCAGCAATCTAAGTACAAATGTTCAGTTACTCCAGCACTGACTGCAGATCAGGACAGAAAAGCAGCAAGGACAATTCAGAATCTGGTTCTTACTGGACATAATCCAGTAACATCTCCACCGCTATAGCTGAGGGTTATCAATAGGAGGTTCTGTGACTTGTAGCTAAGTCCCAGGGTATCCATTACTGCTTTCAGGAAAGTTTCTCCCAGTTAATGCTACATGAAACAGAACAGGCCTTGTGCTTCACTTGAGCGGGAACAGAAATCCCCAGCAGACCAGCTTCTTTTCTGAATGGAAGCACACAGTAGCAGTAACATAAACAAGTGCCCTGCACCCATGTACTCAGAATAACCTCATCGCTTCACTCCCAGTGCTGCCTTCACCAACCTAAATGAACATCCAGACAGAATCCAAGTGCCTGTATCGCAGAGCTGCCTTCCAATAGCCTTGCTACAACATAATCACACATGAGAAAGTGCCACTACAGATGGCTCTATGGAAATGGCCTCCAAGCGTCCCCAGAGGCACACTTGAAAGATGTAAGGAAGGATGTCAGGGAGACAATGTGGTTCTATAAGCCCTACCAATACCATTCCTTAACATAAGAAGCATGAATAAGCAGGGGCCAAAGAAGCCACAAAACTTACCATTGATCAGGAAAAAGAAAGCCCCTGTTTCATTGGCCACTGCTCGAGCAATCAGTGTTTTACCAGTGCCAGGAGGACCATACAGCAGGATCCCACGAGGAGGCTGAAGACAAAGGCAAGGGACTTAGGTGGTGAGCAGGTACCCAAATGCCTAGTAAGCATTTGATTAAGCCACTCCACAAAATTGCAATGCAAACGCATGCAACAGCTGCCATCCCAGCATTGCTATCAACACCCTTGCTACTTTGCATGAGACACAAACAAAAACCTTGCCAGTAACTGGCAGCGCTGACTCAAAGCATCATTCTGCCTTACAAGTTGCCAATACTTTAATCTGTGCCCAAGACACATAAAGAAATAATTTCCTAACATCACCATTAAAAAGCCCCACACAAATTACTTACTCCCCCTGCCCCAATGCCTCATAAACCTCTGAGATTAACAGTTATATGCCAGGGCAATCCCAGTGATCCCGGAGCACAGGGGGGCTTTACCTTCACCCCAATGGCCTTGAAGAGCGCAGGGTGTCGGAGAGGAAGCTCCACCATCTCTTTGATCTGAGCAAGCTGCTTCCGGCAGCCACCAATGTCATCATAGCCCACTTCATTCAGTGACTCCTCTTCATCCTGTCCAGAAGGAAATTAATTACATTAAACACCTGAGTGAAAACAATAGTTCCATAACCCCTCCCAGTCTGCAGCAGCCAGGAGATTGTGGGTTTGCTCCTAGCCATTTCTTTGCTGTTTTGAGATTCTCACTTCCAAGTCTTCCTGGTGTCTTCTACAATGGTTTCTTAGCTCTGTCTTCCCAGCATTGAGCCCCACCCTCTTGAGTCCCTTACAGACTCCAGCGCAAAACAAGCTCTGTGACCCTACAAGGTGGCTAACAGAGATAACAACGGACAATGAAGCTCAGTGTAAAATACACTTATTGCTTAAACTGTAAGGAACATTTTCGAACTACTTAACATACAGATTTCACAGAATGGTCAGCGCTGGAAAGGACCTTCAGAGATCGCTCAGTCCAACCCCCCTGCTAAAGCAGGGTCACCTAGAGGAGGTTACACAGGAATGTGTCCAAGTGGGTTTTGAATAGCTTGAGGAGATTCCACAACCTCTCTTGGCAGTCTGTTTCAATGCTTCATCACCCTCAATTTTCAGCTCTCAGAAGCAGTGCTCTCCTTTGGGATTAACTAAAATTAACAGAGAATGTTAAGATCCAGACATACGGATAAGATGAACTGCAACCAATTCCTGCAGTATAACTCTACAGCATCCCTTCATTTGGCTGCCCAAATCTTTACCATCCTTAGTTATCTGTAACATTACGCTACACTAAAACAATACAATAACACAGCGTGGAATTGCAGCAGGATCAGTGAAAGCTGCACAAACAGGAACCACTACTGCAAGCAGGTCACCCAGGGCCTGGCCATACCAAGCACTGAAGGACTATGGGTCTGCAGATTCCTGCCTTCTTTGGGTCACATTCCAAGCCAAGGGAAAACTTTTTCCTAGTATCTACTAGGAATTTCCCTTGATCCAGCTTATGACCTTGGGCACAGCTGTCAGAAGAGCCTGGTCATCTACCCCCTCTAATTGTGCAGTTGCCAGTAAGCCTGCTCCTTTGCTCTTCTTTCTCCTGCATCGTCCCACTCTCCCAGACCTTCCTCATTCACTCTGACTTCCACCTCATGCTTTTGGTGGCCTGGGTTGAAACTGCTCCCACCTCTCCCTGCTATGTCCCGAGGAGCTGGACTGACCTGGTGCCCAGATGCAGTCTCACAGGTGTCAGAGAGGTGAACTTTTCAGAAAGTAGCTAACTGCAAACTGCCACTCACCTTGATTTTCAGGAAGCGCACAGCCACCTTGGCTCATTCCCTGAGATTTCATACTCTGTAAGGGTGAGGAGCCAAGACCTGACAGACAAGGCACTCAGCCTGCCTCAAGCCTGGGATGCTCAAGGCCAGACACCCTGAGCGACTGGGGAAACTATTTTTAACAGCAACTATTTCGAGATTTCAAATTCCTCACTGAAAACGCACTGATTGCTTTCTTTTCAGGTGGCACGGAATTTAGCAACTTTGTAAACTCTTCCTGCTATGGATATAGGGAAGTCTGGAATTAAAAGATGCATCTAAATCCAGCATGAGATATCTGGAAGCAGACGCAAACCCAACTGCTGCCGAAGTATGGCACCTCATCAGCAAACCTACGTGCTGCTGCTGTCTCAGCAAATGAGAACGAACACGGGAAGCACATGCATCTGACGGCCCTCAGCAGCAGCTCATCTCCCAAAACCAGAGTTTCTAACCATTACCTTCAATGCATAAAATGCCAAAACAAGAACTGCAAACACTGCTGCTCTCAAGGACTGTCATGGAAATAGATTTTGAACAGAGTGGATTCAGGAGGAAAACAGCGTGGCAGGATTCTGCTCACCTCTCGTTTGATGGGCTCTCCTTCGCAATGGATCACTGTGTCCGGAGCCACTATGCAGTATGGACTTGGATCTGTCTCCACCACTTTGAACTCCACTGCACGCATTCCCCCACGCACCAGGAAGATATCACCTGTGAAACCCCACAGCTAGTAGTCTGCTGCAGCCAGGGTCTGCACAATGCTGACCCCTGAACTACTGACAGCTCCAGAAGATGGGGAAGTCAGTTACACAAGAAGGCACTGCTGGCGTTTTTAACACTGAGCTGCATTTTAAACTCCAGAGCTGCAGGTTCTGTAACTACATGAGCGCCGTTCAGTGCTGCAGCAGCTAAAGTTCTCAAACTGCATCCAGTAACAAATAGCAAACAATACCAGCAAACAATAGAAAAGAATACTATGCCAAAACACAAAGGCAAAGACTTGCATTTCTTCTCCATTCAGTTTCAATTTAGCATTTCTAGAACAGGCAAAAAGCCTTAACCAGAATTCACTTTGAAGTTGTTATTACTAGCAGTTACTAATTCTACTGACTGTCTCCAGAAGAAGAACAATATATAATACTGTATTATAACTCCTGGCTGAACTGGGCTACAGAATCTGGATAACTTCAACTTGCGTTTATGCTTAGAACAAACTGTTCCAGCACAAGTGCTACTGGCACAACTCTAGAAGTATATTTTCTTTTCTAAGCAGATACTAATGAAATTACTTTGAAGAAGTGAATTTGGTCAGAGTGCCAGCTGGTATAACATCCAATCAATCGGTTAAAACATGGGCAACAAAGCAGTTCCATCAAGTGGCAGCAACTTAGTTTAACAAGATTTCCTCCTGCATTCTACCTGAGCCTTTTTTTGATGCTCTCCCACCCCATGTACCAAAAAACACACAGGAGAACTACCAAGTTACTCTGCCAAACAGCAGCAGATATCACCTTTTCTTCTGAAGATTAGGAAAAGATTAAGCCAGCACCAGCAAAATTCCACACCACAAATCCCAGTCTGATGCTTCATGGAGATCTGTGCAAGCTTCTAGAAATGCTCTTTGTTCAGTCCCAGGACTAGCTCACACTCCTGCCATCAGGACTTCTATCACAGGCACCATTACCTTTCCTGATTGGTCTGTATGCCTCCAGGAAGTACGGCTTGAGATACACCTCAAACAGATTCCCCGTGATCCCTTCTACTGTGTCATCAATAGGCAGCACATGGATACGTTTGCCATATTTCACATCTGGGCAAGGCTGGATGCTGCAACAGAGAGAACCTGTTAGCCACATCATGCCGGACTCACACGGAAAAGGCAGTGATGTCCCCTCCCAGGTCAGTACCAATGCCAGAATGGATCCTCCAAAGCCACCTGCATAAGAACATTTCAGTGCTGACAAAGCAAAAAAAGAAAAAAATCTCACCCATCAACAGCTACTCTTCACAACCCTCCATCCTTCACTCCTCCAAGCCATACCCAAGACCAGTGAGGAGTTTTGTACTTTCTTCCCACCCTCTGCTCTTCTGTAGCCCCTTTGCTATCCTCAAGGAGTATTCACAAGTTACTAATGCAGCCTAAAGACATGCGAGAGTGACAAACTAACTTTTGTTTCAACAAGAAGCTACTGCTGAACCAGCTGCAAGCGAAAAGGAGATGTGGGAAGCTCTTTTTTACTGCCTGCCCTCTCATGCCTGCCACAGAGACCAGAGCCCCTGTGCTGGTAACCCTGACTCTACGCAAAGGCCCTCCCAGCACCACCCAGGGGTGACCAGCCTGCAGTCTGGCATCTGCCAGTCCCCTGCTGTGGGGCTGACTTTTGAGTCTGGAGGTTCTCTCCCCCTTTTGAAATACTGGCGATTATTTTGCAGTGCAGCAATAGCTTAGAGCACAAGGCTGTGGCAGAAAGCTCAGATGGGCTTTGCCAGCTGAGGAAAGCCGACATGGGACTGCAGCTGTGCATGCAACTTTTCACAACACATGACCTCACTCAAGACTTCATAGCTTCTTCTCCCACACACCTTACAGAGAGGACACAGCAAAAAGGGTAAAAAGGAAAAGACAGACTGCCCCAGAAAGAGAGACCACAAGCAGGAAGCAATTAGCGCACAAATCTGGATTTTGGCAGAAACCAAGTCACCGAAAGTTAACACAACCAGCAGTTAAAGATCAGCAAGAAAAGCTTCTGAGATGAAGAGATGTGAAAGTTCTCTGACTCTCACTACACAGCTAAGATAATCAGTGTGGTATTTGGAAGGCTGAGAATTCACAGAAACAGGCAGAACACAGGCTGAACTATCACTCCAGAAAGGACTCCAACAGCAATCTTGCAACAGGTTAAAGTAACAGTTCACGCTGATTTTAAATTGACAGACTAGCACAAAGTACTGTTCTGTTCCAATTACAGCGCAGTTTAAGACTTGCATTTTCTATTGGTAGAGGAATGGGCAGAACAGCCTTATTTCTCTCCTCTACGAAGTTTGTATGAAACACGTTGTATTCAAAGATTATTCCAAATATCACCTCAAACCAGGGTCCCAATTTTTCAGAACATGTGGGATATCACAGATTCAGACAAAGCTCAGGAGAAGGATGTGTTGTCACGTTTCTCATATCCAAGCCTGCATGACTTCCCACTACTTGTTGAAATTATCTTGTTGTGCAGCGCTTGCAGAACTTCTGAAGCACTCCTTATTTTTACGGCAAAAATCAGAACATAAAAATCTTTGGGGATTTTTAATCTTGCTATTTGACTGCTCCATGTTTGTGTCATGCACTTCCAGCAAGTTTTAACTGCTGTTTGCCACGGGGAAGCTGAGACACTATGGAATCAATTACAACATTGTTTAATGCCTGTCCTAACCCTGTAGACACTAAAAATTTAGACAAGAAAAGTTTGTGAGTTCACCTGACAGCATAAACATGGGAAAACATCTGTGACAAGTATGATAAATGAACTGCTCAATTTAATGACAGGACCTGGGCTCGTGAAGGTCCTGAAGAGACTTAAACACACAGGCACAAACACAAGCAAAAGTATATGGAGATTCCCAGTGTAAGAAACTTACTTAAAAACATTTCTGCAATCTCCTTGAAGACACAAGGATATGTCCTGCAGACCCTGTCTCTGCTACTGCCTCGATCAATTCAAAGCCATTGCACAAATTGTTTATGCCAGGGTCGTCAAATGAGTCCAGTTTTGGTCCCCACTATACAAAAAAGATGTGGACAGGCTGGAGAGGTTCTGGGGAAGGGCCACTGAGAAGATCTGAGGACTGGGAAATCTTCCACACAAAGTAAGGCTAAGAGAAATGGGTTTGTAGAGTAGACTTAGGGAAGACCTTATTATCATGTACCAATACATAAAGGGTGTCTACCGAGAGGATGGAGACTCCCTTCTTATGAGGAGTCACATGCAAAAGACAAGGGGTAACGGGTATAAGTTCCTCCTGCTGCCGAGATTCTGACTCGATTCCAGAAGAAAATTTTTCACCTTGAGAATAGTTAAACATTGGAATAATCTCCCCAGGGACGTGCTGGATTCCTGTACATTGGACACTTAAGGCTCAGCTTGACTGCATTCTGGGTCACTTCATTTCAACTATGTAACACCTAAAAGATTAGATGAGATGATGCACATGGTCCCTTCTAATCTGGCATTCTTTGAGTCCTCACCTGATCACGTCACCCAGGCGCACTCTTAGGTTGTTGCGCACAACCCTGTTCATGCGAATCTTCTCATCTGAGCAGGTATCGTCTGACAGAACAATGCAGACTGCTTCCCTCCTCTTCTTTCCTTTTAGCAGGACTGTGTCTCCTCTGAATAGCTGCAACTCATCCATTTTTGCCTGTGAACAATATCAATATTAAAATAAGCTTAGACAAAATAAGAATTCAAGCATGAGAGGGAGAGGCGCTTGACTTTGGATATGCTAAATCCACAAGGTCAGAGACTCCCACCATACTGGTCAGGAACTAATCCTGCAGCCGGGCTAAGGGCACAAGCTCAACTCAATCCCACAAACTGAGAATCAAAATATAATTCATGACAGGAGAATGTCAGAAAACAGAAAATCCACACTTGTAACTGCTGCAGCTTCTACACAAACACCTAGATTTAGGTTGCAAAGTTGCTTTTCAAGTTAACACATAGCAACATCTTGCAAATTACTAGATTAAACACTTTTCATAATGACACACCTGGGACAGTGACACAACACTGTTATCTTCATTGATGGCTTCATCAACAATTAATCGATTGGGCCTGTTCTTCTGCTTCAGAATAGCAGTCGATAAGTCATCAGCTTTGGAACTGGAGAGGAAAACAGAAATTATGAGTCTGAGTGATACTGCTCCCCCCTTTCCAGCCACCCTCCTGTTTTCATCTCTATTTTCTACAGGTTTCTTTGTTGTCTTGTCTTTTACAAACTACGCTTGTTTGCAAGACAAAGGAGAACATTTTTCCCAGGCACCAGTTGCAGGAGTTCAAAGCACAACATTTTCCATCAGTAAATACAACTACTTTACCAGCCTCCAATGGAAATGGCCACCAAGCTGTCTGTGAAAAGAAGTGCTCAGCGAGATGTTGCTGACTGTAAGATGTTTTGCCTCAAAGAATTAGTCGGACTCATCTGAAACCACATGTAACCATTGCCACCGAAGCAAAAGTTCAAGGCCATTTGGTGTCAAATCCCAGATAAACAGGGGAATTAAAGGACAATGCTTCGGCTCCCCTGACCGGAAGAGCTGTAAAAGTTTAGTCGAGCCCTATTAGTTAAACTTAGAAAGCAAGTAGAAGTATTCCAAGCACTCATGAAAAATGCTGTTTTCCCTGTTTAGGATATAAGCACCTTTCCATAACACTTTACAGGAGTCACTGCAGCAATACCACACTACACCACAAGAAATACAACAGATAATTTGTTTGCCTTGACAAAACAGAGCAAATCAAACAGCAAGGAAATGGAAGAAGGGTAGAATAAGTGTTTTTCTTCAAAACAACACAGCAAAAAATTCACTCTATGGAAGAAATGTGAATTTGAACCAAATGATTCCCAAAGAGCTGAAAGCTGTACATCAACCAGCCACAATGGCTGCAAACTGTTGTAACTTCCCTCTGTGGGTGGCTGACTACTTCCTCCAAGCATTCCAGATGTGCCAGTGTCTAAGGTCAGACAGAAAACTTTGCTCAGTTTGGTTTGACTCTGACAATGGAAATGAAGTCTTCCTTTGCCCTAAGCCAGCAGCAAGCACTAGCAAAGAGGAGGAAACTCTGTCGACAATGGTGTTGGCCATACACTTTGGCTCCATTTTGCTCTTTTAGGGACAAAATAACCAGATGAAATCAAACCCTGCATTTAAGAGGCCAAGCAAGCAGCTGCACAGTGTGAACACAAGCCATGGCAGCAGCGTGTCACTTGGCACACTCACTGCATTTTTAGAAGTCCATCAGACAGGGGTGACGTACCTACAGTGTGATGTTACACCAGGTCCCCCCATCCCCCAGGACAGAGGTTTATCCGAGACCTTGGCTCCTTCCTCCAACATATAAAAGACGGAACAACAACAAACAAGCTGATGAGGGCAGCCAGCTTGTTTCCAAGAGGTTTTCAAGTTTTGCAAAGACCTGGTAGCATAGGAAGCGCTGCAAATGACAGACAATATTAGATTAAGTGAACAAAAGGAAAAGCTGTAAAACACGTCTTTCCTGGACTGCCAGCACTGGGAAAGTCGCCTTTTTTCTCTCTTCTTTAAAGAGTGCAAGGGGCAAGACATCGATTTCCATCCTTTTCCATGTGAGATGTTACAGATCCATTCTCTGAACCCAAAAAGACACAATAAAGGTTCCTAGACACATCCTGGAAGGAGTTAATGAATTCCATCTTCCTGAACTATGGTCTTAGTAGAGCCCTGAAAAGTATGGGATTTCCAGGAAACCTGAGAACACAGTATGAAAACTAAACCAGTACATTGTTAGGCCAGACAGGATCTTGTGGTTAAAATGGTCCATAGATGCAACAACCTACTCATAAGGACTTTGTCTTAGCATTAGCTCCTGACCACTGGAAATTAGTTTAGCAAGTAGATTTTGAACTTCAGTTAAGGGACACCAGAAAGAAACAATACTCCTGTTCAGCCTCTTCGAACTGTGAATGTAACTCCTACTCCTCTGCACATAGATGTGGCTCCAAAGGCCTTTTAATAAGAGACCACTGCCAGACTTTGGCTACATAAATCTATCACTGAAATCAAGTGGCTGTCCCTTGGGATGTGTGATGTCTGAAAAAACAGCCTGAAATACAAGATATAAAACCAAATGGAAGAGAAACAGGTCAGTAAGTGGAAGGTTTTGGACCAAAACTGTCAATAAGCCAAAAGCAGTATAAATCTGGAAGGAAAGTTTGGCTACCTCTAGGACACACAGCAGTGCCAACAAGGACAGGAAGAGGTCTGTGTGGTTCCACTGAGCACAAGACAAAAGTTTTAGCACTGAAGAACTGAATCTGCAGTTTTCTAAGTCAGAAGCAAGGGCTGAATCAATGCTGTCAGCATATTACTCCACTTAAAGCAATCAAAAAGCTTGAAGGCATTAAAAACAGAATAAAGGTCTGCAAAAACAGCATGCAGCCATCCAAACGCACAGGGTCAGCTTTAGTTACCTGACCCCGCAGTTCTGTAGACAAAACAAACTAGGTATTACGGAATTATATGCCAGCTACACACAAGAGTGATGCTATTTCTCCTACAGACTTCAGGGACAAGTGCTCCTCATCCTCCAGCTGCAATTCAGAAGAGTGTTACTGCCACCATTCCTTTCACTGCATCTCTCCTGGGGGCTTCTCACACTGTAACTGAGGTGACGGAGGAAAATACGCCTTGTGCAGCTCAGCCACGCTCAGACAATCCCCAGCATTTTTGCATTAGGGAAGGAGAGCCCAAACTGAAAATACTAATCAGTAAAGCCCCAGGCATGGGTTGGGCTTTCTCCTGCCAACTTTCCTATGCATGATGGTGAGCTCCAGCGAAGGGCCGGACAGACAGCTAACCTATGTAATTGATAAAGCTCCTCAATGAGTTTGCCACCAGAGAAGGCCTAGTGCAAGCTGTCTGAATCATCTCCCCTGCTCACCCTTTCTGTCAGCTCCCTCACACACTTCCCCTCTGACTCATTTTTTTCACTAACACAACAAAAGAGATAAACTGAACACAAAACGTAGCTTTAAAGCTGTTTTGATATTAGAAAGAAATTCAAAGCCCACATCAAGCCTGCCCCAGACAGAGGCCAGAAGCGAAGACATTATCCCCACCACAGCTAACAGCCAAAATTGCACATAAAGCACAAAACACCAATATAATTGAAGAAAGTATGTACCAGCCCTAAAGACCAACATAACAGGCTCCCAGTCCCATCCCAATCCCCCTTTTCTAACTCTGTAATTCACTCCATTTGACACAGGGAAGGGGGGGAAGAGGACTTTTTACAGTTCACATCACTTCATCATTTTTCTCTGTGTCAGAGCTCCCTTCATTCAGCACCTGATAACACCCAGAGCCTAGGCATTATGATGGAGGGTTTGAAGAGTGATAGCAGAAAGCAATTACCAATTAGTGATTCTTCTGAAACCAACTACAAACCTCCAAAGTTCCACTGCAACTAAGGAAATATGTAGTTCCTCCAAGTCCCTGCTAAAAATACAGTGAAAAAAGTACTGACTCAAACTGCTGCCAGCTGCAGGAATGAAAGTGAAAACAGTCACACCTTCTGTATGCTGGCATGCCTCTTCCTCAATATCCTCACGAACTCGCTTCAGAGACAAAACACATCAAGCAGTTTCTTACCACCCTGAGCATCCTGTTACAGACTGAACTGGTATTTAAAAAAAAACTCACTGGAACAGCACACGACAACCCAATGGTGAGCTCATACCCATGCTCAAGATGCCAAGCTCCGGAAAAGTGTTTCGGACAGGCAGGCACACGCAAATGAGAATCCCTTCAGAAACCGCACTCTTTGAGCTCTCACACCACTACTCACTACGCTAAAGCTCCATTCAGCAAGGTGGCTGCCAACAACACAAAAATGGCAACTAAAAAGTGACTGGTTTTCAGTTGCATAGTAAGTTTTGTTGATTCCTAAGCGGTGAAATTAACTCTGTTGAAACAGATATTTTTAAAGACACTGTTCACCTTGCTAAGCTGTAAAATATACCTCTGTGACAGTCACTTCCCCCTCATGCTCCACCACGGGACTCTTTGCATGCCTCGCTGTAAGACTCAGGAGGGACAAGCAGGTCTCTATTTCAGGAGTTGCAAAAGAAATGGAGAACATAACCAATGGCCACTAAGGTGACTGAAACTGCCTCTGGCAAGGCCACGAAGTCACTTCAAGTATTCTTGGATTTGGGAAATTTATCTTTAGGTTCTATTTGCACTCCTCTCGGAGGCCAACAAAGTGGCTTGTGCACGTCGGCTGGGAGCTGAGGCACCACTATTACCCAACTCGTTTTTGAGGAGCATGGAAGATGATCCTCAGCCTGGAACTGAAAACAGAGCAACGCGAGACACTGGAGACGAAAATACACCCGATTGCCTCAGCAGCCCCAGAGGCCAACCCTCACAACATGTCTGCCCCCTCCGGTGCCAAGTCACTTTGTGAGCCTCCAAAGGAGGATGGGACGTCCCTCTTCCTCCTCCATCGCGCTGCTCTGGGGGCAAGGAGACAAAGCCCTCGCTGGCTGAGGCCTAGAGCAGGTGAGACTGCCCAGGCCACGCTGGGGCACAGCAGACAGGGGGGTGCAGGCTGCAGGCAGAGGCACAGCAGGAGGCACAGCCGGGCCAGAGCCCAGCGAGAGAAGAACGGGAGGCATGGTGGGAGACACGTCTCGGCCGAGCCTGAGCCCAGTGGGAAACACGGCAGGAGACACGACCAGGCCAGAGCTCAGCAGGAGGCCCAGCCTGGCCAGGACCAAGCAAGAGGCCCGGTCAGAGCCTGGCAGAAGCCATGGGAGATATGTCAGGATGCATGGCCCTGCATGGCCAAAAGCCAGTGGGAGGCTCGACCCGGCCAGAGCTCAGCGAGAGACACGGTGGGAAGGAGGGCCAGGCCAAGGCCTGGAGGGAGACACGGCAGGAGGCGCGGCCCGGCACAGCCAGAGCCCGGCGGGAGGCCCAGTCCAGTCCGGCCAGGCCCAAGCAACAGGCTCGGCCAGTCCAGGGCCCGGGAAGCGCACGGTGGGAGGCCCAGACAGGGCTAAGCAAGAGGCCAGAGCCGGACGAGAGACACAGCGTGAGGCCCAGCCCAGCCAGGCCCGGCCTCACCCCCTATGACTCGACACTTCCCAGGGGCCCGGGGCCGCCGGACCCGGGAAGCCCTGGCGGCCCGGGGGGGCGCAGGGGAGCGCCGGACCCTGGGAGCTCCGGAGGGCCGGAGGGCGCCGGGGGAGGCCCTATGAGCTCGGGAGGCCCGCGGGACGCTGGGCCCGTGGGGCTCTGAGGGCGCTGGGCCCCGGGAGCTCCCAGGGTGGCCCTGGGAGCCCCTGAGGCCCGGGGGTCGCAGGGGGCCCGGGGGTCCCTGGGGGCGCTGGCAGCGGCCCCCCCGCCCCGCCTCCCCCGCGTGACACAGCGCGCCGAGGCGAGGCCGGGCCCAGCGCCCGGGCCCAGCGGCGCCGCCCGGGCCGCGGCCCCCGCTGCCCTCACTCACTCGGATCCCGAGGCCATGGCGCTGCGGGGGGAAGGGGGTCGGGGCGGCTCCTCGGGACGGGTCGGCAGCGGCGGAGACGGGGCGCGAGGCGCTGTATCCGGCCGGGGCTCTGCTCGGTGACTGCGCGTTCAGCGCCGACTCATCGCGAGCGGGGGGAGCCTCGCCCCGCGCCGCACGCAGCCTGCCTGGCAACAGCGCGCCGCGGCCAATCGGAAATTTCGAGCGGCCCGCGACTCGGCCAATGGGAGGGCGGGGAGCTCCCCACCCGTCGGCCAATCGGCGCGCGCCACTGAACCATGGCGTGCCCTGGGCTGGAAGGGAGCCTCCGGCATCATGGAGTCCAGCTGCTGTCCCTGCACGGGACAGCCCCAGCATTCACAGCGTGTGGCTGAGGGCATTATCCCAGGGCTTATGGAATATTGGCAGGCTTGGCGCCATGGCTGCTTCCTTGGGGAGCTACCCCAGTGCTCCGTCACCCTCTGGGTAAAGAGCCTTGTCATGGAATCACACAATCATGGAATGGTTTAGATTGAAAGGAACCCGAAAGATCATCCAGTTACAACCCACTAATATCCAACGTAAAGGTCCCATGCACATCTTCCTGCCATTCCTTTGGGTCCTATCATTGGTCACCAGAGAGAAGAGATCATGGCTGTTTGCCTGGGTAGCTTGTTCCAGTGCTCTACCATCCTCTGAGTAAAGAACTTTCATAAAATTGTTGAATCAGAATCACTTGCTTGGAAAAGACCTTTGTGACCTGTCCACTAATAAACCATATTCCTGAGAAAATCATCTACCGGTCTTCTAAACACCTCACTACAACCTCCTGTCACGCAGTTGCGGACAGTGATAAGGTCACCCCTCAGCCTCCTCTAGGCTAAACAAACCCAGTTCCCTCAGCCACTTCTCATAGGACTTGTTTTCCAGCCCCTTGACCAGCTTTGTTGCCCTTCTCGGAACACATTCCAGTTCAGGTTGGCAGGGACACCTCCCACCAAACCAGGCTGCTCAAAGCCCCATCCAGCCTGGCCTTGAAAACTTCCAGGCAAGCGGCATCCACAATTTCTCTGGGCAATCTGTGCCAGTGCCTCACCTCCATCATCGTGAAGAATTTTTTTCCTAATGTCTAATCTAAACAATCCCCCTTCCAGTTTAAAGCAATTTGTGATACCACAAATGCTGGCAAATAAACTCTCTGAGACTCTTTTGGAGTTCTAAAAAACAGCATCCTTTATTTCAGTGCTGGGCGTATGAGGGAATGATTTCCATCAATCATGTGTAACGAGATAAGAGCTGGGGACAGAATGTAATTCCCACTTAGATGCCTCAGTATAAATTTTCCCAGAATCTTACGCATATTCCATTACTTTCCAAGGACTAATTTTAATTTTCTTATGAATTTCACAACAGCCAAATCTCTGTTCATTGGAGCTTTGGAGCCAGCTCTTTCTGACCTTACGTTTTTGAGAAAGGCTGCAAACAGAGGTGATTGTAAGAGAAGATGCAACTGTTCAGCATGGACCATACTAAACATAAGACAAGACATGAAAATATTTCTTTAAACAGTGCCTGGAAAACTTTTTTTAAAAAAAGTGCTATCAGAGGGACATTCTGTCTAACTTTCAAAAAAAGTTACTTATATGAAACTTAACTGAAGTTAGAAAACTAATTCTACAGAAAACTAATTCTACTTTAGCTTAAATCAAAATATTCCACTTTTTGTAACGTCTTGTATCACCTCACCAGCCACATGGTGAAGAATTTCTTCCTAATGTCTCAATCTTTCCCCTTCCAATTTAAAGCCGTTCCCCTTCCTCCTATCACTGCTTGCCCTTGTAAAAAGTCTCTTCCCGGCTTTCCTGAAGCCTCTTCAGGTACTGCAGGGCCGCTGTGAGGTCTCCATAGAGGGGAAACCGTTAGAGGAGCAGCTGAAGTCACTAGGTCTGTCCAGCCTGGAGGAGACTGAAGGGGAGACCTCCCTGCGCTCTACAGCTTCTCTTCTCCAGGCTGAACAATCCCATCTCTCTCAGCCTTGCCCGCACAGGGGAGCTGCACCAGCCCTCTAACCATCTACGTGGCCCTTCTGTGGACCTGTTCCAGCACTTCCATACCCTCACAATGGGGATTCCAGGACTTGGACACAGCACTCCAGGCAGGTTTTCAAGAGAGCAGAGTAGAGGGGACCCCGCCTGGCAACGCGGGCCGGGGCCGCCAATGGCAAAAATCCACCAATGGGAAAAAAAACCCCGATGTGAGTCTCGGCTTGCGATTGGTTGGCGCTAGCGCTGCAGCCAATCAGAAGGGGCGTGACCGCGCTGGGGGCGAGGCCGGATGGGCCAGCGGGGAGGTGTCTGTTCCCGCATTCCAGCGCTGTCCGCATCTCTACTGCCCTCAGCTCCTCGTGGCTCTTGGGAGTTTCTCCTGCTCTTGGTTGATGGTTCTGGCAGGGACCGCTTGTTCCCAGTGGGTTTGGGCACTCGGATTCCCACCTTGCCCCGCGCCTTCCCTGCACACGCCACGAGAATGGATCATGGAATCATGGAACGGTTTGAGTTGGTTCCAGCCTGAATAACCCCAGCTCTCTTAGCCTGTCCTCATAGCAGAGGTGCTCCAGCCCTCTGATCATCTTCATGGCCTCCTCTGGACCCGCACCAACAGTTCCATATCCTTCTTACACGGGGTTTCAGAACTGGAAAAAGTACTCATGAGAATGGAGCAGACAAGGAGAATCCCCTCCCTTGCCCTGCTGGTCACACTTCTTTTGATGCAGCCCAGGAGAGGGCTGGCTTTCTGGGCTGTGAGTGCACACTGCTGGCTCATGTAGAGCTTCTCATTAATCAGAACACCAAAGTCCTTCTCCACTTGGCTGCTCTGGGATGGGATGTGCCCAGGTGTTTTCTCTCATTGAAGCCACAGCAGCACCTGTCTGATGCTTTGCCAACCCTTGTTACCCAACTTCCTTCTCTTCCCTCCTTGCCCTGTGCCTCACCGCTCCCTTGTGCCTCAACCACTTCACCTTGCTTTCAGGAGTCTCAGTTTATAATCACAGAATCATTGTGGTTGGAAAAGACCTTGGAGATAATCTAGTCCAACCATCAAGTCAACCCAACACAATCCTGCCTACTAAACCATATCCTAAAGTCCCACATCTACACCCTTTTTGAACCCCTCCAGGGATGGAAACTCAAGCGCCTCCCTGGGCAGTCCAGTGCCTGACAACCCCTTCAGTGGGTACATTTTTCCTAATCTCCAATCTAACCCCGTCCCTGGTGCAATTTGAAATAATTTCCTCTCATCCTATCACCTGTCACTTGGCAGAAGAGACCAACACTTCACTACAACCTCCTTTCAGGCAGTTGTAGACAGTGATAATGTCTCCCCTCAGCCTCCTTTTCTCCAGACTAAACAGCCCGTTTCCTGAGCCACTCCTGATAAAACACGTGCTCCAGACCTTTCCCCAGCTTCATTGCCCTTCCCTGCACACACTCCAGCACATCAATGTCTTTGTTGTAGTGAGAGACCCAAAACTGAACACAGCTTTTGAGGTGCAGCCTCACCAATGCCAAGCATAGGGGGATGCTGTCTCTGATACAAGCCAGGATGCTGTTGGCGTCCTAGGCCACCTGAAGTTCAGCTGTTGTTGACCAGCAACCCAGGTCCCAACATCTTTCCAGTCCCTCTTCCCCAAGCCTGTAGTGCTGTGTGGGGTTGTGACCAAAGTGCAAATCTGGCACTTGGCTGTTTTCAGTCTCTTATGTGATCCTGTGACCTTCCTCATCCCAAACAAGCTGCACCATACTGGGCAGGAGCAGGCACGTCTTCACCCCTGCTTGCTTTAGCAGAGGGGCCCAGAGCCATGCAGTGACACAGGGGGACAGGTCTGAGCCCTGCCACCATCCCTGACTATAATGGTCTGGAATTCAGACCTCAAAAGCTACGCCCTTCAGACTAAACCACTTCTCCAAGACTCTGAATTATGGTGAGGGAGCAAAAAGCCAGGACACAAAACAGAGGTAGGACAGACCATCTAAAAACGGTTGGCTTTACAAGAGCATCTGGCTCTGCTGCCAGCTCCATGGAGTCGGGAGCACAGTTGGCCCCACCACATACAGCAGCACAGATAATGAGGACATCTCTGTCCTCCATCTCCCACACGCCCACAGCACAGCTTCTGGGATCACAGCCAGTCCAGGCAGCACCAAGGCCATGACTGCACCACTTTGCTCTGGAAAACAGGCACAGAAAAATTTACACTAAGTAGAGATGAGGCTTTTATTAGAAAAAGAGATCTATGCTGTATTCCCTTTGGGAATCCATCTTTGTGCAAGAGTAACTTTGAGTCTCGGGGGAGTCTTTAAAGGCCTCGGTCCAGCCTGGTGCGGGGGAGGCTGTGGCTGGTGGGAGACTGTGGGACTGAACCTGGCTAGCTCGAGGAGTCCTGGCTCGCGACGCCAAGGTAATCCTGTATGCTCCTGCCAAGAGATTCGCCATGTGGGAACGTCGCCTGCTTCAGACAGGAAACCAGGTACAAAGGGAAAGGCCTGAAAGAGAAGAGAGCCCTGCAAAATCAGCATGGACTGTGACATTCCCTTGCCATGGTCAGACTGGGAAGCTCATCCCCCATTCGTTTTGCAGAGCCCCTGGATCTTCCCCAAGCCTCTGCACTCCCATTTGGCTCTGTGTCAGATCTTTTGTGCCCTGGGAAGTCCTGCAGAGCCACAACCCATGGTGTCAGACATGGTGGGAAGATCCTTAGACACAGCTGAGCTGCAGATGCAGGCAGGAGCTGAACTAAACTGTCCACACAGCTTGAAACACAGGCTGCACTGATGGGCTCTCCGGTGGCCAGCTGAGATCCTACCCATTCCTCCACACACCTTCCCTGCTTATCATCCTCCCCAGTGGAGCTCTGGGAGAACTTCTGCCAGTGAGCAACTGCCTCCTGCTTTCGGTTCAGCTTCCACATGGTCTGCACCAGGTAAGAGACAGCAGCTGGGTCACCTGCAAGACAGGAAACAGGAATTTAGCCCTTACCTGGGGAGAAACCATTAGAAGCTGGATGAGTGAGCTGAGTGTGAGGAGAGGTGGTGTAACGGGGAGAAGATGGTCCTGGCTGTGTCACAGACTCCAATTAACTCTCTAGGTAGCAGCCAAGGTGGATGGCATCCGCTCCGTGGCACAGCCAGCCACATCTCTGGACACGTGTTGGGGTGTTCTTTGTAGGCAGGTCTGCACCTCCCCAAAGGGAGGGTGCCTCAGACAGGACTGGGACCAGCAGGTTTGACAGATCCCTGTGAAGTTCACATCAATGTGGCGTGTCAGGAGAGCTGGAGCACTTAACATGGTCACCCCTAGGAGCAGCACTAGCCATGCCTCTGGAACACGTATGGCCCTCTGCCCCGCTCCCTTCTTCCCTGACAGGCCTCTGGACTGCCAGCCATGGACATGCTGCTTCCTGGGATGAAGTGAGAGTTCAGCCGCTCTGTTCTGGGAAAGCAGACCCTGTCTGAGAGAAAGCTGGCTGTCCCAAGCTGGGGTTTGGGCAGAAACAAGACCTTATGCCCAGGCTGTCTCAGAACACAGGTTGTTGGCAGGGTTCTGACACATCACTCCAACAACTGTGTTGGTCTTCTCCAGGCCAGTGAGGTGACCAGGCCCCAGAAAAGCATCCAAGGTATGTAACATTGCTTGTAGCCTTGCTACGCTCTTTGACATTTGAATATCTGGAGCACAAGTGTTATCAGGAGCAGCTGAGGGAACTCAGGTTGTTTGGTCTGGAGACTGAAGGGAGACCTCATCACTGTCTACAACTGCCTGAAAGGAGGTTGTAGTGAGGTGGATGGTGGTCTCCTCTCCCAAGCAACAAGTGATAGGATGAGAGGAAATGGCTTTCAGCTGCACCAGGGGAGGTTTAGATTGGATATCAGGAAATATTTCCTGAAAGAGTGGTGAAGCATTGGTAGAGGTTGCCCAGGGGAGTGGTGGAGTCCCCTTTCCTGCAGATGTGGCATGCTGGGACATGGTTTAGCAGGTATGGTGGTGGTGGGCTGACAGCAATGATTATACCCCAATGATTGTACCTTACCACAGTAAGTGTGGTCTAAAGCATATGACGACTCTGCTGAAGACACAAAGGAGCCCAGGACAAATTTGTGGAAATACCCTCTGATCCTCACCAAAATGAGTCTCTTACCTGGTGCGATCTGCAGACTGTGCTGGAAATCCAACAAGGCTTCCTTGTGCTTCCCCATTTCCAGGAACTCTGCACCCCTTCCGATGAGGGAGAGCAACCTGATCTTCTGGAGCACCTTCACTTCTGGCAGGAGACTCTCTGGCATGGAAAGACAGAGATCTAGAGGAGGCATCCCCCAAACATTCTTTCCTTCATACCAGGTTAGCAGCCAGAACAGGCCAAATATTTCCTTGTGCTGCTCATCTTGCAGCTTCCTGAAGCCCTGGTGGCAGAGCTCAGCTGGGCTGGGGGAAGCCACGAGGTGGCAAAGGATGAGACTGAAGAACACCAAGAGCTTTGTATGTTACATGGCTATGGTGAACAGCGACCCCGGCAGCAGCCTGGCCTTAAGCTGTCTGTCTGCACAATTCATAGAGTTGTGTCCTGAAATCCAGATTTGTGAAGCTTCCCAGTTTACAGCGACTTTAACTGCTACCTGGACAGTGGAAAGGAGGCAGAGCCAAAGCCAAACCCTGCTCCAAACAAGCCAGCCAGCCCCTTCAGAGGTTCCAGCATACACAGAGCTCAACAGCTGGGAAAAGCGCTTCCTGCCAGAGACGGCCCCTTGGTCCTGTACCCACCGCAGCCGAGCACGCAGAACCCGACCCAGCGAGGCCCCGCGGCGCAGTGTCCCACCTGCTGGTTCAACCCCGCGAAACTGAACTCGCAAGAGATCGCCGAGGCACCTGCGGGTGGGGGACAGAGGAGCTTCAGTAGCACATCCAGGCTGAGAGATTGCCTGCAAGTTGCCAGACTGGCCCCCACGCCATGCTGCGCCCTGCTCTGACCCCTGGCAGCCACTGCTGCTGGATCATGGAATCATGGAATGGCTTGGATTGGAAGCGACCTTAAAGCCCATCCAGTTCCAACCCCTCTGCCATGGGCAGGGACACCTCCCATGAGACAGGCTGCTCACGGTCCCATCCAACCTGGCCTTGAACACTTCCAGGGAGGGGCACCCGCAACTCCTCTGGGCAACCTGTGCCAGTGCCTCACCACCCTCATCATGAAAAATTTCTTCTTAATGTTTAATCCAAATCTTACCTCTTCCAATTTAAAGCTGTTCTCCCTCATCCTGTCACTACTTGCCCTTGTAAAAAGTCCCTTCCCAGCTTTCCTGTAGCCCCTTCAGGTACTGGAAGGCCACTACGAGGTCCCCTGGAGTCCTCTCTTCTCCAGCCTGAACAACCCCAACTCTCTCAGCCTGTTCTCATAGCAGAGGTGCTCCAGCCCTCAGATGATCTTTGTAGCCTTCTCTGGAACCACTCCAACGGCTCCATATCCCTATGTTCCAGATTCAACAGTTCCATATCCTTCTTATGTTGGATGGAGAGGTCCCTTTTCCCAGCAAGGTTCCCTCACCTGCTGAATTGCGTTACCGCCTCCTTGCTCTCGCCCAGCATGGCCCATGCCCAGCCCTGGTGCAGGTATCCAGCTGCTCTCCAGGTAAGGCAGTGCAGATCCTCTTTCTTCTGGGATGGGAGTCCACCTGCTGGCCCTGCCCCTGGCAATGGGCACTCCGGGTGCTCCAACCTCTCCTCCACTTGCAGCATCCGTGGGATGAGGTCAGTTGTCTGGCTGATGACTTCCTCACAAATGGTTATGGCATCCTGGTGCCTCCCAACCTGCTCCAAGGCAGATGCTGCTTCCAGGAACACCTCGGGGATCCTGGGCAGAGCTGAGCCAACATCCAGGGGCACCTGGGGAGTGAAAGCACTAGGAGTCCTCAGATGCCGAACCACAGAGCACCCAGCCAAGCAGAACAACCCCCAGTCTCTGGGAACCCAGAGCTGCAGCCCAGCAGAGCTCAGTCCCACTCCCACAGACACTGGAGCCTCTCGGAGAGGGCAGAAGCTGTGAAGCACTAACAGTTCAGCAGAATCAAGGTGGTAAATCCCTAATCCCTGTTCTTGAAGTGAAGGACATCCAAAACCAAGCCGACAGCTGCTCCCCACAGGGAAGGGGAAGCTGTTTCTCCAAGCACCAGTGTCAAACCGTCTCCGGTGTGAAACCAAAGGCACTCATGCCATGGGTCAGGGGTGCCAGCACCCACCTCCTTTCCTTCACATTGCAAACTAGGCGCCAAATGCTGGATCCAGGGATGATCCCTGTGCCAGGGCCTTGGGATGGGGATCCAAACCTCATTTACCAAGTCCCAAGAGAGCTCTTCATCAGGACACCTACCTGCTGCTGCAGCCCCTCCTGAAGTAGAGCCAGAAAATCCAGGTAATGATCTACTGCATCGGCAACCCTGCAACAGGGGAACAGGACGTGGTGGAAGGGGCAGAGGGACCCTAAGGAGTGCCAGCAGCCAGATGGAGCCTGGATCACCAGCCCACGGGCTCTTCCTGCACCACACTCACTCTGGTCATAATACTCACGCTCTGAGCAGGACTGAACAGGACCCACTCCCAGGAGCACAGAAAAAGTCACAGAGCCTAGACAAGCAGCATGTTGCAAGAAGACCAGAGATGCTGTTACCTCCCGTCCTGGAGACACCGCTGTGCCAGCAGGTACTTCACTTCAGAGGGGTGGCGATGACGAAGGAGAGAAGATAGTATGGGTGTGTGAACAAGGAGCTCTGTTCGGATTAGGAAATATGGACTAGAGGAAGCAGCTGCTGGAGGGTTTTTTTCCAGAGCCTGTAAAATAGGAACAGAAAGTATGGTCAACACAACACTCGTCAAGTTGTGAGCAGCTACAATCACTTGCCACTTCTGACATCTGAAGATGCACTCAGACAAGCAGAAGCACTGTGCTTCATAAGAACAGCTACACTATTTTCTCTGGCTACAGCACAGCCACTTCCAGGAAAAGCAAGCAGGATCACACAGGACAGGCAGACTTCTGGGCTCCACGCTGCATCACGAGATTTGCAAGATCACCCAGATCATCTCAGGTTTTTAGATCAAGGTGCTCTGAGCTGCCTGGAACACCAGATCCCATTGCAGCTGCAGACCTAGTTAGATCAGACCTTGGGCCACTCCTAAGGAGAGAGATCCCTCTCTACAGCTGTGTTTGTATTTTATGGATTTCAGACAGCTGAGGAGCTACCTCGCTGCCTACTGCTGTGACCTGGTCCTCCCAGACAGACCAAGGTTACCATGGCTAATGCACATCCCCTTGCAGCCACCATCTGCCCTTTAAAGGCCTCTTTACTATTAGATACATTATTAAGAACAATAATTTCTGAATTGAGAGCGTAACCTCTTCTCCCAGGCCACCAAGAACATGAACTGGGACCCAAAGTTCTTGCCACATCCAACACCAGGTGCTGGGCAGGAATTTCAGGCCTCACTGGGTCCCTTCCTGATGACTGCTGAGAGCATCACAAGGACTGGATCACTGTAGTCTACTTTAGGGACCCCTCTGGGGCCAAACAACCGCCCAGAAAGCAGGACCCTGCTTGAAGCACTCTGCAGGTCCTTCTGGGCAAAAATCAATGCAGAACTATGGGAAGCAGACAAACCTCATAGAGCAGAGCCAGGGCCTGCAGCTCTGCATCCATCTCCCCCAGCTCATGGTACAGGGCTGCCACGTGGGACAGGGCAGGAAGGCACTGGAAGTCTATCTGGAGGGCGCGTCTCAGGTGCTGAAGGGCTGTCTGAGGCTTGCCCTGGTTGGATGGGAAGAGGTACGTGATGCAAAAACATCTTTGCTGACATCTTCGCTGTTCAGTGGGACCCAGATCGCTGCTCTGCTTCCCCAGCAATCCACACCATCAGCAGGATGGTTTCTGAGCTTCTCTCTGCAGCAACCCTTTGTGCTCAGCCAAAACCCCTGCCTGCATCTTGCACCTCTCCAAGGAGTCTGAGGCCCACCGGGGCAACTTGTGCCTACGACACGCAGAGGCAGGTTGGGGTCAAACCTTCCCAGAAGCACCTTTAGCCCCACTGCTGGCTCCACGCCCCACACCTTTGGGGTCAAACCTTCCCCTGAGCACCCTGAGCCCCACAGCTTTGGGGTCAAACCTCCCCCTGAGTCCCCGGAGCCCCACAGCTTTGGGGTCAATCCTTTCCAGGAGCACCCTCAGCTCCACGGCACTGGGGTCAAACGGCTGTTACCATTTGCTGAGCACAGCAGCCAAGGCAGGTGTAGATCTGGGCCAGGTCCCTCTTGGAGCAGAATCCTCCCACAGCCTCCTCAAAGAGGGAAACGGCGGTGGAGAAGTTCTCAGCCTCCAGTTCCTGCAACCCTAGGACAGATCCAGCATCTCAGCTCTGCAGCTCCCCTTCCCACCCCGTCCCCAAAAATCATGTGTCCTTTTCTTCCCAGTGTGGTAGGTGCCTGCCTCATCCCCTCTGCACCCAGCAATGCCCAGCAGGACACTGCGAAGTTGCCACCTTTGGTTTGATGGTGTTGCAAGAGAACAACCCACTTCACGGACACAACTAGTAGAAACCATGGAACCATAGAACTGCCTGGTTGGAAAAGATCTTCAAGATCATTAAGTCCAGCCATACCTGTCCACTACTAAACCATACCCCTGAGAATCTCGTCTTCCCCTTCTTGTGAGTGACTCCAGGGATGGGGACCCAACCACCTCCCTGGGCAGCCATTCCAGTGCATGATAACCCTTTCAGCGAAGAGATTTTTCCTGATGTCTAATCTGAACCTCCCCTGGCGCCGACTTGCGGCCATTTCCTCTCGTCCTATCACCTGTCACTTGGGAGGAGAGACCAACACCCAGCTCACCACAACCTCCTTTCAGGCAGTTGTGGACAGTGATGAGGTCTCTCTTCAGCCTCGTATTCTCTAGACTAAAGCTTCCAAGCAGCAGCTTCCAAGTCCATCTGCCAAGATGCCCGCCTTGCCTCAGAACAAGGGTAGAGGTGGGTGCTGGGCAGGTCCACTGGCACAACCATGCGCAGCAGTGGCAGTGTGTACAGGGAAGCACACACAGAATCTCAGGAAGCCTTCTTCAGCACATCTGGGCAGTTTTCCAGCAGGATGCTTTGGGATATTAATCCATGAATATTTATCATGAATGGTATTTGCTTTTCTTTCAATTCCCATTTCAAGTTTCCCTCTGGGGCCTCTCTCACATGCCTACATCCCATTCTTTAGCCTAAAGCCACAGACAGGCCAAGGACCCTGGGACAGTGCAAAGGAAGGCTCAGCTGGGCAAAAGCAAAGAAGCTCTTTGAATACTGAACAGCGAAGTTGAGACCCAGCGGCTCAGCCCAGGCTTCTTCCAAAGGAACAGCCCAGAGAACTCCAAGGTATGGTTTGCTTGGGAACAGAAACCAGGATAAGAGCAGGCAAAGGGGGTCCTGGGACAGGAAAGCAGTGGGAGACAGCACTGGCATGAGTGCCCACGCTACACAAACCTTGCAGGAAGGCTGCTGCAGTGCAGAGGATCTCCTTCAAGTCCTCAGTGCTCTGTACCAGGGGCAGGGAGTCTTCCTCAGCAGGTACTTGCCATGCCTTGAGCAGGGAGAGGAGTTCGTTCTCCCCCTCGCTGCAGTAAGCTCTCCCCAGGTCCTGCAAATACACAGAGGTGAGAGAGCAGGGAATGCTGAAGGGAGGCAGGAAACACCAATGCCAGGGCACAGAGAAAGAAGAGGTCCCACCAAACCCTTTGACTGTGCTCTCTGCATTGAGGAGCAATGTCCTCCCACTCCCTCACGTCTACTGCAACCCCTTCACTGGAGTAATTCCTGCCCAGAGCGAGGTGTGCGTCAAGGGGCTCCTGGCAAGGCATGTTCATGTGCTGTTGGAGGGCACTCGAAATATGTGACCCCTCAGCAGCCTTCACACCACCCTCACAATCAGCAGGGAAGGCTTCTCTGCATCCCACTGCTCACAGTTGTTCCCTGCAGAGGCTTCCAGCCCACCTGCAGCCTCCTTCCAGCCTGCTCAGGTATCCTCTCCAGCACCTTGAGGTTCAGGACCCCAACAAGCAGGAAATACTCTGGGACTCAATGCACTCAGGTGACACTGGGATGCCAGGGAGATGGTTGCTCCCTGGACAGCGCAGATGGGTTCAGGTCTCCGAATGCCACAGCAAGGTTTTGCAGAGTGGGGTTTAAGGCAGTGTTTATGCCAGCTCTGCCTTCTCCATCAAGCCCACAAGTACCTGTATCTGTGCAGTAAGTCTGGTGCAGGAAACTGGGAGCTGTGCAGCACCCACCCATGCCCCATTACCTCAGCATTGCTCAGGAGCCGGAAGAGGGAGGCGATGCTTCTCAGGCGGTTGGTTGCCAGCCACCATGCTGCTTGCAGGGCCCCCAGTCGCTGCAGAGGTGCCTGCAGCTCCTCCACCTTTACCTCCTCCAGCACCTTCTGCCACAGCTCCTCAGTGCTGAGATCCTGCCCGCTGGCCCCACAAGCCTCCAGAACTGAAAAAAACCCAAACAAAACGATCTTAGCTGCGAGAAAAAAGGTTGGTGCCCTCCAAAAGCACCTCCTGAGAAGGGACAGAAAGGCTCAAGCAAGCATGGCCTCCTCGTACCAAGGGAAGGAATGGGGTTGCAGGGTTATAGCAGTTTGAAAACAAGCTCCTGGACAGTGGAGTTACCAGTGGCATTCTCAGGGGACAACACACAGATCAAAGCTATGACTCCATCTCTGCCAAGTCCTCCCAAGGTCACCTGCCCCTGGGCACACATGTGCCAGCCCTGCGGATCACCCTCCGACCTGCCCATTGCAGCAAGTCTTCTTTGAAGCCACCGCACTGCAACTAAAGAAAAGCCTCATTTTCTACTGCCACTAAAATTTTGCTGGAAACATGGCACTTTACACCTTGAAAACCCTCGTTTCCCCTCAAAACATTAGGCCCATCCCTGCAGGCAGTAGCAGGCAGACAGCAGGCAGCTACACAGCATCCCTAGCCACAAGCCATCCTGTCTTCCCGGCAGAGCCAGGCTTCCCTGCTCACAACCTCCGGCCAGTCTCTACAGCACAGAGAATGTTTCCCTCACCATGAGGAACTACCTCTACAGAGAACGAGCCCCTTACCCCTGAGGAGTCCCTCGTGTATTCCTTCCGCTTCTCCTTTGATAGCAGAGTTGGAGGCTCCCGCAGTGAAAAGCAGGAAGTTGTAGAGGATGGTGAGCTCCAGAGGCAGGGCGGGGAGGGCAGCCGGCAGACCTATGATCACAGACAACACAACAAGAACAGAGCAGGTCAGGAAAAACCCTGACAGTTGTAACTGTCTGCACTAAGGTGTCATCACCTGGCTTTGTGACAACTCCAGTGTCCTGGCAAGTATTGGTTTTGTTGTTGTAGTGGTACGATTTAACAGATGGGAACTGCATTGCTTAGAGAGGCAGCAAGGGTCACCTCTCCACGTATCAACACCGCTGTGGGCTTCCTTTCTCCATCTGTCCAGGTGCTGCAGTCACAGAATCATAGAATGGTTTGAGCTGGAAGGGACCTTAAAGCCCATCCAGCTCCAACCCCGCTGCCACGGGCAGGGACACCTCCCACCAGACCAGGCTGCACCAGGCCCCATCCACCTTGGCCTTGAAAACCTCCAAGGAACGGGCATCCACGACTTTCCTGGGTAACCTGTGCCAGTGCCTCTGTCTGCCTAAATATGGCTTACTTCCAGCTTCCTCTAACCACAATTGTTGCAGGAAGCCCCTTTCCCACTTTCCCAGGACAAAGATAGCCTCATTTTTCCTGGAACCCCAAAGCTCTGCTCACATCCCCAAAGGATAAGATTAGAAAGAGGTCCGGGAGTCTTACTCCAGCCCATGGAGTCTCAGAGAGTGAGTCATCAGTCCTGCTCCAATGCATGTGGCAAACTGAGCCAGAGCTCCAGAGAGAGGGAAGCTCCCCAGCCCTGCTCCCTGCAGGCTGGCACTTCCCCAAGGGGAAGGGGAAAGATGCACACTGCCTTAATCCTGTCGTGGGTACAGTTCAGCTTAGGAACATTTCCCCCTGCTCCCTGCAGGCTTTTGTTTCCAGCACCGATGATACCAGTAAAGCAGGCAAATAAACTCTCTAAGGCTCGTTTTGGAGTTTTAGAAAGCAGCATCCTTTGTTTCAGTGTTGGGTGCATGAAGGAAAGATTGTCGTCCATCACACATGACGAGACAAGAGCTGGGACAGAAGATATTTCACACTTACATGCATAGGTACAATTTTCCCAGGAATCTCATGCATATTCTGCTGCTTTCCAAGGAGTAATTTTAATATTATTATGAACTTCACAATAGCCAAATCTCTGTTCATTGGAGCTTTGGAGCCAACTCTGCCTGACCTTGCATTTTGATACGGAAAGGCCACAAACAGAGCTGATTGTAGAAGAAGACTCATCTGTTCAGCACAGACCATGCTGAACACAAAACATTATCATTTCCCTTTGAACAGTGTCTGGAAAAACACTGTTTAAAAAAAGCATGCTATAAAGAAACCACACGATTACAGGGACATTCTGTCTGACTTTCAAAAAAATACAGTTACTTAGACAAAACTTAACTCTCCTTAGCTTAAATCAAAATATTCCACTGTCTGTAACAGCAATGACTTCTTCACAGAATCACAGAATGACCTGAGTTGGAAGGAAGCCACACGGATCATTGAGTCCAACCCGGCACAGGAAAGCCCCAACACTCACAATATACGTGTGAGGGTCTTCTCCAAGTGCTTGTGCAATATCGTCAGGCTTGGTGCTGTGACTGCTTCCCTGGGGAGCTGTTCCAGTGCTCCACCACCCTCTGGGTGAAAAAGCTTTTCCTAACGACTTGCCCTCTTTACTCTGCTCTCGTGAGGCTCCACCTGGAGTACTGTGTCCAGTTCTGGAAACCTGATCCAGCGGGAGGTGTGCCTGCCCGTGGCAGGGGGTTGGAACTGGATGATCTTCAAGGTCCCTTCCAACCCAAACCATTCCATGATTCTAACATCCAGCTCTCTCCAATATCTAACCCTCTCCCGCTGCAACTTCCTGCCGCTCCCTCGGGTCCTATTACTGGGCACCAGAGACAAGACGAGGGGGCTGAAGAAGGGGTGGGGTGCCCCGGGACGGGGTGGATTTAAGGGGAGCCCGGGGCGGAGCCGCCACTCACCCCGCACCGCCTGCAGCAGTTCCCGCGCCTCCCGCGCCGCCTCCCGCGCCGCCGCCGGGCTCCGCGCCGCCTGCAAGGGACGCGCTCAGCCTCCGCCTCCGCCTCCACCCCCGGGACAGGGGAGAGGCAGGGGAAGGGCTGCTCCGCACCCGCCACTTCGCGGCCAGAGCGCGGCTCTTGGCGGTAAAGGCGCTCACGCACCCGGGCGGCTCCGCAACCGCCCCTCGCCGCCGCTTCCGCGCCGCCATCGCCGCCGCTCCCGCCACTGCGCTCATTGGTCAAGGCCCGTCGCGCCGCCGCCCGCGATTGGCCAGAGCCCGCCCTGCCGCCGCTCACGATTGGCCGGTGCCGCGCCGCTCCCGCCTCCGTGCTGATCGGCTGCCGGGTGCGCCGTTGCCTGTCACGATTGGCCCACACCGCGCCTCTCCCATCTCCCGTCTCATTGCCCGGCCGCCGCTCCGCTGTCTGCGATTGGCTTGGCGTCCGCCACCTGTTGCACCGCTCCCGTCTCGCCGCTGATTGGCTGCCGGGATCCCCGCCCCCTCTCCCCCGCTCGCAATTGGTCAGTGCCGCGCCGCTCCCGCCTCCCCGCTCATTAGCTGGCCGCAGCTCCGCTGCCCGCCATTGGCCAGCCCCGCGCCGCTCCCGCCTCCCCGCTCATTAGCTGGCCGCAGCTCCGCTGCCCGCCATTGGCCAGCCCCGCGCCGCTCCCGCCTCCCCGCTCATTAGCTGGCCGCAGCTCCGCTGCCCGCCATTGGCCAGCCCCGCGCCGCTCCCGCCTCCCCGCTCATTAGCTGGCCGCAGCTCCGCTGCCCGCCATTGGCCAGCCCCGCGCCGCTCCCGCCTCCCCGCGATCAGCCGCGCTGCCACCCGCACCCGCGCCCCCGCCGCCCACCCCTGCCCAGAGAGCTGCGACGCGCAGGGCTCGGGACTGGAAGCAGCGGCTGGCGCCGGACGGCAGCCGAGAAGGACCAAACCTCGCCGCTCCGCGAGGCCGTTCCTTCCCGCGTGCCCCCCCCCGCCGGGCTGGAGCCGCGGCAGACGCGCGGGTGATGCAAAGGGACTGCTGTTACAGACGGGGATATTTTGATTTAAGCTAAAGGAGAGTTACGTTTTGTCTAAGTAACTGTACTTTTTGAAGTCAGCCAGAATGGCCCTCTGATCGCATGATTTCTTTATAGCATTGTTTTTTAAAACTGTTTTTCCAGACACTGTTCAAAGGGAAATGATAGTGTTTTGTGTTCAGCGTGGTCTGTGCCGAACAGGTAAGTCTCCTTCTACAACCACCTCTGTTTGAAGTCTTTATCTAAAATGCAGGGTCAGACAGAGCTGGCTCCAAAGCTCGGATGAGAAGAGACTGGGCTGTTGTGAAGTTCACAATATTACAATTAGTCCGTGGAGAGTAACATCCATGATATTTCTGGGAAGATTTACACATGTGCATGTAATTGGAAAATATCTTCTGTTGATACTGAAACTGCTGGCAAATCAACTCTAAGGGTCATTTTGGAGTTTTAGAAAGGAGCATCTTCAGCGCTGGGTACATGAGGGAATGATTGCTATCAATGATGAACAACAAAACAAGAGCTGGGACAGAATATACATCCCGCCTACGTGCATACGTATAAATTCTCCCAGTAATTTCATGCATATTATACTACTTTACAAGGACTAATTTTATTATTAATTTTATTATGAACTTCACAACAGCAAAGTCTCTGCTCCTCAGAGCTTTAAAGCCATCTCTCTGTGCAGCCTTTAATTCTTAGTAAGTGGAGAATACTGTATGGGAGCAGCACTATTTAAAATAACACAATACCAAAAGAATAGTCTGTGTCTGTTTAACTTTCAAAACCACTGTAATTTAGATATCACTTAACTGAGGTCAGTCAGAAAACCAATTCTACAGAAAAACAACTCTATTAAGTCAAAATATTCCACTCTCTGCAATAACAACCACTGCTTGTATCACTTTGACCAGCTCTTGCCTCATTGTGCATGATTGATGGAAATCATTCCCTCATGCGACCAGCGCTGAAACAAAGGATGCTGCTTTCTAAAACTCCTTAGTCTTAGAGTTTATTTGCCAGCATTTTTGGTATCACTGGTCCCATGGATCTCGACTGCTCCCAGTCCACCTTGGCAGTGCCAAGGAGGAGGCAGCCACCACCCCCACCCCCCTGGAGGACATACCCATGGCTTTATCTGCAGAAAATCCACTGAGCAGCTGCCCAGTGCCCCACGCCGCCCTTGGACACCAACTCTCTCCTCACACTGATTAATTAATAAGTCATTTAATAACAGAGCCACCCCTGCCGTAGCCCAGCACTGCAAGTGTGGGCATAGAAATCTGGACATGGGTCTCCAGTCCCAAGAACCACAGCAGTCCGGAGGCAAAGCTGTTGGATTATGGAGTACTGCCAACTTGCCTGTTTTGGGTGTTTTTTTAAGGAAAAAAAAGGCTCTACTTCCTAGCAGAGACTCTAGGATCACTTCTACCTTCCCAGCATGGTTGCTGAATGGGAACAAAACCATTAATGGCCAGGTATGTTAGAGAAACCCAGGAAAGCACAGCACCATGCAGAACTCCCAAACTGCTTTCCAGAACTGGGTGCATCCCCTTTTTTTATCCCAAATGGGGTAACTGAGGCACAGAGAGGTTAACAACAAAAAATAAACCAGTCTCACTTCAGTTCTGTGGCAAACTGAGCCACAGCTTGGGAGACAGCATGCTAGCACCACTGCTTCCCGAAAGCAAGGGGAGGCACATGCACTGCCAACGTGACCCTGGTGTGAATAAGCAGCCTGATGTATCAAGGGAAGGACAGACAGAGGTGGGATGGACAAACGGGCATGGGAAGGGAGATCCCTGGAGTCCTGGCCTCCCTGCACCAGTGCCACGCATTGGGATCACCATGCAGGCAGTGCCACCCCCACAGATCAGGGCAGGGATATGCTCCCAAGAGCCACAACCTCCTGCAGAGGTGGTGGCTTTTGGTTGCCGTTTTCCAGGCAGCACAAATGATACACAATTCCTGTCCTGGGCTAGGGCAGCTTCCCAACACTCTCTCCTGCCCAGAGGGATAAGGTGCTGGCCAGGAGCTGCTGCCATGGAGCACACATGCAACACTTGTGAAAGCCCAAATTAGAGAGCAGGACGAAACCGCTCTGTGGAGCACACTGAGGATGACATGTCAGGCTCTGACAAGTGACATGAGGAGTAGAGACAAACTGCTTGGCATAACTATTCCAGACACCCAGCAGCCTTCAGCGATGATCTTGGTGGGGGAACACAGGCCAAAGCCTGCTCCCCAGCAAGCAGCCAAATGATCAGCTTGAGGGAAGCTGGGCAGGGCTCGCAATGACTAAAAAAGTCAATGAATTAAGAAAGCAAGAGCATCTCCAGCCCTTGGAAAACTCATCTTCCATCCGCATTCTTTGGTGTAGAAGCTAGTCTGCCTTGGCTCAGCAGCCAGCACTCCTCGGCCTCTCTGCCATGACAACAACATAGCTGCAGCTTTGTTACTGCAAGGTTTACTCAGTCTCCAGTGAAATAAGTGTGCGTGTTTTAGTGGCACCGCAGCTCTGCTGTCTCCTCTGCTCTGCCCTGGCCTCCTGAGGCTGTGAGTCTCCAGCTGCAGCGGGAAGGCAGAGGGGTGACAGGAGGCATGAGGAGAGGATGCCCATGTGTGGTCTGAGTGCTCTAAACCATGAAGAACGGGCATGGGAAGGCTCAGCAGCATGGTATCAGCCATTGAAAGAGGAACTTGGCCCAGAGGTGGGAGAGAACCAAGCAAAGGGGCCTTGGTGGCAGCTGTGGGGATGTCAGAGGCTACTACCACAGCATTAGGAGCCAACAGGATTTCTGCCAGCACAACTAGAGTCATTCAGCAACCTCCTGATCAGGTTACAAAAAGACATATTTGGGCTCCAGTCATGGGATTTAGCAATATGTTACGCAGATTAACCTCGCATTAAATGAAAACTCATTGCATAGCTGCTACCTCCATCCCCTCCCTCCTCTCCACATGGATGCACCCTCACCCACCCATGTGGTCCCCTCAGCACCGAGATCCATATGGACACCAAGGAGTCACAGTGTGCAGCAAATAACCTGTTCTTAAGGGTGGGACTGCTTAAGCACATCCCACACCGGGATGATGCCTTCCTGCCCCCTTCGGCTTCCCCCACAGCATGCTGCTACCCCTTGCCATGCACCAGCACTAGTGTACGTGTGCCCAGGCACTGGGGCAGCCCAGGGAGTCACACCAGCCTCAGTCCCTGGTGGTACTGAGTGAAATTAGTCCAGTACATGGTAGTTTTGGGCGAAATTAAGCAGGACAGGCCCACATGCCAGGGGTAATGTGAGGCTGAGGTGGGAGAGCACAGCCAGCAGGTTAGAAGGAGGCCCAGCAATGGAAACCCAAAATTAGAGAAGTTTAAGCCTCCCTGGAATTGCACCTAACACCTAAGCAAGTGTTTTCCAAGCATAAACTAGTAAACTAAACCTGCCCTCAAAAGCCATTTTCTGCAGTGACTGGGCACTTAGGCAAAATGGCAAGGACTGAAATGATGAGAGAGGTGATGAGTTACTCTCCCCAGGACTCTCCAGTGCAGGGGAGAAGAGGAAGAGCCTAGAGTCACACTAGCTGTCTGCAGTGAGGAACTCAAACAGGGGCAGTCGTGGTGGATGAGATAAAAATGGGATCAGAATCAACCCAGGAATCCCAGGCAAGCAGTCCTCAGCTGTCTCCAGAGGGGAAAGAGATGAAAGGTTTCATAGCACCAAGTAACGCCACACGGCAGTAAGGAATCCCAGGTCACATTAAAACTGCAGGGGGAATGGAGCTGGGATGTAGCCAGGCACCACGGTCACTGTCCTCTACCTCTGCCCATGAAGAAAGAAACGTGATGTCTCCCGGCTGCAAGCAGTCAAGGGCAGGTCTGGGGTGGCTCCCTTGCAGCACAAAGACCCACACAGAACACCAAAGTCAAGACAAAGATAAGCACCAAGTACGGGATAACAAATGCCATTTGGCTCAGTGCCTGCAGACCCTTCAAGGTGACAGAACTCCACTAAAATCACAGGGACCCTTCAAGGTTATAAAAGCCCAGCACAGACACCAGTGGGCTAAGCCACCTCCCAGAAGAGTTGTTACCTGCTCAGGGCTTTCAAGCAGCTGTTCCCAGGCACTGGAGCTCACACCAAAGCTGCTCCTGCTACTGCAACAGCCACTCCAGACTCCCATTTCCTCCTGACCTGAGCCAGTAAGGGAGTAAGCCAACGCTGTCAACACATTCTGCTGCAACTCAACCACACACTTTCAGGAAGAGATTGGGAGCCCCTGCTGCTACAGCCCAGCCCATGGGGACTCCGACAGGCTGAGATCCCGAGTAAAGAGTTTCTTGGTCATAGACTCAGTTCTCCCTGCTACCACCACCACAACAAGCTAAGCCTGCTTCAGGCTGTACAAGGCAGCCCAGAGTGCTCCCCACTCCCCTTCTAGGGTGAGGATGAGCAGGAAAATGGGAGTGTAGGGCAGGAGCAGCCTCACTAAAAAGCAACCTGCCATTGAGACCTCAGGAACCACCTATATGTGTAACCATGTGCACTTTGATTGCAGCATGAAAACTGGGTATGTGAAGATGAGCGGTGGCTGCAAGACCTTCCATCTCCTCTCCCCCTTCCTCCCCCTCCTCTGCAGGCCCCTTCCCATCTCTGCACAGGCAAGGTGACACCTCGCTGGCCACCAAAGCTGACCAGCCACATAGCGGGGACAGTTGTCAGGAAAGCAGCAGCAAGACCCCAGGCTGGTGCTTCTCAGAGGAGTGCTTCAGGACTCTTCCTTCTTTGGCTCCTGCAGCAGAGTCCTCCTGCTGCCAACAAACCGCCCCTTGAGAGCTCTGACCTCCACTGCTGAGAAACACCACCACAATAAGTGGGCAACAGTTGACTCCAGTCCTTTTGTGCAGCACAGAGGCAGGGAGCTGGGGATAATCCCTGGCTGCTGTCGGCAGGCACTCATTGCTGGCAGCTTGTGTATCCCTCCCAGCTCCAGGGAGACAACCACAGCCTCAGCCGACGAGCAGGTTGGGCTCCCCACATCTCCAATGCTACCTGAGCTGGAGCTGGCTGAACCAGGTGCTGACGGCACAGTCCACACGCATCACCAGGGAGATCCCCAGCAAGAGGCAGATGCTGCTCACCACGAAGCCCAGAGACTCAAAGAGGAACCTGCAGGCACAACAGACCCAGTAAGGATTTTCCTGGCAACAGGAAGTTGGTAGCAGCCCAGATCCTAAAACCCGAATTACATTCACTCCCTAGCAGTCACTGCCTGCAATCTGGAAGCAAAGACATAGAGTTTTAGGGGCTGTTCAGGATGACACCTGGGTGGAGTTCTAAAGCCCTCAGAGGTCGAGGCCACTCCACACTCTTAGTTGAAAGGTCTGCTTGTCTACCATTTCTGGTTTTACCACTTCTGGTCTGGTATCCCTGCCTTTGTCATTCTGCCCTGAACTTCTTAGCTCCTAGGTGGACTCCATGTGTCCTTGGAAATCAAGATCAGGAGAAATTTCTAGGTTCTAGCTCAAGCCCAGCTTCTGAACTTGAAGCAAGAATTATTTAAGGGCAGTCCTACTGCCTCTGGTAGGTAGGAAGTCAGATGATCAATCACCGTCTCCTCCAACATTATCATCTACGAACATGAGTCAAGGTGTCAGCATTATGAGCCCTAACCCAGCAACTGAGCAACTTCTGGAACTTACTTTGGGGCAAACACCTTCCAGACCATGAGATGCCTCCTGAGGATCATAGCAGCACAAACACAGGCCAGAAGCTGTGGAGGAGATCAGGAAAAACAGGTTACACGTGGCTCTGGAGAGAGCTCCTGTGCACTAGGTTCACATCTGAAGGTGGCACTAAACCGCAAGCACCTGAGAGGCTGGTAAAGCACACCAGACATGAGCAACCCAAAGAGGATTCCCTTCCACTGTGTCCTCAAGTCAGGAAATGCAAACAACCTGGGCTACAGGCAGGCCCTCCAAGCAAAGGAGGAGGATTCACACTGTGGCTAAATACCTGGTATTTCACTGAGACAGGCACTCCTGCTCCCCTGCTGCAGGGCCTCCTCCTTCCCCAGCACCATCTCTGGTCCAGACACACAGGCGAGTGATTTGAAGCCTAAACCCTGGAAGGCTATCTGCTTCTTTCACAGGATTAAATTCCTGGGGTTTAGCTGCCAGTATCACCACAGCACAGGAGGAGATGAGAACCATAGCTGGTGAAAAATGGATAGGCCTCATCGGGAAGCGGGGGAGCAGGATTACATCCCTACAGTTTCTGAACAGAGGTTGCCACTCTGGACAGATGGGTATGAAAAACAGACTAAGCCACACTGTGGCTTCCATGCCGGAGCCTTTCTCAAAGTATAGAGCAAATGGCATGGTGCAGAATCATAGAATAGTTTGGGGTGGATGGGACCCTAATCATCACCCAGTTCCAACCCCCCTGCCATGGCCAGGGACACCTCCCACCAGACCAGGCTGCTCAAGGCCCCATCCAACCTGAACACTTCCAGGGAGGGGGGCATCCACAGCTTCCCTGGGCAACCTGTGCCAGTGCCTCACCACCCTGATCATGAAGAGGACTGGTGCAGCTGCTGTTCCACCTGCAACTAGGCATATCACCCCTGGGCCAATCTGTGCCCTGCCTGACCCCTTTCTCTCATCAGAGCTCTCCGTGGTCCTCATAACAACCCATTTTCCTCTTGGATAGCCTCTTCCACAGTGCCCCTGCCTCTGTCCGCACCTGTGTCCCAAGGACAAAGAGGTACTTCAGCCCCAGCTGCAGCAGAGCAGTGGAGAACTTCTCTGGGGATTCCCGCAGCCTCATCTCCATCATGTGCTCCTCCACCTCCTGCAGCTCCTCCCGGGGCTCCTTCTTGGGCTTCTTCCTCTGCGAGCTGGGCATCTCACACACAAAGGGCCAAAGCAGGAGCAGAGGGCAGCCGACTACCTCAAGGACAAAGGCATACGAAGTTACTGGAGCCCAGGAGGTGAGGAGCAGTCTAGACTCTGCCATCATGCCCTGGACGTGCAGGAAGCATAAACCCCAGCTCCAGTTTGCCGGTCAGACACAGGTCAGGCACAACTGCATGGAGGCTGTAGGGCCACAGGCAGCTCTGTGGCCCCAGAAGGGGACAGCAAGGATGCTGCTGTTCAGCTAGTCCCGGCGCCTTCATTGCCTCACGCTCAGCCTGCAGCCTCCAGAGAACGCAAAGCAGTGAGCACTGCCTGTGCAGGCTCAACAGCCCAGGAAGGAATTGATTTACCTGCAAAAAGGATATGGGAGGCAAAAGTGTTGGCGCCCACCAGGACAGCAGGCAGGATATTTGTGCTGTGGTCGAGGTGGAAGCCCACAAAGGCTGCATTCCAGTGAATGGCTGGGAAGATGGGCTGGTGGCCTGTGGAATAGAAGAACTGGGAAGCGGCAAGGAGCCAGGAGATGACTGCATACCAGGGCACCGAAAAAGGCTCTGGGAGACAAAAAATAAAAAAGAAAGAGAGAGATATATTAGCATTGAGGAACAAGACAGATCCATGATCAAAAAAAGGCTAGACTTCTCTTTGACATTCCCTTTTGAGAGACAGAAAACAGTCAGGCCCCCACCACAGACACTGTGAGGGGCCAGTCTCTCCCTCTGCTGCCCACCCTGCTACTAGATTCTGTAAGCAGCAGTGGGGTTTGGTGGCTGCTTGCACTCTGGGGAGAAGGGAAGGGTATCAAGTCTCCTTCCCTGACACAAGGGACTCCTATTCCCACGCTGCATCCTTGCTGCATGCCTCTCCCTTCTGTTAGAGGACTTAACCAGCTCAAAACAAGCTGGAAGGATCCTCTGAGGATCAGTGTACCCAAGAGCACAGACTGGACTCACTGGAACTAAGACAAGGTCGCTGCAGACAAGGCCCAGGCTGCATATTCAGAGGATGCTCTGCTGAGCCCTGACTCACCAGCATCTCCAGCAAGGCCTCTGGCATGTGTGTGGATGTGCAGCAGCACGAAGGCCTCCAAGAAGAGGAGCAGGAAGGCAAGACTCAGCCGCTCGCTGTGCAGAAGCATCAGGAGGAAGCCCAGCAGGGTGAGTGCGATGACCAGGGCTGCTGAGTACACACTGCCCAGCCCATACGCTGCGACGGTGGCTCTGCAGCTGCCTCGCTCCAGGCGGCTCTTCTGAGACTCCTGCATTCTCTTGTAGATCTGAGGGATGATGTGGAGGAAGTCCACTTCAGATCTGGGAACCCCCAGGTAGGGAGTGATGATGGTTCCTGCTGACTCCCGCGTGTCCTTTGCGAACACTGTTAGGGGATTGCACATCAGGAGCAACAGCCCCACGGATGCCAGCCCATAGACAGCCCATGGAAAGGCAACGATGGCCACCTGCACCAGCTCCTGCAGCTTGCCAAGAGAGTCATCAGCGCTGGAGGCAACAGCCCAGTAGCAGGCGATGCAGACGACCACTAGCGGGAAGCCCCAGCGCACAAAGAGCACGAGGGGGCCCGAGCTGTTCAGGTTGCCATAGTGTCGCAGCCAGCTCCGCACCGCATAGACCAGCCCGGCCAGCAAGGCCACGCACAGGAGGTAGAAGAGGTTCTTGGCCCGTGTGTTTCTCAGGCTGGCAAGCGGGGAGAGGAAAAGAGAGGGCCGGCACTGAGGAATTTCTTCACGGCACTGGTGGAAGAAACCAGAAAGGCGGACGCAGACCAGGAGCGTGGCCACAAAGCACAGCAGGTACCAGATCTCTCTCCGGTAAGAAGAAAAGCCAAAGAATTGCTGCCTGGGGCCTTCTGACACAGTCAGGTGACCATCCCAGTGAAGCTTCCCTAAGAGCAACAACACCAGCGAGGCCAGCAGGAATGGAGCCACCCGTGCCTCAGCCACCACAAAGCTATCGGAGAACATAGCTCCGCAGCGGCAGAGGAGAATGCCCATGGGGAAGGCCAGACCCAGCCACGTTCGCAGCCTCTGCCTCAGGCCAACGCTGGCCAAGGGTGGCTGACTGCCCGCCAGACGGGCTCGCTTGGGATGCCAGCCCCACCAGTGCCAGAAAAAACCCAGCTGAGAAGCTGCGGCTGTCCATGACAACACCAGGAGGAGATCCAGCCCCTCCTGGGTGAACATATGGATCAGCCCAAGCAGAACAGCCGCCACCAAGCCCCAAAGCAGTGGGTACAGGAGGCAGCCACGGTAGAAGGAGTTCGATGCTGTGGTCAGCTCTGAGGCCATGTAACAGAGCAAGCAGGAAGCGGCTATGAGGGTGCAGCCCCCCACCATACGCAGGGGGTGGAAGCGGGCCCAGGACTGGGTGCACACAGCCCGTGCCTCCCGCAGGTACAGCTGGAAGCGACTGATGAGGCTTTCCAGTCGGGACTCCAGCTCTGGAGGCACCAGCGTCGCCCCCTGCACCTGGGACAAGAGCTGGGCGTGCTCCTCCATGGCACTGGAGAAGAGCTCCTGCAGGTGCTGGAGCTGCTCAGCTGGCAGGTCCTGAGCCACCAGCGAGTAGGAGTGCAGGAAGCGGTCCACCTGCAGGAGAGGGGACACGGAGTCAGACAGCAGCACTGCAACCACTGGGAACAGGATTTACTGTCATCTTCCTTGCTCAGACCCTTCACAAAGGAAACAGCACCAATCTGCCAACCCCTGCCAGGACAAACCCATCTCCTCTCATACAACCCAGGGCTGGTCATCCAAATTCAGGACGTGACCAGCAGGAAACACAATCCTGCTGCCAAAGTGACATCGCTCTCAGGTGACATATCCATCCTGACATCTACAGGAACTACTCTCAGTTCTCCACCTGCAGGTGCACCTCTGGTAACGCCGTGCATCATCAAAGGCTTTTATGAAGAGTCTTTGGTAACAAGGCAAACTTGCACCAGAACTTCAAGGCACAGCTAGCTATCAATCTGCACCTGATGTCAACTTTTACATTGTCTGGCTGAGGACAGACATCAAATTAAAGAGCTTATAGTGGATCAAAACAAACTGCTTCTTCAGTACAGCCACATTAAATCACTTTACCACAGGCTAAGGAGAACTCACTCTATTTCCTACTTCAAGAGAACAGGAATAGAGGCAGCTATGATCCCAAAACCATAAAAACAGTCTTACCAGGGCACTACCAGGGCAGATCACCTGTACAAACACCCAGCTGCACAACAGCATAGATCTGCTCAAGCCCAGTATCTTCACACGCCTTCCAGTCGCCTCAGAGTGCAGGCAGGACCAGACACACAAGCCAGCACTTCTGCAGGCTGGCACGACCTCCCTGGTATGCAATATCTTCTTGCAAACCAATGTGATTGAGCCAGAAACCTTCTCAGACAGATGAATGCAAATACTAAAACAGGCAGGACTGGTTAACGCTAATTCCTAAGAGATGATGATCAATATCCTCAGTGACAGTAATTTAAGCTGTTATCTTTGAACAGCAAAGCACTCTGCTGCTTCACAAATACACAGCATGGAGGCTGAATGCTTCTGTCTTTCCCTCAGCAACCCTATCCTCTCCAGCTCCCCTCTGACTTGCACCAGTGGTGTCCAACTGACACACTATAGGCTACTTCCAGGCAACTGAGACCAAAACAGGACCTGGTCTGGTTTGGTTTTTTCCTTGAAAACCCCAGGGGTACAGCAGGGAGGTGGCTTGGGGCTGGAGCAGTTACTCCTGTGCTCCAAGCAATCCAGGGGTCCCTAAAAGGCAGACTGATGCTTAGCTAAGACACATCTTGTAAAATGTGCGGAAACTCTGATTCTGCAGCACACCAAGCACCACAGCAGACGGCTCTTGCATCCTCTCTAAGGTTCTGGCTTGTCCCAGCACATGTCCCGCTCTATTGCATGGGCTTCTTTTACACCTGGTATTATGACTTCCTTTCATATTTTGTCACTCAGCTGCTAGGGTTCTACGCATGCCATTGGTGTAAACTGTTCCTTCTGTGTCCCATATTACTGTCACCTTTTACAGGGCGTTTCTTTCATTTAGTCCTTTGGTACTGTTTTCCCTCTGCCACTGATCTAGAACAGCTTTTTAGTGAATGCTGCTTCTCCTCCAAAACTGAAACAACATCAAAACATCCATTTGTACCCTTGAATCTCCGATAACAAATCTTGCCCCTAGTCATCCTCAGCCTCCAGGAACCAGTCTCCCCAGAGCTAAATCCGCCTCTGATTACCTGGGACCAACCCTCCTCATCAAGGGAACGCCAACTTCCAGGCATTTCCCACTATTTCCCACACTGCAGCACTCATCACCAAGCACTGAACAAGTCCCTCTCATTTTTCTTCTGCCAAAATGGTGCCACCTCTTCCTGGAGCAAATACTGCAAGGAGGTAACTCTCCAAAAGGAGCTCCCTGCAAAGATAATTCCTATAAGGATGGGCTGAGAGCGCTGGGGTTGTTCAGCCTGGAGAAGAGAAGGCTCTGGGGAGACCTCACAGTGGTCTTCCAGTACCTGAAGGGCGTACAACAAAGCTGGGGAGGGACTTTTTACAAGGGCAAGAAGTGATTGGATGAGAGGGAATGGCTTTAAATTGGAAGGGAAAAGATTTAGATTAGACATTAGACAGAAATTCTTCATGATATGGGTGGTGAGGCACTGGCACAGGTTGCCCAGTGAAGTTGTGGATGACCCCTCTCTGCAAGCGTTCAAGGCCAGGTTGGATGGGGCCTTGAGCAGCCTGGTCTGGTGGAAAGTGTCCCTTCCCCCTGCCAGGGTTGGGAACTGTATGGGCGTTAAGATTGCTTCCAACCCAAACCATTCTATGATTCCATGATTCTGTAACACCAGGTCACCACCCCACATACACTGAACAGAGGAGGTAGGTGCTTAAAAAGCCATCCCTTCTTCTCCCCAGCTCAATGGAGAGGCCTCCACTGGCCGTACCTGCTTGGCGTTGATGTGATAGACTGAGAGCTGCTGTAAGGCTGCAGACACAGCACTGCCATCCCCAGAGAAGAGCTCAGGCATCACCTCCCCGATGTTACTGTAGGGGATGGGCACACCCAGCAGCAGGGCCACCGTGGGCACCAGGTTCACCTGCGGAACGGCTTCAGGCTCCTGGAAAGACAGGGGACGCATTGGAAATTCAGCAAGGACACGACACTGTGGCTTTTCACTTGGGCTAGAGCGTGGTGAGGAAGGCATCCCTGTTTAAAGAGGAACCCAGGGAAGCCAGGAGGAGAAAAAACACAGGGAAAGGCAGAGCTCAGTTCTCTGTAAGCACCCTGCAGAGGGGAGGATGCCTGCTGGGAGGTGCAGGCCATTTGGTCTAGCCCTGGGTGTCTCACCTGGCCCCACTCAGCCAGCCATCAAAGCTGGAGGGGCCAGAATATGGGTCCTAAGCACTTCAGTTACCTGCACCCTTTCTCAGCCTTTTCCATTCTACTTTTGGGAGAGGTGACAGACTCCCCATTCCTCTCAATCTAAACAATCCAAATCAAACCAAGGATGCAGTTTTCACCCCAGATGCCACCTCAGGCAGTGAGTGGCAGCTAAGGATCAGTTTCTTCTCACCTCTGGAGGGCCCGTGCCAAACAGGGATGTTTTGCTGTACACAAACAGCGCTGCATTCACTTCCTTCTCGCTGTCTCCGCCATGGTCTCCGGTCTCTGTCATGCCGTGGTCCCCAGCCACCAGAAGAAGGGTGTCATTCCCCAAGTGATCCACCAAGGACCTATCACCAGGATAAGAAAGGCCAACCCCTGTCTGAGGAGGGTCCTAGGTAGCACAGGTGGGAGAGGACACATCCCCACCAAGCCTGACAGCACTACAGAGGTGAAGCCCACAAAAGGACCTGAACAAAACAGAGTGCTGACACAGAGCTGCAACAATGGAGCCAAGGACCAGGGCAAAGGATGCTTGGAAACCAAACAGAAAATTCAGCACCCTGAGACAGAGTGGACTGGTCTTGCTCAGATCCCAAGTGAACAGTGGCTGGTTCCTCAGGAATCCTGACAAAATGCAATTCAGAAGAACAGGAACAAATTTTAGGCTGCTTCTATTTGGGTCTTGTATGTTGTATCACCTTGTGTGAGAAATTCCTGGCTTTTAAGGAAATGAGAAGGGATTTGTCCCTAAAGGATGGAATAAATATGACACAATATATGCCACACTCCCAGATGAAGCCAGTCAAGTTATCCACTCCATCCAGCAGGAACAATTAACACAGTCCTAAGTGTCAAAAGCTGCAGCATTTTGGGCTGAGGCACAGCTGCATGATCAGGATTTCTGGATCCCATTCTGCCCCCTGACACAAGCGCAACTTGGGGGCTTGCGCAGCAAATGCAGCATCCCCAGCCAGGGTTCTCCAAGTGCTTCTCAAACACCAGCCAAATCTCAGTGTGACAATCTCAAAAGATGGGAAGAGCGAGGCTCAGCTGTCCTCCAGCTGCATCATCGACTGGTTGAGAACCAGGCCCGAGATCCAAAGAGAGCCCTACTGCTGCAACCGAACCTCTCATGGACACATGTCTACGCAAATGAGACTGTCCCAGCTGCTGCTGGACAAAGTTGTTCCCTGTGTCCACAGGCACAGCAAGCATTCCCTGTTGCCTCTTGCATCTGTAAATGCCTTGGGAATACCCCACCAACCTGGCTGAAAGAAAAGGCCAGCTGGCAATTCCCCGCCACCCCACTAATCACCTGAGCATCTCGTTCATCTGGGTGAGCTTCTTAGCCATTTCAGGGTGGTCAGGTCCATGTTTGTGCCCACAGTGGTCCACACCAAGGAAATGAGCGATCAGCACGTCCCATTCACCACTGTCCACTGTAGAACAAGAGGAGCCTCATCATGCACTAGTCTGAGATACAGGCACAGGCTCTATGGGTGGATCCTCCAGCTTTCTGGCTGCCTCTGGAAGCAGTCATTTCTTCCTCTGCTCCCATCATCCCTCCCAGCTCTCATGAAGATGGATATGGGGTTTAACAGAGGCACACTCTTGGTCTGCAGGTGCCTGGGTGCAATGCCACGGGGAGCTCAATGCCCGGTAAGAGTTGCAGTATCCATGTGTTTTGTCCAGCACCCACAGGAGAGGAATGGCCCAGTGTCACCCAAGTCACCTTGAAACATCCTTACCTCAAATCACCCATAAATGGAGCTAAAGCACAGCGACACTCAGGGAAAGAACCCAGAACTCCAGTCCTTCTCTGGAGATATTTCATATCAGACTCATCAATGTGTCCCTCTGCATCCCACCCAGAACATATGCAGGGCATACAGATAGTGTCACTGGCTAGAAAGTTACCCCAGCCTCTCTCCTCTGTTTCAGGTTCTCAAGAGATGAAAACCAACATACCTGAAGTTAAATCACGGACTGTGGCTCTCCCACAAAGCACAAGGACTTCACTTTGAAAGGCCACCATGCCCCTGATTTACTTAGATTCTTACACAGATAAAGCAAAGAATATTCCCCTTGGTCCTAGGACCTCAAGGAAGAGTCCAAAATTACCTTAAATTCACAAATCCATCTCACTCTTACTTTTTTCCCAAGACTGGGAGCAGCATGGTGCCCTAGCCTCCTGTCTGCACTGCTAGGCATTTCCCAGAGCTCCGTGTGCCGGCTCACGTGTCAGAGTTACAATGCTCCTGCTGCTCCACCCTGGCAGTGTATTTCCAGGACAGATGTGGAGGTCAAACCTCATCCCATCAAACCACACTCTTTTTTTCTACAGAAACAGTTTATGACCCCCCAAATCTGACTTATCTGTGGAAACCTAGCCAGAGCACTGAAAACCTTGGGCAGCAGTGTGTCACTGCCCAGTGCTGCTCCCTAACAGGACTAACTCCTCAGTGCTACCTCAAATTTGCAGCAGGATGTAAGGCAGGGGTGTTAAACTCACAGCTCCTGCCATTCTCCTGCTCCTGCAGTGTAACGCACGTCGCTCACTGCACACATGACCAGTGCTGGCAGGAGCGCAGGGGTGAGGAGCTCAGCACTGCTGCTGGGTAGAAACAAGGTGCTGGGCTGGATAAAACAAGGTGGAGGGCTCGATTGGGCCCACGAGCTGTGAGTTTGACACCCCGATGTAAGGTGTTCCCCAAGGCCTGGGGGGAAGAGCTGCTTACCAGTGCGATAGAGATGCTGCAGGATCCCATCGTCCACAGTGTGAAGATCCTTCACATTAAAAGAAGGGAAGAAATAAGAGCGGAAAAACTTCTTTGGGAAGAGCCCTTCCCAAGTGTCATCGCCCATGAAGACCACTCTCCTTCCTGTGGCCACAACAAAGAGAGTAATGAAAGCAGGGAACACAGTTGTGTCATGCTTTTATCCGCAGCAACGCAAAGCGCCTCAGCACATCCAGGTCAGGATCTGAGAAATGGATCCTCTCCAATCCACACTCAAAAGTGACCTAAAATTAAAATGACCACCTGGCTGTACATGAGTTTGGACACAGGGAGTGAAGAGCCCTGTGGCTAAGCCTACAAGTGCTGCCCACACCAAACCTAGCTGCACAACCTCAGGATTAGCCCTGATCTCCAACATCTGGATTACTCCTGGGCTGAACAGGACACCCACTCGCACACCCCAGCACATGGAATGTGCAGCACCAAGCTGACAAACCCTCACCAAAAGATCACAACCCCACTTTCGGACACTGCTGACAGGCACTGAGTAGAAGCTGGGAGTCCTGGGCTCCAGCTTTAAACACAGCAGTGTTTGATTTTCATACACAGGAAAGAGCAGGAAAAGCACTGATGCCTCCCACTGCCCTCACTCTGTTTGCCCTGCCTCCCACGAGCCAGCCCTCCATGTTTCCACAGAACCTCTCCCGCCTGTGAGTGGGAACCATTCCCTCCAAGGCCACTGCTCTGACACTGGGTCCACCAGTGTTTTCCACCTTGGATGAGAGAGCAAAGGTTGTTCAGTCTGCAGAAGAGAAGAATTCAGAGAGACCTTCTGACAGCCTTCCAGTGCTTAGATGGGGCTACAGGAAAGCCAGGGAGGGGCTCTTTATTAGGGAGTCCAGGGACAGGTGAGGCGGAATGGTTTTAAGCTGAAAGAGGGGAGATTTAGATCAGATCTTAGGAAGAAATTTTCTCCTTTGAGGGTGGCAAGGCTCTAGCAACAGGTCGCCCCAGGGAAGTTGTGGCTCCCTCATCACTTCAGGTGTTCAAGGCCAGGATGGATGAGGCTTTGAGTGACCCGATCCAGTGGGAGGTGTCCCTTCCCTTGGCTGGGGGATTGGAACTGGATGGGCTGTAAGGTCCCTTCCAACTCAAACAATTCTATGAATTCCACAAGTTACTGTGTTTGCCCACTTTGCTTACACATAGAGGAGAGAACAACACAGCACGTTGCCCTGCCCCAGGCACTGGTATTTGTTCCACTCTGAGTCCTGGAAGGAAATCTCTCTGGCTAATACAAGACTGCGTTCTGTCCCCTTTCCTCCACTCCATCCGACCCTAACAAGGCCTTTGCAGCTGCATTAAGCGTACTCCAGCACCAAATGTCACAGAATATGTGACGAGGTTGCAGCACAATAGATGCAGGCAGTGGATGGGCAGGTGTTCTGACTGTGTGACAGCCCCACAGCACCCCTGGCACCAGCTCCTCCCTCGTCCTGCATCTCACCTGAACACAAACAGAACAGGACGGACTGCCCTTGGCTTTGTATGGCCATTCCTGCTAGTGACCTTGTGACAGTCACCAGCCGTACAGTCCCCTTCACCTACTCTATCGCCATCTTTGACGAAGACAAAGGTGATGAAGTCATAGTCCCAGCTACTTTTTACTCCCAGTACAAGACAGGGAATGTGCACTCGCCACCCAGAAGGCCAAAAGTGTTCTGGGCTGCATCAAAAGAATTATGGCCAGCAGGGTGAGGGAAGGGATTCTTCTCCTCTGCCCTGCTCTTGTGAGACCCCACCTGGAGTACTGTGTCCAGTTCTGGAACCCCAACATAAGAAGGATACGAACTGTTGGAACAGGTCCAGAGGAGGTCATAAAGATTACCAAAGGGCTGGAGCATCTCTGCTATGAAGACAGGCTGAGAGTTGGGGTTGATCAGCCTGGAGAAGAAAAGGCTCTGGGAGACCTCATATCAGCCTTCCGGTACCTGAAGGGACTACAGGAAAGCTAGGGAGAGACTTTTTACAAGTGCAAGTAGTGATGGGGTGAGGGGTATGGCTTCAAACTGGAAGGTGTAAGATTTAGATTAAACATTGGGAAAAAATTCTTCACAATGAGGGTGGTGAAACACTAGCACAGGTTGCCCAGGGAAGCTGTAGGTCGTAGGGTCTGGTGGGAGGTGTCCTTCCCCATGACAGGGGAACCGGACGATCTTTAAGGTCCCTTCCAACACAAACCACTCCACGATTCTATGATAACCCTGCCTGCACAACAGCTCTGCCCAAGGAAACTGTCCTCCAAGCAGGGCAGAGGAATTAGCTGACAGGGTGAGGGCTATAAGCAGTTCCTTCCCTGGGAGAGAGGGATAAAGGTCCTTTTTGGGCACTGACCACTGTTTAGCTCATATCCTGTCCCACCTACCGTTCTGCACCAGTTGTGCCAGCAGGTTGTCCTCCTGGATGGCATAGGTGGCAAAGTTGCTGCCCACGTCGATGAAGGTGGGCAGCGAGCCAGTGGTGAGGCCCTTGATGCGCTGCATGGTGGCGGTGGGGGGATCAGCTCGGAAGCGGTAGAGGCGGGCATGGTGAGGCTGGGAGGTTGTGAGGTGGTGCAGGAAACTCAGCTTATTCTCATAGGGCAGCGGGTTGACCTTGCCTGGGTTAAAGCGGGCAAACTCGAAACGGAGGGCATCAATGATGACAAGCACGGCCTTGGAGAAGCGCTGGGGCACCCAACAGGAGCCTGGCGGGAGGCTCTGCCTCTCCCAGGGCGGTGGCACGAGCGGGTCTGAGCAGGAGCTGTTGCTGGCAAGCTCAATCCGGGTGAGCAGGAAGCCACTCATGAAGAGCCCGATACCAGCAAAGAAGAGAAAGCAGACCCAGGCCAGGAAGAGCAGCACCAGCCACCGCTGCATCCTAGGGGAAAGGACAGGCAGGCTCAGCCTGCAGGGCCCCACTAGCACCCATCCCCAGCTGCTACCCCATGCCCAGTATCCCTCACAGCTGCCTGCGTCCCCACACTACCCTGACCTCACTCTGTCTGCTCCACCCTCTGCCCTGTTAACTGCCTTGGGTGCTGCACCTCCCAGTACCCCGCCACACTCACTCTCCAACTTCCCAGCACTATTCCCAGTCCTCCCCTGACACCCCAACTGCTCTTACCCACTCCAGCCTTCTCTCTGGCACCCTGGCCACTGTTATTCACCCCACTCCCTCACACCCCTGCCCTGTTGGTCACTTTCACTCATCCTACCCACCGCACCTCGACGCAATCTCCAGGCTACCACCCCCAAGTACACCTCATCCCTCCACACCCTGCTTGTCCCCCAGCCCCTCGTCCCACTCACATCCCCACCTGACCTCTAGGCCTTCGCCCTCCCGCCTGCACCCTTGCCTGCCAGCACCTCTCAGCCCCCAGACAAACCATGATACCCAGCACTCCTCACTCCACCTCACTGCCCCCCCTTCTCTTCACACCTGCTCTCCTAGGCCCTTGCTCCCCTCACTGCCCTTGCTAGTCCTCAGGATCCCTCCCCCTCCCTTTCCCCCTACCTGCTCCCCTCCCCCAGAACCTCACACCACCACCTGTTTCCTCAGCCCTTTCACATCCCCCGCCTGTCCCCCAGCCCCTCGACCCCCTCACACTCCCACCTGCACCTACAGGCCTTTGCCTCCCCCCACACTCCTGACTGCACCTCTCGCCCCCAGACACCTCCCCACGCCTGACCCCCAGCACCCCTCACGCCTCCTCACTGCCACCTCAACACTCCTCGTCGCCCTTTCCCCCACACCTGCCTCCCCAGACCCTCGCTCCCCCATACCCACACCTGCCCCCAGCAGCCTTCATCCCCCTCGCCCCGCGTCCCCCCGCACCTGCCCCCCACCTCCTCAACCCGCCTCCGCGCCCCACCTGCTCCCCAGGCCCTCGCCTCCTCGCACTGCCCGTCCCTGGCTCCCAGGCCCTCGGCTCCCCTCACCCCGCCTGCCCACCCCACAACCCTTACCTGTTTCCCCAGGCCTTCGCCTCCCCCCCGACCGCTCCCTGCCCCGCCTGCGCTCCACGCACCCCTCCAGGCCCTGGGCTCCCCTCTCACTCCTCCCGCCCCCCCCACCCCCGCCCCACCTGCGGCTCCGCCGCCGCCTGACCCGGAAGCGCCGCCCCAGAGCGCCCGGCCGGGGGTGCCCAGCGCCCCCTGGCGGCACGGAGGCCGGGGGGGGGGGTTCTCCCTCAGCTCCACGGGGACTGCGCTCTGCGCTATAATTAACGCCTCACTAATAGCCAGAGGCGTTGCTCCTGCACGCTACACAGCACCCTGAGTCCTGCACTGCACCATCGGCTACCGGGAGAGAGAGAGAATGATGATGGGGAGCTCAGGTCCCGGGAGATGGAACCCCCTGGAATCACAGAATCACCCAGCTGGAGAAGAACTTTGAGATGATCGAGTCCAGCCGTACCTGTCCATTACTAAACCAGATCCCCGAGAAACGTCTTATCCATCTTTTAAACACCTCTAGGGATGGGGACTCAACCATTTTCTTGGCCAGCTGTTCCAGCACCTGAGAACCCATTCTCTGAAGACATTTTTCCTGATGTCTCATCTGAATCACAGGACCATTATGGCTGGAAAAGACAGAGATCATCCAGTCTGTCTGTTCAACACTGCTGCGCCTACTGGAGCATGTCCCAAAGTGCCACATCTACATGCTTTTTGAACCCCTCCAGGAATGGAGACTTCACCACCTCCCTGGGCAGCCATTCCAGTCACTTGCAATGAAGAAATTTTTCCTGACGTCTAATCTGTAACTGCCCTGGCACAACTTGTGCCCATTTCCTCTCATCCTATCACCTGTCATTTGGGAGAAGAGACCAACAATCACCTTGCTACAATCTCCTTTCAGGCAGTTGTAGACAGTGATGGGTCTCCTCTCCTTTTCTAAACAACCCCAGTTCGCCCAGCTGCTCCTCCCTGGCAGAGGTGATACTCAGCTCTTCTTTCGGACCATCGCGTGTTATAAGGAGCTCCTGGCAGAAGAAGCCTGCTTCAGAGGGATGCCTCCCCAGTTGGCAGCAGGCAGTGGGATCACATATCAGGTTCCTGAGCACCAAGGGAGGTGCAGCAGCAGCACCGGTATGATTTATTACATGATAAAATTCAAATACAAAACAAGGACCGAAGGAAGAGGAAGAGCGTCTCGTGGGGATGGGGCAGCAGGACAGGACTGTAGGCAGCCCGGCAGGTCCCGCTAGCTGGACCTGGCTTGTTCTGCCTGCAGCACCTCCTCAGCGGGAGGCTGGGGCTCCTCACCGGCAGGGGCAGGCAGCTGCTCCTCCTGGGCCTTCCCTTGCGGCTTGGTCAGCGTGGCGTAGATACCCAGGGCCTGGAGGGAACAAGAGTCGTGAGGGAAGAAAGGAGGAGAGGGACAGGCCCCACCAGGCTGTGGGGCACCCACCCGAGGCAAGCTGGGGTTCTTGTAAGCACACTGACCTGCGCGACCATGTTGGTGACATCGCCAGTGTTGGCGGGCAGCAGGAGGGTGTTGGAATCTTTGGCAAGCTTGGAGAAGGCGCTCACGTACTGCTCTGCCACGGAGAGAGAGGCGGCAGCGCTGCCATGCTGGGGAGAGAGGGATGAGGCTTGGCAACAAGTCACGGACCACCAGAAGCCCATCTGTGTCCCTGTGCCCAGCTGGCTACAACCCCTCTTCAATTGCTGCTGCAAAACTCTTTACTTGCTGCTACTGAATGCCCGGGAGGATCTGAGAGAAAGCCACGAGCCACCCTGGCTGCAGTTCCACCTCCCGCAGCGCCCCAAGGAGCTGTTGTCACCCACCTGCTGTGCCAGGGCAGCTGCCAGAAGCTGAATGGCCTCCGCCTTGGCCCTGGCCTTGACCAACATTGCATTGGCTTCTCCTGCAATGAACAGGAGACTTAGATTAGGTATTAGGAAGAAATTTTTCATTGTGAGGGTGGTGAGACACTGGCACAGCTTGCCCAGAGAAGGTGTGGATACCCCATCCCTGGAGGTGTTTAAGGCCAGGCTGGAAGAGGCTCTGGGCACTCTGATCCAGTAGGAGGTGTCCCTGTCCATGGCAGGGGGTTGGAACTGGATGAGCTTTAACGTCCCTTCCAACCCAAATCATTCTACGAAGACAGCACCACATGCACCAGAACCACCGCAGAGCGCTTGCAAGGGGCAAACTGAGACAATTTCAAGGAGCAGATCAAGACAATTTGCTCCTCTTCCCCAATGTAGCACTGCGACGCTCCTGCCACACTCTGCCTGCCACCCCAGGCTGCGGGCAGCAACAGGAGCTGGAGCTCAGCCCAGGGGCCCCAGCAGGGAAGGATCACTGTGATTAAGGAAGCCTGGCCCACAGACTTGTGATGTTTTGGGAACATCACCCCTCAGTCCAGAGGAGTACAGCTTCCCCCAGCCCCCACACATTCCAGCCCATGGCACTACCAGCAGCTTTGTTGATTTGTTCAGTTTTCTCAGCTTCTGATGCCAGGATCTGGGCCTGCTTCTGCCCCTCAGCCACATTGATTGCTGATTCCCGTGTCCCCTCCGACTCCAGCACTGTCGCTCGCTTCCGTCGCTCTGCCTCCACCTGCAAACACAGGTCAGATGCCAGCCTGCATGGCTACGCTGGGGGAAATCCCATCCCCGGGGCAAGCGCACTGAGGACACTCTCCAATGTCGCAGTCCGACAAGCGTGGCTTAGCACAGGGTGAGAGCATAAAATGCCAAGCGATGCCCAGTGAGGACTGGCTCTGCTCCTCACGCTGCACAGCTCTAACTGGGCAGCGGCTTCCCCCTTCTTCCCTTCCAGTGTGGAGATCCAGTCCCCAGACTTTCTCAATGGGAGACCTTCAGCTCTGGGATTTGCTTCCTAGAGAGCCATAGAGAGATGGCAGGGTTTGTGTGTAGCAGGCAGAGGCTACCAAGGCCAAAACAAGGACAGGAATTAATTACTCAATAGCTGTATGTTCACAGCCAAGGTGGGCAGGAGGGCCCAGCGCTGCCAGCTCTGGGCAGAGAACAGCCGTGCTGCATGGAAGGGGAGACTGCCCTCTTGTTCCAGACAGCCCTCCTGGAGAATCAAACCTGCATCTGCATGGATTCCTTCACGCGCGGGGGCACATGGATATCCTTGATCTCATAGCGCAGGCACCGGATGCCCCAGCAGTCTGAAGCCTGGTTGATGGCATCCACAATGCTGGCATTGAGGGACTCCCGCTCCTGGGAGGTGCAGAAGAAACAGCAGAGAGCAAAGTACAGGTGCTTAGCAGGAGATGGGGGTCAGGAGGGAGGCAGGCACCTCCACACCGTGGGCCAAGGTCAGCAAGAAAACCACATAACCACAACAAGACCCATCTCTAAGGATTCATTAAGAGGTCAACCGAAACAGAAGGCAGAAGCCCTCCAAGCAAAAGGCATACTGTTAAGCATTATCATCCTGGCCATGCTGACTGCCCTGGGATTCAGACAGACACCAGCAGCTCCATGATCCACCTCCCCAGCTCACCCGGAAGACTCTGTCAAGTGAGAGTTTGCCGAGTTCAGATCTCATGGTGGTCTGGGCCAGTTGGGTCACCGCGTACTCAGGATCTTCCACTCCGTAGCTAGCCTGAAGAGCAGAAGCAAAACCAGTGATGGCAGTGACAGGAGGGATCCTGAACAAGACAGGATGGGCAAACATAGTGCTAAGATGACAATCTTGCCATAAACAGCCCTGCCGAAGAAAAGCAGAGTCCAGAGCCTCGAGACGGATCAAAGTCAGCAGCCTGTCTGCCTCACAAAGCACAGAAAGCAGGCAGAGGCAGAATCATAGAATCACAGAATGACCTGAGTTGGAAGGGATCTACAAGGATCACCGAGGTCAGCTCCCATCCGTGCACATGACAATCCCAACATTTGCACCATGTGTCTGAGGGCATTGTCCACATGCTTCTGGAATATTGTCAGGCTTGTTGCCGTGACTCCTTCCCTGGGGAGCTGTTCCAGTGCTCCACCACCCTCTGGGTGAAGAACCTTTTCCCAAATATCAAACCCAACCCTCCCCCATCACCTTTCCCTGCCATTCCCTCAAGTCCTGGTCATCAGAGAGAAGAGATCAGTGCCTGCTGCTCCTCCTTCCCTTGTGAGGGATCAGTAGATGGCTGACGGGCCCCATGTTGTGGGGAAAGTGAGCTGTTGGGGCCAGGCGAGCGGTGCCCAAGGGGCCAGCTGAGCCACGCAGCACATGCAGAGGCTACATGGGTGACTCAGGGCGAGCGTCACTGCCGCAGGGACAGTACCTTGTAGGGGTCCATAACCCGCAGATAGAGCACACCGTCGATCTGCAGGGTGACGTTATCTGCCAGAGAGAACAATGCACCTTGTTTACTGAAGCAGCAACGACAAAAAAGCAGCAACACCTTTCCCCAGTAGAGTTAGCGGAGATGGTCAGGGGCACCCCTTTCCTTCTTGGTGTCAGAAAAGGGACTGGGTGTAACATATTGTCTTATCTGAAAGGGTCTGTAAAAAGTACCTTGATGTTTCCTACAAAACAGTACATTTTGATCTTTTAATATACAAAACATCTCAGGTCTCCAGATCAAAACACGTCACACAGTAGTTATCTTCATCAACAAAAACTTAAGGGGGGAAAAAAAACCATAAGTTTTAACACTGGAATTGTAACAGAGCTGTCTGTTAACCTGATCTGAAATAATTTTTACAGAAGCACAGAGGAGATTTTTCATGGTTAAACACAGGAAAACCCCTAAGAAATGGATTCCTGTCCAGATGCCTTCAACCCAGCAAGAATCAGAGAATCAGTCGCCTGGTTGGAAAAGGCCTTTGATATCATCATGTCCAACCATACCTGTCCACTACTAAACCATATCCCTGGGAAACTCGTCTACCTGTCTTTTAAATATTTCCAGGGATGGCGATTCAACCACCTCCCTGGGCAGCCGTTCCAGCGCCTGAGAACCTTTTCATTGAACACAATTTTCCTAAAGTCTAATCTGAACCTCCCCTGAGGCCGTACAAGAAGAGGCAGTTGTAGGCGGACAGACCTCCTGGGGGTCTCCTGTGGACAGCACCAGAAGCATGGCCCAGCCTGCGTCCCCAGGGACAGGGCTGGGTGCAGGAGCCTGGGACACTTGCACTGCTCCCTCTGCTCTCACTCACTCCGGATGCGGGGAAAGGGAAGGGGCACGAGGCAGAAGCTGTTCCTTACCCAGGGTGACAGCTGACTGCTCTGGGACATTAATGACGATTTCTTTGAGACTCTGCACGTAACGAATCCGATCCAGCAGAGGGATGAGAAAGTTCAGGCCCTAGGAAAAGGGCAGAATTAGATAGCCAAGACCTCTAACCTGGGTTTTTTCCCCCCAGAGAGCTCAGGCAGAGTGGAGAAGTCTTTGCAAACAAGACCAAGTACACCACTCACTGCAGATGCTGGAGGCAGAGCAAATACACTTTACTTGTGGGGGGAATTTACGTTTCTCACTGCTTTTAATCACCTCACCACGGGAAATTAGTTTACAAGCAGTCAAAAGGACTGAAGTCTGGAAGAAAAAGCACACCACTCCCTCGATCCTCATGCAAAGAAAGTGCCTCACTACAGCTTTAGGAACCTGCTGAATCCAGAAGGGGAGAAAAGCAGCTCCTTACAGGCTCAAGGATTCGGTGGAACTTGCCCATCCTCTCCACCACCCAAGCCTCCTGCTGTGGCACAAAGAGCACCCCAATATTCACAGGCAAGCCGGAGTTCAAGCGTTGTGGTGCCGGAGCCAGCCATGCTGAACGCTTCAGCTGCTGGGAGCACTAGAGAAAGAAAAAGGAATGGGACTGAACCCGGTTGTTTGCACCTTGGAGCCCTGCCCTGCTCTCCCATCAGGGATCGTTGCTCATAGCCCCAGTCCCCATGGCAGGAAGCGGCTCTGGCGCACCACACAAGGCCATGTTGTGAGGGAATAGCGGCTGTCCCCACAGGGATGAGGTCAGTGTGAGTGTCAACACTGTCCCCGCATCCCCTTCCTTCACATCCCCACTGCAAGGGAGGAACAAAGCCTCCCTGACACCATAAGAGAAAGGTGTGGGAGGTCTCTTCTGCCTCCCTCAGCCTCCTGTAACCCAGACAGACCCCTTCCTCTTACTCTTCTCCCTCACCTCAGTACCAGGACACCCCTCTTCAATAGTCTGTCCCTCTCCAGCTCTGGCCACCTCCTCAGCCCCCGTTCAAGGACCAGTTTGCCTGGGGCACTCCCTCACCTTCTTCCCCACAGCCCCTCATTCCCACAGCTCTCCTCACCATCTCCCATGCTTGGCTCCCTCCACGCTCCTCACCAACACTATATACACCACAGCCCCTCACAGCCATTTTTACTACAACCTTTCCCACCCCAGCTCCCTCTGTTCACCTCATCACTCTCAACACCCTCTACATCACCCCAGCCTCCTCCGTCCCCTCACATCCATTTGTCCCTAAGCTTCCTCTGCATGCCCTCTACCCCTGCTCAGCTTCCCCCAGCTGAGCCGCCAGCACTTACCTGGAGCCCTGACACCACTCCCCTCAGCCCAGCTCCTGCCAGTCCCCTCAAGCCCAGATTCCCCCAGCCTCCTCAGCATCCCCTGCCTCGGGCACTTCCATCCCAGATCCCCGTGGCCTCCTCATCACCTCCAGCCTTGATGCCCCCCTGCCCCCCCACTGCGCCTGCCACCTCGGATCTCCCCCTTAGCTCCCTCAGCACTTTCTGCTGGGGGCACCTCTGGCTTCCCCTAAGCCCCCCAGCTCTGATCTCCCTGGGCTCCTCAGCAACTCCCATCTTGATTAACCCAGCCCTGGGCAACTCCCAGCTTCCTCAGCCCCCTGTCCTGACCACCTCCAGCCTAGACCCTCCCAGGACTCCTTCACACACCTTGCCCCAGGCACTTGCAATCTAGAACTCTCCGGCCTCTTCAGCACCTCTTACTCGGGCTTCCCATGCCCTGGGCACTCCCAGCCTCTCAGCACCCCGCGACCTGACCACCTCCAGCCTAGATCTTCCCCCACACCCTCAGCAACCCCAGCCCGAATTCCCCAGCCTACTTAGCACCCCAAGTCCCAGCAGCCTGGATCCCTCCCAGCCACCTCAGCGTCCCCAGCCTGGATCCCTCCAGCCCAGATCCTCCTGATCCCCTCAGCACCCTCAACCCCAGGACCCCCTCAGGCTGAATCACCCTGGTGTCCTCAGCACCCCAAGCACTCCTAGTCCAGATCCTCCCAGGCTGCCCAGCATCCCCTGCCCTGGGCTTTCCCCATCCCATGCACCCAGGTCCCCTTAGCACCTCTAGCCCCAGGCACCCCAGCACAGATCTCTCCTGCCTCCTCAGCACTCCCAGGCCAAACCCCCTCAGACTGGATTCCCCCTGGCCCCCTCAGCATCCTCTTCCATGGGTACTCCCAGCCCAGATTCCCCCAGCATCTTCAGCACCTCCAGCCCTGCTCCCCTCGCCCAGCCTCTTCAGCAACCCCTGCTCCAGGCACCGTCATCCCTGATCCCCCCGGTCTGGTTCCCCTCAGGACTCTTCCAAAACCCCTGCCCTGGGCAGCCCCAGCCCTGTTCCCCCCCGAGTCCCCCAGCTCCAATCCTCCCAGCCCTCTCAGCATGCCCTGCCCCGGGTACCCCCAGCCCCTACGATCCCCATCCCAGATCATAAGATCATGGAATGGTTTGGCTTGGAAAGGACCTCAAAGCCCATCCAATTCCATCCCTCCTCCCACCGGACCAGACTGCTCAAAGCTCCATCCAACTTGGCCCTGAACGTTCACTTCCAGACAGAGGGCATCCAAAGCTTCCCCGGTCAACTTGTGCCAGGGCCTCCCCAGCTTTCCTGTAGTCCCTTCAGGTACTGGAAGGCCGCTATGGGGACTCCCCGGAGCCTTCTCCAGGCTGATCAACCCCAACTCTCCCAGCCTGTCCTCATATCGGAGGTACTCCAGCCCTCTGATCATCTTTATGACCTCCTCTGGACCTGTTCCAACAATTCCATATCCTTCTTACGTTAAGGATTCCAAAACTGGACACAGCACTCCAGGTGAGGTCTCACGAGAGCGGAGCAGACGGGGAGAATCCCCTCCCTCGCCCTGCTGGCAGCGCTTTTGATGCAGCCCAGGACACGGTTGGCCTTCTGGGCGGCGAGCGCACACCGCCGGCTCCTGTCGATCCCCCCAGGCTCCTCAGCGTCCCCATCTCAGATCCCCCCCGGCCCGGGTTCCCCCGTCAACCCCAGCCCCGCTCCTCCGCCACCTGCAGCCGCCCGACGCCGCTCGCCGCCCGCAGCCCCGCCCGCGCCAGCATCGCCTCCCGCGCCGCCTGCGCCTCCGCCTCCGCCCCGGAACCGGCCCCGGCCCCGGCCCCGCCCCGCCCGGTGCGCCCGCCCCGTGTGTCCGGGCCGCCGCGGCACCCGCTGGCCTTCGTTCCGTCCGCGCCCTTGGTTCCGCCCTCACCCGGAGCGGGGCTCGTTCTCCAAACAGACCTTTATTAAATTAGAAACAAACACGAAAAGTACCGGCGCGGCCTCTGCCCAAGCCGCTGGGAGGAGGCGGGCGGCGCACGGGGTCCCCGGTGTGCGGGGAGCTGGGGGGAGCCCTGGGGTGGTGATGGGGAGGCCACGGGAGGGGGGGCGGTGTCAGGCCCCAGCTTGTCGGGGCGGGGGGCGAAGGAGCAGATGCTGGGGGTGCCAGATCCTTGGTGTGTGTGGGGAGCAGACCCCCAGTGTGTAGGTTTGCAGGACCCTGGTGTGGACGGGGCAGACCCCCAGTGTGTGAGATTGCCACCCCGCCGCGGCAGACCCCCGAGGGGGAGGCGGGCTGGTCCCCAGAGGGTAAGGTAGCAGCCCCCCTGCTGCGGGGGATCACCCGCTCTGGTGCGCGTGTGGGGCACACCCCTGGGGGTGCACAGGCGGTCCCCCACTGTGTGGGGTTGCAGCCTCCCCTGGTGTATGTGTGGGGCAGATTCCCAGTGTGTGGGGTTGCAGGACCCCCTGATGTGAGGGGGGAGCAGCCCCCTAGTTTGGGGGGGGGGCAGGGCCCAGGGGGGTACACGGGCACGTCCCCAGTGTGTAAGGTTGCAACCCCTGATGTGGGGATCCCCAGTGTTGCGGGGGATTGCAGACCCTCCTGGGGGGGGGAGGGGGGGCAGAGCAGACCCCCAGTTTGTATGGGAGCAGCCCCCATGATTGGAGCCGGCGGAGTGGTAAGCAGACCCCAGTCTGTGTGTGGGGGCAGACCCGGGGCCGGGGCAGGTCCCCAGTGTTTTGGGTTTGGGGGTAGCAGATTTTGTTTGTGTGTGTGCGTGTGTGAGCAGACCCCAGTGTTTGGGGGAGGGAGCAGGTTCCCAGCGCCCACCCCCAGGAGAAGGACCTTGCTCCCCCTCTCCCCAGTGTGGCCAAGGTCTCCCTGTTAGAGAAAGGAAAGTTTAGACTTGATGTTAGGAAAAAGTTCTTCACTGAAAGGGTGATTGGCCATTGGAATGGGCTGCCCAGGGAGGTGGTGGGAGTCGCAGACCCTGGAGGTGTTTAAGGGGAGACTGGATGAGGCACTGAGTGCCATGGTTTAGATGATGGTTGGTGTTAGTGTTGGTGTTAGTGTTGGGTTATAGGTTGGACTTGATGATCTCAGAGGTCCTTTCCAACCTTATGATACTGTGATACTGTCCCCCATTCTCCCCGAGGCCACAGTAGGGCTGGGCACTGAACCAGCTCACCCAAAAGCCCTCCCAAAGGTCTAGCTCGACCCCTGGTTGGTGTCCTCCACTGCTTCCCCTCTTCCCAGGGAATCCAAGGCTTGCCTTACCCCCACTGCACACTACTCCACCCTGGCTCCAGGATGGGGTTCACGCCATGCACGCAGGGCAAGGCTCCAATTCTTTGGCAACCTCTACCTTCACTCAGAGCCACAGCACAGGCTGACACCAGAGGGTCCTGCTAGGAGGACTATCCCCATGCTCCTGCCAGGAGAACTATCCCCATGCTTCTGCAGCTGTTCCCAGCTCCCCAGCCGCCCCAGCCACCCCAGCCACAGCTACTGCCCCCAGGACTCACGGCAATGGCCACTTTCCTGCCAGCTACAGGCTTCCTGGGGTCTGGCTTGCCCTTGAAGGGGTGGGAGGGCAAGTCCAGCCACTCCAAGGGGGGGCGGTCCCATAGAGCTGGTGTCCAGCAAGTCTTGACCTCTCCTAAGGCTTTTAAGACCGCCCCAGCCCAGGAGCTGCACTCTTCCACAGCCTGAGCTGTCCCCATCCCCAGCCACGCTCACAGTTCCCATGGTCCTGTCCCAACCAGGGCAGCCCCATGCTGCCAGGGGCCTCATCCAGCACCAACAGAGTGCAGGGAATAACAGCACAGCACCTCAAAACCTCCGCACAAGCTTCATCTGCACTCCCAGCAACAATAAATACTAATAAATACAAACCCTTCTGCACTTTGTGCTCCCAGCCCTGGGACCAGCCTCATCCAGAGCTCTCACTCAACTCTTCCCTCCCTATCCCCAGTTCCAGCCGAGTCTCTGAGCTGGAAGCAGCACTGGCAGAGGTCTTGGGCATGACTCTGGAGTGCCAGGGCTGGTCCTAGCCCTGCCCCTACTAGTGAATCCCCCCTCTGTGATGCCAGCCTTGCTGCAGAGCACAGACATGGCTTCCGTGCTGCTTGGGAGGATGAGAGCACGCGAGGAGGGTGATACTTCAAGATGGTGCTTGCTTGTTGTCCCTGTACTCATCTATCCCCAAAGTGCTGTGATGGAGGCTCCCTGGTGGCCCTAGGGGATGGAGAAGGTCAGGTGCGGGGTGAGTAGCAAGGGTTCCTTGGCATCTCCGTGAAGGACTTCAGTTCATAGGGGATCCCCGAGTCAACCTCGATTGACTTGCGGGAGAAAAGCAGCCGGATATCATTGTGAAGGTAGATCTTCCCTGACTTGGAGCTGTGGAACCTGAGGGAAGATAAGAGCAGGGTGCAGGGGCCTCAGGCTCTCAGGAAAGGGCAGGATGGCCCAGGGAGGGCATGATCCCCTCACTACTTTTGCCCCTGGTCAAGGTGACCACACTCTGGTTGCCTTCAGAGGGTGAGAGACCGCAGCTCCAATCTCCCCAAAAGAGCAGCCCCCAGATCCCGGCATGTCCTACCTTAGGTGCATCAGGTAGCAGAGGACCCTGCGAGGTGGGTCAGAGCCCATCGGGTCGCTGTGGTCCGCAGAGGCCCCTTCCTTCTCCCCCACGGGCACCAGGAAGATGCGATGGCGTAGGAAGGTCATGTGGTTGGCTGGCATGTCCTGGAAGTCGTACGTCACCAAGAACATCTTTACCACAGTCTTGTTGGGATTAAATAAGGTCTGGAGGCAGAGGTGTAAGGGGTTAGACTGGGAAGGGCACAGGAACGGGATCCATAGTGCAGGGATGGAGTATCTGGAGGCAACACCAGCAGGCCTAAGGGTCCAGAAAGTCCCACACCAGCCCCAAAGAACTTAGCCCACACCAGAACTTATCCACCTCCATTCCTGTGTTCCTTCCATCCTTCCCTACATCTCCCATCACCTTGACTCCCTCCCTAGGGACCCCATGCTCCCCTTTTGGCAGCCACGTACCCCCCTCTGCACAGAATTCCTGGCTGCTGCCCTGCCAAACAACATAATGAAGTGTACCCACTCCGGAGAGCCAATGGGAGCCTGCCAGGGAACGACTCACCACTTGGATGGTTCCAGCTTTGGGGACACTGTAACCCTTCTTTCCCAAGGCCTCCAAGTCAATCACTCCCTGGGGCAAAGGAAAGAGCACGTGAGAGAGGAAGAAAGCCCACAGAGTGCACAGTTGGGAACGAGCAGAGACATCCCCTCAGCACGAATGCCGGGCACAAGACAGCAAGAAGACGCACAGCTCAATTCTTCTCCAGACCCAGGGACAAACAAGCAGCAACACAGAGGTTGTCCTTGCCTGCAAAGGTTGCCTCTTCTTGCATTTTGGTTAACAGCTAGCGGTCTCCTCAGGTAGACTGGTCCTGGAGCCACGCTCTCCAGAGAGGGGCAGCCCCCCAGGATGCCTGCATCCAGCCCCCACTCACCTCCCCCACTGTCCCAGCCCTCCCTCATCCGTGTACCAGGAAAGGCGAGGGCGCGCTGTGTTCGGAGATGTCGAAGTAGGTGACGTCCACGGGCAGGGTGGCATGCTGGGGGCAGTAGGAGCCGCTGGCACCGATCTCTGCCGTGAACCCCTCGATCCTCCCCGATGGTGCAAAGCGCCCTTTCAGGATGGACTCCTGGGAGAGGAGGGAAGTGTTAAGGACCTTCAGTCACCAGCTCTGCCCCTCACTTTGAAGCTGCAGGTGAGATCAACTCCCTCTCCACCGCAACAACACATCTGCTTGCATCATGTGTCTCCTGGCTTTCGGGAGACTGCCTATGAGGAGCCCTGGCTGCTCATTCTGAGACAGACCCAATCATGAATTGGTGGGCTGAAATCAGCCCTCTAACATAAAGCTGCAGTGACCACCTTGGCTGAGCCCCACAGCGGCCACCTCAGCAGGACCCAAGGTCCTGGTGCATCACCCAGGATCTGCTGGCTGAGACATCCTGCTGGTGGATGGTGGCTGTGTGACATGGCCACTGCATGCCAGGTCCCTGAGGACAATCAGCCCAGCCCTATATTTGGGATCCTTCCACATCCATCACCAGCACAGCCTGGAGACCCCAGGACCCACCTCCCTCCCTGTCACGTGGGCACTGTTACCTCAAAGTTGCCCAGCAGAGCGTGGCTGACAGTGGTGGTGGCCCAGGGCACTGAGGAAGACCTGGTACTCCTCCGGAGATGTCGCCTTTGAGAGAGAAGATGGGTGTTGGACTGGAGAGCCCTCCCTTCTGCAGGACCCCCATCTCTTCCTTTGGTGGACGTTGAAGCCACTTTCCTACTCCCCAGGGGCAGAAGAAACCTCCTTCCACCCCACAGTCTTGTGGAGGGGAGATGCCTGGGGCAGGGAAGTGACCCAACCTGACCCTCCTACAGGGCTGTGGGTGGCTGGGCATCCCAAGTCCCCTCATCCATCCCATGGGTCTGCTAGGACACTCACGATTTGAGACGCAGGTTACTCTTCAGCCTCCTCCCAACCACAGTGCAATCTGCAGAGCTCTGGAGAGGACATGAAACCGAGAACAGAGTTAGAGTAGCAACTAGGGACTGCAATCCCCTGGAAGGTGCCATTGCCCCTTGCCTTGCCCCACGATGGTCCCAGCAGACTGGAGAGGCTCCTATCCATGAGGAGCCGTCAACCGGCTCTGCAAGGGCAGTCAGCAGGACAGCATGAGGGCTGCAATGCCTGGAGGAGATTTGGAACTGCTGGGGATAAGGGTGCTGGTACCGAAGCTGAGGGTGCAGCACACAGCTCCCACTCTGCAAAGCAAGTTTCAGGACCAACCCCAGTGACAAGACACCCCAAACACAAACAGGCACCAACACCTCCCAGGGAAAGGCAACACGTACAACGAAGCTCCCAAACCAGCCTGGGAAAAGCCCCATCCCCTGGAGATCCACGCAATGTCCTGGGTAGTAGTGCTGGGCAGAGGGGCGAGCTGCCCGCCCCTGCCCACAGCCAGGCTCCTGCAGCTGCAGGGGGCAAAGCCAGGGCCACACTGCTGCTTCCTTTTAAAGATGTCCCCTTTTCAGGGGTTTTCTCTTCTGGAAGCCACACAAAGGGCAGCAGAACACAAAGGCATGATGGAGCTGGCTGGCATGACGGGGCGGGAAAACCCAGGGAAGCTGCTGGAGGGCTTCACTCTGCAAGGGCAGCGCTGGGGGCAGCTGGGCTGGGAGACAGTCACCAAAAAGGGCACACAGGCATGGAGCTGTGCCCCAGGGATAGTGCATCCTGGCTCCAAGCAGCAAAAAGCCAAAGCAGCTCTGCTGTCAGTCCCTGTGGGTCTCTGTACCATGGGATGGCTCAGGGAAAAAGAGGAGCACGCCAGGTCTGGCATAAGTTCTGCTGCAGCATAAGCTGGCAGAACACAGTGATGGCAGGGAGCTGGTCAGGAGGGATGGGGAGGAAGGGAGGAATTGCAGGCAGCTCAGCTGCCAGGGTAATTGCAGACCTCTGAAGTCCACCCCTTTTCTGAGAGCTTGTGGCATCCTGGAGACATACCATGAGCACCCCAGAACTCCAGAAAAGACAGTGCCATCTTTGTACACAGCACTGCCCCTCCCACTTCTTGGACAGAGTATGTCCAGTCCCACTCCCTGCCACCAAACACTTGCCCCGATGGATATCATGGCCAAGGACACAAGATAACCCACACCTCTACCTTCCTCCTAGTCAGGGAGGCAAAGGCCTCCTGGTCTTCCCAAGCCTGCACTAAGCTTAACATGAAGCTGACAGACAAAAAGTGTGTCCCTGTGCCATGTGTTCAACTGTTGCTGTCATGGGGAGATTGTGCCCTGACAGAGCAAGGCATTCCAGGCTAAAGAGCTCATTGCAAGCAAAGGATCCAGTGACTACAAGGTGTCAAGAGCTGGTGACAACCTACAGACCCAGGCCGGCTGTCAGCCGCCACCCTGCTCACACCAGTGCTGCATCACTCAGAAAGGACAGGACGCTGTGCGTGTCACAACTGCCCAAAAGGACATCCCTGAGCTCTGCGTGTTCCCAGGCCATTTCCTGCCTTCCTCCCATGAGTGATGCTCACCTTGGCAGTAGGAAGGAGGTGATTCCAGAATGGGGCCCCCTTGGCATCAGTGCTGCGGCAGGCTGTGGGCACCGGATGGCATGGCAGAACCCTCTTCTTTCTTGCCGGTGGGGACAGGCTCTCGTCCTCAGAGCAGGAATCGGCCACAACCTCACCAGCAGGCAACAGCTTCCTTTTGGCTGGACACTTGCTGCTGCCGAGCTGGCTGCTCCGGCAGGGAGTCTTCTCCAAGGAGCTCAGGTTGCTGGGCTCAGGGCTGAGTGAGGTCTGTAGAACTGTAGACTCTTTGCACCCGTTGGCCACTACTGGCCATTCCTCTTCTCCGATAGCCCTGCTGCTGTGTGGTGGGCTACTCCCTGGCTTCTCTCTCCTCCCACCAGAGTCCAACTGGGCTGTCTGTGCAATATTGTGCAAATCAAGGTGAAGTAAGCTGTGGCCACTTGCCTGCTCCCCGTAGTCTGTGGGCTGATCCCCTGATGAGACAGTGAAACTGTCTCTCATGTGCAAAGTACTGCAAGCAATGTGCTGGGGCCAGGAGGAGGAGACGACATCCTGGGACCTGTCCTCTCTGCTGGCCTTGGGGCTGTGGCTAGGGCTGACCTCACACCGGTGTTCCACCACCCGCAGCCCACTGTGGGAGAAGTGCTGGGCAGAGCTGTAGAGGGATAGCTCCTGCACTAGCAGACCATCCTCGAAGGTATCGTCATCATCCAGGGAAGCCTGCCCAGTGCCTCCGTCACGATTGCCGTCCAGCCCCCCTCCACCCCAGTGAGTTCGTTTGGGGTCTCGCCCCACCTCTGGAGTTCGCTGCTCGGGGTAGCTCCTCTTGCTGGCTTGCCAGCTGCCTGCCCGCTGCTCCGTGCTCTCAGAGGAGCTGGAGAGGTGGGAGAAGATGGAGACTTGGTAAACCTTCTGACGCTTGATCTCTGTCTCGTTGTAGCCCATGAGGATGCTGCGGTGGGTGCAGCGCTGTGAGGGAGGCTCCAAGGGTGCCTCTCCACTGGGCCGGGAGAGGCTGGGGTCCGTGCTGTGCTCCGGGGGCAGGGACGTCTCCGCGTGGATGTGCCGCATGGAGCCTTACTTTCCTGGACTCCGAGTGGAGCCAGAGTCAGAACAGCCCATGCAGCAGCAGGAGGGGGACTGTAAAGTGCCACAGGTCAGGGTTTGAGGTCAGGGGATGGGAGACTGACGCCACCTCGCTCAGGATGTGCACGTGAACTCTCCACTACAAGGTGCACTGCAGCACAGCATCTGGAAAGAGAGAGCAGGAGGATGGTGGTCAGCCCAGGATCCCCATCCTTGTGCAGGCTTTTGGCCACCAAAGACCTGCTGCGGTACAGGCAGCTCCCCGGACCTCCAGGGCTGGGAAGAGGCACCAGGCTGGCTCTTCCTGTCACCCACCTGCAGGATCAGCACTTCCTGGGCATGGAGAGGAGTCTCCAGCCAGGGCTGGAGGCTACTGGAGACAAGTCTGGACAAGTGGGGAAAAGGGGGCCTGGCCTCTGCCCAGGACCTGATGTGCTTGGGCTGTTCCGGAGCACAGGAGTCAGGCAGGTCAGACCAGTCCCAGGGGCTCAGGCCTGTAATCACCTCTTCGGGCCATAGCAACAAGATCTCCCAGCACTCACCAAGACAATTTGCTCTGGCTGCATGTGCTGAATGAGGCACTGTCAGTGCTTTATGGGGGGGATGGGAACCTGGCTCAGCAGCCTGGGGAAACCTGACCTAATGTCACAGCTCTGCTGGCTTGGACCAGAGACCTCCATCATCTCAGTTAGTGGTACACCATGGGCACACCATGGGCTTCTGCACCATCCACCCGACCCCGCCTTCCCTGATAGCCCCACCTTCTCCCTCCTGCCTGGCCTTGCTTTTGATTTTCAGTGCAGTTTGAGAGTTGTGAGAATCCTGACCATGAGTCTTTATAGAATGCTAAATACTGTCTGCAAGAGGCAGAAAAAGTCCAGGCAGACTGAGGAGCTCCAGAGCCTGACAATCTGCCTGTGCCTGACAGCTGTGCCTGCTCTTGTGGTCAGAGGCAGCTGAAAAACAGGGAAATCAGTTCTCCAGGTGGGTCATGGCTACCTGGAGAGCAAGGCTGCATGTGGTATTTTGACCCCTGCAGTGATGGCAATAAGAAAGTGACAGGCCAGGGTGGCTGAGCTCAGGGATTTTGTTTAAAAGGAGTGGCAAAAGGAAAAACCATGCACCAGGACGTGCTGTGGGGCAATGAGCAGGAAAGCAGCTTGGCAGAAAAGGCCCTGAGATCCTGGTGGGACACCAAGTTGACTGTGCATCAGAAATGTGCCCTTGCAGCAAAGAATAGGAATGGCTGCATTAGGTAGATCATTCCCAGCAGGGCAAGGGAAGAGATCCTTCCTCTCTGCTCAGCACTGGGGAGGCCACACCTGAGAGTTCAGCAAAGAGCCACCAAGACAACTAAGGGATTGGAGCATCTCTCCTATAAGGAAAGGCTGGGAGAGCTGGGACTGATCAGCCTGGAGAAAGGCTCTCATTAATGTATATGAATACCTCAAGGGAGGGTGCAAAAGGGATGGAGCCAGGCTATTTCCAGTGGTTCCCAAAGACAGGACCAGAGGCAAAGGGCACAGACTGGAACACAGCAGGTTCCTTGGAACATCAGGAAACACTTTCTTACTGTGAGGGTGTCCAAGCACTGAAGCACCCAGTGAGGCTGTGGATCCCTGTGACAATCAAAGCCGTACAGTCCTGGGCAACTGGCCCAAGGTGGCCTGCTGGGGCAGGACAAGATGATTTCCAGAGGTCCCTGACAACCTCAGCCCCTCTGTGTTACCCACCACACTGCAGCCAGTGCTGGCTGCCCCCACACTCACCCCTCTGCAGCAGAACCTTGCTTTGCTCCAGATTAAGTTCCCTGTCCTGCAGTGGGCAGTCGTTGGCACAACGAGCTGAAGACACCTGCCAGCCAGGCACCCCCAGAAGCGGCGTGGCTGCCGTGGAATGGCTCCCACCATCACAGTGTGCCTTCAGACCTCTGCACCGTCCTCTCCAGCTCTTCAGTTTCCACAGCAGCTCTGAGGGGAAGAAAAGCAGGGCTGGAGTGATTCAGATGCTTTCCAGGAGAAGGGCAGGAGGACACTGCCTGCCTGTGGGGCTACACAGGCAGAGGAGGCAGCACCGAGGCTCGGCCTCTCCTGGCCTCCTGAACCCAAGGTTCAGGGTATACACCCAATGGATACAAGGGTACATGTCAGCTATCTCAGGGCAGAGGCATCACCTTGATTTCCATTTAAAGCACAAATCATAGAATGGTTTGTGTTGATTATCCAGTTCCAACTCCTTGCCATGGGCAAACACACCTTTCACTGGATCAAAGGCTGCTCAAAGGCTGCTTAAAGCCCCATGCAACCTGGCCTTCAACAATTCCAGGGAGGGGGCATCCATGACTTTACTGTGCCAGTGCCTCACCACCCTCACAGGAAAAAATTTCTTCCTAATATGTAATCTAAATCTCCCTTCTTTCAGCTGAAAAACATTCCCTTGTCCTAATCCTGCACTTCCTGATAAAGAGCCCCTCCTCAGCTTTTCTGCAGGCCCCCTTTAAGCTAAGCTGTGAACTTCCACACATCATTCATATTTTACATCCCTTTTGTGTGTCTTCCTGTATGAAACCCAGTGCATACAAACAAATCCCTGTTTGTTTCTTGTGACAATTTCATGCTGTGCTTTCCAAGACACTGCAGACCACTGGCAACCTCTGAGCCTCCAGCTAGCCGCTGGTCTCATATCCACTTCCTGCCCCTTCTACACAGGGCACAGTACACTTTCTGGCTTCAAAGACAAGGAGAAGAGCTTGCAGTTGTTTTCTTCCAATAAAAGATGCCTGGCAGGGGAGGCATAAACTAGAAGTCTGACAGCCCTGAGTCATGATGGCCCCCCACCAGCTTCCCCCAGTGCAAAACCAGCAGTCCTTTCATGTGCACAGCACTCACCTGCTCAGATGTGCCCTTGATGCACAATGGAGATTTTCAGACACAACACAGCTCCCCTGCAGTCATAATACACCAGCACTGCAGCTTTGATGGCTGGAAGAGGGTAAGGAACAGAGTCAGCTTAGGCAGCAGCTCATGGTGCAACACCCTCAGAGTGGGCAGGAGCTATTGGGCACCTCCACCCACAGCCCCTCTGTTGCAGGGGCAGCCTGTGAGCTTTGCTGGCACAGAAACCTCCAGGAAAAGGAGGAAATGCTGCTCATCCCTGGGGAAAATGCTTTCCAGACCTCGCTCCCCATGCTGCCCTTGACTGGGGGCTTACTGCAGCAGCCATCCAGATGGAAACCATGTCTGTCCTACTGGGCATCCCAGCCCAGCAGCACTCATTCCTCTGAAGGCTGGAAACAGCAGGGCCTAGCAGACGAACAAAACCCCCAAAGGGATGCTCAGAGGCACCAAACCCCTGAGTACACCCACTTTCTAGCACCCTGGTCTGGCAAGTTCTGCATCCCATCATCATACAGGTGGGAAGCTTCCGCAGGTCACTTGCTGTGCTCACTGCCTGACCTCGCCTGCCCCAGGAAAGAGGTTGTTCTTTCATTCCATGCCAAATAAGATTTGTAATTAACTGGTAGTCATGGCCAGTCCCTGAGCACTGGACAGACCAAAAGCCACCATCAGCAGTGCTGGGGAAGGGCACAACCAGTGATCAGCCAGAAGAGAGATAAATATGCCAGCTCCCAAGGATCACTTGCATCAGGGGAAACTAATGCCATAACATAACAAACATCAGATCCAAAACCTCCACAAAAGCTCTTTGTAAAGATGAGCTCCTCCTGGCACCCCACAAGGGGCCTGCACCAAGGCAGGTAGAAAAGCAAATGGATGCTTGCAGCTATGGGTGGACGCCGAGGTGGTAACATGCTGTACTTTGCCTGCCTGGAAGGTGAGGAGCTCTTTCATCAGGCTGCTGCTTCCCTCCTCCATCCCTGGAGGAGATTTTTACCACAGCTTTTGTGACAGTCAACCACTGTGAAGCAAAATCAGCAAGTGGCACCTAGTGTCAGCATGGTGTGGTGGCAGAAAGCCACATCCTTCCTCTGTGTGTCCATGCTGAGACAAATACTTATTTTCACCTGCATCCTTTCTTTCTCCTTCCCATGTTCCTGTAGAGTCACAGCCCTTTCCTCCCCAGCAGCAGCCCCATTTGAGGAGAATGGGTCCAACAGGAGAGGCTAAGATGCTGACACCACAAATCCCTTCAAAGCCAAGACCTCACGAGCGATAGCCAGAACTGCACACACTTGGCACAAGGGGCTGCACCATGCCAGTCCAGATATTGTCACTTGAAACATTGTGCTGGGAAATGCCAGGATTCCCCAAGCCTGCTCCCAAAAGCTTTTCCACCTTGAGACCTCCTTGTACATCCCCCTGGAGAACTGCCCATCCTGGGCAAAACAGTGCTGGAGCACAACAGTGTTCCTCACCCTCCTCGAGATGCAAGGCACCGTGACCAGGGGAGGTTCCCACCTTGCTTTCCCTAGCTATAGGGTTTCTCTTGGCTGTGTTTGGCTCTGTTTTGCAGAGCAGCTCCTCCCTACTGAGAGCCCAAGGAGCTTACAGCAGGGCTCAACCTCTTACAGCACCCAGCAGGAGCCCACTGCCCCCCTTGAGAGCCAGGGACTCCTGCACCCTGAGCAGGGACAGGGAGAGATCACCTGGTCACCTCTCCCTTTCCTTCCCCTTGAGCCAGGTGTCTCTAGAGCCCTACTTCTGGCCATTCAGATGGGACAGGTCCAGGTCCTCATCAACTTACCCAAGCAGCACAGGTACTATCCCCTGGATGCAGCATGTGGGCCTCCATGTGCCCAAGCAAAGGTTTGGCCCATCCTAAGCCCACATGATGGTGATTTTGCCAATGCTTCAGCCTGTGCTGCTGCTCTGGTTCTAGGATAGGACTTTAAAGGCTTTGCCTGCTGGGGGAGCTCCTTTTGCTCTCTGCAGGGCTCCTGCCAAGCTCTCCATCCCCCATGATGTTCAGATGACAAGAGAGACCCTGTGCTTTTGCAAGGGTCTCCCAGTACGTAGGTCCAGAGCTTTGCCAGCTTCTGCTTTCATAGAATTTTAGAATGGTTTGGATTGGAAGGGATCTTAAAGATCATCCAGTTCCAACACCCCTGCCATGAGCAGGGACACTTTCTACTGGATCAGGATGCTCAAAGCCTCATCCAACCTGGCCTTGCGTACCTGCAAGGATGGGGCAGCCACGACTTCTCTGGGCAACCTGTGCGAGTGCCTCAACACCATCACAGGAAAATATTTCTTCCTACTAACTAATAACTCCCAGGTTAAAACTGTTCTCCCTTGTCCTATCTCAACACTCCTTGATAAAGAGCCCCTCCCCAGTGCTCCTGTTCGGCCCTCTTACGTACTGGAAGGATGCTGTAAGGTCTCACTGGAGCCTTCTCTTCTCCAGGCTGAACAACCCCAACTCTCTCAGCCTGTCAAAGCCTGCCAGCTTTCCTCTCTTCCTCCAGCCCAGCGAAAGGCACTATGAGTTGGTGCCTATTTGCTTCCACTCAGAAGAGAGACCCTAAGGGAAGAACTGTCTCCAGGGTGCTGGGGCAGAGACACCTCTCTTCCCAGGACTTCAAGCCACTACATCATTATGCCAGACAACACAGCCAGGCCTAGGAGAGGGGAGTGTCAGTGACTTGGCTTACCTGCTGGATTCATTCCTATTAGCACATCCAGGGGAAACCCAGGATTAACAGACCATGGTCTCAGTCTGGTGGCCACAGAGCAGGATGGCAGGTGAGGAGGGGTCCCTGGCTGGGTGATGCAGCAGCTGTACCACATGCCGGGTTGCAGCCTGCAAAAGGATCTGTTGCTGTTTTAACTGTATTGTACAAACCAGAAAGGAAGTGGGAAGGATGTGGGGGCAGCTCTGCCAGTCAGGGGGGCAGTTGTCATGGGGCAGGACCAGCAGAGCCCTTGAAAAGGGGAGCCTGGCAGAGCTGTCAACATGGCACTGGTGCAAGGAGAGCAAGAGCTGTGCCTGAAGGGGCCGTGCTGGGATTTCCAGATCCATGAGCTTCCCAAAGCAGTACTGGCAGCGAGTCCAGGGGATGCATGGCTGGTGGACAAGAGGTTTTGGTTTGGGCATTGCTGCCTGGGGCAGAGAGCCATGCTTAGGGGCTGACAGGGCTGATAGTGATCCTTGCATCACTTAGACAACCAAAAAAACCAAACCAACCCCAAACTGGCTTTTGCTGCCTTCCTCCTTCCTGCTCCCACTCCTGGGAAGCACTAAGGAGACCTTTGTAGTCTCACTGGGGGTGAATGAGGAACCACACAGCCAAGAAAGAGAGGGGCCATCATTTCAAAAGGGCAAATTATAAACCTCAGCACAAGGAGAGCACAACATAGGAGAAGAAACAACATAAAATTCTGGAAACAGATTGCCTGGAGCATACGTCACAGCTCCACCAGTCCTATCTGAACCCGAGGAGAAGAAAAGAAATCTGACTAGTGCAAGTGTGAACCCAGAAGCTCCCTGGCAAAGGCTAAGAGCAGAGCATGAGAAGTGCCAGCAGGCAGAAAGTTCCCATTAGAGCCCTGAAGGATGGCAGCACCAGCAGCAACGCTGCCACAGGAGAAGGATTTCTCCACAGCTTGACAGATCAGGCACACTGCTGTCAAGAGATAGACAGGCATGTGAGGCTGGGGACCTCCTCCAGCACTGTCCATAGGAGAGGTGGCAATCCTGGAGAGAAGCTGATTAGAGAGGTGCTAGAGGGGCAAACTGGGCCTGCAGGGAAAGAAAACTGGTATGGACTTTCCTCTAGCACTCCCCTGGGATTCAGGCTGGGAAGGAAGGAGCCCACATTTGGTGGAAACAAGGGAGAGGGAGGGAGGATGCAATGGCAGGGAGCATCCTTGCCCCACTGCAAGGGCAAGTGCTGCTCTCAGGGATCCTCAGGAGGCCTCCTACCCTGCCAGATTTATGCAGCTGCAGAACCTCACTCTGTGCTGGCCCCTGTGCAGATAACAGGGAGGAAACTCAAACCCAGAGGGGAAGGATGGGGCAAGAGGCAGTGTCCATGACAGACAGCTTCTACACAGGCACACCTGGCACCTCCCTCTGCCCCACAGCACCCATGTCACTGAGGTGCTGCTTCTACCTTTCCTTCCATCCCACGGGAGGAGACATTGACAGGGTGCAGAAAGCTCATGTACAGAGAAGCCCTCCCCACAGGGTGACTTGCTGGGGCTCCAGGCTGCAGCAGGGGATACTGAGGGATTGAGCTCTGCCCAGCAACATGCGGTGCCTCCCTAGCCCCAGATCCATGCACAGGTGCCGCAGGGACGGAGCCCTTCTGCTTGGCCGACTCAGGATAACACAATGAAGCCTCTCCCGGGAACTGGAACAGAGCTCCCAGCCCCGGGGCTTAAGCCTGCTCCCTCCGATGCCCCACGTCCTGGCACGGATTGCTTCCGCACACCTTGCCCGGGTGCCTGGCGTGCAGGCAGCGATGCTGACAATAGCCTGCAGCTGGGAAGGGGGGCTCGCAGGGTCTGCGGGCAGATCCTGCTATGCAACGGCCACCTGTGTACGGCTTTCCCCCACGTCCAACCCTCACCGCCCGCCTCCTCTCCATGCACGGCTGCCCCTCTCCCCCTGGAAAGCACAGTCAAAGAATGAAAAGCAGCTCAAAATCCAACAGGACAATCAGGTAGCTCTCCAAAGACAGCAGCACCCCCTGCCCACCCAGCCCAGCAGGCTCAAACCTCAGTGATACAGCCCACGGCCACCCAGCTCCAGCGCTCGACCGGGAGCCCAGGAAACCTGCAGCAGGCAGGGCAGGGAAATCCCATGCAGCAGCCACCGCACAGCTCACGGGGAGGACAGCCCAGGTTGAGGACAGACCTTTGTCTCTGCCTGCCTGTCTCGCTCGCTCGCTGTTGGAGGAGGAAGAGGGGGGCGGTGGGGGACAGCGAGCAAAGATAACACCCCTAGGAGGGATGTCACAGCCACGTTAATCACTTGGAATTCCAGACTCGGGCGCTGCAAATATGGGCAGCAAATGGAGATGCTCAAAGCTCTGAAATAATTGGATCCTTTCACAAGAGCCGAGCCCAGAATCCAGCACAGGAATTCAGTCCCCGCTGGAAGTCGAGAGATCAAATACACGGAGAGGCAGGCGCAGCACAAGCAATCCTCAGCCACTGTCGTATCCGGCTCCGCAGCCCCTGGCGCTGCTCTCATCTCAGGTGGCTTCTCAGCAGGAGTGAGGGTGAGGAAGGACCGCAGCAGAGAGCCCGAGCCCCCGGCAGAGCCGAGCTAAGCACCGGCCCCTTCCCATCCAACTTACTCCACTTGTGGCAAGGTGCAGAAACGCTGCCAACGCGAAAGAGGGTTCCGCAGAGTAAACCAGCGGCCTCGAAGCCTCGCTTGACCTGAGGAACAGCTCACTGAAAAGGAGACCTCCAAAGCTGCTGGCCAGCCTCCGCAGCCCTGCAAGGGAGATGCCCAGCCCGGCAGGCTTGCCAGCTCACATCACGTTCCCAGCGAGACGCACACACGGCAGCACATGTAGGCTCCTGCTCAGCGCCTCAACAGCAATGAAAAGGCACAGAGGCTTCTGCCAGAAAACAAAGAGGCAGCGGCAGAGCTGGGGGTGGGGAAAACTCTCCGCTGCCCAAGAGGATCCCTGCAGAGGCAGTAGGATGCTGCTGGGCTCCACCACAGCTACTCACCCCCGCGAGCCCAAGGTGGCACCCACTTGCCTGGCGCAGGGAGTCTGAAGGGTGGGACAGCCCTCGCTCCCCTCTCAGAGGCAGTGCCGGCTGGGAAGCGCTGCAGGACGCAAGCCAGGCCCAGGACAACAGCTGGCCACAAGGGGAAAATTCCTCCAGGCTGTCTTGGCTTCATAAAAAACTGTGTCTTTTCACCTCGGGTAGCTGCCGTGCACCTCGGCTCCCGGGGTAAGGCACAGCCAGCATCGTGCCTGCAAGCTCTGCCACCGGGGCAGCCTGCAGAACCCTACAGCGGTGACCTTGCAGTCACTCTGGGGCAACAAAGAAAACACCTACCACAAAAGCAAGCCCCTGGCCACCCAGGCACCATAACACATCGGCCAGCTCCTTTCCAGTCCTCTCACCCCTCTCCAGGGGTGGTGGCCCAACGGACGGGGACCTTGGCCACTGGAGGACCGCATGGACTGACTTCTCCACTCCAGACCTCAGTGCCAACTGTGAAACACTGGAAAATTTTCCACCGTTGGTAATTACTAAGTCATGTGCCTGTGCAGCAGGTCACGGGATGGCTGCAAAAAGCCAAATGGGTCCTGCTCTGCACTTTTCAATGCCTGGTGTCTCTGGCCATGACCAGGGCACTAATGGGCTGCCATGTTTCAAGCTAAACATGGACATTAATCCAAGAGAGTCATACCCCAGGTCCAAGTAGGACTAGGTAAAGGTAAAGATACACAAGCCCCTGACAGGTAGTCCCAGAGAGGGGGTGGATGCTTTGTGAGCTAGGAGAACACAAGGCAACCAGTGGGTGATGGGGACACCCCTCTTGCTCCCATCTCTGCTGACTCCTCTCTTCTCCCTCCGCCCACCCTTGCACACAGCTACAGGCAACCACTGCCCCACCTTCCCCCCTTGCCAAGCCAGCTCCTTCTATACCCCGATGCCCTGTAGCCATCCACATTGTCACAATCTCAGAAGCACAATCCTTCACCTTTCTCCTATCTTCCACTTGGCAGCCGGGCTCTGCATCCCCCTGAAGCATGCCCTTCTTCACTCCTGTACCAACCATGTCCTCCTCCACCACCAGAACCTGCCCTGTTCACGTGCACCTCCGTGTGCATCCCCAATGTCCCCAGCTCTGTTGCCTCCTGATTGCTGCAGCTCCTACTATAACTTGCCCCGATTCCCAGCTGCCAGCCTGAACCTCCTTGCACACAGCCCACTGACAGGTCCCTGACACCTCTCTGGGGAGAGACACTGCAATGTCACCTTTCCTTACCTCTCTAAGTGGTCACCAGGGCACTGCCGAGCAGCAACAGAGGTCCTGGGGATGCTGCATTATCCCAGGCAGCTCTGGACACAGGGATCAAAGCTATGTGTGGGAAGAGTGAGCAGGTGAAGTGCCTGTCGTAGGGAGGGCAGCAAAGACTGTGCACATAGCACTTAGCTCGTGGGAACTGCCTGTCCCCACTGCAACCCCTCTTGCAATATACTTCCTTTTACTGTAAGAGCCCTCCAAGGGAGGTGCTTGGGCACAGACACTTTGGCCTCCAGCACGGTGTTACCAAGCTGCAGCCTGCAGATAAGGCTGCAGCAGCTGTGGGACATTCAGCATCTTCTCCATTCCCTGTGCTAGTCATCTACGTGGCACAGGGGAGGAGACACCACACACACACATATGGCCGTGCACATCCACCCAACTGAGCCCTTCCAGCTACGATTTAGAAAGTCTCAAGCCTAAAGCAGGCCAGAGCAGGGAGATGGGCTGGGCAGGGACTTGACCTGTAAAGGCTGAGGCTTTGTAGATCATTGATTGTAAAGAGCTGGACACATCCAGGGCTACTGGAGACATGGAGGATTTCCACCACGGATTCAATGTTCTGTGCTTTGGGGTCTTTCCTTCCCATGGCACCGAAGGTGAGAGAGAAACACCCTGCTGGCATTAGGAAACAGTTGTCAGAGCTGTCACCTAAACACTCACACTGTTGCCCATAACAGATGCAAGCACACAAGTGCAGAGGTCCCTTGAAGGAAAACAAGAGGGTAAGAGGGACTGGCACGTCCCACTGCAGACATAGACATACGCAGGGCAGTAGGAGACACAGCCCAGCCTCCTATTTCATCCCATGAAACTGGCAGACGTCCTGCTCCACACATCCTGAACCACTTGCAGGGTGTTCCTGACAGCAGAGCCCTCTACCCACCGCGTCTGATACCCCCTCCAGAGGGGACAGGCTTCTGCAGGGCTTCCATGTCTCCAACAAATGCACACAAGCAGGGATGTTCTTGGGATGGAAGCAGGAATCTACCTGGCTTCTGGATGTTGAATGGAGATGAAGGAAGCCAAGGCTCAACTGGTGCTTCACATCAGGAGGTGGCTGGAGAGGACCTGCCTTCGGGGCTATGCGGCAAGCACAGCCTGCAGGGACTACATGGCAATTGAGCACTGGCGTATCAGCATCCCTCATCTTCACAGGAGCAATAGTGAACAAGGACAGGCTCAAAACACAGCTGCATCCCCAAACAACCCTCCCGTGCAGGACATGAGCCCCCACATCAGACCCTGCAAGATGTCAAGGCCCCTGTGCAAACCCTGCTCGCTGCCACCGCTGCAGCCTGTGTTTTGCTGCGCTGCTTCTGTGGGGACACACAAACTTCAGCGTCTGCAGAAACCAGCTTAACCATGGTAACTGAGTCCAAAACCAGTTTGTTTTTTTATTTTTCAGCCCTGGTGGTAGCTATGTTGCTGGGGACATAGATGTCCCCCTGCCTGACCCTTCCAAGGAAGCAAAGCCAGCAAGGGCCTTGAGAGATCTCCATGGACTACCAGGAACTAGCCGGACCTTGGCCCTGAAGTGATGAACCTGTGCAGCTGGGAACAGCCCCCAGGGGCCTCTTGGCTCTGACTGCTGCACCCTGCTGCTCTCAATACATGCGGGTGTTGTAACAGGGATACCCAAGTGACGCAAGAGTGCCCAGAGTGGCACTGAGTAACAAGGGGACTGCTTCAAAGGGAGATCCCACAGGGCTCTGAGCAAGATGGCAGCCCAGCATGACCGAGTCTAAAGGAAAGGCTGAGAGGAGCAACTTGAACCTAACACTGGCTTGTGGAAACATCCTAGACCTGGAAAACCTGTATAAACGCATCTGAGGAATCTGGACATCCTCCCAGACTCTGCTGGATCAGGATGCAGATGTAGCTACCTCTGCCGGTCAGCTCTGCCCAGGCACTATGGCAACATGTGAGGGGTGTTGGTCTCTTCTCCCAAGTTAGTAGCAATAGGACATGAGGAAACGGACTCAAGTTGTGCCAGAGGAGGTTTAGATTGGATATTAGGGAAAACTTCTTCCCAGAAAGAGTGGTGAAGTATTGGAAAAGAGTGCCCAGGGAAGTGGTGGAGTCACCATCCCTGGAGGTGTTCAAATAACGTGTAGATGTGTCATTTTGGGAAATAATTTAGGAGGCATGACGATGTTGCGCTGATGGTTGGACTGGATGCTCTGAGAGGTCTTTTCCTACCTTAATGATTCTACGATTCTATGCAGCCCCCTTTGCTCTGGTTCATTAACCTTGCAGAATGGATGGGACATAGACTTGAACACCCTTTGAGCACCGGATGTGGGCTTCTGCAGCATCAGGCACCACGTCAAAGCTCGGAGGCATAATAAATCACAGAGTGAAGTTGTTTCTGAAGACAAGACTGATAAGGCTGCCAGCAGCCAGCCTTGCAGAAGGACAGGATAAGGAAAAGAGCAGCCATGAGAATAAAAGGCTGGCAACGAAATGGAAAACACTGGGAGCAAGTAATTCTTTCCAGACAGTCCTCTGGGCTCATCTCAGCCTCCATCTGCTCAAGATGGTCAGGCAGCTGGAGGCTTTAGAAAGGCTACTGGTGACTTCCCTCAATATCACCACTGTCTCTGGGACAGGCACTGCAGGAAGATAAACCTGGAGCCCTTCCAGCCAGAGGGCTGGGAGCCAGAGTCATCCCCAGCCTCCTGACAATGTGAGCACCCCCCTACAGATCATAGCTCTGCACTGCCAGCAGACCATGATTTATCGTCCCATGCTTTACTGCTGACAGACTTTTTGTGCTTATGCAGGAAGGGAATAACATATATCTCTGGAGAGGTGGCTAAGATAGGTGTGTGTAAAGCAATGAGTTGGGCAGTGCTGCTATGGCAGTGCCTCCATCCCCTGGCACTACAAATACTGTATGGACAAGACAAACCAATCCAGAAGAAGGGGATGGACAGAACAACACCCCAATCCCTCCACTCACTTCTAAACCTGTCAGTCCAACAAGCCATGAGCTGCTACATTGTCTAACACCCCAAGAACTGAAGAAGCAGGGAACAACAGCAGTGGGAAGAAACCTCCGGGGGTTTCGGTCCAATGCTGCTCACAGCAGGGCAAATGTCAAGCAGGTTGCTCAGGGCTTGCCCCTGCCAGGGGCCAAAGGTCTCCAAATGTGGAGGCTGCTCTCTGTTCTCTGAGCCCTGATCCAGTGTCTAACTGCCCTTGTGGGGAAGTATTTTTCCTAATCATAGAATAGTTTAGGTTGGAAAGGACCTTAAAACCCATCCAGTTCCAACCCCCCTGCTGCGGGCAGGGACACCTTACACTACGTAAAGAGCCTTATCCAACCTTGAACACCTCCAGGAATGGGGCAGCCACGACTTCTCTGGGCAACCTGTGCCAGTGCCTCATCATCCTCACAAGAAAAAACTTCTTCCCAAGATCCAATCTAAATCTTTCCTCTTTCCACTTAAAACCATTCCCCCTTTTCTTATTCCTGTAATCCCTGACAAAGAGCCCCTCCCCAGCCCTCCTGTAGCCCCTTTGAGTACCAGAAGGCTGCTATAAGGTCTCCCTGAAACCTTCTCTCAGCTTTCTCAGCCTGTCCCCATAGCAGAGGTGCTCCAGCCCTCTGATCACCTCCGTGGCCTCCTATGGACTCACTCTAACAGATCCACATCCTTCCCGTGCTGAGGACTCCACTACTGGAAATAATACTCCAGGTGAGGTCTCATGAGAGCAGAGTAGAGGGGCAGAATTACCTCCCTTGCCCTGCTGGCCATGCTTCTTTTGACACAGTCCAGGATGTTGTTGGCTTTCTGGGCTGTGAGCACATATTGCTGGCTCATGTTGAGCTTCTCACCCAGCAGTACCCCAAGTCCTTCTCTTCACGGCTGCTCTCAATCCATTTTCCTAATATGTAATTGGAATTTCCCTTTTGTATAGTTGCTTCTCATCCTGTCCCTGGGCACTTACCAGGAATGTCCAGCTTCAGCTTCTCTCCAAACCCACAGCTGCAGTGAGAGCCACCTTCACCACCTTCCTTTTCCCAGGCTGCACAAACCCACTGCTCTCAGCCTCTGCCCCCAGTGTACTGCAGCACACCAGCAAACCCACAGCAGAGTTCCAGGGCATCTCTGGAGAGTGCTGGAGCCCATAGGTCTCCATCCTGCCCAGCCAGGGGTGTCACCAGGGAAGACAAGAGATACTTGTGGCCAGCCCTAAGCAGCAGACACCTGCACTGCACACCTTGGGGGTGCTGAAAAATAAGAGACTCATCTCAACACCGAAATCAGTGAGCATTGTTTTTGTTCAAGTACTTAATCGTTTCTCTGTTTGGAAGTGATATCAACACACTGAAGCTGTCCTGAGCCAGGAGTCCCAAGTACTGGTCTCACATACACAAAGTTTCGGCTTCACTGCTGCCCTTAGAAGTGATGAGCAAGACCACAAGAGTCAACTCAGCAGAGACCAGCTGGGCTAGATGGAGACTCAACAGCCCAGACCAGGTTCCTGGATGAGGGAAGCAGCCACCCGCAATCCCACTAACACTTCCCTAAGCCTGTTGCTTCCCTAAGCAACAGAGCCCAGGTGGATTTTGGAGATATTTCAAAGCCAGATACGCAGTGCATCATCCCCATCCCAGCTCTTCCGTGATGCTACAGTCATGAAATTCAGAGCTATCTGTTTATCTGACTCTGCTCCAGCAGGGATCACTCTTTCATCCTCTCCCCGCTCACTCAGGGTGGATAGGAAGTTTACTGGGCAGGATCCAACCAGGATGGAGACCTGCTCAGCTTGCCCAAGGCTGCCTGCATGGGGACAGGGATTCACACCACACACCAGAGGCTCGGATACCTGATCACCGCACTGCTCCTTTGTGGTGCTCATCTTCAGTCCATCCTGGGAAAGCCTCAGCACTGGGGATGCCCCAAGCCCCTCCTGGACAGTAACATACCCTCAGCTAGAGGAGATGTGGGCAGAGCAGAGTTCAGCACATGGCTGAGCCAGATCCCAGGCTGTTCCAAAGCCTCAGGCACTGCCACCACCTGCTAAGTCCTGCAGCTTTCACAGCACCCTCACTCCATCGTCTGGGGGACCTGGCATGGGCTGCCAGGCCTTTGGGCTTCATTAAAGCCTAGCCCTGGGACAGCACCTGCCCTCTGCTTCCTGCTGACTCATTGCCATGTGATTCACCCCCTCCTCCTGCCTGACTCACCCATTTCTGCCACAGCTGTGTGCACGCACGCGTGCGTGCATGTGTGTGTGCGTGCAAGCCGGCTGCAGCTGTTGGGGCGATGCCACAAACTCTACGAGGCAACAAATCCAGCGTGGAGCCTGGCCAGGCTGTGCCAAAGCCCTCACCTGCTGCAGCACTCAGCGCAGGAAGGGCAAAGATGACACTGCTGGCTCAAGTCCACAGTGAGGAGATGAGGCAGAAAGGCTGGTCAGGGGTGCTGCCGTGTGCCAGCGCTGCTAAGATAAGGTACAGTACTGTGGGAGGGCTTCCCCCGACTCCAAGGCTCCCTTCCAGGCAAACTCATTCACTTTATCAGCCCTCCAGCACCTTGACCCCCGCCGCTGGCTGTGGGAAGGTTACCCCAGATCCACAGGTGAGCTGTCTGCTAACTAATGTGTCTTTTGGTAGAGCCACACACACTCCCTCAAGCTGTGCCTCATACCAGTTTGACTCTGTAGGGTGAAGAGACCTGGGAGTGAGATTGGGATTTCTTCTCAGTACAGGTATGGTCATGCTGCCCATGCAGGGCCCACAGGCTTGGGCACTTCCTGAATCTGGACAGTACAAGCCATGCACATGATGCTACCCATACATGTCCTCTGGCTGCTTCTCCACCTAGCAACTCCCCTGATGCTAGGGGCTGAAGCTGAAACAGGCTTTGCCCCACGTCCTTTCCCTTCAGCTTTCCCCCAGCATCACCACTTCCAAGGGCTCTCCAGCTAACCTCAGCCTCCTTCTCAGAGAGGACCAGAGCAGACTGAGGTTTCAAGAGGAAGACCACACACCGCAGCTGTGCTGGAGCCCAGCGAGAGCTGCAGCATACACCTCCCAGCCAGCAAATGGCTCTGCATACCAGAGCACATCCATCTGTGTCAAGGAGTGCACGAGAGCGCTGGCGTGCACAGAAGATGCTGGGCTGTGCGGCATGCCCAGTCACCGATTTGTGTCTCTGCCTGTAGTAGCTGGAGGATCTATTTCCCATTGACTACAGGAGAAAAATACTGGGATCAGACACAATGTCTCACACTTTCCTCTCCACATCCCATGGGCCAGAGTCATGCTGAGAAGGGGGTCTGTTCCCTTCCATCCTGGAGCACTTGGTCAGCTGCAGTGTTTTGCCTAAAGCTGCAGGCATGTTGCTCAGGAGAAGCCTTTCTGGTGCTACATAGACAAGTCAGTAGAGCATCACATTTCCAGCAGGGTCACACAGTTCACAGAGGCCCTGACACCCAGGAATTAAGGCCAGACTAAACCCTCCTTTGGGGAAGGAGGGAGACACAATGTTCTGGGATGGGATGTCCTGTATTGAAAAAGGACAAAACAATTTTCTGCCAAAGCTCAGGACTGTATATCAGAGGTGATGGTTGTCCCTAGATTTTTACTCTCCTGACCCTCACCAGGTATACACAGCATTTCTCCCTTCTCAAGGCAAAGAAAACCAAGTCTTTGCAAGGGGAATGGTAGTAACAAAGGAAGATGACAAGGCAGAGGTACTTAACACCTTCTTTGCTTCTGTCTTTAATAGGAAGGTAAGATGTTCTCTGGGCTCCAAGCCTCCTGAGCCAGAAGATTGTGAAGACCAACCCTCAACGTTCCAAGATTACTTGGTTAGAGACCTCCTTGGCCAGTTAAACATCCACAAGTCTATAGGGCCGGATGGGATACACCCAAGGATAGTAAGGGAGCTGGTGGAGGTCCTTGCAAACCCCTTTCCCTCATCTATCAACAGTCCTGGCTGACTGGGGAAGTGCTGCTCGACTGGAGACTGGCAAATGTAACTCCCATTTACAAGAAGGGTCAGAGGGAGGATCTGAGGAATTACAGACCTGTCAGTGTGACCTCGGTACCAGGGAAGGTCATGGAGCAGATCATATTGAGTGCAATCACACAGCACATGCAGGACAGCCAGGTGATCAGACCCAGTCAACATGGGTTTATGAAAGGCAGGTCCTGCCAGACCAACCTGATCTCCTTCTATGACAAGGTTACCCGGTTAATGGACAAGGGGAAGGCTGTGGATGTGTTGTACCTGGACTTCAGTAAAGCCTTTGACACTGTTTCTCACAGTATTCTGCTTGAGAAATTGGCTGCCATTGGCCTGGACAGGCACACCCTCTGCGGGGTAAAGAACTGGCTGGATGGCCGGGCCCAGAGAGTGGTGGGGAATGGAGTTAAATCCAGTTGGGGGCCGGTCATGATGAGTGGTGTTCCCCAGGGTTCAGTGCTGGGTCCAGTCCTGTTCAATATCTTTATCAATGACCTGGACGAAGGGATCGAGTGCACCCTTAGCAAGTTTGCAGATGACACCAAGCTGGGTGGCAATGTTGACCTGCTTGAAGGAAGGGAGGCTCTGCAGAGGGGTCTGGACAGGCTGGATCCATGGGCTGAGACCAACGGGATGAGGTTTAACAAGGTCAAATGCCGAGTCCTGCACTTGGGGCACAACAACCCTGTGCAGCGTTACAGGCTTGGGGAAGAGTGGCTGGAGTGCTGCCTGGAGGAGGAACCTGGGGGTGTTGGTTGACAACCAGCTGAATACAAGCCAGCAGTGGCCCAGGCGGCCAAGAAGGCCAACGGCATCTTGGCCTGTATCAAAACAGCGTGGCCAGCAGTACAAGGGAGGTGATTGTACCCCTGTACTCAGCACTGGTGAGGCCACACCTTGAGTACTGTGTGCAGTTCTGGGCCCCTCACTACAAGAAGGACATTGAGGTGCTGGAGCGCATCCAGAGAAGGGTGACAAGGCTGGTGAGGGGGTTGGAGAACAAGTCCTACAAGGAACGGCTGAGGGAACTGGGGATGTTTAGTTTGGAGAAGAGGAGGCTGAGGGGAGACCTCATTGCTATCTACAACTGCCTGAAAGGAGGCTGTGGCAGAGCGAGTGTTGATCTCTTCTCTCAAGTGACAGGTGATAGGACAAGAGGAAATGACCACAAGTTGTGCCAGGGGAGCTTCAGACTTAATATTAGGAAGAATTTCTTTACCGAAAGGGTGGTCAGGCACTGGAACTGCTGCCCAGGGAGGTGGTTGGGTCACTATTCCTGGAGGTATTGAAAAAAAAAAAAAAAAAAGGATAGATGAGTTTTTAAAGGGACATGGTTTAGCGGGTGATGGGTGCGGTTGGACTCGATGATCTCAGAGGTCTTTTCCAACTGGAGGATTCTATGATTCACACAGGATTCCATGGGCACAAACAGCTTCCCCTGCATGCCACCCCTCCTCTCAACAGGATGCTCCAGTCCCCAATGTCCCTTCTAGGGAGGCAAGGTGGGAGATCCATAGTTCTCAAGATGTCTCATCAGCAAGGTCAAAGACAGAGGCAACACCATGGTCACAGTGTCACCGAGGTCGTAGCACTATGCCAGCACCTGAACAAAACTGTAGCCACCAGCAGGATAATCCCTGGAATTTAAATGCACATGCTTAAACCACTGGCCACCACTGAAAAGATGGTCATCCCTACAAGCTCTAGGAGCCCCTGAGATAACCTAGATGAGCTCTTAGACCAGAACAGCTCCCAGGCAAAGGGAAAGCCAAGGGATGTGCCTTACATCCACTTAAAGCAGCTGGGGACTGCTCTAATTTGAGCCAGACTGTAACAACTTCCCGCCAGCCCCTCATTTGTGACTACCAGAGGGGTAACACCCCATCTGCAACACCCCTCTCCAGTCAGGCTGAGGAGGAGAGCAGGAAGGAGACAGCCAAGCTGCTCTTGCTTCTGGTATCTCTCTTACACCAAGGAGATTCCTTGAAACTGCCTTGAGTTCCCCTTCTGCAGCCCAGGTGGCTCAGAAGAGTTGCAGAGCATTCCTCCAAAGTACAGGGCCAAGACCTTGCTGCCTTCAAACAGCGTATCTCAGCCCAGCAAGCTGGGAACTGTCAGCAGAGACGTCCCTGTTTATTCACCCACCTGCACATTAGTGGCATCCTCTGCAGCACAGGTGATGCCAGAGAGCAGGAAGAGAAAAGCAGATTTTGTGCAAGGACAGGTGGAGAAGTTCCAGCTTTCCCAATGAAGATGCTAAGCAGCAAGGAGTGCATAAAGTTGATGCTTCTGCTTAAATAGCTCCTGGATACAAGGACAGACAAACACCTACCAAGGCAAACTGATGATGTCACTATTTGTCAGAGCCCCAGGCCAAGCCTTCCATTTCTGGGTTCTGCTTCTCAGAGCAGCGCTGTGCTCCCTACAGTTCTCCCTTCTGGTGCCTGAAAAAGTAGAGGAACCTTCAGGCTGCTAACTTAGGTGATGGCTGCAATGACCTTCATGGAGTTCTCCCTGGGACCAGTTTTGTCTCCTGGACAGAGCCCAAAGAAGCACCAGCCCTTTGTTCCAAAAATCACATCCAAGGTCATCTGATAAAACATAAAAAACAGATGTGGAATTTCTTTAAATGAACGACTGTGCCAGGGTTTGGAGCTGAATGGTTAAGTGCCTGCTACCCTGCCTGAAAGTTTTATCCTTGCCTTTTGTGTTTGGTAACACAAAACCAAGTCTGCTAAAATTGGAAAGCCCACCGTGTGGTTCACAGCTGGTGCTCACCCTTCCTGCACTCTGGAAACCTATTGTTTTGGCAGCCCTGTCCAGCTCCCCGGCCCTTGGCAAGGGGATACTCCTGTTGACTCAGCACATCCTGCAGCCCTCCGCACACATCCTGGGTGGGCTGGTTGGCTGGCTCTCACTGACTGAATCTCAGGATGGAAACTGGATGTGTCCTCTTTCCACCTTACTGTGGGAAGGGAAACAGAGGTCCTCTTTCAGCCATCCATCCCTTTCCTTCTTTCTTTTGCTGGCCCCTCTGGTGCTCTGTCCTATGGGGCACCCTGAGCAGACTGCTTTAAGCAGGGAGGCTAGGCCTTTCCTGCTTAACTACACATGCAAAATCCAGTTTTAGCTTAGGCAGGCATTGAAAAGCCCACTGCCCTCTTCGATCAAGGCAACTTGTACCTGCAGGCACCTGGGACTGTCTCCCGTTCTGAAGTTTGGAGAGATCTTCCCTTGTAGGCATTGCCTTTTACCCTCTGCAGCCCTCACCAGCTCAGAGAAGGCTGGAGAGACCTGCAAATTCAGGTGCCGTGTGTGGTGGCAGCTGCAAATCAATATGAGGGTGGAAAACAAAACCAAGCCACCCAGCAATCCCAGGGCAGAAGGCCTGCACAAAGCCTGCAGTCCCGGCCTCCTGGCTCCCAGCCTTGTGTTAGCACTCATTCATCTTAGGATACAGTTCCAGTTTTCACTCTGGTCTTAAGCTCCCCATGAAGCTGCTCTCACCGACCTCCACAACTTCTTTTCTCTCTGCCCCACTTCCAGCAGGGACCTCAACTGGCTGCCTCACAGCAAAAGGGTCTCCATGACCTTTGTAATTCAACACACTGGGAAAGGCTCAATTCAACCCCTCTATTCCTAGCCTAACACAGACCTCAAAAGCTCTCTTTGTTCCTGCTACAAAACCTACCCCACAACCCTGGCTTAACCCTTAGGGCACTGCCTCAAATAAAGAGTGCTTCACAGAGCAAGGCAGGTTGCAGTATCCATGCAAAGCTGGACTTACCCTCCACCTACAGAAGTGCTGTGCAGACAACATGTTGGTGGCTTGCAGGATGCGTTAGATACACAACAGGGCCGGGGGAAAGATGTCTCTGACCATCCTCATCAGCAGTATAAACTATTACCAAGCTGTGTGGGCAGGCTGTGCCCCACACTGCAGCAGCAACGTGGGTGTGATTAGGGCTGGTCTCACTCTGCCTGCACTCAGTTCAGCAGGTTTATTACAAAACATGCTCTAGGCAGCAGATTTGGGGCTTTGAGGAAGGAAGAGAGGTGAGGAAGGAAGCAGGTGGGACTGTGTATTCCTATTGTCACTCCTGCAAGGACTTCTCTGCTCCTGTCCCCAGGTAACAGCCAGTGCTCCATGCCCAGGTGGAAAGCAGAGACAGAGAGGGATGCCAGGCCGTTACCTCTACAGTCTGAACAAAGGTGAGAGAGCACTGACAGCACTCTTGATCCTTAGCTTGTCTGAGATAAGCTCAGATCCACATCCATAGCAGCAGCCCATGAATTACACGCTGGAAGAAGCAGTGTCAAGGGACTGTCTATAATCATGGACATAATCACACCCTGCACATGGGAATGCAGAGGGGATGGGAGGCACAACCAGTCCTCCCTGCTCTAGCGTGATCTCTGGCAGGAGAAGGCAGTACCGGAGCAAGGGCTGCTTTGCAGCATCCAAAAATGCCAGCTTTGCAAGTGGGATGGAACAGAGTTCTGCAGTAGACAGAGCAGGTTTGCATCACTGCACCCCAAAACACTGCCTCTGCAGACAGGATGGAGTATGGCCACGCTGCAGCATCCCAAAACACCATTTCCCACGTGCTGCTGTAACTTCCCCTCTGCCCCTTTCCAGTCCCACTCCACCCCTCCCAGATCCCTAGGCCACAGGGAAACTGGGGCACAGCATGCCATCCCTTCCCCAGGGAAAAGAGAGACGGGCACAGAGGGGTAGCAGGGCAAGGATAGTACTGACCTCTGGAAACCCCAGTGATGGGGAGAGATGAGATACTCACAGGTTCTGACTGAGCAGCTATCCAAATTAGAAGCCTCCATAAGGACTGCACGGCGCTCAGCTGGGTGACGCCCAGTCCTACAGCCTGATGCACATTCTCTCTGGCATCAGAGGGTATGGGGATGCACAGGACTCTGCACCAGATGCACTGAATTTAGCATGGCCCAGGAAAAAGTAGGTAATGCCACATAGGAACAACAACAACAACTACAATAGATTAACCCCTCTCCCTCCCCCATCAAGATCCAGATAGAGCATTATAAATCAGAAGAATGCTCTGGCTCCCAAAAGGCTGGTAGGGGGGGCTGGGTGTTTCCTTGAGAGCAGGTCATTGCAGTCTTTACTTTAAAAGATTCACGTGCTTGAGTACAGGCTTGGATTCTCTGGTCCAGCTCTAGGAGCTGATACATTTCCAGGTACTGACCTCAGCCTGTTTTCACCATGCACCTCCAAAAAACCTTTCTGAGGGTCTGCTCACGAGGACCAGGTCGACACCAGTGTCTGCCCACATCAACATCCTTTAAGAAAACCTAGGTCTGGTGCAGCAGCAAATCACCACCCACCTATCTACCCTGTAGGCAGAGAAGCTAAAGTTTTGTACTTGTTTTTTCAGGCCCCAGGTCAGACATCTCCCTAACGTTATTAATGCTACTTTTTTGGTTTACTGCATTTATCAAGATTTCAAGGAGGTTGAGAGCCCAGCATCATCCATTTCAACTGGGTCACTGAAGGGGTAAGCAGAGCTTAAACAGTAAAATATGCACAGTTATTCTGCACTGCTCATCTGCAAACCTCCTGGCATCTTTCCACAGGCTCCAGTCTCACTCCACCTTCCTGGAGACTCTGAAAACAAACCCTTTCACCCCTCCTCAGGGAAGCACATTCAGGTGTTATTTGCTGTTGTTGTCATACAAAGAAAACTCTACTGCCAATACCCTTGTCCCAGCTGTATATCCCACAACAACATAACAGCAGATTAAACTCATTATCCCCTATCACTTTATGGTACAATCTTTTCATTTCTGCTAACACACATCTGAGACATATCACATTTCAGGCAGGCTTGCTCCAAAGGAAATTCTCTGCTCTTCCCTTACAAGGATTTGCACAAGCAGTACCATTTATTTTTGTTAGCAAAAATAAAAAGCCAAAACCAAACCACCAACACTACAAAAAATCCAACCCCAAAAAACACTCCCCAAAAAACCCACTTGGAGGTTCACTTAAGGACAGACTCTTGACTCTTTCTTTCCATCGCTTTGGTCAGACCTTTCCCAGGCTCTGGAGGGCAGCATTCTCTCTGCTGCTCACATTGGTGCAGCTCCATCATGTAAGTGCTGTAGTAAAGCAGCTTTCAAGGTTGAGATGCCTTTTCCTTCCCAAAAGCTACCAAGCACATGAACACAGGCATTTCCTGGTAAACTGCTTCTCCTTGCTTCCAGCCTCTGCCACAGGGGTGGTCTCTGATAGCAGCCTTCCTCCAGAAACACCACTGCGTTTTGCTCAGTCACTTTAACAGCATGATATTGTAGGGAAACAGAATTAAACAGAGCTGTAATCTATAATAAATCATTCTTACCGAGCTGCCAGGCAGAGAGCAGCACAGGAGAAAGAAGAGCTGTAAGCCTGTTTCCTCAACAAATCTAAGCCATGAAACCGCCCTGTGGTTACAGGGAACAGGCACAGCAGCAAAATGAGCACTTTCAGGGCAGCAGATTGATGCTACTGATTTTTGTGTTCTCTCTACCCAGATTTATCACATGGCCAGGACAGATCACTGCAAATACCTTAAGATCCCACACTGCCAGCCCAGGGGAGAGGCTGGCAGACCAGACCCAGACAAAAAGCCTGAGAATATTCTAGTTCCTCAAAAACTGTTCACATTTTTAGCTTTTGTTGGCTTCTAGAAGATGAATTGAAAGCAAAGCTCAGACCCACTACTTGATGCCACAAGTGCTTTATTTTGCTGTCAGCCACAGCAGAGAGGACCTTGAGAATTACCCTCTTTGTCCACCGCTGGCCCAGCAATGCTAATCCCATCAGCAATGCAAATACTGGTATAGAAAGCAGCTGTGCTAACCTGTCTGCATCCTGCTCCCTCTGCACAGTTACAGCCTTGCTGACCAGCAGTAAGAAAATCCCAGTGCACAAAGTCCAGGCATTTTCCCCAGGTCTGAGTTGGGCAAAGATCTGACTCTTCCAAGCTATTCTTTATGCATCTTCCAGCCAGGGCAATCTGTACAGCACTGCCAGGCTCGACTATCTTCGCACAGTTTAGGGAACGAAGATAGAAACACCCACCGAGTCAAAGTTTCCTCTTGGTCCCAATGGTCCACCACCTCTGCTGGAATCTCCAGCACTCTTTCCACAGCAGCAGCATTTAGGTTGCTCCTGAGGTCCGAAAGGACACTGCACATTGGTTGTTTTTCAGGAGTGACACAGCTCAGGATGGTGTCCCTTTGTCTGTCTACTAGCAGGTATGCATGTCCTGGGCTTGCCTGAGGCGATGGCAGCAGCAAAGCACAGCAGCACGTAACTCACACAGCTTCCCAAACTTCAACACTGTAGCTCAGCCAGGAAGAAATCTCTCTTGGCTGTCTCTCTCTAAATGCTTATTCCAGCATTGCCTGTCTTAACTCCTCCCCAAACCAGGAGCTGAGTATGTGAGTCCACTGCCTTTGGGCTTTTCTGATTCTTTGTGCTGTGCTTAAAAATGTGTAGTATGAACAGGCAAGACAGAAACAGAGGGAACAGCACTTCAAAGATGACACAGTTATAACTCATCAGGTTACAGTGCCCAGGAGCTTGAATCTTAGGCAAGGACCTCGGCGTGCAAGGTGCTGTACAAACAGCAAAAGAGAAAACACCCTCTGCCCTAGAAACTGGCGATTCGCGCTCTGACACACACATGCAACTCAGAGCCTTATCTGCTGGGCTCTGCATCCACTCCATGATATTCTGTAGCATATCTGGGGACTCAGTCCAGAGGAGTGATCAGAAACAACAGGCTCTGAAAGCAGGGTCAGAGGGAACTACTGCTTGGCTCGATGGATTTGACCAAACTCTGCCATCATCCACACCTGCAACATATTGTAATGTCAATTCTCAAACCATGTGCTGCAGGTCACATGCAAAGAGTGCTAGGGCTGCCAATATGAAATTGCCTTCCGTGTCAGGAATCAGTGTCCCAGCTCTCTCTCTCCATTGGAGGCAAGATCCAGCTGCCAGTGAGGAGGAATGTGTTCACTTCTGAAAAGGGAAGGAAACTATTGGAAGTGGGAGGGAGGAAGGACGCTGCTGTCTGCCACAAGCAGCTTTCCCAGAGGCTCCGCGTTACAGCTTGGGAACATCAGGGTCTGGAGTCCAGGTGACATTTTACATACAAATCTAGCCCATCTGGGAGCTTTAAGATAACTAGAACTGTAACACTGGACAGAGCTGGGCAGCCTGTATGGATCTTAAAATAACCTTTAAATCAGACAGAGACGCTATGGTGGACTGTAAAGGATGAAATGATTTTCAGGGGAATTTATGAGGCTTTGTGCCCTGGCTTAGAGTGGAGTGGAGAGGTCACAGTTCAGGTGAGGACAGTGACATTTGTGAGAGCGGGACAGTCTGGGCAGCTCACAGATAGGTATCCTTTTCCCTCCATTTTCATCTGAACATCCCAGTCCCAGATGAACTCTGGTTACTGGCACTACAGCAGCTTGTGCCCCCCGGCAGCAACCCCACACATCTGACCTGCATAGGTTCAGAGCATCTTCTGAAGGTGGAGCAGGCTCCCTTCCCTCTTGTTCTGGGTTGGGTGTGGAGCTGTGTGCAGAGCACTGTAGCTCACCATGAGCACTGACCTTTGAGAGTTGTAATGAGAGAGGTTTACAGCTCACACAGCCATCCATGTTGAGACAGGCAATCTGTGCCTGCTCCCAGCCGGTCCCTTCCCCCTGGCTCACACCCAGGGCTTTAGGCACACCATGGATGACAGACTAGGTCTCATTCACGCTCTCATTACGAACGGGCTTGGGTGCAGCTTCCTGACCCGTTCTCTCTGCGTAGCGAGTGGCACCATGCTCTCTGCCTCCTTCAGCAACAGAAGCCAGCTCTCTACAAGAACCTGGCAATGGGTCTGCCTAAAGGCTCCTTTACCTGCTCCACAGGATGGTCTCAGACCATACCAGAGGGCTCACTGGAGCATCTGTTCTCCATCAGAGTAGAGATACTCTGGAACAAGGCAGACTGGCTGTGTGAGGTGGACTGCACAGCACAGGGCCAGGCTTCCTTGGAAGATGCAGGCATGGCTGGAGCCACTTACACTGATTAGCTGAGGATGACCAAGGGCAGAATAATGACTTGCTTTACTGCACGGTTCAGCGAGAGGGCTCAGGAGACCGGTTTCTTTCTTGCTGGGCCTGCTCTGCAACTCAGTTTCCAACAGAACAGGTCTGTAAACAGGAGCCGCCTGCCCACTCCCCAGCGAGGGGCAAAAGAGAGGAGAAGCTGGACAAAACACCCCTGGCCACAAACCCTGAGGCTGCTGCCTGAGGAGAACAGCTCCAGATGCTAAACTGTCATGCAGAAGCCCAGTCGTGCCAAATCCATGGCGTGGCCAGGAAAAGCCTGCATTGAGGGCTGCACGTTTGCTCCAGCTGCTTTTCCACCCATTTCCCTGCAGAAAGCACGGTGCAGTGATGCTGCCAGTGGCAAGTTGCCATAGCAATCCCCCCAAGCACGCCCCCCTGCCTCACTCCTTTGTCTCTGCTCCCCCAAGCCTTGCTGTCCCCGCTCCACTGCCCCACACATAAAACCCACTGCAAAACACCCAAAAACCTCAACATGCTCTTAAAGAGCTGTTGATCACCCAGAAGAAGAAAAGGGGGCAGAAGAGGAAGCCCAGCCCCACAAGCCACCATCCCCACTCACTCTGCAGGTGAACTGCCTAATCCACATCTGGGTGCCCCAAATCTCACTGTCTCACATCCTCAGATGCGACACAGGAGAGCTGGACAGCCAGACCTGGGGCACAGAGGCCCTTTCAGCCGCATCCCTTGTCGTGCTGTAGGGGGCAAGGATGCTTCAACATTGCTGCCTGTCCCATGGTGGTGATCCACAGCTCCTGCCCATCCCAGCCAGCTTCCAGCACAACTGCCCGTCTGCATGTCAGCCCAATGAGCTCCTTCTACCTTGTAGCAGCACCAGGTTTGATGGAAAAGGAGCTCCCAGACTCTTCTTGCTGCAGCCTGGCAAGGCATCTCCCAAGTCTCTTCTCTCCAGTCCCAGCCCTTTTCCACTTCAGGCAGTTCTGTTCTGCTGCACTAAACTTTGCTGTGGCTTGAACCAGAGACAGGATCCTGCTTCACTTCCTGTCCTAAAAACTGTTGTCTACCGTTGCTATGTGCTGCTAAGCAGTTACCCAACCTGCCATGTAAGCAGAGCTCCTCTCTCTTTCTTCTCTCCCAAAGGGGCACAAGATGCAAGGGGAAGACAAAGGACCCTGCTGAACCACACTCAGGTGTGATACCTGCTGATATCTTTACATGAATGAATTTCATGGCTTAACAGAATGGTTAAATGCCCCATTATTTAAAAGCTCTTCTTCCCTTCCCACTTTGCCCTTCCCCAGATCAAATAAGGCCCACCACAACTGCTTACATCACTTGAGGGTTATAGCAGAAGCTAGAGAAGCCTCAGTCCTGATCCAGGATGAGTCATGGAGCTCAGGAGATGGTATACAACTTCCTTCTGATACCATCAGCCACGTCTTATGCTGGCTAAAAATAAAGATTGGCCAAAACTGCAGGGCCATGCCTTGTCTCAACATGAAACTTAGCAAAGCTCAGTGCTAAGCTAAGCGCTGCTGAAAAATAAACTGAGCAAGTGGAAACTGAAAAGTGCAGAGAGGCCAAAAGTCTCAGTTCTACAAACAAGGGTGAGGCTGGGAGGCGGTGGCAGAAGCCAAGCAGCCACCCAGCCATATGGAGACAGCCAGAGCTGGGCTCCTGTCTCACTCAGCTGTGGGCTTTCGAGTATTTCCACACCTAGGGGCTTCATGAAGGCTGTTTTCTACACCACATGTGCCCACCCAAGACAACAGAAAACGGCTGCTGCAAACAGGAAGGTTGCTGCATTTTTTGGCAGGGAAAGGCTGGAAACCTGCAGCCTGCTCCTCACCTTGCAATGCGTGGGCACCCACAAAGCAAGGTCCAAAGGGTGCCTGGTGCTAGGGCTAAAAAAAGGGTTCACATGTACATCTGATATGGCTTAGACACTTTAGGTAAGTGAGGAACTCAAAGTTCTTCCTAATCCCTGGGACGCTGTGCCCAGCAAAACCTTCGCACACGTGGATATGGGACTCTCACACAGCTCTTAGCAGGGAGCCACAGGATCACACAGGGGCTCTGAGGGACACTGGCAATATCTGGGGACTAAAATTAGCCCCAGCAGATGATCCTCTACTCCATTCTTGGGAGCAGTGAGAACCAAACAAGGATTCAGCTGTCCCAACACTCCTATGAACAGTATCTGTGAATGCCCGACCTACTTGCAACAGAGATGGCAGCGCAAAGAGGGGACTCCGCGCATAACTCCTGTGGCAATACTCATGAGGAACCCAGGACCCCATCTCTGAAGGGGGGTTGGCCAGCATTTTCTTGGGGTTTCCAGTGGAAAGAAGACATACTCCCAGATCAGCTGGTGACACCAAGGGACAATGGCAGCCCATATACGCCAAGAGGAAGGTTAAGGATGTTAGGCTGACCTTTTCTATTGAAGATATAAGCTCAACTTTGCCCAATCTTTTGAGTTTGCCAGCAAAGCACTCCTTACTGCACTGCAAATCTCTCCAAGAGTTTGCAAGCTGCACCAGCTTCCAGTTTACTTCCAGCTGCACTAAACTGAACTAACTGGTTAATTCAACCCAAATATAAGTTTACTGATATCAACATGGTTAGACAATACTCAAACCAGAGAGAAGTTCATGCTACAACCAAGTAATGGGAGAAGCTGCTGCATTACACACATATGGAAGATCTGTTGTCCCTGGAGGTTTCAAGCTATTTGGTCAGCAAAGGGAAGTGAGGGGAAAAAAGTGGATCCAGCATGGTGGCATAGTGTTAAAACACATCTTGTCAAAAGGCAAGAGAACTCTGAGAGGATGCTGTGAGCTCAGTGGACTGGGAACTGCAAGCAGCTCCAGCAGCATCAAGGGCAAACCTTTTCTCTGGCCTTAGTGATGGAAAAGAGATGTTAGGTGGCTAAGAGAGGTGTAAAATCCCAGCATGGAACAGGCATGAGTGATTGTCATAACTCATCTGGATAAAAGGTCTGTTCTACTGCTGCTGCACTGTGTGTTTGGGAGTCCACAGCATGCAGCACTGATGTGAGTGGAGGACTTCTTCCTTTCTTGTAACTTCCCAAGTGAGCCTTGCCCTGCCTCACTCGCTGTGGATACCACATCAGGTTCAGGCTGAAGAATTAGATGGCCCAAGGCCCAGCCTCCAACTGCCTCTGGACTGGCCCCAGACTTCCCTGGTACACGCTTCAGAGGACAAGCCTGGGCAGCCAGGCATTCTAAACTGCATCTTTCCCATGTAACCTCTCCTGGCCAAACCACACCTGGGCTCTGTGGTGAGAGAAGGGCCTGCCTTACTCCCCAGAGGCACAGTGCTGATGAGGGCTTCCTTCTCAGTGAAAGTATGCCCCATGCAGGCAGGGCAGGCACTGCTGGATCCCTGGCAGGCATGCAAGCTTCTAGGCACACAGACATGGTGGGAAGTCCACAGCCATCTCTGGTTAACTTAGGCCCGAGCTACACATTTTTTGACAGTCACAATACAAAGCCTACCGGTCCACTTCACCTCTAAGCCTCACACATTGTGGTCATCAGCCTCCTCAAGCTACAAAATCCCAGGAAAATGCAGGCAGAATTCAATTGGTTTTGACCAAAAGCAGGATCACGTCTGACAGAAGCTCTGGGTGAAATCTCACCTCTGTTTGCTCAGGTGAAGGACAGAGAGCAGCAGAGAACACCAGCCGGAAAATGCTCCCGTTCAATACCACCAGTAGGCAGAAGGACATGTGCAGCAAGCAGCACAGACTGCAAGTTCCCAAGAGCTTAACACACGCTGACCTTGAGCTCCTGACAACTGTGTGCAGGGTTCAACAGGTCTTAAACAGCACTGGTCACACACATCCAGGCTCCCTTTGCCACTCTGCCAGCAAGGTGGGAGGCAGGAGCACCCCGCAAGCCTGGGTTGTGGGAGCACCTCACCTGGGTGACACCTGCGCTCAGAGGTGTCCCTGCAGGCCAAAGGGAGGACAGCATGGGGCTCCTTGGCTTCTTCATACAGCCCTGGTGAGGGAAGAGAAATCAGTGATGATTGAGCAAGTGCTAACCTTGGTGTAAGGTTGAAGCAGACAGGACTGGCAGCTCTTAGATGTCAGCACCCTCAGAGTGGTCTTGGGTAGCTTGTTCCAGCTGTGTTGGGTCACCTGGAAAGACAAGCGCACGGACACAAGTTCAGCTCAGCTGGGGGACACCCTGCTCACACTAGAAGGCCTTCTGAACTCCGGGCACGCAGTTAATTGCTCATTAGTGGCTCATGCACAGCAGGGAAAGACCATGAGCACTCCAGCCCCCTAAAGACACCACTGCATCTTTTATCAGTGCTGAGACTGCCCCTCCAGTCACTGCTCTGACTTCCTCCCAGGGCTTCATTTATCACTCCCACTCCTTGTGTAACTCTAGGTGGGTGTATGGTTCGTTCCCCAGAAAGCGCTGCTAAGACCGCTGCCACCATCTCTGGATTTCAGTGGGAAGTAACACCCTTTCTGTGCCGTCGGCTTTGTTCTCCTCTGCCCGTGCAGCCATACATCACTCCACCACACAGGCTTTGCCGGTACTCGAGTGGGTGCTCTGGCTCATGGCTTATCTGCAAGAACAGGCTCTGGCTGTGGTCCCCACAAGCCGCCCACTAAACCACCCCATGGGGATGAGAGCCAGGGGAGGGAGGGTCAAACTCTGCTCCCAACAACCCAAACACACCAAGCCAAATCCAACATTGCAGCGTTGCCCAGGCTACAGCAAAGGGGGAAAAAGACAACTGCTTAATAGAAATCTCCGAGAGGCCTGCCAACACTGTCACAAAGACTTTGTTAAAGACTCCTCCCAGGGCTCCCAGTGCTGTAATTACAGACTACCAGAGATGGCACTATGTGGGGGCTAGGTCCTCATGCCCAGCAGGTCCCAAAAACTGGGACATCAGCCTCCTCAAAACCAGGTCTGACAATCTGTTGGCCACAGGCACAATGGGCAAAAACTGCATAGAGGCACCCACTCCCTAGGCTGCCCTCCTGCCTGGGTTCCCACCCTGCACTACCACCAACAGCACAGCACAGCTCTGAGCAGAGCACTGTGAGCAGGCATGCTGCCAGACCACCAGAAGCACAGCCTTAACACAGTGATGCAGAAAGGGACTCCCACACAAGCTCAGTGGTGCACTGGTCCTTAAAACAGTCACCCAGAAAGTTTCTGCTTGATCCTTAAAGTTCCTGCACCTTCACAGCTAGCAGCCCAACCTGCAGTGCCATCCCAAGAGAAATCCCACCCAGAAGCTGTACCAGCTACTTACCAGGGCTATGTTTTTAGAGAGTTTAGAAGAACAAACCCCAGTAAGTGTAGCACATGTATATGCAAATATACATACATTTAAAACCATTTCCACTGGTTCTCTGCTCTACCATACTATCTTTCAGAGAAGGCTTGGAAGGCTCAGAGCCTGAGCAGTGACAAGAATTGCTTTGGACACGGCTGAAGTGCTGCCACCCACATACTGCTGCAATACAGGAAGCAGCAGCAATGCATCGGACAGGGAAGGGTTGAAAACACTCCCCAGGAAGAACACAATTACCTAAAACGGTCTGAGGCTGGGAGATCTGGATTATCACCTCAGCTCTTGCATAAAGGGCTTTGCTGCTTTGTTAGCTTCCAACAAGAAAAAATCACAGGGTTGACATCAGCCCTGGCTGAGGACATGTATTTGTTACTAAAAAGCACTTCCAGCCGAACCATTAACTGCACTTTTTAGAGTACATATGACTCCCTTGAAGGCTTCCCATCCAAGTATTGTTCTACCATCATACTGCTTAGCTGGGGGTTGTCCAGGCCACACCACAGGCAAGTACGACTGGAAACCACCAGCCAGTCCTGAAAAAGCTCTCTGAAAGACAGAGCATGTGAGCTCAGCTGCTCTTCATTCAGGATTCACAACCAGCTGAAGGCACTGACAGAAACAGGGGGAAAACATGTTAACTGGCAGCTGGGCACTCACGAGGCCAGGCAAGTGAGATTATGGAAGAGAGAAGCAAAGGCAGAGGGAGGACAAGGATTTGCAAGGATGCTTCCCAGACAAAGAAAATTGTTTTTAAAGCAAACCTCAAACCTTGTGAGACTCAAAGATGTTGTATTCACCCAGCTTTCTTGCTCACAAGCAAAAGCAAAATGGAAGAACAAAGGAAAAGAGCTGGTCAGAAAACAGGGTCCAGGGAGCAGAGCCACTAGGCTCTGCAGGCAGAAGGAAGGATCAGAAACACATGATGGTGTCAGCAGGACACAGGGACTCACATGACCTGCTGGAGGAAGGGTTTCCCTGGGAGTGATGTGTGGTGCAGAGGCATCAGGCAAAACCCTCCCTCAGAATACTCTCACTGCCAAGTAACTCGCACCAACACCCTACTCAAGCCATCTGTTAGTGTACAAATAGCTCCCAAAGGGATTTCTCCTGTACTGCCCTTCACACCTGTCCTGCTACAAATCTCACTTATTAATTCCTTCAGTCATGGAAGCCTCCAATTAATTGATTACAGCTACGCTGACACTGCGCTGAGGACACCACTTTTCTGACCAAATCGTCCTCCCTTTTTCTTTCCATACCCGTGGTTGCATACCTGACAAAGATGGGTTTTTCTCATTCTGCCTCCAGGGAGCATCCTGGCCCCAGGCACTGTGCATTTCCACACTATAGAAGATGGTGCCTACCAAATCTGAGCAGGCCCAGAGGAGTAAGGACAGGGAAAGGCCTCAGAAAGAGTCAGGAGTCACTGACTTTCAAAAGCCTGATCAGAAACTATCCCCTTAAACCATCCTGAGGCACAGAAGCAGTGGGGAAGGCTGGGGTGTCTGCCCTCTGCTACTCAGCATGGCTGTGCAGAGATGGGCCAGGGCAAGCAGTGGGGAGCAGACAGCAAGGAGGAAGAACAGTACTGCAGATGTGCTTCCCTGTCCTCCAAGGTCCCTTGTACCCAGGGAGGGGAATTCCTTTCTTCTCCCTGCTCTGCATGCTCAAAAGATCTGAAACTGCCAAGGGAAGAGGGGCTAGGAAAGCTCAGCACCACAGCAGAGGGAGGGCATATGGTCTGAGGGCTTGTTCTGCCTTGGAGGAAGCCTCCAGGAGCAAACCAGCAACCCTACTAGTAAAATTACAATCATAGAGTCATTAAGGTGGAAAATACCTCCAAGAACATCCAGTCCAACCATCAGCCCAACACTACTGGGCCTACTAAACCATGTCGTGACACACCACATCTACACGTTTTTTGAACACTTCTAGGGATGGAGACTCCACCACTTCCTTGATAACCCCTTCAGTGAAGACATTTTTCCTACTATCCAATCTAAACCTCTCCTAGCACAACTTGAGGCCACTTCCTCTCACGCCGTCACTTGTTATTTGGGAGAAAAAAACCAGCACCCACTTAATTAAAACCTCCTTTCAGGAGGATCTGTAATTCCCCAAAGTCCATTTTTGCAGAGGGCAGACACAAAGAACAAAGCATCAAGAACTGCTGTGCCCAGCTTTCTACAAAGGCAGAGGAGTAGTGGAGCCCCTCCGTAAGCCATGCCGGGTTCCTAAAGTCAGCGCAGGATGACTCCATCAGCTCTCCTTCCAGTGGCAGGTGAAAAATCTCTCAAGGGGAGAACAGAAGGTGAGTGGCAGAGCTGAAGGCATTTGCAGGCCAGACCTCACTTTGCAAGCCCAGCTCCCCAAGGACAGCAGCTCTGTGGCAACAGAAGGGTCCACTGTCCACACACACCCTTGCCACACCAAGTTCCATGGGAATGCACATCTTTGGGTCACACTGGAGTTAACAAGAACCCTGCAAAACACTATGAGAGCAACTGCTGCAGGTGGAGCAAAGGAAGGTGAGTCCCACTCTGATCCCAAGCCTGCACCTCCCGCTGCTGCCCTGCCCTCTGCACTCACAGAGCTGCCAGGAGACTGCAGATCTCAGCCTGCTGCTGTGCCCATGCCGGCAGCCGGGCTGCGCCAAGGGACCTGCACGCTGAGGCACGCAGTCCCTACCAGATCCCTGCCTGCCAAGCCCCTCGAGATGTGAATTGCTGCTGTGAAATAAGGCGATAACAAGGCTTCAAAGGATGCAAAGGATGACTTAATTCTCCAGGTCCTCAACCCCTTTCTAAAGCAGGGCCCAGCCAAAAATAACTCTCATGCTGTCATGTTAGTTTTCTCCCATTTCACCTGCCAGACCTTGTTCACCTGCATATATTACCAAGTTTGTCGAGAATTTCCTTTGTGTTAGGGTTCAGCCCTGCTACTCTCCACAAGGTCTCAACTTCTGTCCTTGATAAGGCTGATGGACGCAGTTCAGGCAGAGGAGAACAGGTCCATATGCAGATCTTGGCTTGTGTGATGATTTTTAAAAAGGTGCTCAGTGGAAGTGAGTTTTAAAATGCCCTAAGACACAGCACGGCGTTCTTCTGCCATACACTCCCACAGCCACTGCAAACTCCATATTCCTTCCTTGAAAAACAAAAAGGAATCTGGAGATAACAGAGACAAGTCTGTGCCCCTCGTACAATGTCACCAGACCAGTCACCTTCACAGGTGGGTTGTGAGCAAGCCCACTGCTGAAGCTCAGCACCACGAAGCCATACCCTCTGCGTTCCATGATGCACAGCAGAATCATAGAATCATTAGGTTGTAAAAGACCTCTAAGATCATCCAGTCCAACTGCCAGCCCAACACCACCATGCCTCCTAAACCATGTTTAGATGTCACAAAGTGCCACATCTACACATTTTTTTAACACCTCCAGGGATGATGGCTCCACCACTTCTCTGGGCAGCCTGTGCCACTGCTGCACCACTCTTTCAGTAAAGAAATTTTCCCTAATATACAATCTAAACCTACTCTTGCACATCTTGTGGCCATTTCCTCTCATCCTATCACTTGCTACCTGGGAGAAGACACCAACAGCTACCTCACTACAACCTCCTTTCAGGTAGCTGTAGGGGCTGTAGCTTTCTAAACGCAACACTCAGGACTGCCCAGAGCACACAGCACACTGCTGGTGTGGTTTCTGTACAAATTGGGTGCCCCAGCTGCAGAAAAACATTTGGAAGCCCCACCAGCTCTGCAGCTGTGGATGCTAGGAGGGCACATGTTCCTCCCACCAGGTGGATCCACCCGCGGCAGCTGTCACTGCAGGGCAGCCGGCCTCTCTCCCCGCGGATGCTGGGGTTCACAGCCCCATGCCAAAGGCCGTGATCTGCTTCACTCACGAGGCAGATGCAGACGATGCAGGCGCTGGGTGAGCCCTCGCTTCTGCCCCCTGCCTTGATGAGACCCTTGGCAGCCCTGGGCCTCCCGTACAGACCACCACCGCAGACCCTCAGGCACAGGCGTCCAGGGGGGAAAAGAGCAGCCGCTTGGGCCCAGCCGGCTTGAGCCGGTGCCCGGGAGGAGGCGGAGGAGGAGAAGGAGGAGTAGGCGGCCCCATCCTGCCGGCAGAGCAGCCGCGAGGCTGACCCTGCCTGTGTCACGGCAGAGAGGACGCGGCCTTGGCGAGCGAGACGAGGGCGACCACGGCCTCCCGGGGGCCTCGGCGGGCACGGGGAGCCGGGATGCGGACACCGGGAGCCGGGATGCGGGGGCCCGCCAGCGCACCCCTCCCTGGCCGCAGCCCCGCTGTGTGCCCCCCCGAGCCCTGCCCCGGCACCCCCCAGCCCGCCGGTGCCGGTGTCGGCTCCCCCCGGGCCCGCCCCACCCCGCCGGACCCACCAGCTCCGCCGCCGCCGCCGCCGCGGCCCCGACTGCTGCGAGCCTTCCCTGAGCTCCTTCCGGGTGCCGGCGCCGCTACGCCCCCCGTGCCCACCTCCCCCGCGCCGATTGGTGCAACACGCAGGGCAAGGGGCGGTGCAGCCAATGGGCGGGCGGGGAGGCGGGGAGCAGCGCCGCCGCCGCCCCGCCCCCGCCCCGCCCCCTCCACGTGCGGGTGTGTGATGACAGCGGGGAGGGGGCGTGACCAAGGAAGGGGGATTCTCATTGGCCGCCCCGGGGCGGTGGGCGGGGCCTGGCTCGACGCTGGGGACGGGGTCTGCAGTGAGGCCCTGATCCTCCCCCCATCGCCGGGCGGTCTCTGGCCCCGAGCCGGGCCCCACGGGCAGGGAGTGTCCCACGCCATGGAGAACGCCAAACCTTACGGGCCTGGAGTGTCCCAGCCCCACCGGTATCTCCAGATCCCATCGGCACAGCGTGTCCCACCCCCATGGACATGGAGTGTCCCAGCCACAAGGACACCTCCAGACCCCATGGGGACAGCGTCTCACATGGAGAACCCCCAGACCCTACGGGCACACTGTCTCCCGCCCCATGGACACCCTCAGGACCCACAGGCAGGGAGTGTCCCAGCCCCATCGACATCTCCCAGCCCCATGAATACCCCCAGATCCCACAGGCACAGCGTGTCCCAATCCCATATAAACCCCTCTGGCCCCACTGTTGCACATGTCCCAGCCACACAGGCATGACCCCTCTAGCCCCCACGGGCATGGTCCCACCCCATGGACACATCCCAGACCACATGGGCAAAGCATGTACCAGTCCCACAGACACCCCCAGCACCCCACTGGCACACAGTGTCCCTGCCCTATGGACACAGCACCCCAAGACCCATAGACATGGTCCCACTCTATGGGCATACCTCAGAACCCTCAGGTACAGCGTGTCTCACCCCAGGGGCACCTCCCAGGCCCCATGAGCACAATCCCAGCCCATGGGTACTCCCTAGGCCCTAGGGGTGCTGTGTGTCCCAGCCCCATGGACATGGCCCCATCAATACCCACAGGCACACTCCCACCCAATGTGCACCTCTCACCATGGATATGGCATATCTTGGCTCTAGGAAGCACCCCACAGCCCCATGGCCACAGCATGTCCCAACCTCACGAGCACCTTGCAGATCCCATGGTTTCAGCATGACTCGGCCTCATAGGTCTTCCCTCCCCAGGCCCCAGGGGTATGATGTGTCCCACACCCACGGGCACCCCCAGACCCACTGGCATGGTCCCACACCATGGACACAGTCCCCCAGCTGTACCAGAGGTGATCATGGTCACAGACCCCATGGGGTGGTTCAGAAATGGTCTAGCATTGAGCAGCCATGGGGCACTGGGGCTTCATCACCTGTGATGGGGATCCCAGCGGGACCCACAGCCCCAAGGATCTTGCTGGCATCACTGCGGGCTGAAGAGACACCATTATTTCTCAAGTTTTGGGCAAAATTCAGTAAAAACCAGCCCCACAAACAACTCACCTCTCTCCTCAGTGAGCTGCAGCTGCAAGGCAGCTCTAAAAATAGCAAGGACCAGCACTGTCAAACGATAAATATAACCAGGATCTCATCTTCTGGATGTGAATCGATAGTGCACCGACCACCAAGCCCCAATGCCTGTCTCCCCTTGCCACCAGCCTGCAGGCATAATTTTTGGAGGAACAGACATGGAGAAAGATGCACCAGGCACTCACTGGGAATAGCTGTGTGTGGGGCACAACAGGACAGCCAGTCCTCTCACTGCTCTGCCCTCCATGCACTTTTCTGTGGGGAGTAGTGACAATGGAGCAGATGTCAAAATGGAACCTCGTGTCATTCTGGGGCCCCTGCCTGTGGTCATAGGAGATTTCTTGCTAAATATCGCCTGGCTGGTCCCAGACTCAGGTCATGGCCTGTTAAAGGGTATTTAATATACAAAAAACCTTTCATTTCCGAGCATGGTGAAGGAAACATGATGCTCAGGTGCTCCTGGTGGTTTAGGAGCCGCTGCCTTGAACCACACATGTGCAGGTGCCAGTGAGGAAGAGCTCAGGAGGCTCAGTGCTCCCGCAACCTTGCTCATCCCTCACAGCACAGGTTTCTTACACGCTCCCAGGGCAATATTCAGCTTTTCTACCCTTTGACCTGGTACATCAGCTCTGCCAAGCTGAAGAGAAGCTCTGGTGTCCAGCCAGAATGGCAGCAGAGGCCATGAAAACCAGAGATGGGCTGAAAACAGCTCAGTCCCCATTGCACAGCTGCTTCCACAGGCTCTGTTTTCCAGCTTAAACTGGTTGAAATGAGTTTGGGGCTAACAAATGGTTAAAGAACCATTGTTGGCCTGAACGGGAACTGAACTGGAACAACTTCAGTCACAGCTGAACCCGCTGCGGAGCTGAATCCAAAAGATTTGCTGGTTCAGCTCCTGGGCAGTGTGGAAATATGGGCTCTTTTGTCCTTAACAAAAAGAATACATTTCTGTTTATTGTGTGGGCAGTAAAGGATTAATAATATCCCAAGTTATTTACCTCCTGCTTTTGAGAGCTGAGGGTTTGCAAACGATGTCCCTGCTGAGCACACTATCCCTTAGCAACCTCCACTGATTTTTAAACAGGCTCTTATTCCAGAAACAGGATTAAGGAGCAGGATGTAAAGGCTCCTCTTAGCAGGCTGAGTGGAGTGAAGGTGCTCCTGCTCCTCTTGGGTGCTGGGAAGAACGTCAACCATGACCATTTGATAGGGAATGGTAATGTGGGTAGAAAATAAAAATCTCCAGAGGCTCAGAGGAGAAGGGGGTGGGGGAAAAGTTACTGTACAAGCCATACTGCTGCCTTGCAGAGAGGGACAGCCCACTCCAGTCCCTGCCACAGAGGTCTTCACAAAGGCCTGTGGAGACAAACAGGGAGGTGCTTGAAAGGCTCTGCACCATGGCTGGCCACATTCCAGAGGCTCGTCTGCCAGGAGGAGGGTGTTTCCGCAGGAAGATGAGGTGTACCAGGCAATGTGCGGTGGAACGACATCCTTCCGTGATGAGCACTGCTGCCTGCGGGGCTCCCCTTGGAAGAGTGCACTGGGGAGGTGACTGGGTGCCAGTGAGGTCATTGCTGGGTTAGTTCCCTCCTGAGCTGCCAGTGCTGCCCAACCAGCCGACTCACGGGTTGGGGCCGCTTAGCCTGTTTGCCAGGCTGGATGTTTCCGTCAGAGAGGTTGTTGGGTGCTGAGATCCAGCAAGCCAAGGAGCTGACACCAGCAAGGCTCCTGCCACAGTTTCAATGTAATTTAATGGTTTTCATCATGAAAGGGTGATGTCCTCATGCACACACTCATTTTGTTGGTGTGGGCAGGGTTTGCAATTGCAAAATCACATTCAAAAAGTGCGTACATCATCTCCTGGAGCTGATGGGACACGATGTGTCTCTGTAGGGTGATGTCACCCCTGTACCACCCGCATGCTGTCCATACCCACACTACACACACCTACTCCAAGTCCATGTAGGTAAAACAATAAAGGACCCAAGTGCAGAAAGAAGCCTGGAAAGACCCAGGGCCCTGCCAGGGAGAGATTGTGGAGGAAGTTGATGGGAATCATCTGTCACGTTTCTGGGTGGCCTGGTGATCTGTGCCAGGCTGGCAGGATGCAGAGGGTGGCAGGGTTGGACTGGGTGCCCACGGTGATTCATGGCCTCATCCCAGCTGGCAGAGGAGATGGAGAAAGCTCAAGGGGCAGGCGTGTGAGAGGAGCATTGGGTGTCACTTCCCCTATTACTGGTGTGCCAGTCAGGCATCGCTTCATCAGGCTGCCGCAAAAAGGCTTTGGCTTTTTTATCTCTCACAGCCTCAGCCCTTCACATGCTGCATGGATACCTGGGCTCCTACAGCACTTCTCTCTTGGTTGTTTTCGTGCTTCTTACCCTCCCCATGTTTAGCAATGAAAGGATAACATCCATGGTTGTCTCAAGGAGAGGATGCATCCCTGTGCCCTGCAGTGCTGTGCTGGAGGCAGGGAACATCTCTGGGGGAGCGTGCGCTGGTGACTCCTGGGCCTTTCCCCTGCTGGAACCTGTTCTCAGCAACATGCTTGGTTTACCTGTTCAACCGAAACAGCTGTAAAACTAGAGATATGAATCACACTTAGAGAGTTTCCTGCCAGAGGAGCCCTCCGCCTCTAGTGTAGCAGAGGTGGCATTCCCTTGCGGCACTGCAGGAATCACTCCCTGTGTGGCCTGGCACAGGGCTTGCAGCCACAACTCAGCCTCAGTCACTGCGGCACCCTGACTGAGCCCTGGTGCCCACCAATGCCTTATCCCAAACTGGGGGTGTCTGCTGGGATTCAGAGCCTGAGAAGAGATTCGTTTGGTATTGCTTTAGCAAGGAACAGTCCTGCGCCCCACATGACCCTCATAGGTTGTGTTGCCTTTCTCCCATCAGCTGTCCCCCAGCATCTTGGAGGGAAAGGCAGCATTGTTACCCTCATGGGGCTGTGGGGGGACCTAGGCACTGAGGAGCAAAGCGGTTTTCCAGGCCATGTGGCTTGGATGCAGGTCATCAGCCCAGGGCCACTGCACTTCACCTTTGCTTTGTGTCTGAGATGCACGTAGAATCACAGAATCATAGAATGTTGGGAAGGACCTTAAATATCACCTAGTTCCAACCTCCCTGCCATGGGTCATGGCCAGGAACAACTTCCAGTGGAACACGTTGCTCAAAATCCCATCCAACCTGGTCTTGAACATCCCCGGGGATGGAGCATGTACAACCTGGGGCTTTCCAGAACCATACAGGGGCCTTGGCTGTGGGCTACACTCAAGAGGTCTGTGTCAAGGGGCAAGGGCTGAAGGTTGCAGCGTGGCATGCAGAGGTGCTTGGCAGGCAGAGTTTCTGAAAGCGAGATGGTCAGGTACACAGGGGAAGGGCCTCCAGGCCTGGCGGTTTGCAGTACAAAGCCACAGCAGATCTGATATTGTGTTGGAACAACACCGATATCCCAGCTCAGCACCAGTGAAATAATCCATGCTCACCTTTGGGCACATAAACTTCCCCTGTTGCTACTTTACCTCTCAAGCTCACCCATCGCCAACTGCAGGGGCGGTGGTTGGACTAGATGACCTTCAAAGGTCCCTTCCAACCCAAGCCATTCTATAACAGCCCTCTGCTCTGACCTGCAGCTGGGGAGCTGGGGGGTGGGCTGCGGGTTTAGAACAGCACCAGTGATGGTCTTCAGGGTGCCACTGGGGACATGGGGAGAGATGTACCTTGTCCTAGTGTTGGGCATTGGAGTGGGTCCCCGAGCTTCTCCCACCGCAGCTTCCCTGCAGAAATATTTATTTTCCTTTGTGCCTGCCTTGAAGGGAAAAAAGAAAAAAAGGAAGAACTGATAAATTCTGTTTACGCATCCAGATAGTATCAGCCCCGAGCAGCCAGCAGGCGTGGGCTGTGCCGGGGCTGGTGTGTGCTAGGGCTGCCCGGAGCCAGGCAGTGACGTCTCAGCCTTGCTGCTGCCTGCTGTCTGTGCTGGCAGCCTTCACCAATGCCAAGTGTGCAAGCCAGAGCTGATAGAGAAAGGCAAAGGTCCCCTCGGCATCACCTTGGCAAGGTGGTAGAGGCCACTCAGAAACAGGGAAATGCCTCTCACCACTGCAGGCTGCCTCAGGCTGCCTGCTCACTGTAGGTATCTGTCTGCACCTAAATATTGGCATTTCTCTCTGGCCGTACTCAGTCTTGGGGGCTGAAACTTTCCCTTGGGCTCTGCAACTCAGAGTGCGCACAGGGATCCTGCACCTCAAGCAACACCAGCACCCTGGGGTGCTGCACCTCCTCTTTCAGTCCTCAGACATTTCCCTGAAGACACAGCTGCTGGATGGTAGGGCTGAGGTTTGCACAGATACAGGATTTATGAAGACAGCTCCTGGACTGTGCTGCTTGTAGCAAACTCTCTTTCCCAGTGCTGGCAAGGTGTTGAGCTCTGTGGGGTTCATCTGGAAATAGAGGTCCTGGGGCATATCCCTATATCTGTCACTGAAAGTTCAGGGTGATGCAAAATCCCTTCCCGTGCCTGGCTTGGTCAGTGGATGCTGCCTGTTGGCACAAGGTGGCAGCCCAGCCCAGTTTATCTTCAGCAGAGCCATGACCGGCACCTTTGAGGGTGAACTGGTCCCTGCTGTACGGTGCCAGCTGGACCTTGTCTCCGCAGACTTGGGGTGCTGCCCTCGCCTGTCATGGGCCAGCACTACAGAAGAGAGAAACCCTGCTGCAGGAGACAGCCCTACGGCACACAGGGAGCAGCAGGCTGGCACTGCCTTGGGTCAATTGGCCAAACTGGCCGTGGGAGCCCAAACCAGTGCCTGTGCCCTGCCAGCACCATGGACCCTGGCAGAGCGCATCCTCTGTGAGCATGCGCACAGCAAGTTGGTGCAGGACCCAGGCAAGTTCACCAGATGGGTACAGCCCCAGAGGAGGGCTGTGAGGGCAGCTGGCAGTCGTCCAGGGTTTGCGCCTGTATCGCCCAACCTCGGGAGGAAGGAGGGTGTCATCTCTTTCCAGATGCATGGCAGTGACACCCCCGCAAGTTATAGGGCCATCCTACTTCTGAATGCCCATAGGTTGCACCTTGGCTGTCCTGGCTCTGCTGCCACTTGGTTCTATGAGAGGATCTGGTGACAAGGGACAAACTGGTGGGCTCCAGTCCAGCAGCTCCTGGGACAGAGAGGACTCAGCTTGAGGCCGCACCAGGCACATGGTTACTACCAGGACCCTCTTTCAGGGCCTTTCCAAGCAAGAATGAGCAATGCAGGAATGAGGGAAACAAACCAGCATGGCAATGGAGAAGGATGGGCCCTTCTTTATCCTTGTGGGGCGCAAGGATGCCTCATAGGTTTGCAATAACCTTGGGCTTAAAGTGGGGTTGTTAGGATACATCACGGGCTTCTCACCCTGATGTAGCCATGAACCTCCAGCAAAGGGATGGAGAGAGATGGGTTCACAAAATCATGAAGCTGTGGAGACTCTGTTTTTTTGGCATCAGGTCTCATTTCTTGGGGTCACCATATTCCTGTGTCCTGTTGTTTCCCTCTGCCTGTTACAGGCTGGAGGTCATATTGTGGCCAAGGTTTCCTATGGATATGTTCAATGAGACTGTCATGAGGAGGCATGGCAGGGTCCCATTTCTCTCCTCCACCAATGCAAGCTCTGCAGATGAATTTTTCTAAGAAGACAAAAAGGTACAAAGATCCTGTTATGGGATAGTTCAGTGGATCTTCCTGATTGTGCCCAGCTCAGTCCTAGGTTTTGCCCACATCCCTGGAGTAGCCAAAGCTGCTGTGCATCCCTGCTTTGCTGGATTGGCTCTGACTTAATATGAACTCTTTCCCATCTTCTGTTTGCCCATCTGCAACAGAGCCAGATAAGAATGCTGCTGATGTGATAGATCTTTGTTAGAGGTCTGCCTCAGCTAGCATTTCCTTTGGATTTATAGTTGACTCTCATGCCAAACCTCTTTACCCCCTTGCTATTGCCATCACCTGAGCTTTGACTACCTAAGGCTAGGAACTGGGCACCCCCAGCTTCTCCTGTCATTGCAGGACCCTGCTCTCCAGGCACTGGACCTTCGTCTTAAAGCCTTTTTTCCAGGGTAGGGGCTGCTCACAACTTCTGTAGGAAACTATGGCGGAAATATGCCTCACTGAATAGTTGATCTTCCCCTCTCTGATCTTAACCACAGGTGCATCTGCATCTTTAGAGGAAACCAGGTCAGAAGGAGCAAAGGGGCAGATCTGTAGGGGACCTGCCCTAGCTGCCACCATGATCAGGCAGCACTGGGCAATGCACACAAGCATTTCTGTCAGCATCCAGAAAATCCCTGCCTGTGCATCCACCTGCATAAAACTGCTCTCTGTGTTTAAGATGTGCAAACACACCCAGAATGGCAGCATGGGCATCTCTGTGCTTGGGAGGCAGCTGATAGTGATTCCCACCCTGAATCACAGCTTCTTAAAGCCTGTCACCTCTGCTTGCACTCAGCTGGGACCCTCACTTAGGTTTCAGCATGCTGCTTGTAGGCAGGATGGCAGGTGCCAGCTCTGGCTGTGACACTGGTTTGCTGTCCAGAGAAACACTCACTCTGGCTATTAATTCTGTCTTGTCTTAGCTTCTCCTACTCAAAGGGATGTTTGGGAGCAAACTGCTTTCACCAGGCACCTTTAGCTCCCAGTGCCCAGCTCTGCCCCTCATGCCTGCCATTCGTTTCAGTGAACACACTCAATCCCTCACCAGGCTCTTGGGAAGACTGAGAATTAAACGATGCAAAAATCCCTGCTGGCTGCCTGCACAAGGCTCCCTGGATGAGTCTTGCTGGCTCTGTGCAGGCGAGTGCGCAAGCAAAAAAGGTCATGGCCACGGAGGAGGCAGGAGCATTGGCCCCTTGCTCAAAGCACCACGGCTGCCCCCTATCCCAGGGAAGCATCCACCGGGGTGCAGTTCTCCCATGCCATGGTGGAGAGGCACGAAGGTGGCTGGGGGCTGAGCAAGACCCTCTCAACTCTGGGCTTTGCACTGCACTGGTAAAGGATGCTTGCAGAAATGCTAGCAGTGAAAGCAATGGATGGGAAGTGTTTTTGGGCTCTCTGCAGCAGTTTCTAGCCCAGATGACCTGCCTCCATATCTTTTACACTTAGATCTGCAAAAAACCCAAAAGCCCCATTAGCAAAGCTGGTGTGATTTTAGTTCAGAGAGGAAAAAAATACACCCCAAAGTGACTTAGTACTGATAAATGCCATCTGATGATTCAGATGTCCTTTAGCCCCATATCCACGCTGTGAAAGCAAAAGGGCACAAACAAGGTAGCTTTCATCAGCAAAACTCTCTGATGTGAAAATCAAAGGGCCAGGTTAAGAAGAAACCACAGCCGTCTCATTCTGGGTGTAAATGGCTGTGCTCTGATGGGAAACACCTGGCTACTTTTTGGGGTATCCAACCCTAGGCTGTGCTATCTGAACATGCTCCACAGGGATGAGCTATTTCCAGAAGCTGGCTTCTCTCCCTGCCAGAACTGCCTCTGGATTTTCAGGTCTAACAGCTGCAGTGGAGGGGAGCACGGGAGTGCGCACATCTCTCATGACAGTGCTGCCCTGCAGCCGCACATCCACTTTGATGCCAAATGGGGGAGGGAAGAAAAGAGGATAATGTTCATGAATTAAAGTTGCAGCCCTTTCCTCCTCCATTACTAATCCCCATTCAGATTTAATCAGGCAGAGAGTGTATTTCAATCCTTGTGGTCTGAGTTATTTCTCTCCAGACTGGCTGTACCTCAGCGGCTGCTCTGCAAGCTGACAATAAAAAGACAAACCTGTCTCTGAGAGGTTGCAATCAGAACTGCAGTAGCAGGTAGAGACAACACCAAGTGTTGCTGGGTAAAAACAAAATCAGCCAACACTGCACGGATCTGAGTGGAGCTAACCAGTCACGTCAACTTTTCGGGAATATTGCAAGATGAGTGTGGAGGGATACTGAAAACCTCGGGAATGAAGACAAATGTACAGTAGAGAGCTAAGAGAGCTGGAAAACAGATGCAGCAGGTTCATGCGGTTTCTTTTTAGGAGTGTGTTAGCCAGATGGGTCCAACATTAGGCTGGGGAAAAGGCCTTTCCTGCACAGTTCAGAATAACTCCGATGGGAGGTTTGACAAGACTCTTCCTGTGAGGGAGTGGGGAAAGATCAAGGGTATTTTGCTAAATGTCTCTGCCTTGGAGTAGAAAGTGACCTGGTTTGAAGATAACTTATCAGTTTATGGCCTGATTATCCTGGCAGGATAATGATTTTGTACTCCATCATGGAAAGACTTGACAAATGTGAAGAGATTTGTTTTGGCCAGGTGGAACCTGGGGCCATGGGATGTGTCTGTAAGGAGAAAATTGTGGCAGATTGAGGCTAGTTTTGGACAAAGAAAGCTAGATCTGTGAGTCCCCAGCATGGAGCTTCTGACCAGATTCAGTGATAAAGCATTAGATTCATCTCACCTGATATTTTCCTTACACTGAGTTTGAGTCCTCAGTCTCCCTTGACAGTCAGTGGAGAAAACCAGATACTTTCAGGGCATCTAACCCAGTTTGAATATGTATTTGAGGGTGAAGGCTACTGTTCCCAAGAAGTGTTTCAATGGATTATAGAGAGGGACACAGTGGGAAGAGCTCAGAGACAGACAGCCATGCTGTGGAGAGCTGCATTTGTCCAGCTCAATCCTGATCCAGAGGGAACCTCATGGAAAGCTGAGGGAGATACCTGCTTCAAAGCACACTCCTCGGGAATAAGCAGTGAGGACATAGGACACAGAATATGAAGGAAAATGGGGTCTCACTGAGAAAAATGTGGTCAGTGACCCATTGGTGACAAACCAGGGAGGACAAATCATCACCTCATCCTCTAAAGTTGTGTTGGGACACCAGCAGGACCAAGAGGGGCTAGAAAATGTCATTGGGAGCTTTATAGGCAAGGAGAGCCTATAATTGTAAGACTTGCACAATATCACTATCAGGAGAAAGCAACTGCTCCTGCTTTTGCTTCATGGCCAAAGCACTGACACATCCTGTCTCTGCAGAACAGCTAAAGCCATGTGGCTGTATGACCACATAAAAATACAGAAGTGGTGAGGCTGAGAGCATTCAGCATTGATGGTCAGGGAGGAAGGTGCAAGGATGAGTGCTGAGAGACCCCTGCATGCAAAGGGAAAGTTTCATTGTGTCAGTTTGCATTTGAAAGAATGCTGCTGGCTCTCAGCTGTGCTGTCATCTTGGCTCTTGACCAGAGATACTGGGCTGCATTGCAGCCCATTGCTATTGGGAAGGGCTCATGGTTTACCTGGTGGTCCAACACCCATCTAAAGAGCTAGAAAAGCTCTGGTATTCCTTCCAGAAAGCTCAAACACAGCACAGATGCCAGTTCCTCCATCCCTACATGCAGATATAAATAGTATTAAGTCCTAGTACCTAAGGGGCATTTGTGTTGCCTTCACAGCATCCTGTAGTTAGGGATTTTGGTCTGTAGAAACTCACTCTGTCAGTGCTAAATTGGTGAGACCGCAGAGAGAAACATTTCCTAAATAACACCAAAACTAGGGAGTTTTCTGGTAAATCCTCAAGTTACAGGAAACCATGATGGAACACATTAAGTTTAACCCAGAAGGCTCCTTGGTACATCCAGCCTTTGAACTAAAACCTCCAGATACTGCAGGCAAAACCACACTTTCTTGCTGCTGGACAATGTCTTAGCAGATCTTTGCAGAGAAAAGTAGAACTTGGGGTGCTTGGTAGTTTCATGGGAGACCTCTAGAGAAACCTGGCTGCCTTATGGGAAGGTGGATTCAGATAAGAATGCGTTTTTTCTACATCTGTGTTGTCTCTGTAGAGTTTCCCAGTGCCAGTATATCTGGCTTTTTGCAGTCAAGCTTGCCATGGATGCTGCAGGCTATAACTAGTCTGAGGAATCAGGCTTTTCCCTGTGGTCTGTAAGCCAAGGCTTGGCTTTAAGAAGCTTCTGAATGCAGACAACAGCAGTGGTGCCACCAGATGGGAACAGAAGGTGAGAGCTGGGTGAATGAGAGACTCAGACTAGAGAGGCATTGCTGGGTAGGGGAAGAGGCAGATGATGGATGAAAGATCCTGTGATAGAAGTAAAAATCTCTTTATCTGGTATCTTTGTGAGCCATCCGCATTTTTGTATGTACACAAATATCCCATGAGAGGAGACAGATTACTAGCAATCAAGGATTAAAAGATAAGGCAAAATTATGGTATCTACCTAAAATTCCCTGCATTTTGGGTGCTGACTTTTTCTAGATTTGTGCAGTTGCCAGTATTCAACATTTCTCCAAGCAGAATTTTCTATGTTAATGTGTGCAGCTCTGAACAGAAAGCAAACAGCATCTGGAAGCAAACAACTTTTAATGAGTGCCATTAAGAATTCCAATCTGCAAACCACAAACTGATTCTTAGCACATGTAAATGACTCTGCCAATCTGTTTCTTTCATACCCACTAAGCACAACAATGGCACTGGGTTCATTTTCCCAGTTGGGTGTCTTTCTTCTCATACCTCAGCTCTATGAGCAGGGTCTCATCTGCATCTCCCCAAATGGCAGGAGGACCTCACGACTACCACAGGCAATATTCAAGACACCCAGGCAATACTCATCCTATAGGCCCTGCGGAGCCATTCCCCAAGCTCTGCCATCATTTAGTCTCCCACTGGCAAGAGAAACAGCCTTGCTAATGACTAGAATTCCTGAAAGCATCAAATAATTTAAAGCCAGGCTTCCTGGGGAAAGGGAATGGCATACACAAGCAGTTACCTAATCATGGTCTAATTACCCAACTGGAACTTGGCCAGGATAGTGGAACTATGAGCATACCCTAAGGAAAAAGTCACAGGGTCTCTGGTGCTCGCATGTACTCAAGATCTGGCCTTTATACACTGAGCGGAAAGTGTAGAGGGGGAAAAAGCATACCTGGTACTGGCCAAAAATTCTCTGGGCTAAGCAAATGTTATTTCAGGCAGGTTGCTTCCTCATGGTTTTTATTTCTAGAAATTAAAAGCCCACCCCTGCCTTGTGGCAGCTCTTACACACCGCAGCTATTAATTGGAGGGGGCAGGATTTGGTCTGGATGGGTGGGCCCTGACAATCTTCTGCTGGGCATCCCTGTCATGACCGTATCAGCTTGGACTGATGGATGTCACTACAGGCTATGTGGTTGCAGTGCTCAGATGTGAGAAACTACACAAACGAGGACAGTGAACAGCATCTCAGCACACCAGGGAAGTTCATTTTCCATAGGTGATGGGAGGCTAGAGCTGAGCACCCCACTTTCCACTGCTGCACCTAACCTGATCTCAGTGGCACTGCTCTGATGCTGCCTTCTCCTCCAGGATTGTTTTGTTCTTGCGTTTTCAGTGAGAAACACCAGTTAGTTACTTAAGACAAGACTTGGAAAACTCATGCCAGCATCAGGCATGAGTTAAAGGCATTGCCTGTGGCCATGCTCTGGTTGTAGGTTCTGAGAGATGCTTCAGCTAAGCCTTTCTCAGGCAGACGGGAAGAGATGAGAGAGAAGTGAAGCAAGGAGGGAAATGACAGCCCTGGGGTAACATGACGGTATTGTAGGCCTCTGTTCCTTCCCTTTGGGTGGATTTGGACAAGTCTCCCGGGTGAGCTGACAGCTGGCTGATGTACCATGCTGTATTGCAAAGGGCATTGGGCATTATGGCAATGGTCAGGGCTGCCTGACCCACAAAATAATACCCCATGGGACTGGCAGTTTTATTCCAGTCACTGGGGACTTTTCATTCCTTGGCTTTCACAGCTTGCTGCCAAGATAAACCTCGACTGTGGCAGGATCCTTGTAGACCCCTTATCACAGCCCTAATGTTTAAACAACCGTATCTGTGCCAGGCTATTTCTTTCCAACCTTTGCTGATTTTCCTAAGCAATTTTATGTAACCAGCTGGGCTGGATTTCCATTAGTATAAAGCAAAGGCTCATTGCCTTTTTTGTTGTTTTATGATAGAAAAGGAAGTTGGAAGAACGATATTTTCCTCCCTTTAAAAAAATTTCTTTTTATCTTCAACTCTTGGAAATGGCTCAAAAAACTCACGAATGGTGTCTGTTCTAGTCGCAACATAAAATGATAATACCCAGCCCGAGAAACAGGGGAAATCTGGGATGGGTAGCTACAGTTTTGGATGTTGATCTTGTGTTTGCTTTTCAGAAATGTGTTTCATTCGAAGATACAGAAAACAGGATAGAAAAATAGTCCCTAAATGATACTTATCCTGTTCAAACAGATGTTATTCAAGCCGTTCCTAGGAAAGATTTCAAGAGGACCCTCTATTTTTGTTATTCTTTAAAAATGAACCCTCTCAGACCTATCCCCAGGTGAAGTTCAGCAACACATATATGGGTAATAAAGAGATATGGTCCATAAAACCAACAATGCTCAGACTGTAATGCTATGTCTTCTGTGACTTATCTTCACCTGCAGTTTGTTCTGTTATTAAGGAAAATGTGCTCTGCAGCTGCCAGACAGCCTGCACTATGGACATAAGTAAATAAAATCTGAAGAGCCATTACTTTTTATTTTTGTTGTTTTTTAAAAAAGGGATTTGAGGGGAGAGTTGGAAAAATTACAATCAGGACAGTGACATGGTTCCCAATTATTAATTATTGCTTGTATTAAACTGCAACAATCAGCAGCAGAGTGTTAAACCTTGCATGGGCATGTAATGAAACAGATAAGATTCTCTTACTTTTGCATTTTACATTCTTTGGGAAATAATTTTTCTAAATCCTTTTGGAAAAAAATAGACAAAAAAGGCGAGGGGGCGGTTCAAAACGTGAACTACAGACTCCTGGGAGAACCAGGGAGGAGGGATTGCAGAATCAACCATTGCAAAATTCTTGTTTCTGCACACTCCTCTGAAGAGGCTGGTGGCAGAAAATGTTCACAACAGGGCTTTTATTCTGCTTTTGCAGCTCTGAAATCTCGAAGCGTGTGCCTGGGGGAGGGCGAGCCTGCCTGCCTGCTTTCTGCCTGTGCTTCACCTAACAGGAAGGCACAGCTCTCATGTACACCGCTTGTGCTCCCGTGCCGCTGGAACAATTAACCGGAAGGTTAAACAGCCTTTTTGCATAGGAAATGTCAGTCACTTGGCTACTTGTAGAGGACTCGTGGCTCTGTTAGACCGTAGCATTTTAATCTTTCCCTGCAACGTACTTTATTGCTTTAGAAAGTAATTTCACAAGAGCACTACAAAAATCCTCTGACAAAAACTCACGTTGCTCATAAACACAGTTGAATGACGTCCCATGTTCTTTATGTGTCTTACAGAGGCTTTTTTTTTTTGGTTTAACGCCCTCCTTCTCTCCCTGCTGCTCTTAGACAACAGATACACTATGATACGAAATCACACGGAACAGGAGAAATTGTAGCCAGCTGCTCTACAGCAAAGCGAGAGGGATCCAGTGTTCCCAAGGGGTAACACAGTTTCCCTTATGCCTGTGATGCTCCTTGCTAGAAGTTGACTGACTGTGGCTTTTGGTTGTGGTCTAGGGATGGTGAAACAAGTCAAGCAGACAGACAAATGGTTTGCGGTCTCATAGTGCTTTAGCTTCAGCTTTATTTGCCAACAACTTTAACTTTGACAAATAGCTCCTCTTTTATTTCTGACAAATGTTCCTCTTCAATGAGAAAAACTACAAAAGCAAGAGAAAAGCTATCTCTCTAGGCTTCTCTATTGAAGAATAACCTTCTGCACTCCTAAAATAGCTATTAATGTGAACAGAACCAAGACTGAAGACACAGCTGTAAGGCAAGAAACAAGCCTGGCTGTCGTGAGGGGTTTTGCACCTCATCTAGTTAGAAGTGACTCCTCTTGGAAAGGCAAAATAACCAATTTCTTTAAAATAAAAGTTACTTGCTGCCTTTGTAGTAGGGAAGCCATGGATCAATTTAAATATGAATCCTATCAAAGTGTAGTATGGAATAACAGAATGGGTGTCACCTGTTCCTATTAGATCAGAAGGTGGCCACCTCAGAGAACCGCATGGATTTGTGTAACCAATCTGAGGTATCAACGTCAGGAAATACTGTCCTGAATCTGATGTGACCTGCTGTGGATGATACATGCTATTCATACTTGAGAAGTGTTAAAACACAAAGAGAAAGAACTACTAAGCAGAAATTAGTCAATCATAGCCAGTGATCTGTGGACCACTTGGAAAAGATGCCTCTTTTAAGGCCAGCAAAACAAATTTAGAGAGGAGATGGAATTGCTGATTTGTGGGTAAACACTAAGAAGAGAGAAACACTATTGTAGATGAAAGTTGAAGCTAGCAGAAGGATAAAGAACATGAATATTTTGGAGATGGTGGCTGCTGAGGAGTTCCAGTAAAGTACCAGAGCAAGCCCTCAAGCTGTTTGTGGAAGAGACAGGTGTAGAGAAAAGGGGCAGTGTGACTGTAGAGACAGGGCTTCTGACCTGACCCCAGAGGTCTCTTCAGTCCTGTGTCCCCCACGTCCCTAGCTCCTGGTTGCCAAACAGCAGGTGTGTGTTGAGGAGGGGATAGTTAAGGATAGAGCCAGGAATAAATATTGCTCAAAGGATGGTATTTCTGCTGATCAGAAAGATCGTTTCAGCCTAAGGCAGAGGCTTTCAGAACACCTGACCAGCTCATGGATATGTTATGACACCTTCTTTTGAGGGAGCAGCAACAGTGGCAATGTCTTTGCTGGCAAAGTGAAGAATCCCTAGCAGACAGCACCAGTCCTAGTATGCTTGATCAGATCCCAGGAAGACCCTCTCTTGGGGTCTGTACTTCTCACAGATCCTGTGTTGCTGGTTATCCTTCTCACTGTTTGAACAGACAGAGACCCTACACTGCACATGTGTAGCACTGGGTGTAGTCCCACTGTGTTTCTCAAGGACAAAGCACCCCAGTATGACCAAGAAATGCCGTGTTTGGGACACTTGGGATAATTGCATGAGAAATGGGTTCAGTTCTATTGAGTCCAGCATGAGCAGTTGAAAGACTTTTCCGCAGAGCAGCTGTAATTGAAAGGTCAATTCCCATGGAAGCTGCCCTCTTGTGCAGAGGGTTTTTTTCCCTGAGTTGAAAGGGTGCTTCTCACCTCTGCAGCCTTTTCAAGGTGGATTTGTATTTTAAAAGCTGGCAGATCTCTTTATGCTATCTGTTTTAAATGGTTATGTGGTGACAGTTTACAAGCATGTCACCATTGGTAATGTATTTATAATCAGGGCACCTCTTTCCTTTAAGATTTATCACAACCTCCATTTTGTGGATGGAGAATTGAGTCAAAAAGACTAAACCCTACTCACGTGCCCATGCTATGCAGAGAGGAAAGCTGAATGGCTGCAGAGAGGCCCTGAGCATGCTGAAAGGAAGACTCAGTACAGGGAATTCAATGGCATCGTATCAGGTGGAACAGGACAGTTGGAGAGCCTCTGATTCAAGATGGATTTAAAATGAAGCCACCAGTTAATACCTTAAATTGCCAGACTGCTGTCACTTCCAGACATCCCCAATCTTTAGGAAAAGCCAAGATGGGATGCTGGAAAGAAGACACCCCAAGGCACAGCCTGAAGTTTGACTGGTTGTGCAGTGGGGGTTGTTGCCCCTCACCACCCTGTTCACCTTGCTGCCCTACAGGTGTAGAGGTCTTGTACATTCCCAGAACTTTAAAATTTCATGGGTATCATCCTGTTTTAGCATTTTGGAGTCTTAAGAAACAAGATTTACATATACATATACATACTTATGTATGTGAACCAAGGTTTACATATAGCTGAGAGGACTGCAGGCTGCTTCCCTGCAAGTTTCAATGCACGTATATGGTGTTCCTCAGCGACTGCAATGATTCGCTCCAGGGGAAGACACATTTCAAGATGCTATTGAAATGGCTCCCACACACAGGTAAGACACCACGCAGCACTGTGAAAAAGATCCTGTGATCCCCAAGCTATCCTGCAAATGTTACATTTTATTACTAGACCAACAAAACAGAAATACTAGTGAAGCCATTTCAGTAGGCTGTTACATTTGCAGTCAAATCCGAGGGCTGCTTTCCAATATTAGAATATCAATCAACTGCATAGTCTATACTCAGCACTCAATTCGCCCATTCCTCCCAAAACCCAGGTCCGAGATGATTTTTTTTGGCCAGTTTCATAACAGAAAAATGGTTTAACCAACCTAAACCCTTTGATTTAAAACAAAGCTTACATCAGTTTCCTATACTCTAAGTTTCAGCTGAGCCATTCTCCAGAAGCAGAAATATGAAATTCAAAAAAGGCAGAACAAGAAAAGAAGAAAACAGTTTACCTAGGCCACAAACACATCTACATTATTGCTTTCTCTACAGGAAACATATAGCAAACAGGCAGGTACAAAACAGCTGGCAGGCTGCAATGAGTGAAGAATCACCCATTTATTACTTTCCTATCCAACAGCAGGTGAGCTGAGACCAAGGCTGGAGTCTGAGTAGCCAGAGAAAATTAACTCTTGCTCTGCAGGGAGTGAAAACTACATAGCCCTTTGGAGTCATCAGTAATGCCTCCTTTCTGACAGTGCACAGTACCTCAGTCTTTGTTCAGAAACACACATAGTTTCAGTGTGCATGGAGGCTGCCACAGTGTGTTCCCTGCACTGTATTTTTCCTCAGTAAAGGAAAAGAATTCAGTAAAAATCTCCATTAAAAAAATTACACCGTTGATGGAATGAGCTCTCTGTTCTACCTGCAGTGCTACAGCTGTGCTACAGCAGGAGTTGGGGACCTGCTTGTAGTTAAGTATTTGTGAACCTGGCATTCCCTTTTGTGGATTTATAGCAACAGGCCTGGAAAGATGGGTCATGTTTAAGAGGCTGAGAACACTATAGGAATTGATTTTTTTTTTTATTAGTGTTTTTTATCATTAAATTATTTTTGTATTTATAACAACCATAGGAAGAACTAGAGAAAGTAACTGAGGAAGTTGCATTTGGAGACTGTCACTTCAGCTGGGCAAACACAAGGAAGCTGATTTCAAGGAGCAAGTATAATTTAGAGAAGGGTAATTCTATCCTGTAGAAGTTTTGCAGTAGCTTCATGGTCCTTTGTCCAGTGTACTTGAAGTGGAAAGGAGAGGAGGGATGGACAGAAACACGAGTAACCACACATTTGAGAACAAGGAGTTCTACAAATGATCTCTTCTGATTACATAAAGACTGGTAAAGCAATTGCTTCTAATTAGACCTCAGAACTGCAGGAAGTTCATAACCTTTCTGATAATCCAATCCTAGCCTTCACAGTTACTGCTGTTAGTAAGATAACTCATCCTAGCCACAAGATACCTCCTTGATTGTCATGCTTGCTAGTAACATATTATTGTAATTTAAAAGTGCATATGACATCACCTGCCCTTCAGAAGATAATTTCTATAATATAGAAGCATTTATAAGCTGTGGGCAAGAGAGGGGCTTTCTGTACCAGGCGCTGTGTGACACACCAGGTGACAATCATGGCCTCAAAGCCTTTAATTTTTAAATCAGGACAGGCAAAGCAATGGGACCCAGCAAAGGGAAGAGAGCAGCCATGACAGGATTGTGTAGTTATGGAGAGATTAACTCATGCACAGTTTAGGAGTTTTCATTTGCAGCAAGGCTACAAAGGAAGAGGGAAAAGGAAAGGTGTCAGACCAGCTCAGAGAGCCCTGAGCAGATCTTTTGTTGATGAAATCTCTGATGTTGAATGTGGAGAAGCAATGGAGATCTGAGAAGCCTGAGATCTAGCATTTATCACGGGAGATACATAACAAAAGACCTTTTAGAGCACAATACTGATGTCCCCTGAAGTGAACAGAAAAGCCAGTGTGGTGCCCGGCTCACAGGTGGTCAGGCTTCAATGATCTACAGCCAAAATGCAGGGGTTGGTGTGCTGTAGCCCTGACAGTCTGCCACTGCCACACTTTAACAAACCATAAAGAAGCAAACCAGAGTTTTGAGGAGTTTAGCAGCATTTCAGCAGCACTGAAGCCAGTTTAGGAGCAGGAAGAGGAGATTCCTTCCCAGTCTGCCTCAGAGCTGGCACTTGCAGCTCCTGGCACTGACAGTCCACACATACACTGTTAAGCGAAAGTGTTCCTTGAGAGAACCTCTGTTAACACCTTAACGCACAGTCTACTTGTTTGTTTGCAGGAACATCACAGTTGCCCTTTCAAGTGGTTCTTGTCGGTGTCTCAGGGAAGGTTTATGTATATTTTTGACGTGTTTCCGTGACTGATACACTTCAGTGTAGCATACATAAAGGCAGTAAGACAAACTGTGCTAGGCAGGGCAGAAATCAAATCTCTCCTGTCTAGATCTGAAATTTGGGAAGGCTGGTTATGTCTTTGAAACACCCAGCTATCTGTGTTGTCCTCTACCCTCTATGTAGACTTTTGAGTTGTTCTAAACATTAATCATAGAGTCATAGAATGATTTGAGTTGGAAGGGACATTAAAGATCACCTAGTTCCAACTCCCCTGCCATAAGCAGGATCACCTTCCACTACATCAGGTTCCTCAAAGCCCCTTCCATCCTGGCCTTGAACACCTCCAGGGATGGGACATCCACAGCTTCTCTAGGGAACCTATGCCTGTGCCTCACCACCCTCACAAGAAAACATTTCTTCCTAATACCTAATCTAAATCTCCCCTCTTTCAGCTTTAAACCATTATCCGTCATGCTATCCCTACACTCCTTGATAAAGAACCCTTTCCCAGCTTTCCTGTAGCCCTCTGCAAGTACTGAAAGGCCGCTGTAAGTTTTCCCTGGAGCCTTCTGTTCTCCAGGCTGAACCCCAGCTCTCCTTGTCCTTTTATGGGAGGTGCTCCAGCCCTCTGATCATCTTCATGGCTTTCTTCTGGACTTGCTTCAACAGATCCACGGCCTTCCTGTGCTGATGTTGGGTTTCAATATTAGAAATCACTGGATCTTCAGTTTGCAACCAGAAGCACATTCTGTGATGGTTATTTATAGGTTGGGGTGAAGCAGCGCTAAAAGCATTAGAGCCATCAGCCATCAGAGAAAATCACTAGAAATCAAGGGAGAGCAAGGAGTTTTTCTTCCTACAACAGACTGCAGAGCTGAGTGCAGAGCTGACTGGAACAACTCATCAGAAGATGAGGATGCAAGGACTTTAGTGACTAGGCAAACAGGCAGAGGGACTGGAGATTACTAACCTCACAAACACATCAGGTCAGGAAACCTTCAGAGCTGGTCATGCTTTGAATCATACAACCACAGAATCATAGAGTGGTTTGAACTGGAAGGGACCATGAAGGTCATCTAGACCAACCTCTCCTGCAGTGAGCAGAGACATGTTCAACTAGATGAGGCTGCTCAGAGCCCCATCCAACCTGACTTTGTATGTTTCCAGGGATGCGGCATCTACCACCTCTCTGGGCAACCTACTCCTGTATTTCACCACTGTCAGTAAAAGAAATTTCTTCCCAATATCTAGTTTAAACATCTCCTCTTTTAATTTGAAACCATTACCCCTTGTCCTATTGCTGCAGACCCTCCTAAAAAGGATTCTCACTGTCTTTTTTATAAGCCTGCTTTCAGTGTTGAAAGGCCGCAATAAGGTCTCCTTATAGTATTCTCTTCTGCAAGCTGAACAGCCACAACTTTCTCTGTCTTTCTTCATAGGCGAGGTGTTCCAGGCCTTTGATCAATTCCGTGGCCTCCCCTGGACCCGCTCCAACAGGTCAATGTCCCTCCTGCGCTGAGGCCTCCAGAGCTGGATGCAGTATTTCAGGTTTGGTCTCACCAGAGTGGACTAGAGAGGCCAAATCCTCTCCCTCAATCTGCTGGCAACACGTCTTTTGATGTAGCCCAGGACGTGGTTGGCCTTCTGGGCTGCACATTGCTGGCTCATGTCGAGATTCTCACCCACCAGGTCCTTCTCCGCAGGGATGCTCTCAATCTCTTCATCCCCAAGCCTGTACGGATACTGAGGATTGCCCTGATCCAAGTGTAGGACCTTGCACTTGCCCTTGTCGAACCTCATGAGGTTTTCACAAGACCACTTCTCAGCTTGTCAGGGTCCCTCTGGATAACATCCCATTCCTCAGAGGTGTCAACCTCACCACTCAGCTTAGTATTATCTGCAAACTTGCTGAGGGTGCACTCGATCCCATTGTCTATGTCATTGATGAAGATATTAAACAACCTAAGTTCCAGAACAGACCTTTGAAGTACACCGCTCATCACAGATCTCCATCTGGATATTGGGCCATTGACCACTACCCACTGTGTGCAACCAAATATCCACCAAATAGTCCATCTACCAAATCCAGTTTAACTTTGACACTGTCAAAGGACTTAGAAAAGTCCAAATAGATGACATCTGTGGGTCTTTCCTTGTCCACTGATTTAGTTGCTCCCTCATTGAAGGCCACCAGCTGAGTGAGGCAGGACTTGCTGTTGGTGAAGCTGTGTTGGCTGTTTCACCTCCTTGTCCTCCATGTGCCTTGGCGTATCTTCCAGAAGGATCTGTTCCATGATCTTCCCAGACATAGAGGTGAGGCTAACGGGCTGGTAGTTCCCAAGGTCCTCCTTCGTACCCTTTTGAAAAATGGGCATAATGTTGCCTTTTTCCTGGTCACCAGGGTCTTTGCCTGACTGCCATGACTTTTCAAATATCATGGAGAGTGGCTTGATGACTACATTAGCCAATTCCCTCAGAACTCTTAGATGAATCTCATTTGCTCCCATGAACTTATGTACATTCAGGTTCCTCAGCTGGTTACAAACCTGATTTTCTCTTACAGCAGGAGGGACTTTGCTCTCCCAGTCTGTGTCTTGCAGCCCATTCTCCTGATAGGTGTGGGAAGAGAGGTTGCTGGTGAAGACTGAAGCAAAAAAGTTGAGTACTTCAGCCTTCTCCTCATCTGTTGTTATCAGAGAAGGACAACGAAGCTGGTGAAGGGGCTGGAACACAAGTGTTATCAGGAGCAGCTGAGGAAACTGGGGTTTTTCAGTCTGCAAAAAAGAAGGCTGAGGGGAGACCTTATCGCTCTCCACAGCTGCCTGAAAGGAGGCTGGAGTAAGGCAGATGTTGTTCTCTTCTCCCAGGTAACAACTGATAGGACAAGAGGAAATGGCCTCTAGCTGTGCTGGGGGAGGTTTAGTTTGGATATTGGAAAAACATCTGTACTGAAAGAGTGGTGAAGTCTTGGAACAGCTGCTCAGGGAAGTGGTGGAGTCTCTATTCCTGAAGGTGTTCAAAGTACCGTGTAGATATGATACCTCAGGACATGGCTTAGCACGCACGGTGGTGTTAGGCTGATGGTTGGACGGGATTATTTTAGAGGTCTTTTCCAACCTTAACGATTCTACAGTTCTATACATGCAAGGAAAACAAAGAAGCAAAGCACCATCTCCCACAGTCAAACTTTCCTGCAGCAGAGACACCTCAGTGCTGGGCTTGGGCAGCAGATGGGGACCAGGGCCACATTCCTGGATGTGATGCTCCAAGAATCGGTGTCCCCAGCTGTGGGTACCTTTCCCCATCTGTTTTTTTGGGGTGGTGGTGGGTTTCATGGTCAGGGATGAGACGGTTGGGGTGTAGCGGGGGGGAGGGGGTTGGCTCCCCCTGCCGGCGATCACGGGGCACGACAGCGGCACGGGTGGCGCCCCCTGGCGGTAGCGACTGGTGGGGCGGTAGCAGCGGGCGTGGCGCCCCCTGGCGGTACCGGTAGAGGTGTGCGCGCCCGCCCCGCCCCGCCCGGTGCCGCCACGGGCGGCTCCGCCCCCGCTGCCGCCGCCGCCCGCCCTGCTCGGTGGCAGCGGGGCGGCATGCGGAGAGGCGGGGGCGGCTGCCGCCATGTCGCTGCTGTGCGTGCGAGGTGAGCGCGGCGGGGCGGGGGGGAGGTGTCCCGCGGCGGCCGGGGGCGCAGCCGGTACCGGGGTCGCCGGGGGTGCGGGCGGGCCCGCGGCGCCCCGCAGGTGGTGTCCCCGGGCAGGCGCGGGGAGCGCGGGGATGGGTGTCCCGGGCGGTGAGCCAGCGGCGTCTGCTCCCAGGCACCGGGACGGGATCCGGGCTGAGCCCCGGCTGCCGTCGTGGGCAGGGGCAGGGGCAGGGTTGGGGATGGAGCAGGGTTAGGGGTGTAGGGCAGGGGCAGGGTTGGGGATGGAGCAGGGTTAGGGGTGTAGGGCAGGGGCAGGGTTGGGGATGGAGCAGGGTTAGGGGTGTAGGGCAGGGACAGGGTTGGGGATGGAGCAGGGTTAGGGGTGTAGGGCAGGGGCGGGGGCGGGGATGGAGCAGGGTTAGGGGTGTAGGGCAGGGGCAGGGTTGGGGATGGAGCAGGGTTAGGGGTGTAGGGCAGGGGCAGGGTTGGGGATGGAGCAGGGTTAGGGGTGTAGGGCAGGGGCAGGGGTGGGGATGGAGCAGGGTTAGGGGTGTAGGGCAGGGGCAGGGGTGGGGATGGAGCAGGGTTAGGGGTGTAGGGCAGGGGTGGGGATGGAGCAGGGTTAGGGGTGTAGGGCAGGGGCAGGGTTGGGGATGGAGCAGGGTTAGGGGTGTAGGGCAGGGGCAGGGTTGGGGATGGAGCAGGGTTAGGGGTGTAGGGCAGGGACAGGGTTGGGGATGGAGCAGGGTTAGGGGTGTAGGGCAGGGGCGGGGGCGGGGATGGAGCAGGGTTAGGGGTGTAGGGCAGGGGCAGGGTTGGGGATGGAGCAGGGTTAGGGGTGTAGGGCAGGGGCAGGGTTGGGGATGGAGCAGGGTTAGGGGTGTAGGGCAGGGGCAGGGTTGGGGATGGAGCAGGGTTAGGGGTGTAGGGCAGGGACAGGGTTGGGGATGGAGCAGGGTTAGGGGTGTAGGGCAGGGACAGGGTTGGGGATGGAGCAGGGTTAGGGGTGTAGGGCAGGGGCAGGGTTGGGGATGGAGCAGGGTTAGGGGTGTAGGGCAGGGGCAGGGGTGGGGATGGAGCAGGGTTAGGGGTGTAGGGCAGGGGCAGGGTTGGGGATGGAGCAGGGTTAGGGGTGTAGGGCAGGGGCAGGGTTGGGGATGGAGCAGGGTTAGGGGTGTAGGGCAGGGACAGGGTTGGGGATGGAGCAGGGTTAGGGGTGTAGGGCAGGGACAGGGTTGGGGATGGAGCAGGGTTAGGGGTGTAGGGCAGGGGTGGGGATGGAGCAGGGTTAGGGGTGTAGGGCAGGGGCAGGGTTGGGGATGGAGCAGGGTTAGGGGTGTAGGGCAGGGACAGGGTTGGGGATGGAGCAGGGTTAGGGGTGTAGGGCAGGGGCAGGGTTGGGGATGGAGCAGGGTTAGGGGTGTAGGGCAGGGGCAGGGTTGGGGATGGAGCAGGGTTAGGGGTGTAGGGCAGGGGCAGGGTTGGGGATGGAGCAGGGTTAGGGGTGTAGGGCAGGGGTGAGGTTAGGGATGGAGCAGGGTTAGGGGTGTAGGGCAGGGGCAGGGTTGGGGATGGAGCAGGGTTAGGGGTGTAGGGCAGGGGCAGGGTTGGGGATTGAGCAGGGTTAGGGGTGTAGGGCAGGGGCAGGTTTGGGGATGGAGCAGGGTTAGGGGTGTAGGGCAGGGACAGGGTTGGGGATGGAGCAGGGTTAGGGGTGTAGGGCAGGGGTGAGGTTAGGGATGGAGCAGGGTTAGGGGTGTAGGGCAGGGGCAGGGTTGGGGATGGAGCAGGGTTAGGGGTGTAGGGCAGGGGCAGGGTTGGGGATGGAGCAGGGTTAGGGGTGTAGGGCAGGGGCAGGGTTGGGGATGGAGCAGGGTTAGGGGTGTAGGGCAGGGGCAGGGTTGGGGATGGAGCAGGGTTAGGGGTGTAGGGCAGGGGCAGGGTTGGGGATGGAGCAGGGTTAGGGGTGTAGGGCAGGGGCAGGGTTGGGGATGGAGCAGGGTTAGGGGTGTAGGGCAGGTGCAGGGTTGGGGATGGAGCAGGGTTAGGGGTGTAGGGCAGGGGTGAGGTTGGGGATGGAGCAGGGTTAGGGGTGTAGGGCAGGGGCAGGGTTGGGGATGGAGCAGGGTTAGGGGTGTAGGGCAGGGACAGGGTTGGGGATGGAGCAGGGTTAGGGGTGTAGGGCAGGGACAGGGTTGGGGATGGAGCAGGGTTAGGGGTGTAGGGCAGGGGCAGGGTTGGGGATGGAGCAGGGTTAGGGGTGTAGGGCAGGGGCAGGGGTGGGGATGGAGCAGGGTTAGGGGTGTAGGGCAGGGGCAGGGTTGGGGATGGAGCAGGGTTAGGGGTGTAGGGCAGGGGCAGGGTTGGGGATGGAGCAGGGTTAGGGGTGTAGGGCAGGGACAGGGTTGGGGATGGAGCAGGGTTAGGGGTGTAGGGCAGGGACAGGGTTGGGGATGGAGCAGGGTTAGGGGTGTAGGGCAGGGGTGGGGATGGAGCAGGGTTAGGGGTGTAGGGCAGGGGCAGGGTTGGGGATGGAGCAGGGTTAGGGGTGTAGGGCAGGGACAGGGTTGGGGATGGAGCAGGGTTAGGGGTGTAGGGCAGGGGCAGGGTTGGGGATGGAGCAGGGTTAGGGGTGTAGGGCAGGGGCAGGGTTGGGGATGGAGCAGGGTTAGGGGTGTAGGGCAGGGGCAGGGTTGGGGATGGAGCAGGGTTAGGGGTGTAGGGCAGGGGCAGGGTTGGGGATGGAGCAGGGTTAGGGGTGTAGGGCAGGGGTGAGGTTAGGGATGGAGCAGGGTTAGGGGTGTAGGGCAGGGGCAGGGTTGGGGATGGAGCAGGGTTAGGGGTGTAGGGCAGGGGCAGGGTTGGGGATGGAGCAGGGTTAGGGGTGTAGGGCAGGGGCAGGTTTGGGGATGGAGCAGGGTTAGGGGTGTAGGGCAGGGACAGGGTTGGGGATGGAGCAGGGTTAGGGGTGTAGGGCAGGGGTGAGGTTAGGGATGGAGCAGGGTTAGGGGTGTAGGGCAGGGGCAGGGTTGGGGATTGAGCAGGGTTAGGGGTGTAGGGCAGGGGCAGGGTTGGGGATGGAGCAGGGTTAGGGGTGTAGGGCAGGGGCAGGGTTGGGGATGGAGCAGGGTTAGGGGTGTAGGGCAGGGGCAGGGTTGGGGATGGAGCAGGGTTAGGGGTGTAGGGCAGGGGCAGGGTTGGGGATGGAGCAGGGTTAGGGGTGTAGGGCAGGGGCAGGGTTGGGGATGGAGCAGGGTTAGGGGTGTAGGGCAGGGGCAGGGTTGGGGATGGAGCAGGGTTAGGGGTGTAGGGCAGGTGCAGGGTTGGGGATGGAGCAGGGTTAGGGGTGTAGGGCAGGGGTGAGGTTGGGGATGGAGCAGGGTTAGGGGTGTAGGGCAGGGGCAGGGTTGGGGATGGAGCAGGTTTAGGGGTGTAGGGCAGGGGCAGGGTTGGGGATGGAGCAGGGTTAGGGGTGTAGGGCAGGGGTGAGGTTGGGGGTGGTGGGGCAGGGTTAGGGGCTGTAGGGCCACGGCAATGGGTCAGGGTTGGGGGTGTGAGGCAGGGTTAGAGGTTATAGGGCAGGGTTAGGGGTAGTGAGGCAGGGTCAGTGGGGTATGGGGAGGGGCGGTGGTGCAGGGTTGGGGGCTGTAGGTCGGGGGCAGCAGCTTTTGTCAGCTGCCTGGCAGGGGCAGCAGTGATGGGGCAGGAGGAGGGGCGGTGGGACAGAGTTATGGGCAATTGTGCAGCAGCAGTGGGGCAGGGGCAGCCATCTCGGCCAGTGTCAGACTGCCAGGAGCCTGGAGGAGCCGAGTTGGGCTGTCCTGGTGCGTCCCAACAGGAGTTGCCACGCTGTGCTCAGTCAAACCACACTTGCAGTGTGCAGGTTGCTTTGCTGGCTTCAATCTTGCAGTTACCGCTCTCCATACACATTGTAATTCCAGATACGCTACTGATTTCCTTCCCGTCCTGCTGTCAAGGCTCACTTCCTCACTGAACAGGTTACTGGGAGGAGGCACTTTCTCATGCAGGCTGGATTACAGTGCTCAGGGCTTGCTCTCTATCCCTGCTGTTTAATATCTTCCTCTTTTGTGCCAAAAAAAAAAAAAAAATCCCTGGAGAGGACCATCTGGCAGGACTTGCGCTTCTGGGACGTGTCTGGTGTCAGCGTTCTGCACTCAAAGCTGTGGTCACAGGGCGTCCCCAGGTAGCATGCCCTGCAGCTTGGAAGTGCAATTTTAATGTTCTCAGCTTCTTTGCCAGGTATGGTAAAAAAACTGGCTCTGGTGTGCTGCTGACAGCTTCGCTCTCCCTTGATTCACATTGGCTGACTTGATAACAGCTCTTCATTCTGCTGTTTGTCACCTTTTTGAATCAAAGTCCTTGTTTGGATGATGGTGTTAACAAAAATATGCCAGCAGTGTATCTTGAGTATGCATTATTTTGGGGAGAGCATTGTTATTGTTGGAGAGGGTTTTAAAATTTTCATCCCTTTTATGGAACACCTGTTGTGTTTAAGGGGTTAGGAGATCTGTACAAGTACAAAGCTTATCTTGAAGATATTTCTGATGCGGTTTTGTGTCGTCTCTGAAGCACACATAGCATCTCTGGTAGGCTTGTGCTTCTTGAATGCTTTGCCAAAATCGTAGAATCATGGAATCATAGAATAGTTTGGGTTGAAAGCGACCTTAAAGATTATCCGATTCCAAACCCCCTGCCATGGGCAGGAACACTGGATCAGATTGCTCAAAGCCTCTTCCAACCTGGTCTTGAACACCTTCAGAGATGGGAAGCCACAACTTCACTGGGCAATCTTTGCCAGTGCCTCTCCTCCCTCACAGGAAAACATTTCTTCCTAAGGTCTCATCTAATCTCCTCTTTCAGCTTAAAACCATTCCACCTTGTCCAATCCCTATACTCGCTGATAAAGAACCCCTCCCCAGCTTTCCTGTAGGCTTCCTTGAAATACTGGAAGGCTACTATGTCCCCAGGAGCTATCTCTTCTCCAGGCTGAACAAGCCCCACTCTCTCAGCCTGTCCTTGTACGGGAGGAGCTCCAGCTCTGATCATCTTCATGGCCCTCATTGAAGCTGATTCTTATTAGGTCAAGGATGTTTACATGTTATTGGTATTTCTTTGCTTTTTTTGTAGTTCGTCCTCAAAACATTCTCAAGCTGTCCTTTAAAGAAATCTGGGTTTGATTCCAATTGGAACTGCCAGTGTTAAAGATGTATTTATACTGCTTCTACTAAGAGTAGTGAAAGACTATGGACTGAGTTACTGAAAATGTCATACCTCTCCAGGGTGTTAATCCTTGGGGCAAAAGCGTTTTAGCAGCCTGGAAGGATGCTTAGGTGTAATGATCTAAAGAGAAAACTTTAGCTAGCTGGTGACTCTGTCTGAAGTAGGATTATTGTGAATATTGCATCTTTTATTTCCATCTGCTGAACCAAGACAGTAGAAAATACCAGCAGTAGTGCAGGTGGATCATACTGAGCAACTTCATTATAGGAATGCAGAAGATAGTCAGCGGGGAAGAGGGAAGATTTACATTAGACATTAGGAAGAAATTCTTCTTAGTAAGGGTGGTGAGGCACTGGCACAGGTTGCCCAGGGAAGCTGTGAATGCCCCCTCCCTGGAAGTGTCCAAGGCCAGGCTGGATGGGGCCTTCATCATCCTGGTCTGGTGGGAGATGTCCGTGCCCATGGCAGGGGCATTGGAACTGGATGGTCTTTAAGGTCACTTCCAACACAAACCATTCTATGATTCAATGATTCTATAATTTACTGAACTTGAACATATTTTCTGAAATAGTCATGGCTGAGAGCATGAGCTGATGGCATCTCACAAGGATGGACTGCTAAATTTAAAATCAAAGTGTACTGAGGTAGAGCAACCTGAAAAACAAAGTGGATACTAGGAGCTGAGATAAAAGAATAACCTTTGGGACAAGCAGGAGAAGGGTGTTTTAACTGTCAGCTCTTTAAAATAAAAAGACACTTCTCTTGCATTTTCCCTTTTCACCAAAATTACCTAATCTTGCAGTGCAGCTGTTAATAAGAAAGTTGGAAAATCTTTTTTTTTTCTTTCAGATATGATGCACACATAAGACTGCATAATAACATGGGGTTGGATTGTGTAGAACTGAGATTGAAAAAGAAAGACAACAAAAAACCCCGGTGAAATAGGTGTAGGCGTTTGGGACACTGTTAATAGCCCCTGGATTGCAGTTTAACAGATAAAGGGAAATGTGGAAAAACCCCTAAGTGACAGTGTAACAAGAAGCCTGGCAGCCACGAAGATAGTGTTATAATTCATTGATTTATTCCCCCGCCCCTTGAATTACAGGCATTAATAGTATTTTAATGAATGGCTAATCTAAAACAGCACTCAGACATGTCCAACGACTGCCTTTGTTCCTGGAAGAGCAGCTAACACATGGTGTCTTCTTGTTCTTGTGTTTAGTAGTACATATCTTTTACATTTTCTTCTTAGAGAGCAGATAGGTGCAGTTTTTATTCAGAATCATTGAGCACTATCTGCCACACAACTACCTGACAGGAAATCTGAGCTCAGAGGAATTGAGTTGTGGGCTCATCTGCAGACTTTCAGAGGATGTGTGAAATGGGACAGCGGTAACAGGCTGATGTAGGAGCAAATTAAGGGATTCTTTTGAAGCAGGAAGATATGCAGAAGTTGTAAGGGAAGTGAAAGAGAAAACAAATGCTGGCTATTACGTGATAGAGGCTTTTAGAGGAGACTTATTTGTATTTTCATTCTACTGCTTAAGTGCAGAAGAGATTGCATATACTCCTGTTTAGAGCAGCTGTGTCTGGATTATGTCTGATAATCTTCTCTTGGCATAGTTTGCTTTATTAGTTTGCATTTAGTGTTGTATTTGTGGAAATAGCACATATTAAATAAAACTAATCCCAGTGAAGCAGTACAGTCTTCCCATTGGTCCCGCATTGTTACCTTTCTTGGCCTTCTCTTGGAAGAGTTGTTTTACCTCAGATATCGACTTAATTACATTTCTTCTTCTGATCTCTGCTGTTTTCTGACTTACAGGTAGAAATAACTGCTCTCCCTGCTCAGCTTGCAGGGGTTGTAGCAAACGAGGACTCTGATGAGGCTGGATCGCCTGGTCATGGGTTGCTCTGTTGTTGGCTCTGTTATTGCTCTATTTGCATCATTCTCCTGAAATATACTCATGCCCTTTCACTTGCTCACTTTTATTGCATCTTACTTTGTCCCCAGGTTTTCCACTCTCAAGTGGTGGTTCTCAGTTTTACTTTTTCTCCTCTCTGTCTTCAGTGCTGTTGTGTTCCTAAGTTCTTGACTTACCTTATCCCTCTGATAGACAGTTTTTGCTGAAATTTTGTCTCTTTCCTTGCCTATCGTGTTCCTTGTGCCAATGTCCAAAATGCTTTGCTGTTGCATCTTGGCAGTGGGGATCTTCTCTCATCCCGGTGCATGGTACCTGCCTTAATCCCATGGGGACACAGTGCTTTTGTCTCATGAGGTTTTGTCTTGGGGCCCGATCCACAGTCCCTGTGTGAGGTCTGTCTGCCTGAGGTATGCAGGAGGTGGAGTGAGGTGATCTCTTCTGGTCACTCAAATTTTTAAGTTGTGACCACTGTGTGAAGCAGCACTGTCTGGATGGTGGGGACATTATTTATTATTTTTGCCTACCACTTATCTTGCTGCTGCTCTGAGGAGTTGGAAAAGCTTTCTTATCTGGTGACTTTGTTGTCAGAATAGCTGGAGTGTTGGATTATGACTCTGTGAAATTAACTGTGCAACCCTGTACTACCAGCAAAATTTGAGTTCTAGTACCTCTCCACCAAATTAAGCTCTGACATTGAAGGGAAAGAAACTAAAAGAGAAAATGGATATAGATGTTAGAGATAACAGAAATGTAAATGTGTTCATTATGGGAAGTACTTAGAAATACCCATAACTAAAAAGCCAGTAAACAATTTTCAAGGCTTTTTCTTTGTGTTTAAAGGTTTTTTTTCTTCTCCTGATGCAATATCCTCAGTTTACCTTGGAGTTCTCTGTGAGGCTAAATGCAGTCCTTTTTGTCTTGAAGGTGAAGGTCTCTAGCTGGAGATCTGGAGCTATCTATGTTGCACACCTGCAAATAGTACTCTTGGCAACAGGGTAGTTGTATTGCTGCGTTTTGATGGTGTACTGAAATCGTTGGAGAATTGAGTTAAAAAATTAACCTTGCCTATCTTTGTGTAGATTAAAAAGTAAAAGAACAGAACTGATCTGTAAAAGCGGTAGCAAAAGTATAGATTCTAAAAGTAGGGTATTAATAAAAATATAATACTTCATGAAGAATTTATGTTTACGTATTATGAACTCCTTTCCAGGAAGCTACCAGTGTACATAGTGCTGGAACAAAATAAAGTGCATCAGAAATTTGGATAGTAGCACTGAGCTAAAAGTCTTCGCCACTGAAGAAGGCTTCTTTGCATTGAGTCCTAAGTTTGTGGTTTGTGTCTCTGTAATTGGTGTCTCAACTGGAAAGAAAACTTTTAAACATTCAAGTTTCTTCTGTTGTTAAGTAATAGGAATGTTGAAACCCTACAAATGACATTTTGCTTGTGATGCAGGAGCAGTCACACATTTGCCTGTTTCAAACTCTGGCACTTTCAGCTTTGGACACATTGCAAAAGTTTGAACAGACAGCATGAAGTCTTTAAGTATTTCAGGCCTAAGCTACTTGAACCCTCCTCCTCCCAGTAATTTTCAGTGGGATGAAGGAAATGCACAGAGGTACTTCTTGAATTGGAATAATATCTTCTTTATTCTTGCCCTCGTTAGTGTCCTCTCAGTTGACTCCTTCAGTTTACAATCTGCCAGGTCAAACCTGTTAAAGTTGTTGTTAATGTACTATTTTAATATGCAACCAACTGTTAGATTTAATCCAAATTCTGAAATACCCTCATTTTGAACTGCAGAAGTCTGAGAGCTGGTTGCAATTTACACCATGGCATATAGTCCAGGCAAATGAAACTGCTGTTTTGAATCCAGGGCCTTACTTCAAATATTTGACTTCAAGGCATGTGAGACGCGTGTGTCTGATGGCAAATGACCCTCTCATAAATTTCCTATTAAATTTCCTCCTGCATGTGTTTTATTTTATGCCTTGTGATCAAATCTTACTCAATGAATAGATTAATCACTCAGTAAAAACTGTTCTCGGGCTCTTCCAAGAGAACTTGAACTGGAGGGGTGTGCCTAATAACTTGCTGCCTAATAACTTGCTTTTTCATTCAGCTGGTTCCTTATGTAGCCTTGCAAACTGACCAAGAGGTGCTGTGAAGGGAGTGCAGGGTCTTTCCTTGCTGTGACTCTTGGGTAGGATAGAGCTTACTGGTGCCTGGTGTTTTCCTGCTGTGGAAGTCTGTGAAAGCACCTTGCTATTCTTGTCTCTTGTTAGACAGAAAGACTTCAGGTATCTGTATCTTTGAAAGGTTTCTCTTCAGCATTTGGATTTGCTCTTCTTTGGAGTCTTTGTTCTCTGACCGTGCTTCTGAAGTTTCTGTAGAAATGAAAATTGGATTTAATATTCTTGTGTTGATCTCATCATCATTAAATGGAGAACTAAAATCTGCTTTATTCCTGTTGCCAGCTCGTGCTTATCTGTGCATGCATTAGCTGTCTTTGCTGAAACAATGTTTTGCTTGTCTACTGTAACCTGCAACACTTAGCAAATGCTTTCTGTGGTAAGAGTTCCTCTTCTATTAAGTATATTCTAGGTGTTTGGATCAGATCTCCCTGCATTTAGCAGGGTTTCAGTTGAATTTTCTTTTCTCTTAGGCCCTCCTTATACCTGACTAAGCTGTGGTGCACAATACTGCTTTTATTATCTGCCTCTTCCCTGGCTTTTGTGTCCCTGCTTGGTTTTGTGTGAACAGCACCTGCCCATTCTAGGAGCAAAAATATTGGAACATGGCAGGCACCGATACTGGTATTTGGAAAACTCCAGTAAATGTGACTGGTCTCTCAAGGCGCTAACCATGCTGTGCTTCCATGGCTTTATACCGTATTAGGTCATTTTACACTTACATGACTTACTAGCACAAAATATTATCGTTTGTCTCCATTTTGCTTGCTTTGTCTGTGTAGTTTAGATAAGTCTTTCGAAACCAGCATTGAAGAGTAGGCATCACTTTTTAAGGACTTTTATCTCCTTGCATATTGATTACTGTGCAATTTTTTCCAGAGGTGGGTCTGGTGTGCTCAGTGATCTGCAGATACTTGTCTTCCCACCAGCATTCCCCGTGGGTCACCTCAAGTGTCATGCTCTCTCCTTGTGGCCCATTTTCTGATCTCTCAGGACGCATTTAAATCAGATGTCCTTGGCCTGCAGGAGGGCAATATCCTTGGTGTTTTTTCTCTAAAGTAATATTTTGCTGTTATATTTAACTGTCTTGTTACCCTCTGCATCAAACTTCTAACACCTAAGGCCCTCCAGTCTGCGTTAATACTTGTTATTTCTTTTATATTTTATAGCTCTGTGGAGTGGAATGGGCTTCAGCTGTTCCTCTTGCTTGAGGATTAGTGGCTTTTTGAATCTCTAGAAAACTCTTAATGAATAATTCCTGGGTCTGATATCACAGTTCCATTACAAATTTCTCCTTCTCAGTCAATTTTCTAATAACTATACTCCTTATGATATGATATTATCGTCCTCTGAATTGTCCCTTCGTTATTGTTAGGGTTTGTATTTAGAAAATTTGTGTTATATTTTATTTGATCACAACTACTTCAGGTAACTTTTAAAGGAATTTTTTGTAGAAGTACATCCTTGTGGGGGGTCCAGAATAGCTATTCTCCTCCTTAACACTTTTTGGGTTGGAACGCTATTTACAGTTTTTGAAAGAACTGAAGAAGCACTGATGAGCATATAAGCTTTCCAGCATTTCTCTTTTTAACTGTCTTTATTTAACTAACACTGTCTTCACAGGTTTCAGTTAAATACATCATGACATACAATACGAGCATCTATATTTCTCGTTCAGCTAGGATGAAAGCTTCAAGCTTAATCCAGATTTAAAAAAAAAAGAAAAGAAAAAGTTAAACCGAGAAAGCTCTGGTTGACAGCTTAATGAAAAGATGCAAGTGAGGCTTATTTGGTGTATCTCAAAGAGCTGAGATGCCACCTCTTTCACCAGGCTTTAAAAATACATTCCTTAGTGTCCTATTAAGTTATTTCCCCCTGTTATTAACTTTGAATAATTGAATAATTACACTTCTAACTAAGAAACAGCAGACTGACTACCTACAGTTGTTGGTGACTTCCTTCTTGTGCAGTGTGGAGTGCAAGAGAGCAGTTGTGACTGTGGGATCACATTGGGTGACAAGTCCTTAACTGAAGAATTCTTCTGACTGATGCTGGTTGAACTTCATAAGTACCATGTTATGGCAAGAATTCACCAGAGGAAGGACATGGATGTGTTGGAGGGAGTCCAGAGGAGGCCACAAAGATGATCAGAGGGCTGGAGCTCTTCGCATTTAAGGACAGGCTGACAAAGTCGGGCTTGTTCAGCCTAGAGAAGTGAAGGCTTCAGGGAGACCTTATAGCAGCCTTCAAGTACTTAGAGGGGGGCCTACAAGAAGGCTAGGGAGAGGTTCTTTACCAGAGAGTGCAGGGATATTATGAGGGGCAACAGTTTTCAGCTAAGAGGGTAGATTTAGATTAGATATTAGGAGGAAATGTTTTCCTGTGAAGGTGGTAAGGCACTGGCAGAGGTTGCCCAGAGAAGACTTGGATGCCCCATCCCTGGAGGTGTTCAAGGCCAGGCTGGATGGGGCTTTGAGCAACCTGATATAGTGGGACGTGTCCCTGCCCATGGCAGGGAGGTTGGAACTGAATAATCTTTAAGGTCCCTTCCAATTCAAACATTTCTATTATGAAAAGTGGCAAAGAGTTAGAGCATGGTACGGCCATGCACACTGTCTCTTTGATAGCTAGGTGAAGGTATGTTGAAAACGAAAGAAAGCAGTGCCAGCTGATGGTTGTAACTCAGTTCATGTTCCCTCTAGCACACTGCCCTGGAGGTGTTCATATTTTCATCCTTTTGAGTTGGAATGGGATTTGGAAAGAACTGTAAGCGAACTGGGTTCCTGCAGTTGTAGAATCATAAAATCGTTAAGGTAGGGAAAAGACCTCTAAAAACTATGAAGTCCAACTGGCAGCCCAACACCACCACGCTTACTAAACCATGTTCTGAGGTGCCACAGCTATGTTTTCTGAACACCTTCAGGGATGGACACTCCACCACTTCCCTGGGCAGCCTGTTCTAGTGCTTCAGCACTTTTTTGGTAGAGAAAGTTTTCCTAATATTCAATCTAAACCGCCTCTGGCACAACTTGAGGCCTTTTCCTCCCGTTATTACTTGTTACTTGGGAGAAGAGGCCAACACACACCTTGCTACTCCCTCCCTTCAGGTGGTTGTAGAGAGCAGTGAAGTCTCCCCTCAGCCTCGTTTTCTGCAGACTGAACAGCTGCGGTTCCCTCGGCCGCTCCTCATAACACTTGAACTCCAGACCCTTCACCAGCTCTATTGCCCTTCTCTGGATGTGCTCCAGCCCCTCAATGTCTTTCTTTTAGTAAAGAGCACAAAATTGAACACAAGATTCGAGGTGTGGCCTCATCTGCACCAAGTACAGGGGAATGATCAATGTGGAAGCGTATGTTCAGGGACCTTCAGTTTGTGGAAATCCTGTGCTGAAAGAAAAGTAAATTGAGTTGTTGTCAGGTATATATATCTCCCTCATCCCCTCTGTTTGCAGGATTTGGTTTTGTGGCCAGGCTTAAATCTGAGAAGGTCTTAACATTGCTGGGTAGGGTTCATGGGTTAGGAACTTTGTTGAAGGGATTAAGAACCAGATTTTGCTCCCTTTTACTTGCCTGTATTTGGGAGTTAGGGCATTGACAAACATAAAGAAGGCCTACTCTTTCAACAACTTTGTGCTGATCTCAGATTCCCAGTTGGGAACTTCTATGCAGTTGGGTATACCATATAAATGGAAAGTGAATTGGGCTGGAATAGCATGTCTGAGGGATAAGTGGAGGCGTCTTGATCAACATAATCTCCAGCCTAAAACTGTTGGCAAGTTTTAAAAGAAGTTTGGCTTCCAGCCTTGACTGTGTCCCTTTAAGGAATACTGGTTTTAACCTTATTACTTAAAGCTCCTGTGACTTAACTCTCTTAATTCTTTACAGCTAAATGCTCTGCTAAACAGACTTCAGCACAGAGGCACAATTATTAGCTGTAAAACAACTGCAGAATTACATTTCTGAAGTATTGGCACACTCTTTGCTTATTTTCTCAGCTTAGACCTATGTAGTAATTCTCAGTTTAAAATACATAATTAAAAAAAAAAGAAGACATTAGATATTAAAGGATTTCTTGTGTCACCTCCTTGTCCAGATGAAGTACGCAACATAGAACCAACCTGCTCTTGTCTCTGTTGGCCTCTTCCTAAGGAAAGGAATTCGTATCTGGAGCTAAGTGTGGTGGCCCATTAAACCCTTAATTCTGTAAAGTTTTTATGGCAGCCCAGCAGTGCAGACTCTGTGACAAGGATGCTGGCATTCTGGAATAAAGCAGAGTGATCTGATGGAGGGTCTGCATCAACTGAAAGCTGTCCTGGAGGAGAATGTAGGCCTGTTGTTCAAGGGCTGGACTGGACCTCTCTTGGCTTCCTTTAATTTTTGGAGTTGCCATAGATTTATCTTATTTCTTGTGACACCTGATCGAGGACAGACAGCTTTATATAATTCAGGCATGAGGAGCTGTGTGCTTTGTTCTGCTCTGTACTGATCGTTGGCATCCTGATTATCACAAAATTACTTACTGTAAGGCAATTTTTTTCATCAAATCCATGACCGAATTGTTCAAAGGCTGCTGTGCAAACTGAGTTCTTTCAGACCTTTATAGTTTTCTTTTTTTAATTGCTCTTAAATATGTTTTAAGGGTAGGTTTTCAAAACAGTTCCATATAGTCAGATAGTGAGGGAAGGGCTGGGCATGAAGAAACTATGGATTGAATTTCCCTTAAATTATGCTGTAAGCTGAAAATTTCTGCTTAGCCTACACAGCAGTTTTCAAGGGGTAAATATATATTCACAGACATATATAAAAATATTCAAATTCTTCTACAGAAAAACTCTTTAGAGATGTTCTTCTTTCCTGAGGGCTTGTATAAACCTCAGAATGTGTTCAGGAAATGTCCACAGACTTCAGATTTCCAGTACCTGTGATGATTCACATATTAGCTGCCACACAGTCTTCTGTTGCAACAACCTTAGTCCTCTGTACATGAAGTCCTTGTGGAGAGTTACGGCTGCAATTATTTGCTGGAGATCTACGAACTGATATTCTGGAAATCTTTAGTAACTGTTTTTTCCTATAGAGTCAGACGTTAATTGAGATGATGCCAAGGGAGCATATCAGCTTTGGGAGAGGAAGGAATTTGACAGCTGAGTCAACTACTACACATATTTTAGAAAATTATGTGTCACTCCTGTTTTGTTCACCTTCCCAATTTCATGAGTTATTTTTCACCACGAGACTCCTTTAAGGTTGAGCAGGTGATGTTCTTCAGAAGATGGCTTGGCCTATGTGAAAGGCACACTTCATGGGACTTCTCTTTCAGAGTCTGAAGGGCTGTAGGTTACTAGAAAGCTAAGATTGCCTTTGATGTTGGATTTGGGAGTTCTAACGCTACTAATGCCATTTTCTCTGATTAACAAAGACTTGGTTTTTAATGAAATAAATTCTTATTTTCTGGTTCAGACATCCCCCAACCTTGAATTCCTGATCTGATCCTTAAGTTGCAATTATGTAACTTGAATTTGGCATGTAATATGTATATGGATTGGTGGAGAGGGAAAAGTGAAACACTAATTTTATTTCAGCCTTTCCTACCTGGTATAATTTGCTGCATGTGCAAAATTTTATTAGATTTTGACATATCAAATTAAGTAAGCTGAGTCTGTGTATGCTCCATATTAATAGGAGATTTTTTGAGGAGATTAACTGCTTAGAAACTCAATGGTTATAAGGGCAGAATGGATTGTTGTAATCATCTAATATGATCCGCTATAGGACATAGTATTTTTTTATTATAACAACCTAAATTCTTCTAGAAAAAGATCAGTTTCTCAGTTAAAATTGATGAAGGAACTTTTGCAGCTCTAGGCAGCTTTAGCTGATTATCATAACGTGAGAAATTTATGCTTTTTAGACTGAACTGTTTTTCTTGCTCCAGCATCAGAATCACAAAAGTTAGTGTACCTTTCCTTAGATTGGAGAAACTATTATGAAATTTATACTCTGGGGCCTTCCAGTACTTAAGGATTGGAAATAATGGAGTTCGGTAATGTCTGTTACTTGAGTAGAGGAGCCTGGCTGTTATGTTATGACTAATCCAACTATAATGAGAAATGTTGACATATTTTTCCGTGGCTGAAAAGTGTTCAAGACATGCCATGACCTATCGGATTGCAGAGTTAAATCAGTATTCTGTTATGCTTTGACTGGGTGGGAGGAGCGTGATTTAACACAGCTCCACCAGCAAACCTTTTACTTCTATTGTAAGCCTGAGTTTGAAGTCACTGTTCTGTGTATCTCAAACACTTTGGTCAAAGATACAGTAATGTGTTCAAGCTTTATTGGAGCAGAACAGCACGTGACAGAAGGCTGAATATGTGTGAGTTAACCCTGTGCACACTTGCTGGTGGCCTGCATTGTGTTCTTTTGTCTCGCACAGCATCGGGAAAGAGCTGGTGTTGTAGGTGAAATAGGGATTATGTGATCCTGAAATGACCACTGATGCAGTTATATGAAATAAACAGTGAAAAGCATTATTAGTAGTTTTGAATTTGTTTCCAAGGGGGTGCAAACATATTGGTGCAACAAGTGGGGAACTTGTGGCGGAGTGTAGGACTCGGAATGAGCCCTTATAAGGCTAGCAGGAGCCACAAGGAATGGGGATTATAAGGGAAACAGTGATGCTGGAGGGGTACCCTGCTCTAGAAAGAGAGGAATAAAGGTGAATGGGAAAATTCCACTGTGTGTTAGTGATGCAAAATTGTAAAGCAGCATTAGTGTGGATAAAAGAGAACCAACTGGGCTGGAATTGCTTCGGGAAGAGCTGATAAGAGATTTTACTGTGATAGTGCAAGAGATCTACCACATGTAGTCCAGGATTTAAATATGATTAGAAATTTCATAATATGGTTAGAAAGAAGGATTTCTAACTAACTAACTCCTTGCTTCAGAGAATGAATGCTGTTGATAATGGCTGGGTATAGAGTTCTGTTATCTGTCAGTTTCATCATCAGATAGTGAACAAGGCCATAAAGTCAGTGGGGTAGATCACGCTTTAAGAAGATGCTTCAGGGAAGCTGAAGATAGTATTGGACTTGATTAGAGTGATCATAACTTAAGTTAAACATATAAATATGTTGAGCAATGACTGTCAAGTCTGTAGAGAAACTCAAGAAGCTTTTTGGTGAAGTGAGGTGCTTGGATACAGAAGAGGGCATGAAATTCAGTGAAGCTACAAGTGTAAATATTAGCATCTCAAATAACAGAAAAGGCTCCACCTAGGAAGTGACTGCAGAGCTGATGATTCACCTGATCTTTGCGTCAGGATATGGTGAGCAAACACAGAACCTCTGAGAGGTGTAGGCAAAACATTGGTTTGTAAAAGAAGGTGTTTCTTGAGGATCAGAAAGACCAGGGCTAAAGCAGGGGCTTCCACCTCAGCAGACAAGGTGATTTCTTGCAATGGATGTTAGAACAGGTAACAGAATGTTCTTTGGTCATGTGAAAAGAAGAAACAGCATGTCTCATCAAGGAAGGAATCAAATGGCTGCACATAAGGAGAGGAAGTTGAGTAAAGATGATCTGGGGAACCCTGAACTGTAGGAATTGTTTCTTATGAGGATGACACTGAAATTAATAGAATATGTGGAGTGGTAGCAAAAACTTTACACTTTGAATTTGAGTCTGCTAACCTGTAGCCCAGAATGTTAAAACATGCAACACTTGAAGTCTCAGCTTTGCTAGCAGAAGTTTAATTACTCTCATAAGCAAATGGTGGCATCACTAAACTGAAGAACAGGAAAAGTGGTTTCTGTGGGTTGATAGGAAGATAAGGGGGTGGGTGATAAATGTGGGTAAGTAAGGATCTTGACTTCAAAAGCAGGCAATACTGTGATGACATGCAAGGTTTAAAATAAACTTTAAAGAGAGAATAATAAAAAATTCATAGGCAGATGGCAGCAGTGTGGAAGGTCATTGCATATAAAATGTGATGTAGGTTTGTGAGAGGAAAATCGTGCTGGGCTAACCTCTTATCTCTAGATGAAAGAATGCATCTGTTCGGACTTCTGTACTACCTCACAAATCACCGTAACAGACGTTTCATAGAATCATAGAATGGTTTGGTTTGGACGAGACCTTAAAGATCGTCCGGTTCAAACCCCCATTCTGTGCGCAGGGGCACCTCCTGCTGGATTACTCAAAGCCTCATCCATCCTACCCTTGAACACCTCCAGGGATGGGATATCCATTACTTCTCTTGGCAATCTGTTAAAAAAAGTCTTCCTTATATCTCGTCTAAATCTCCCCTTTTTCAGCTTAAAATCGATACACCTCATCCTAGTACTGCATTTCCCATCACTATTTCTTTTTTAAGAAAATCAGAATTACAAAAGAGAGGCAAAATGTGTAGGGAGCTGGCTGTAGTAGAAGCTGCAGCAGTGTACAGACTGGCAGGCGAAGTAGGTAGCTGTCTTCTGCTTCTAGCACGGCAAGAACAGTAGGAATGTATGTGTCAACGTTGCTTCTAAGACAAGTTCTCATGGTGTAATTAATTTGAAAGTACTTAAATATAAATGAAGGATTCAATGACCCTGAGGACCGCAGTAATGAAACTGAGTTATTATGTAGAAGAGCTATGCACTTAAAGGCAAATGATAAGAATTTCTGAAAAATGTGAAGCACAGTGAGAGGAGAGGTGTTGTGACTGAGCATCGTGATCTCAACCACCACAGAATAACTGTGAGGAGAAAAGAGGGTGATACCAGTATTTGCTGTGGAAAGGGAATGACAAAGGCATGGGTGATTTGTCCTTGTATGCCATGGTCTGTGCTGGCTGACCTTGTTGAGGAAGGATGAACTTGGGTAGGATTGAATAGAGAGAGTAAAAGAAAACGTTGACTGGCTCTATCTTCCTTTCAGTTTCTGTGGTGAGAAGAGGAAGCTGTGGCTTCTTCTACCTGATAAACAGAAACTGAGGAGGTCTATGACCTGTCCATTAAAAACATCAGGAAATTAAACGCAGGGTGGGTGAGTAAGAACATTAAGGTGAAGGATTGTGTTGACATAAGATAGGGAAGGTAAAAGTGTGTCATTAATTAAAGGGTAGGCTGGAAGTCAGAAATTATTTTGAATGGCTGAAGTGGTACAGGGGATGGGAGAACCAGCGTTGGATTTGGTGACTCCAAATGGCTTTTCCTGTCTTATGGTCCTGCAGCACTAATTTCGTTATGATATGCTCTGACAACTACTTGCTACAGACAAATTGTGTATTAAGATAAAATTTTATGTAGCATCTTGCTTAGTGTTGTGGTTTAACCCCAGCAACTAAGCCCATCACAGCTGCTTGCTCACTCTCTTATGGTGGGATCAGGGAGAGAATCGGAGGGGTGAAAGTGAGGGGATTCATGGGTTGACACATAAAAAGAATTTAACAGGTAAAGCAAATGCTGTGTGTGCAAGCAGAGCAAAGCAAGGAATTTGTTTGGTGCTTCCCATCAGCAGGCAGGTATTCAACCATATACAGGAAAGCAGGACTCCATCAGGACTCCATCACATGTAACAGTTATGTGGGAAGACAAATGCCATCACTCCAAACGTACCCCGCTTCCTTCTTCTTCCCCCAGTTTCATTGCTGACCATGGCATAATATGGTATGGACTATCAGTTGGGATGAGCTGTCCCAACTGTCCCCTCCCAACTCCTTGTGCGCCTTCAGCACTTGCTGGTGGTGTGGTGTGAGGAACAGAAAAGACTTTGATTTCTGTAAGCGCTGCTCAGCAATAACTAAACTATCCCTGTATTGTCCGTGCTGTTTCCAGCCCAAATCCGAAACATAGCCCCATACCAGCTGCTGTGAAGAAAATCAACTCTATCCCAGCCAAACCAGCACACTTGGTTATAAATGTTAATAATAAAAACCCGAAACGACATGTGAGGAAACTTGCTCATAGTCAGTTGTTACCTAAGGCTGTTTATTTTAGTTAATGATTTTGATTCTATTGCCGTTTAGCCTCATGGAATTCCACTTTAATTTTTATGGAGACCCAAATGCAGGCATACAAGCAGGGTTTTCAGGAGAACAGTCTTGGACATGATTATTGTTGTTAGTAAGACCTGGTTGTGCTTCAGTTCTTTATATACGTGCTGTGTCAAAGAAAAAGCATTGTCAGGTTGATGCTAATGTGTTTGGGAGACTAAGCTCCTCCAGATATCCTAGAACTGCTGTGCGGAGCAGTGCTTGGGCTGCTGCTCCCAGGTGGAGTTAAAATTGTGCGCTTGCTCTGGTATCAGTCTCTGGGCTGATTTTTATAACACACATTCTGTCTTTATAAGCTTAAGTTAAAAAACCAAACATCCCCAAAACACCCTTTTCAACTTCTTTAGGGATATGTTATGACTGATGTCCCATCTCTTCAAGGGGAAAAAAAAGGGAAAAAACGCAGGTGCTAATATAACTTCTATTACTGTAATGTGTGTGTGCCTTCCAGCAACTGGTGGTGTCTGAGTGTTTCGCGAATACTACGAGTAAAGTTGGGCTGCCGAGAATTAGTCTGCAGTGTTCTGTTGTATCTCCCATTCCTGCCTGGGAATCTCATTAAGTTAGTTACACCATAACTCATGTCCTAAACAGTTCTTTGACTCTTTGTAAATGCTAAGTCAGCTTGTTTCTATCACCTACACATTAATCTCTTCTCTGGTTTGTGAACTCAAGCAAGCAAATATTTAAGTAACACAATATTAATATTTTAATTAAAACTGTTTTTCAAATGAGACCAATCCAGCATCATTGTTTGGTGCAGGAAAACAGAGGTGCCAGTTCTCCTGGGAGCTGATAATTTGCTGTAGTATGGTGGGATGTTTTTGTTGTTTGTTTGTTTGTTTTTTTTAAAGTGACTGAATCCACCACAAATGTGCTGTTGCTTTATTTGTGAATTGGTCTCTTGGTGACTGTGCTGGACTTCTGCACTATAGTGCTTGTCAGTATCAGTTTTTACCTCAGTGGCTCTCAGAGCAAGCTCGTGCTCAGTCCTGCTTGACAAGTAGCCCTGTTCCAGTTGGTTGGTTGCTTGCAGTCCTGTGGCTTAAATCGAAACTACCACAGAATATACCAAGGCTTTGGTTAGGTGGTGATCACCACAGATGTGGTTCGTCAGCAGATTCTGTTCCAGGATGCATCTCATTTGAACTAAAATTGGACAGGGAGTATAGAAACCCTAGTCATTCGGAGGCTTCAGAGGCAGCTTCCATGCTTGTGTTGGCTGAGGAGGGAAGCACATGCCAGCCAAAGGAAAAGCACACAAATTGTTTTATTCTGTTGTTTTTATTTCTTTTGTTTGGTGCTGGAGTTCTTGTGTCTTCTAGCAGCTGTTACCTTGCTGTGACCAAGCTGTGCGGTTTGACCTAATAATTCTGGCAGGTTTCTGGTCATTTTAGTGACCTTTACCTGCATGTGCAGTGTCTGGGCAGCAGCTGTGTGTGCTTTGTCTTGGAAGAAATCATTCTGTAAAGAGGTGTGTCTTATTTTCAAAGTAAAAAATAAAACAAAAAAAACCAAACTGATTTGTCTACTCCTCTGGTTTCTGAATTAGTTTTAAGGTTTTTGGGGCTGTTTTTTTTTTTTTAAATTATATTTGCTCTTTGTCTTCCTTTGTTTTTGCACTGGAGCTTTTCTTATGAACTGGTTCAACTATTGATTTGTCAGGAAAGTCAATTTATCAACTTAGACTGGCTCTGAGCAGACTTCTTAATACATTATCAGTCTGTCTCTCATCCTGCCTTCTGGTGCAAGGATATGGCTTTCATTACGCATATTGCCTTAGTCTTTGACAGCCTGGGACATATATGAATTCAATCTGTTTTGTGTAAAATGAAGTAGCAGGGGTTTTGTTCCCTTATTCAATTACGGTATTTCCACTATCTTAAAATAATGTATTTCTGAATGTTGCAGAACTTGAAAGAAAGATAATTAATGCCACTGAAAATGAGAAGTCTTATTTATTCTCTACCCAGTGGTGTTTGTCAACTACATTTAAAAGCTCTGAAAGGTGTAATGGATTTTTTCCTAACCTGGAGCAGATCCAGGAGTAAGGACACTGTCTCTTCTGCTCATAAACCAGTTGAAAATTCAGGAGAAATCTGTGACCTGCAAAGTGACCGAGGCGCAATCTAACAGAAAACGTCATCTGAGAGTCACCAACACAGTAACTCACTCGGGTATATTGCACCAAAGATGCTTTTTTAACTAATAAAATAAAAAAGGATGCTGCAACAGAATATTGGAGAGAAGAGGCAGCTTGGATTACTGTTAATTCACCTCTTTGTGGGGGAACCAGGTCGCCTGGCAGAGTTGTCTGTGTGGCCAGCGTCAGGAGGATTAACCTCTCATAATCTCTGTGATCTGAATAAGAGATTTTTTCTGTCCTCACTGCTCAGTTCAAAGCAGCTGCTGAGCAGAAACTTCAGTGAATCTTTATCGATGTGTCTGTTGGTCAGCCAGAAGAGGAAGAAAGATGTTAGGGGATTTCTCCTACCTGTGCATTTTAGCAACTGGTTTTAGTGTTTGGGTGGTAACTGTATCTATTATAGGTGGAGCTGTTCTATGTAGTCAGGGAAGTCGGCCACGTCCTCAGTTTTGTTTTTATTTAAAAGGTGTTCCGATTCACAAATAGCATCAAATCCATTTCTCCATCACCATACTCTGCTTCCCCACCCCCCTCGGAAAGCAGACTTTGGACAAAGGCATCGTCTCTTGGTTTGTAAGCACAACTTAACCAAACTTCAGCGTGTTTTTGTTTTCTTCTCAAGAAAAATGTAACTGATGCAGAACAGTCAGTCCAAGGTGATGGTCACCTGCCTTTGCTAGGTTAGCCCAAAGTGAGGAAGGGTTACTCAGCCAACTAACATAGGTGTAATTACTTAGCTCTGCTTATCACCCCACAAAATTTGAAGAAGGATTTTCTTTTATGTGTGGTGATTGTGGGGAGGCTATTGATTTGATTTTTTTTTTTAAAGAAGACTATTTGCTGTGTCAAACAGGCATAGCATGTCATCTCTCTTTGAGTGAAAGTTCTTTTTTTGACTCCACGGAGAGTGACATAGGTTTGCTTGTATTGTCTGCTTGCTTTAAAACATCTGATTCTGCTGTCAAGTGACAGCAAGATGTGTAGCAAAGAGGCTAAATTATGAAGCAAGATCTCTGAAGCATGGGTTCCCCCTTGCTATTGCAGAAATGCCAAAGTGGAGTTCACCTGAAATTGCCTGTTGGCACCCTTACATCTTGGTTTTATTGGGGAGGGAGGAGATCTGGTGGTAGAACAGACTGTATGAAACTTTGCCTCCCAAAATATCACCTCAGGGTCCTCAACCTGGAAGCTGGGGGCATATTAATATATAGAGTAGGTACTGTGGTGGTATCATGTCCTGCTCTTTCCTAGGAATCATCTCGGTGTTTGTAAGGTCAAGGTACCAGGCTAAACAGGGTTGTTCTGCAGCCTTTCCTATTGCCATATGAGTTCTCTTTGTACAAACTCCTGCTGGAAGTGTGCAAAGAGCTTTTAGGCTGCGGGACAGAAGGTGTCTGCTTTGGGACCCAAATTGAGGTGTCATGGATATCAAAGTAGCTCTTGGGAAATTCCATCATCCAGTTTGAGCAGTGGGACTGTCAGGCTTACTCAAACAACTGATGTTTCGGGAACAGTAAATTACAAATCTGGCTGGATTTGTCAGGCTGCTGGTGGAGGAAGAGCCAGTAACCACCAGACAAGCATATGAGATGGAAAACATGTCACTGGAGTGCTGGTTGTGAACGCTTTTGTGTGATGTAGTTTAACTTCTCAGTGGAGAAACGGAACAGGAGAACTGACACTTCAGAGCCTTTCCTTTTTCGTGGAAAATCATCTGAAGACAGCTTGAGTGTGTCTCAGAGCCTAGATCCTTGATTTTGAACAGCAAACTGATGTTGAGGTGACAGCTAGGAGTGATGTTAGACCAAGAGGGTGTTAACATGCCCGATGGAAGATTACAAAGAAGCAAAACACAATTCTGAATAAGCATCTGAGTATGCTGGCTCTTGTCTCGCTACAATTAAGTTGTTAGTTTGCCTTGGGATTGTGATTATTGTCAGCTAGGTTGAAAAGGTGAGTAATGAGGTAAAGGGCTCTCTGGAGAGCAGCATGCAGACGTGGTTTGTCTTTGAGGCACCTTGTATTCCAGCACAGACTGCAGGACTCTGGAGGATTAGAGCTCATATTTTTATACCAGCCTTAAGGATGATAATGAGATGCATTTCTGGAGGAAAGATTTTTATCTGAGCACTGGGAGGCAGTCGTTCCAGCAAGTCCCAGAGTAAGCAGAAGATGGCTTATGATGCTGAAATTGTTTTTGTTATCTGAAAGGTGACTTGAGCTCAATAGGTTTATCTGCTTTCTGTTGGCTGGGGAAGTCTCCTGAGACTGCCTGCTTGCCTCCGTAGCCTGGGTAGCGTTTGCAGTGATGGGAATTCCTGGAAGAGCGTCCCTTTGTTGGCAATTTCAACACAACGTGTTCAAGTCCTTCAAAGTGCCTCCTCCTTCTGTCTCCTGCACAGCATTTAGTTACACAAGCTGCCTGGAAGTAGAAGCTTCTGCACTTCTTCTTTTTCCAAGTATATTTCTTGTGAAAACTGGAAAATATGAGCTGTTGGCACTCTGGATTCACTGGCAGTGCTGATCGATTTCAGGAGGTTGTAAAGTTCAAGGCTTGCACATTCCTGCTTCCCAGCATCTGTTTTCAGCTTTTTCGGCTCTGTGGTTCATAAATCTGTTTTTTTGTTTTCCCTAGACAGAAAGAACAGTATTGTCAAGCTGATTTCAGCTGCTACTTATCTGAAATCAATTGAATGCTTCCAAGTGCCTTTCAGGAAGCTTTTTTCTGGGATCCGACTGTAAGTGAACTTCTTGCAGTTTCCTTGCTGCGAAGCAGAAGTTTCACCAAGTGCGAAAACATTTAATGTAATAATGACTTGAGCTGTGGTTTACAAAATAACTTGTCAATGTTTTAAGAATTTTATTGACAAGATCTCTTGAGGCTTTTTGGATGAAATGATCTACATGGTTTAAAATGCTGGAATCCTTTTGCAATACCTACTGCTCCTCATATATTAATTGTATTTTGTAAGTGTAGATCTTGTTTTGTGCTAGTTTTTTTAGTAAAACCACTGTATCCACTTACAAGTTCAGAGACGAGGGGTGTTCTGAGTTTTGGGATCTGCTGTTTTCTGGGTCTCCTCCCGCCCTTCCTCTCTGTGAACCTAACCTGTCCTCATTGCTCTACTTCAAATTTTGTCTTCAAGCCAACAAATAACAGAATGACCTTACTCTTTGATAGTATTTTCCAGAGAAGTGCTGGTGTGAGGATCCTGGAAGAGCAATCTGATATGTACTCTAACTTTAGGGAAGGAGGCAGTTGCAGACCTCCTTAGTTTTCTTCTTGCTTTTTGTTCCCTGTCAGAATTGCTTTCTAAAAGTTGCCTGTGTAGTTTCAGTTCCGTTTTTCCTTTCCTTTGTTCTCCTAGTAAGATGCCTTTTTTTCAGTTTATGTTTCCTTGAGATACAGGTTTGATTTTTCTGTCCAAAACTGTTCACAACTGCAATCCCCATGGAATAATTTCTGTAGCACTATTTATATTTTTCTTTAATTGCTGTAGCATTTTCTTCACCTGTAAATTTCTGTTGCTGAAATATTCACTTCAAGGAATATTTCAGGTAGGTGAGTTCTTGAACTAGGCAAAAAACAAGAACACATATGAAACTCCTCAGTTCAGGAGGCTGAAAATCTGTGTGATGTTAAGTCAGTGTGTCAAGTCAAAGCTAGTAACAGATTAACCTGTAAACGAGACCCAGATGCCTCCAACTGTCTGAATCTATTTTGTCATTGAAAGTGTTTAGAAGCCTACTTACATTAACTGCCTACCACATTAAACCGTCATAGAAAGTATATTTTGTTGCCACCCCGTCTGTCTCATGAAATACCTGTTAGAGAAGTAGTGTCTTTTAAGAGAGGGTTTGTTTTGCTGATAAGGACTGAATTCTACTTAAAAAAACCCCAACAAATAAGCAATCCTTGCTAAAAAGTCTGCAGGGTTGCTTCTCTGCTCCAGCTGTGCAGTGAAAATGTGACTTTGGTTGAGTGCTTGCAACTGCCAGAAAGGACTTCCTACCAAGTGTTATAATTTATTCTGTTTAAGTTATCTAGTAGCTTTGGTAAGGATGGTGAAAGCAGAACACTATGAAGTTTTAATGCAAGCTGAGGTGTGGTGTGTACACTTGAACAAGTTTTATGCAAAAACTGAGCTGAAAAGTGACTACAGGAGGTGTGAAATTACCTAGTTGAGTAAAGTGGTCAGACTGGATGATGGAGCAATACAGTCAGATGTATCTTTCATTTGATAACTAGTTCAGCATAGTGTATTAACTGTAGATTTGCTCAGTTTTTCTGTATTGGCATCACGTTGTTCTGCTGGCTCTCCCAAGCTTGCGTCAGTGGAACAGTGGAACCTGCTGCTGTGCTATGTTGCTGATGCCCATGGGCTATGACAGAAATAGAGATTTAGACAAAACAATGATGCTTTAATATAGAAAAGCTAGGCATTTTTGAGGTAGATTTCAGTACTTTGCTTACTGAAGTTTGGTATGTACAGGTGGTGGGATGCTGAGTCTGGGACTGAAAATTCTGGGTGGAAATTGGGATGAAACTTATTAAGTACAACCAGGCAGCAGATGCAGTGTCCCATCGGGACTGGAATTTTCTGTCAGCCCGAAGGTGTGGGTCTCTGGGCTGTGGAGGGAAACGAGAGGTGCTGTCTGCCTGCGAGGTGTGATGATCTACATGCTGGCCCTGGATCTGAACTGACCAGAGAATTCACAAGCCAGCAGAGGAGCATCTAGTGAGGTCTGACAGTGTGGAGGGTTGTTGGATGTGTACTATATGTAGTACTTTCCTGGATTTCCTATATGAAATGGGGCTGAAGTTAGATGAGGTTAGTGTGTATTCCTTTAGCACAGGAATCTGGAAAACCTTCCAAGCAGTCACATATATCCCAGCTGCTGTCAAGTCCGTGTCCAGTGGGCAGAGAGATTGGAGTGACTGGTAGAAATCTCTTTGTTGGAAATTATGTTGTAGATCAAATGAACTTAGTAGCTTTGTGTGTCTCTGGACAGGTTAATGAATTTATAGATCATCTGAGCAGGAAGATGCTAATTCGTGTGAATTGGGAGCGATTCTAATTCATTCTCAAGACATCTGGCGAAATGGAAATCCTCTGGGTAGATCAATTTGCTACTGCAGGCAACAGAATAGGATCGTTTCCTTTTTTTTTTATTTTCCCCTTCCTTCCTGAAAAGAGAGCAGTAGTGGTTGTTTTTCAAATGTGATTGGTTGCTGAGAGGGGGCATACCTTCCCTTTGTTTGGTGCTGTTCCAAGGCCTTGAGAGAGGCAAACCATGTTGTCCTGTGGGCATTTAGAGTGATCGAACTGAAGAAAGCTCTTTGCTGCATGACAAACTATTAAAAATTAATAAACCCTTATTGTCTCCATTCCATTTATTTTGGACTACTTATTAGAACAGGTCGACTCTTGGTTCAGCTGAGGTAGATTTATTGGTATTGATAGCTGGCTCTTGAGGCTGTCTGGATTCCTCCACAGTTTCCTCAGGTAAACAGGTGATTTTTGAAGGACTATTTTGGGTACTAAGAAAAATTCTATCCTTAGCTGCAACCTTAGTTCTTCAGATACTAACGGAGGCCTGCACTATGTTCCTGCTTTTGCTGGTTACCAAGCAGAGAGGCGTTTCACAGTTGCTCCTCTTCCTTGTGGTAGCAGAGTGGTTCTCTGGTCAGCCCAGCCCTCCGTTTGCATCACACAATAACAAAATGCTTCCCTCTGTTTACTGTGAATGTGGTCTCGGCTTTCACATGTGCTGTTTACAGGAAGGGATCCACTGTGTTTCCATGATGTTGCTCTCAAGTGGAAAACACTGGGACACAAAATGCTCTCTTCCCCATTTGAGTGAAACAGTCTTTATATTTTCAGCAATGCCAAGTGCAAAGTCCTGCACCTGGGCTGGAGCAGACCCAAGCACAGTTACAGGCTGGTTGTAGAATTGATTGGAAGCAGCCCTGAAGAGAAGGTCTTGGGGTTACTGGTGGATGAGAAGCTCCACATGAGCAGCAATGTGCACTTGCAGACCAGGAAGCCAACCGTGTCCTGGGCTGCATCGGCAAAGGTGTGACCAGCAGTTGAGGGAGGGGATTCTGCCCCTCTGCTCCACTCTTGAGACCTTACCTGGAGCCCTGCGTTCAGTTCTGGATTCCTCAGCACAGGAAGGACATGGATCTGTTAGAGTGAGTCCATAGGAGGCCACAAAGAAGATCAGGGGGTTGGAGAACATCCCATATGAGAACAGGCTGAGAGAGTTGGGATTGTTGAGCCTGGAGAAGAGAAAGCTTTGTGGGGACCTCTAGTAGCCTTCCAGTAGTGAAAGGGGGCTACAGGAAAGCTGGGGAGAGGCTCTTTGTCAGGGAGTGCAGAGATAGGATGAGGTAATGGTTTTAAGCTGAAAGAGGGGAGATTTAGATTTAATCTTAGGAAGAAGTATTTTGCTGTGAGGGTGTTGAGGCACTGGAACAGGTTACCCAGAGAAGTTGTGGCTGCTCCACGCCTGTAGGTGTTCAAGGTCAGGTTGGATGAGGCTTTAAGGAGCCTCATCCACTGAGAGGTGTCCCTACGCACAGCAGAGGGGTTGGAACTAGATGGGCTTTAAGATTCCTTCCAACCCAAATCATTCTATGATTCCATGCAAACCAATGGTTTGTTTTCCCTGGCAGAAAGATGAAATGTAATGTAATAAATGTGACTTCAGTCTCTTGTCTCTCAGTGGCTCCTGATGCTGAAGGAATCCCTCAGCTGCAGTAACTGCCCCAGCTCAGCAAGGCTCTTCTGGGAGGGTTTGGAGTCTGAGGAGACTCTCCTCTGGGCTCTCTGCAGTTAAGCAGAGGCTGTTGAGGTGCTATTGGGTGCTTGCGGGTGGGTCCCAGGGTAATTACTCTTTCTTGAGCTACTTCAGGAAAACCTTTTCTTTCTGAACATAGTTTAGCTTTGAATATATGAGAGTGCAGTGCAGCCTTTCTTTTTAAGACACCTCTCAGTCTGGGAGTATCAAGGTGGCTGTGACATGTCAAATCTGCGTTACAGGCTGGGAAAGCCATTGAACTGCTGTTTCATCCAGCTCTTTCTTACTTAGACTTATGAAGCGATGAGAAGAGTTTCACAGCACAGTCAGTACTACTATTCTGCTACAACACGTGCAGTTGCATTTAACAGCATTTCTTGGATGCTGCTGGGCTTTTACAGGGATCATGTGAAACAAAACCATGACAGGGATGGAATAGCTGCATGGGCTCCAGTTCCTCCAGCCTGGAGCACTTTTTAGGTTCAGGTAGTGGGAAAGGCAAAGGTTCCTTGAACTCAAGTGAGGATATGCAGGATCTGTGCATACAAAAAGCTTTGATTTCCAGGTGAGGTAAACGTACCAGTGTGTCAGGGTGGGATCCCCAGAGACATAACAGTCCTTGTGAGGTGCGTTGGTCTTGCACCACTTGCCAGCTGCTCATAGATTTTGCAAACAATTTTCAAGAGTGAGCAGGAGGTGCTGAGTTTCTGGCTCTGCAATGAGTATGTGTGCTGTAACTGTTGGTGCAGGGTTCAGACAGCACAGTTATTACCATGGCTGAGTTATGGAAAATGTAACAGACCTGAAAGGGCGAGAACATTGCGTACCCAGCACTCACCTTCCAGATGAGATTCCCTCCCTCCTGCATGCGTGCTGCAGCATGCAGAGGACATGAATTTGGTGCACTGACTTAGTCTTGGGCAGTATGAGCGGTTTGCTGTGATCTCTTATTTGAATGGCTTAAGCAACCTTTGCACCAAGTGCTGTGTATTGCCGTGCCAGGAAGTCTGAGCACCTGGAAGAGGTGAGAAAAACAAAGAGTGAAATGGAAATATGTATTGATTTTGCTGTTCAACTGGGGACAGCTACTGTAGAAGTCAGAGTGCTCTCGAAAACACATTAACGCTACATTTGTGTTTCACAGGGAAGAGGAAGCTATTTGTCAAATTACTGATTGTGAAAATGCATTTTGAATTCTTTGCTTTCAGCGTTGCATTTCTATGTAAGACCACTACTTAAACTGCATCCTCTCATTCTTCTGATTTCTCACGCAGCTGCTACACAGCACTGTGTTGGCCTCTGCATAAGGATGTTGGTTTTGTTGTAGTGTGGTGAGTGACCAGCTCGTAAATCATATGCTGGATTTAGTTAGGATGTAATCTTTTGGCCATCTGCTCAGGCACTCCCTATGTCTGCATCCTTCTGATTTGCAAGCAAGTGTTAAAGGTGATCCCAAGTCTGCAGATGTTTGAAATACTGAACTTTGACTGAATACAGGGGTGTTCTTGTTTAGATTTGAGCAATGTGTTATCTGAACCTCACAGTAATTTGACTGCTTGAATTTCATTCTCTGGCTGGTGCATGAGTCAACTAGTCAGGAAAAAAGTATCCTTAGATTGATTGAAAACTAAGGGGACAGCAAGAGCTCCTCTGTAGAACTGCATTTAAGAATGCTCTGATATATATCCTCCTGTTCTGTTTCCACCTGCCCACATGATTCCAGTACTTAAAAGAGGGCCAACAGGAAAGCTGGGGAGGGACTCTTGATCAAGGATTGCAGTGATAGGACAAGAGGTAATGGTTTTAAACTGAAAGAGAGGAGATTTAGATTAGATCGTAGGAAGAAATATTTTACTGTAAGGGTGGTGAGGCGCTGGAGCAGGTTGACCAGAGAAGACGTGGATATCCCATCCCTGGAAGTGTTGAAGGCCAGATTGAATGAGGCTTTGAACAACCTGATCCAGTGGAAGGTTACCCTGCCCGTAGCAGGGGTTTTGGAACTGGCTGATAATAAAGGTCCCTTCCAACTCAAATCATTCTATAATTCTGTGATTCTGGAACTTTTTTTGCAAACTATGCTTGTATTTTCCTTTCTAGTCTTTAGGAGTCACTGTGACTCTCCAACCTTTTGTAACTGAGAGCTGTAGAGCACCTGCAATCCTGCCATGGCTTTTTGTTTTTGTTTGTTTGTTTGTTTAAAGTTGCAGACAAGACTTCAACTTAATTTTTTTCTTCTCTCTATTTAAAATAACATCAAAATGGCAAGAAAACAGTCTTTGAATCAATGTAATGTTTACATCCATTTTCATTGCTTTCGTATCTATCTAATTTGCATCCGGTTATTTCAGTGCAACTCATCTGCGTTCTAATAGCTCCTTGGACTGAGGTGCAATACTGTTGCTGGTGTGCCCAAGTCTTTTTTAGTGATTAAATGAATCTTTGCTTGCATAGTGACAGTGAGCGTGCCTCTGTGCATTGGTGTCAGGCAGTGCTCACCCATGGCAGTGCAAAGCTCTGGGTCTTGCTTTCCATCCTGACTTTCTATTGTTTTCATTCCCTCCCTGCTGTCCTCCCTACATGGTGTTGAAGTGGCGTTGGAGGATTACAGTTCAGCTTAGTCCAGTGTTCGCATCTGAATTGCTCACCTTTCTGTGCTATCCAGTGTGCTGGGAAGCCATTTGAAACTGAATGGAATTTAACAATTCCAGATAGTTTAAAAATGGGGCTTCCCCAGAACCCAGGTGTGGGTGTCCGTGGGATTCAGTGAGGGAATCTCCAATCTAGACCCTTAACATTGTCTTCAGTTTTGTACTCTGTGTGGCACTACAGATGCACCTGTATCAGTAAAATCGGCTGTGCTGAATGCTTTAGAGTATGGTTTCCTTTTGTGATACAGATCTTTTTTTATAAAACTTGGAAGTTTTTTGTTTCTGAATTTCAGCCTGCTGGCATCCTGCCCCTGGAGTATCAATGAGTGTTCAGCCTTTGTTGCAGCCCTGAGTAATTAACTGTTGGTGCATCAGGTGTCTTCACCGCTTCGTTACTCCTCTATGTCCTTTCTTGAGCACTTGGCATATGGGAGCTCTAAGGTGACAGAGTGAGCAGGTGTGAGTACAGGAGTTTTCCCTGGGAAGTATCATGCCTTTCCCAAGCTGTGGTCCTTTCACAGGGGTGTGGTTCATGGTGTTCTGTGTGTTATACTCGACTTGTGAATTTCCTGGGCTGACAAACATGCTGGGTCCTGGCAGCGTCTGGCAGCTCCTTCCAGCTCCGGACTCCCAGACATTGAATCGTTGAATCATTAAGCTTGGGATAAACCTTTAAGTTCCTCCAGTCCAAAATCAGCCCAACACCACTGTGCATGCTAAACCCATGTCCTGAAGTGCCACGTCTACACATTTTTTGAATGGAGAACCCTGTGGCTCATGGCCAGTCCTGATCCTGAGATGCTGTGTGAGCTAGGCCTTTGCAATGATTTTTACAAGTCCCTAGGAAATGCTTGCCAGCAGGCTAGCAAAATTAAAACAGCTCCAAGTCACCTTTTGTGGGAACTTTTTGGACATGCAATGTAAACTTACAGATAGAGCAAAAGAGTACGTAGTGAGATGAGACTTCCAGATTTGCGATCCTGGTTTTATATATAAGCCCTGCTTTTGCAGCTAAAGGCGCAATTCATAACATGTGGGTCGTCTAGGTGCATATAATTTGTTCCTGATAGATACTAAGGATACCAAAATCCCTTTTCATGAATCCCTTTTTGTTATGTGGGTCTTTAAGCAGGCTTGAGTCTCACTGCTGCCCCAGAATGCCCCTGTTGCTGTGAGCCCTGGAGCAGCTCTTGCTAAAGCCCCACACAAGCACCCTTTTCAGCTTTCCAAGATAGCGCAGCATTTGCTGTCTTTCATCAGATGAACCTCTAAATATTTAGCAGTTGAGACCACGATGTACAGACAGCATCTGTCTCTTGGTCTGCCTATTGCTTGCTGCAGAGGCAGTGTCTCTTCTGTCTGGAAACACTGACCCACTCCAGCTGCTTTTTTGACAAATAAGACCAAATTTCCACACCGAGGTTGGCTCCACTTCCTTGTGAACAGCAGTGGAGCTTGTTTCGGATGGGAAGAGAGACCAGCTGAAGCTTACTGTGCATTCCCTGTCCTCTTGCTCCTTTTTTCCTTCCTGCAAGCACATACAGTTCTTCCTTCGGTTCCTGCCACTTGCAAAGGGTGCAGAGAGGGGAGGACCAGAGATAAGCCTGTGTCTGCCTGCTCCAGGGCTGTATTTCATGCTTCTGTGTGGTATCCAGAGGCACCTGGAAAAGCAGGTAGGTTGCCCTGCCTGTTTCTCAGTGGTTAAACAGACTAATTGATTTGGAAATAAAAAAGAAATCTGCATCTCCTGTCAGCAGGAACATTGGCTCTGCTATTGTGTGTTTTGCTTGCAGCAGTAGGTTGAGCATCAGGAATGCTTCAGGCCCTGAATCTGTGAGAGAATGAACCTGTTTATTTTGGACCTAAAGGCTTATGGGGCTTGGCAATCTAGGTAAAAGCTATAACCCTTGCAGCTTCTGTGTGCGATTTCTCTGCCTCATACTGTCCCTCGTACAGTGTTTCCTACATGCAACCACCTGCCCAGAGTGCAAATGTTTTCAAAGAGGAATTTCTCCAATAGCAAGGGTTTTCTCCAGCATCACACTCCATTGCAGCTCTGTGGATTTGACTATGTAAGCAGTTTTATTTTAGTTATCTATTTATTTTTATTTTGTAATGTTCCTTTTTAGAATGCTTCTCTTGGAAGGTAGACTCTGTGAGCCTTTAGTCAGTGTTGGGTGCTCTGTCTTTGGAAGGAAATTTCGCTACACCAGTGTTTAATTCTTTTTGCTCTCAGGTGTATCCCGCTTCTTAGCTTGTTAGAGATGTTTTCTTCTCAATTTTAGTTTTCCATTGGGAAAACTAGGTGGAGCTTAGACCTATCTTCTCTTAGTGCTTACATCTAGCAATACCAGTGAGGATATGAGCTTGCAAAAGAGAAATGTAAACAGTATCTCCCCAAGGTATACATGAATCTTTTCCATCCAGTGAGATAACAGCTAGTGTTCTTCTATATGCTGACCATTGTTTTTGATAAATACTGTCCTGGAATTAAATTAACAGAGCTTGGAAAAGTATGTTTGTGTTTAGAGTGCTGCTTGTTCAGCGTAGCAGGTTTACAGATGTCATACTATAGAGCTTCTATTTAGACTTGGTTATTTTCAAGTTGTGATTGAAAGTCTGTGGTGCATTGCTGAGGAGAGATTCTTTGTTTTTGAGGAAATATGTATTTCTTCTAAAATGTCTGTGTCTCCAAGTGAGGTGACATGAAATGACGTCTTGCTAAGCACCAGTTGCAAAGGACTGGCTTTAAGATTGCTATGTATTAGTCATAAAACACTGCTTTCCAGACATTAGTTCTATGATTTTTTTTTTTGCGTGCATCAATTTAGAGAGGTGAGTTTGGGTTATAGAAGAGGTTTTGCCTCCAGATCTATGAAACTCTTAAAATGAGTGCGGATTTCCAGCCTCCAGGCCTCTATGGGGGAACGTTGTCTGAGTAACATGATGTTCTGTGATGCTGTGACTCAGATGGAACTGTAGCAAGTCAAAATCACTAACAGCTGCTTTTTTTTCTTTTTCTTTTTTCTCTTTACAGTCAAGAAAGCTAAACTCCATGGACCACCAGGTAAGCTACACTCTACTGCTTGTTTGCAGCAATGGTGACACCTGCTCTCACTACTGCTTTTCCAGCTCCCTCCAGTTTTCATCTACTTCTTCTCTGCTCCTCCATATTCTCCTTAGGTGAGACAAAAGCTGCCCTGAGAGTCCAGGGAGCCTGAGTTAGGAAAGCTCAAGAATGTGACCTCGTGTCACAGTGCTGAGAAACTTCTGACTGCTCACCTACCCTGAACAAGTGATGGGTGAGGAAAGATGTTCCTTTACTGTCGCCAGCTTCCACCCTGCCCTTATCCTTCCTCAGTCCCATTTAAAAGCAGGATCTGAAAATGTCCACTGGGCAGAACTGGTGCACACCTGTCTGGATGCAGTGCCTTCTTGATCCTGATCAGGTTTACTGGATGGTACTGCGGAAGTGATTTGTTCTGTTACCTATTACATGGCAGTCTGTACTGGTGTGCCTGGAACTGAAATCACATCCACCAGGTTTTATGTCTGCATAACAAAACAAGAACAGAACCACTGATGACACCCAGAATTTACAGTGTAGGCAACTGTTTCACTGTTATTCAGCAGGTAGCGAGAAATCCCTTAGGAGGCACATCTGTTTATTGAATGAAATTTGATGTGCAGTTTACAAAGAGTAAGCAGTTTGATCTTCAGGTATTTAGATCTGGAACAGTTGTGCAGCTGTACTCCTGACTTATTTGTTCAGCTTTATTCTCTTGATAACAGCCATCCTCGGGTTATAGTTGAAAGCTTCACAGATCTCCTTGCCTGAACTCCCCATGTCAGGTCAAGATTTGTGTGTGTATCAACATTCAATTTCCATGGAAGGAAAGCTGAGTACCCATACCGGAAGGGTGGTAGTGTGTGCTTTATCTTTTCTCAAATCAAGAAGCCTTCTCACTGCTGCCAACTGTTTGTCCTGACTAACTTTTGCTCAACTGTGGTGTGTGGTTTCACTGATAAGGCTGATGACCTAGGATGATGCAAGTGATGTGGCTAGATACGAGGGAATCTGACTTTCAGTGACTCCCACTTCTTCCTGAGCTTCTGGATCATGTAGTTTCCGTTTCCTGCCTTTCTGTTAGGATATTGAAGCTAGATTCTGGGACATGCTGTAGTAGCCCACTGCAATGTTGCCTGTGGGCTTTGGCAGTATTAAAATGGACTGTGATCTAACTTCTGTGCTGGGAATAGATACAGCAGAACATTGAGGTATTAAAATATGTACACTGCTTTCTATCTACTTAGCATATATCTTGTCCTAGGCTTGATGAAACTGAAATGGTCTGAAATGGCAACTCCCCTGAAAAGGAAGTTTGTTCATTCTCAGATGCTGGTGTTCGAACTTTGTGTGTTTCTGTGCTTGGCTGCTTTTGGTTTTATTAGCAAAGAGACAGCAGCAATTAGGAAAAAAGTTGTTCCAGGCTTTTTCTTCAGATTTAAAATAAAAAGTGAAACATCTAAACAAAGCCTATCTTGTCAAAATATGAGTGTAATGTGGTTCTTCTAGGTCAGCTGGTTTAAGCAATATAGATCAATTTTAGCATTTATAGTATAAATGACTGTATTTATCTCCTGCCCCTGACTGGTCCCCAAAGTTCTTTGTGGATTCATGGGTGGAAAACCTGATTGGAACTAGAAGAGCAGCTGGGTCAGAGAGGAAGAGATAATATGATCTGGCCAGCTGCTCCTTGTATGCTTTACAAGTTTGTTTTTCTCTCTGCATCGTCTGCGTAGTGGGTCCTATTCCTTCAGGCTGCGTCTTCTTCCTCTCATCTGCATTTCAGTAACAGCATCTTATGCACAAATTGTGTGTCTTCTTCAGGATTTTACACTCTATTCTTTGTTCCTGGCTTATTGCCAGTGCTTAATTTCCTGTTTTTGTTTGGTTGTGAATGAACTTCTAAAAACTGTAACTGAAAATTTGATGGCTTGTGAAAACCATCTTGAACATTTGGGTACTTAACCCAGTGATGTTTTTCACACGGGCTTCTTGTGCAATGCATCCCTGGAGGTGTTCAGGGCCAGGTTAGAAGAGATGAGGCTTTGAGCCACCTGATTCAGTGGGGTGTGACACTGCCCATGGCAGGAGAGTTGGAGCTGGATGATTTTAAAGGTCCCTTCCAACCCAAACCATTCTATGATTCCATAAAGCTTTGAAATATTGCGCTTATATGATGGAAGGATTTGCTAAAGGAGATATATGACTTCTTGCCTCTCATTCCCCAGATAAATTCAATACCTACGTGACCCTGAAAGTGCAAAATGTGAAGAGCACAACAGTAGCAGTGCGAGGTGACCAACCCTGCTGGGAACAGGATTTCATGTTGTGAGTACAATTTTGTGCAGTAATGAGGTTCTTGTGGCTGAGTCCTTCCACAGCACTGATGTTTGTATGGAGCTGATACTGTGTTATATGGATTGGAGCACTTAAATAGGTAAAATATACAAGCCTGGTGACAAAATAAATCATTTGCTTTTCTGTTGTACACACAGAATCAGATTGGCTTCTGCCAAGAGGACAGGTCATCAGACAAATTTGGAGTAATGGTCTGAAGTCAAGCTGTGAGGGCAAGCTATCAAGGCAGGCTCAGGGTTCTGTCTAGTAGTGATAATTGGGGTCAGCCGTAGTCCAGCAATTGCCAGTCAGGTCTGTAGTGATGAGACAACTCTGGGGCTGAACTGGGAAGTCAGTCCATGGGTTGGGTCTGGATTGATGGGATTTATGGCCAAGCATGGCCAGAGACAAGCACACTTACAACACGTCTTAGGCAAGGACTGAAAGCCCATGGCTGGGTTTAAATGGAGCTCCCGGGCCATAGGAAGAGGATGTGTGTGGGGACAACTGATGAGGCTGATCTGGGTGATTAAGGGCTGTCATCAGTGCACTCAGGGCCTTGACACAGTGATCATGGTTATCCTCAGTGTGGAAGCTGCTCTTTGTGTGTTAATGCTTTCTGCCGTTAGTCTGGTGGTAATGAATGTATTTTCCAGCTCCCCTACTAAAGCTTGAGGGGCTGCCAGTCCCTGTCATGAGCTGCAGAACCAGTTCCAACTCTCCCAGGCTTTCTGGGGCAAGTTGGCACTTCAACTTTACTCTAGTCCTCCTATTCCTGACATGTAGCCAGCGATTTCCCAGTGTCTTTTAGAATGGTGGGTTTTTTGCTGATGCTCTTTGAGGTCCCTTCGAACACAAAACATTCAGTGATTCTATAATTCTTTGATTCTGCTTCTGCATGGAGAGTCTGGAGCCTGTCTTTGGCATCTGGATGAAATGTGTACTCCTGAACACCACTATCTCCTCAGCTCTGCAGTTCCCAGTCAGACAGAGGATATGGCTGTCACTGATGTAAACCATGCAGGGCTGGGGTAAGGTAGGAGCAGGGAGTTGCACCTGTCTGTCCAGTCACATGCCTGTACCCAGCGGCTAACTCTTCTTCCTGTGATCCATGCTCATCCTGTGGATAGGAACTGGTTTTAAATATGGTCAGCTACAGAGGAAGCTGCTCACTATTGATTTAAGAATGGCATGTGTTTGTGTTGGATGGCGGCTCTCAGGTTGCTCCTCCTCCTTCCCCTCAAACAGCTCCTGGAATTACTCTTCCATATCAGCCGGGATCTTAGCTAGCAAGCTGTAAGGTCACTGTGCCACTCCGTAATTAGTTGCCAGGGAATATGAAAGCAGAATATTAGCTGAACTGCCTTGCCATTATGGTCCCTGCTTTAGCCAGGCAACAGCACAGTTGTTCTGATGTTTCTTTATAACAACAATATTACATATGGCAGAGAATGTGTTTTTGTATGATCCTGTGTACATAAAGTTGTCCCAGGAGAAATAACACTGATATTCCGATACCATTATTCACTAGTTTGCTCTTTTTCTTTCAAGAGCTGCAAAAGGCTTTTGAACACAGGAGTTTTCCCCTGAGGGAAGGATGCTTTTACTGTCTGTGCTTGTGTTTACCTGTTTTATGAAGCAGAAGAATAGGCTACAACCAAGAAAAGCTTTCTTTCTGTGTTTGTTGTTTTGCTTTTGAACTCCTTGTGAGACAAACAGTTTGGAATTTGGGGCTCTGCGAATGTCTGAAATTCACTTATTTACCAGACTAGTAAAGCACTTTAGTGTCTTCTTTGAGCACATATTTTAATTTTGAAGCAGCGTTAAAAGGACTGCATATTTGCAGCAAGCACCTCTTGAGTGAAAGTGCAAAATGATTTTTAGAGATGATGATTAAATTGATGTTGAAGTTGTTAGAAATGCATTTCATTTAAATTCTGTGTGCATCTAGAAAGGGAGGGACACCCATCTCGGCTCCTTTGTTCTTTGAAGCTATTCTGCTTCTAACCAGAAGGTGGAGAAAGTGAGACACAAAGGCAGTCCAAGCCACTGTTACTGAAAATCTTCTATTTATTTTATTCTTCTCATAAAATCACGAGTGGTTTGGGTTGGAATGGTCCTTAAAGATCACCCTGTCCTGCCCCATAATAACTCATAATAAGCCTGTGTCATAGCTCTAGGTAGACTGAGTCACCGAAGTACCAGGCACTTCTAATCTCTCATCTTGTGTAAGGACACAGGAACAGAAGCACTTCAGTTTAAAATAGGTATTAATGTGCTTTGCTGTAGCTGTCAGGTTTGTCTTGAAACTTCTAGGTATGATATTCGCTTTTAAAGTTGTAAGAAGTCTATGGGACAAAGTTCAAGTAGATGCTGGGATTTGCAGTAGTGGTTTGGTTTTATTTTTGTGTGTATGGGATAGCAGTCTTACAGAAATTAGTGACTGACATTCTTTTAAATTTCCTTGATACAGTTAGCATGGATACATTTTACTGGACAGAAGGACAGTGGGCAGCAGCACTTTGTGCCCAAGATACCTGCTGTGTGGGATTAGCATGTACAGAAAGGGAAAACGGAACTCCGAGATCAAAAAAGTGGGAGCAACAGTCTTTCTTCATGAGTGTGAGACAGTTGTGTATCAACAGGCAGCTCAGGAGGATTCTTCTCAACTTCATTGTTCACCAGCATTCAGGTTGTGCCTGTGTTACGCTGTTTATAAGTAGACATGTTACAAACCAGCGTAGAAGAGGGAGGCATAAATGCTTTGAAGCATTGGGAAGAAGTGAATTTGAGATGCATTCTTTCCTTACTGTGAGGGTAGGTGTTCCTAAAAAACTTTAGCTAAGTATTTTCAAGAACTTGGCCCTTGGTGGTCATGTGGCTGCATTGCCCGTTGTGAGAGACTGGCATGGCTCAAAGCCTTGCAGTGTCACACAGAGGAAGAAGCTGATGCTGGAGCAGAAGTGCTGCAGCGCAACCCTGAGCAATAGGTAGTGCTGTTGACGTGGCTGTGTTGGTTTTGGGACTGTTACTTTTAGCATGTGGCAGCTCTGCTCATGGATAAGTATTGGCATGTTTGGAATTGCCAGAGTGTGCCTGTGTTGCTGTGCCGGCATTGGAAAGGAGACACCCAGCATGTTAGAAATGAAATGCCTGATGGCAAAGAAGAGCTCACCTCTAGGTTTTGGCCCAAGATAACACTTCCTCCTCCTGTGTAGATGGCTGCAGAGACCAGTTCACAGCTCGCAGTCCACATGTGACATAGTTCAGATTTTTGGTTTGCCATCTTTGTGTAGTTAGCATTAAAATGTGAGAAATCAGTCATTAGAAACTAATGTTTCTTGTGAGTATGAGCAGTCTCAACCACACACTTCCAGAAGCTCTGTGTGTGTGGAAAGAATTCACTGATATAATCATGGTGGTAATACAGAACCTAAAGGAGAATCAGATTGTAATCAGCTTTTTTCTCACCTGTGCTGCCTTTTCTTTTCTTGCAGTGAGATCAGTCGGCTGGACCTGGGCCTAATTGTTGAAGTATGGAACAAAGGACTTATCTGGGACACCCTGGTTGGGACCGTGTGGATTGCTCTGAAGGCCATTCACCAGTCTGATGAGGTTAAACTGACACAGAAACTTTACTTTGACAGCTCTGATGTTGATAGCATATTGCAAATCTTGCCTCCCTGGTGCAGCCCAAGATTGTGCTCCTCAGCAAAACTTCCACTTGCAAAGTCAGGAAGGCTGGGTGCGGGGAGAGGGCATGGTATTATTGTTCTTGTTTTTGAAGGAAATTACCAATAGTGAGATCAAAACTGAACTTAAGTAGGTATCTCTTGTATCATTCTGTTCAATGGACTTAAAAACAAGGCTTAATCTGTTAAGGAACACATATAATTGACAAGAGTCTAAAGCTGTAAAGACTGACTGCTTAGTCTGATGCTCAAATTTCTATGAGTTTGTGTTAAAGACAGAAGTTACACTGATAAAAGACAAGCTGACCTTTGAGGGAGCCCAAGAGTATGTCTGTATCATGCCCTTAAAGCTTCTGGTTGCAGTGTTAGAAAGCGTGTAGTGGTGCTGATGCGGTTTGAAAGATGTAGGAAATGGGATGTACCAGTGTCTGTAACTGCCCTAACTACTGCATTCGGTGATTCATGCGGATAAGCAAGACTTGTTTGGCTTTTTACCTCAAATTTTGGGGCATTTATTTAAAAGGTTATTGAATTTCAGCAAGGAGGCGGAACTTAAATTTTCCATAAAAGGAAAAGAGCAAGGATGCCTAGCAGTGAGGCCGTAATGTCCAGCTGGTGCTCAGTTCCTCTGGCTGTCGAGGCACTCCTTGTTGCCTGGCTTTGACAACTTACCTCCTCAGTTCCACTGAGAAGGCAGTACTACTATCTAGGATGTGTTTTCTGCTTGTCTTGGCAAAGACCTTTGAGATCTGGGAGCAAAGTTGCCAGTGTGCGCTGAATGGATGTATTTTGATGTTAAAATTGAGTACCAGCTGTTGATAGTACTGTAAGGTTCTTCCTTGAGTCTTTTATCTTGGCAAATGTGGGAGAGCCACAGCGTGGGGACCTGCCAGACTTCAAACTTCACCTGTGGCGTTTGGTTCACAGGAAGGTCCTGGGGAATGGTCGACACTGGAGGCAGAAGTTGTAATGAAACATGATGAAATCTGTGGAACCAAAAACCCAACTCCTCATAAAATTTTACTGGACACAAGATTCGAATTACCTTTTGGTGAGTGCACTTCAATAACTTACCCAGGGTGCTGACAGCGTTTGGGAGTAACTTGAATTCTATAACCAAGTTGTGCTCATTCTCCATTCGTAGTAGTTCAGTGCAGATCACATTGCTGGTGTTTATTTCTTGTTTGGCTTCTTTCTAATAAGTTCAGAATAAACAGGGAAGATTTGAAGGTCTTCCAGTCCTGGAATGTTTAGACTAGCAGTGTTTTAAGAAACTATTAATGCTATTTGAGGATGGTGCAGTCAGACATACTGTTCCTGAACAGGGAACATTCACTGCTTTGTATCTAGACAAATTTGGCTCTAGAAGAGGTCAAGTGTGTTGTTAGAGCCATTCTGTGGTAAGTGCACTTAAACCCTGTCACAATGTGCAGTTAGTGAAACATTAATGCTCAGTGCTCCCAAATGTTATCATTAGCAGAGTGTATAAATAACTTGCTGTTGTAAGAACTGCCTCTCTGGCAATTGCTTTTGGTTGAAATGTACAGAATGTGGAAAAGCAGTTAATTAGAAGAAATCCATTTCAAGTAAAATTGATGTTTTCTTTTTTTTTTTAAATTTTGTATTACTTAAAACCTACCAGCCAACCAAACCCCTCGAGCAAATAAGCAAACCCGAAAAGTAAGGCCTTAGCAAGGATCATAGAATAGTTTGGATTGAAAGGGACCTTAAAGGTCATGCAGTTCCAATCCCCTTGCCGTGGGCAGGGACATCTACTGGATCACGTTGCTCAGGGCCCCATCCAACCTGGCCTTGAACACCTCCAGGGGTGGGGCATCCACAGCTTCTCTGGGCAACCTGTGCCATTGCCTCACCAGCCTCTCAGGAATATATTTCTTCTTAATATCCGATCTAAATCTCCTCTTTTTCAGCTTAAAACCATTACCCCTCTTCCTATCCCTGCACTCCCTGATAAAGACCCTCTTCCCCAGCTTTCTTGTAGCCTCCTTTAAGTAATGGAAATCTGCTTGAAGGTCTCCCTGGAGCCTCCAGGCTAAACAAGTCCAACTCTCTCAGCCTGTTCTCATATGGGAGGGCTCCAGCCCTCTTGATCATCTTCATGGCCTTCCTCTGGACTTGGATGAATGCTTACATGGCTTCTGTTTCCAGCTCCTTGCTTACTCTTGCGATCAAGAGTAGAGATGATAGTTTTGGGGCTCCTGGTATGTTTTTCCCACATTGGGTGCTGATGTGTTTCAAAGTTGTCTGTCATTGCAAAGCTTGTCTCTCCCCTTCTGCCTGTTGCTTGTTCTTTGCTGCCAAGCCCCTGGCAGCGTAAGCAATTTGTGTCATGCTCTGAGCACTGGGGGAGCATTTGTGCACCCACTGGCATTTGGCCAGCAACTGTTAGGATTGGCCATCTCTTGTGGAAAAAAGTTAGGTGATCTTTTTGTCTCATACCCGCCTTCCAGATGCAAGGGATGATGCAGGCTTTGACCCTGCAGCACCGCAATCGATACAGATTCCATCTTGTGCTCAGAGTGTCCTGTTTTGAGTGCACAGTCCGCTGGATGGAGCAGTTAAAGGTGTGTGCAGCGATAGGCACTGTCTTTAACTACAGTCCCGTGTGTAAAGGGGAAAATGTATCTGACATCTCAGCAGTCTTGACAGCTAAGCTGTCTAATGCTGGTCTGGAGCCATCCCTCTTCATTGTGAGAATGTCCTGGTGATTCACTGCTGCTGTCACCCTGTCAGTGGGAAGTTTATTGCTGAAATTTCTTGTTATGTAAGGAGAGGAACAACTCACTTGGTCTCTTTATGAGGTGAAACATTTCTTCTTTGGGGCAAGTGTTTGGGCTTCTGGTAGAGGGAGAACACAGCATGTGGACCTGAAGACAAGGCTCATGGCTGCTACCTTCTCAGCTAAGTTCATTCTTTCATAGTTGCTTGTAAACTGTCTCTGCTTAAAAGAAAATGAAGTTCTGATCTCTCCCTGTGTATTCAGAGATTTTCCAAAAGAAAATTTCCTTTCTTCTGCAATTCATGTTTTGGACAGCGTTATATTTTGTGGTTTTTTTCAAGTATAGGAAAACCATTATATGTTAGAGCATCTGGATTTAAAAAATGGAAAATATTTCAGTTAATAGTGTTTTTTCTCCTTACTGGTATACTCAAAACACGGGACTTTGTTAGTTTATTTTGGGTTTTCAAACTACTATTTTAAAACGTGTGATGTTCTATAGAACACGTAGTTCTGAGAAGCAGGATTTCATGCAGAAAAATGAAAACATTAAGTAAATAACAAGCTTTTTGTGAGTCTTCTGTTTCTAACACAACTGGTCATTTAAAGCACATCTATCACTTTTTCCTTTGCTCGCTGTGCCACATACAGAAATAGCATGAACTCCACACTGCTATATTGAAGCGTTTTTTTTTCAAGTGAGCCTGTCCCATGTTTCGTCATGTCCAGGAAGAGAGAGTACATCAGATAGCTCTTTCAAGCTTCTGTTGCCTGAAGACTTATGCAGCCATGGCAAGGTCAGGAACAGGTAGGCACCGAGAGCATGGTGTATTCCTCTAGAGGACAGCATCTACCTGTGTCACCTTCTCCAGCAGTGCTTGCATTCACACCATGACTGTATGTCTCCTGCCATCACCCGTTAGGCTCTGTCTCCCTGCCCTTGGTACTGAGATGTGTGTGGAGGGCTGCGTGGAGGTAGCTCAGCTCACAGCACTGCCTCTGCATCTCTCCCAATGGATTTTTAGGTGAGTTTCCCTTTAAGGGGGGGGCAGCAGCGTGGACTCTTAGTGCCCCACATGTTAAGGCTGTGTGGTCATATGAGCTGGGAGCTGCTGTTTTAAACCTACTCAGAGAACTAAATGGATTACTGATCTCCTGTGGAAGTTCTTAAGCCAGCAGCTCTGTGGTGGTAACGTAATAACAGCGTGTTTGGAGTGACACTCAGGAGCATTGTGTGTCACATTTTGATTCCTCTGGCTATTGTAGATAACACAAGAACTGGAGTGATGTGTGTGCACATGTACAGCTTGTGCTGCTTTCTGAGTCTGGTAAAACACAGCTGTCTGGGATAGCACCTTTGAAAAACTGGTGCATTCTTTTGTTTGGCTGTGTTTCTGGGCTTTGTCTGTCACTTCTGATTGCTGTTTTGTTTAGGTTAGATGATCCACATGGATGCAGTACTCCAAGTTACTCATTCTGTGTCCTTAAAATGTTTCATAGTATTTAGGTGGAGCTTGAAAAGTCTTGAAGGGATCATGGAAGAGAATAAACTAATTTAAAAAACGGAAAAGCTGAAGTCCTTGGTATAAAACATAATTGTATATGCAAAGAGGTTTAGACACTGGTTTGTTGTTTGCACTATATTTATCCCAGATTAGTTTGCTGCTTCTGCTTCCACCAGATATGTTCAAGATTCTTCCTCCTTGGTATGTCTTCTCCTGGTGCTCTGGAGATTGACAACAGGTAAAGCTGGAGTAAATGCAGAATATGTTGATGCTGGCAGTGGTAGTACATGACGAGGGCAACTTAGAGATTTTTTTTTCATATGAAGTTGTTTTTAGTGTTTACCAGGCTTGGAGTTGGGAAGAAGTAATTTCCTAACAGAGACTGGTGTGATTGTACTTTCTGCTTCTGGTGATATAAAATAACCTGTCCTGAGATCACCCAGGAGTTAAACTTTGTTAATACCCAGATCTCTAATGGGGCAAAGAACACCTCTGGTGGCCATGTGCTCAGTAGTGTTGTTAGTGTGACATCAGCCTGTGTGCTATGGGGCAAAGAAGGCCCTTCTGTGGTGAGCATCTGTGTGCAGTGCTGGGGACCAGACTGTCATCTAATCTTCTCCGTCAGCCCTCTGTTCCTACATATTCAATGCTGCAGAAACAGAATGGCTGAAAATCCTCTTCTAAAGAAGTGCAGCAAAGCGTAAGCATTGGAAATGCGAAATGCTAGTGAGAGTTGGTATTAACCCCTAGGGTGCAAAGCGTTTTTATGCTTGGTAGTCTTTTAAAAATGGCAATAAAGTGCCTTCTTGATGGAAGGAAGAGGTTGTTAGCAAAGATAGGCTGGTAAAGATTTCTTTACTGATTGTGTCTGTTTGTTTTCAGGAACAAGACAGGCAGATCAAGGAAGGGAGACAGCTTTCTTTCTTGGTTTAGAAAATTTGGTTGGTAAAGAGAAGAAAGTCTTGCTCTTTGTTGTCTTGATGTAGTGGATGTGTGCTGGCACAGACTTTTCAAGGTGCTGATTTTCAAGTATAAAACTGTGCTGTTTAAAAGCAATTTTACTCGGTCCCCATTTTTCAAGAAATGTGGTGGCTATGTGCAAGTCCCTTACAGGATGGAGTGCTCAAAACTAGTTTTGGCTCTCAAACTATAGCAGTTTAGGTCTGTGCCAGGTTGTCTCTAGTAGATAATTGGAGTAAAAATGCTTTTAGTGTTCTCACCACTCCCAGGCTGAGAGTGTGCTGATCTACATCCAGCCATCAGGTGGAGTAAATGTGCTTTATGTTTTATTGTCTTGGGAACTGTACAGAAAGAGAAATTCTTAGCTCTGCAAAGTTATTTCAGTGAAGATTCCCATACCTGTGGAAAGGGAAGAAGTTGGGGCTGAGTAGAGAGGACACCTGGTGAAGGCTTATAGGAAAAGGAGTGGGGATATCTCTCTTACTTCCAGCACTTTTTCTCACTTTTGCATACCTGGAGTGTGCCCAGCCCTGGACTTGCTGCCTCAGAAAAACTCAGATAGCACAAGGTGATGTGCAAGGAGTAGAACAAGGACCACCAGACCTGAGCTGAGGAAAAGCTTTAGGGCTGGAACTCCAGGTTGTTGCCAAGCTGACGATCTCTAAGTGGGATTACTGTCATCTTTAGGTACCTGAGTGGGTCTGACTGTGCGTGCAGTGGTTTGTATAGATGCAGCAAATTCTCCTCTAGTTCCTTCCTCAGCCGCGTCAGTCTCTGTAATGCCATGTTCCCATTCCTGTGATGGGTCAGTGTCAGGGTGCAGTGACAGGTCCTAATTGCTCTGAGCAGCCTCATCTGGGATCTCTGTCCGCAGCCGTGCTCGTGGGTCCAGGAGTCGCACTTCAGCGCAGTTCTGGGTGTTCACTCCTCAGTGATGCTTTGGGAGTTACCAGTACCTCCCCTCAGCCATAGCCATGTCTGCGCTTGCTGATGGAGCCCATAGATCCAGGCACAGATCCTGGCTTGACCCGGGGGCTGCTTTGTCACCATGGACCTGCCTACCAATCTGGGATCCTGGTTCAACCTGGCCCTGATCTCTGGAACTGCCCTGCTCACCTTGCTCAAGTGCTGTAGGACGAGGTCCTGGCTGGTAAGTCTCCTGCCCTCCCAGCCATGTGGTTTCCCTTACCTCCTCTTCCTTGTGGAGCAACTGGACCTCACTGCTCCCTGACATCAGGAGCCCAGAGAAGACAGGCTGTTCAGCTTCCGGCTGAAGTCAGCAGTAGGAGCAAGGAGAGTAAAACTTATATTTCCGAGTTGGTATCAAATTAAGAAGCCCCCAAAGGTAGCAAACGTACCAGTCCATCTCTTCATTGTTCTCCTCCAGCAGTTTTGTTTCACTGACATATGGCCTTGCTCCTCTCGTTTACCAAGTGTGATGTCAGCGGAGCCCTGAGCTGGTATCAGACAGCCTCTGTTTGGACCATTTCAGGTTTTTATCTTATAAGCAAAAGTTAATGTAGCGGAGTATCTTGCACTTGTAATCAAAGCCGAGCAGTCATGTAGGAGCTGGCCAATGGATGTGGTCTTGCAAGCAGTCCCTCTGTGATCTCTGTTCTGGGGATTTCCATTCTCTGCATTCCAGAGAACCAGCTTCAGCAAAACAGCTGACTGGGACGAGACACAAATGGATGGTGAAATTTAAAAATAGTTGTTAAATAAACTGCTTTCCCAAAAAATGAAGAATTCTGTCTTATTGGGCATTTCTTCTAAACAGGTAACGACTCAAGTTCATATTCCAGTTGCTTTGTATTTAAGGTTAGCTGTGCAGTAACTGTACTGCTGTTAGTAATGATGACAGTAGTTTTTCTAAGATCAAGAAGATGACCTTAAAGCAGCAGTATTTCAACAGTAGCAGATTTTTATCTATAACTTGCGTAAGAAGCTGTTTCAATAGAATAGCAGCAATCTTGGACTAAAAATCTGATAGCTGTGTTTAGGAAATGAGCGCCTTGGATGCAAGATAGGAACAACAAATCCAAGAGACAATGGTGCTCTTTGATGCCTGAGGATGCTACTAAACCATGGTCTATGCGAAAGCATAGACCTGAGGCAACTGCAGTTTCTGCAGTGTTGATGGAAATCCATTGCTTCATCCCTTCTAGGTCTCTTTGGTCTTGTTTCCAGGCTCTGAGTAGAGTTGTTTTGACTCTGACCTTTAGTCCTCAGTTAATGAGTTTTTCTTTATCTTTTGGAGAAGAAATGGCTTTCAAAGACAAAATTCCCTAGGCTTTGCTTTGATGTTTGGATTGCTTCAGGTCCTTGTTGGAGTTTGTGCTCCTGAATCTCATCAGACTGTATGCTGATAGCCCTTCAGTTAATTGATGTCTTCTTTCTGGCTCAGTTCTGTCCAGATTTCTTTTGAATGCCATCCCTAATTTGTCTGGAGCTCATCTAGTAAATTTGTGCAGCTGTGATCCACAGCCCTGATGATCAAAAGCATCTCTGTTTTTCTGCAACTTCTGTAATTGTGGAAGACAATCTCATGTTTCTCTTACCTCCTTTTCTAATAGTGAGTAACAACAAAGCAATGTACTGTACATCAGAAAGAGCAACTAGCTCTGTGTATTATGGTTAAAATAAATTACTTTGCTCTCCTTTCAAGCAAGGAGAAACAGAATTTGTTTTTTTCTACTTAATGTGGGTTTTCTAGAGCCAGGTACTAAGTTTTCAGTTGCCTAAAACTTTGTCAAGTGGGGCACATTTTATCTCCCTTGTCTGGGTGAGGCTAGGTGCATAAAAATGTTTTTTCATTACAAAGTTGTAGACATTAATTCATATTACAAAGTTGTAGAGATTAATTCATAGTCCAAGGAAATATTTACTTCTGATGCTTCAAATTCCACTAGATCTGGCATGTCCTTTGTTCTTGTTGAAAGCTGTTTGTGTTCTGATACACCAGTCTCTGTTATCTCCAGCATTTTTGGGGTTACTGGCTTCATAAGATGATGGTTTGTGTAGCTGGGAGAGGGCATGAGCACAGATATCCGCTTTGGGTGTGAGAAGAAACCTATACTTGGTCCTTTCTGAAAGCATCGTAGGTCCCAATGGAATGCTGTCCTGCCAATAAATCTTTTTCTTGTTTCTCTCAGAAGTGAGAGTGGATGTAACTTTTAAAACTACCTTTTCATCTGGAGACCATCCCAGCCTCCTTCGCCCATTCCTGCCAATGCAGAACTTAGTGAGGCTGTGTTCATGGGGTGCAATTCATCACAGAAAAACGAACTTACTAGAAATAAACTTCGTGGCTCCCTATGAGGTGCCAGAAAGTGTAGAGAGTTAGAAGAGATGGGAAGACTGGCTGAACTGGACTATACTCATCCTCATTTGCCAGCTTGCAGGTTTGGTGGTATCTACCTGGAGCAGTCCCTCCACTTCCTGTGCGAGGCCTGATGTTTCTGTGTTGGTGCAGTTTCAGTCCATTGAACACCAAGTTTCAGTCAGGGGGATATTGAGTGGCTGGAAAAAACCCAACCCAACAAACTTTTTCCCCCTCTTTCCAATAGTCTTACTCCCCCATCCCTAAATAATTTATCTGCTGCCTGACTGGTGCTTTTCCTTTCAGCGGGTTACTTCCCTTGGTGCTGTGCACTTCTTGCTCTGCTCCTTAAAGAGTTTGTACCTAATTTGCCTTGTGTTAAGCTTTCCACAGCAGTTCATCTGCACCTGCAGGGGTGCACTTTGAGAGCTGGAATTTTGAGTGGCGGAAGTCTGTGTTAGGAAACTATATTACTTCAAAGTGTGAAGTAGAAAATAGTTACCAAAATAAAGGTGATAATGCTTGCTACTTGCTGTCAGTCATCAATGTGGTAAATCTTCTGGATGGTAAAAGGGTTGTTGTGATTCATTTCACAATGAAGTTGCAGACTGATCTAAAAATAGAAATGTGCTTTCCTGTGAATATTGTTGCCTATAACACTATTCATTACCTTAAAAGAGTTGGTTTATTGCCTGCAGAGGAAAAGAAAAGACTATTTCTTTTTTGATACTTGTGTTGTACCAGGTACTTTAAGTAAGATGTGCTATTCAAAATCAGCCCTTGTTCTATTGAGGTTATAAAAGTCTCTGTAAGAGGCTCTTGATTTTGCTGTGTGTTATCAAAGCTTATAGAAGTTATTAATATCATTGTGAAATGGCTCTTCACAAAACTAATTCTTGAATTAAATCTGAACCAGTTGTTTTTACTCTTTCCTACCTTTATGCAGAGTGCATTTGGTTAATAAGCTTTAAACAAGAAAGCAGTGTAAGCCCTTGAACTGTGTTAGTATTTATAATGTGTATTTTTCATTTGAGTTCTGAGAGAAGACAGTCCTGTTACTTCTAAATTGTGTGTGTTTTTTTGTGGTGTGGTCTTGGAATACCCTACCTGTTTCGATGCTACTGATGAGAAACGCAGATTTGCCTGGATAATAATATGGTGTGACTTGTTCTTTTGGTATAGATATCCCTGAAGAAGAGGCCAGATACTGGACCAGAAAACTAGAACAAATAAATTCACTGGGAGATGATGAGGTAAATATCTAAATTGAAAGATGAATGTAGCCCTGAATGCCTTATAACCTGTTTTTATTCTTTATTTTGGATCCCCTTCATAGGGCAACTACTAAATGTCCATAATTTATGAGTCTTCCATAAACTATTTACAGAACTTTTTTCTTAAGTGTACTGTTAGGGTTAAGGAGAGGAACATTTTTCCAGATGCTGGAAGTACTTGAGTAGTGAGAAGTGTTTTGTTGATGTGCATATATTCAAAGCAAAGGTAGTGCCATGCTTTGCCTTAGAAGAGAGGAAAACCATTTTTACAAGCTGTAGTGGCCTCTCTTGATTTGTGAAATCAAGTCAAAAAGGACATTTTTGCAGTTGGCTATTTCTGAGAAGACGACAAAGGAAGATACTGAATCTTTCTTGGAACTGAGGACTGTTGGAGCTGTTAGCTTTTGTCCTACTCCAGTTGCTAATGTCTTAGTTCATGTGACTCTGGCACTATGGTACCTGCTAGCTATGGCTTTTGTTTCTTGTTTTTTTTCTAGTGTCTATGTGGCTGAACAGCAGTAAGAGAGACTGTTACATAAGTCAAACTTTACAGTTCATTCTGTTTGCAAAATAAGATCTGATGTATTAATGCCAGTACAAGAAGCCTGGTGTTGTTCAAAAAAACCCACTCATGAATCAATGCCAACATCATTGAGTAGGAACATAGTGCTTGCTCAAACTCTTGATAGGTCTCTTTCCATAGCAAGATAACTTGCAAAATGCTCTGCCAGTGACTTAGAAGGTCTTCTGGGATCCTTCATTTCCTCTTCCTACTGCTTCTATGAATCATTTGGTTTACTGTGTGGATGAGGGAAAACAAGGGGGATTTTCTTTGTGACTGAGGGCAGACCAGTATTTAGGTAAATTTGAGGAAAACCTCCCTTCCTAAGAGTTTAAGAACCTCCTGGCATGGGTGAAGAGCTCAATCTGTGCTTTGGCAGGTGAGTGATATCCTGCTGCTGTGCCTCCCTGCTCCTTGGGCTGTGGCAGCAGCCTGTGCCAGGTACTTCAGTGCAGCATAGGTGCCCTCTAGTGCCTCACTGCGATGGTGCTTGCTGAAAGACATCCTGAGCTTGGTGAGACTCTCCTTTCCCTGGAGTGCCACCCATCTGCATGCTAAGCACATGCTTTTATCAAATGCTGGTAACAAAATCATGTCCTCTGTTTGTGACCTGATGATCTCAGATTTATGATGGATGTTCCCTGTCACCAGCGAGAAGATGGAAAGATATAAGAACACCTGTGCAGGGCTTGACCTGAGATTCGTCTTGTCCCATGTCTGACAGCAGCCCAAAGTGGTGATGATATCTTCCTTGCATATTCCCCTAATTTTCAATGACTGGTAGCTCAGGAACTTCCAGAGTTATTCCAGGAAGTTTGGAATAACTTCCAGTATTCCAAAGGCAATACCTTTGTGTTTAATGTTACTGAATGGATTTTTCTATTGTGGATGTCAGTTACCTTTTGAACGCACCCAGGTCAGTTATGTTGTAGCAAAGGAATTCAGCACCTTAATTGTGCATTGCCTGGAGAAATATCTGACTTGCTCTGAGCAAACAAAGCTTATGTTGTGAAACCAGCCGGAGGCAGGTTTATTTGAGGAGTGGACTGATCCTCACTCATCTGCCCTGTGCCACTCAGCTTTACAGACCTCATGCTCTTGCATGGATTTGGGGCTGCAGATTCCTGATCTGCCTCTTGGTGTTCAGTACAGGACAACTTTGTGCCTTTGTCTTCTTCTCCATGTGTTAAGTTCAGCAATCTCTGTTTGAGTCAGTGGATGAAGAGACTGGAGTTGCACAGCAGTATTCAAGAAGCAGGTTCATTTGGAGTTTATATGGCATCATAAAAAAGATTTCCAGTCTCTATTCCTACAAGACTGTTCTCATTGTTTTGTTCAGTTTCCCTTATTTCCACATATCTCTTTGTAACACGAGAGGAGAATAACGAAATAGAACAAGTGGCATGCCCCTAGGGAATGCTTTGGTGCTGTAACAAACAGCTTTGTAGAAAGTCAAAGCTGGCTAATAGAAGTATCTCTGTGTTCTCTAATTTAGTATTAAATGAGGTGAAAAATTCTTCGCTTTGGATGTGCAGTGAAATCACAGGAGATCTTGTAAGTGTTGGCTGGGCAAACACTGTGTAACTGCCCTGCCAGGCATACTCATACTCATTATTGAACTGCTTCAGTCTCCTACTGCAGTGTTGCTGTGAGCCCACCTGAGTTTTGAGCTGTTGAAGCTGTGCTTCGGTGTCTCAATGTAAACGGGCTTATACTTAGTCCTGAGCTTCGTGTGACAGTGATGTTGTGGTGTGGAGAATCAGGTGTTAGATGTAAGATAGGAGGTCTCACAATTGAGAATAAGGTTGGTGCTTGTAGTAAAGCAGAATTTGCCATAACAAGGTGTACACCTGTTTTTTGGCATGAGAAAAGGAGACTACTAAGAGTGTGTTTGAATGTGAGTATTAAGGAGAATATTTAGTGCTTTGATACAATCAGGGATACTTTCTCTTGTTCGTGGCATGCTGTGCTCTAAAAGCTGTTTAATGAAGTTACTATTTGCTTTCTTATCAGTCTGTGTTCCTTCTTTTGTTTTTTTTTTTGTTCCCTTTAGTTTTCCTTTCAGGAGGAAGTCCAGAAGAAACCATTGCCCAGTGCTGCCTCCCAGTGTTGTAAGTTAAGACTTTATTTCTTCTCAACATTTTTTACTCTTTCAGTGTACTGTGTTTCTTTCTCTGTTAGTTACCAAACCATTGTACGTCTGAACAATGTTTTCATGTTAAAAATACTTAAATCTCTGTGAGGCCAATAGCTTTTGTCAGTTATGATAAGCTGTGACCCTCAGAATATTGGTCTAGAGCTTCTGATGCTAGAAAGTGAAATCATGCATTGTCTTCAAGCTGTTTGTGTCCTCATGTGCGACACAAAATATGTTCAGAGTCACCTAGATTGTCAGACCCTTGCAATATCGACACAAGAAAATGCTGTCAGGCTATGTTCTCTTTGAACGTCTTGTGTTTGATATTATTTTTGTGACTTTTTAGTGAAATTGAAGAGGAGGACAATAGATGGAGACAGGTATTGCTGGTAGCCTTTTAAAATGCTCCAGAGTTTTGTGTACTTGATGGCTAATTTCTTTCTTGATATTTTCAATGTGGTGTTGATGGATGAAAAATACTTTTACTGATTTCTGCTTATCTCATCTTGCATTTTTTTTATGCTCCTGAAAGCATGGTTGGAAAAATAACCTAGGACATACTGTATCTGATGGTCTGCAAAATTAGATTTCTGAAACAGTGCTTTTAATGTACAATAGATTAAAGCTCCTTGATGTCTCTTAAGAATGTCTTATCTCCTTTTAGCAACAATGTTAATAAAATTCAAGTCTCATAACTTAAGCAAATCTTTTATTCTCTACTTCGAATCCTATAAGACATACATATAACACTTTGCAGGCTGTTTTATCCATTAGGCTGGTTATAGGATCTCATTGTTAACATTAAGCAATGTTAATTACTGTTTACCTTTATTGGGTAGAATGAATTTATCTCTATACTGTTGTTATGTTATCTGAACACTTGCTTCAGCAAAACATGGACGCTTACCAATTGCCTAGGAAATCTGAATGTGCAGCTGGAACTTGTACAAAGCCTAATGAAAGTATTCTGGTAGTGGTACCCTAGGTAACAACAAACGTATCCTCACTTTTTTAAAAAAGAATGTATGTAAAGAATAAAGCACTTTAAAAAAATTAAATGGAAAAGTACAATGTATTTGTAAAGCCTACAAATAAGAAATGTTGTTGGAGAAACTAGTATTTGACTAGATTGTACTATCATAGTATGGAGAAACTCTGATGTCAAAAGGTCAAGATCAAACAGCCTGGTATGAAGTATCCAAGAAATGAATGCATTATTTGCTGAAATCACATTCCTGGCTGTGTGCCCTGGACGTTGCTTTTGTTCAAAAGTGGCTGGTTGGATTGACTCAGAATTCTGAGTATTGGGATATATGGGTAAATTGGAAGGAATGCTTCTGTGTAGGGAAAGTAGCTGCACAGCTTCCCACAGCGTGGTGCTTGTACATACTCAGGCTCTTGTAGCCAGCTTCTTCCCTGGAGGACCTACTCAGCTCATGAAAACAGACATAGTAAAGAGTGGAACTGCAGCTGCCCTTTTTGTTTTTCCTGTTAACAGGCTGCATCTTGCTATAAAGTGACCTTTTACAGTAATTAATTAAAGGCCTCTGGTTTGAACAATTAAAATCATGTAAGAATTAATTTAATCATTCGTGGGGTTAAAACACCCATTAGAATTAATGTTAAATATTTCATAGCAGTATGTGGCTAATATATTTAAGAATTTTCTAGTAATTCTGTAAAACTTGTGACACTGCATGTACTTTTCCCCGTCTACGGCTTGCAAGTATCCAGCATCTACGAATATCTAATTATTGACATGGACAATTAGAAAATAGACATTTAGTGTAGAAGTACTTCTGTAAAATGAACTCTGCCTGCATCAATTTGTGCCTAAGAATTGTGAGCTTGCCTAAGTGTAGCATAGTCCTTTGGAGCTCAAGTATTCAAACCAGAAGATGCATTGATTTTGTTTTTATTGAAAGCTGACTTGACCTTTACATATGACACAGGAACTGAACCCCCTTTTACAAAGGAGCAGGGACAACAGACGTAAGTATCTAGAGGGAGCAAAAAACCTCCTCAGTGTCAGCACGTTTTGCATGATGAGAATATCTTCCCAAATCCTAAAAAATATGAAGTTTTGTTTGCATTTCTATTAAATGTAATAACAATTCTTAATTTCCTGATAAATCCTTGTTAAATAAGTGCAGCATCCTCATACTGGCTTTTACCCACAACCTTGAAATTGAATGCAAATTAAAAAGAAAACAAGCTTTTATTGTCTGGAGTTCCACTTTAAATGAAGCAATTGAAAAAATGTTATTTGATTACTTTGGCATTATTTGAGTTGATAAGCTCCAAGTTATTTATTATGGTAGGTATAGATTTATTTTCCATTTATGCTCAAGATAGTTTCTGGCAACGGAAATGTCCATTATGATCCATAAGTGAGTCACTCAGTATTATAAACACAGCTCCGACTTGGAGCAGACACTGTGCAAACTGCGATGAGAAGAATATTCTGCGTCTTTGTGGAAAGGGTTTGGCAGCCTTAATTAATGGCAGCTGCTGTAAATAGTTGTCTTATACTTCTTGTCATAGAGTTTACAAATCTGGAAGAGAGCAGGTTTGTTCAGTATGATTTTCAGGAGAGAGAACCTGTGTGCCACTGGATCAAGCAGTAGTGTCTATTGTCTTATCTTTGACTGATAATCCCTCTGAGAATGCTTTATCCTTCCTTTTCTGCATATATTTTTTTCCTTCTACTTTCTGGAGTCTGTGGTGTTGCTGTTTTCACGGTAAGACCCTGACAGACCACAGTGCACCATAGTTCTCTCTTATATGTCTTTTGCTGTGTAAAATCTCTGTCTGCCAGTTCCGTTTCTTTATTATTGTGGGTTTTGTTGGGTTTCTTTTTTTCAGAAGAAGGTGAATTTGTTACTTGGCTCTGGGTTGTGAGTTGGTGAAACAAGGAGAGAAACAGATTTTCTGATAGGTGGTTATGCTAGCAAAGTGAACCAAAGCTAGCCTGTACTCAGTTTGCCAGCAGATCAGAGAGAAAGGAGCAAGACAGCATATCCTTCAGGAGAGCAAGAAAGAACTGTAAATGCTGTCAGGAGTGTGTGTGTGCACATGCTCGCAGGAAAAAAGCCCTGCAGCTTTATTGTAGAGACTTGAGCACCCTTTTAATTACTTAATAGCTGGCAAAATGTTTTATACACATTATAGTAATGGGTGTCATTTAATGCCAAATCAGTTTGTTTGGTTGATCCTTCTTTCCCACAAATATTTGAAGAAATCTATTTATGCAAATTGTGTAAGGCAAAATTCTGTTGATATCCACACATTCACTGCTCTTTCAAGAGTGCTGAAGGCCGACTTTGAGAAGTTTCATTCCTGATGCCCTTTAGTTCTCTTTTTAGGAGCTCCAGTTCTGCTGGTGTATCAGGCAGGCTTGTACTGTTCCTCTGCATAGACTGACTGGAATGCAGAGGTGCTTTTCTATGGCACTGATGAGGAGCTTTGTCTGCTAAAAAGCCAGGTGACTGTCTTCGCTGCCCTTGACTTCCTAGCCAACCCTGACAGCATCCACACTGATTTTGTGTTTAGGATGCTGCACTGTGGGTCTGAACATCTTTGTGCTGCCATTAATGTGCCATTGGGTTGGGGCAGTCAAACCCTGTTGCTAGGATTTCCACAGCACACGTGGATGTGAGGTTCTAGCAGAAACAATGACACTGAGTCTGCTAATCTGGGCAGGCTGTGGGTCCACGTTGGCAGGATATGCTTTGCAGCCTGTTTTCATGGAATGAAGCCATACGCGTCCAGGTTACATGTTCACTCATTTCGTTTTGTGCTGTCTTTGAATCCTGTGGTTTGTTCTAGTCAAAGATGATGCTGGCTGCCATTCACCAGTGCTCAACTGGGTGAACTGCCCTAAGGCAGCAAATGTGCTGAAATTACATCCTATTAAGAGATTTTTTGTTCTCCTTAATATAATATGTGAAAAAGTGATCTGCTGTACCATTCTCTCCAGGCTAGGCAGCACCAAAATGCTTTTAGACAGGGCATAACTTGACTGTCTGGTTGTTTATATAGGTATGTATGATCTGTAATAATGCAGTGGCAGGCAGCTGGCTGGGTTCACTGGCAGGAGATACTGCCCTCCTTGTGGCAGAGATGTATGCTACATGGCTAGATTCTTGCTGATTTTTTTTCCGGTTATCTGCCTGTTTCTGCACTTAGAAACAGCAGAGGTCATCAACTACCTATGGCATCTCTAGGCCAGGCCAGTTTGGGAAGCGTGAGGAAGAGATCAGTGATTATTTTGCCCTTCTCTTGGGTAGGTGCCAATAAAGATCCTGCTGCACTTTTTGGAAAGCTGTAGTTTCCTTTAGTAAGAGTAAAGCTACTGGTGAGAGTACAAACAGTAAGCCTTACAACAGCCCTTAAAAAGTGATCTGTATCAGTGTAATTCAAAACAGGACACAGAAATGGCATTTGTTATAATTAAGCTAGTCAGAGGAAAAACTGCGCTTATCTGTAGAAGTGAAACCACTGTATGTGCTGTTTTGTGGTAATTTGATGGGCTGGGAAAGTGAATTCCTTGGCCTCTTTGTTTCCAGGTAACTGGCAGATCCTGTTCAACACTGCAGGAAAATCCCATCTGGGAGACTGGTTTTTTAGTGGCTTTGCAGTACTTGCTGTCTGAGCTGGCGGAAGGCAGGCAAGGTCTGCTTGCAGGAGTGCAGAGTCAAGGTTGTACTCTAACATGTCTGCTTGCATTTTTGGGATAAAGATGCTGTTTCAAAAGTGGATATATCTAAGGAAAACTACTCAGCAAATGGAAGTTAAAAATACTGGCAATATTAGAAGATTACACAGTAATAAAGTTTTACTTACTGCTAGACTCTTGCGGAGAGCAGATCTGTGGTTTAACTGCTGATCCTCTAAGTGCACTTTGTTAGTTGTTTTCCTAGAGTGTGTACTGTATTTTGAAAGGTGTCGACAGGGAAATAAAGCTTTGACTTTATTAAATAAACCCCAAACCTAAAGATTTTCCTGCAGTGTTGAGCACTGCTAATACCGGCATGTGTCTCTTTAAGCAGTGATCAGAAAAGTGAATGCATGGTTAATCACTGTAGGTTTCATAATTTGTTTAGTGCTCTTCATGAGAGCTTCTTTTTCTTTTTTTTCTCTGGTGGGGATTTTTTAAGGCCTCTGAAACTTTATTAGTCATCCTTTAATGTCACAGCAATAACAGAAAATTAATTTGAATTTGGTTACCACAGTGGAATATAACCTTTTTAAAAATTAGCTGCAAGATTTTAAAATGATGGAAAAATTATTGCTCAACTTTATATACAAGCCATAAATAAATGTTGCTGAGCAATAAGACTTGTACTGAAAATCCCAAATTGAAAATCAGAAGGAAAAAGGGCACCAAATCCTTTATCTTAGCTGCTGTAGAACATTGTATTCCTCTTTGCTAGTGTGTATTTATGTGAGTTAAATGATCCCTATAGTCCAAAACTGTATCTTGTGAGGAGTTGCAAATGCTGGTGGATGAGAAGTTCCACACGAGCCAGCAATGTGTGCTTGCAGCTCAGAAAGCCAGCCGCATCCTGGGCTCTGTCAAGAGAAGTGTGAGCAGCAGGTCAAGGGAGGTCATTCTGCCCCTCTTCTCAGCTCTCATGAGACCCCACCTGGAATCCTGCATTCAGCTCTGGATTCCTCAGCACACGAAGGACATGGATCTGTTAAGAGTGAGTCCAGAGGAGGCCACAAAGATGATCAGAGGGCTTGAGAACATCCCATAAGAGGACAGGCTGACAGAGTTGGGATTGTTCAGCCTGAAGAAGAGAAGGCTTTGGGGAGACCTTAGAGCAGCCTTCCAGTACTTAGAGGGAGCCTACAGAAAAGCTGTGGAGGGGCTCTTTATCACGGAGTGAAGGGATAGAACGAGGGGTAATGGTTTTAAGCTGGAAGACAGGAGATTTAGATTGGATCTTGGGAAGAAATATTTTCCTTTGAGGGTGGCGAGACACTGGGACAGGTTACCCAGAGAAGTTGTGGGTGCCGCATCCCTGGAGGTGTTGAAGGCCATGCTGCACAAGGCTTTAAGCAGCCTGGTAAAGTGGGAGCTGTCCTCGCCCATGGCAGGGAGGTTGGAACTACTCATCCTTGAAGTCCTTTCCAGTCTAAACCATTCTGTGTTTCTATGGTATAAATCTTCTGGTGGTTCTTGTGTTCATATTTCTTAACCAGATTATCTCTATGACTCGGTAGCCCAGAAATTTGTAGGACAAGACAGCTGTATTAGGTATTAATGTGCTAATAGAAATGTTACAGTTTTGCCATTGTAGATAAAATTAATTGGTACTTCACTGCATTCTTTCTGCTGTGGTTTCAATGATTTGCACAAGCTTTTATTAATGTAGCAGATATTCTTGATGATTTAATGGAGATCCAAGCTGTGCTTAAATTCTCAGCTCTCAATGTGATTTTGTTTAGCCACAGTGAAGGTGGCCAAAAGCACCATTTTGTTTAGTGAAATAAAGTACTCCGAAATTTCAGCACAAGCTGAATGCTAAACTGGAGTAAAATGTGTTAAGAAAGAGAGTTGTGAGCAAGGACAGTACTCTGGAGTTGTACTCCTGTGCCTGTCTTTGTCTCTGTCAGCTCCTTTTGTGCAGAGGTTGTGATGTTCCAAAACTGAACTAGAAGTGTTGTTACTTGTTATGAAACCCTCTTGGTCATCCTGCTTACTGAAAACTTGGTTTTGTTCTCAAAAGCTATTCAAAGTTTGTTTTGTATTTTATAAGCTTATTCCACTAAAATACCACATTTAATTTTGGCAAGTACATTAAATACTGGAAGAACATAGATTTTTATGGAATCTGTGGTCTGTATGCACTGTGGTGAGAATCTTAGCCTAGGGAAAAGGAGGTTTATTGAACGTAGAAGTAAGAACTGACCAGGAACTTCCCAGCTCTGTTTGTGTTCTATCAACAGTACTTTATCAGCACCAAATATAGTGTAGTTTCTTGATCTCAGTTTACTTGTATAAACTTATTTAAATGCTCCCTGTCTTTGGTCAGCACAGGATGTGACAGGAGCATTAAATAATTTATCAGATGAATGTAAGCGGTGGACAGCAGTAAATGATAATATTCTGATGGGCACAGCAGATCCTAGTCACTCTGAGAATTATAAACAGAAATGAAACAAAATGGCACTCAGGCAATCAAATTACACTGCGTTTGAAACTTGGAATAATCTGCTTTTCTACAGTGTCCCTGCTGATCCAGGCTTGACAGTGTGAAGTGGGGAGGAGGAGTTCCTCCTTGAATAGTTGCATAATTGAGACACAGAACAAGCATATGTTATGTTCAGCTAACTGTGGGAACTTAGATGTTCTTTATAAAATGTGTTAACGACAAGAATGTTGTAGCTTCCAAGGCACCAGGCTGCTGGCATTGCTTAGTCCTTAATTGGAGGTTTATATGAAACCTTGGTTTTCGAATACTGAAACTTATGAACACAAAATAATGTGATAAACAAGAAACACACTGTTGTATGTAAGAGCACAGGGAGTAGCTAGTCTGACTCATCTGTATCATCTATCCCAGTGTTAATGTATGTTACTGGTGTTGTATGTGTGTAGAATTACAAGTTTCTATTTTCTGTCTGCCTGGACTTCTTGGTGTTTTCAGTTCAGGTTTGCACAGGCTTAAATTTGTTCCCAGAGGTCATCTGGAAGGGGCTTTTTCTTAACAAAATGAGGATATGCCTGTTATTTTTATGAAGCAGAGCAACAACTTGAAAAGGCTAAAAAGAAACTCTGTTTTCATTAACATTCAGAATATTGAGACTGTCAGCCCAGGTCTTCTGCGATTATGGTGAAGGACCGAGATCTATACTGTTAGCTCCTGAATCTTAAATGAAGCAGCATATGTGTTGAATCTTTACTAAATTCATCTTTTATCCAAAATGTTAGATGCTGAAGTGAAGTGGGTGTTAGTAAAAACAAACAAAAACCGGAGTTTTCAGATTGTGGCTGAAAATCCCTTACTCTGTTATTGCATCTCTTTCTGTTTGCTCCTGCAGCATTGCCTTCCCAGTTGGTCTCTAGTTGGGGTGTGCCCTGGTTAGCCAAGACCCAGCTTCTCAGTGTGAGACAACCTACAGGGTAAGGAGCTGGTGTCTAAAGGCAGCTGATTTTCTCTCCACCTGCCCTGCTCGGCGTTGGCTGCTGTTTGTCTTAGGCATGGAAATAACAGTCTCTAATCTGCTTTGGCTGGTTGTGGAGTTTTCATGCTGTTCATAGGGAACTTGGTAGCAGTAAGGTAGGCAGGCGAGTTGCTGGCTCAGGGATGTTGCTGTCAGTTTGAGGACTCTTGTCTATGGGAGGTGTTCATGTTTCTCCTTGAAGGACACAGACGTTGTATCTGCGAGGCTAGGAGTGGTTTTTTTTCCTTGGTGCTGTATGAAACTGAGTAGCCATCAGAACAGTGGCTGTCATTGAAACAAGGACTAGGAACAGTCTGAGATGGTTTCTCAGGACAGGTGTTTTCCCTTGGAGAGCCACTCATTCCCTCTGTGCAGATTGCAGTAGTTTGTGCAAAGTTTTGTGGAGAGGCGGGGACTTTTATCTTTGGGAGAAGAGTGCAGGGCAGGTAAACTCCATTTTCTATGGAGTTTTTCTGATCTGTGTGCTGGTTTGGTAAATTTATAGTACCTTCTGGTATTTCTTCCTCTGTTGCTTTGAGAGGTTACGTATACATTGGTTTGTGAATAACAAAATAGATTTAACTAGCAGGTAGTCTTAGTGCAATAACATTGTGCCACTGCAGAGTTTTCCCGCATCTTTAGTAGTAATCAAAGCTGCAAATGCCTGAATGTTGTTCTTCCTTTTCCTCTTCCTGCTTACCTGAGGTAGGAACCTTTTGATGGAAGGAGGTTCTGAGGTTACTATTCCATGTGTTAGTGGCTTGAGATCTTCAGGAATGAGAGACACGTGAGCTATTGTTTGATTTATATATTATTAGGAAATTGTCTTCTATTTAATGTCAAACTATTTATTACAGCAAATTACAGCTCAGTGCGGAGTCCTGTCAAGTTCTTGCTCTTTCTCAGCCTTCTTCCCGCTTCCTCTCTCTGATGCTCCTGCTTTCCTTGCCGCTTGTTTCAGTACCCTTTCTTCTCGTTGTCTCCCCTTCTTAACCTCTCTTTACCAAGTGTTTTACTTCTGTATTCTTTGCCAGCTTGGTTGTGTGTTCCTTTTTCTCTTCCCCTTTTCCTCTAGAAAAGACTTAGGCCCTGTCAAAACTGATCATTAGGCAAGCTGTAGATTTTTGTCATTGTAAAAATTAAGCCTGAGATGAGAACCCTGTGGTTAGGGTCATGTAAACACTGGCTGGTGGGTCCTGGCAGGCTTCTGATGCATCTGGGCACATCTTTGTTTTGCGAGCATGGCTGGCAAATGTATTGTCTTGTCACACTTGCTGCTGTGGACCAGAGAAAAAGCTTTTGTGATATATCAGTCTATAGTCTGCTGGTGCTTGATGTTATGAACTTCAGTTTTTCTCACTTATTAAGTTTAGTAAACAATAAAAAAGTTTTTATTTGCTGTTTATGTAGACAAGAGAGGAATAACCTTTTTAGACTCCATGGAAACTACATGTATTCGGTATTATACCAGTTGATGGAACCTAATGAAGTTCAAGAAACACAGCCGTAGGGTTCTGCACCTTGGGAAGAAAAACCCTGTGGACCAGTGCAAGGTTAGAGGTTGACCCGCTGGAAAACACGTCTGCAGAGAAAGGACCTGGGAGACCTGGTGGACAACAGGTTGACCATGAGCCAACCACGTGCCCTCGTGGCCAGGAAGGCCGATGGTGTCAAGAAAAGTGTGGCCAGCAGGTTGAGAGAGGTTCTCCTCCCTCTCTGCTCTGCCCTAGTCAGGCCCCATCTGGAGTCCTTTTCCAGTGCTGAGCTCAAGAAAGACAGGGAACTACTGGAGAGAGTCCAGCAGACAGCCACAAAGATGACCAGGGGACTGGAGCAACTTTGCTGTGAGAGGTGATAATGTGTTGCTTTTTTTTCTCTCACTACTCCTGTAGGAGTCAGAATGGAGTGACCTGCCTTTGGAGCTGTACTAGAATACAAGTGCCACTTAGACTTGAGCTATGGCTGTATCTGTGCAAAACACCACATGTATGCAAGAACCTGGAGTCCAGGAACCCTGCCAGTACTGAGACGTATCTGAGGAAATGCATTGCTCTGTAAATCTTTTATGCACCATTAGTTCCCAGATAAAGAATTTTTTAATCTTATTTTTCCTTTTTTTTCTCTGCTCACCTTTTTTACCCTACAGAATTGAAATGGCACCAGAGCCCCTCCGCAGTGCACATGCATAGGGACTAAAGCCTTGGCAAGCCAAATTACTCACTAGAAGTGGAGAAGCAGTTACTACTTAGCTAGTCTTGTGGTAATTTTTTAGGACAAAGAATTTTTTTTTTTTTTTAGAACTTCTTTTTTCAATTTTAGCTAAAAAAGGAACTGTCCCATTCTAACTTTGTGAGTGAGGGCTGGGGAAAAGATTTGTTCCATCCTCTGAAATATCCCCTTCCTGGGAATGTGCATGTCACTGGTAGCTAGGGATGAGGCTGGTAGCCAGGACAGAAAGCTCTTGTGTTTTCTCTACCTGCATATCAAGGACTTCTTTACTGCCTCCTGCTCTTACACATCAACAACACTCCTGTAAACTTCACATTTAAAAGTGGTTTTACATGCCATCTTCTACAAATGCTGGTTCTGAAGATTTTTGGAGCTGCAAGTTGTGTGCATACTTCCAAGGTGCTTTGGGGGTTGTATGTAGTAGATTGTTGCCTCTGTCATGCTCAGTATGACCTTTGGGGAACATCATGGATATTGATAAGTAATGACACAGCTATTTTACCAATATGCAGTTTAGCTTTAGCATGATTTTGCTATCACCTCTGATTTAACATGGAGAGATTTGCTTGCTGCTGTAGAATTAACTTGTGACTATTTGCACTGTTAGGATGCTGTGAGAGCTCTTATATTTTGTACCAGTGTGTGTCTAGCTAAGAAAGCACTCTACGCAAAGATGGTTTTTCATGCTGTGAGTACTGGTGGGTGTGTTCACCACTGATTTAGCTTTGTTCTGGAAAAGGAACAGAAATGGAAGCGCGAAACAACTTTTGTCACTTGAATTGCACAGTTTCGCCTGGAATCAGGTACTGCTCTTTACTGGCCTCTGGTTTCTGACGTGCTCTGTTTGCATTCCTTGTAACGTGTACTAGGAAATACAGTGTGTAACAGCTCTTCCTAAGTAGTGTGTTGCTAAATATTTTGTCTGTGTGTTAATAAATGCAGGATTTCTTGATTACTTCTCGAACCTATAGTGATCTTAATCTTCAGAATGTCTTATGAAGAACTGAACAGTGAAGAATGAGCCCTAAGATAAATTTAATGTTGTATTTATAATGATAATATTTCTTACATTTTCAAGTGTGGAATCTATAAGGCATTTAAAATACATTAAGCATATGCTTGTGGTTTGTTTTTCTAAGCTTTCTTTTTCCATTCCTATTCTTTGCTGCCATTTGTGTTACATGCAGGCAACTGGAGTTATTTCGGATGGGGAGAACAGCTGAGTACGTAACAGTTTGATTACTTGCAAGTTTTCTGCTCCTGTGGTGATGCAGCATGCTCCCGCGCAAGGGAAGTGGAAATATTCATGCATATGTAAAATCTGTTCCATTGTATTTTATTTTATATTCACAGATTCTTCATATTTGCGTGGATGGCTGTCCATTTTTTTCACTGTTTAGTTTTGTGTTGGCTATGTTTTGAATGAGTTACTTGTGCAACTTACTGGAATTGGAGGCTAAGAATGCAGAATTGGATTGTTCTTCTTTTCCTGTAAAAATTATTCCATTTTTCTGCCTATACCCTTCTGTTGTGTTCGTCTTCATACCCATGTAACCCCAAGTCTATGTTTGGAGTAAGTGAAAACTACAAGTGCATCTGCAGTGATTGTTTTACTAAGGTGGAAAGCTACCCTGGAAATGATCACAGAAATTCCAAATTGTACAAATAGGACCAAATCTGAAAGCAGAAATGGCTGGTGGACACCAGTGTGGCAGAGGGATTGTAGGTATTTTAGCGTGTTCAGACTCCATGAAACAATGTCATGGCAAAAATGGCTTTGCTTTAGCTGGCACTTACCAGCCTTGGGAAGGTGAAATTCAGATATCCAGCTGTCTGTGATGTGTAGTGCTGAAGACCACACTTGAAAACTCTGGCAGAGGCCACACAGCTCAATGGTTTTGATAATTTTTCCAGAAAATGTGCACGAAGTATCTGCACTTTCTGGAATTCCTACAAGTTCCAACAGGCAGGGCTTCTGCAAAAGCTGTAGTGCATGGCTTCTGCTGTCTGTAGGGCCTTAAAGCAAATTCAGTCTTAAAAGGAATTTGTCTGTCCTCTGTGTCAAAAAAAGAGCGAGGTTGTTGCTGAGGGGGGCATGCAAAGAAAAGCAACTGCCACCATGGCCAGCAGGGAGGAGATTCTGCTTGGTACTTCTCCATTTGTGACAGAATGGAATTTGGAGGGAATTGCAGCCAATAACTTGCTGGATGTCCAACTCTGTACGTTTCACACATGGACCTGTTCTGCATTTTAGAAGTCTATCACCAGTGACTTCCCAGCTTCTCCTCCCACATGTTCTCTCGTCCTTGTTCTCCTGTGTTTAGTTCTTTGGGCTTTGACGGTGTTGACCAGCCTCCTCATGCTGTCGGTGTCGAACGTCTCAGTAGTTTGGGATTGTTATCAGCGGGTAACTGAGAATTAGCTTTTGTATACGACTAAAAGTTTTCAGTCCACAATTTTTTTTGTGTTAGGAAATGGAGTGCGTAGGCATTGGTCAGTCAGAGATTCAGGAGAGTTGTGCAGACTGTATTTCTTGTGTTAATCTGGAGTGTTGCAGTGTGGAGTGTTTGTTTGAGAAGGTGCTTGTATTCATGGAGCTCCTTCCCTCCTTCCCTCTACTTCATCCTTCCTGTGCCGCCCTCTTTGAAATCATGCTAGCATCCTTACAGGCAGGTTTGGGCCAGTGTTGCTGATATTTCCAAGTAAACTCCATTAGCCTGGTGATGTAATGAAAAATATACATCTAATTGTAAACTTACAGCAGCAGCTGGGAAGGAAGCAGCAGAAACAGTATGTTCATAGCTGGAAGGCTTTTTCGAGGTGAGAACTTCTGGCAAGAAGAGTGCTGTAGACCAGACCCCTGCCAGAGGGGGAGAGGGCACTTTTGAAAAGAGACATCCTGTGCTGCCAGCCTACTTTTATTTTAGGAAAGGGAAAGACCTAAAGAAGTAGGGTGGATTGTTCAAGACTTCAGACTGTCAGTCCAGTTCTGGGCTGTTGAGTGTTCCAGCAGCAGACATTATTTTCAAGTGAGAAGAACGTTATAAAAACTCTTAATCTGAAGACTGAAGATTCCTAACATGCTCTCTTAAAATTATGCAGATTTGTCATGTGTTTTAGGTGGTAAAGACAATAGGATGGACTAATAACCTGCAAAGTTGCACTTACATAATTTCTCAAAACCTGTGAGTTTTTAGCATGAAGAGCTATAGAGAAGCCTCAAAAAATGCTATTGTGTCCTTTTGAGATCTTTTTTTCCCCTCGTTATTTCAGTAGTATGCATTTTGATTATGCAATGCCAGAAAGTGTACATGATTGTCAGAAGTGGCTGATGGAACACTGGGGTCCGAGACTTAAGAAAAGAATTTGCTGGCAGCTATCATGAAAAGCAGTTTAAGTTTGAAGGTGGGAAGGGTGAGTGGTGAAGGACAGGGTGTGGAGCCGGTAGGAATCTCTTCTTTTTTCAGGTAGTACATTTTCTTCTCTTCTACTGTTATAAAAATAAGCAAAAGCTGTGAAAAGCTTGGAGGCTTACTTTGGAGAAGTGGGGATTTTGGGATACAGAACCTGACAGGAGGAGCCTCCTGTTTCCTGAGTGCCCCAGCATACTGCACTTACATAATGCTTTTGTCCAATTTTTTGCTCAAGTTTGTGGAGGATAACTAAGCTTAGGGACTGGAGCCCTGCTCCCAGTGGCTGATAACACACTGCTGCTAGAAAAGCAGGACAATTTTGACTCAGTGCAGCCTTTTGGGAGGAGCTCCTGCTGTGCGTTGGGACCTTAAAAAAACAAAAACACTTTTCAAAGTGCATTCATGCAGACACCTGTAATAATTTTGCTGTTTGCTTTCCTTCCTATCCTGAAACTTGATTTAAACAATGTTGCCAGAACTTAAATGTGACTAGTAGAACTGGTGTGACTGCACTGTGCAAAGTGATTTTGAGGTCAGTATATTAAAAACTATGTGTTCTACCCTGCAGTTGGGGTGTAATAACTTCTGGAGGCAGGAATGGGGAAGAATAATAGAGTTTCCATAAACAGTTTGTTTCAGAGAACCTATTTCTTTTCTTGTTTTTTTTCCACTCTTTGTAAAATCCTGATGTGATGTACCTGTCCAGTAGGTTTTCTTCTTAAGCTGCCTATATGCATGAATATTCAATTATTAAACAAACAGCATGCTTCTGCCCTGTCCTTCAACCTTACCCCCACCCTCCACACAATTGGTTCAGCAACTAGGAAATTGTGTCCATCCCTTGAGATGTCTTTGGTACATGTGAAATTTCTTGAATTGGGGTGAAACAATTACTGTCTGTTTACATGTGATGTTATGTATTTTGTTATTCATTAAATGTTCTTCAAAGAGTGAGGCTAAGCTACAACTTCCCTTATGGAATACTTGGTGTATCTATCATCTGTTTGAAGAATGCGTGCTTGAATATCTCACACCATGAGTGTAGTGAGGGATATTTTGCTGAAATATAGGCTGTAGTAACTGACCCTTCCTTTTGATGCTGCATCCCCAAAGTTCTCATCAGTCTCTTGCTTAAAGAAAATGTTATTGAACGGGATCACCACCATGTGCAGGCATTTCACAGTATCCTTTCTTGCAAAGGTGATGTATGCTGTAAGTCACAAATGGGCCAAGTTTCAGTGCTTTTCATCGGTCTGAGCAATGTCTTCATTTGTGAACACTTCTGTTAAATAAAGTGAGATTGCTCATAGGGTAAGTGCAATTCAGCTTGAATAACAGTTTCTGGAGGTGGCCCTTGTGAGTCAGTTGAGGATTTCTGCCTGACATTAAGATCTGTAGGTGCGTGGCGCATAACATCAGAGAAACAATGCGTTCCTGCCTCATCAAGGTTTGTGGTGGCTGGAGCCTTGCATCCTTTAAAACATGTCATCAGGGAGGCACTTTGAATCATGGCCTCTAACAGACTTATTCATGCTAAACACCAAAAAAGAATTGGGAGAGATTCTGGTATCACCTTTTATAGACACATATGCTGTAAATGTTTGATTAACATCTAAGCTAATCAGCTATTTTTAGGTGTTGCTTAGTGATACTGTGGTTCATATGGGAAATCTTCATTTGATAGCGCAGAGGTGAATTGTAATGACTGGGTAGCTAATCCAGATAGTGCTTCTGCAGCAGTTTCATCGGGGAATTCAGGAATCTCAGATCCTGTTGGTTGTGCAGAGTCACTGACCCAGAGAAGCTATGTCCTAATTCCTGCTACCTGATAATCATAATTGTGTAAGTCTTTGCACGCCCTGATATTTCGTTTAGCCTAGTATTGCTGAGTTACTGGATTCATTATAGTTTTGGCCCAGAAAGTTGTACTACTGATTTGTATTTGTTGTTACACTGTTGTAGTGAAAAAGATTGTGTATCTTTAAAGCTGTTGGTCTGGTGTCTTTTACCGAATTCTGAAGCTGTAACTGCCTTTAGCCCTTAGAATTGCTTACAATGATTATGCAGCCACAGCTGGAAGAACTTTCCATCATACCAGAGCCATTTAGGCTTACATCAGATGGGAAGAAGAAATTAGTAGAGCAGCAAAGGGAGACATTAGAAAGCTCTCGGAAATAGAGTTTCTATCCTAATGAGAGTAATTGTAGTGCATTAGGTGGTAATGGCTCAAGTCTTCAACAATGGCATTGCTCGGCTGAGTAAGACTGTACTCTCCTTCTGGGAGTGGTGAGTATCTTGTGAGCTACAAATAAACTAGCTCTTCCTCCATAGCCTGGAAGTTTGGTGCTTCCCAGAAAGGTTTGACACTTTGGCATATCAAACCATTTTTATGTAGCACATCTTGAGTGTTTCTCCTAAGCATTGAACCATTATAAAATTGAAGGACAAGGTACTTTTAATAAAGGTGAATAAAGCAGTGTGTGATTGCTATTTATTTGTATTCAATTGCCTAGAGACTGACAAGAACTATTGCAGCACTTTGGACTACTAAAAAACAGGGGGCTGAACTCCATTTTTGGTGTGGATGATCAAATCAAATTGATGTACTTAAGAGAATAGAGATTGGCTTTTTCAAGGGTTTTTATTTTGCAGACGTGTTTTCTGCTGGGATTGTTTTCTATTCTTCCACCCACTTTAGGGCACTGATGTAGTCTTACTCGGGTGGGAAGGAACTGAAAAAATCACTAAGAGCAAACTTTACCTTGGATTAAGAAAAATGAAAATTGAACTGGAGGTGCAGGAAGCAGCAGTGGAAGAAAAAGGTGTTCCCTGAAGCTGCATTCCATCCCCTTGGAATTTCAGTAGTTACATTCAGGTTTTTAAAGACATGGCATGAAAACAGCACTTTGACTTTATTGTTCAACCTCACGGTGAATGGCTGTGTAGGGTACATACTGCTGAATAACTTACCAGAGGTAAGTTTGATTGTCATTTTTAAACAGACTTTTGATGGTGGAGAGAGTGAATAATGGCTGATCCTTATTTTCCTTTGTTTCAAGCATGTTAATGGTGCACTCCACTGCTATACAATGTGTGCATTTCACTTTATGCTTGTATAAATAACCTTGTATCCTGCATGGCCAAACACAGCCATACACCAATATTGTATTTTTGATACCTTTCCTCACTGTAACTCTGCATTCTCTTTTTCTGAAGAGTTAGCAAGCAGAAGTGTTTCTGCAGGGAGAGCTCCTCACTAGAAGGGAGCTTTTTCCTTTTTGAAGGTTATCGTTTGTGTTGACTGCTAAACACATAGGTGATGTACCTATGTGTATTTGATGCAGCAATTTTTTCCCTGTAAGGAGTGTTATTGTTTGTATGCAGAGCTGCTCTCCCACTTCTTCAGATTTTGCTACTGAGTACTTTTCATTAGTTTTTCTTAACATGAATTAATAATTTTACAAAAAAGAAAAAAAAGGCACTGAAAAAGAATCCAAAACCCTAGAGTACTGGTAAAGGATGCTGAGGAGACAGTATTCCAGCTTAAAGGTTTAAAAGTTTGCAGGAAAAAGCTCCTTTCTGTGAAGGAACATTTACGTTTAGGATGGGTTTTTTTCCCTACAACTAAATGTTCATTTTGGTGACAGGAAAGAACCTGAAATTTTGGGTGTTGAGGTGTTGTTTTTGTTTGTTTTAAATAAAAATGTCTTCATCTGCGTATTAGATATGACTAAAGAGAAATAAACTCCTGTGATAGGGGGTGGGAAAGGAGGGTATGGAGGCCATCACTGGAGTCCGTTGGTACATACGTGAAACAATTGGAGGTTATAACCAGCTACCAAACAGAGATGCATCCGTAGCAGAAATAGCATTTTTGTTCATTCTTTAAAAACTAAATGTGCCTCACTGTCCCAGCAGGACAAGCTTGAGAGAACTGTGCCCTTAACTGCTTTTGTTTTGTAGCCTTTGAAGATGCTGACAGTGCTGTGGATGACCGAGACAGTGACTATCGCAGCGAGACGAGTAACAGCATTCCTCCTCCGTACCACACGACCGTGCAGCCCAATGCCTCTGTGCACCAGTTCACTGTACCATCTCGCCTCCAGCAGCAAGGGGGCTTGCGGGATTCCTGTGCTGACTCCCTGCAAAGTTATGATCTAGATTATCGGGAGCATGTGGCCATCAGGTGGGTGCTGTCTTCTGCATAGCTTTTCTTTTCCTTTGGTTTTCCATAGCAGACCCTCAAGGTGCCGTAACAGCAGATGAAGGTGGTTCAAGGGCTCTGACAGGCTGCTGGTAGGAAGGTGTTAGATGTTATGTTAACACTGGGACTCTGCTCTGAACCAGGGAAAATAAGGCTGTGTGTTATACCGTATCAGGCAGTTTAGTGCATTACCTTTTTAAAGATACACTCAACTCTGAGATTTGTTCTTGTTTGCACTTTCACCTTACCTTGTAAAGGCCAGAGCACTAGGTAATTGGTTGTTTGGTATGATTGCATGGATGTGCTTCCCAAGCTAGTGAAGCACAGTCTAGCAGAGTTATCCTATTAGGAGTTTCATTCTTGGAACAGATTTATTTTCTGTTTCAGATTAGTTCCTGTTTTCCTATTAGCTCTGCCAAAACTGCATAAGCAAGAGGAAAGTCTGTAACCAGTTAGGGTTTTTTTTAGTCCATGTAGCACTGTTGAATAGTGTGTTTTCTCTTTTCATTTCCTTTGAGCAGTATGAAAGATAGTTTAATTGCTCTAAATTAGCTTTTTGACCATAAATCAGTGGTTTCTCAACTGCTTTTATCTTTTTTAAGTATTATGCATCATAGCATTAACTTCCCAGGATCAATGGCTGTGAACCAAAGGTGGTTGTGCTGGGAACAACAGAAATTTTGCGAAACCACTATTCCAAATAGAGGAGTTATGTGTAAGGGGAAGGCAGAGGAATTTGGACAGTACCAGTCAGCTTGGTAAGAGTGGGTGTGTAAAACTGGCCATGCTGCTGTTTCTGTCTTGGGTCTGGAAGGAAAAGGCAGTTGCTTAAACTCTGTCACAGGTAGAGATGCAGGGTTTTATATGTATCGTGACTAATTCGTTTTACCTTCCCCCCCTTAATAAGAATGTTCTTGTTTCCTGAAGCCTGAATGTGAATTCAATTGCCCTCAGTAGTTTATGGATGGTGCTAAATTTTACTCTTTTTGCCTTATGGTCTTTAAGGGTGTAAGGTGACGTTTAATGATAACATTTAATGTTGTTGCTGTTATTGAGACTTAAAGCAACAGAGGCAATATGCCAACAAAGTGCATTTACTGCGATGTGACATGTCATTCTTAGTGCCGTTTTCCTAGTCTGTTGAATGTCTTACATAAGCAAGTTATTCCCTTTCCCATGCTATTCTGTACTGCTCATTTGGAGTGGTGAAATTGCTGAAGATCTTCCTGAGAGTCTGGAAAGATGAGCTAAAGCTCTTCCTTTATGGAAGACCAAGAGTCGAGCAGTGGTATCGCACCCCCAGGCTGTGGAAGCAAGTGGTAGCTGGGTGTTTTTGCAGTTATCTGACTCCTCAGGGTGGTGTTGGCAATACAAGGATACACGGCTCACCTTGCTTGGAGGCAGGGGCTGTGTAAACTTCTAACCATCTAATGGATAAATGTGTTTGTAAGACCTTCCAAAGAAGCACTTCTGGTTGGAATTCTAAAAGAATACCAAGATGCAATATGAATGTATTTTCTGGTTTCCTGAAGGTATTGATCTGGCCTGATAAAATTTACTTAAAAGTAAGAACTTTGTAGTCTCTTGTGGTCTGAAATTACTTTTACTCCAGGAAGGCAGGTCCCAGATGGTCATTGCTTCCCTCTGAATCCCCTGTGCATTGTCCACATGCCCAGCAAGATTTTTTTGCTACATATTTAATCTTAAAATTTAGAAAGTGCAAATAAGCTTTCCAAAGAAGCTATGGAGGTTGACTTTCTTACCAGAAACTTATTTCTAATGAGAGCTGGCTGGGTAGATCTTAAATAAAGTTCAGTTGTAGTAGAATATTGCAAAACCCAATTGTGTTTGGCCTTTGCTCCTAGCAGCTCTAAGTGTCGTGGGTTGGGCAGCCACATAATAAAATCAGTGTTCCTGGCAGACTACAGTAGTGATTGCTGAGGACACAACAGCTTATAGGAGGCAGTCCTGGGCAGATCCAGAAGAACCAGGTAGTGTTCTGGTAGAACCTGTCTTGAATTGGGCAGAAAGTTGTCTACACCAAAATACTTCAATTGAAACTGGCTGTGCTAACACCTGGGTTTTTCTGTAACAACATTTGGGTTTGGCTGGGAAAGTTTTTAACAGCCATTACACATGAATGTGTACTTTTGATAGAAGGACCTGTATTTTATTCCCTCCTCTTCTAAGGATAACAAATATTATTTAATTTGTCCTTGGAGTGTGTTTTGCTGCCAATGGCCAGTTTGGCTTCAGAGAAGCACGCAACTTTTCCTTGTATTTTTTTTAAGAACTAACTTTTCTTTGCATTGTTCATTTTTTGTAACCATGTGTCCTCCATGTCTCCCTGCTCTTGCTCTATTTACTTCCAAGGCGATATGATAGCATAGATTCCACTGTGAGTGGCCGAACTGACCTAGAGTCCACATCTGAGTCTTGTCAAATGACAAGCTGCCAGTGCTCACAGGAGAGCAGGTGCTCTCTAGAGCTGTCCGATAGGTGGGTTAAAACTCTTTGCAGCCTCTGTGCCTGACTCCTTGCTGTCGCTGCTGTGAAGTGGTCTTGTGATACATTTCAGCTGATACTCGCTATTTGCCTTGGCTGTATTTCAGATCTGTGTTTTTAATGCTGCTCTGATTTTGCCATCTTTTTCTCCTCTCAGATGTCGGACTTCTTGTCATTGCTTTATTCCCAGTAAAAGGAATGCTTTATAAAATAGCAGGGGAAACACTTAAGGGGAGCAGGAGCTCAATTAGAAAGAAAAGTCATTTCTTTTATGTCTAAATTAGTCAATTGTTGGTTCAGCATTTACAGATAATGGCTCTTTAGGCATTCATGTAGCTCCCATTGCTTTCAGCTGAGATTTGGAAGGACTTGATCCAGAAACTATGGTGGCCCTGGGAGTCTTTCAGATTTCATTAGCTTTTTAAAGAAAATTATTTCAATTACTAGCTTAAAATTGCAAGCAAGAAGTGTAGTAAATGTTCTAAACTGTGTACGATGGGATTCATTTGAAGTAATTACTATCTTTCCAATTAATGTAAGTTAGCTAATACTGGTGGGAATGAAACACTAAACCAGCAGTAGTGAAAATACAATGACCTGTTTCTCTTTCAGGGCTATCCCATTGGAATTCTGTATCGGGGTGCCCCAGGAAAGGCTTAAGCTGAAGACTTGTATTAGCAGTATCCGTAACATGCCCATGTGCCCTTTGCTCTTTCCCTTCTCTTGCCCTGAAATTATGGGTTCAGGGCAAGTGTGCCCTTGTGCTCTGTGATTCTCAGCAGTGAATGATCTGAGACAAAGCTGCAGAGCATCATTCAGATGAGCATTTTGATTTTTTTACATCCAGTCTCTACCTGTTTATTTTTGTATAGGCTGGCAAGATTTCTTCCTGTGAGATTTAGATAAAGAGGAAGCTTTCTTACTACCAGCCTTGAGGTTGTTAAACTATTGAGATAATCCATGGGATCAAGGGCGAGGAATTAATCCCAAAATCCTGAGGGTCATTAACTTGGGTTTCTAGGATGCTTCAGATTGTTTGATAGCAAAATGCTAACTGCTTAAATCCGTTCTCCCACAATGGATAAGTATAGATTGCTGGATCTGTTTAGATGCATTATAAATGGGAAGTACAGATCCTGGAAAGTGTCTGAGGCTTACAATGGGCTAATACTCATTGGAAATGTTTTGTTTTGCTTTCTGATTCAGTGACAGCTTTGAGGATCTTCATTTTGTGCTGGTAGGAGCCCCGTGAGGACGTTAGCTGCAGTGAGAGTCCTCCCAGCAGAGTAGAGTGGTGAAATAGCCAGAACTCCTTCTGTTGCTGGTGTACACAGTTCACATTTTGTCCCTGTCCCCACTTCCCTGGAGTCCTGAGCCTTTGTGTGCAGCCTCTGCTCTGTAGCCACCCTTGGGAGAAGCCAAGTGCCTGTGTGCTTTATGAATACTGCTAAAACAAAGTCTGCAGCCTACAGTGACCGAAATGCATGCACAGCATAGTGGAACAGTGTGCGTGGGCACTGTTTCTCAAAGTAGTCTCGTTACTGTAATAAATGACTTTTTTCAGCATACCCAAAAAAGCAACAGCAGAGTTACTTCTACAGCCAAGGCTGTGTGCCCTCACTTGATCACAAAAAGCTGTTCTCCTTCAAGCAGGCATTTCTAAATTTTGTGCCACTGTAACTGGTGGTATATCATAACCCGTGCTGCTTTTTTTGGCTGATTGAAATGTAATGGCAATAGATTGGCAGGATTTCAGTTTTGTTATCTTTGGATGTTTCTAATTTTAATTTTCCTTTATTTAATGTGTATTTTTTCGTTCCTATTTTTTCTGTCATTTCTAGATTTTTTAAAAAAATGTTATTTTTCTTTTCCCTGTTTTTTTTTTTACTGCCTCTCTTCTGTCCCCTTCCACCCTCTTTATTTCTGGTCTTAGACAAGGATCTCTAGCTAGAAATGAGAGAGTCAGGATCATTCCATTTAATTCAGAAGATGGAGAAGAAGAAGAACAGGAGAGTAACTATGAAGAGCTAGGAAAACTGCTAATAGAGGAATTCTTAGAAAAGAGTCATAAAAGTAGAAGTTGGCAGGAAACAAACAAAAAAAAGATGCATACTCTCTCAAAAAGAGAAAATTTCAATCACTGTCAAAGATCAAGGTGCTGCCAAAATACATGTGTGGAGTCAGGGTCTATAAGTGTTCCTAGGTATCCTCAGGAATACGATACAATAGATAGGAGAAGGAAAAAGAAGCCACGATACAATTTTGAAGAGAGTGAACAAAAAAGCCTGCAAAACAATGAAGGTCTGCAGTTTCCTGGGGAGAAAACATTTTGTTTCAATGGTGTGGCAAGTAGATCTGAACTTGATGATTATTTCCCAGTATATGAAAGAACTGGAAAGTATAGCAGCACCTCTGAAAGTAAGGGGCGAACATGTGCTTATCCCATCCTGCGTCCGTACAAGAACAGCTTAATGGTTAAAAGTGGCAAGTTGCCCAACAAGCAGGGGGTGAACCTCGAGGGCTCGCTTCACCGCGGTAACAGCGAGGACGTGAAGCTCACAGGGATGCCAGACAACACTTTTGTGCCTTTGGCTGTCCTTGAGGAATTTGACAGCAGTGCTTCTGATGAGTTCCAGTACTCCCCTGTTTCAGATGATGAAATGGAGGAACAACCTAGACTATCACAAACGTGGTGTGATTCTGACATCAGTCATCTGAGAGACTTCACTCTTAATTGCCCTGCAAATCTGGGCTCTCAGTTAAAGGATAGCTGTGATAAAAAACACAAGCCTAAAGGAAGCAAGCATGGCAATCCTATGCAGGACTTAACACTGTCTCCTGTTGAAGAACCCAGCGAGGAGTACATAGACACAATGGATGAACTTCAGTGTCTGGTAGAATCAGTTTCAGAATACTTGGCTGAAAAGGAGGAAGAAATCAGCAAATTTGGTACATTGCCAGAGACCAGAAAAAATGTTGAGAGAATGCCACTGAAGCAGAATAGTGCTGATAATTCAGTGGAAGTTAAGAAATCTGAACAGACCAAACCTCCTGCTGCAGAGGAGAGCACCAAAAGCAAATCTGAATCTCTCCCAGACTTGTCAGGTGTGAAGAATACAGTCAATTCCCTGTTTAGCTCTTTCACTGAAAAGGTGGGGTCAAGCACAAAGCAGCTCACAGCCTCTGTTGAAAAGCTTGTTTCTTCCACTCCAGAGAAGACAGAAACCAAAAACTCATCAGAAAGTGGAAGCTCAAATGTATCTTCTAGTAAGTCCAAAAGTGATAGTTCATCTTCTGGAGTGACAGCAGATAATAAAGCTGATACCAAGTTCTCCATTCACTCTCTGCTGCCATCTCAGGTAACTGTTGATAAAAAAGCCCAGAACGTAAACTCCAGCAAGCCAGAAACCGCTGAGAAGGACTGTCAGGCTTCCACAACACATCATCTCCAGCAATCACAAGAAGCTACTGCCAGCAACCAGCAGAACCAGCATTCGGTTGTGAATTCTGTTCTAGGCATGTTTAATCCTTTAAAGATCTTCTCTGAGAAGGAAGTGCCAAAACAGGGAGTAATGAAAGAGGAGCACACCAAGGAGGACAATCATGCTGTGAAAGTTGGTGAGACAGAGAGAAGCGAAAGACCGTTTGGACAGACAGCAGCCAGGACCAGCAACAGCATTGCAGAGATACAGACAAGTGAGTCTAGAAGTGAGCCAGAGGTAAACACAAATAACACTTCCATGTCTTCGATCTTTGGCAGGCTCACAAGCTCTGTCAGTTCCTTCAGTCTGAAAGCCAATTTTGATGGTCTCTTGGCTCCCAAGCAGCAGGATGAGCCACAGAAGCAGTCAGTCTCGAATCAGCCAGATGCCACTGCAAAAGATTCTGCGCCAGCTGTTAGGGAGCAGCCTCCTGCACATCGCTCAGGGGATCAGCCTCCTACACATCACTCAGGGGATCAGCCTCCTGCACATCGCTCAGGAGAGCAGCATTCTACAGGTCATAGACTAGGAAACAAGCAAAACAGAGGTAGTGTGGAACCTAACTCACAGCCTCAAGATCAGGGTATAGCATCTGAAAGCTTTTTCAGTCCACTCAAAAAGTCTTTCAGTCAATTGTTGCTTCCTTCTGCCGAACAAGGGCAGAAAGAAAGTACATCCAAGCATTTTAAAGGCTGTGAGTCTGAGGAGGATATAAGACAAAATAGTTCATCAAATGAAGAACGTTCATTTCCTTTCACTGGGAAACTTCCTTTTTTTAGCGGATTGGGTTTTTCAGAAAAACAGGAACACGGGAATGAGAAAGGAGGCTTTATTCCTTCATTATTTAAATTTTCTTCTGCAGAAAATCTAGCACCTGCGCAGGACCAAAGGAATCATCAAAGTTCTGGTAGCGTTTCTTTGCTTGAAGTCAGAAAGTGTAATTCAGAAAATGCCAGTTCATTAAAATGTCACTCTGTTCCAAATTTATCAGATCGTAATGAGGAATTTGTAGAAACAAAAAACATGAATAAAGAAAACCTATCTAGTGTGCAAGTAAATGGAAAAAAAGACCAGGAGACTGCCTCTGCTACCTTTAAGGCTTCAGGACAACCACAAGGAACTAAGAGTACTCAGGAAGAATATAGAAGTGTAAAAGGAGGATTAGCAAGAGAAGGTCTACGTGCACCAGACTTCAAATACAGCTCAGCTGAATCCACCTGTTCAGCCAGAGGACCAGAACCTGCAAGTGCAGATGATATGCAGAAGAAGCACACACCAGGTTTCCTTTCTGGGTTCCTTCACATTTCTTCCAATGAAAATACAGCAAATAACCAAGACTTGGCTGTCAAAAATGAGAGTGATGGCCAGAAAAGCACTTCTTCTGGAATATTTTCTGGCTTATTTAAATTTGCTTCAAGTGAAAACTTGTCTGAATGTAAGCAAGAGAAGGTGAAAACAAGCTCTCTAGGCTTCATGAAGCTTTTTGATAAAGGTGAGGATTCTAGCTCAGAGACAAAACCAAGCAACTCAGAGATGGCTTTTAACACTCAAGGAAGCACTGGAGAAAAGAAGGAAGCTTCCGGCTTCTTAAAAAATCTCCTGCCCAAACCAAAGGAGAAACTGGATAATCCAAAACCAATGGAAACTTCCAAAACTACCGACCACCTGCCTAGTGGAAGAATAAATAAAACGGCAGAGCCCCGTGTTCCCCACTGTGGGCAGCCTGTGTTCCCTGAGGCTCTAAATCTTCAAGACAAGGTACAGGACTTATCTGGAAAACCTGTGAATAGTAGGCATATCCCTTATCAGGATGCAGAATCTAGAGTTTTTCCAACTGTTTCCAACAAAGGATCAAATGAATTTCTCAATTTGACTAATAAAAGCTGTAAACATGCAGAACACTACTCAGCTTATCAGGAAACAAGAAGCCATTCTAGCTTTGAATGGGAATATGAAGTGAGGGAACTGGCTGACACTCATGAAATCGCAGTACCAGTTTACTATGTGTTAAATCAGAACCCTGTTGTACCCCCTCAGTTCTTGGACTGGCCTGAAAATGATACGGTAGTGAATCTCTGTAAAAAGGATGGAAACGCAAATGTGATGGATTGGCAAACTAATGCCAATTTTGATGGACAGAGTTCAGATTTAAGTGTGATGTCTTATGAATCATTTGACCAGTTAATATTTCAAGATGTTTGTTCTGAAGAAAATGATAGATGGACTGCTAATTCTCTAAATGAAAGTTATGGGAACTTTCCACCTTTTGAAAGAGATGGCAGCTACTTATTTGAAGAGTTGCCCATGGATTTAAGTTACTCCTCTGGCTGTGATGGAACTATGTGGACCCTAGTTGACCAAGATACTTTAAGTATGGATGAGAACTTCATGTACTCATCCTATAGTCAGGAGTATCAGGAGTGGCTAATGATGCTTGAACAGGGTATATGGTGGCCATCTGAAGATGGTGATTGTGGATACTACATGTACAGTGATAACCAATATGTCTATTCATTGCTCACTGATCCCACTGGACAGTATGTCTATGTGTGTGCTCCTGAAACATATTCCTACCTGGACTGCTGGGATTATAATTTTCAGATGGATTCCATTCCGAGAGCTGTGCTAGAAGACAACACAATTGCTGTTTGTGGTTTTAAAGTCCCTCTTGGCAGTGAAGATGAGCTGTTTTGGTTTGCAGAAGAGGAGTCTTTAGATGATTATACAGTCAATAAACCCCTGGATTTGTCAGTTGCTCTGCAGAGGAGTGATCAGCTAATGAACATGAATTTGGAGACTTTTTCGCAAATGTTTGAAGAGTCTATTTATTATCAAAGAGAGCAGCCATTAGACTTCTCAGGTTATAAACTTCAAAAACTCAAAGTAGATTTTAGACCTGAGAAGGAAACCCTGCATTATTCAGAGGAATCTCCGCAAACCCTTGATCTCAGAACACATTCCAGAGTGGTTTTGAATAAATCTCTGGGTAAGGAAGAGCACTCCAAAGAATTGGATAAGGCGATCCCTGTGACAGCTACTGGGAGTGGGTCATCAGGATTCTTTGGTTTCCATCTGTTCCAATCTGCTGCTAAAGCTGAAGGAACTGTGGCACCTTATGAAAAAGTTACAGAAGCAAAAAAGGTTGAGGAAGATAAGAAAACACCAGTGAATAAAGTTAGCTCTTTATTTTCTGCTTTGGGTGGTCTAATTGGAAAGTCTTCAGGTTCTGATTCTGAGACATTGGAATATTCTGCCTTGAAGAGAACAGATATACAGTCAAAATCTTTTGAAAATAAAACTGATGTTTTATCACTTGCAGTAGATGATAGAAAATCAGGTGAGTCACGCATAGAGCAAAAGTTTCCTGTTACATCAGAACCGAGAAGAAGTACTTCATCAGATGTTAATTTAGAAGCTGCTAGAAATGAGAAGGTGGGGTTAAATCAAAATGAAAACATCTGCATTAAAAAAATAGGGTTAACAAAATCCCCTTCTCAACTGAGCCAAACTGCTCCAGATGTCAAGCCTATAGGAGAAGAGAGATGGGCTAAAGCAACACCAGCTTCCAAGCCTCTTGAAGGGCATGTAGGCGTTAAGGAACCTCGTCAGTCACAGCCAAGTCAGAGCCACCCAGCTACTGAACCTGAAGAGACATTATTTAAAAGCGCTCTGAAGTTGTTCAGTCTTGGAGAAGATTCTCCTGCAAGCACAGCTGCCAACAAACCTCAAGCTTCTGGGTTTTTTGATTTCTTCAAAACGCAAGTAAGCAAAGCACCACAGCCACCACAAAATGTGGAAAGAAGTCCAAGTGATAAACCAGAAAAGGTCTTACAGCCAGAGCAGAAGGAAACCTCCAGTATCTCATCATTATTTGGATCCCTTGGAGATCTCTTCAAAGTAGAGGCTGTGTCTTCTCAGCCAATCTCAAGTGCTGAGACTCTGCCAAAAACCAATAGCAGAACTGTGGCTGAGTCAAGACAGCAAACTGAGAAGTCTGGGGCTCTTCAGAGTGCCAGTATGCCATGTCTGTCCTCCACCCCTAAGGAAGGGGTGAGAACAGAAGGCATTGACAGACAGGTGTCTCCTAGCCCTGTGGTGAAAGTGGGACAACAAAGCAGAAGAGCTGAGGAGGAGTCTCCTGAGATTGAAAAGTTGCCTACTGGAAATGCTTCACAGAAGCCAATGGGTGTAGGTCCCAAAATGAGCCCAGTAAGTCAGCCAACTGGGCTGCAAAGCAACGTATCAAAGCAACAAGGAGGAAATCGTTCAGGAGGCACAGTTAATCAAGCAAAATCAAAGCCAGATCAGACACCTAAAGAGTCAGCCTTCAGCTTGCCATTCAGCTTCTCCGATATCACTGCTGCAAAATCACAGCCATCACAGCCAGCCAGTAAGAGCATATTCTCCTTCTTCACTGGATCAGAAGAACCAAAGCCTCCAGCACCTGCTACTGCTCCAGCTAGTGGGAAACAGCAAGAAACAGAGGGGCTGTTTCGACTGCCCTCCTTCTTCTCCAGCAGTCCAACTGCTGAGAAGAGCACACCTCAAAGAAGTACTAGCTTTAGCTTCTTCAGTTTGACATCCTTTTTGGATGAAAAGCCACAAACTGCTCCAGGACAGGAGAATAATACAAAACCAGCTAAACCAGTGAACACTAAGCCATATATGAAGCAAAGTATTTCCACTGACTCTGGTGTCAAAATTAACAGTTCTGCCAGGCAACAAGATGCACACAATAAAAAGGAAGTTGATAATATTATTGCAGCAGTGACTGGCAAGCAAATGTCTAATAATCTCACAGTCCCAGAAAACGAATCAGAAATACCAACAGTGGAAAATATAGAAAGTGTCATTGAGGTAGCTGAAAAAAGCAAATTAGAGAAGCTTCCACAAACCAATGATGCTGCAGAAATCAGTTTGGCTGCTTCTGGTCCTTGCCTTCAGACTCCCAGTGTACAGGAGGATTCTCAGGTCCCACAGGCTATTTCCTTAGGGGCTGAAGATGATGCTCTGGGTAGCACAGAGAAAACTGACAGTGTTGCATTTCCTGTTGATAAAGAAGAGCCTTATCCTTCTCAAGAACAAGCATCTGAAGAGAAAAATTCTAGCATGGCTCTAGGTCATAAAATGGATTCCGAGAGTCTTAATAACTCAAATATTGTGTGTGACATAAAAAAAGAAGTGGTCTCTGAAGAAGTATGTGTACAGAGTGAGTTACCAGAACATAAACCAGCTGAACAAACACCTGGAGACAGGTTACATGAACCGCAAGAGGTACGCTCTCCTTCTAAAATGCCAGAGGCATCTAATTTGCAAAACAAACCTAAGGAATCTGAGAGTGATAAATCCGTCCTGGATTCTTCTGTTGAAATGTTTTCAAGTTTCATGACAAAAATGAAACCGCCTAAAACATTATCTGGTTTCTTTTCTCAACCACAAGCTACTGCACCTCCTCCTGCACAGAAGAAAAGCTCCTCTTTCTTTGGTTTCTCATCCCTCCCAAGTGGTCCAGCACCAGCTTTCACAAATGATCTCTTTGGCATCTTCAAAGGTCCAAAAGAACCACCAAAAGAGATGCCTCCAAAATCCACCCCTAAATCTCAAAGCAGTAGTGTGAAAGATGTTACTGGATCTGTTACAGCAAAAGACTCTAGGGAGACAGAAAATACATCTGCAGCCAGAGAGTCTAAAAAAGATATCACAAGCCCTCTGAAGGAGGATGTATTACCTGTTTCAGCAGAAGAGAACCTCACAGAAGAGTCTCCTGTGAAAACAGAAACTGAGGAAAACAAGAACTCTGAAACCTGTAAAGAGGAACTTTTGAATATCACTCCAGAAGGATCAGTCACTAGTGAAAATCAAGCCCTTGAGGCTCTGCACTTGGATAATGATGAAAAACCCTCTGAAGTGGTAGATATCAAGCCATGCCAGTCTGATCTCAGTAATGCAGTTGATACAGTGCAAGCTGAGGCCGCTGACCAGGCTGATGTAAATACCTGCCAACTAGATGTTGGGTCTTCACATGTAACAGAGGAACAAGCTGCTTCTACAGACAAGGCAGCTGTTGATGTCCTTCAGACTGGCTCTTTTGATGGGCTTGAACTGGAAATGGAAGCCCAAACTAATGAGACAGACAGAAACTTTTCCCAGTTGGATGAGAGTTCTACACTTGAATCAGAGCCTGCTATTCCAGGGGATCAGGCCAGTGCTGGAATTGATCAGCAGGACATGACCAGTACTAGTGGTAAAGAACCCCCAGTTCCAGCTGACAAGCCCAGTGTTCCTCTGCTCCAGCAGGATGAAGAGAAGACAAGTGAGGTAGAACAGCAAACTGCTGAACCAGAGAAGCACTCAGCAATTGATGAGGTGCCTGCAGAAGGTGTTGCTTCCAAATGTGACTTGAAGAAACAGGGTAAACCTAATAATGTTTCTCCAGATGCAAACAGCAGTAAACCAGTCTTTGAAATACCAAACATGCCCAGTTTGCCAAAATTCAGCTTTATGTCATCTGCTGATAGTGGAAAGCCATTTGGGTCGTTCTTCTCTCAGCAGCCACCTTCTGGTAGTAAAGCAGGGGCAGATCAAGGCCTCATGTCCAGCTTTAAGAAACTTTCTTCGACTCTGTTTGAAGGAGGCAGTGAGGAAAAGGTGAGTAAGCCAGAGAATGCCCAAGGAGCAGTGTTTGGGAAAAAGATAGATTTCTCCTTTCCCTGGCAAAAAGAAAACAAGGAGTCCTCTGCCAAAAAGGAGCCACATGTACCACCACAGTCTTTGTCAAAACCAAATGACAAGGTGTTAGGAACAGTCAGTTCAGATGAAAACTCAAAATCTACAGTCTCGGATCAAGCGACTGATGCAAATATAGAAGTAAACTTGTCTTCAAAGCAGCCTGACACTGCAGACAATGAACTTTCTGAAAAACCGTCTGGTGCAGGCGCTGTTGATGAAACATCAAACAAAGAGCTAGGAGACAAGTTGAATAAAGAGTCAGAAGACCAGCAGAACGTGATTTCAGGTGAGCTGCAGAAAGAAGATCAGGCAGAAGAGCATGTACCAGAGAAGCTTGAAACAAAAGAGAGCTCAACTGAGCTTGATTCTACTCCTAATGGAGCAATGCTTCATCCTAGCACACAGGCTGCAGACCTGAATAGCGTGGAACAACTGAATGAGAAAAGGCTAGTTACAAATGAGGCATAATAAATGGTTTCAAGGTTTTGACCATTTATAATGCAATATTGCAGCAATAGATACTAGCCTTAGTGTCTGATGTTTGTAGCTCAGTCTCATCCCCTTTTTGTTGCCTGGTGTTTGTAGTATTACTAGTAGCTGTCACAAAGGATGTGGCAAACTGCAGCCATTCATTGTGTACAAGCCCTTAGACAATTTCCTCGCCTTTTTCCCCTCTTTTCTGTAAGTGTAGTTGCATTTCCCATATTCTTAAGCTGTGTCTCCCTGAATGAAATGCTTTTAGTGCTAATTTTGTTAGTCTTTCAGAAGTTACATTCTTTGTGTGTTAATTCTGCTGCATACAATTCACTTTACTTTCTAGTTTAGGGATAGTTATGTTGTATTTGCTAAAAAGAAGTAACAGTAAGTAAAACGTATCGTAAGGAATGAGCATTTTGTTTTCAAAATACAAGGCAAAGGCTTTTAATTGTAGAGGGAAATTTTTCTGCTTATGTGTTATAGAAATAATTTCACATCATTGAAGATCTTAAAACATTGTCAGGGATATCAGTGAAGGTATTCTAATGCTTGCTCTTCATAAAATCTGTGGAAAGGTTGTTTCATGCAGTTAGGAAAGCCTCTAAAGGGAGATACCAATATTTCATGTGTCTGTGCTCAGTCCTGTGCATGTTTGAAGTTTACAGTTACCCTCAAAAATCCAACCAAAAAAAATCTCAAAAATCTCGCTAAACTTTTATCTCTGGCTCATGTAGCTGGTGCCTCTGATCTTAATGTTGCAACACTGCACTCCCAAAACTTCCTATCTGGCTTCAAATTCTCATAAGTGTAAGTGAGAGAAACACCAGTTCTACTTAATTTCTGGCCATAGTTTTCCTGACTGCGTGAAAAATTTCCTTCTACTGTATTTTGTGTGAAGATTCTAGGAATTCGGTTCTGGAAGTGGTGTCTTAAATCACAGAGATCACGGCCCTGCGGCATTGGTGTTTTATAGAAATTAAAATATTAGAAAAGCTCTATTGGACTGAGACATGTGGCTTCCCTTTGAACAGTTGCTCTGGTTTAAAGTTGATAATGTTGACAAGCTTAATTTTGACTGCAATGTATTTCATCATAAATGTATATTATATATATATATATAAAATTAACTTGAAGTGTACTTAACAATAGTCGGCTTATTGTCATGGTAAGAGCCTTAGCTGCAGTGAAACTGCAGAAGGCAGAAACACTTCCACTCTGAATCACATTGTTTCCATTCTTATTCCTGTCTGGTTATCAGAATACCTTCACTGGCCACGTCTACCTGACAAAAGATGAAGAAGTAGTCAGTTGGTGCAAGAAAAACATTGCCATATATGTTCTTTATACTGGTATACGCTGGTGGGCTGTGTATGAAGTATTTCTACTGACTACCAGAGTACCAAGTTCAGAGTCTAGGTATATAGGTCAGGGAGCAAAATAGCTAACTATGACTCTGTAACATGTGTTTTCAGTAATGTTTAGTGTCCTGCTTAGTTTGTTAGATATGCAAATTGCTTTGCATTTCTCCAAGCCACTGCTTTTTCTGATGGACTTTCTTGTTCTCTCATAGTCCTGCTGGCAGTAGTAGATATGGCTCCTCTTGTAATGTCAGCCAGGGAAGCTCTCACCTAAGTGAGCTGGACCATTCCCATGAAAGTGCCCATGGCTCTGAGCAAGAAGATGACCACCAGGAAAGAGGGTCGAATCATTCCTACCACAGTTCAGGCAGCTACCAGAAGGATGGTCAGGCATTGCTCAGGGAGCAAGAGGAGCCTCATGGCAAAGGAAGGGAGGAAAAGGTCTGTGAGACAGAGGAGAAACGTGCAGACCATCCTGCGGTTAATTTACCTCTGGAACTTGAGAAACCCAAGGACGCTGAAGCCCAAGTGAGGTAGGTGAAATTACTACTGAGTTATTGTCAACTAATTCAAAGAGAACTTCTCTCTTTGCTGTTTTCTGGGAGAAATTATGTACATTTTTCTTGCAGCCTTCTCTAAGAACTTGAAGTCACTGATCTGTGAAACATATGTGCAGGACCAGTTATTTATGAGACATTGATTAAGCTTAAACTGTCTTTGCTATGTATGTATGTAAAGAGGAAAGACTGCTAGTGCCTTTAAACTCCTTTTGCTATACTTCCTCTTTCTGATTTGGTGAATGCAGTCTGGCCCAAAGATAGCTGCTCCCATTGCTCATCTGTGATCTGGCTTATGTGTCAGCAGCCAAGAACTATGTGTAACCACGGTTAGAGCTGCACTAGTTCCTCTCTTGTGTAGTAGGTTACTGCAGTTAGAGTAGTGTTTATGTAGTTGTAGGTTATAGAATTATAATGTCAATAGACATGTTGCTCTGACTCACTGTGGCATCTTTTCTTGTCCTTGTGTTTGGGCTTTCCAAGCTGTCAGCAGCATTGATAACAGTCTTCAAAAGTATTTAAGCTAAATTTAGGGGAGTAATTCAGTGGAGTTTGTACAGATTTTGCAGGAATTTCAGTTTTCACTACTTTGGGAGTAACTTTTTTTGCCTTGAGGTAGTCAAGTCATTGCAGCCCTAGAGTGGATGTCATTATGCTTTCCTAAGTATGAGGGGTTGTTTTCATCTGGTTCAGTGAAATGCATGGAGGGATGTCTGCCTGTCTGTTCCCTTTGGCGGGTACAGCTCATGTCACTGTGCTTACGTGAGAGAATTAATGACAGCAGTTCATGTGTAGGCAACCCTTACACTAAAGATGAAAAAAGGAAAACAAGACTAGAAAAAAGTGTTCAACTGTTTTTAAACTCTGACTCACTTCCCTCTTCTCCTTACAGAGCAGCAGGAGTCTTGTCCCAGAATGGCTGGCCTATATTTGTTCACAGGGAGGGTTATTCACGTAGTCTGTTTCAGGCTAATTTAGGCATCTGACTTGGATACTCCTGCATCACTGGCTCCTTTTCTCTCTGCTCGCTGGCAGTGCTTTCCTGTCTCCATGGAGTATCCATGGAATGGAGCTGTGCCTGAGCTAGATCTGTAGCACAGATGCATGTTGCTCTCAGCTGAGTTTTTTTCATGTTGTCAGCAGCGTGGGGTGCTTTGCAGGCTGGGAAAGGTGTTTGTTTTGGTGGTTTACACCTCAGCAACATACAAAAGCAGGAATGCAACCAAAGGCCCAGTGTATCTTGGGGTTACGGAGTGTAAAATGTGTGGAGGGGAGTAGAGATGAAGCATTGCTGCCATATGCACAATTCCTCTTGAAAAGCTGTAAGAAAGGCTGGAGTAAGAAAAGTGCAGTGAGTGGGGAAAAACATAGCTGAGCCCTATTGCCTGTGTATCGGCGGAAGAGGGACTGTGGATTCGTAGCAGTAGGAGTGAGTAGGAAGAGTCAGTGGTTCGAAGGGACCTGCATACATAATTTTACTCAAAACATAATTTTACTCCTGTGTCTGGATTGCAGTCTAAATTATATCTTTCAGCTCATGAGTTGCCCCAGTAAGGGAACCTCTACTTTAGCCTCTCATTTCCGAGAGCATATGCAAGGCTGTGTTGACCAGAGGCTGTTGGTTGCTTCAGCTTCCAGAGATGAAGTTGTGATTGTACCGTGTAACGTTGAATCATCGATGCTATAGATGAGTGTTTTTGATACAGTGAATTTCTGTTTCTTGCCTTTAAGCTACCATGGTGACATCGAGCCACCACCATTTCCTCCAGCAAGAGCCCACTGGATTAGAGCCATTAGCAAAGTCCGACTGCAGCTTCAAGAGGTAGGATGGAGTATTTCTTCGCTCCTTCTCTGTGCCACAGAGATATGTGGCTCATGATTTCATTTCTTCTTCCTTGTAAGACACCTCTTGTTGGTGTTGTTTTGCAGACAACAGTTTAATCAAAAGTATTGTAAAGGACTTCAGCAGGTTGTGATGGTCTTAGAGCTATATAATTATACCAAACATTTTGAACATCATTGTGTGCTACTGGAGAGGAATATCAGAAAAGATGCAGAAGCAAAGAAATTAACCCTGAATTTGTAAATAGTAATAATAATGTCTGGGACTAAATGATTTGTGTTAAACTGTTCGAAATGAAGATCTTAACTCCTACTAAGCTAACGAGCTATCCTCAAATTGCCTTGAGTAATCTGTATTATTTGCTGCGTGAAAATGTTCCTTGGGAAACTTTATATCAAATATTTTTATATATACTAATTGAAAGTGGGTGTATAATCAGTCTTGGTATTTCCATCTCATGAAAGTAAGATTTAAAAATAAATAATCTTGATTTGGGAAGTCAAAAGGAAAAGGTTGTGACATTTTCTTCAACAGTATAAACATTCTTGTTTTAGAAAACAGCGATTAAGGCCTGAAAAGTTATTTTTTTTAAAAAACGTCTTATGCTTTCATCCATCTGTATGCCCACAGAAAGATAACATATGGTGTTCGTATTCTATAGATGATAAACTATTGCCTACTACACAAAGTGCAGGGTTAATATATTTAATTTAGAAATACTGTTTTGTCTAAAATTCTCTTCTTTTGTTTTTATAAGAAATTAGTTTATAGAGTATATCTGTCAGTAGCAGGAATTTTCTTTCTTTTCTGGATTTGTTGCAAACTTTCAGGAAAACAATTTTTTTTTTTTGGCGTCCGAGGAGGCATCTGAAATGTCATAGCAAAAATAGATTTTCCCTTGGCTCATCTGGATTGTAAATTCTTTCCCATCTAACAAATTAACGGTGCTACTTCACTTCTGAGCAGAAGAAATTTGGGTCAGAACTGTCAGTGTGACATGGAAAATGGCACCTAAGAATACCGTTAGTATTTAAAAAGAAAGGAAACTTCTGTTATGGTTTTGTACAGCATGCAAGCAAAGCAGTTTAGTTCTGTGCTTTATGGACAGTGCTCAAACACACTAGGCCTGTCAGCTTGACCTTGGTACTGGAGGACGCCATGCAGCAGATCATATTGAGTGCAATCACACAGCACATGCAGGACAGCCAGGTGATCAGACCCAGTCAAGATGGGTTTATGAAAGGCAGGTCCTGCCAGACCAACCTGATCTCCTTCTATGACAAGGTTACCCGGTTAATGGACAAGGGGAAGGCTGTGGATGTGTTGTACCTGGACTTCAGTAAAGCCTTTGACACTGTTTCTCACAGTATTCTGCTTGAGAAACTGGCTGCCATTGGCCTGGACAGGCACACCCTCTGCGGGGTAAAGAACTGGCTGGATGGCCGGGCCCAGAGGGTGGTGGGGAATGGAGTTAAATCCAGTTGGGGGCCGGTCATGATGAGTGGTGTTCCCCAGGGTTCAGTGCTGGGTCCAGTCCTGTTCAATATCTTTATCAATGACCTGGACGAAGGGATCGAGTGCACCCTTAGCAAGTTTGCAGATGACACCAAGCTGGGTGGCAGCGTTGACCTGCTTGAAGGAAGGGAGGCTCTGCAGAGAGATCTGGACAGGCTGGATCCATGGGCTGAGACCAACGGGATGAGGTTTAACAAGGTCAAATGCCGAGTCCTGCACTTGGGGCACAACAACCCTGTGCAGTGTTACAGGCTTGGGGAAGAGTGGCTGGAGAGCTGCCTGGAGGAGAAGGACCTGGGGGTGTTGGTTGACAACCAGCTGAATACAAGCCAGCAGTGGCCCAGGTGGCCAAGAAGGCCAATGGCATCTTGGTCTGTACCAGACACAGTGTGGCCAGCAGGACAAGGGAGGTGATTGTGCCCCTGTACTCAGTACTGGTGAGGCCACACCTTGAGTACTGTGTGCAGTTCTGGGCCCCTCACTACAAGAAGGACATTGAGGTGTTGGAGTGCATCCAGAGAAGGGTGACGAGGCTGGTGAAGGGACTGGAGAACAAGTCCTACAAGGAACGGCTGAGGGAACTGGGGATGTTTAGTTTGGAGAAGAGGAGGCTGAGGGGAGACCTCATTGCTGTCTATGGCTGCCTGAAAGGAGGCTGTGGCAGAACGAGTGTTGATCTCTTCTCTCAAGTGACAGGTGATAGGACAAGAGGAAATGACCACAAGTTGTGCCAGGGGAGCTTCAGACTGGATATTATGAAGAATTTCTTTCCCAAAGGTACTGGAACAACTGCCCAGGGAGGTGGTTGGGTCACCATCCCTGGAGGTGTTTAAAAAATGGATATATGAGTGTTTGAAGGACATGGTTTAGCAGAAAATGTGTATGGTTTAACTCGGTGATCTCAAAGGTCTTTTCCAACCGGAAGATTGTATGATTCTATGACTAGAAGGGATAAGAGATTCGGTGGTGCCTTTCCCTGAATATCTCTCTTGTTTTCTTTCTGAGAGAGTTGAATGTCCATGAGGTGGTTCAGCAGTGTGCTTTGAGATGACTGTTACAGAAGCACTTGTTCAGTTATGGTAGCAAAATGTCACGATTTGCTCTGCTTTGACTACTACTAGCAATTATTTATCCAAAATTCCTTTAAAACAAAAAAGATAAGGGTTGGAACTTTCTGGCAGCCTGCTCCAGGGCTTAGTTGTCTTTGCTGTCCAAAGGTGTTTCCTACCATCTGCTCTGAATCTTGCCACCATGTAAGTCCATTTCACATGATCAGGACAAGGAATAAAGAAGCAGAGCTGAGTCTGTTCCTCTCTGGAATAACGAAGGACTACTTCAAAGAGAGGATGAAGCCTCACTTGGTCATCTGATGTTCTCTAAACAACCCTTTTCTGTTTAGCCCTTTCTTGTGAGGTTTTTGTTTAGGCAGTCAGTCATCAGCCTGTCTTTTCCCTCCAGCCCTCACCCCTTTCCCCTTTCTTTGTTTTTCCTGAAGTGCTTTATCCAAAGCTGAGTATCTATACCCAGCTGAGAGCCTGCTCATGTGCGCTACAGAGCACTGGTGACAATATCCTGATATCCCAAGGTATCAGTTATCCTGCTGAGATGGTGCTTTTCTATTGCAGGCTAACACTGATGCATTGTTGACCTCTTATCCCTTCCAGAGCTGAGATTCCTTCTGAAGAATTGTTTCGTCATTTGTTCCCTAACCTATATTTGTGTTGGATTACAGCTGAGTATGGCTTTGCGCTTGTTCTTACAGAATTGTTTTTTTTCACTCAAGCACATTTCTGTCTGCCTCTTCCTAATCTGTTTTGCCTACAAATCCTTCAAGTTGTATGTGAAAAAGTCGTGTAGTACAGAAGCTGCGTGCTACTAGAGCTGCCTGATGGACCCTGTTTAATGCATTCTTTGAGACTGGTTACCCTAGTTTTTTCCAGTGTGTTTGCATTAATTTTAGCAGTTTCATCCAGACCTCAGGATATAAAACTTCTGGAGTTCTTCTCTTACCCCTAAGACTAATTTCTGTTGTCAAAGAAGGATGTTAAATGCATTTGACACAGTTCTACTCTTGATGAAATGGTGCTCGCTGTTATTTCTCCCCTTTTTATGTTACAGAAGATTTGCAAATAATTTGATTATTTGTTCCAGTCTTCAGTTCCCAGGAGGGAGGGGAAAAATCAAGTTAGCACTTTTATAATTATCCAAGTCCTCCTCTTCCTATTTTTCAAGCATAAGTGCTTGCTTTGCCCTTTTCAAATCTTCAAGTGTGTTGCCTGTTTTTCGAGTTCTTAGTGCTTTGTGATTGTCAGTGTTGCAACCCTGGTACCTCAGGATGAAGCTTTATCAGGACCAGCTGTCTTGGAAATTACTACCTTATCTTTTTGCTTTCAAATTTGTTTTCTTTTACTGCAGCCTGTTTTTTTTCTACAACTTGCTCAACTTCTTTTTTTCCCCCTTTTTTAAAAACACAATCTTAATTCTGTCAGCTGCCTGAGTGTGGTTGTCCCTGTCAGTGAAGACCTGAAGCAATTAAGGCATCAAATGTTCCAGCCTCCTTACTGCTGCCTGATGATAGCTTTGTCTTCCTATGAGTAGCAGCTATGCATTCTTCGTTACATTGTGTGTTCACTGCTAGGTGTTTAATTTTGTGTTTCATCCTGTTGATTTCTCTATTGTGCAATCATGTGCTTACCCTTAAAGTCTTCCAGAAGAAGTTATCTGTGGTTTGAAGTTCAAGCTTTCTGGAGGGGTTGAATGGGTCTCTGATTTTATGTCCTTTCCTTCCTTTTCATTGGGATAGCCTGCAACTATTGTCTGTTTTGTTGACTGTTAACAGTTCCCTGAACTCCCTGCTCCTTTTAAGCCCATTTTTCGTGAGCTCTAGATACTGTTTTTCCCAAGTTTTTATTAGTTTGAGTTCTTGAATTAGTGCTTTTTCTAGCTTGTCTGATTCCTTTCCTTCTAAGGTATCAGGAAGACTGTCACAGTTTTCTTGGATGTATTTGCATCCTTATTTCTCTCTGTACTTTTGCTCAAATCTAGAAGAGCAACTCCTGTTAGTTGCTTTCTGCACCTTCTGCATCATCAGCAGCTTCCCAGATCTTGTTTGAAAGTCAGTGATGTGAACACAGACTGCTCAGATAAATATCAGGATTTTAAAGGTGCCTGTGGTGATAGTCTAACCAGGTGCTTCTGTTGGTAGTTAATACAGATCATGTCTTGTTTCCCTGATCACCCCATTAGCATCATGCCATCTTCCGTCACTACCCAGAAACTTTCAATAGGGCTACCCTTCTGTTTTGTTCCAGTGCTTAGAGCAGCTCCTTATGTCCTTAATGTTCAATGTGAGATCTCAAGATCTTTTCCATGTTCTGCTTCTTCAATGTGCAATATTAATTCATTAATACGCTTGAAGCTCCAGTTTATGGGTCCGAACTGCTGGATTCCTCTCACACAGACTGCTGAAATAGTTTTTATGACTCTTACTTGTTAGTGATCTGGCTGAAATTCGAAAAAGGGGAAAAAAAAAAAAGGCACCCAAGACGTTTCCATATGCAATGTGATTATAAATCCCCTGAGCAATTCAGCCTCCTACCTGGGAAGAGATTAATATTCATGTGAATAATATACATGCATCCTACAGCACCATGAGTCAGAGAGACATAGTATTTTAATTAAGACTTGACAGTTATGAAATGGCACGGAAATTTGTAAGTGTGCATGTTAAAAAAGCTTTGTGGGAACATGCATAGTTTTTTCTTCACTTCTGCTGTTTTGCTTGTTCTCTTTCTGTGTTTGTGAAGAGGAAACTTAATTATGCTAGAATCAAACTAGGTTTTTCAGCCCTAAGAGCAATGACTCAATAATTCTCACCTTCACACTTAGAACTTTGTCTACAAAGATGAATTAATTGATAGCTTGTCTACTGTAGTCCCTCTGTGGGAGCGTCTGTTCCAGAAGAAGAGCAAACACATAGCTATTGCATCTTCAACTCACAGCTGCCTTTAACTGAAATAGTCTTCAGCTAGGGACATGGCTGTGTGACTTTTAAATTACACACATTTGAGTCTCAGTTTTGTGTAACTGAAGAACTGGGAGACTGGAGAAGAGCAAAAATTCAGTCAAATCATCAAATTGGCTCCCTTGCCAGTTCTTTCAGATATACTTAAGTGTTACAAGAAGGTGTGGGGTCTGGGATTTTATTCACTTATATTGTTTGTTTATGAGGAGGCACTCATGCATATTTTTTTCCTTTTTATTGCAGGAGATTAAATACGTCAGTTTACTTGTTTTCATTTCAAAACCAAAGGCATTGGAGCAGTGTTTCCTCTTTGTTTTTTTCTTCTTCTAGATGTCATTTTATACCTTTTTTTGTTTAATCTTTTTTCTTTCCCTGTTAAATGTCAATAGTCTGTTCTTTTTAACTGGTATGTAACTGGATCACATGCTGAGGTGGCAGACATAGCTCATGACATTGTTTTTCTTAAATATGAGAAACCTCTACAGTGTGGAATGAGTATTCTCCTCTAGATCTACACGTACCCAGTCTTATCTTCAGTCTTGTTTTTTCCATGCCCCATAGCTTCCTGGTCAGCACTTCTGATCAAACACCTGCCAATTTTTAAGAACCATCAAGGTCTCACTTTTATAATTCCTGGTCCAGGAGGATGTTGTATTGGTGATTTTGGAGTGCGAAGTTTTGTTTTGAGAAAGGAAGCTGTTGGTGTGAACAAATAACAGTTTTCTCCTTATGTATCTGTGGAATCCCCTGAGGAGTCCCTTCTGGACTTCCACTGTAGTGAGGACAACAGCAAGACACTCACTGGTGCTAGTTTTGATTTCTAATTTGCAAGTTACTGGCCTGCCTTCACTCCCCACATGTGAATTCAGGCCCCCTGATCAGTTAAAACACGTACTGTACACGAGCCCAGATGGCTAGAGAAGGGCACACCTGCTTTGAGCCCGCCTCCAAAGGAATAGAAGCTGTCACTTCCCACCTCCCGTGAACTGTGCAGCCCATGCAATGGTTTACTTTCAGCATTTTATTTCCCTTAAGCTTTGTTGCCTAGGTGTCTTTTTATCAGTCCTGTGAAGATGAGTAAGCTCTGCATTTTCAAAGCCTCCTACACAGTGGCAAAGCAACAAACTGAAGCACTGTGACTCTTAACAGAGAGTTACTAGAAACTTCTCTTCATACAGAAAACCTACATCTCCAGTTAAATGTCTTCCTCCTTTTCTACCTATTGTGCTTATGATTGTGCTTATGTCTGACCTCCACCAAAATACCAGCATTGCTGATGAAACATCCTGGGGATCAGAGTTGGTGAGGATCTGTAGAACATCCTTATGCTCAGGAATTAGCTGTTCCTATGCCAGAGAGGGGATGAGGTCTAGGTAAGGCAGAACCTGAGGGTCACTGCTGGCTGTAGCGCAGGCTGTCTATTGTCAGGCACCTGTGCTCACAATGGTGATCAAATGCTTTCTGCATACCTTATCTACAAAATGCATATGCAGCTTCCAGATCCTTTAGGGACTGCACAACAATAATTATTTAGAAAACATTTAAATACCAAAGTAATGGAGATCATCTACTATCTCCCCATGTCACAATCTTGCTTCCGTGTCCTGTGTCTGAGTTTGCAGACTGGCAAGTCTTGTGGGACTCCCCAAAGCCCACATGGGGTTTCTGAGGCAGCTTTTGGTATGAGGTGATTCCCTGGGGCTTGAACAACCTGTGTCTGTTGTCTTTTCTGGTTGTATTTCTGTGAGGGAAGGTTCAACTGGGACTCTGTACTCAGAGGAGGAAAAGCTTCTTTCATCTCAGAGTATCTTAAATAAGATATCTGCATATTCACATCTGTTTGGAATAAAATGCATGTTTGTTTATCCTTACTGAGATTCCCTCAGACCTGCTATCATTTTTTAACCTCCTTTACAATGGATGTTATGTTACAGCAAAGGGATAATTATTTGTATGTACACACAATAATACACACATAATGAAAATAACGTGCCTGATGTGATTTCTGAGTAGCTTTTTCATAACCTTGTCTCCAGTGGGAAAAATCACCAGGCTTGCCTTTTTTAGAGCAGTTAAGCTAAAATGAAGAGAAATGCTTTCATGTGGAGCAGCATGCTGGTCAGAAATGCTTTTCATAATGACCACAGCAGCTAGGAGCCTGTTCAGTTGCTGACGGGATTTTCTGCAAGCTTCTCTGGCAATGTACTGTCACTCAGCTTCTATTCACCTCTGCTAAGAACCAGTTTTGGTGTTGATGAGCCGTATTCCCTGGCATTCAGGACATCTGTCGCCGTTAATGATAGCAGAGGTCTCCATACCTTCCTGTTGCTGGTTAGGAAAAATCCAAGTAAACTTTCGGGATTTCCATAGTTATAACAAGAGTTTGGACAACTAAGTTTCCTATAATGTTGTTTTACTGGAGTAAATTGCCCAAAGAACTGACGGATGCCCCATCCCTGGAAACATTCAGGGTCACCTTGAACGGTGCTCTGAGCAATGTGATCCGGTTGAAGATGACCCTGCTCATTGCAGGGGGTTGGACCAGATGAACATTAAAGGTCTGTTCCAATCCAAACTGTTCTGTGATTTTTCACTGCAAGCCTCCCGTGGGCTTGCCAGACCAGGGTTGGACTCCACAGGAAGGCAAAGACGTGTTATTTCTCTGCCTGATCTCTAGTGGTAGCTTTGCTTCTTTAGTTTTGTATTGTAACCTCTGCACATCTGTACACTTCTTATCCAAACTTTAAATGGAAATACAAGTGTATTTTACTTTTCTTCTGAAGTTTATTCCATTTATTTCCTTAAAAAGAAAGAGAAGGTGTTTGTGCAACATCTGGGATACAGTTTACAAACATGGGATATTCCACAAGCAGGTGCATCTTTTACTTTATGCCAGCACTACATGTGAAGGTCACATAGTCCCATTTGGCTTGAAACACTTAATATGTGAATGACTTCTGAAGCTGGATGAAAAGTGGCTGCTGCTTTTTGCAAAGTTTGTGGGTTTTTGTGGGTGGAGATTTATAGACTTTCTGGCTGAGACTTTTTGAGATTGACAGGGATCTGACAGATGGAGACCCCTCTGTTGAAGAGTTAGCACTTAAAGCTATAATGTGTCTAGAATTACAGGAGAATAGGACTCCAGTTCCTTATCTAAACTGAGCAAATTTAAGATTTTTACCTCCTTTTCCACATTTTAGTGAAGTGCGTTGACTGCTGAGCCATAACACTCTTCTAGGGAATGACCCTGCCCTGTGCTCCCTCCTCTGTTTGAACATTGTAGAGCAGAGAAATACTCCTGTTTAAATTCATCATGGTCCTGTAGAATACATTCTGAGTATGGCAAGTTGGTGTTTCCTGAAGGAAAATGTGTCTTATTTGCCTTCCTTCCTCTCTGTGGAAATGGTACCTCTGTGGATCAGAGAGCAGGGTGTGGGTGGCAAGAGTGGGCTGGCCGTGTGGATGGATGGCCTTATGTCTCTTACTGGCCCCTGGTTCCCAATTAGACAATGTACCCAGGATTGCCGCCTTTTTGTCTCTGCCGTCATTTCTCTTAGGCAATCTGGTTGCAGAGATTTCTGTGTTTGTCATCTTTGGAAGTGACTTGGGTGTTGCAAGGAGCTACCCATGGGCACAGAGCACCTCTGAACCGTGACAAACTGCAGTAAGCTCTTTCCGCCTGACTGGTACTTCCCAGCTTCCTTTCACATTTGTACCAAGAGTTTTCCAAATACTTAATTGAGCAAGCATTTTTCTTTTTTTTGCTGCAGTAGATGTGCAAAGCTTTCAGGAAAAATGGAACTGAGATCTGTTAGGAGAGTGAACAAAGTCCTCTGAATAATATATACCAAAAGCTGTAGAAGAACACTAAAAATGTTGGAACTGAGGTAATGGTTACCACCTTATGAGAGACTTGCTACTTTCCACTTTGTTTTAGGAATGCAATTACAGCAGCACACCCTGTGTAGATAGAGCCTTGTATCTGATGTGGAGTGGGGTGCCGAAGCCTGCAGCATCCTAGTGACCTCAGCATGCCCCTCATACATGGTGCTGATCAGTAGAAATTGAGAAAACTTCATGTAGCATTGGAGTAAGTCAGTTCCTCCTTCTCAGAATAGGGGTGCAATGGGAGTGGTGGGTGGGGGGACTCCTACCTGCCACATACGCAGCCCTTAAAAATAGTGTTGGCTGTTGGGAGAGCCAGACTTCACACTATTATTTTTAAGACTTTGTGTGGGAGGAGGGGATATTTCCCAGTGTTGTGTATTACTGAAGCAATCTGTGCAAGAAATGCTGCACCAGAGAGTCAGCAGTGGGCTTTGGCTTACAAAGCATGGGGCCTGGGGTAAAAGTCAGCTAATCAGCACTAGCTGAGAGCATCCTAAATGAAGCATTAACTGTCCATGCATTGTTAACAAACTCTTTGAATAGTATCATAACTTAATGGAAAAAAGCAGGAGAAAAAATAACAATTTTGTCTTTTTGTGTTGTTCTTTCACCTGTTTCTTGCTTTCCAAGCTGCAGGGTTACTCAGCTTGTTTAGATATAGGGTAGGGCTGCCTTGCAAGCTTCTGAGCAAATTTTTGGAGTTGTGTAAGGGTTGTTGTAATTGGAATGTTCAAGTACTGTGCAGCTGAATTTAAGTAGGATGATTGCTGGTATTCCCTCCACTGTAAAAATGGCATTTGGAAGTCAAGATGCTATTAACAATGCTTAATGTAATGTCTGAAGACTGCAGGAGTCCTGTTCTGGCTGGTGCTAGGTAGTATCACACAGTATCACAGTATCATAAGGTTGGAAAGGACCTCCGAGATCATCGAGTCCAACCTATAACCCAACACTAAGACCAACACTGACACCAACCCATCATCTAAACCATGGCACTCAGTGCCTCATCCAGTCTCCCCTTAAACACCTCCAGGGTCGGTGACTCCACCCCCTCCCTGGGCAGCCCATTCCAATGGCCAATCACCCTTTCAGTGAAGAACTTTTTCCTAACATCAAGTCTAAACTTTCCCTGACAAAGCTTGAGTCCATGCCCTCTAGTTCTGTCACTGGTCACCTGGGAGAAGAGACCAACCCCTGCCCGACTACAACCTCCTTTTAGGTAGTTGTAGAGAGCAATGAGGTCTCCCCTGAGCCTCCTCTTCTTCAGACTAAACAGCCCCAACTCCCTCAGTCACTCGTCATAGGACCTGTGCTCCAGCCCCTTCACCATCTTCGTTGCCCTCCTCTGGACACACTCCAGTATCCTGACATCTTTCCCAAACTGGGGGGCCCAGAACTGGACACAATATTCAAGGTGAGGCCTGACCAGTGCCGAGTACAGGGGGACGATAACTTCTCTGGTCCTGCTCACCACACTATTCCTGATGCAGGCCAGAATGCCATTGGCCTTCTTGGCCACCTGGGCACACTGCTGGCTCATGTTGAGCTTCCTGCTTCCTGTCAACCAGCACTCCCAGGTCCCTTTCTGCCTGACTACTCTCCAGCCACTCTGTCCCCAGTCTATAGCTCTGCATGGGATTGTTGTGTCCAAAATGAAGTACCCAACGTTTCGACTTATTAAACATCATCCCATTAGAATCAGCCCATCCGTCCAGTCTATCCAGGTCCCTCTGTAGGGCCATCCTACCCTCTAGCAGATCAGCCCTTCCTCCCAGCTTGGTATCATCTGCAAACTTGCTGATGTATGTCAAACAGAATAGCATTCTTTTTTTTTTTGCATATTTTAATGTCAAGTGCCCTGGATCAGGAAGAGAGAAGATAGGGCTCTTCTGATTAGGTTCATTTAGTCTGCCCTCGCTAGTTGGGCAGTAGGCTGTAGAATCTTAGAATCATAGAATGGTTTGGGTCAGAAGGGACCTTAAAGATCATCTCATACCACTCCTCTGCCATGGGCAGGAACATCTTCAGCTGGATCAGGTTGCTCAAAGCTCCATCCAGCCTGGCCATGAACACCTCCAGGCATGGGGCAGCCACGACTTCTCAGAATTTATCTTGGAAGTAATTGGGAAAGAAAGTGTTACCTCCTGGCCAACGGGAAATCAGTAAAAACACTGATTGCATGCTGCTTTATATTCTGTGCTATGCTGTGACAGACCAGGTGCACAATGGGTCTCAGCTGTCTGTATTTCTGTAATATTCCTAATATACCATGTAGGAAACCAGCAAATTATTTGGGGAAGGTGGAGGTAATTACAAAAAATCAGAGAACAGGTTATAGAAACAGGAGAGGGGACACTGGGGCAGTCCTGGGAGAGGAAGAGCTGAGGGTGTGTGAGATGAGACCGAACAAGTATGGCTCAGCTTAGCAGACTGGAAGCTGAAAGCGGATGTTGCTGCCATGTACTAATAGAGCAGGGGAGTAAATATTGGCAAGTTTACAGCTATTTAAGCTAAAGGTTAATGTTAGCACAAGAACAGAAGGGTATAAGCTGGTTATGAACAAACCCAGGCTAGAAATCAGAAAGCGATTCTTCTAATTGTTAGTGAACAGCTTCCAAATGAGTTTCTTTGCCCTTTCTGTTTCTAATTAATCTAAAAATGGGTTTGTTTGTGAAAGCTATTATATGACAGTTGCCTGTGGGAGCAAAGAATGGGACTTTGTCATTCAGGATGCCTCTAAGTAGGCTGTGAGAAATGTCCGTGGAATCACAGCCTCTGTTAACTATTTTTCGTAGTGTGGCCTCCCCATGTTCACGATGCCCACCTACCCGCCTTTGCTGCTGAGCTCTGCCACGTCGCAGGACCCAGGGGGTTTCAGAGCACAAACAGAGGTGTGGGGGGAGGTATTTGCTATTTAGATGTTGTCACTGAAGTAAAATTGTGAAAATCATGAGACCCTTCTTGAATGGTGGCTTTTCCATGCAATTGCACCACAGATATTAAGGATGCTAGACTGTGCGAGGGGTTTCTTGAAGAACGTTAGTTATTAGTGACTCATGCCTGGTAATGAACCTGTCATAGATATAGTTTTGTTTTCTGACAAATGTTCAAGTGGTAAGAGTTTCAGAAAGTATGGTATAGTTTGTAAACAGGTTTGTTCTTAAATGAGTTTCTGAAAATTCCCTATGGGATTCCAGTTGCTTATTTAGACAGTAAATTGCAATTGATTCTGTACTCATTAAAAGTTTTTAAAATCTAACACTAGGAAATTATTTTCTAGGAGAGCTTGGAAAGCAACAGAGGATATTAAGGCAAAATCAGTGATGTGTAGTAAAAAGAAGATAATAGAGCTATCCAGCTAGAAGGGGATTTAGATTTAGCCCTGAACTGACTTATCTATTTAGCCTTTCTTCGATTAATACTTTAGGTTGTTATATACAAGAATATATGAAATATAAATGAAGGTATTACTTCACCTAAAAGATCAGTTTATTTTAACCATGTTTCCATCTGTGTTTTATTTTTGTTAATGAGTCTATATTCACCTTAGAAGGTGAATATGAAGATAACACACACATTTATTAGAAACTGTTATAAAGAAACTGGGAGTGCTAAATTTTATTGCTGTTTATTTAAGTTGTCTATTTTTATTCAATGTATCATGTTAGTGCAGCAGATTGAACTGCATGCAAGTGTTTTTGTGACACCTCATGTAATGGGTACTTGAAGGATCCAGTTTTGTCTGCACAAGTATCTATAGATTGGCTGGTGTATTCATTCTGAATTTTGTTATGCCTAAATTAAGGACTTAATTTAAAGCAATACAACGCTCCTTCGTATTTGTGTGACATGGATATGTTACTCATCCTAATTAAGTCTCTCTATTTTCAGGTGGCAGTAGTAATAGCTAGTTAATATACAACTGTGTGCAGCTGTTACAGCATGAGACAAGGATGATTCTCTTTGAATGTTTCTTTCCAGTATTGGTGGAGGTGGAGTGGCTTCTGTGACCTGAGAGCACAGAGCAGAGGCAGCTACTGGAATGACTCCCTACCAGTATTTGGGTCTGTTTTGGTCAGTGTGCTTGTCCCTCTGGTCACAGACTTGCCAAAGGAGCTTGCTGCCCTCTCAGGCACTTGATTTAGGTCAGCTATCTAATCTAATTCTGGCCTGCAGAACAGTTTTCATCCCCTTGCAGAAGCTTTCTAAATCCAGTCATTTTCATGTTTTGCATTAAATTTCCTCCCCTGTCTGTCCCAATCAGGGGAGCAGACTGACTGGGTTTCTAGACCCAGTTAATTCAGGTGAATTTTATAGAACCTGTCAAATGCCTTTACTGAAGGTGTGAAAGCTGTCTCTGGACTTATTAATACAGGTGTCATTGCTGAAGTCAGCTTTGTCAGAGCTACGGTGTGGCAGTGCCCCTGTTTCTGTGTTCAGTGCCTGCACTAACAGTGTCCTCAGAGACTTGGAGGATTGTATGTGGTTCATAACAAGTATTTATGTGGGGTATTTTGGTAGATTAATCAACTGCTGCCTTCTGCAGGGAATACAAACGCACAAAATGATTCCTACATACAGAGGAAAGCATATTATTTCAGCCAGGAGTCTTAAAGAGAAAGATAGAGTAGTAAAAAGATTCTTTCCTTGCTTTTTTTCAAAGTTGATACATCTGTAGCCCATGAGAAATACGAAGAAAGTGCCAGAAGAGGACGCAGTCCATCAACAGAGGCTCCTGGGCGTTGCTCCATATGGTTATTCATAGAATCAGTCATTGAATGGTTTGGGTTGAAAGGGACATTAAAGATCATACAGTTCCAGCCCCTCTGCTGTGTACCGAGACACTTTACGCTGGATCAGGTTTCTCAAAGCCCCATCCGACCTGGTCTTGAACATCTCCAGGGCTGGGGCATCCACGACTTCCCTGGGCAACCTGTGCCAGTGCCTCACCACCCTCGCAGTCAGGCGTTCCTTCCTAATATTTAATGTAAATCTCCCCTATTTCAACTTCAAACTGTTCCCCCTTGTCCTAACCCTGCACTCCCTGATAAAGAGCCCCTCTCCAGCTTTCCTTTAGCCTGCTTTAAGCACTGGAAGGCTGCTCTAAGGTCTCCTTGCACCCTTCTCTTCTCCAGGCCGAACAATCCCAGCTCTCTCAGCCTGTTCTCATTGTTCCCTGTGTCACGCTGTTACGTGATGCGGGACAAGCCATGGTGGTTTTTGAAAAGGCTTTTCCCATTACATCTCCCTGTGATCGATTAATTGTTTTCTGGTTATTTGGGTTAATATACTGGAAATGAGCCATCGGAGCAATAAGTGAAGTAGCAGGAAGCCAGACTTCATAGCATTTGATATGCTCCAAACTTAAGTACTCTGAAAAGCTAGGGTTTTGTTACCATGAGATGGCTTTTCAAACACAGAAGATCTGGACCTGACACTTCCTTTGTTTTTCATTTGTAATCAGGACTTTTTCACTTCACAGGTATGCTATGAAAACACCAATTAATCCTTGAATTGCCTGAGCAATTTGGTGAAGAGTGCAAAGAACACTCCTTAGCCCGCTGTGTGTAACAGTGATGTAACTGCACATAATGGCAGGGCAGGGCTGTGATACAGTAAATAACGCATGTGGTCATGGTTTGAATGACATGAAAGAAACCATATTAAGTAGTTTCTTCTTCAGTGAACAAACCCTCTTTTCTCTCTGAGAAAGGGGTTTACCTCTGACCAGAGAAGAAACCATCTTTAAGTTCATGCCAGGTGCTACCCTGTATTATTCAAGGCACTGAGTTCCTGTAGCCAAATCCTTATGTGTTGGACCTAGCTTTAGCAGAAAACGCAGACTGTTTTGCTGAAAACTGTTGCCCTGCTCACACTGTCAAGCTCAGACGGGAAAATACGCTCTGCAATGTTGGCGCTAAGCTGCTGTGTTACGGATGGCTGGGTTGTCATGCAGACCACCACTTTATACCTGTTAGCATGTATGTGTGCTACCATGTGGTTTCCTACCTGGGACAGGTTCTGGAATGAAACAGGTAAGGAGCAATAAATCCAAGACCCAGGCAGTATGTGAAGAGATTAACTGGGCCATCTGTCTTCCTCAAAAGTATCACTGGAAAATGCATGCACACCCTTTATGAAAACCTTCTGGGATGGAGATTTTGTAGCTTCCTTAGACAGTCACTGCTCACTTGCACTTATGATTAAAAGCTTTTCTGTATGCCTAACTTAGCTTTCCACTGCTGCAAGTCAAGCCTGTTATTTATTTGTATTAACAATAGGAAAACTGAATAGTTTACTTCCCTTGTGCTTGCCTCAACTAGTTCATGTTTGAAGGCACTTGTGTATACCTGAGCTCTGCATTTCACAGCATCTGCAAATTTTACTTTGCAGGTTTCTTGATCAAAAAAACAATTATAGCTCTAACTGAGAGTATAATTTCAGATTTTTCCACCTCCAGCACGTATCCGTGCTCAGGTACCTTTGCCTTTTAGTGATGCTGATTATTTAATTAGATGTGCAATTAAGACATTGATCATCGTTTTCCAATTGTGTGAAATATCAAATCCTTATGTTTAGGATGCCATTAGTAGGGAGAGAGGTGTAATTTGAAGGAGGAAGCAGCAGAGGGAGAGTTTTCTCTGCTATAAATGCTTCCTCACTGGCTGTTGACCTAAGGTATTCAAGCTGACTCTTGTTGAAAAGCCAGTAAAATAGGGAATGGGGGCAACAGCTGGTAATATTTTTGAGTTAGCTGAGTTGCAGAGGGCAGCACAGATTTGCTAGAAGTCCATCTTCTGCTTGTACTTTTTGATTAAAAGTGGAGAATGAGACTGAGAATTCAGCTAGAGAACGGCTTCCACACTTTCTGATTGGCAGCTAAAACCCAGGGCAAAAATCTGGGGACATTCAGTTGTTTTCAGGGCCACATTTAAGGAAGTTTTTATGTCTGTAATTGCTGGAGCACAAAAGGCCTGTCACCTGACACAGCTTTCCTTTTAAAGTCTGACTTTAAAAGCTGATGTGGGTTGTACCAAGTGGGATTGGCACTGTCTTGGAAGCAGCTTGTTAAAGGAATGTGCTGTCTGGGGTGGGGCTGAGGCATATTTGTGCCCCAGAGTGGCTGAACTTTCTGGGTGAGGAACAAAATTGCCTCTTTTGTGAAGTGCTGAGTTGCAGAGCTGACAGTAGTTGGTTTTGTATCCAAATGTTGAGAATTAAATGTGGATACGAGAATGAGGCAAGTATTTTAACCTATGTGTTTAAAGAACTGTCTCAGTTCTCTTAAAGGCTTTGTTGTTCTGAGTGACACTGATGGCTATGAATAAATTAAATGGAGGATGATTTTAATCAGCTTTTCTGACTTTACGACCAACACTTCCTTAAGGATTTTGCTCCTTAAAAATTCCCATGTCAGACTACATCTTTCTAGCCCCAGGAGGAATTTTTCATGGGTGTGGGCAGCTGCTTCTCCAGAGGGAAGGAGATCATAGAACTCACTGCAGGCAGCTCTAAGGTCTCTGCATGATAAAGATTGGCCTAAACTGCGAAGTGGAAAGATTCATAGCTCTGCAAATACATTAGTAGTGTTAACTATTTTTTTAATTAACCTTAAAAATCACACTCCTTGATGAGACTTTGAGCAACTGATCCAGTGGAAGGTGCCCCTGTCCATGGCAGGGGGAGTTGGAACTGGATGATCTTTAAGGTCCCTTCTGACCCAAACCATTCTATGACTTTATGATTCTATAACCTTACTGCATTCTTGGCCTTGGAATGATCCTTTATTCCCAGGCTGTGTGAAATTCTTTCTCTCTATTAGTTCAGCAATGTTTGTGTCTCAGGATTCAGCAGACAACCTTACAGTCAAATAATGTTAACACATGGAGAATAAACATCTTTTGTATGAATTACAAGCCAGCCAGTGGTTTGGTCTCTCCTGTTCATGGCAAATGGACTTATGTTGCCTGTCTTTGGAAGGTAAACAGTCCTAATACTTTCAATCTTCAGCATTTTTTCAGTGCACCATTGCTGTTCTTACTGGCTTTCGATAAACCAAATAATTCAGCTTCTGAGGGAGGAAAAAACCCTTTTCAGGAGGGAGAGCTTTTGGGAAAGATTGTCTCCTTCCTTTTCTTTAAGTGCTTCAAGGCCACGGTCTGGTCACTATCAGTTTCCAGACTGTGTGGGATGTTGTAGGAGGTACACATGCCTTTGTTCCCTTCCAAGCTTGCAGGTTGCACTTCCACCTTGGCTTACGCTTTCCTAGAGGGACAAGAAAGAATCAGAACCCTGAGTGACAGCTTGTGTAAAGAAAGTAGTTCTTTATCTGATGGCAACATCTTCAGCATGTTTCATAAGCATATTCATTGTAATGGCCAGATATGACACTGACAGGGTAATTTTAAATGCCTTGGAATCTGCAGTCTCCTTTCTTCCCAGTTTCTGTCTCAGCAGCATTTCTTAGGTTATGGTGATGCACAGTTCCTCAAAGCGTGGCATTCTTCAAGGACTGCTTTTGCATTGGCACTTTGGTCTTTAGACTCCTGATTGATTGAATCTTCTTGTGGCTTTGAAGAAGATTATAAATTGCATGTTTTCACTGCTAAATCAGTTGATGAACTTTACACTGTGCATTTGAACTTCTAAGGTCTAAGGCAGTACTGAGCTCAAGTTGCCTTACTGAGAACTCTGTCTTTAGGGAGATGCAGCAGGTGGTTTCGTTTGGGACAGAAGGTTCTTATTTTTCTTTTAGTGAAATGTATACAAAATTTGTTTTAAAAACTCGAATCAGAGATGTCTGAGGCGATTTGTGAGAGGAATTAAACCTGAGTATGAGTTGGATGGAATTTGTCCCTGCTGTTCCAGACAAGCTTTCTCCGTTGGCTTGTCCTGCTTTTCTCTTGACTTTTTCCCCTCGTCTCTTTGTTTCATCTCGCTATGTAACATGCTTATCCTCTGCTTTACTTAGCCAACCCATTTTGTACTTCCTCAAGAGCTAGAACACTAGAAGTGTTTTGGCTTGTCTTCCTTAAGGGGAAGGGGTACAAGCGTGGGAAAGGGAGGATCAAGACCTGTGCTCGCAGCGTGCTCATTTTCCTTTGGTTAATCCACTCGTGCTCATGAAGGAATTGCTTACTTTTACAGTTTTATCAGTAATTCAGTGCTTTACAGGAAGTTGGAATGAAATAGATAATGAGGATTAAAAAAGAAGAAAGAGTAATGTATACCTCACAGACATCAAAGCGTTTGGCCTATATAGCTGAGCCTGGCTTTATCAGTTTTAATAATTCCCTGCTGGCTCAAGCTAAAATTAAAATCTGTTGGAGAATTAAAAAATCGCGGTAAGAGGTATTTAAAATTTTAAGTGGAAGTTTGTTTCTCTAGTAGAAGGCAAATAACTCAGTGATCAGAGCCTTAAGGTAAAGCACACTCTCTCTTATAGGCTTTTTTCAGATGCAAGTCTTGCCTATTTTTCCCAATTTCAAATTATCTTCATTTCTTCACTAATCAAAATATCCTTGAAAAACTATGTCATTTTCTTATGCATTAGATAAAGATTTTTAAATGTTTGAAAGGTACAGTCTTCCTTGCCTCTGAGAGCACCTGTGTTTTTGTCTTTTTGTAGCCACATTTTCCTCTTCAGCTTCTTGTAAGCTGTGTGGTGAGGGCCGTGACATTTTCCAACGCTTCATTGCTCATGACCTCCATTAGCAATATCTCCTGTCTTTGTTGTCTGATGAGACTTGCTTTTTTTTTCCCCTGTGTTTTTTCCACCCATGTTTTTGTGAGACAGGGTGTATTGGGATTTTATGTGGCAGTACTTCAAAATATGCAGAGGCTCTTTGGATCTCAAGAGCTGCAGCTGGAGGGTTGTGTTTGGCCCCACTGTGTTTTTGACTTGGATGTGCTAATTTTGGTGTTGATGTCTGCAGTGGTGGGCAAAGACCAAGGAAGGAGGAGATGTGAAGGGCAGAGGCAGCCATGGTAAGGTGATATTGGCTCCACTTTTAATAGGACCTTCAGAAATATAAGCATGTAAAGTTCTGGGAGACTGTCAGCTGGCTACCTGAGCTGCTGTAGAGAGTTAATGTGGATAACAAAGTATATGAATGGATGCTTAATTTGGTTATTTTTGTTTGTATGTTTGTTTGTTTTTAAACTATTCCTGTGAAGGAGACTTCTGACAAGATCTTTTTTTTTGCATTTTTTCATATGCAGAGCTTTGAAGGGACTAAGTGCTGTGCAGATCCTGGGATGCATTTTTATTTTCTCAGTTGGGCAGTCTTCAGCCTTATGTGGATGAATTTGATACGGAGCTCTGAGCTCAAGTGCTGTAATTGCTGTGTTTAGTAGCAATCAGTTCTATTGCAGAGAACTCGGTGCCCTCAGTTGGACAGGATCCCTGTTCTCCTGGGCGGTGCAAACATATGATGAGAAACTCTTAAAATCATTTAAAGGTAAAGCATTTCTGAGAATCTGACCTATGGTTCCTGCCGCTTCAGCAAGGGAAAGAGCAAGGACAGGGAGGGTTTCTAGGGGCACCACGCAAAGGAGTGCCAGCATTATAGGGGGTCTGAAAGGAGGTCGGTGGACTGATTCTGTGTGTGGCCACAAAGGGCAGGGCTGTGGTGGCTCAGGAAGAGAGCACAGAATCATAGAATGTCCTGAGTTAGTAAGGGCCCACAAGAATCTTTGAGTCCAGCTCCTGTCCCTGCATAGGACAACCCCAAACTTCATGCCATGTGGCTGAGGACATTGTCCACACGCTTCTGGAATATTGTCTGATTTGGTGCCATGCTCTGGGGAGCTCTTCCAGTGCTCCACCACCCTCTGGGTGAAGAACCTTTTCCTAATATCCACCCTAACCCTCCCGTGGCACACCCTCCTACCATTCCCTCAGGTCCAGAGAGAAGACATCAGTGTCTGCTCCTCCTCCCCTAGTGAACGAGCTGTAGACCGCCATGAGATCTCTGCACAGTCTCCTCTTTTCTAGGCTGAACAGATCTAGTGACTTCAGCTGCTCTTCCTATGACTTCTCCTCTAAAGCCTTCACCAGTTTTGTGGCCCTCCTCTGGATACTTTCCTGTAGCTTTATACCTTTTTTATACTGTGGCACCCAAAACTGCACACAGTACTCAAGGTGGGACCGCACCAACGCGTTACAGTCACCTCCTTTGTCTGGCTAGCAGTGCTGTGCTTGACGTGACTGGCCCTCTTAGCTCATGGTCAGCTGCCATTGGCCAGAACCCCCAGATCCCTTTCCCCGGAGCTGCTCTCCAGCCTCTTGCTCTCAAGTCTGTATGATGTACACCAGGGTTGCCATGTCCCACCGGAAAAATCCAGCACTTTTGTTCACAGGTGGTGCTGCTGAGACAAAGTGAACCATGGCGTTAGTCTGCTTGGATGCAAACCTTGTGTTTATGTCCATCAAACAAACGAGCTGATGGGGACACCAGCCTGGCTGTCGTCAGCAGACGCTTCAGTGAGGGGCTGGGATGGAGCTGTGGGACCAGAGGGTAAAATGTGCCAAGAGAATATCCCATGCAGTGAGGGTAGGACGCGTAGTGGTGCTTGTGGAGGAAGTGATGAATAAAAGTTGTTGTTGGTGTAGGTAAGAGATTGGAGGGGAAGTATCATTCACAACAAGGCTGGCTCACAGGGAGGTAGGAGGTATTTAAGCAGATGGGAGGATATTGGCATTTCCATGGCTAAGTCATGTAGGCCTCTGCAAAATTCCACCCCACACTGTGAAAAGAGTTTGTTTTGAAAGATGTGGTGAGTTGTCCTTGAGCAAAACCAGGCAATGTGCACAACTCCCATATAGTGCTTTTGGTGCTAAATGCAGGGAAACAGCATTTGGGAAGGAGGTGGGTGCTTGTGTTGAGTATGTGAAGAAGTGAGACAGGATGAAGGGAGTGTTTGTGCAAAGGAGGATGTGAAAGTGGACCAACTGACCGGCAAGATTTTTCTAGCAGCGGTGTGTTGGATGCCCCTGTGGCAGTTTGTGGGGCAAATCAGTGGTGCCTGTAATTCCAGCAGGATCAATGCCTGCTGCTGTGCTCTCCCAGGAGAGAAGTGTCAGTACACTGCGAGTGGATCTGATTCTGTGCACAACAATTCTGCAGTCATTCTTTTATGTAACAATGTGACTTTTATTTTTGGGAAATGCAGATCAACGAGTGTTCAGTCCCCCACACTCATAACAAAACTGGTACTAGTCTTCCTTGGAAAGTGGATAAGATTCACTTCAGTGAGGGCATCACTGAATCCTGCGGGTTAGTCTAGATTGAGCAGGAAATATAAAAATAAACACATAATATCTGACTTGTGCTAAGAACCTTCTTGGAGCTGCTTAATGATGTTGAGTCCCGGGCTTTTTTCCCCAGCCCCCCTGCTCAGCAGTCCTACAGGATGCCAGGAGTCAGACAGAGTGCTTTTCCAGCACAGATCAGCTCGCTGCGCTGTAATGCCGAAGGAGTGTGTTTTGTCTTTAGTCAGATTGGCTCCATCAGTTTGTATTTCCTTCTGAATGGATAATAAAGCGGAGAATCATTTTGAGACAAGGAGTATCGATGCGCGAGTGGAGTGGGGAGGCTGCGTGTGTGAGGAGCTAGGCAGTGAGCAGCTGACGAGGAGGAGTAAAGTAGCGGTAGCTGCACAGCGTTCTCTCTCCCTCTGAAGTACAATATTTTCTGTTGAGTCACAACTGAGGAGAAGGATGAAGTTTTAACTGTACTTGGTACTGCCTAAGAAAGGGAAAAGATGCACTGTGGTGGTGAACTAAAGAATTTCTGTTGAGGGATACTCCTGGAAGCTGACAGGATTTCTGCATTTTTGCTTTTACATTCACTGGCTTCTGTTGCTTTTTTGCTTTTTGGATTTTTAGTAGCAGTTTGCATTTTTTTCCCCCTTTCAAATCATGTCTTCAGCTTTATGTGATTTCTCATCCTACTGCTGCCGTGGAATGGGATACTCTCGGTGCCTTTAACATTGGTTTCCGCAGTACCCGAGATGGGACACCAACAATATGTTGATAATCTCCACAGTGAAAGTTCATTATCTGATGAACCTTTAACAGGATTAGGAACCCTTCAGGACTTGTTTTTTTCTATGAGAGCAAGCTGTTGTATTCTGTAGTTTTCTATTAATTCTATGCATTTCCTTTACATTCTAAGCTTTTATTTTATTTTGAAGCAGCAAGGTAAGTGAATGATTACAGCAAATGAAGTAGCTGGGTGTAAATTGCACATAGGCAGCAACCAAGGAGAATTGTTCTTTATTTTTAGAGTGGGTTGTGTGTATGTGTGTTTACTTCAAGAATACAGTTGCTCCGTTGAAAACTGACTGGATTTAAACACGTGCTTGGAAAAGACAATTTACTCTTTGTATGTTCATTTGCATGCTCTGTTTCTTAGTTTTTGTGTTCACCCTTTAGACACTAATTGTAGGTGTCTTATTGCTGATATAATTGAGGTTGTGTCTGTTTACTTCTCATACTTTTCTGTTAGAAGGTTTTGTGTCTCAGCTGGAATTTGACATCAAAATCACTGTGTGAAGAAGAGTTAAAGGGAAAAGGGATTTGGGGATAATTTAAATTTGATCACTTGAAAAGCAAATAGCTTGAGAGTAATTAAATTACTAGTTTGATTCTTCCTTAAATGTCACTTAAAACAGGCTTGCTTTTAACACAGAGTATTTGTCATTGGCCTCATTTCCTGTGCTGAGAAGCTTGTGAGCTGATGAGATGAGATGAAATGACTGGCATGCAGGAGTGATGTGGATGCTGTACAAGCTCGTGAATCAGAGCAGATGGTGTGACTGTTTCAGATATCTTTTCAGTTTTCATTCCTTTTATACAGGCAGCTTTCTTTTGCTAATGGAGAGAGCCTTTTTGGGATAAACATCAAAACTTAATACAGAATGCTAAGTTCCTCTGTCCTCAAGATGAAAAGGAGAGATCTTATAGAAGTAAAGCTACAGTTTTAGCCCAGGAGGATTTTAGTTGCCATGTGCTGCAATTTAGTGGTATGAGCTGGAAAACCCTAATTATTCCATCAGCTGCCTACGTTACCTTCACCCAGCCTGGCTGAATGCAGTGCAGGTCAGAAACAGTGAGCAAGACTGAACAACAGTCTGTACCACAGCTTTACTAACACTGCCCTGAGAACTGAAGTTGGAGCTCCTAATTCACCAACCTAGGTTGTTGAGTGCTGCCTGTCTCTCCCTTACTTGAGTGTTCTGGTGAGCTGAGGCACTGTTACCTGGAAAACCAGCTCCAGTGAGTAATCAATTTTGAGAAAATTCTTAGGATGAGTATACCTGGTGGTTCTGGTCAGAAATGCAGCACTTGGAGAGTTCACATGAATAGCCCTGAGTTGTAAATTGGATTACAAGTAGAGAAAAGGTACAGCGTGTTCTCTTTCTCTTAGTCAAGGCAGAGCTCTTAGCATCCTTCAATGTTTTCATTGCAGTGCACGCAAACCTTATTTAAACAAGTGCTGGGTTTGTACTGGCAGTGCTGTCTGTCTGCTCTCTGGTGAGAGGCAGCTGAATAATCAGAAACCTTTCCCCAAAGCCTACAGGCATTTCTACAATTCTGATCCCAAGGCCAGCCAACTTGCGAGCTTGGTCCTGTGTTTGTGTGTCAGTTCTTGGTGCTGTTTCTTTTAAACAAAAAGTTGGTTCTTGCTCCTGACTCATCTGTTCAATATAGTACTTAGTCCCTAGGATCCTGATTTGGGAAGAATCTGTGTTAAGGAACAGCTAGTACTTCAGGTTGTCATGGGGAAATCATTTACTGATTGATTCAGCTCTGTACAAAACACCCATGCTCTGGAAATAAGGCGGCTGCTGAACTCAGTTGCATCTCAGTTTGCTCTTAAACTGCTGATAGCTACTGCTCCAGTTGTGTATTTGCTGGCAAGGAGTGAAATAATTTTACATAAGAACAGTCAGTTATCCTCTCTGTCTTTTTCTTGGTATGGGACGGTCTCAGAACTTGGTCTCAGAACCTTAGACTTAGCTTGCTGCTGGCTATGCATGAACCTTGCACTTCTGCAGTTGTCAGCTTCCAGGCTGTGCCTCTCTCTGCACTCGGGGACAGCCCCTGTTACTTTAACTCTGTTTCTGGATGCTGCCTTTTCTTTGCTGCCAGGTAATGACAAACCTTGTTTGTTACTGCAACCGATGCATCGCCATGCCGGCTGCTGCTGCTGCTTTTAGCTTGCAGAAAAAGCTGTGGTAAAAGAATGTGGCTGCAGAGGAAATGAGCATGTTTCAAAGAACAGCAGGGCTGCCTGGTGCCGAGTTACTCTCTGGGCGCTCCCAAGACAACTGGAAATGAAAGGACTGAACATCTCAGTCCCTCTCCAGCTGTGCTCAGAAAAGCAAAGCTGGGAGGATGACGGACATTAATGTCATTTTACAGAAAGACACTTAGCAACTTTTGTGGTGTCCTCTATGTTTGTAGAGGGTTTTAAGGAATTGAGGCAGGGTGTGCTATCTCCTTGCTGTACTACATTGCAATATTCTTTAATTACATGAGTTTAATTTCATGCTGTTTTGCAACAGAATTTTTCATGCTGATGAATGCACTTGCAACACTTTAGTGAGTGTTTTATCCTCATACCTAGTGGTTTTTACTGTTCCTTCACTTGTAGCTACACTGATAACATGCTGGTACAACAGAATATTATTCAGAGGTGGTTTTGGCCTCAGCTGATTTGGTAAGAAATAACTGTGATGTGGGAGGTGCAGAACCGTGCAACTCATTCTGCCAATATGCAGTGTTCCCTGGATCAGTTTTCCACCATGAGGGTGACTGACTGGATAAACCTGGCCTTTTGTTACATCTGCCAAAAGGCTTTGGGAAGGATTCAGATGTGTTTTTTCTAAAATATGAAAAGTGTGAAGGCTGGCTCTCATCAACATCTATATTGAAGTGTTCTGGCACAGTTTTTGCTCAGTAAAACAAACATGTAGGTACAGGTGAAACCTGGAAAACATGGTTGGAAGTGCTAAGAAATTTCAAGAAGTTCTACAAGCGGGGCTGGGATGTAGTTTCACAGTTTGTGCAGTAATGCCTGAACAAAAACATAGGTGGAGGTTTGGCTGCAAAGGGACTGTGAAAGGGCTGCCAAGGGACTCTCTAATAATTTCTTTGCTCACATTGTTTTGTTTTAATAATAATTTTCATCTTTTTGTAACTCCTGTCTTTTAAATAACATGGATATATCTCCTCTTTAAACCACTGTGAAGTGCCATGTGTCTCTTCTGTACTTCTAGCAGGAATGTCCTGAGGTGAACATGTTTTTCAATAGAACATTTTGTTCTCCAGTCTTGCTTCTCTCCACCCAGGATTGCTCAGCTTAGTAGCTTCGAGTTGTAATAATTCATGCCAGTGCTAAAAAGTTAGAGTTTTTATTAATTATCAGGAGAAGGTTTGAAAAGAGGCACATTCTCAGAAGCAAGCAATAATGCCGTGTTTAGGTATGATCCAACCCAAAATTACATCTAATCATGTTAATTAGAAAATTGTACGCTCACCTCTAGAAGCCACACATCAGCAAAGCTGGAGGTAACCCTTCATATCTCTGTCAAGCCTTGTTGTTATGATTCTTTCAGCAATTAATGTCCTTAAAAATGCTATAATATTCCCAGTAAGAGATAAAGTTTCAGCATGCAGAGTGCTGGGGCGATGTTGCTATGGCAGCCTTAGCCATGATTTCTTCTCCTGTTAATGCCAAAACCTTTTTTTTCCCCCTACAATGTCCTGCATTTTGTTGATTGGTATTCTTCACATTTAAATAGTTCTTTATAAAGTAGCAAAACTGTTATCAGTAATTTTATTCTTTTTCCTAATGTAGTTTCTAGTACAGGCAATGCAATTCCACTTTGGGTGGAGGACACTGTGAATATAATCTAATCTGAAATACTTTAGTCAGTGCCATGGTGGCATGAGTCAATAGCCAGAGAGGCTGCTATGAGGGTTTTTTTCAGTTCTAGTTAATTGTTTTTTGTACCTCACTGCTGATGACTCTGAACATCACTTCTACGCCATGGTACCAGCACCTTCTAACATGTCTCAGTATTTTCTTAGTGTAATAGAAACCAGACAGCTGGTAAAAAGATAAAGCAACCTTATTTAAAGGACCACGGAGGTTGCGCTCTCGCCCACAGTTGGCTCATTGCTGTGTGGGGCAGTGCTGAAGGCACTACAGAGCTGCTTATGCTTTGAACCACATTTATCCAGTAGCTCACAGAAGTGAGGATGATGCTCAGAGAGGGCTGCAACCAGCTCTCCTCAATCTGAGAGCGCCTGACCATCTCAGAGCACACTAAGTGTCCCCAGCTCACAAGCAGAGATCTCATTACTGCCGTTTATTCCTTCATGAGATTTCTGACATTCTTGTTTCTTACTCACTGGTGCTAACATGCCATGTTTGCGCTCTTATTATCATCTCAAATCCATATGTTACAAGCAAAAATAACTGTTATGTGTGTGTTATGAGGAAATAATTCAGAAATTTGGATGGTAAAAGTATGATAAGCTGTGTGCAGTTATTTGTAGCAGTTCACTCATTTCTCCTATTTAAAATCTTGATGTGTCAGTTTTGCCACCATGGGATTTGTACAACAACCCAAGCATCCCCAAGTGAAAACAGATGCTTTCCTCCTGTTCAGTTTGAACCTAGCTTCCTTTTGGGAAGCTGGGGAATATAAAAAGGATGGTACCTGTGCATACTACTTTTCACTCTGCACAGACAGAGACAGCTGTGCTGCACTGAGCATGGACTTCTCCTGGAGAGAAATGCCTGCTAAAAAGGCAGTCAGAACAAAGCTTCTGTAGTCAGTGAGGGCTTGCAGTATCTGGCAGGATACCAAGATGCAAATACACTTTCTTTAAAGACTTGATTTCTTGTGACGTGTTAATGTGACTGCTGGAGTGATTCTGGAAGAGAAAAAGACATCAGCGAGGATTTGCATCCAGATTAGAGTATTTTTTTTCTTCCTGTCTGAACCTGCATTAACTGTCATTGGCACTTTGCCCATCTGCACTACAAAGGAGCATGACCCTAGCACAGGCAGCATTAGAAAAATAAGGGACCTTTCTAGGGCATAAGTGGCTACTGAGGACCTTGTCTGGAGCAGAGGAACGGAACAAGAGCACACACTCAACCCTGGGTGAGCAGGAGTGATGGACCCAGGCAGGAGATGCAGAGGCACTGTGGGGCCAACCTACTCCATGAAGTGGGCGAATACACAGACCTCAAGGTCTGAGTGTGGGTCTGGGGTGGCAGAAAGCAGGGAATGGAGGGAGGAAGCCTGTGGGAGAGGTGCAAAGAGGGGGAGTCTCTTACTTGCTTCTTGGCATTCTTGTAAGTGGGCAGTGTTTTGCTCTTTGGTGGAAACAGAGATTTCCATTCACTTGCATCCACTGTACGGAGAGGTGGAGAGGCTTCCGTCTGAGCCAGAGCTACCATCCTGTGGCCTTATTCCCAGCCTGGGGAGGAATCAGTTTCTGTCTCTCACGGGGCGAACTGGAAAGGTATTGCTGGTGTTTGAAATCAAAGATTTTTTTTGAAATCTCTAATGAAGTAAGTATTTCTCTGTATCTGTATGTACATATATACCTGCATATATACAGTGAACACTATATATATATATAAGTAAAATTGCCAGCATTGTGGTACTTGCACTGAGCTGCCTGCTTTAGAACTGCTGCAGTCCTGCAAGTGCTCAGCAGGAAAAAGCATTCTCCGTAACAAACTGTTGCTGTCGAGTGTTGCAGCAGGCAAGGGAAATAAGTGCAAATTGCAGCTTGAACTGATTTCTTTTTTTAAACTAAAATGATCATTAGGCCCCTCTGGTGCCTTGAAGGCTGCATGCGGAAAGAGGTATGATGAACATTGAGCTTTCCGTGGGAATCCTTGCACAGGCATGTGGAGCCTTTTCTCCTAGTGCTTGGGGTTTGATATGCTGGAAGATACTTGAAATGAGCATCTCTGTGTGCTACCTTCAAGCAACGCATGTAGGGAGCCACGACCATAGAGCTCTTATTCTTAGCTGCCGTTGAATTCAGGTGTTTGCTCTCTGAGGGTGCACTGCTTAATATTGATTCAAAAGTGTTTTTCTGGTCTTAAACACCACTTAGCCACTCAAGTGAAAGGTGAGTTGTGTAAGTGGTGGAAGAAGAGGGCCTGGGCAAGTATTTCTTAAGTCAACCCTGTTCCTTGAGGGACTGGTTAGATAAGAAAGACATGAAAAAAACCAAACTGATCTTTATGGACCAATGACCTGAAAATTCTATAAAATTAAAACTTGTTTTCTTTAAGAAGGTGTTTAGCTTACAAAAGAGCAGGTGTTGCCTTTGGCTTGGAAGTTCACCTGAAATTCTTCACAATGATGGTCATGGAATACTGGAACAGGTTGACCCCAGGAAGCTGTGGGTGCCCCTTCCTGGAATTGTTCAAGGCTAGGTTGGATGCAGCGTGGTTTAATGGGAGGTGTCCCTGCTCAAGGCAAGGGTATTGGAACTGGATGATCTTAAAGGTCTCTTCCAACCCAAACCATTCAGTGTTTCTGTGATTCTGTGCTGGGTGCTGAGGCTTAAAACTGAACTACATATGCAGCCTCTATTATAGCATATCAGTTAGGTGTGATTATAGAGAGTGGTATTTGCAAAATGTGCTTCCTCCAGATCAAAAACCATGCTGTCTTTCACTGCGCACCCCCCCCCCCCATGTGAATCAGCAAAAATGAAACAAGATATTCAGCAGGATACAAATGTTCACTGGCAAAAAAATGTTGGTGGTAGCGTAAATGGCTGTCAAGTGCAGCAGGGTGATGTTGGGGAGGGTTTCTCTACTACAGCAGCTTGGGATCAGTGCAGGTGTAGAAACTTTGAGTTAATGATTTGAAAATGTGAATTGTTGTGTGACATCTGAAAGAGGGAACAGGTGAAAGCTGCTGTGAGCTCAGGAACTGACACTTGGGCATTGAAAATCATAGAATCATTAAGGTTGGAAAACACCTGTAAGATCATCAAGTCCAACCGTCAGCCCAATGCCACCAGGCCTACTAAAGCATATCCTGAAGTGCCACATCTTTATTTTTTTTGAACACCTCCAGGGATGGAGACTCCACCACTTCCCTTGGAAGCCTGTTCCAGTGCTTCACTGCTCTTTCAGTAAAGAATTTTTTCCTAATATCCCATCTAAACATCCCAGTGCTCAGAGTGAGTTTATTGGGCCTCTGGCCAGTGCACACAGACCTACTGTAACATTCGATACTCTGCTTAGCACAAGAGCATGGAAAATTTGGGCTCAGCACCTGGTCCAGCATTCATCAGTGGCAGTGGGTGCTGCTGGAACCATATATGACCCTCAGAAGACATCAAGATTGCAAAGACCACATTAGGAGAGCCAAGGTTATCAGACCGGTGATGTGAATGGAGCGGCAAAAACCATCTTGGCATGAACTGTCACACATTAGCCTTAAAAGAGCTAAACCAAAAACAGGGTTAGAATTAGAAACCCTATTTTTATTGCTTTCAATGTGGCAGAAAACCTTCCTGTGTAAAGTTGGATGCAGTTGGAAGAGTTTTCTAGGCTGAAAGTTGTGTGTGATGATTACGTTTGTGTGTTCTGGAGCCTAAAAATTGTTTTTTTAAAACTAGGTACACATAAAAATTAAAGGCAATTACTGAAGTTCTTAAATTAAACAAGAATGTGAGAAAGAATGCGTCCTTCAGCAGCAAATCCAAATTGTATCTTCAGAGACACTGGAGTTCTTGATTCACCTTGGCTCCAGGAGGACCTCTGTATGGGTCTCTCTTTGCCTTACTCTCAGGAGGAAAAAACTGATTGTATGTTGCTTACTAAATACAGCAGTGAAGCCCATGAAAGTTTTAAGGAGTTAGCATAGTATTTTTTTTTTATTTTGCTCTTTAGAGAGGGGATTTAAATTGGAAAATGATCCACTGCAAAATCTTGAGGGTTGGAGTAGAAGTGACATGCAGAATCTTCATGCTGTCAGCTCAGCCTGTTCGTAAATATGCTGAGTGCGGCATATTTAACTGCAGGTTAGCTTGGGAGCTTTGAAGTTTTTGCGTATTTTTTTTACTGTTTGGTAGAAAAATATTAAGATAAAAATATTAAAATAGCAAAAAGGTTTTACACTTAAATCTGTCACCTAGTCTTCCACTTTACATCACTGTGCAATTCTTGCGGGATAGCTGGTAGTGCAGCAAATTAAACTTGATTTCTGCTTTGGTTTAAAGCAAGAAAGGATGAAGATTGTGGACTTCAAAGGAAATGTGCAGGGATAAATCCCTAATAATTGTCAGAATTCTGTATTCTGAGGGTTAATTAATTCACAGAGTGCACAATTGCCAGGAGCTTGGCTTAGAGTAATTTGCAAACCTGGGAGAAAAAGGCAATGGCCACAGAATTGCTGTTCTATTCCTTTTACTTTTTTTACTCTCTTGGATAGAAGAGGCAGTGAGGAACATTTATTTTGACAAAGAAGGACTTGATACGGGGAGGTGGCCAAAACCAAGACAATGTCTGTACACTTTAAATAGCACATCCTCTTTCTGCCTGCTTTTATGTGGATGCTGTTTTTTTGATTCTGCTGCTTAAGTTACTTGTGCTGTTTCTGTCTGAACCAAACTGTAATGTTTTTTCCCCTCTTTTGGTAGCTGCTTCGTGACAGAATAAAACCTGGATGTGAGTTGTGCATTAGGAAGTGATTGATGTGTGCTTGTGCAGCTTGTAGCGCTATGAGAAACGTGGGTGCGGCTGCCGATAATGTTTACTAGAAGTAGATTGAAAAAGCAAGAAAATGTAATTGAGCTTCTGCATAGAAAACCTGTTGTAAAGCTGTGGGGCAGAAAGCAATTCCGGAAGCAAAAACTCCATTTGTTTCTACGGGACAAAATGAAGAGGCTTCTTCAAGGCCAGGTAGATGAGAATCCAAGCCACGCTCATCACTGCCAGCTCTCCCCAGTGGAGATTGAAACGGACATGTTTGTTTGTGGAATAAAGAGAAGCTCTGCCAGCACTGAATTTTCCACTGCTGGAGGGGACTTTCATCAGGACGGAGGACATGATTCCAAGGGAGTAAGTGAACTATGTGTTGGTGAGGTGGAACTGAACTGGGATGGCTACGTCAAAATACCATGCTCGGTTCAACAGAACAAGAAGGATTTGCAGGGAAATTCTTCTGATGGCACGATGCAGACATCATCTGAAAGAAGGGGCAGAGTGACTGAGGGGCAGGACCTTTCTTCCCTGAGCATTACCATGAGCTGGAGGGAGGTAGCTGAAAGGCAACGGTGCTTGCCCCAGGAAAAGCCCATTGCGTACAAGAGTCGGAGACGACAATCAAGAGATCGCTCAGCTGATGTGATTGATTACATTGTTAAAGAGCTCCAGGGAATAAGTCGCATCCAGACGGAGATTGCTGAGCTCCGGCAGCACCTCAATTTGATAAAAGGCTCTGTGGATGAAGTCTCCAGCTGTGTGGATACAGTCTTGAGTGAGATAGAAGGCCTGCAAGGTGGTTCCACTGGCAAAATCCAGGGTATACATGCTCGAGAGCCGAGCAGGGAGGTACACAAGGAAGAACCTGTATTATATTTTTATGGCATCCCAGAAAAAGATGGTGAAAACACAGTAGAGCTGATCTGCAGCTTCTTATCTGAATATCACTGTTTCAATGGTATCCAGTGCAGTAAGTATATAAAAGATGCTTATAGATCAGACATTGGTACAGACAAGCCATTAACTCCACGACCAGCAGTTGTGAAACTTGTCAATTGTGAACAGAGAGACTTTATTTTACAGAAGTCTATCCTTCTGCAAAGCTCAGGGGTCAGGATTGTTACCAGTGAAGAGCAGAAGCGGCAGAATGGCCAAAGGGGCGGGAAGGTGGATTCAGTCTCTTTGCAGCCTGGATTCAAGAAAAATCATCGCAACTCAGTGAACCTTGATACAGCTCAGAGAACTGATGCAGTTGGGCACCTTCAAACTGACTCATGCCAGAGTAAGTGTAAAAGAACAAGTAGTAAAACACATTGCTTAGGGGAAAAGTTTGATTCTTTGCAGAAGTCAACCTTGACGAAGAAAAGCAACTTGATACCTGAGACTGGGAAGGGAGCACAAACAATAAGCTGCAGCAATCCGCCTTCAGATGAGAGAGACATTCACCAGGCCCTACAGGAAACTCTACAAAATCCACTGGTGACCAGTTTGGTGAAATCAGGTGATGGAAATTACTGCTGCTCATCTGACTCTTTGGGCCATACAAGCCAGACGTGTGCTTCAAACAATGGTAGTGAGCACATGCCTGGCTCTGAAAGCATTGATAAGAATGGTTCTTCCATTCTAGATGAAGATGAGGGGATAACTGCAAAAGAAATTGAAATAGACTGCGATAACCCATGTAAATTTACAAGTGTGGAGAAAGTTGATATTCAGAGAGAAGATGTTTCTAGTGGGGTGACAACCATTAGCTATGACCATACAACAGATGAAATGGCTGATAGTAGTGACAGCTTGAAAGATATGATCCAAATGGACCTAAATGATCAAGATCCAACTGATCAGGTCTTTAGGGATGTCCTGGAAAATTCCCAGTATTTCCTTGACCATTCCCGAGATAATATTGATCTTGTAGATGTGAAGTTTTACACTAATAAGCTTGGGAAAGCTATTAATCACTTCAGGTCTGCTCTGCAGGTGGTGTTTCACAAACTGGATACAAGTGATTCTGAAATTCTTTTGGAAAATGATAGTGGCTTACAGATGGATGATGACAATACGCTTATGCTGACTAGTTCAGGTATGTGTGGCAGCTCTGACAACTTTGCAGAAACCCCTCCTAGTCAGTCCTCCGAAAGCCAGGCAAACCCAACTCTCAACAGCGAAACTTCTGCTCAGATACAGTTTGTTCCTTCTAGTTGTTCCTATGTTCCAAATGAGCCTCCTGTTTCCAGTTTGGTACCATCATCTGACTGTGAAATCCATGCTGCGCAGTGCTCACCTCCCGAGCAGCCTGGAGGAAATGTGAGCTCTCCACCTGAGCCAGCAAAGGACTGCAGACCTATGAGCCTTGACAAGGTGTGTGCAGAGACCATCTACCTGAACAAGTGCATCAACAATTTCAAAAATGTGCTGAGAGAAAAGAGGCAAATGCGTAGGAGACTCTTAAAAGAATTAGCACAGGAAGGAAACTGGATTTCCGCTGAGGAGACCAATTCAGGTAAACTGAAAAAAATGTTTTTAAGGACCTGTCAAAATCTGATATTTTTGCAGCCGGTAGCCAATACTTCACTCTGTAGGTGAACATTTTTTTAGCAATTGTGGGCAAATAGCTACAAAGGCAAATACACTGTACAACAGTACTGACCAAAAATACCTAAAACTTATTGTGTAACACTGAAATGCAAGTTAGCAAGCTTCACCTCTTTTTTTTTTTTTTTTTTTTAAATAGAATGAGGGAGATTTATGGTGCGTCTTCAAAATAGCAGGTGTTAGAGTTTTTCGTCATAATTCGTGACTTGGTTTCTTGTTAAATATAATAGTTAAGACATGTGATAACAAAGTGTGCATTTGAGCTAAAAGTAGCCACATTTGCAGTTTTGGGAGTCGAGTGGATCCAGACTTCAAGCAGTTCCATCACTGAGTGGGAGTTCTCAGTGTTTAATTACTGCTGTGTATTATGCTAGTAGAGACCTTTAACAACGAGAACAAAAACCAAAACAACCCCTATCCCCCTGTCTCCCCCCATCCCCAAAAAAAGGCTGAGACATGTTTTGCTGTTGTTTCCATAACTTTTCCCTGAGATGAGGTCTTCCATTTCGATGGAGCTACATCCAGCGTATTGCTAGCACAGACAATGAAGTCTGACCACAACAGAGGTGGGCTGCAGTGGAGTAGTGCTGATTAACCCATTCCTGAGCATGTGGGAGATAGGAATGACCAACTTGTTTTGGTGAGCCTTGTTTTGGTAAAACTGAAGCTAACCTTGAAATGTAGGTCCATCCGTCCCCTCCGTCTCCAACCAGTGAGGAAACTCTGTCCAAGCCACTAACAGTTAAGGGCTTTTTTTCAGGAGTGGTAGGTATTGTCACTACAGCTTGAAATCTTCACATCCTTACTGTGAATGTCCTGCTATCAAATGTTTTGTTCACTTTTCTCCTTGCAATCATGAAACCTACTCAGGATAGTCAATGTGCTCTTTTTTTTTTTTCCCCCATTTAAAGAGTTGTCTGACTGCAAGTGTCTTCTCCAGTGACTGTGCTTTCACTGTGAAGAAACAATTTGTCAATCCCTATTTGACTTCAGTGACCTACTCAGCTATAAAGAACATAAAGCATGTAATCAGCTCTTCGCTGTCTTGTGTTGTACAAGGTCCTTAGTGTCAAGTTGATTCAAACAATAGATTTTTAATGAGTGAAACATGAGGATTTTTTTAGCAGGCTTGGCACAGATACATACATATTTTTGTCTTTCAAAGAAATGTTTAGATTATTGAAATGCAGATGAAAATGATTTTATTTTTAATTTTGAAATCTGTTTTTATTTTTTTTCCTCTTTTTTGGTAGCGTTTGTGTAGTACTCGAGTCCTGGATGTATGTCCTAAATTTTAGGACCCAAGGGAACAGACGGTGGTTTGGATTAGCATATGCCATAATGCAACAAAAGTATTAAAATAACCTATTTCTGAACGTGAGAGGAGGCTGCTCCCCTCAGCACAGTTTGAGCAGTACAGTCATGTTCACAATTTGAGAATTAGCCAGAAGAATGAATGAGGAGGAAGATCACAGTGGACTTGGTGCCTTAGATCTGCCTCCAGTGTGGAGTAATGTTCTTGAGCCTCCCTGGTTCAATTTTTTTCTGAACATCATCTGGTGATGTGACAAAGAGTTGTTGCTTTCGTTACACTGGTATGAAGACGCTTCTGTATGGTAAATGGGACAGCTGAAGTTACAATAAGTGTGGGATGAAATAATGATGTAGGAATTATGCTCTGAGAGACAGTAGGAGTCTAAAGAGTAGTGGAGAACATTGGATAAGGGATAAGAATAGGGAGAAGGCTTGGGAAAAACCTTGGAGAAGATGTCAGGAAACGGAGCAGCCCAAACCACCAGGACAAGGCAAGGAAAAACTGGGAAGGGAATAGCAGGTCTGTCTGGAGTTGAGGTTGAGGAATGTAATCAAAGCAGCAGTGCTTGCACAGGATGTTTGAGGAGGCAGTGGATGAATAAACACGAGACAGTAGCCAGAGCAAGAGAAAGGGATGACAGGATTGCCAAAGGCTGTAGAGCAGGGCAAAATTAATCATATACTCATTCACTTTGAAACAAGGTTGTTTTGGCAAGCATTTGCCGAGAAAGTGAAGCAACAGCTTTATGTGCTCCTTCACTGTACTCGAGTTTGAGCCAAGCTCATATTTTCTTCCTTTGGAGAAAGTATCATGCTCAGAATACAATGAAATGTTGTTGGTTTGCTTTTTTCACCAGCTGCAGATGAATGTTTATGTCTTACTTCTAAAACATAATTTGTTCTTAATAGGCTTTTAAATTTCTGAATCAGGTCCACTGGAAATCTGCTTCTGGCTGCTAGCATTTTGGTTCTGAGCCCGAACCACTGTATTACTCATGCCTGCTTGGAAGTTCAGTTCAAGGTATTTTATTAAATGTGTTTGGCAGCAAAGGCATGGGTAATAACTTTGGAGCTGTTGGTAAATCTGCGTGTTTTGGTGAATCAGAAATGATGCACTGGCATAAGGGTTTCAATTATTTATAGTTGTACACAGATGCAGGTTACTGGAACAATCTAAAACTTGACAGATGTGTGTAAATAATTGTTATGTTTAATTTGAAGTCAAAAGAGAAAAAATAAAATGTCCCCTGAAAACCTGAGCAAGCTTTTAAAGTTCTAATTTGAGGAAAAAAAAGAAGTGTAAGCGAAGATGAAGATAGTTTTAATTTGTGTATGTTTAAAAAAAACTCCCTGAATGGTAGTGATTTCCGTAGATGTAAATGGACTGCTCAAAAATGGAATGGTGAAAGAGTTCTGTCATCAGATTTTAACCAAGTTAGTGACCATTGATGATGCTGTGAGCACACCTGCTGTAATGAAACATGATCAGAAGATCTAAAATCTTTATCTGCAGTTGCTTAGAGATTTGCCAGACTTTATGTTTGGCTTGAAACTGTCCTTAACTGCTTTAAACTGAGGGGCTCAGAAATCAAAGATGTGTATGGAATTTAAGCCAAAATAATCTTTTTTATTAAAAAAAAAAATGACTTTAATGCAAGATTTACTGCTTTCTGTTTGTATAAAGATAAGTTTGACCTATATTTGAGAAGCTCTGATGCCCACAGGCCTTAAAATTTGGCAGCACTAATCTGTGTCAAGGATTTTTCTGTGGAAAATCACCCCCAAACGAGCGAAGTGAATAAGCTTTTGAGAAATATGTAGTTTGCATATGCTCGCTGATAGCTTGCTACAGTTGAGCTATTGCGCTGCCAGAGACTCCATCTGTCCTCAGAGTTTCCAGCTGGGGGCTAAAGCAGGGCTTTCCCTGCTTGGCATGACTGAGAGCCATGGCATATCCGAGTGGGGACACACATCCAGCTCTTCTGCATCTTCTTGGAGACTCCAACAGGAAACAGGAGGAAGGAATCTGGTTCAAAGACAAAACAGATGAAAAAACAGAAATGGATGAAGTTTGGATATACTTAGAACACACTGAAAAAACCCTAGGGACCAAGTCAGGAGAGGTTGGGCTTGGGCGCAGGGGTTTTGGGGTGACTGTGCTAAAAGATGAAGAACACCAGAGGACCTGAAGTGGGATTGGGGCTGCCGGTGAGAAGGTTTTGGTTAGTAGAGAGGCACAGGCAGGAGGATGGTGTAGAAAATCAATTAAGAGGGGAAGAGTGAGAAATGTCTGTGCCCATTTCCTATCTGAGTCTGGGGTGGACCCCAGGTTTCCTCAGCTTCTCCAGGTCAGCAGGTCTGTGCAGAGCTCACTGTCAAAACGCAGCAGTCCTGCATCACCAACAGTTGTGCAGAAGACTGCAGCATCCCGTCACTTGCGTTTTCTCCTCCATTAGCTCACGGAGGAGAGACCTACAATGCAATCAGAGGCTTTCCTCCACGATGAGGGTACATAAGGCTTTCCTTCCTGATGAGGATCCATATGGGCATGTCTTAAGGTGGAAAGTAAGGTTTTAATTTTAGCTACAGTCCAGCACTTCATTTGCTAGAGTAAGTTGACTTCTCCTTAGTGATTGAGCTAAAATAGCTTCTCTATTTTCCCGTCGTAGTGATTGCGTATATCTGATTACTCCCATATAGACAGTAACTTTGAAAACCATTTTAGCTTTTTAAACCAATTTGAGTGGCCGTTGTTGCCATGAAGATACTCCCTCCCCTCCATCTTTCATATGCAAATGAGTAGTATGATTCTTCTATGCAGATACAGAATTATCTGATTGGAAGACTTAAAAAATATCATGTCTGTGCCGGAAGTTTTGAGTATGATTCTCATATAACTTTACTAGCCTTGAAATTGCCTATCCATAAACATGAGATTTAGTGTAGGAGGCTTCTGGATTTTTTTTTATTCGCAGAGGAGAATTGCCTAGATTTATAAAATCAGAAAATACCTCTCTTGCATTATGGTATTTGCAAAAGCAAAATGTGTTCTGGAGCTGCCGGTGTGCTTGTAACGGGCAAAATGTACAGGGGTTAAAGAGTGAAGGAGGTAGGATGCAACACAGAGACAATAGATGCAGTCAAGGGGGAAGGGGGAGCAAATCTGTTCTTCTCTGTAATACATACATGTTCTCCTTCAGTGTGGTAAATAGCAGCTCCAATTCTGTATTAAGATTACATGAAATTATTGAGTGAATAAAACAGGAACCTTAACTCAAAATCAGCTCTCAAAAGAAAATTCATGTTCTAATGCATGTATACTTACGGATGAAATTTAGTTTAACTCAAGATGAATTGGTAGAGATTAATTTACTGGCACATGGGAAAACTCTTCCCCTGCACAAAGGTTTTATCAACTTGCAGCAAATGTTTACCCCACTTTCTGAAATCGTGTTAGAGAGCTCATGACAGAAATCTGGTCTATTAACTTTTGTTCCTTTCCTTCTTCTTTTTTTTCTTCACAGAAGGAGGTAGAGGAGAGCTCCAGGTTGTACACGTTGTCCCTTGTAACCAGCATCTCTCTCTGAAACTCCTCTGTGTGCATGCCTTGTCTTCTCGTAGCCAGTTGCTCCTGCTGAGGCGCTGAGATTCAGTCTAGCATGTTATGGTTGTCAGAGGATTTGTTAACACTGTGTATGAGTTAAGAGTCTGTTCAGTGTTTATTACTTTGTATAAAAAGGAAAACATGGATGCTTGGAGTGATCTCCTGCTTTCGCTGCTCTGTGGGGTGTATGTTGTGTGCCCAGGCACCACATTAGCAGAATACAAATTGTTTATCTTATCTTTTCCAGTCTTTCTCTTTTTAAATCTTGTTTAAATTAAGTGTTTTCTCATCTTTCCTCATCTGTATTATTTCATTACATCTCTATCTGATTTGTATACTTATAGCAATTAAAAGTACCACTATGGGCTATAATATCAAGCTTTAAGCAAGACTGCAGATGCTGGGATTCTGTGCCTTTTTAGCTATGTACAGACTGCAGTTTGCTATGAGCAGGGCTGTGTGCCCCATGGGAAGGCCAGGACTTCCCCCTTAACACTTCCAGCTCTTGCCTCTCCACTCGTGGACCAGTTGCCACTCTGCTTGTCACCTACGGACAAGAGGTAACTTTCCTCCTAAGAGGATGTACAGTATGTTTTTGTTGACAGCTGTGTAATATCTTAGTACTTCAACTGTACCTCACACAGAGAAATTTCTGGCTGAGTCTCAACTTTTCTGTTTTCATGAGTAAATGCTGTATGGACTAGATGCCTACCATGTTTTTACATCTCCCTTAGTTGTATGAATCAGGCTAAACATTGTATGGTTTTTGGGCGTCCATGCAAATCTTATCCTTTGAGTTTTTTAAATTTGTATTTCTAAACTTTATCAGGCTGTATGTCAAGAAATTTGGTTCACTCTTGCTCATAAATGTCTGTCCCTTAGTCCTTTTTGGGAATGCAGAGATATCCAGTGTCAAACATTAGTATCAAATTCTGTCCTCTTCTGGCTTCAGTGCAAAAACACAGCAGCCTCCTTTGAGCTGTTTGTCAGGCAGCAGGAAAGCTGATACTTGAAGATACATCAGGTGAAAGGAGCTTCCTTTGGGGCTCTTCAGTCGTTACTTAAATTGATGCTTTGCAGAGTACAGTGGATTTAAAATAATCCGTTGTCTTGTTGCAGCTTTGGATTCCATGTACAATGTAGTTAATGAAGACATTAGACAACAAACTGACTAGTTTAATTGGGATGATTTAGTTCAGTCTGATTATGCTAATACCCCTAAAGAAATGGTCTAATTAGGCATGACCAGAAGTTTAATTTAGACAGTGAAACAGTTACTCTTTGTTTTTAGCCTGATTTGGATTATCTATAGCTGAATTGACATCTTTGAGGTTTAATAATGAAGTATAGTCTTTGAAAAGAAGTTAGGATGATTTACAAAACAAATAAAAAGTAATTATTGATTTTTTCTTATCTGTTTAAGTAAAACAGCTTTCTATGTTTTACATCTGTTTTTTATTTAAGAGGATAATGGGCTAGACACTACCCAAATATGGTGGAAAGTTATGTTGTTAGAAAGCCTTTTATGTGAAGAGATGGATTTATTTGGAGAAGGCTAACAGATCTGGGGATGTTCTTCCTTTTACTTGAGCTACCCCTTTTTTTAAAATGCTTCTCTGTCAATTTTGTGGACTTCCTCTTCTACAGATGTAGGTAATTTTTTGTTATATCCATGGAAACATCTCCTTGTGTATGAGATGGATTGCGAAATATAGAAGTTGCAGCTTGGTTAAATAACTTCTCAAATTACTTGTAATCATAGCTGCTGATTTTTGTGAATAAGCAGAACTCCTATTAATTTCTGGTTTAGGCTTCACTAAACATTGCCTTCCCTATAAGCACTAAATACCATGCATTAAATGATCATATCTGTTGACTTGTTTAATCCGGGGTATTAAATTTATGCTTCTTTGTCACTGATGTTATTTAGCTAGCATTTTCTTGGTTAATAAGAAACTTCAATTACTTGGAAGATACCTTTCAGCCACTGCTTGCAGCATGCTTTACCGTGAGTGAATGTATGGCATTAGAAGGGGTGACAAGCAGTTTCCCAGCTGAAGGTATTTGTTGGACAGTAGGTGTAAAACTGTCATCCATCAGCATCAGAAGTAATAATAAAAAAAGATGAATAGGGATATGATGGGCTGTTTTGTTTACATCTTTGCTGCTCCATCCTTTCAGTGCTGCTTTATGTGCTTACTGGAGACCTAAAAAAAAAATTCACTTCAGACTGGTCTGACTCCTTTCAAGGAGAGGTCAAGTGTCAGAACTGTGCAGAGAAACGAAGCATAAGCCAGCAAAACACTTTGTGTATGTAGCATATGGATGTCTAAGTGTTAATTGTGTCTACTTTCCCTTTGCCCCCCCCCCGCCCCAGGCTCTGAGCGAGCCAGGCTGTCGTCATAGGCTGGACTCAAGGATATCCATGGCAGAAAACAAGACCTGGAGCAGCAGCTGGAGCCGTCCTGTGTCTTGGTGCTAGTGCTGTCTTCAGATGAGGGGTGTCTGGTTCTCCTTTTGAAAGGCTGCTGCAGAGCTGCCATTGTTAACCACCTTTGAACTTTCTATCCTCCTTTTATGTTTAGCTGCAGTTTTTCTTCCATGCAGTGTGTTCTCCTATACTATTGTGTTTACATCCTTGTGCTGCTTTTGCCATTTTCCCATGTGAATTCTTTTTACTTTGATACAGAATGAAAAGATTGTATATGCCATTCTGAAGAAATCTTGCTAGCCCAGAAAGACTATAGCAGTGGTATTTATACTGTTATTCTGTAGAGGAATTTCACTGAACGTACTCTATGGATGCTCTTCTTTCCTTACACAGCTGTATCACAGTGGCTCACAGCCAGTGTGAGGACTAGAATGCAAGTCCATGGTCATGTATTTTTCTGCACTGAGGTATACTTTGCATTGCAGTCAAGTTCATAGCAGGCTTTGGGGCTCTGACCTTGCCATGTGTACCATGTTTGATGCTCTGTTGTAGCAACCTTCACTGCAATCGATTCTATCCACTGGGCATCTTAGTTCTCTGTCAGTAATTCTCTGATGTTTGCCATTGGCAGATTTTGTCAGCAGATCATACTTACTCCCACTGGCTTCGTTTATTGCGTTGTCCGTGGCTGGCTCAGTGACAAGTTACTTGTTTGCACGCCTTAAAGCTCCCTACTCCTTCTCAGCTTATCTGGCCTTATTAATGTCACATGGCATTGCATCAGAAGTTTCTGTTTGAAATGAAAATTCACTTGATATTTCACTTTACAGTCTGAGTAAAAACAGTTGCATTGTTGAACAGAAAATTCTTTCAAAAATCAGTGTGCCCTCTGTGATATTTTTTTTGTTTTCCAGTTGCCTCGATGTTAATTTGTTCATTTATGTTACTCTGAATCCTTTCAAGCTGTTGAAGCCAATAATGAGCCTGTGCCAATCTAGATCACATTTCCTCCTTCCTCCTCTTGCCTTAACTGTGGGCAAAGCACTGGCCCTTCTGCAGTCTTAAGGCATCAGCCCTCATTTGATGGATGTCAGATGCTGGTTCCCTCAGCATTTTCTGAGGGAGAATGCTGCCTGGAGCATATTACGTCTTTACTTTGCTTTCAGCAAGTGATGAACTCTGGTTTCCACACAGCCATCACCTGCCTTGCCCCTGCATCAGTATTGTCACTTACTAAAAGCTCTTTCATTTTATGCGCTCATCCCAAACGATTTTTGATGTCAATCCTGTGGAAGCTCTTCCTCTTCCTTTGTTTTCTTTTTATTTGCATGGTCTAAAAGGCTTGGCAAAACTAATTAAAGTAAATGAGCAGAAGTACAGTTTATTTGGACTCTAGGCAGTTTTTACTTGCTGTGTCTCAAAATCTCAGAGGTGATGGAGGTTTGTTTCCTGATCATGCTTTCTGCCCTTCCCTGCATCCACACTCCCAGGCGTTCTCTTTTGATTCACAGCTGCCTGTAGGAAGTGGTTGTCCCTCAGTTGGATAACAGCTTCCCCTGGGTCTTCTTTCCCTAGGAAGAGTTCTTGATACTCGTGTGGTGTCCAGGCTGCAGTATTGCCCTTGCCACTTGTGATCTGTTAACGTCTCAAATATTACCCGCTTATATTTAGGGTTTCTTGGATAAATTGGTTGAAAAAGCAGTTACACTAATTTCTTTTACTGGTAAATATTGCTCCTTTGTCTTTGACATTTTCTGCTGTTCACTGCAGCTGAATGCCACATGTCGTGCTTGGTCCAGCTTACAACATTGTTCCATTTTAAGGTTGCTTTCTGACCACATGTTCAAAAGCAAAAGTAGGGATGTTCTCTCTTGTGTGCTCTGAAGAATCTGGTTGCATTTGCTTCATTAAATGTACTCTCTTGACCAGTACTTGATTCACATCCTGCCAGAGGAAATGCAGGTTTCAGGCTGAGGGGTTTTGGAAGCGCAGCTTGAAGTGGAGATGTGTAGAGCATGACCCTTCCTGCAGAACCCTGGATCTGGTGTGCTGCTCCGGCTGTGGGGGAAATGTGCGCCCATGCTGGACCATGGGTCTGGGCTCCTGCCTGCTCTGCAGACCGGAGTAATCATGTAGAAAATCTGGAGTGTCCATCCAGTTACAGATAAAGTCTTGTCAGTCATGCCTGTTTAAAAATAGAACAATAAAAATAGTGCAGTCTTTTGAACTGCCTAGCCCTGGAATTGAAGGACTAATAAAAAGTTTGGACTTTTGCTGCTATACAAGTGAAGAACTCCAATAGGAACTAGTATTCCTGGGTTATTGCTGCTCTTCTTGGCAGACCTTGTCTGTCCCCTGTGAAAAATCCAAGGTTGCACAGCTCATCCAAAGTGCAGGACTAAATAAATGAATCTTCCTTTTGCAGCCGTGTTCTTTTTGCTTTCATAAAACCGGAGCTTTTTTTACTGACAGATACTCTTTAACTTTGTGGTGATTCTCAGGCTGGAAATACTTTGTTTTCCACTGTGTGTAAGTTACAGCCTCTTTATACTCTTGGCAGACATGGTTATCTGAGGTTGGGGAGTTAGCTATTGGCAGCATGTCCTGCTTACCCCTGTTTGAATCCAGCATGGAAAGTGTATGAACTGTAAGCTGGGACAAAGAGGTTACCAGTTCTAGATAAAACATATTCCACTTATCTAAAAACTTATGTTTTCTCCAGGTACATTGCACGTATTTAAACACTTCTCTGCTCTAATCAGTTCACTGAAGATTTTCAAAGAAACAAAACATTGCTTCATAAATCCGCTTCTAATGTGAAGAACATGGTTTGAATTCCTGAATGTGAATTCTTATATTGCAGTTTGTAGTGTTTTCCATCATGCTGTGAGATCCCAGTTCACCTGCAATCATCTTGAAAGATTGCAAATCACTTGCAATCATCGTAGCCCATGTTTGATACCTGTTGGAAGTTAAATACTTGCCTGTGAATGATTGGTGCGGCAATGTGACCTTTCTGCTCAGAGGGCTAAAGAGTTTTTAATTTGAGCATGAGCAAAGCTTACAAATGTTTGTACAAAGTTTTGTGTTGATCAGTCATTTGTTCATTTCATACAGGTGCTTTTAATTTATAGCATCTTCATTACGAACATGTTCATTTAAGTGATGACCTGTAGTTAGAGGAGCTCTCCAATAACTCATGGTTTTGTCAATAACTCATGGTTTTGTTGGGCTGGGAAAAATAAAATGTTGGTGGTCTTCTTTGAAGGAGGAAGTGCACTGAACAGGCTCTTCTGGTCCTCATTCTAAGTGTTCAGTGAAATTGCATAGCCTGCCTGTGCCTGTGTGATTTATCCAGACGTGTTAGTCGTTGGAGGTGCTTGAATAAGTTTCTGGTTGCATCTGCCTGCATGCAGTGTCCTCTGTTATCTATTCCTCAGAATATAATCCAAATACTTTTTAGATGTTTTTGAAAACTAATTTCATATTATTCTTTTTCCTTCCCCCGTTTAAGGGTCAAGATGAGGCTAATCCATCAAAACCACCCTGGCTCAAAGGAGGGTAAGTGGTATTTTGACACCTTGTTTACCAGTGTTTATAATTACAAGTCTGTGATTCAACCTAAGTAGAAGCAGCGCCTCTGATGTTTTCAATGGCTGTTTTTTAGGGATAATCAAGTGGCCAGGCCAAGCTGCTGCTCTGTCTCAGAGTTTCCTCTTAAGCCGCTAGTGGTGGGCTATGCAGCTCTTCGAGAGAGCTGTATTTAAAAACAAGGTTATAGATGCCATGTGCAGTTTGTAACGTGGTGATGGCAAAGTGCTTTTGGCAATAGTATTAAATAATCCTTGCTGAGCACCACAGAGTGGTCTGGATGAGATCCCTTTTCCTGAATCAGTCACCAGGAGAGGGAAAGAGTAACTCATAAAGATTGCTATGTCTTTTGCTCTTAGAAGGAAAAAGGTAAGCCTTTTTGTCTTTACAGTGATTTCTGTGGTCATTGTAGTAGTCAGAACGGCAGTAACTCTGAAAAACATTGCAGTTTGTAATGTTTAAAGTAATGATCGTCACACCCCTTTTGCACATGTGAGAGTGAGAGGCCGTGCGTCCTCACTGCCACACGCTGCTCACAGCCAATGAAGCAGATTCTGATTGTGTGTAGTTTCAGTGGGATATTTATTCCATGTAATAAGCACCAGCATAGTAGTTTCACTAGAATCCTCTCTGAAAAAAAAAAAAGATAATGACACATTTTACAAGCTGTTGGGTTCCGTGCCTTGTACACAATTGGGGCAGTACGGGCTGGTGGTGATGCACTCATTAGGAGCTGACGCAGCAGCAGATTTGCCCTGAAATTATAGCAAGAGGTTGGCTTGCCACATAAAGTTAATTCTCATTCTGCTGAAGGAAGCTTCCCTAATAAAAGGCAATGCTGGATTGGAGACTTCATTATATGGCTGTCTTCTTTTGGAGCCATTGTTCTGTGATGTTCCTATTCCCACAAAGAATCCTCCACACCTGTAGATACCTGGAGCTGCCTAGCAACCCCATGTTTTCCTAAGGAGCCTGAGACTTCACTGAGCAGGCTGCTGGAGAACTGGCAATTAGCAGGAGCAGAAGAGAAGTGATTTATTCTGACTATAAACAGCACCTTCTCTTGCTTTAGCAAAGAGACAGTGTACTGAATGTATTGGTTCACCCACACAAAATTATTTCCCAGCCTGAAAGTTGAATACATCTACAGTCCTGAAATACTGAGAAATGTGTTTTGTCAATTCAAGGCAATGTTTCCTCTAGCCTGTTTTTTTTCGCTTTCTATGTGAGCTATAACAAAACAGACTGGTTTTGAAAGAAGTATGACTTATTCACTGTATTCCCACATGCAAGAGATTTCCAGAAAAGGTGGCTGTAGGTCGTGAACCTTTAATTCCACCCTTAGCTTGATTGTGGCTTATTAGCTACAAAATATATGTTGAGGCACTCAGGTCTGGAGTTCTTGTTTTGTGTGAAGGTTAGAGAAGTCCTTTGAAGGAAGTCATCATCTTCTGTCATTGTAAACCATCTTGCTTGCTTAAATTTTCAAGATTTAGCCTAAGCATCTGTGCAATAAAAGTTGTATTACAAGATGAATACATGCTTCAAGCTACTTGCTCTTTTAGCATTACACTAAAAGTAGCTTCCTGTCTGTAATCACTGGCTTTGGAGAGATAGCTTCAAAAAGATGTATCATTGGTATTATGGATCAGTCTGTGGGTGTAATATCTCATATCTATATAGTTTGTTTATTAGTGCAAATTATCTCCTCATACAGCAATGCTATTCAGGCTTCAATACAACAGTTCATAATAATGCTATGAATATTACATGTGTTGCAGAGGAGAGTTACCCTGTTACATATAAAGCTACAGTGTGTGTCTGAGGTGCTGTCAGTACTTCTGTCTGTGCAAAGGCTGTAATTTTGTTAAGTGAACTAGAGATTGTGCTTGAATACAGAGAGTGAAGCAGCTTAAAGCACAAGCTGAGTTATTTTGAAAATTAAAAATTATAGCTGAAATTTTTTTTTAAATATTAACAAGCTAAAAGCAGGCCATCTAAATGTATAGCTCTCTCTTCAGCAGTGAATGCAAACACCTTTCAAATAGTCTTATTCTCTGTCAGTCTGGCTTACTGCTGGTTCATTCATAAACCTCAGTCTAGCATAAATATTTTGCTAGAAACCAGGTTGTAACTGGACACGTTTCTCAAGCACGATAAATTATTTAGGCTTATCTTGAATTTACAAAGTGTGCAGTGTTAATGTTTTTTTTTTTTTCCAGGAAATGTCACGGCTCCCTTTCAATTCAATTAGATAAAAATAAGAGTTTGAAACTGTGTAAAAAAGTAGTACGAATTCCGAGCTGAGGCATTGACTTTTATCAGGAGCGTTGACTCTGGAATTTGCTTGTGACTATTTTGTTGCATCTTTTTTGCTTACAGACTCTCCCTTTCTATTTTGCATATGCTGTCCTGATTTGACATAAATCTTTGACCCAAAACTTACTAATAAGCTGTTTTGTGATTTAAATAAGCTGGAATTCTTGGCATCATATGAGTTGTCTTCTGGGTCAAGTATTTTACCCCAAAACAGTTTTGCTGGTATTGGAAAGAGTTTGTAAGACTAGTGTAGCAGGTGAATTTCCATGTTCGATCGCAGCAAGGCTGTACTGAGTTCTGACAATATAAACACTTTAAAAAGATATTTCTTATTTCTTGAGGTGGGTCAGATTTTTCTGAAATAAGCCAGAAGGAATTATTGCAGTGAAATGTGGGAAATTTTTTTTTCTGGAATTCCCTGTTGGGAAATAGGCTAGCCTCTAGTAAAAACACCTTGTAGACTTACTGTATTTCGAGTGTTGGAAAACTATTCTCATTCTTGCCTAAAGATTTTTATCATTTCAATTAACTGCTTTAAATCTCCACCTTTGCCATGTCTGAGTTTGTCTTCCGTTCCCAGCTGCGAGATCTGGTTGTTGGAAGGGACAGCAGGTGATCTGTGTGCATTGTGTAGGAGTAGGGAGTGCTGTGCACGGTGCTGCCGCGCAAACGTGACTCATGCTGCCTGCAGAGCCAACGCAGTTCACGCGCTTACACGTGACTGCTCACCTTCCCACCAGGCTGGTTCAGCCAGGAGCAGCTGTCAGCTCAGCCACACTCGGACATGTCACCCTCCTATGCCTCGTCACAGAAGTCAGTTTTACCATTGCAGCACCGTGGCATGTTTCTGAAGATAATAGACTATTTCCCTCTTTGTCACAGCCTTGTGCCAGGCTGCACCATGACATCCTTGTCCATCCTACAGCATAGTCTGCCATATAATGTAGGTTTTAGTCACCCTGGATGGTTTTTTTGACTGTCTTCAAAGGCGGTTTGAGTAGGTCCTGCATGCTGAGGGATGCGGTTTGCCTCTTGTCACTCACTAGCCTCCCAGTTTTCATGGCATGTGCAAATTTGTGGTGGCAGTTTGGTTTCCTAGGTCATTTTAAAGGGTAGGTCTTTGTGTGTCTCTTATTGCAGTAAGAACAGTTTGACCAATACTCCTATTTCCTGTAGCTGTGGTGTCCTAAAGCGCTTCAGCTGGGTGTGGTGTACCAACAGCAAAACACACGGGTTAGGAGTGTCAACCAGTTTGTCACACAACAGCAAAAAGGTGTGAGCCAGCGTTGTATGGGGTGAAAATGAAAGGCTAATGATGGACATGGTTTCTGTAGCTAAGAAAAAGGCCTTGGAAACCATATTCTTAGTTATTCTAGAGTCATATAATGGCCTGAGTTGAAAGGGACCCAGAAGCATCATTGAGTCCAGCTCCAGTCCCTGCATAGGGCAACCTCACCATTCACACCATGTGTCTGAGGGCATTGTCCAAATGCTTCTTGAATATTGTCAGGCTTGGTGCTTTGACTGCTTTCCTGGGGAGGTAATCCAGTGCCCCACCACCCTCTGGGTGAAGAACCTCTTCCTAATAGCCAACTGAAACCTCGTCTACTGATCCTTTGGGTCCTATCATTGGTGTAATGGCTTTTTTTTGCTTCATCACCACTTCCAGCAGTGAATGACAGCTCTTTTTTGTAGAGGTCTGCATGGCTTGAAACACTGAGCACCATAAATTGTCCCTTTAATAGAAACTACAATAATCTCTTTTCTCCTCACATGTGAGGTTTTTTCTAATAATTATATGCACCTTGAGGGCCAGGATTAAATATATTCTAGCCCAGGATCAGATGGTGATTAACAGTATCCTGCCCCTGGGCTGATCCACTTTGATATGCTCGCTTTACAGCCACCAACACCAGGCAGGAGTGCCTGGATTGTTGCATGTGAAGAAGATAAACACTTAATCGGTTTTAGCATTAACTTTACTCTTTCTTAAGTATAAAATTCTGGCTGAGTTTGCTTCCTCCTGTAAAGCATCCCCTTCCTCACCCCACACCAAACCCTGAATTAATTAAATTAAGAGAAAGGAGATAAGATAGACAAAGACTGGAGACAGAATGTTTTCAAGTTCCCAAAGTCTTTCCTGCTGTGACGCTCAATGCCAATTTTGTAAACTCTAAACTGAGTTGCCCCTAAGGAACAAAAGGTACTTCTGAAAGCAGAGATGCTTGGCTTACTTTCATGTACAGCTTGTCCTGCGGTGTTACTGCCACGGAGCTCTGGCTGTGCTCTTGGGTAAGTGTTTTGCCAAATCTGTGCCCCACAGAAGCGATGGCGATACGTCTGACTTCACCCACTGTGCTGGCAGCAGTGGCTCTGAAGCACTGGGTGCTCTGCAAGGATGTGCTCAACCTACTCAGAGCTGGTTCAGACCTTGGAACTGAGAATGGAGAAATTACCATTGTTTAGTGTGCTGACAGCTTTGGTTTATTATTAAGTTGCATTTGCAGTGAATGAATTCTTTGTGCTCTCATTCACCGTGATATTAGCAAGGAGACTGATGCTTTAAGCAACTTTTTGGTCATTTTTGAATCTGTCACTGCTGGTGAGATCTTTTAATCTTTTTTTTTTTTTTACCCTTCTGAATTTCCAGGCCTGCAGGTGGTCTCTATGGCATCGACAGCATGCCCGATCTACGCAAGAAGAAGCCAATTCCACTTGTCAGTGATCTGGTAAGAGTTTTGTTTTCTTTCGGCCATGCAGCCATTAGTACAAGTGGCTTTACTTTTGAACATATGGTAACATTCATCATCACTTCAAGAAGCTGAAGGTCTCCTATTCTGTTAAATCAGTTCTGAAGCTAAAGGGATAGGAGTTGTGCTTGTAAAAATCTTAGTCAGAACGAGATATGATTTTGTAGACAATTTCATTCATTTGGCAGAATTAAGATATTTTTCTCGTTTGTTTTCCTTTCTGTTCGACACAGAATATTGGATTATTTTTAGGCCTGTGTTATTTTTAAATGTTTTTCTAAAAATCACGTACTTCAGGGAAAGTTCTAATGTCCATGTGAGGTTTGGCAACTTACCAGAAGGTTGGAATTTCAGAGGACAGATAAGCGAGCATATGTGCTTGGATTTTTAAAGCAATTTGCAATATTGCCAGTAGGCTTCTGCACTGAGGAAGCACAAGAACCAAGCGTATAATGAGGACAAGTTTCATATGCTTGTGTGATGTGAAATAAGGCTTCTAGGGGACAAATGGTTTTCTGTTGGCTGTGTTCAGTACATGTAGCGATTTCATACTTGGGAGAAATGCTGTAACAGCTGAAAGACCAAAGTTTCCATGCCCTGCAATTCATGTGAAAAGTTGCATGCAATTCTCTCTGCCAGCTTATGCATGGGAAGCTTAATATGTCTTACTACCTGCTTGTATCTTAAATCTTTGCAATAATGGCATTAACTTGTGTTACTTCCTTTCTATGCTTTCATTCTCTCTCTCCACAGGCCATGGTAAGTAGAGCTTAAGACTATCCAACATATCTTCACCAAGAACAAAAAATATTTTACCTTATTTTCCCTCCACTTTCTTGCTTTTTCTTTGAACCTGCAGTATTGCAGTGCATGTGTATCCAGCTCTCTGTCCTACCCCATCACTCATGGAATGAACTTTTTTCAGTCTGCCTTCTAACACCAAAAAGCAAGCCTAAACGGAGGTTTCTGGTAGGGTTCAGTGATTTCAAAGCAGATGTTACTCATTTTTATTTCCTTCTCTGCCTTTATCTAACTGGAATGGCTGGCTGAAGAAATCTTTGTAGGCCAGTGCGAGGTGCTACAAAGCAGTGCCCTGTGCTGTCCAAGGCTGCAGAACTTGCTGTTGTCATGCTGCAAAAGAGGCAGTTTTGACGGGCAAGTGCTGTTCATTGTGTTCCGTGGCCAATGGCCAATGGATGTGGTACACCAGCACATTCAAACGTGTGCTCCCAACCTATTCTTTTCTTTTTTCATCCTGTTTATTTGTAACCCTTTCCACTGTCATGTTTGGGGGTATTGTATGTGATCAAATAATCTGCTTTTGGGTATGAATGAAGTTAAATATAGAAAGGTGAGTCCCAGGTAGCAGGGTTATTATTGCTACCAGAACTTTAAAGTGGAAATATGAACCCAGATTTCATTGACCATTTTTACCAGAGAAACAAATAAAAATGTACCAGTATCAGCCTGTTTGTGGGCAGATAGAAACAAGTTGGAGACCTTTTAGAGTGTGAATTTGACTCTGCTGAGATGAGAGCTATCATTTAAGAAACCAACTTGAATATATTAGATTGCTGGTTTTGTGTCTGGCTTGACAGAGTCCCCTTGGTCACATGGTCACATCTCTGGGCATGTAGCACTGATGCATTTCTGAATATTAGTGGTGAATAACAAACTTTCTTCATTCTTAGTCACTGGTTCAGTCCCGGAAAGCCGGAATTACCTCAGCAATGGCCACTAGAACATCTCTCAAAGATGAAGAGCTGGTAAGTGGGAGGGTTGCTTGGCTCCTGTTAACTTTTAGTAAGCAAATTAAAGGAATTTGCCTTTCTGGGATTCAGAGCCAGCTTCACAGATACCTAAAAATATAGATGCAAAGCTTCTTATATCATTTGTTTAAAGAAACCAAACATGTAAAAATAACATTTAATGTATCAATATGATCCTGAAAAATGTAGTCTTACCATTTCTTTCAGTGCTGTCTACCTGAGGGGCCAGTGTGTTCTTTATCTAAAATATGTAAAATATAAGATATTCTTTATCCACAAACCTTAATTATTTTCTTCCATCTCCTCCACTTCTTTAAATGCCTGGAGGAACATTTTTGGAAGGATATCCTCTCCTGCTACTTACAAAAGTTTGATAAATTTGGCTACTTCAAATGTGTACATTTATGGCACTGCTTATGCCTTTTTCCTTAAAACTTCTCTGTTAATCAGCAAAAATAGTTCAGTCACTGTCCTGGATGCTGATTTAAGTGTACTCTTGCTTTCCAGAAATCTCATGTTTATAAGAAGACCTTGCAAGCCTTAATTTACCCCATCTCTTGCACAACCCCACACAATTTTGAAGTGTGGACAGCCACAACTCCTACCTACTGCTACGAATGCGAGGGGCTGCTGTGGGGTATCGCACGGCAGGGAATGCGCTGCGGTGAATGTGGAGTCAAGTGCCATGAGAAGTGCCAAGACTTGCTCAATGCTGACTGCTTACAGAGTGAGTATTGGCCGCTGGCCAGGGTTCCAAAAGTGTTGCCAGAGCTTTCCTAAATGTACAGGTGATACCTCGGTGATCAGTGCAGGAAGGACACGGCTCTGTTGGAGTGAGTCCAGAGGAAGGCTACAAAGATGCTGGAGCACCTCACATTTGAGGGCAGGCTGAGAGAGTTGGAGTTGTTCGGCCTGGAGAAGAGAAGGCTCTGGGGAGACCTTATAGCGGGCTTCCAGAACTTAAGGGGAGCTACAGAAAAGCTGGGGAGCTCTTTATCAGGTAGTGCAGGGATAAGATGAGGGGTAACCATTTTGAGCTGAGAGAGGGGAGGTTTAGATTAGAAAGAAATTTTTTCCTGTGAGGGTGGTGAGGCACTGGCAGAGGTTGCCCAGGGAAGTTGTGGATGCCCAATCCCTTGAGGTGTTCAAGGCCCGGCTGGATGAGGCTATGAAAAACCTGGTCGAGTGGGAGGTGTCCCTGCCCATTGCAGGGGGTTTGGAACTGGGTGATCTTTAAGGTCCCTTCCAACCCAAACTATTCTATGATTCATTACAATGACTGACTTTTCTGAAAATTTACCGTTAGGCTGAACCTACCCACATCACCCTGTAGTCACAAGACAGCTCCACTGATGCAGAAGAACTTTGCAACATCATGTTTTATATACTTTTAAAGGAGGTTTAATTCTTGACTCTTTCACATCTGTTTTATTTTTTGTTTTAAGCTGTGTAATGTGTATAATCTCTGTGTTTCAGCTTGGGTAATGTGCTAACATATCCTATGTGGAAGAGAAGGCAGTGGGTACTTTTGTTCTGTTTCTCCTACCATGGTATCCCACTCAGGGTGCTTGTTTCAGCCATTAGGCTGTAATGCTGATTTCAGCTCTTCAGAGCAGCACTGGGTTCCTGTTTAGGGGACAGAACCCATGGATTTAGCTGTGATTCTCTGTACCAGGTGCAGGTTGGCAAGGCATTTTATCTTTTTAACAGTAGGATCTTGTGGCTGAATCACTTTAGAGACCAGCAGATAATGGGTCAGAGAGGAAGGTATTTGATTGTATGAGTAGCATTTCATCTTCCTAGTAGTATTTTTATTTCATTGTTTCTTTCCTTTAGTGTTCAAAAACTAAGCCCTCTTTTCAAGGAAGAGTTTTTCAAAGAGCTGTGGCTTTTCAGGATAAGTGAGACCTTATACAAATGATGGAGAAGTTTAAAAGGAAATTGATTTAACAAAAAAAGGAGGAGTGAGAAAAAGTACTGATGTAGGCATCTGGCTTGGTCCAGTTTTTTGTATTTGCTTGTAAAACAGGTTTTTGACTTGGTCTCAAGTTTATGTTCCTGCTTAAGGGCAAAATACCTTTGTCTAAATGGAATAGAAATTTCAGCTGTGTGTGTTAAATTCGGAGTGGGGCTCTTTCTGTTCAGTCTTCATTTTCCTGGTGTTGCATCTTGATGGACTAAGTCTAAGGATTCAGAAAAGTTTGTGAAGTATAAACAGACTTACTGCAATTCCGTGTCAGTGACTATAGGAATATAAAGAGTCAAATCTTGTATCTGCCTTAGGTTCCATTTTTCGGGGAAAGCCAGACTGGATTATCCAGCAAGGGATACTGGTGAATCATAAGTTACTTGATTTTTTACTTATGGCTTATCTTAACGTCCCAAATAGATGGTGTTTATGCTTGTATTTTTGATGTATGCAGAGTTTTAAACCAGCCATAGCACTGGGGCTATTTCAACAGCTTACTTATCAGACACAGCTGATACTGGTGAGACATCTCATGTTCCTCCTCAGTTACTTAGCATTTCTAGATTTATCTTTGAGGATTGAAATGTAATCTTTACAGTTTATAATCAAGCAGTTGTATCATTGATACTTCGGCTTTGTTGCAACCATTTTTAGACTTAGCAAAGAGCTGCTTGTTGCATTTCCCTCAGGAGAGTGTACTTAAGCCACAATATAGTTTTCTGACAAAAACTGATGCAGAGGATTGGTTAGGTTGAAGATAGTTTTGTTTGTTTCTGGAGTTCACCAGGACTTTTCCACTAACTGGTGATTTTGAGTATTTGAGATGAGAAGCTGCTGATGTGCACATCTAGGCTTGATTCAGATGCATATCCGTGGTGTTAAAGCATTGCAATGGAGTTGTAATATTTCAGCATGGGCAAATGCTATGGAGAGCAGAGGAAAATTAGGATTGTACCAGAAGCATCCAGGAAACACAGACAAAGTCATTGTACAGAGCAGAGGTCATGGAACTGAAAACAAATGTAAAGAATAGCTAGTGACCAAGAAAATATATTCCTGCGGAGGGCAGCTGTGATTATCCGTGTTCAAGAAGGAATACTTCAGACTGGGATGGGTACTGGAGAGAGTTCATTGGTAATTGGGAAAATATAAGAATGTGTCGAGAGAGAATGGTATGAGTTTGTTAATCTCAAGAGGAGAGGCTTGGCATTGTGGCACAGGAGAAATACAGGAATAATGCTGTTTCGAAAAAGTAAAAATAGCCACGCTCGGTCTGTCCCAATATAATGTTTTGAAAGCGACGCTGTGGAGTCCAAGGCAGAGGTGTAAGACACAGGCAAGTGGAGCTCCTATGACACTGGCTTACTCTTGCAGCTTACAGCTATCCATGGCTTAAAGCCTTTCTGAGCAGTAGATGCTATGTTTAATAGCTGGCAGTGATGGCTCTGTGAATTGGTTTAATCCTTGTTTGAACCTGGTTTTGTCTGAACTATGATGAGGAAGAAGGGAGATAAGCAGCAGGGAGGAAGATGGTCTTTTTAAACTTACTGTTTACAAAAGAAAAAATGGGATAAGTTTGCTGTAAGGAAATTAGAGGTGGAAGTAGAAAACAACTTCTGTGATGAGAATAGGGAGTCTGGGGAACAGCCTCTGAAAAGTAACCATGGGGGAAGTTTTTCTGATCTCTGGTTGGAATAAAATAAGCTTATGCAATGAGTTGTGGGATGTGATGATGGCAGTGGTCAGTGCTTTTCTGTGGGATAGAAATTACAACGGGAAAGGACTCTGCTTTTCATATATGGCAAAGCATTAGCTAAGAACTTGTTTTGTTCACGGAATTGTAGATGTTTGCTTCGCACATTTCTTTTGAAATGTACACATAAGATACTTCAGCATGCATAGTTAAAGAAACAGAGAGGAAACAACTGAGAGTACACTGGGCTCAAATCTTGTGAAGTGTGTAGAAAGGTAAACCCCAACCAAACAAAACCTTTACTCACTGGCTTATTGGAAAGTTGTGCTGCATCAGAACAGGGAAGATACAGAGCCTGTGAGCAAGGCGTCTGTGAGGGTACCCAGAGTCAGTGTGATGGGTATCGTGATCTGGGGCGGAGAGGTGAAGGAAACTGAAGATGAGAGTTGTGTAATTAAAAGACAGCGGTGGCAGAGAAATGGGTGTTAGGAGATTAAGGAGCTATTGGGGCCAATACGTGGATGTGCTGCTGAATTGGGGAAACAAAAGTTACAGATACTAGAAATCTATTAAAAGGTCTTTTTAGGCACCTGTGTTCTTTGATTTGGGATGTTTGTAAAAGTCCTTCTAACTTAGACCCAGCAGGCCAGAAGAAAATGAAAAAATTAAATTAACTTTTTATGTGTTCAAGGAACATAAGCTATGCTTGAGGTATGAGAAAAGAGATTTCTGAGGGACAAGCAACAGTTTAGAGATCCAATAAATTCAAGACTGAGCTTTAATGTATACTGAACTCAGGAAGGATTTCTTCCTAACAGAAGTGTTATTGTTACTGTTGATAAAAACCACCTAAAATTCTCAGGACATATCTTCTCTTAGGTCTATTTAAGGCTTTTAGAAAATCTTACTCTGGAGTCAAATTAATTTTCAAATTGGTGTTAAATACAGTTGTGTTGATTGTACCTTAATGCCTCTGGATATATCTTCACTTCAGTCTGTGTAAATCTTCCAGAAAATGTTGAATTAGAGTAAAATGATTTCTCAGTCTGGTAACAAATACAGTTTCCTTGTCTATGCCTTGAAATTTTGGGAAGCCACATGGGGTTTTGTTCCTTAGAATCAGAATGTCCTGTTTATCCATCTTCTTTGCTTTGGTGTCTTTTTGTAGGAAATAAAAGGATCTCTTTCCCCAGGTCTCTCAGAATTAAATTTAGTTATTTCTGCTAATGATGTTTTTCTTACCCTGTATATTTTTACAAAAATGAGTATCTGATACGGTCAACAAATGTGTGGGACTAGGTGATGAAATACTCAAATTAAGCATTGCTTTGTTGCAGTTTGAAAGAAAATCCATTTACAGACCGGTTTAACTGGCCTGTTCTGTGAGTTGGCAGTGTCTGAAGTGCAGTAATCTGGAATCAGTTGTGGCATGTGCGCTGCAGCCATCTGGTTTAAGGCTCTGTTGGCACCAGGTTGTTTCTCTGAGAGGGTATTTCTCTATTGTACGTACTTAGAAGGTATTATTCTGATGATGGGGCGTTTCACCTCTTCATCATAAGCTCATAAATACTTGCTGGAGGGAAGATGCTCTCTTTTTAGCTTTCTGCTATTCTGAGGAGCTAGTATAGCTATTCTGCTATTCTTAAAATTCTACTGCATGGGTACACTTCCTTCCAGCCATTTTCAGCCAAATAAGAAAGGATGTTCTTTGAAATCCCTGTAGCATGCAAAGCTTTTCGAAAAAAAGAGAGCTTTTATCTCTTGCTCTGAGCACTGGTGTAGCACTAACTAAAATACAATGGGTTAGGCCATGTTAGTATCAGGGGAAGAGTAAAGCTGCGGATGCATATGTAGGATACAAAGGAACGGAAGCAGAGAAGTAGGCAGAATTATGAAGAGGGTGGAAGGGAAGGATGTGCTAGCAGTATGCTAGTGAAAGGAGACTGTACAGTTCTGAGCTAGCTTTTGAAAACTCGTGGTAATCTGCTTCTGAATGTGCTTCTGGGACATCAGAATCTGGTCTTCTGGAGATCTTGAAAATGAGGAAATGAGATCTCAAGCTTCAAACTGCTGTTGAACATGAAATCTGTGTTGTGTTATTAGCCATATGAATTTATTAGTGCTTCTTTATGATGTGCTGCAGTAACAAACCTTGGAGAACTTCACTCGAGCTATGTAGGCTGTTTTACTGAACACTCTGCTTTCAGTACTGTTTTGCCTTCTGGGGTTCTGGTTCCCCTCTGGAGTTGTTCAGTGCTTGTTGTTCAGACTTGGGACTGGAAATCAGGTATGTTTGTTGCTTTTTGGATGCAAAACTTGTGCATGTTGCCCACTGAATTCAGAGAGTGCAGCGCAAAGACCAGGTCAGTAAGTGGAGTGGTAGTGAGACTGATTAAGTCACTCTTCTGATAATCATCTTGGCTTCTGTGTTGAATGATGATTAGACGCTGACGTGATGAACGCTTGTTTGCTTCCAGAATCCTATGTAGGAAAATATTTGCACAGAAGGAGGAAGGATACCTTTATTTGAAACTTGGATATCTATTTTAAGTTTCAGGAATATATAATTTCTAAGCATTATCCACCTACTGAACAGCTGTCCTCTATCCTGCCAGGGTTGCTTTCTTGACTTTTTCCTGTTAAAGCATAGGATAACAGCACTGACAGTTTACTAATAGCTGTATCAATACAATTCCCAATATAGATGTATTTGCTTTCTGTTTCCAGTCATAGATTGACTCATAATTCAATCCTAGAAAGGAAGAGAGAAGAAAAACCCATACCATTTGTATGATACTGTGCACAGTACTTTTATGTTCCTGTGCCTTTCTGTTGCCATTTATAGAACTACTTGAAAAGCTGATCCACTGACCAAAACCTTTTGCAGATGAATAAATACCATTTAAGCCCAGCGGGAGGAAGAGCACTCTCAACCATCCAATGTAGAGATGTACTTTGGGTTTGTATCACATACATTGTAGGTAATTAGTCCCCCAATCATTATTTTGGAAATGAGTGATCTTGTACCAACAAGCCGGTGTTAAGAAAGAGTGGGTTGTTGAGACAGGGTTTTTCCTCTATTAGTCTGTATTGTTAATTAAGGTGTCTGCCTGATTCTAACTTTTGTACTGCAGTTCAGTTGCAGTCTCTGCAGGGAGACAGATATCCTTCCCAGGGACACAGTGATGGAGCCTTCTTACCTGGACAAATTACCCCAGACACAATGGGGGAGCAACATGGTGGGTTTGTTTAATCTGAAAGTCAGGAAGCAGAGCCAAGCCTTAGAGAGGTTCTCTAGGTGTCTATGTGATGTGGCCTGCATGTCCTGCAACCCAGGATATCCTAGACCGCTGCTCGCCTTGCAGAGGAATAAATGGCTCCGCTCTGCAAAGTCTCTGGAGGTGGTGGGGATGTTAAACATGTTTTTGACTAGAATTCTTCCATTTGTCCAAGTTTGAATTCTAAAGCATCACTTGATGTTCCTGGAATGGTTGCATTAAGACGGTTATACAAACCATGCCACTCCAGAACTGAGATAACTTGTGTCCCGTCTCAGTGATGAACAGTGAAAAATTCGTATTTTCAAGCTCCCTGGATAGTAGTTTATTTACAAAATGGTTCCGAAATAGAGCAATCCACTTGTGCACAAGTTAGGAGAGGTGAATTTTTCAGCTTGGCCTTCCCTACTTTCATGATAATTTTGTGTGGTTCTGCATATGTATCCACCTCCATCCCCAGAAGACCTAGTTCTGTTAAAGCTGAATAGCACTTCTTATCTGAAGTTCAAAGTATAGCCATTGGTATCATTTTGGTTTCATATTCCTTTAATAAGTACTGGATGTACAGCTGGTTCATTGCCTGATACAAGACATTGCTTTGGGTGGTGCTAGTTCTTCATCACCGGTGAGCAGTCACAGCAGGGACTGCGTAATTAATTCCAGTATTGTGATTTCATTTCATCTTAAGCCAACAATAGGAAGCTCTGGGGCAGATACATTTTATTGTACTAAATGAAATACTGAACATCAAGCCTCTAGCAAGTAAAATGAAAAAAATAATTGTCAGGTAAATGCAGAGTTATGGCTTGTTTTAGACCCAGGTCTTTAGTAATGTGTCTTGGTATGCAGAATCCTTAATGAACTTCTGGAACTTTAGTGGTCATGGTCTGTTCCAAACTGCGTTTTTATTCTTTTTGATTTGGATGGTGGAAATTATAATTGAGTTTTGTTTCCTTATTGAAGTGGATTTAGTGATGATGAGAAGTGTTAGATGGAAGGCCCTAGAAATGGATGCCCTTGGGCAGCATTAGTCACTGGATGCCCTGTCGAGCCTACTTAAAATGTTACCTGTTATGTTGTACTGCTGGGGGTGTGTGTTTGTAGAGCTTTGTTCATATTTGGTCACTGCCTGCTGAAACTGTTTCGTATGCAAAAGTATAATGCGTTTTATTGAAGGTGCTCCAGATATGATATTTGCCTGCTTCTTCCAGGAGAAAACGGTTTTATGTATCTCTGTGACTTTGATCCTGCTGTCCATATTCAGTGAAACATGACTTTGTGTATGTCTCTTTCTGATGAGCATTGTGTACTTTCTGGTGCACAGGAGCAGCAGAGAAGAGCTCGAAGCATGGAGCTGAAGACCGAACCCAGAATTTCATCATGGCAATGAAGGATCGCATGAAAATCCGGGAGCGGAACAAGCCAGAGATCTTTGACTTGATCAGAGATGTGTTCTGTGAGAGCAAAATGACACATGCTCAGCAGATGAAGACAGTGAAACAGAGCGTGCTTGATGGCACCTCAAAATGGTCAGCAAAGATCACGATCACGGGTAAGTGAGGGAGGCATACGTTTTCTTGGCCTCACATGGGAGCCTGAGGTAAGAGAGAGTTGGAGTGAAGCTAGAGAGAATGGAGAGGAAGGGCTTCTCTGACCTGTGCCTCTTTCTGCTCAGTGTTCGGGTAGAGACACTCATACCTCACCCAGTCCCTGTAGTGCATCAAGGGCTGAAGCTCATCAAAAAAGCTCTCATTGGTGATATTCCTATTTCTCTGGCCACTTGGCCATTCTGAGCTGCTGCTTCACAAGATGTGTGAACACATTGTCTCATTACAAGGTGGTGGTAACCCTTCTCTTTTCCTTCCAGTGGTGTGTGCTCAGGGTCTGCAGGCCAAAGACAAGACTGGGTCCAGTGATCCATACGTAACAGTTCAAGTGGGTAAAACAAAGAAGAGGACAAAAACAATTTTTGGGAATCTGAACCCAGTATGGGAAGAGAAGTTTTACTTGTAAGTGCTCTTCCAGTAACTCTCAGCCCCATTTTGCCTGTTTGTACCATCTGTATCTTCTCTGTTAGTATGTATTTGCATGTCACCTCTCACATGCAGTGGTTTTATTTCTGCTCGGTGTTGTATGTGTTATCTGGAGGGTTGATGTCTTTAACAATGTGTGTAGCGAATACTTGTTCCTCTGTCTTAACTGTGTGTATATAAATTGTCTATTCTGTGAACACTTGTATTGATGTTTCTAGAGAAAGCTAAAGAGAAAGGAAAATCTTTGACTCAGTCACTTTATTTTCCTGGCTAATAAACATGCTTTCAAAATTCTTTGTAAATAAAGGAGTGAAGTTTGTCTAAAAGACTAAGCAAACTTCCCATGAGCTATTGCTGTGACCTGCTGCTGGTGTTTGACCAACAGATGTTAAATGTAGTTTGTTGTCTGTGACACTACCAGTCTCCCCTGTCAGTTCCTGAAAATCAGTGTAACAGTAACTTCAGAGATTATCTACTTTCAAGATGAGCAGCACACCAATGTATGAATTGAAAGCAAAGGCTGGAGGCACAATTCTTTAGATATCAACTGCTCTCAGAAGGCTTCCATCCTGCATTTATTGAATAAGTAAACAGTACCCTTGATTTATCATTGAACATATTATAAAATGAAATGGAGTCATGAAATCCGGCCAGAAAGTATTTTTTGAAGGATGATCTCATTTAACCTCAAACATCTTTATTTCTTTTAATGTGTTAGCCCCTCCCTGTATCTTATGTCTTTCCTTTTTTTTCTCCCTTGTTTTTTTCCTACACTGCTTGGAGGGTGCTCTCTCTGCAAACTGAAGTTTGTTTGTGTTTTAAAATCAGGCTTAAATCAACCAAGCTTTGTCTTCACAATGTACAGTACAAACAAAATTATTTTTAAAGTTGTTGTGAGCTACTCATTAACGTCAGAAAAATCTTGGTGCTATTTTGAGTGAGCAAGCCCTTGGCTTTATTCTCAGCTCAATCCAAGGTAACATTGCTGCTTGGTAAGTAGTAAGTATGCTTAGGTGCCATTTGGATAACTCTAGTCACAATAGCAGAGAGTCTGTGTGGGAGCCTTAAGGACCTTGATTTACCATGCCAAGTAGTTGCCATGGTGTTTGCCGTGTGTTCCCTTCTAATTTTAGGAGCTTCAACAAATACTGTGTTTAAAGATAGATAACGCAACGTGATAAATGTCACAGCTTTAACGGTGCCACTGTTTAGATTTTATCACTACGTCTGTGATTCAGCAGATAATATGCTGTTGAGCATTAGAGTTGATGCTACATTCTATCTTGCCTGTGTCTGGGTCGCTGTTTTAATTGCCTTGGAATAGCAGGAGGAGATGAAGGAAATGAGCACGGCGTCCAGATCAATGGCAGGAGGGCGATCAGTACTGGAATCAATGTGTCATTTCATTAGTAGATGTCAGGGCTCACCTTATGCTGGATGAGGAGAGTGTCATGTAGAAGTGTATTGCAGCACTGGTCTTTTACACACCCATCTTTCCTTTCATTTATGGATCTTTTAGCAGCTTACAACTCTTAAAGTTTCTGGAATTTTCTACCCCATAATCAAATGGAAATTTAAATCAACATATGCAGACCAAAAATACCCATTACATACCAAGCTTTTTCAGGCAAGATTGTCAGGATACTCAAAAGGTTGTCAAATTTAAAGGCTGGGGGGTTGTCTTTGTTCCTTAGAATTAGGTTAATTTGTTACAGTGAGAGGTATGCTGGTAGTTATTGAAAGCCTACCTTGCAGTAGGCATGAAAAGTTTGGTGTTCAAAATGCTTAAATATTTCAGTGGGCACAAGAAATGCGAGGAGAGAGAGGTCAGGTCCATAGCTAATGTGTGTGTCAGCAATTGCTGTTCCTTTCCTTTTTGACTTGGTGGACAGACTTGTTTGTAGCTGGTGTTCATGTGGTGCCCAGTGTCTTTAATATGATCCAATGTCTTTTCAAAGGTTGCATGTAACAGCCAGAAATCTGTGTGCATCAATCGTTATAATTGTTGGTTATTGTAATCCCTGGCGTGAATTCAGCAGACTGTGTACAGCTGAGTAATATAATTCTTTCTACAGACTCAGTGAAGTTTGTTAAAAGCAGCTTAAATAAGTTTTAAAATTTTGAAGGCTGCAGTAGCCTTTTTCAAATAGCTTTTCTGTGCTTGCTTATGAATGGAGAAGTATAGTAACTTAAACACCTTTGCTTAAAGATGACTTTGTTCCTTTTCTATATATTGTCAGCAGAAGGTATTGTGGAAGACTTGACCCAATTTGGAAGTCCAGATTTAGGATTGTATTTTAGAAAATGCAACGTTGAATACATCTCGGTTTCCTTCATAAGTGCTATTTAAGTCATTATTACCCTGTATCACTATAGGGTCTACTTAAATTAATGACCACTTCTTGGAGCATGTTCATGTTGTCTGAACAATTGATTTGCTGAAGAAACAGGTCCTGTTTCTTTCTGAAAATTATCCTTTTTCATCTTTACATCTTTAGCTTTAGGAAATATGTTGTTATAGAGAGATATTTGTATCTTTCATTGAAGTCTGGAGACTTAAGAAAGTAGAAGGCATTGATTTTTCTGCTCAGTTCAAAGCTTTGCAGACTTGATGCAGAGACTCCACATATGTGGTGCTTGACAGGATGAAGCTCGATGGGGGACTCAGTCATTGCTGCAGTGCAGAAATGTTGTTCTGTGAGCATGCATTGAAGAAGCCCTTCTTCCCTTTGCTTTACAACCCACTCCCCTTCTGCAATAATCCGACCCCATTCCTATAGTTCTGACGAGCAGGCTTATAGGTAGCCTCCTTCACTTGCCATGTACATTTGACCTCTGTATCCTCAGCTCTCTTCCCTTGTCTGTAACTCTGTCTGAGTGAAAGGCAGTGAAAGGCAGCATGTGTCCTGTCTGCAGTTGGTTTCGAGTTGTCTAGATTGGTACATGAGAACCAGGTGGCTGCAGACTTTCCAGGGATGGCAGCTGGTGGGGGTTTCTCTTCTCTACCTAGCTGTAATTTTTCACGGAACTTACTGGAACATAGGAGCTTTTGTAACCAGTCTGCTTAAGTCTGATTTCCTTGGGAAGCAGGCTAGTAATGTTAGATGGAAGATATTTTTGCCCTATTCATTGCAATTAGAACAAGACATTAATTCCCCATTTAGATATGTTTTAGACTGTCAGTAGAAAATAGAGGCTTCCTACAATCTTTTTTTGTAAAAGTTGAAGCTGAGCATCCATTTAAATGGTTTATAGTAGCAGGCAGTGTTCAGGAGAATAAATTTGACTGCAAGGCAGAGTTTCGGTTTTAAGGGGAGAGCTCTGGGCTTGTTTGGAGTCTGCTAGTCTGTACCTTTTATTCGGGAAGCACTGTGGTCCATAATGACTGTGAGCACTAGAAGTTACTGGATTCATGGTGGACGTTCCTGCTTTTATTGGCCTAGGCACAAAGTGACTTGTTCATTTTACAGTAATATCCCCTTGAAGTTGTATGGTCTGAGTACAGCTGCATCTGGAGCTTTGATGGGTGGGTGTGAAATCACTGCCTGGAACAGATACTTTGTCATTGAATAGTTTGCAAGAGGCATGTTTATTCTCTCTCACTGCAGAGGAGTAATTGAGTTAAAATAAATGCAGTGCCTCCTGCTAGCAGATAATATTTTAATGGGACCTGCAGAGCCCCACATGATATGCATTCCTGTTAATCCTTTGGGAATGGTGCTATTGCATAGCTAACCAATGGTTGTCACTCAGAAGCTTCTATTTGGTTCCACAATTTTCTTTTCAGCTGCTGAGCCTCTTACCAACCTGAGCATCTTTCCGTTATCTCTGTGGTTATATGTGACTGTTCAGAGCTGTATGTTTGACTTCCCCTTCTGAGACCACTGTGTTTATAAATTTCACTGTAACACTACACCCTTAGCCTCCCTTCATTGCATGGCTGGGGCCATTCAGTTTTTCTGGCTTTCTTTATTCTCCAGGTACTGCGTAAACTAAAAATGACGCTCTGATAAAATCCTGCTTGTTTCCCTGCCCGGCTACCCATGTAAAACTTAAATTTGAAGACAGAGTTGATGCCTTGTGGCAAGTGCCTTTTGGAAAGCTGGGTTAATGTAGCTAAGGATGTAACCCTCAATCACTTTGTCTGCTCTTTGTAGTTAGGAGAGCCGCACCATTAATTTGTCAGTCGGTGTTGTAGCACTACGTAGCAGCAAAATTATTGTACTTGTTCCCCTAAGAAAAGAGCTTCATGCTAGTAAGAACAGAAAACTCATTTCTTTGTTCTTAGAGACAGCAACAGCTGGATCTCAGGGCATATTATTGTGCTGTCATGCTTAACTTCTAAGCTGCTAAGAATTTTAACTTCATTTTCTTACCGCTCTGATTTTGCCTTCAGTGTTTTCTCCACTGTCCTGTTTTCTCCACTGCCCTGTTTTCTCCCTAATAGAGGAAGCTTGGTGTTGTTTAGAAATTAACCCGTTTTGAGAGGTTTTCTACTTTTGTTCTCATTGAGGTTGGCTACAACAGAGCTGCCGGTGGGACCCTGCTGTGTCAAGATGCTTCGTTTGAACCACATCCAAATCTTCCTGCTTTTTCAGCCAGATTATTTCCCATAGACAACTTTTTTTTTTTACTGTTCGCTCTGTGTATGGGCTATAGGTCTTTACTGGGCTTTCACCTACTGGTTGCTATAACTGTTCCTTTCTTTTTCACTTTCCAGAAAATCACTTTGCTTTTTTTTTGAAGCTTTGCTCCTCAGAAGCAAAACTTTCCT